>OU892278.1:31925425-34325425 GCA_917834065.1 Ceutorhynchus assimilis | reverse complement strand
CAAAAGAGAAAAAAAATCAAAAAGAAAATCTCAATTTTCAGGTTTAAATTTTTTTTTAATCCTAAAAAAGTTAGGAGCAATTGCCAATATTTCACTAATATATATAGGGGGTAAATAGACTGGTCTCTCCAATATTAACATATCATGTCGTATTTTAGCGCCCTCTGCCGACTGAGAGTGAACTATAAATACTAGTTCGGTCATTCTCCGAAAGATGGCACTTTGTTATTGATAGTTCCCTGTAATTATTTCAGTAACTCGACAACCCTCTTCAAACAATGGCGACAATGGAGGTCCCGCTGCCATATTCTTGCAAATTTTTGATATGAATAATAGGATATACATGAATATCCCCCAGTGGCGGCTCGTCGTATAAAGCAACTGAGGCCGGGCCTCACATGTAAAAATTACAATAATGATGTAAAATTTTGAAATAATATTTATTAAATATTTAACGTTTTTCAACTATTTTCAATCATTAAAAGAATCAAAACATCGAATTTTCATTAAAATATAATACTATTTTTGAATTTAGCGCGCGCTTCTACCTATTTATCTATATAGGCGCTCAAATTGTTGCCGGACAGCATTAAAATAAAATAGCAATCCCAAAAATGTTGGCCTCATGTGCGTCACAGAACGCCGAAGCGATGCCACGGCACTCCCCACCACAACGCTTCAACTGTAGGTGAGACGATAGCGAATTTTTATAGGCATTGAGACGCACAATTTTGGGCAGTGATGCCAGGTCTGGTGAAATTTCACCAGATCTGGTGATTTTATGAAAAATCTGGTGATTGGTGAAAAACTTTTTGAAAAATGGCAATTTCTGGTGATTTTAAAATTTCATCAATTTTGAATATTTTTAACAATGGCTTACACTTTATAAACATCCCTCGTAATGTATAAAAATTTTACTTCATTAACATACAAATTTCATTTGTTTGACAGAAAACCAAATACCCATAATTGGTGTGTGAGGTCCTTTGATTTTTATATAAATTTGTATTTGTTCTTTTGATATATTTATATATATATGTTTTTCCATATTTCAATTTCTGTTTATTCCAGGCTCTTGTTGCTATTGGCCGGTTATTTTTCAAGTTGGCAACATGTATTTTGTTTGGCCAGTGGCGTTACTTGGTTGGAAAGAGCATTAAATTATCTATAAATCCATGCTGAATTGGTTCTGATAACTCGAATACTTTCTGAGCAATTGGATCTCAAAGTAAACTTTTAGTCCAAATTTTATCAAAAATTTCAAACTCGATTTTCTCGAAAACCATAAGAGCTAGCGATTTTAACTAAATACCATTTTAAAGCCCTTGTCAAGAGTTATATTTTCTGAAAATTTCAATTCAAAATTTTTAATAGATTTTGAGATATCCAAGATCAAATATTTTGAAATAACAATCTAAAGGGGTAACCCTTTGAAAAATTCGAAATTTTTTTTGTTCATATTTATTGAATTTTGACTTTTCTAATCGATAGAGCGGGTCTAAATTAGCCGAAAAAAACTCTACCAAAACCTTGATTTCAACACAGAGAAAAATTAAAAAGAAAATCTCAATTTTTAGGTTTAAATTTTTTTTGAATCCTGACAAGGTTAGGAGCAATTGCCAATACTTCTATTAAATTTTGAGCAAATCAAAATAAATTATATATGGTTGGAAAGAACATCAAATTCTCTATAAATCAGTCCTAGATTGAGTTTGATTACTCAAATACTTTTAGAGCCACTAAGCCTCAAAGTTGGATTTTAGTTGAAATTTAGTAAAAAACGTAAATGCCAGCTTCAACTAAGTACCATTTCAAAACTCTCATCAAGGGCTACAATCCTAAAAAAAATTGATCCAAAATCTTTGACGGGTTTTGAGAAAATTGAATTTGAAAATTTTGAAATTAAAATCCAAAGGGGTTTTAACCCTTTGAAAAAATCGAAATTTTTATTTTTCAGATTTTTTGAATTTTGACTTTTCGAATCGATAGAGCGGATCTAAATTAGTCGAAAAAAACTCTAACTTCATTTCCAAATCTCGATTTCAAAAGAGAAAAAAAATCAAAAAGAAAATCTCAATTTTCAGGTTTAAATTTTTTTTTAATCCTAAAAAAGTTAGGAGCAATTGCCAATATTTCCCTTAAAATTTTCAGCAAATCAAAACAAATTATACATTGTTGGAAAGAGCATTAAATTTTCTATAAATCAATGCAAGATTGAGCTCCATAGCTCAAATACTTTCCGAGCAATTACACCTCAAAGTTGAATTTTAGTCGAAAAAGTATCAAAAACTTCAAACTAGAAACCGTAAATGCCAATGATTTCAACTAAGTACCATTTTAAAGCCCTCATCAAGGGCTATAATCAGAAAAAAAATTGATTCAAAATCTTTGACAGGTTTCGAGAAAATTGAGTTTGAACATTTTTGGAAAAAAATTAAAAAACTCAGTATTCTCATTTTTCGGATTTTTGCAATTTTAACTTTTCCAATCAATAGAGCGAGTTCAAATTAGTCGAAAAAAAACTCTAACATCATTACAAAATCTTGATTTTAATACAGAGAAAAATTAAAAAGAAAATCTCAATTTTTAGATTTAAATTTTATTTGAATCCCATCAAAGTTAGGAGCAATTGCAAATACCTCCATTAAAATTTGCGCAAATCAAAATTAATTATATATGGTTGGAAAGAGCATTAAATTCTCTATAAATCAGTGCTAGATTGAGTTCCATTACTTAAATACTTTTCGCACAATTGAGCCTCAAATTTGTTTTACTCGAAATTTAGTTAAAAACTTCGAACTCGATTTTCTCAAAAACCTAAATGCCAGAGACTTTAACTGAGTACCATTTTGAAGCCCTTTTTAGGAGCTACAATTTCAAAAAAAATTGATTCAAAATCTCTGACGGGTTCCGAGAAAATTAAATTTGAAATTTTGAAATAAAAATCCAAATCCTTTGAAAAAATTTTAAAAACTCAAAATTTTCATTTTTCAGATTTTCGTAATTTTAACTTTTCTAATCGATAGAGCGAGTCTAAATTAGTCGAAAAAAAATCTAACATTATTTCAAAATGACAATTTTAAAGAAAGATTTTTTGGATGTAAATTTTAAAAAAAAATCCTGACATGTACATGAACAATTGCCCATATCTTCATTGAAATTTGAGCAAACTAAAACATTTCGTAATTCATTAAAAAGAGCATTAAATTTTCTATAATTCTGTACTAAATTGAATTTGGTAGCTCAAATACTTTTTGACCAATTGAGTCTCAAAGTTGAATTTTACTACAATCACTGATCAATAAATCCCATGTATTCCCAAGAATTACAACTAGTTACTTATGATTGTTAAATATTTTACCAGGTGATTTCCATTTTTTTGGGGATTCCTATATCATTCTCAATTGATTACCTGATTTCCTCTAAGCAATCATTTGATTCTCAAAACAGTATCCAATTGTTTCTCTCTATCTCAATAGCTTCTTAAGATATTGTGCAAAATGTGGCAACGATAAGCCACATTTTCTCCTGTACCATATGGCATTATCGAATTTCGAATCCGACATTTTGTCTATGAGCCACAATGTCATTTAATAGTCAAACTGTCAAACCCAAATATTATAATCTTTTCCGGCAGTTGACAAAAATTCAACTAATTGGAGTTTCCTCCCCTACTCAATTCAGAAAATGAAAAAAGTTCTGAAAAATTGAGACCGAAAAACTAGGTACACACGATGAAGGTGAGCACACATAAAAACCCTCGCCCCTACGGACTCGTAATTTAAAAAGACCCCGGCTCTCTGGGCTCGTAACTTAAGTAGACCCTGGCCCTTCGGGCTCGTAAATTAAAAAGACCCCGACCCTATGGGCCTGCGAAGTGTTGCTGTCAAACTTACGATTTTTTTCATTAAAATTACGTCTTTCGAAGCTCTATTTTTGCTTAATTGTTTTATTCAATTTGCATTATTTTCAACGGCATTAGTGTGCACTGAGTGTATTCGTGTCTTTTTTTACTAGTATGTATAAAAAAGAGATAGAAATCCATTTTTTCTAAACTGGTTTTAGGAAAGGATTTGTTAAAATTCACAAAATTATTAGGTTTTGGAAGAAAAATTTAAAACGTAGCAACCCTAGTCGCAAAATGTAGTAAGCCTAACGCAATTTAACGTTTCAAAGTAGGCCCTGTAGTTTTTGACAGTTAATTTAAAATGGCTGGGTTGTTTCCAAGACCTACTTGATTTGTAAAATTTTTTGCTTACAGTTTTCTGTATTACCGACATCGATTAAAACCAGGGCTGGGATCACGACAAGTAGAATTCCACTAGAATTCTACTTTCATGACGTCAGGTTGCCTAGCAACAATGATCATCGTCTGTAGTATACGCGATAAATAGGTCGCGGGTGACGTCATAAACATAGAATTCTACTTTTCATGATCCCAGTCCAGGATTGATTCAAGGTTCATTTAGTTTTTGATAAATAGTAATTTTAAGGCTTGTCATAAATGATATTTGACATTTTGTCCAACAGTGTTTGCTGATGTTTATATAATTACTGTTATGGAAAATTTGAAATTTGCAAGGCCCACTTGGGCTTTTTTTTTGTATAAATTCGAGCCTCAATGATTGACACAATATTTGTTATAAGTTGTAGTTGGCAACACTGTTTGACAAGGGACAAAGTAGGCATTGCAAAATTTTAAAATTTAAATATGGCACCCTGTAATACCGACATTGCAATAACTACATGTTTCCAAAGCCTACTTGGTTTGATATAAGCCCGTAAGGCGAGAATTTTCCTAAAAAATCAACTTTCAAGACTTCTGGTGATTTTTTTTTTAAATCTGGTGATTTTTCATTCCAATTTCTGGTGAATTTGATTTTTTTGACCTGGCAACAGTGATTTTGGGCTTGTTAATAGGAAACCTTGCATCGCTTGCTGCTGCGACAAGTATTTAATTGGTTAATTGGCTCATACTTTTTATTTTGGTCTGTTACGGGTTAAAAAACTGTTTTTTGGAATTTATTTTGGTAATTTGAAACTCAATATTTGTATTAAAATAAGAATTATGTACCTACTGCTGTTGTTTTGCAACTGTAAGAAATGTAAATTTTCATTAGAAATATACAAAAAAAAAATATCCGAGATGTTCTTTTGATGAAATTTTGGGTCAAAATTTGGGCGTAACACTTGAAAATTTTGTTTGGGTTTGTTTGGGTTAACTTGATGGGCCATGGGCCTCACCAGTTTGGATTGTCACGAGCCGCCACTGATATCCCCTCGGATATCCATGTCTATTATAAAAAATTAAAAATAACGTATTTGGATTTTAGTCAGAGAAATACGTTACCTCCAAATTTTGATGATAGATATCCATTTATATCCAATAATTCCCATGTATTCATATTTGAAATTTCAAAAATATGGCGGCGGAGCCTCTATTCATCGTCGCCACTGTTTGCAGACTGCAGAGGTTTGTCGAGTCCCTAGTTTTTCACAAGAATAAACACAATCAAAAGACAATTTAAATTTAAATTTTGAAATATGGCAAGGCCAAATGACAATGACATTTCCAATAAAGGATTCGGTACACAGAACATTCGGTATTTGTTTCATTTTCACTTTCATAACCTCAGTTTTATAAGACCAGCAGAGCCATCAGCGGTCACGAGTGAACTAAAAAAGCTGGCTCAAAGCGGTAATATGGGGCGCGTTTGGGTTGACGATCGGTGCACTCAGAGCGTGCACTTTTGTCTCTCTTCCGTTATTTTTGAAGCTCCGACAACGCTTGATTGTGTTTGGTTTGACATATTTTGAGCGCTCCGAGCGAGCTCGATAAACTCCGTGTTTGTGGAGTGGGCAGCTGGAGCGTGCATGCGCAGATCGAATGTGTTTACTTTTAATTGAATTTTCTCGGTAGTCATCATTACTGGCATTATTGAACATATTTTTCCAAGGGAACTTGGCAGCCTCAGAGTGTTTAGGTCCATTTTATTGTTTATGTAGCACGATATTTTTAGCAGAACACAAAAGAAAATGGGGCTTTTTGAAAATTATCGACTAAAATAAAAAATAAACGAGAAAACTCTGGTGCGAATGCGGAGTGCGGGCTCGGACTCCAAAAAATATATCCTAAAAAAATAAACAATAATCAGCTGATCGCTCAACTCAGCACTTTTGCACGAGTTTATTTGGCTTGACACGGTGTACCCCCTATGACGTCACGTTACTCCGTAATCGCTCTGCTCGCTCCGCCGAGCGTCAACCCAAACACGCCCATGAGTGCGCCGACCATGGAAATGTGTCAGTTTGTTAGGTACTTTGTCAACACAAATTTGTCAATTTGTCATAATCTATGTAAAATTTTAGCATATTTTAGTTTATGATTTTAGTAATTGTGATAAATAAAAAGTGGCTCAAGAATAAAATAGAATATTACACACGACGGTAAAAAAGCTTTACCTGTTCGTGGAATTTATCCACTCGCTCCTTCGTCGCTCGTGAATCAACATTTTCCACTCACAGGTAAAGCATCTTTTTACCGTCTTGTATAATAAATATCTATTATCTATGGCTTAGAAAAACATATTCACCAATGATCTTATATAGATTACCGTTGGTAATGGGTAGATTCCTTGTAGATACACTTTCAATTGACCTCAAATTAAAACAGACAGACATAGTGAACAATTTATTTTGTTTAATTTATTACATTCTATATTGTAGGAAATTATCAAAAGTTTCCCTTGCTGCGAATGGCGAAAGTTTAGTCGCTGAGGCATTTGCCGCATCTGCGTTGATTACATTGTAATTGAAAATAAATAATATATCTACAATCTCTTAATTTTAGGAGCCAATTAGTTCCTCTCTGCCATATTTTTCTTTACATTGTACCAATGTATTATATTGATATTGAACTCCTTCTCGATATCTTTCCTTAAAGACCGGCAGCGGCAGATAACGTTGAGTAGAACCAAAATCCCATAAAACACAAATATCTATGTTAAAACCGGGAAAAGACAGAAACTTTATGTGGTCTTATTATAATGCTATCGCACGGATGTACACTTCTTAAGCCTGCCACAACGGAAATGAAGTTGAACTTTTATGACCAAGTTCGTACCCCATGTGTGGAACGTGTTTAATCTGGTAATGTGCAGCATTCGCGGAACAGAACATAAAATAAAATAAAAATACCTACGTGTCCCATAGACGTAGACGAGTTTAAATTAATTTAAAATCAAGAGATTGTGATACTGAGACGGTAAATAACGTTTTCTTTTTTGGTAGTGGGACTTAAATGACTATTTTATTTTGAGCCGTGTGTCTAATAGCTTAGTGACTCCTTGATTTGAGAGAAATAAGTAGTTGTTTAAGCTTGTATTTACAAACTCTAAAAATTACATCATTAATTAATTCGAAAGTTAAGTTTCATCAGAGAAGAACATAAGAGGTACGGTGTTAAAATAAACACGAAGTAAATTTGTGAACCTAATCCCAACTTTGGTATGTACACATTCGCGATACTTTCCAGAACAAAGTAAATTATAAACACAAAATTTCTCGCTTCCTACATAAAACATAAGTTTAAGGCTCCAATTACTTTCGAGTTTCTAAGTTTAGAAGCTTACTAAACAAAATTATGAAAGAGATTAATATTTTTGAGTAGTTTTGTTTGAACATGTACCTAACGCCGCAAATCAGTCTTGGATTTCCATTTGGTTAAGTAATGGATATGCAGGTAATTAAAGAGTGAATCCGGTAATGGATTTTTTTATCTCAAAACCATATACATATATACAGAAAGAAGAAACTGTTTAAGTCAACTAAATTTTGGGTTCATTCAAATAAATTTCTTCCTATTTAGCTGATTTACTTGTACCTACCAAGTAAATTCGTGCTTGGTTCAAATATCTTAGAAATGTTGATTAAATACAAAATATTTGACTCAAGAGTATAGATAAATTATATTTTTCGTTCAGTAAATCTTATTTTTAAAAACTATTTATTTTATTAAAAACTAAGAAGTTTCAACAAAAAATACTAGATTCTAAATTGCTACGGCGAAAGCCGAGAACAAAAAAATCTTTGATTCTAATTGCTATAGTCTAAGCTACAATACCAGAGAATGAGGAGGCTCTGCGCATCGTATTTATATTAAAATACTGCTGACAGTGCAATCGTGTGGGCGAAACCTTGATATGACGGTACTTTTCCAGGCAGTACCGCTTAATCAGCATCTTTATAATTTCGTGGGCTTTTACAGTGGCGTAGGCTTATGTTTAACATTGAAAAGAAGAATTATTAGTATAATAATAACATAGGGTTTTATAATATAATTCCTCCCTCTTTAAGTGGTTGCAAATTGGGATTGACTAACAATGTTGGGCAATTCAATCTGCACCTCAGTTTTAGTTTTACTACATTTTCCTTTAAAATATAGAATAAGAATAATTGTTATAAAAATAGAACTTAATACTATTTTGATTGAATCGGCTTTTACTTGGTGGAAATCCATTATCTAATAAAAGATTTTTTAAGTAAATTTTAATACTTATATATAAATTGTGGAAATATATAAGTATTAAAATTTACTTAAAAAATCTTTTATTACTTAATACTATGTTTAAAATATAGGTTGACGCATTATTAGTTTTGAAATTTAACTCTTTTAATGGGTCAGTCTTTAATTTGTTTGCTTCTTTAATCGCTGATTGAAGATGAAGCTCTTCACTTCACTCTACTGTTTTTAGTATTACAGTTGTGGTATTCTCTACAAGTTCAGGAAGATCGATGATGGGTAGTCAAGTTCTAGGTTGAAGTTCTTATGCGTGTCTTCCAAAAATTTTCAATTGTTAATTGTCATTGAACATTTAGGTACCTTTGGAAATTACGATTGGACTGGAAATGATTTCCATGTATTTTTTCTGGTCACATTGCAGCATTGCTGTCACATGTCGTTTTGGAGTAACCAATACTTGATTATTGGGTATTTCTTCGATTCTTTGTATTGAATTTTCGTGAATGGGCATAATTGTTATTCACTAGATACAATATCGCGAACACAGGGCTCATCTTGCTTCAATAGTTCCATTTTGCACAAATAAATGTCTTCAATATTTGGACATTTTTGTAAAGCATTGTAATACGTGTATGTGGTAAGTAAAAGGTAAGGATACTTAACACTAATTGTATAATTTTGGATGGGTATAGGAAATAATTTATACAATATAAAAGGTTTAGGATTAATTATTGGTGTGAAAATAATTAGTTTAAATTATTACATGAGAAGACATTTTCTCATAGTATTTAATTACGTTGTCAAACGGTATTTGTTGACTGGTGAGTATATTTTTCAAGATCAAGTTCAATTCATTATGCTGCAGTATTGTATATTGCATTATGCTTGTGTGAGCAAAACTGAGTGCACAGTAACTAAATGACCTGCGGATAAAACTAGCAACAACTACAAACAAACCATCCTCGGAGCTTCCTCCAACCGAACGCGCTTTTTATCAGCACTTTTTAAGGTAAAAATAGATTTATAGTTATTGCTGTATCAAGGGAATTATGAGGATGGTTAATACCCCAGGGCAAAGTTTGTGGGCCCGAGGGACAGCAATTGCCCATGGATATTAACACCTGATAATTTCCGTGGTGAATAGATAATTTTATTTCCTACTGAATTTACTGTATTTTGTTTATTTTTATAAAGGAATAAACCATAATTTCAATTTTTTCTCAAAGTTGTACCATCCAAGGTAAAAGCGGGAGTTATGAAATAATTAACCACCGCGCGAGAGTTAAGACCCTATTAATGATTATTGTAACCAAGATATATATGGTTACTAATAGTTCAGTAGGATATAAGACAATTCATTTCCTATAATTAGTAGCTATATTCTATAATTTCCTGCAGGTGTATTATGTTGAACTTAAACATGGTACAGTAGCAATAAGCCCACACCACTTATAAATGCAGACGGTTCAGTATGGAATTTATCTGACGAGGTTTGAACTCCAATATTTTCCAATGACAAGCCAATTCCTAATTTTGTTCGACAATCATTATACAGGGCTCTCATTTCAAAACTTGCCACCCATGTTATTTGCGTAAAGAGGCATATTCGTGGAAATCGCCAAAACACCTCAACAGTCAACAAATTGATTGGTGGCGGGGCTGTAATAAAATTGTAGGTAAAACAGGTGTGTTTAAAAATGAATAGGCATTTTTGAACAACACTGAGGTCAAATTCAAAAAATGAAACGGCAAATTCTACAGACTCAACAGCCCTTCAAATTGATCTATCACTCGACCCCCTGTCTCATTTAGAAATTTTGAGGTGGTGTGGTAGCGTAGCCCTGGAGGTTAGGGGGTTGAAAGAAGGGATTCCAGTTTCACGTGAAAAACCTCCCCCCCCCCCCCCAATAAATGTGTTGACGTGTTTCGGCGTTTTGCACGAATATGCCTCTTTACGCAGATAACGTGGATGGCAAGTTTTGAAATGAAAGCCCTGTATATTTATTCCTCAGATAAAAATGGTGAAAATCGAAAATGTGCTTGCCTGCAAGAAGGTCTAAAATGTTGTAACGAGTGTAAATGTCGTTTTTGTAATAACACTATTGAAGATTTTGAAGAAGAGGAAAATGATGAACAGGAATGTTTTTAATGTCGAAAGTTAGGGCCACATTTTATTGAAATCTAAATATATTTTAGGAATTATAGGTATTATATCCATATTTCCGCTTCTATTTAATTTAATTAAAAATATGTGATACCCTACTAAGTGGTCATAAGGTCTTATGAGTATTATACTCTCTTATCTTTGAGTAAATGCGGTATAATACTGTCTCGCGATGGGTTTCGCTCGCGTTAGATTATTTTAGCGCACAAATAAAAAATCGCTGTGGCCAAACGATATATATTGGGTAAAAACTAATAATTTCAAAAACTTTTGTCATGTTTTGGCATCATTTGCTTCGCTGTATGTATATAAAAAATTTCAAAAATAAAAAAGTTTGTCGATTGGTGAAAATTGTAAGACCTAAAATTGTAATTCCTGGATGTTCCGATTTTTAAAAAAATAAAGGGGAAAACTTCGTGAGGAACGAAGGCACTATTAAAAGCGCCTAAGTGTGTACTTTAATTTAAAAAAAAAATTACTTCGATAACTTGATTGGTTTTGAAGATATGACGGTAGAAACAAAGAAAAACACATTTTATTAAAAATATATTTTTTTTACTTTTTTTGTCATAAAAAAGTTCGAGACCACGGGAAAATGTCTGCACTTTAGATTTCGTATGCCCAGTGACATGCTTAACAAAACCTACTAGGTTTGATTTGGTTCTACGCCGAAAAAAAAAAAACGACGAGATACGGCTTCCAGAACGCTCCTCTACATCATTTGCGTCTAATGTTCCATACAGCCATTTTTGTGCAGTACCTATGAAATTGAATACTCTACGTTTATTTCGTTGTTCGTGTGAGAATTGTTTTACAAATTCCTTTAATGTATAGATACGTGATTGAATAGTTTCAATATATACTTGTAATAAAGTAACAATTTCGTCTTTATTAGACCATTTGGTTAGACTAAAGTATTGTTTAAATTCTTTAAAGTTATTTCGAGAGTCCTAATACTTTTTCCAATAAGGGTAGTATTAATGTGATAACATGCAGTGTTATGTTGTGTTGTGATGTAAGTGGTTCGGTTCCTATAGAAATCGGTAAAATAGGATTTATTAATGGAGTTAGCATGTAGGCGTTACTGAAAATTCCTATGAGGTAGATGATGTAAGCTGCCAGGAACATTTTGGCTTTTCTGAAACAACATGTTGTCGCTTTACCATTTGTTTGCTAAATCTGACTTGTGTTTTAGTACCATATCGAGGACTAATTTCATTTCTGTCAAATTGCTTAATGAAAATAGGATCTTTTAATTCAATGAAAATAGGATCTTTTAATTCAGGTTCTTTTTCGCGTTTTTTATTCAGTTTCTCTAAATTTTGTGTTTGTCTTGATATTAATTTGTCATGAATTACATTATTTAGAGTTTGTAATGATTCGGCAAGATTATTGATGTAATCTGTGGTTATCTTATTTTGTGAATTTTCAATAGGCATTGAATAATATAAATCGAAGATAAATCACCTTTAACTATTTGGAAAGGTGTATAACGTGTAACACTATGTATGCTGTTATTATAATTCAAGATTGCAATTACCATTAAGTCATTAATGTTTTTATTAGGGCTTTTTAATTGCAAGCTTGATAAACTTTCTCTCAATGTAGAATGTAATCTCTCAATAGGACTATTCGAATTAGGATTTCGAGGTATCGTTTAATGAAATTCGATTTTAAGTAAAGTACATAAATCTGTTACAATTGCATTTTTAAATTCAGTTACGTTATCAGAAGTAATTCTTTGTGGAATTCCTTGATCACTAAAATATCGTATTGGTTGTGACGCAATCTTAACTGGAGTTTTGCTAAAAAAAGGGATAGCTTGTGCAAACTTTTTTTGATTCGAAATAACGAATGTATCAATATAAAGGTGTTGAAAGGGTTTTGAACCGATTGGAGTTGGTTTGAATATTATTTTGTAGGGTTGCCTTTCATATTTTGTCTTATTACATATTTTGCATGTTTTAACATATGCTTGTACGTCTTTTTCTAGATTAGGCCAATAATATCGTTTCTTTAAAGATGAAACATTTTCTGTAACTTCGCAATGAGATGTTTTAGTATCATGGTATAGTTCAATTTTTTTTTTGCTGTTCATCAGTTTCTGTTATGTCTTCGACAAAAGAATTGGAAATACATAACTTCGAATTCGAATTGAATGAAGTACTTAGAACTCTGAGTATAATAGGTTCTAAAGTTTTGTTGTGAAAATACATACAATACGTATTTGGTGGAAGATATTCCTTTATTAATTTAATAATTTGATCCTCTAATGCAGCGGTTCCCAACCGGTGGGTCGCGACCCCTAAGGGGGTCGCAATGGATTTTTGGAGGGGTCGCAATGCCAATTGCCAATATTGATATAATATTATATAAAGATTGAAGTGATAACAAAATGTTAGTTAATTTTTTACAATGAATTACATTACAATTACAATTAGAATTGTGAGATAGACTTTTTGTTCTCTTTCATTGTATTAATATCCATATATTTTTCTGCATTTGACAACACGGCTTTTCCTCCGCCTCAACAGCCGCGCAGAGTTGCATTGGCCTTACCGGCGAAGCGCAAATCACAGGTTGTGGCACGTTGTGGTGACTCGCATTGCGCATCGCCGATTTGGAGCAACGGTCTGTTGTTAGCGTTTTCGCTAATTTCGTTTTGTAGATTTGTTTGTATTTGTGAACAGCTAGGTAAGTGAGAAATATATTTGCACAATACTAATTAGTAAGTTAATGCAATCTATAAATAGCTCCAGGAAATTAATTTTTTGAGGACTTAATATTTAATTTTGTGAAAAAGGGGAGAAAACAGTGAAGTTTTCCATGCAAAATTTTTATTGTTAATAAAGAGAGAGCGCTTTAGCCACAAGCCATCATCAGTGCTACCTGGAAAAGCAAGAAAAAAACTTCCTGAAAATGTAAAATCAATGTGTTTTTCCTTTTTAGAAATCAGCGTGATGGAGAGAAAAAAAAGAAAATACTCTGAGAATTATTTGATGTTTGGATTTTCAACTGTTATTAATAATGGGAAAGAGAAGCCGCAATGTGTGTTATGCAATGTAGTTCTCAGTGCTGAATCTATGAAACCTTCAAAGCTCAAACGTCACTTGGAAACAAAGCATTCCGAACATGTTTCGAAAGATTTAGATTTTTTTAAACGTTGTGAAACTCGCTTAAAGCATCAAAAACTGGATTTTACTGGAAATTTTCACCAACAAAGTCAGGCTGTACTCCAAGCATCATTTGAAATTGCTCTCGAAGTCGCTAAAAATAAAAAGACCTCATACAATTGCTGAAAAACTTATCAAACCCTGTCTACTAAAATCAGTCAAATTGATTCTCGGAGAAGCGAGTGAAATGAAAATGCGTAATATATCTTTGTCAAACAACACAATTCAAAGACGCATTATGGATATGTCAGCAGATGTCTTGGAGCAAATTTTGTCTGAAATAAGAGTATCCCCTCTCTTTTCTTTGCAACTTGACGAGTCTACAGATGTAAGTTCATGTTCTCAGTTACTTGTTTTCGCAAGATATGTTCATTCAGACAATATTAAAGAAGAGTTATTATTTTGTAAAGCACTAAAAACCACAACAAAGAGTGAAGACGTAATGGAGATGATACGTTTATTCTTTGAAACTAATGAATTAAAGTGGAAAAAGTTGTGTGGAATTTGTACCGATGGAGCACCAGCTATGCTTGGATCGAGATCAGGCTTTCAGAAAAAAGTTAAAGAACTTGCACCCCAAGCAAAGGGCTTGCACTGTATGATTCACCGGTTTGCCCTTGCTACTAAAACTCTACCAAAGCCTTTGCAAGAAGTACTCGATTCTTTGATTAAAATTGTTAATTACATAAAGGCTAGTGCTCTCAACACCCGTCTTTTCAAAGAACTTTGTAAAGACATGAACTCCGATTATGAGACACTTCTGTTCTATACTGCTGTTCGCTGGTTGTCAAAAGGAAATGTTATTGAACGTGTATTTGAATTAAGGGACGAACTTAAAGCTTTTTTAGAAATGCAAGGAAAACAAGATTTCATAATATATTTTAATGATGCAGCTTGGATTCAAAGAGTTGCCTATTTATCGGACATTTTCGGTCAGTTGAACAATTTTAATCTTAAACTTCAGGGTAAGGACTTGCACCTTATCTATTTTAGAGATAATCTCAATGCCTTTGTTTCCAAGCTTGAAAACTGGCGACGTAAAGCAAATCTTGGAAACTTTGCAATGTTTGAACATCTATGCACAACGGCTGAAGCATCGGAAACGGGAATTGTGGAGAATCTTAAGGAGGAAATTGATTATCACCTTCAATCCCTTGGAAAGGAAATGCAACGTTATTTTCCCGAGCTTTCTGAAGAAGATGCTGCAGTAGTAAGGAACCCGTTTCATGCCTCGTTAGATGTTGCCGACGTTCCTGATGAAGTGCAGGATGAATTTTTAGAGCTGAGGAATGATTCCACAGCTCATGCTCTATTTCAGGAAAAATCATTAACTGAATTTTGGTGTTCCATGCATCGTTCATATTCCAATGTCGCTCTGCTTGCTTTTCGCATACTTATACCATTTGCCTCTACCTACCTTTGTGAAAGTGGTTTTTCAACTCTTTTACAAATTAAAACAAAGGCAAGAAATAGACTTGACGTTCAAGACGACATAAGGTTAGCTTTAGCAAATACACAACCAAGAATTTCAAAGCTTGTAATGCAGATGCAAGCTCAGTCATCGCATTAATAAAATTGAAATTTACTTTCGGTATTTAATTACGAAACATTAGTATTTATTTTATGTTAAAGATTTCTTGAATAAACCTTTTTTTATTTTGTTTTTTATTTATAAATGGGTCGGGGGTCGCGACCTTTTAAGCAAATCTGAAAAGGGTCGTAACTAAAAAAAGGTTGGGAACCACTGCTCTAATGGGTCATTAGGTAAAAAGAATGTTATTCTGGTCTTGTTAGGAAATGGTATAATACTTTCTTTGCGAATAGCATTATTATTAGAATATCTAAAAATTATTTGATTAGCAAAAAGATTCACATGTTTCTTTGTATATGGGGCTCCTAGAATGGGGTTTTCAAGAGACGTGTGAATAGTTTTATCGTGCTCGATTACTTCATTCTCAATTGTAACTTTTTGAACTACATCTTTTTCAATTGTATCATTTTCAATTGAATTTTTCTTCAATCTTTGTGGATGTATTATCATTTGAGACAAGATTTTATTTAATCTTAGGTTTTAATTTTTTTTCTTTGTGGTGAATCTGCTGAACGAGTAGAATCAGATAATGGAACTTCTTCATGTTCATCATTTATTTTAATTTCTTCACCTTTATTAATAGGTTTGTTTGCTTGTATTTGAGGTTTAAAAATCTTAGTATTTTTGAAATATTTTCCAATTATCTCGTCATTACTGAGAGGTGGGTCTTTTAACATTGCTCCTAAAGTTTTATGAAACTTTTCATCGAAATCTGATTCTGTACTGGAATCTGATCTGAAAATAGCATTCAGTTGTAAAGGAAGTCTTGATAATGCGTCTGCATTCATATTAAGAATTCCTTTTTTGTATTTGATTTCGTAATCATATTCTGCTTATTTTAATCTCCATCGGATTAATTTAGATCCGGGTTCTTTAACAGAGAATAACCATTGAAGTGGTTTATGGTCAGATAAAATTGTAAATTTCTGTGCTTATCAAGTGGTAAGCGCATAAAATTAACTAACACTAAGTGGCAACGCTGTATATTAAATATGGCCGAATCTGCAAATTTGCCTGTCTCAGTGTTGTTTTATGACCCAGAAAATAAGCTGTTAGTATTGCACATTAAGCGATAAATAAATTCTGATTAGACAGTTTTGTTCATTCCTACGACTTGCGTAAATCTGAGCCTGCTGGTCCTTGTGACAATACAGCGCCAATACCATAATTTGATGCATCTGTAGTCAATAAAAATGATTTATTTTCTACTTAACTATTATAGATCCATAATATCAAGGAAACGAAATACGTTAACATACCTAAAACAACCTGAGGGCATTATAAACCCAGCGGGCGTTATGATTTATAACGCCCGCTTATAATACCCTGAGGTGTTTTTGTTGCTGTTGTTTTATTAATTTGCACTTTACCCTAGGCAGTCACTAAATGTCCGACCGAAAATAATTTTCGGTCTGGCCAGGATTCGAACCCGGTCTACCATCAACGTTTCCCATGTAGTATAGCGCGTTAACCCACACGACCACCACCGTTGCCTTGTTTTATGAGATATTTATAGATATATTAATTTATTTCGTTTCTAGTACAAGTCACAGGTACAGGTACATGTCAAAATACAAAACAATATTCTGTCACACAAGTTTAAGGAGACAACATCGCTCCCATGCACACGATACAAAATACAGAAATCGGTTTTAGACTACAAAAAAAACGGCACATCAAAATTTGCTGAAATTTGGCATAAACATTCCTTGGTCGATTATCTAGAGAATAGTGCAGTTAGATTTTCCATATTTCGAATTTTTTTTAGCCTATATTGTGAAAATGAACTATTTCCCAAAAATAGAAAAATCCACGGTAAAAATTGGAAAAATAAGAGCACTATTCTCTAGATAATCGATCAAAGAATGTTTATGCCAAATTTCAGCAAATTCTGATGTGCCGTTTTTTTTTGTAGTCTAAAACCGATTTTGGAATAAAATTACAGATATTTTGGCAAATATGATTCAGGCTTTTTTTCGAAGATGGCGCCACCAGTCAATTCGTGATGTCATAATTAGACGTTTTCGAAAACCCCGAACCGTTGGAGCAGCAGCTGATGTAGGTTGTTCAGCGTTTCCAAAAAAGCCTATTGACAACAGAACCTCTTTCTCACCTTGTGTATTTGTTTTGTTTTTTATTATTCGTTTATAAAATAATAGGCACAAAGCATGCTGTGCCATTAGTTTCCATTGAAAATAAATAAAGTATCTATTTTACGTACCTAGGTATACATAAAAAAATTGGATCGTGTTTTGTAAGACAAAATGTCTTTGAAAAAATAAAAAGCTTCAATAATAATTATTAAAATTTATTTACAAAAGGTGGAAAGTGCTAAAATTATAGTTTTTCCTTTGTGTTCTTGCATATTAGTGCAATAATAATATCCACCAATGCAGTAGAGCATTCAATTTAGGTATCTGAGATTTGCATTTCTTTTACTAGCTCTTGGATCTTCTACCAATATCTGAAATTGTGTTAGACCCCTGGTAAGACTATTTTTTTATTATTCCTTCGAGTATTCCTCTATTTGTAAACCCATTCATGTGCCAATTGCTTCCTGAAAATCTCATAGGTACCTACCACAACTGATTTTCATCGAATAAGTCATATGAAAACAGGGGTGTCTTTCTATGGACCGCTGTTTTATAACAAATTGCCCCTCCACACAAGGTCCTTACCAATTCAAGGCTTCAAAACAAAAATCAAAGAGTTCCTTATTTCCAAAAGTTTTTATAGTATACATGAATATTTGTAATCTCTTTTTTTGACTTGTGTAAAACTTTTGTTATGGCATCAATAAATATTTTGTATTTGTATTTGTATTTGTATAAACATACCTCAAAAACAAGCTCTACAACAAAACATCACTTTTACAGAGTAGAACAAAATTTGAAGTCATACCAGGCCAGGCATGAAAATACAAATCCCTCCATAATCCCATTAGCCAATCAGTGCGAACTGAGTGAAAAAAGTTGCACTGATTCTGCAAATTGAAATCGCTATAATATTTAAAATGCTCCACTGTAAAAATGCTTTCATCTTGGCGCCATCTATAATTTTTTTTTAGAACTAAAATATAATTTGAAGGGGGGGCCGTTGAGGCCTTAACTAATTTTGTTAGTACTAATTGATGAAAAAACATTGTGTTGAGTAGAAAATAGAGCATTGTATGCATCACGGGGATTTTAAGATTATAATGCCCTTCAGGCGAAATATATCCCTCGGGCCAGAGGCCCTCGGGTTACTTTCGCCTTCGGACATAATCCCCTTGGTACATAAATAGCTATTATTTGCAATCATATATGTAATCTTGACATTACTGACTTTTTAAAAATTTGGAAGTGTCACTTTACCTGTGTCACTTCCCTCTTCGATTTCCCTCACCGATTTCCCTATTCGATTTCCCTCACCGATTTCCTTCACTCTAATTTATTCACCTTTGCTGGGAACAATAAGAACCTGTCAGGTAAAAACGTCAAAACAGTAACAATGGCAGATTTTGGTATGTTTGCATTTTATTTTTTTAATATTCAAAAAATTAAATGAATAATCATAATTGATGGTGTGCTTGCAAATAAAATAGTATACAAACCTCGGAGGAAAGTTTTCATTTTTGTCTCGACATTCTTCTCTCGACAGTAATGAAACACTTCCCTACTTGGTATGTAATATACTATTACGGTTTTTGGGATTGGAATTTTTTTTATTGCTTCGATTTTCTTTGGTTTCGGTTTAATATTATCTGGGGCTATTACATATCCCAAGAATTCTAGTGGAAAATATAATAATATCATCCATGTAAACTAAACATATTTTGTTTTGTAAACCTATTAGTACGTTGTCTATAACTCTTTGAAATGTTGTTGGGGCATTTTTTAATCCAAAGGGCATACTGTTAAATTCATGATGTCCATTTTCTACATTGAAAGCTGTTTTACTTATTGAGTTTGGATGCATTTCAACTTGGTGAAATCCAGAAGCTAAGTCTAGAGTAGTAAAATAATTACTTCTTCCAAGTCTGTCAAGAATGTCTGTTATATTTGGTAATGGGTATCGATCGTGTATCGTTTTTTATTGATTTTTCTATAATCTACGACCATTCGTCATTTTTTAATGCCAGAAGCATCTAACTTTTTAGGTACCTACAATCCAGACAGGGGATGGCCACGGACTACATGATGATCGAATAATGTTATCTTCTAACATTTTATGGATTTGTTTATTCACTACTTTTTTATGGATATGTGGATATCTATACGTCTTTGTTTGAACTGGAATTTCGACTTTGGTCTTAATTTCGTGTTTAACTTGATTTGTGAATGATAATTTATCATTTGGTATGTGAAAGACTCTAGGAAACGAATTTACAAGTTTTTGTAAATCTTTAACTTCTGAGTTTAAATGATCAGTTCTTAAAAGGTTTAAGGACGTTTTTTTATAAGGTTTCTCTTTATAATCATTGGTTTTTTGGGTAATTATCTGTTCTGTGTTAAACAATTATTAATTTTCTTTTTCAAATGGTTCACATTTTTCTTGAATATCATCAATATGACAATCTGATATGAGGATTTTGTCTTTCAAATTATAAACATCAAGTGGTATTCTACCATTTTTCACCGTATTGATAGTTGATGGAATATAATAATTTTCATCTTCTACAAGGTCATTTATTATTTTAGTTCCGTCTGGAATTCTTGTAAGAAATTCACATTTTTGAACTGTGTTAGGAGGTATTTCGATAGTTTGATTTTCAAAGTTACTTCTAAATTGAAATGGTATACATGTTTGATCATTTACAAGACACATATTTTCAAAATCGATATTTAATTTGTTATCATATATAGTGCTTTAATTCCTATAATTCCATGGAAATAATCATGAAATGAATAAATGGACATTTCTACTTCATTTATGTTATATTCTCCTAAAATTGGAATTTTAAGTTTTCCTTTAATTATTGTGGTTGTTCCCGTACATGTGGATAGTTATGTACTGATTAAAATATTTTTCAGCTATAGAAGGTCTTATTAGTGAGGAATGACTTCTGGTATCGATTAATAATTCACAAGGTGGAAATTTTATTTCTATAAAAGGTAATTGATTAATTTGGAATTCATTTAAAGCTAATGCTGATCCGAGGCTTTTAAACAAAAATTTTCGGATTCATCAAGTTGTTCTTCATCGGGATTTTCAAAATCTTGATATTCAAATTCACCTTGATTTTCATGGTCTTCACCAGAGGAAAGGTGAATTTCTTCTTCAAAATTATCATTTCCTGAAAAATCTTGTTCAACTAGAATTAATTGTAAAATATTATCTTCTTCCTTAATTGTGTATTGAACAGGTCTTTTTTGGAAGTTTTGTTTATATGTTTGGGTGTGAGGTTGCACTGACATTCCGGACATAGGTTTCGGTTTTGGAAATTGCCGGTTTGTATTTTTCTCAAATAAATTTGATTGTTCATTGAAGTTTTTTCCAAAAGTTTGTGAACTAGTGGGAACTTTTTGTTGATAATTCGCTCTTGGCTGACTGTTAATAGGTTGTGAGGGAAATTGTGATCGTTGAAATTGTGATTATTGAAATTGTTTTTGTGGAAACTGTGTTTGCACAAATTGTCTTTGAGGGAATTGTGTGAACGTTTGTGTTTTTTGTTTCAAATTAGTGAATGAACTTTGTGTAATATTATTTTTATTTATTGAATTATTAAATTTCATATGGTTTTCAGCTAATTGGTAATTTAATACGAATGCTGTAGCTGCAGCTAAAGTTTGTGGATTTTGTACCATTAAAATTGTTCTTAATTCTACAGGAGAGTTTGTGACTAGATTTTGGATTGCCAGTTTTTCATTTTGAGCTACCAAAACATTTGCGACTGCAACTGAATTTTGATCACTCATTATTTTAGAAGTTATTCTGAACTTTTTAATTTCTCTAAATAATCAAAAATATTCTCTTTAATATTCCGAGTAGTATACATTAATTCTTGTAATAAATTTTGTCTAGAATATGGGTCTCCATATTTTAATCTTAAAGCGTTCTTCATATCAAGGCATGTTTTTAAGTCAGGACGTGGCATACGAAAGTTTCCTGCTTCATTGATTAATTTTGATTTAATCGCTGTTATTACATATTCTTTCTGTGCATTTTCGCCAGTATAATATGTAGCATAAAATTCTTCAATAATAGGTACTGCTGAAATATTCTAAATATTGTTTTTCGCCACCAAAAGGCTTAGGTAATTGTACAATAGATTTTAAATTATCACCCATGGTTCTAGTTAGATGATTATCATTTCTTAACGAATTATTATTACTTGGATTATATAAATGAGTTAGGTTTATTTTTTCTTTGAAAATTAAAAATTAAAAAATTAAAAAATTTTAAAAAAATTGAAAAATAGTTATTTATTATACAAGATGGTAAAAAGAAGCTTTACCTGTGAGTGGAAAATGTTGATTCACGAGCGACGAAGGAGCGAGTGGATTAATTCCACGAACAGGTAAAGCATTTTACCGTCGTGTGTAATATTCTATTTTATTCTTGAGCCACTTTTTATTTATCACAATTACTAAAATCATAAATTAAAATGTGCTAAAATTTTACATAGATTATGACAAATTGACAAAGTACCTAACAAACTGACACATTTCTGGTGTTGTCAATCATGCAACATATCAGATTTCTGTCAAACACACTATAATTATTATAAAAGATTTGAATAAGTGGGTAAAATTGACATATGAGTGGGTAAAATTGACATATGGGTGGGTAAAATTGACAAATGGGTGGGTAAAAATTCGATTCCACTACTTCAAATAAAGTGTTACTTTAACAACGAGTTTTGAGTCGATTAAATGATAGTTTACCATTCGCGATAGAATAAATTATTTATAATAGAAAAATAATAGTTTTTTTTTTATACAAGACGATAAAATGGTAGTTTATCGTTGACCGAAAAATTTAATTCACGAGCGGAACCGCGAGTGAATTAATTCCGGGAGACGATAATGGCATTTTATCATCGTGTGTAAAACAAAGTTTTTTTCCACAGCCTAATTATAGACGCCTGTAGTATCAAAAATATTTAGAAATCGAACACTTTTGCATAAGTAGAAATTCGTTTGACAAACTTTGACTAATAAATAAAAAACAAAATATGTATATATTTTTGACTAAATAAACGACTTTATCTATCCTTGCTGTATCATTTAATCTACCCTTGCGGTTAAAGTACTACTTTATCTACTATCTTTAGCAGATTAAAGGCTACTTTACCAGTAGCTATGGAAAAAATAACTATTCTAAAATTTATTATTATTATTATTATTATTATTATTATTATTTTTGAAAATTAAAATTAAAAAAATTCAAAAATTCAAAAAATTCAAGATTATAATATATGGAAATAAATAAGAATTGATTCATATACTTTTTTTTTAAATTAAAAATTAAAAATTAAAAATTAAAAATTGAAAATTTGAAATGAGTTAGGTATTCAGTCATCAATTATATTTTAAAAATGAATTATTTATTTAGTCGTCGATTATATTTTTAAAATTAATTATTTAGTTATCAATTATATTTTTAAAATTATTTATTTAATCTCAAAGTTTGATTTCGTCTTCTTAAAATTAAAATTAAAAATTAAAAAATTAAAAAATTAAAAAATTAAAAAATTAAAAAATTAAAAAATTAAAAAATTAAAAAATTAAAAAATTAAAAAATTAAAAAATTAAAAAATTAAAAAATTAAAAAATTAAAAAATTAAAAAATTAAAAAATTAAAAAATTAAAAAATTAAAAAATTAAAAAATTAAAAAAAGTTTTAAATTAAGTATTCAGTTATTTGAAAATTAAAAATTGAAAAATTGAAAATTAGAAATTTTATTATTTTCCTTAGAAATTAAAAATTAAAGTTTTAAATTAATTATTCAGTCTCGTAGGTGACTTTCTTGAAATTATTAGGGACATAAAGCTACTTGAAATAATTCGCCGGTATCGGTATCGGTATCCGTAACGCAACTAGATACGTTGACAAGCGAAAAGGCTGTTAAAGCGCTCCCTGTTCCGGTAAACGTAAACGCATCTCATAATCTAGAAATTTTTGTCTCAAAACTCCGGCGTTTTTATATCTAACCTTGAAAATTGTTATTTTTTTTGTGATAGAGAAGCACTAAACACACAAGAAACCCAAGGAAGTATAAACTAAACTAATTAAATCAACCCAGAAAAAAGTGAGGTTATATTCATTTAAAATTTGACACATGTGTCAGGAATGTCAAGATACGTTACCGATACGGATACCGCGAGAGGGCCGTAACGTTACGTTGTACGTACGGTATCTCGGCCTCCGTATCGCTTTTGCACATGCGCAGTACGATACCGATACGGATACCGAGCAAATAATACGGAAGCTTTATGTCCCTATTTTTTCTATAACTGTCAAAAAAAGATGATGTTTGCACACTGATGACAATTTGCTAAGTGACACTTTTTCTTCCAGGTAGATTTTTTTTAACGTTCCCATGACGCCGTGCGCGAAATGATTCTCCGGTGTGCGAAATGCCTAATTCGCACACTCAGGTAACAAATACCTGACACCTGACAGGAAACCAAAAATAATTAAAGTTCACCTGCCTTTGATTGTAGATGCAATTTAAGCTTCGAATGATCGATATTTAAATGGAGTTGTAGAAAAAATATTGTTTGCAACTCGTGCGCGAAATACTTTGGTGATCGAGAACTGGCTTTAACGAGGCGCAGCCGAGTTAAAAAAATAGTCGAGTAGTAGCATTTCGCGCACTAGATACAAAAATAACTATTATTTGTATTTGGTCTCAATGCCAAAACAAATTGAAATTGAACATTTTTTATTGATAAAAAAACTAAAAAAAAAAAACAAACAACAAATTGAAATTGAAAATTTTTTATTGATAAAATAACTCAAAAAAAAAAGAATTATTCAAAAGAACTTAATTATGAAACACCAATTACTTACAAGGCACGATGCTTGAAACTGTATCACTGTAACTTTATACGTTGGGTCTTATTGCTTCTTTTCTTCAGTTAATTTTTTAGAAAAAAGTGGAACGAACTGGACTAAACTTTTTTTTTTGAAAATTCAATCTCAGGACTCTAAGCACTCTGAAGAACATCCGCTCCGAAATGCGCCAATTATATTTTTCGTTCAGTAAATCTTGTTTTTAAAAACTATTTATTTTATTAAAAACTAAGAAGTTACAACAAAAAATACTAGATCCTAAATTGCTGCGGCGAAAGTCGAGAACAAAAGAATCTTTGATTCTAATTGCTATAGTCTAAGCTACAATACAAGAGAATGAGGAGAGAAGGCTCTGCGCGCCGTATTTATATTAAAATAACTGCTGACGGTGCAATCGTGTGGGCGAAACCTTGATATGGCGGTACTTTTCCAGGCAGCACCGCTTACTCAGAACTGGTATGCATTTAATGTAATTATATTATCAATTTAAACTTACCTGATATTTCTTTAAACGGACTTAAAAATATTTAAGGTAAATTTATATGTATACATAGTTTCATCAAATTATTATAACTTTGAGTCAAATATCATAAGCTTGCTTGAAATTTACCATTTTTTCTTGTATCATGTGATTAGTTGAGTTAATTAGTCTACACTAGTGTATCCCGCTTAAGGACTGACCACCCTTCTAAATTTTTTATTTTTCAATCGATTCAATTTATTTTTTATTTTTTTTTTTGTCTTATATCTACTCGAATTTGCACTTATTATGTCCGTATTACATCTGCGTATTTTTCCGTGTATTTGTTCATGTAGTTCAGGGTGCCAACATTATTTTGTTTTTCATAATGCTGATTAATGTTGCGTCTGAAGTTTTTCGGTTGTCACCCTGAACTACATAAATAAATACACAGATGTAATACAGGCATAAGGCTCATAACTCTATTTCTGCGGCTGTACTGGTGTACAGGTTGCCCACATTTATAGGCTCAAATTTTGAATCTGATTTTTTTTTGTGATCACCTTGTATCCTGTTGAAACCAAAATGAGTACATTTTGGGTTTTAGACCATTCTAAACAAGAATTTGCTATCAGATTTTGACAGGATGTATACAGTGTGGTTATTTGAGTGTGCAACATATGGGATTTTTTTTAGTAATAGCAAAATCAAAATACAAACAAGGCCAAAAGTTGGTGCATGTCTAATAATCATATTAGGTGCACTTAGAATGGTTGCAAGTCAAACAGCATACAGGGTAGCACAAAAATGATCAAAATTGTAGTAATATTTACTTGAATAAAATAAAACTTTTGCACTTTAAGGAGAGTTTTTTTAATATCCATATTATCATTAGTAATGTTTTAGCTTGTTAAAAAAAAAATTGCGACATTTTAAAGTTGTGTTGAATATCATTGCAACAAACATGAATTTTGTGATTCATTAAAAAATTAAAAATCTAAGTTATTTTACAAATATGCTTGAATTTGAACAAATTTATGTAAAATTGATTTGGTTTTATTTAATTTTTGCAAGTAAGGGCGGAAAAAAAAATAAAAAATAGTTATTTATGCACCTAGGTCAAAAAGTACAGCTTTAACGCCCGCAGCGTGTGTAACAGCCTGAGGCGTTAGCCGAGGGCTGTTTACACGCTGAGGGCGTTAAAGCTCTTTTTGACTGAGGTGCATACAAGATTTTATGCACGATGAGCCTGTTTTCATTTTGATATTTAAAAAATTATATATTTTCACTTTTGTAATGACATCAATCAAAAATATTTCAAAATATAAATTTTCATCTTTACCGCAATACGTCCTAAGTTTTTGTCAAATTTAGATCAAGGAAGCAGTTGTTGACAAAAGTATCACGTAACTATTATAGCAACCCAGAACAATAGAAACAAATAATTATGTGCTGTGTAGTGTACGTGTATGGTATTCTTATGATGGTAGTGCGTCTGAAAATGGAGCAAAATAGCATGCCCAAGTTTATTCTTGAGGCAGTTGAAGAGGCCAAGAAACATGTATACCTTCAAAGTCCAAAAGACTCTATGAAAAAACATATGAGGACTTTATTTTCTGATGTGCCCAACATAGTGTAAATGAGCAGCAGTACTTTGTAGAAGAAACTCTCCTGGCCTGGCATATACATTAATATGAAAAATGCGACAAAAAAAAATAAGCCATCCACCCTATGCAGCTTTTACTCAATGTTGAAGGCAACAGTTCTTTTGTGTATTTTTGTGGAAGGGCCGGTTTTAAAAGTTAAAAACTGTAAAAATTGTATTTTCAATTTCAAAGTAGATTGAATTTTACCATTATTGCTTATTTCATTATTCTTATTAATTGAAATAAAGCTTGTTTTGTTGAAAAAAGTTGGTATTTTTTGGACTAAGCAATAGAAATACAAAAAGTTTAAAAAAAAAACCGACGTATTTTTCTTTATTTTTGAAACTTTCAGGCTCGCGGGCATAAAAGGCGCCCTAGGGCGTAAAAGTACTACTTCACGCTTTAAAATGCGGGCGTAAAAGTGCACTTTTACGCCCGTTCGTGCATAAAAAAATATAGAAATTATAGATTTTTTTGGAAAAAAAAATAAAAAATATGTTAGGAGGCCTTGTTTGGGTATTTAGGCATAACTTTTAATTCCAAACAACTTTTCTCTATAACATTTTGCTGAATTTTCTAAAATAAGGGTACTTTACAGTACAATTTTGATATTGTTTGAGCTACCCTGTATGCTGTTTGACTTGCAACCATTCTAAGTGCACTAATATGATAATCAGACATGCACCAACTTTTGGCGCTGTTTGTATTTGGGTTGTGCTATTACTAAAAAAAATCCCCATATGTTGCACACTCAAATAATCGCACTGTATAATCGCCATTTTTATGTATATAAAATGCATTACTTATTCGAGGCATTAATAATGGAAACTGATATTTAAAAAAATATACCGGGTGTCCCACCGAAAATTGTCAATGGCCTATATCTTGAAAACGGTAATCGATAAAAAAAAAAAATGAAAAACCCGTTTGGAGGATTGGAAGGGGAAACCAAAACAAGGTACTTTTCAGGTCTCCCTGAATCACCCCTCCGGCCGTAGCTACCCTAAACTCAAAATCTTAAATGGCATTATAGGTCATGTGATACCTTGTTTGAAAGGTATTTTAATTCTCCAAACGAATCTGCAAAAAAAAAATATCTAGATAAAAATTTGAATTGTCACGTAGCTACGGCCGGAGGGGTGATTCAGGGAGACCTGAAAAGTACCTTGTTTTTGTTCCCACTTCCAACCCTCCAAACGGGTTTTTCATTTTTTTTAAAATCAATTACCGTTTTCAAGATATAGGCCATTGACAGTTTTCGGTGGGACACCCGGTATATGAAAAAATCATGTAAGTAATCTTACCACAAAATAAATAACTATTTATTTTGTGCCTATACTAGCTGTACCTACCAATGTAAATCCTTATTCAGATGAGTAGGTGTTGGTAGGTATAATATGTTCTTATAATTTACATAATGTAGGTACTTACACTCAAATTTTGAACTCAAAAAATGAGTTAGACCGCACAAATTTAAGAATTCTTCCATTTTTTCTTTTCACAAACACCATTTTAATGAACCTTGTGAACTCACGGGTTAGAACTTGCGTCTGCCAAATAAACTATAAAGGAAAAAGGACTAAACTAGCCCAGCCAGCCGAAAATTCTTGAATAATTTTATTTCGGGTTCGGCTATCGGGGCTCTAGAAAGGATCCAACACGACTAGATAAAGATAGGATCCAACATGAAGTACCTATTCCCAATCAGGGAAAGGCGGCAGGTAGCAATTGATCATATTAGTTAGGTTAGAATCGCAAATTGGCGCGGGTTCCTAGTTTAAAAATTAATACATTGATGTCTTATGGGAACTCAATTTTAAAAGCGTCTGTAGACGTGATAGAACGTTTGTTAGGGAAGTGACTTGTATAAATAGTTTTTTTAATATGTTAATTAACTGAGAGAGTGTTTGAAAGTTGAATAAACATTGTTAAAATAAAAATATTATCAATTTAAGAAGCCGATGTTTGTATAAAATACGTATGTCATTGCTTGATCCACAAGTATATATGGGTACCCATAATTATAATAAAATAAAAGTTTACCTACATACTTTGTTAGTAGATTTACTTCAATAATCCAAAAAAATGGAAAAACAAATCACTGAACTAGAGATAAATAAATAAATAAACAATTCACCAACAATCATAACACAACACACAACCTCACTTTCTTACAGCTGGTTTTAGACCCGACGTACGTCCACCGAAAACAGACACTTTTAATTAAAATCATTTGTATTTTTAATTCATAGGTCTAAGAAAACAATTAGAGCATGAATTATAGAGAAATATGTTCAAAGTTTGACGTATAATAGGTTCAAATACTAAGAAATGCCCAGAACCCAAGATATTCCCCTCTGAAAATCACTCTTTTGAATCCCCCATAAGAAATACATTGCTGTCAAATTTGTTGAAATGTGTTTAGGAACCCATTTTAAATTTCGCGCCCGATTTTTCCTAACCTAACTAATATGGTGAATTAGGTTATGGAAATATGAACGAATGGTGTTGGGTCAAATGTTTGAAATAGAATTTGAGCCATTAATTGATTGTCTCAAATTATCGTCGTATTATTTGCGATTGTTTTAGCCATTAGGGCAAGCAAATAATAATTTAGGCTTAAGAATATTACATATATTTATTCAAATTACTTGATAATATGGAGATTTAAAATATTTGGTTCAACTATTTTAAATTTTGAGTTAATTATATATTGGTTAAATATGTATCACGTTTTCCCAATCAAATATAGGTCAAATACACCATTTATATGAATTTTGGTGGTGCAGTTTTTTCTGTGTACTTATTTCAACTACTCCTGGTCAAGTTTTATAGACAAATAGAAAGTAATAATAACAAACGCGATAATTAAACAATATCTGTTAAAGTTCCAAAATAAATTTGTTCTCCATGGACATTTATTACAGCAATTGAAACTTTAGTTTTCGAAACAAGCCAATTTTAATGTAGGTATACCAAATATAGTAATTTACAATGATTTTTTTTTAAGTCTACACAGAAATAAATTAACCGTATACAATCTGCTAAATTGCGTTTTATAAATTATTTTCGGAAATTACTCGAAATGGCTATGGGCTATATTTGGAAAGCGCATAATAAAACGTTTATTAGAGAGGCTTGTTGTATTTATACAGGATATTGAGTAGTTTATTAACATTATTATGACAATCAATTTTTAAAAAAATTAATGTTATTTTAAAAATACTACAATACAATACCAAACCATAATATATAATTCACTTCAACTATATACTTCTTATCTTAATCATCCATTGACTGGGTATGACCTCTATGTCATACTGCTCATCGTTGTAGGTGGTATTTTCTCAAAAGTCTAGCGCCAGGCGATTTTAATGCAATTTTTAAAATTTTGAGGTTTTGTCACAGCCTTTAGGTATGTAACAGATAATAGGAAAAGGCACTTCCCGCATGTGTTAAGTACAAAATATTACCTATGAGCATCAAACATCTCCAAAAAAAGCGAAGAGATTTTTGATTATAAATAACTAAGTCTACTTTACCGCATACTACCTATGCGGTGAAGTAGACTTAGTACCTACTTATAACTTACAAATAATTGCGGTGAGTGCATTTTCTGCTCGCTCATAAGTAATAGTTATTTGATTAAAGTGTAAGGCTGTGTGCACTTGGAGGAAGTTAATGAGTAAAAAACCTTTGTATTTCGCGCAAAATTTCTATAATTAATATCAATGTAAAGCGCTTTCGGCCGTAGTACAACCTGAAAGTATGGAAAAAATACCTTCTCAAGTGTCAAATTGACTTGAGAAATGAAACTTAAAGTGGACTTATTCAAGAGTTCAGTTGAACTGATAAGTTTTCTACTAAACAACGTTAATGTTTACTCACTTCGTCAGGTTAGTACATGGAGTCATCCTATTGAACATAGAAGTATAAAGGAACGAAGACATCACATTACAACATTTTAAAATATAGCAAAACCATTCTTCTGAAATTAAATATACCATTATGCAACAGGTTTTTTTGGTAGTTTTTTAAACAATCTTGCTAGAAATAATTAATTTTGTTTTAAAAGTCCATGCTGATTTTGTGGTTACGAAAGGAGTGAAAATTTTCCCAAAACCAAAAAACCGAAGGATCCAAAAGATTGCAGATGACGAGCTACCCTGCAGGGTATTCTACATAGCGAAAAAGGGTCAGCTTGTCATGTGCAAGTCGCGAGACTTTCAATCTTTTGGATCCTTCGGTTTTGGGAAAATTTGAATCTTCCGCACTCTTAGGCGGCTATAACCTTATTTTCAGTTGTCATTGTCACTCATTAAAGCCGCTTTCTAGCTGTGTGCTTCAAGCACGGTGCAGCACAGTGTTCTGTGTTTGAAATGCAAAAGTTAGTAGCTCTCGAAGCGCAGTACGGCTGGAACACGAACACGCGTTTGAAGCATTTGCGCGCGCAAAAGCTCGATTGCGTGCTCAAAAGCGTCCGCTGGAAAGCGACTTAAGTAACCACAAAATCAGCATGGTCTTTCAAAACAAAATTAATTATCTCTGACGAGATTGTTTAGAAAACTACCAAAGAAACCTGTTGCATAATGATATATTTAATTTTAGAAGATTGCTTTTGATATATTTTAAAATGTTGTAATGTGATGTCTTCGTTCCTTTACACTTCTATGTTCAATCAGGGGCGTCGCGTCGGGGGGGGGGGGTACTGGGAGTAATTACCCCCCCCCAGGATCGAATTATCAAGAGAAAAATCACGATGCCAAAAAGAAAATACATAATATATTGAAGAAAATACATTTTTGTTTTGTTTTATTTTTTTCACAAATGAAATAATTGTTCTGGAAAAGTGAATGACCTAGAAAATTGCGGAAAATTTCGCCTGCGGTGCATTTTTGGAGGACGCCCCTCAGCCCCCCATACCATTTACCCCCCCCCTCCCCCCAGACTACTGGTCACGCGTCGCCACTGTGTTGAATGATGACTCCATGTAATAACCTGACGAAGTGAGTAAAAATTAACTTGCTTTAGTAGGTAACTTTTTAGTTCAACTGAACTCTTGAATAAGTCCACTTTCACTTCCATTTCTTAAGTAAATTTGACACTTGAAAAGGTAATTTTTCCATACTTTCAGGTTGCACCGAAGATGGCTATGGCCGAACGCGCTTTGCACTGATATTAATTATAGAAATTTTCCACGAAATACAAAGGTTTTTCACTGATTAATAGTTATCTAAATAACAAGTTTTGAAATAGTATATTATGCAATGATCATGTAGTTTCGTATATAACATGCGAGTGTATTAATGGCCATTACATGAAAGTTGCATACACTATTTTTTCTACTTCCATTAATAAACGAAATACTTACATATTTATTCCAAGAATAGTAAACTTCTCAACTGGTGACAATTGTTAACAACTATTGACAATTTCGAAAATTAAGATCTACACTTTATTTTTTCTCAAGATAGATTCTGACATTGAAAACTTTGAAACATAAACAATAACGCTTGACCCTGATTGGTCGCAAAATGAGGTGTTTCTGCAGGTTGACATCAGTTTTACAATAGCGACCAATAAGCGGCATTAGCGGCATTGTTTATGTTTCAAAGTTGACAATGCCAAAATCTATCTTGGGAAAAAATAAACTGTAGACGCCATTTAACATAAATGCCGCACCCGATTTAATAATTTGTTGTTGTTTCTTTTGGTAAATACTGATAGAAACAATCCAAAATTCCAAAACAAGTCTGTTATTTTTATATAAACATTGTTCATGTTCAAAATAACTCGATTCCAGTGGCTGAAAAATCTGTATCATAATGACAACCTGTATCATAATGAAGTTCATTATGAAACAGATTTTATGCGTATTATGAAACGTCAGTACAAAAACGACTTTTTTCGCACGGCCGAGACAGTTTCTTGGACCGAGTCGTAGGCGAGTTTCACAAGTCGAGCAAGTGTGAAAAAAGGTTTTCAAACGAGTTTTTTACAATAGGTACTTTTTCTGCAAATGCAAAATAAAACAATTAAATATGTAATTTTTATTTGTTAAAAAACAAATCATCAATAATGTCACAAAATGTGGCGCTTCCGCCACGCTGTACAGAATTGGATGGCTGAATTTTAGATTTTACAGTGCTATTTGGGAAAAAAGGCTATCGCGTTTATTCTGGATTTTACAAAAATAGATTACGGATATATGAAGGCCGGTATTAGTTAGTAGTTTAAAGTTTAAGATGGACTGTGATACGATTTAGATAATGAATATTGTAAACTTGTGAAGAGTTAAGTTGTTTGAGTTAATTAGTGAAGTAATTAGTAATAGTAACGTGGAATAAAATATTGTTGTGTTAATTGGACTTTGATTTTGTAATAAATAAACCCAAGATTAATGTCATGCTACCCCAAGCCGTGACATTGGTGTCAGAAGTGCAACGACTGCAAAGTGAAATCCGATTGCAGCATAGTGTGGACACTAAGGAACACTGGTACAATTAGTCAGTGTAAGCCGTGACAATCACAAAAAGAGACTTAACGGATTGTGTAAATCACCCCGGAAGTGACTGTATAACCGATTTTGGCTGTGATAGTAAATTTTCAAGTAAGTTCTAGAAAATTCTATTTGGAAACCAAGGGTGATATCGAATTTGTAACTCCACCGAAGTATATGCTATATCAATCGACATTCAGAAAAGACATTTCAAGAAAATTCTAGAACATTATATTCCAGAATAAAGCAAGTTATCCAGTTTGTGACTTCACCGAAGTGTTTGGAACTTCAATCAAAACCCAAGGAAAGATATTTGAACAGAGTTTGAGGGAAATTCTAGATATTCTGTATATGCCTATCACAAGACAACAAGCGAACATAGGAGAAGAAAAAATTGAAGAAATTCTGCGCAAAATGTTGGAACTTCAAGAGACCAAACGACAGCAAAAAAAAAACAAGACGAAGAGGCTAAGCGACAAAAGGAAAAACAAGAAGAAGAAGCTAAACGGCATAAAGAAAAACAGGAAGAAGAAGCTAAACGACAAAAAGAAAAACAAGAAGAAGACGCTAGACGACAACAAGAAGAGGCTAAATCACAAAAAGAAAAACAAGAAGAAGAAGCTGAACGACAAAAAGAAAAACAAGAAGAAGAGGTCAACAAGAAAGGCAAGAAGATATTGGACAACTGCGGAAAATATTTCAAACCATACAAGGATATCTCGCTAACCTAGAACTAAAAGCCGAAGTTAAGGGCGATGCTCAAGAAGTTTAAAACGATGTTCAAAAAGTTAAAGACAATGTTCAAGAAGTTAAAAACGACGTTCAAGTAGTAAAATCTGAGGTCAAAGCCGATGTTCAGCAATTAAGACAACAAGTTGAGGACCAAGTTCAAGCACTTGAAGGTAAGGTGAATAAATTAGAAATACAGTCCATCAATCCAGGCAGTATTGGAGCATTTTCTAGTATGAAGATAAAACCACTATATCCGAAAATTTGAAGCTGCTGCGAACACCATCGGATGGAACGATCAAGAAAAAGCTACAGCACTGATAGTGGCGCTACGAGGATCTGCTAAGGCAGAAGATCTAAGGATCTTCTCCAGTCCATTCCTTCAATCTACCAACAGAATTATCAGCATCTAAATCAGACGTTAGAATTGCGCTTCGGAGACCATTACAGACAAGAAGTATTTAGAACTCAAGTTAAATCAAGAACTCAAAAACACGGCGAGAGTTAACAAGAATTCGAATCGGAAGTTAAAAGACTAGTGAGTTTGGCATTTCCTGCAGCTGGGGAAGACATGCAGGAATGAATGGCAGTATCTGCGTTCATTGATGGTCTCAGTGATTCCAAGATCCAAGAAAGCCTGAGAATGTCTAAGTTCAGACAAAGTAGCGAAGCCCTTGTCCGAGCATTAGAACTGAAAGCAATCTCTGGTGACTCACGACCCAGAATACGAGCAGTATCCATCGAAGACCCCAAGGATGAACAATCGTCAATAGAAGATGGTTGCTTCAAGAATGCTATGAATAAGTTCATGGAGAAAGTGGAGAAACTATTACCAGCAGGAGCAGGTAGACAAACGGGAAACGACTCCAGACAAACACCAACACCAACAACGAGAAACTGGTTAGAATGTTACCGGTGCCAAAAGCTTGGACATATGCATTGGGATTGTAGAGTAGGGATGTCCTCTCCATCTGGGGATCGTTCCCAACGCTCCTCAAAATCTAGAGACAGCAGCCCTAATAACAGACAGTAGGAACCAACCAGTACGGAGGAGCGGATGCTGGTTAGTAATGACGAAGCCCCCAGGTTTGTTTACGTAAAACCATTGGGCAGTCATTATAGAGGATTAAAATTCGGAGGACAAATTAATGGAGAATTTTAAACCATCACTTTTGATACGGGTGCTGAAGTTTCTATGATTAGAAGTACATTAATCAGGTCTCGGGCAATCCAACCGCTCACGAAAAATCTGTCACTACGAACAGTCACGATCGAATCAGCACCCGTTCAAGGAGAAGCTATGGTTGAGCTTACTTTTGGATCTACTACCTTTAGGCACAGAACATTAGTCGCCGATATAAAAGATGATTTTATTTTGGGAATGGATTTGATCGGCCACCATGGTTTCTGTTTCGATCCTTCCATGAACATCTTTAAATTTGGTAAGTAATGAAGAATTTGTCCTAACTACACAAGAAGAATCCCAAGCCGATAAAATCCTGGCCAAAAACCCAGTGAGGATTCCTGGAAGTACTGAGAAGATCATTTACGGAAAATTGGAAACAAACCCTGGGGCTGCGTTGGACTAACATAAAATTTTATTGGAGATAAACCAGAAAAATTTCTCGTTGGAAAGACTCTAATAAGAACAAATGGAGACATTATGATAATAATTGCCAATATTTCTTCTGAAACAGTAAAAATAAAAGGAGATATTATTGAAAGCCACAGATTTCATCTTGAAAGAAGCAGACGTATTTGTGATGGATAATCAAACCGCACGGACCAGTTTAATTCAACACAAAATTGATAGTGGATTGGCACACCCAATAAGACGACCACCTCGACGTATGCCAGTAGCTAAACAACAGGAAGTGGAAAACCAAATTGATAAAATGCTTCAAGAGGAAATTGTTGAAGAGTGAAATGGTCGATGGTCTGCGCCAGTAGTATTTGTTACGAAGAAAGATGGAAGCTTTACATTTTGTCTGGACTACCGTAAGCTTAATGACGTCACCAAGAAGGACAGCTTCCCTCTCCCGAGGATAGACGATACATTAAAAACTCTATCGGGCTCCAAATGGTTTTCCACCTTGGATCTTAGAAGTGGATACTGGCAAGTGGCATTACACAAACACAAAGTTGACAAAGAGAAAACTGCCTTCGGTACCGGAAGCGGGCTATACCAGTTTAACGTAATGCCTTTCAGATAGTGTAATGCTCCAGCGTTTGAGCGACCGATGCATCTTGTTTTGCGAGGCCTTACATGAAGAACTTGCCTGGTTTATTTACATGATGTCATGATCATGCGAAATTCATTTCAAGAACATCTCAATCTTCTGAAAGAAGTTTTTGACCGGTTCTGGAATGCCAACCTAAAAGTTAAAACTTAATCCAAATAGGTGTTTTCTATTTCAAAAGAAAGTGGAATTCTTAGGACACGTGGTATCTGAAGATGGTATACAAGTTTTGGAAGGAAAATGAGATGCTGTCAGGGATTTGCCGAAGCCACGCGACAAACATGAACTAAGGAGTTTTCTATGATTATGTTCTTATTATCGAAGATTTGTGGAAGGATTCGCTTATATAGCTGCTCCGCTTCATCGATTAACGGAAGAAAAATCAACACTCACTTGGACCCAAAAATGCGATTCCGCTTTTAAAAAATTAAAATGAGCATTATGTACAAACCCAGTGTTGTCCTATCCTTATCAGAAACGCATGTTGATTTTGGACACAGATGCAAGCAACATCAGTATTGGAGCTATCCTTTCACAAATCGAAAATTCACAAGAGCATGTCGAAGTACTATAGCAGAACCTTATCAAAACCGGAACGAAATTATGTGTCACCAGAAGAGAGTTGCTTTGCTTGCCATAGGAAAAGCAGTCGACCATAAGTATCTCCACGGACGTAAGTTTCGAACGAATCACGCGGCTGTGAAATGACTTTTAGAAATGAAAACTCCTGAAGGACAGCTTGCTAGATGAATTGAGAATTTGCAGGAATACGACTTTCAAATTAAACATCGACTTGGAAGCCTGCATAAAAATGCTAACGCTCTGTCTATACGGCAATGCAAAGAAGACTGCAAGCATTTTCAAAGTTCCGATGGGAAATCCACTAAGAGCCAACTGGTTATTCCAAAAGATCGAGTAGAGATGTATTAAAAGAAATATGACTTCAGGGGCACATTTTCGAGCTAACAAGACTTTGGACAAAATTCGGGAACGTTTTTACTGGGATCACGATCATGAAGACGTTAAAAGCTGTTGCCGAAAATGCGACATCTGTGCTACCAGTAAAGGCCTTAAACTAAGATCTCGGGGCCCATGAAACAGTACAGCGTCGGTCTCCCATTTGAAAGAATAGCGATAGATGTTGCCGGACCGTTCCCTGTGTCAGAGCGTGGTAACAAATACATCTTGGTTCAAGGGCGTACCCAGGATCTGAAATAGGGGGGGGGGGGGGCTGACCAAAAAAAAAACAATGGATTTTGCATTTCTCTTTTTAATTACTAAATTTTGACATAACTCGCTTAATTTTTACTTCAATAACAATTTTCTTGGATTTGTCGCAAATTTATTTAAAACTTGATTTTCAAATTGCTCTCGATTTGATTTAATTAAATCACGATGCACACTCATGAGACATAATCCTGTTAACCTTTCCTCTCCCATGGTACTTCTCAACCAAGTCTTCACTCTTCGAAGAGTACTGAAGGATCGTTCTACAGTGGCCGTGGTGCATGGAATTGTGATTAAAATCAAAAGTGCCTGTTTTAGGATGGGATAAAAAACATCGGTCTCGTCGAGAAGGTCAGTTATTTCGACGTCTTTTAGCTGGTCCTCAGTTGACTTTTTTTCCTTCCACAAATTATACCATAGGTCCATTTCCGCAGTAATATCGTCCAATTTATAAAACTGGGTAAAATATTGTGCATTTTGTTCTACTTGATTGGTTTCCATGTCGAGCATATATAATGGATGTATTTTTGTTAAGGCAAACGCTGGAGTATGTTCTTGAGAAAAGCGAATATTTAAAGAGGCTATAATTGAATCCAGATACGGTATAATTAACGAACGCTTCCAGTAGTCTCTATCACAGTCTGATGGAGGATTGTTTCTATGTATTTGCCTCTTGGTAATTCGAGGGATAGAAATTTCTATTTCCAATTCCAATGCAAAGTCTTGTGCTTTTTTAAGTACTTCATCAATAACTAGGTCGGCATCTTCACGGTTTTTCTTCAGAACGTTAAGGATTACGTTCAGATGTTCTTGCAACTTAATTAAATCCATAGTTTTTGCTTGCAAGGCATTAACAACCGGCTCCAGTAAAGCTGAATATTTTGCAATTATAGTTAGGGCAACAATTAGTGAGGGTTTGGTAACGGCGGCATGCAACTGGTACGCAGATTTTCTCGTGGCGTAGTTTCCTTCGATAGATAGTTTTTCAAGTGATTTCACAATTTCGAGGAAATTTTGTGCAAATAAGCGAATACTTTTGTATTTTTCAGACCATCTAGTCTCACACAGTCGTGATAGATTAGGAGCGGAACTTCTGCGAGTGGTGGATTCCCTGAAAAAGGTTATAACATCCTTTACGGTGCCAATAGTGTTTCTAATTTCCGGAACATTATTTGCATCATTGACAACAAGATTTATTTTATGGTTTGAGCAATGAAAAAATAATGCTCGTGTGTACTTTTTCCTTAAAATCGCTTGTACGCCACCCTCTTTGCCCGCCATCGTAGCGCAGCCATCAAAACCAAGTCCTACACAACTATGCGGTGAAAAATTATAGCTAACTAAAAAATTGTCTATTGCATTGGCAATTGCTGGGGCATCCTGTGCTGTCAGCTCCACAAAACCCACACATTCTTCTCGGACTTTTTTTTTAACTTTCATCATAGAAACGCAAGCCAATGGATAGCTGCTCCTTTCCTGAAACGTCGGCTGTCTCGTCGGCTAAAACTGTGTAGAACATGGCTTTCTTTGCATCATTTATCACACTCTCCCTGATAACTTCGCCACATAAATATATGAGTTGGTTTTGTATTTTTGGTGACGTATAAACAGCATTTCTACGACACTTTTCCAGGTGATTCTTTAATTTGATGTCGCCCGACTCAACTCGCAAATTCATTAGATCGAAAAAAACTCCCTCATCTGCTTCTTTTCCTCGTAGAGGCATATCGTGTGTGCCACAGAATACTACACAGGAAATAATAGAGGCCAATATTTGCTTGTTCTCTTCGATTGTTTTTTGGTGGAAACTTTGAACTTGAATGTCCACAGGTATATTTTCGAGAAAGGCCTTTGCAGCAGCAGATGCAGATTTGTGAAAGTTATTGGTGGCATGTTTACGACAATCTTCGTGCATATTCCTAAACTTCGTAAATGTTCTGATCATAAATGAACCTAACACTCCCCTTACTGTGCCAGTAGAAGGAGGAAATAAAACACAGTGCTTACACAGAGCACCCTTTAGTCGCTTGGAATACACTAAACATGGTGTGTATTGATCTAACCAAGCATAATTAAATTTTCTTCGCAAATGACTGGCATCGGCTGCAAAATCGTAATTCTTGGGTGGAACCCACGGATTTTTTAACAACTCTTTTTTTCTTTCCATCGTCAGGTGAAATGTTTGTCCTACATAACGACCCAAGTCATTTTCGTGGCAACCATCATTCTCTTCAATTTCGGGATTGACTACAGAGCCAGATGTTGACGGTAAAGATTCTAAATTAGGAGCAGTGACTTTCTTAGATCTCAAAGAATTTAGCGGTTGCTCAGATTCAGATTCAGTTTTAGATGGGCTTGGCGATGAAATTTGATCATTGTTATCATCGCTCCCGCTGCTACTGTCATGTTCTTTTTTCCTCTTGAGCGTTTTAGTAGCTGCAAAACACAATAATGCCGCTATTAGTATTTTATACAGTGTGAGTGATATCCATATTAGTGTTTTGTTTAACATGTAACATGGAAAAAAACATTTTGTTTTTTTTAATTGGAATTTACAAATATTACACAAATGTCGTCGAATGTAACTTACTAACTGTAACTTACCTGTTTGAAAAAATTTCCTGATGTCCATTTATCAGTGTGGAGATACCGAGGTGCCCGAAATAGGTAGATTCAGCAGATTTTCCAATAAGTACTGTAACGTTTTTAGCGTGAACTTGTTCGACTACGATGTGATAAAAGCTGCCAATTAATTAAAACTATACTTTTATTAACACTTAACTAAAATTCACTCTGATTAATTTAACTAAACACACTAACTAGTTTATGTAACGCCTTGTATCTTGTATTTATTTATAAAAGTATTCTATTCTTCAACCCGGCACTGGCGAAATCTGCCCTCGCCGCCCGACATTGTTCCTTTTATATCCGAAGCGCCTGCTTCTCGAAGATTTTCTCCGCAGCACGTACGAAGCTTCGCGCTGCGTCTCGAGAATTCTCCACGCGGCCGGGAAGAGTCAGAGGCGGACTCAGGGTAATTTTCGTTACAGTACAATCTAATATAAATTTCTGACAATGTTTACTAGTGTAACGTAACTGCTAACAACATAGCATAGACGTTTATCAACAACTAAGTAAATTAAGTTTACTTGCAGTACTTGCACAAACAAATTAACATTGAATAACAAATGAAAATAATCGAATTCCGTTAGAAAAACAACACAATACAACAAATTCGCAGGGGCCAGGATCGTAATAGAAAATTCATATTTCTTTGCTAATTCCGCTAATTGCAAATCTAGTAGGCTGTGCAGTGCGCTGCGTTTGACTTACGTAGGTATATGAATATATTTTAGTAGTATATTTTTCGGGTTTGTAATTTTTTTAGTAAAACCATAGTGGTTTATTTTGATTTTTTTATTTTCTGCACTTAGCGGAGCCTTTTTATAATTTATAAAATTTTTTGGGGGGGGGGGGCAGCTGCCCCCCCCCCATGCCCCTCGCTGGGTACGCCCTTGTCTTGGTTATCATGGGTTACGGGTTACTTTAGTAACTTCAACTAAATGGCCAGAAGTTTTCGCTATTCCGAATCAAGGAGCCATCACTATTGCCCAGGTGCTAGTGGACGAATCTTTCAGTCGTCATGGTGTGCCACTAGAGTTGCATACTGATCAGGGACGAAACTTCGAATCTGCCATCTTTAAGAAAATTTGTGAGTTCATGGGCATTCGTGAGACAAAGACCACACCTTTGCATCTATAGTCTGATGGCATGGTAGAACGATTTAATAGGACTATAGAGGAATACCTGATAAAAGTGGTCGCAAAGAACCAGCCAGATTGGGACAAACATTTGCGTCTGTTTTTAATGGCATACAGAGCAGCTGTTCACGAGTCAACAGGTGAAAGTCCAGCTAGAATCGTTTTTGGAAGGGAACTCAAGTTACCTTGCGATCTGATGTTTGGAATACCTGAAGAAAAACGAAAAGAAATTCGAGATTATGCCGACGAAGTAAGGGCACGACTTCTGGGAATACATGATTTTGCTCGGGAGCATATCAGTGGCGGCTCGTCAGAGTAGGCAAGGAAGGCGCCTACCCTTAAATATTAGTGTTATTTTCAATAATTTTGAGTCACAAAGTCATAACAAAATCATGAAAATCTTAATTTATTATTATAATTTTGAATATATAAATTCCTTCACTGACTTAAATAAACCTAAAACTAAAGTAAAACACAAAAACGGGACGTGTAATAGTGTAGCGAAAAATATTACAAGCTCAGTTTGCTTTTTACCAGTCGCCTTTAGCTCGCCCTATGCTACCGTATGTAATAGCCAGCGGCCCGCTGGAAATTTTATATGCGATTTAAATAAATAAATAAATAAATAAATAAAAATGCCTTTATTTCCAGATTTTCTAAATTAAATTTACATACATTCATATATGAGTGGCGATATCCAACCAAGTTGCTTCTATACAACCACCCCATCAACGAAATAGATAAATGTATCTTTTTACAAAAAAATAGTCTAACATAAAACAGTTTACACTTCAAGGTTATTTCACATATTATGCATTTACGATCTCTTATTGCACATGTGCTTCTTCGACCCCCTCACAAAGGCTGAAACAGTTGCTAGATTTATTAGTTCCTCTGGTAAACTATTGTAAATTTTAGCCGCATTGTAACTAAAAGATTTTTTAAAAGTAGCGGTACGATGCTTAGGAACTACCAATCTATGGTTATGTCTTGTATGCCTCCCATGAACCTCGCAAGATTTAGTTAGTTTGCTAGACAAGTATGATGGGAGTCCAAACAAGTTTATTTTAAATACTTGACGCAATAAGTGCAATTCGTGTCTTTCACCTAATTTCAACCAATTTGATATCCTATATTTCTCAGAGACATGGTCAAACCTCCTAAGATTGTATGCAAGTCGCAAACAGGAATTCTGCAGCTTTTGCAAGCTATTCTTTTCTGTCTGCAATAATGCAGACCAATATACGGTGTCACAGTAATTTAGACGCGATAAAATTAAAGAGTCACACAACCTGAGTTTAATTGGAGTTGATAGAAAGTTTTTATGTAAATAAAGTAGCCTTAAAAGTCCATAAGAAGTTTTCAAAAGAAATGACACATGCGACCTAAATTTTAGATCATTATCAATGAACAATCCCAAGTTTTTGACAGTATTGACAGGCATTAAACGGGTATCATTTAATTTAATATTGAAGTTGGGATCTTCTGCCATTTCTTTGGGTTTCCTACCAAATAATATTAATTGTGTTTTTTTTTCATTCAGGAGGAGGTTATGATACTTTGAGTAATTAGAGATAGATTGCAGGTCATCATTTATTTGTTGCACCGCTTGAGGCAATTCGCTTTTATCGAATGACTTGCGAAGCTGCGTATCATCCGCAAATTGATCAGATTGGCAGTTTTTTATAAATTTATGCAAGTCTGATGTGTAAATAGCAAAAAAGATTGGCGCGAGGACACTTCCCTGTGGGACCCCTCTATCAACTAGTCGATATTCTGAAAAAGCACCATTCAATCCAACTCTTTGCACCCTCGAAGTTAGGAAACTATTAAACAGCCTTAGGGAAGATTCCCCGAAGCCAAAAAATTTAAATTTAAGCAGCAATAGATCCGTACTAAGAGAATCAAATGCCTTGCTGAAGTCCAATAAGATTAAACAGGTTGATTTACCTATATCCTCAGCTCGGAATATATCATCTGTGACATTCAGCAAGGCAGTCGACGTACTATGGTGAGCTCTGAACCCCGATTGTGTTGGTGGTAGTATTCTTTCATTGTTTAAAAAATCAGACACTTGCTCAGCGATTACCTTTTCTAATATTTTTGACATAACTGGTAAAACACTAATAGGCCGGAAATCAGCAGCGCTAGTGGGATTGCTAATTTTAGGGATGGGTGTCACGTTTGACTGCTTCCAAACTTCTGGAAAAATACCAGTTTCCAAACATTTATTTATGATAAAACACATGTGTTCTCTTAAAAAAGGTATCACATAAAGTAATATTTTCTTACTTATCCCATCAGACCCACATGCATTCGTTTTTATCGAATTCACAATACTAATAATTTTCTGTGAATCAATATTTTTAAAGTTAAATTTTTTTATAAATTCTTTAAAGTGTTTGTTTTCATAGTTGGTGGTTATAAAATTATCCGATAATTCAACGTTAAGCCTAGGTATACTATCCAAAAAGTAATTGTTAAAGTCCGTCGGACTAGAGATTTCCCTCAATTTATAATTCTGAGAGGAACTACAAACATTCAGCTGCCTTAACGAATGCCAGAAAGCCCCTGGATCAGTCCTGAAAGAGTGCTGCAAGTAAGCTCTTTTTTCTGCCTTCAGTGAATCATTCACCAAGTTTCTTAGTGTCTTATACTGAGACCAGTTATCTGGAGTTCTGTATTTATTGAATTTTGATCTAGCTTTATCACGTAGTCTCATCATTAACTTGACGTTGTCAGTTAGCCATGGCATGTATGGTTTTGTAACTTTCTTAGTTCGAAATGGCGCATGAAAATCAAATAAATCCAACATTTTATTGTTAAAAAATAGCACCATATCGTTGACATTTTCCAGACTATATATATGATGCCAATTAACTGTGTAAAGATCTGAAATAAGATTATGATAATTGAGTTTGGAAAAATCTCTATAAGTTCGAAAAACAGGTTCCCGCTTACCCTTCTTCAACCTCAAATCACAGGCCACCATGTGATGATCTGATATCCCATCCATAGGGCGCACCTGAACCCCTGCAACTATATCGCGAGAGGACGAAACTAGTATGTCTAATAATGTACTGGAAGAGTCTGTAACTCGAGTGGGCTCCATTATCAACTGAGATAATCCATATTTAGACAGTAAACTATTTAGCAATTTGAAGCTGTCGCCGTTAGAATTCAGAAAATCAATGTTGAAATCAGCCCCAAACAACAAGCAGTCATACTCAGGAATGAGCTCTATCAATGAGCTTTCCAACTCTTCCAAACACCGACCAACATTTTCCTTAGGAGGTCTATAGAGAGTACCAAAACAGATATTTTTCCTAGAGATTTTAAATTCTATCCAAAGTTGTTCTAATTTATCATGTCCAAATCGATTGATTATTTTATACTTGATATTATTACGAATGTAGAAAGCAACTCCCCCTCCTCTACCCAGCCTGTCATTTCTGACCAGATCATATCCTGGAATAGCAACACCATAACTAGGAAATCCATCGGAAAGCCAAGTTTCAGATAAACCCACAACATCCAAAGAATTACCAGTTACAACCTCCGCGAAAAGGTCGAAGCCTGTACAAAGAGACCTCACATTAAAGTGCGATACATTTAAATTTGCCATAACACTTTTTTGCCTACTCCCTATTCAAAATAACTAGTTTTCAATTCAAACAAAATAAAATAAAAATTATCATACACTTGTACCTAAACAATGTCTAATTTTAGGAATGTCTCGATATCTCTATTAGACCGCCCCATACAATAATTTATTTTAATAAGATAATTCATTATAATCCTATTTTTAGATTCCACAATTCAATCAATTTCCAAAGTAAATAATAATAATCAATAAATAATGTATATTTGCGAGCGATGTTTTCTTCATAAAAAAAAAAAATAATTATTGCCCAGTTTACAGTTCGAGACGCATATACCTACAGAAATAAATACCACTTTTTGTCCTTTTTTGCTGGTGAGAATATCCACTACAATTTAGCTAGTTCGACCAGGTCGATTTAGTCATCCGGATTCCTATTCATCTGTCCCAATAAGTAGCCTATCTATAAATCAGTTTTTTGTGACACAATCCGTTTAGTTCCCAATTCTTCATTCCAGATATAGATTTTACCACCCGTAGACCATGCTTTATACTTTCCATACTTCTTCTTAGCCGCTTTCAAAAGATCATATCTATATGGGGTGAGATCTTCAAAAATAGAATATTTTGAGTTTTTAAGTACCTTTTTAGCATTCAAGACCTCATTTCGTTTTAGATTTTGTACAAAGCCTACTAAAACATTTTTTGGCTCGTAATTACCAACTTGAAAAGCATAATCGATATCTCCGACACTACAATCAACTTTTAGTCTACTCTTTATGAATGTAACAACGCTCTCGTATATAGTTTCATTCTCGGAGCGAATGAGGCCATTAATTCTCAAGGAGTTTCTTTTAACATATTGATCCATAGCTTCATTTCTCTCCTCCAGTTTCTTTACTGCCAACGAATTATTGCCAACAGATATATTCGTAGCTCTCAGAATGTTATGAATCTCACCAAATTTATTATTAATTTCTTCCATTGCGTTATCCAGTTTTTTCTCTAATCTCTGAACAACAGATTCGCACACTTTCTTGATTAGCTTTTCAGTCTCCGTCTCCTCGGCAGGCTTAATTTTAGGAGGCATCACAACGACTTGATAGGCACGGAACAAATATAGTTGACTAACAACTGATAACCTTTATATAATTACTCGTTTAGTTCAAATACCTCCACTTTGATTTTTCTAGTGTGCACGTTTTACATCACAATTTAACTACCGGCGAAAATTCTACTTTCTTCTGCGGAAAAAAAACCTCAAAATTTGACTATTTTAACGGAGCTCGGCAAAACGCGTGCTTACAGCAAAAACATCACCTTGATTCAAATGGCATGGCTAGGCGATGGCCGCGAGCGCCTGTATCCTTTTCTCACGCGATATCTGCGCATTATGGCGACTGCTAAGAAAAGCTGCCTTTTTTTTCGCAGTTAGCCCGCTAGGTGTGCTAAGTTACAACATTTTGTTGATCTTGTTTAGTCAGTTCGCTAGAAATTGGATCATTTTGCTTTCTTGAAATTTCTGATGAGTGATAATTGATATTTAGCAAGCCCGCTAATTAATCCTGATTTGTTTTTAGTATATACTTCAGTGTTTCAGTTTCAAGTGAATTATAGTGATAATGGAGAACATTTTTGATCCCAAACATGACATAATATGCTCCTTGCTGGAAATGCCGTTTTCTCGGCTCAAAGACGACGATCGACGTGAAATTGTAGTTTTTGGATGACCTAAGCCGATTCTAAATATTTTAAAAACCGCCAAAAAGGGAGGACAAAGTTTTTCGCGATCTTCTAAACCTCATTGGTATGACAGTCATCACTGGTTAAGTGGAAGTTTTTACAAACAAAGCTTGTTTTGTTCGCCATGCTTATTAGTAGCAAAAAATAGACATAATGTGTGGGTCTCGCAGGGATTCTATGACATGAAACCTATGACATTTAATAATTGCCGTGTCATGTGGAAAACACTCAAGCTTAGCATCAATTTCACAAGCTTTGAAGGCTTGGCACCCGAAAAGAAAATTTCTCCTCCGGCGGCGCGGATGGGTGGCCTCGATGCTCATGGCCGCAACCCTTTGATGACTGGGCGTAAACTACCCCTCTTTTTCCGAAGCAACAATGTTATCGTTTCAATAGCTGAAAATTGGTATATATATTCTTTAATATGTCTTCTCAAATAATACATAGGGCGGCCTCGATTTTGATGGCCGGAAATGATGGCAACCCTCATTGAAAGTCGAGCGCACGCGTAATTTTGCTTGCTAAATAATTTTTGAAAGTGATAGCCTAGTGACAGCCTTCATAGTCACATTTATAGTTAAAAGAGGACTCTGTGAAGAGGATTTTGCATATGGCTGTAGGTCTTTAGACAAAAAAGGAAACATGAAATTGTGTTAATAAATTGTTTGCCGCATGTGATGACAACCCCCTACACCGCAAGGTACTTCTTATTTTTTGCGCCTATGGTTCTTGAAGTATCTTTTTATAAAACAACTTTACGGCCATGAGAATCGAGGCAACCCATCCATTTGGTCAAAAGGTTACTATGAACTATTGTTTTATGTAGAAATTATCCATTGCAACGATACCCGTTAGTATTGCCGGCTCTTGGACTATAATGTTACGCTACCCCGAGCCCGAGCCGTGACAATATCAAAAATTGGTGACAATCTAAAATGTATGTTGTCATGTCAGGATTAATCTATGGTCAGGATGATAGGACCAAAATAAATAAATTAATTAGAACTATTAGCAGCGTGTGAAAACTTTTTCGCACGCTGAGGAGCGTGTGAAAAACTTTTTTGCACAATGTGTGAAAAACTCTATTTTCAGTGGTTGTCCAGCGTGTGAAAAACTTCATATTCAGAGGCAGTTGTAGGAAAAAGTGTTTTTCTTGCTTCGGCAGCGACAAAATTCACACTCGACTAGGATTTGAACCTAGAACCCTCGGTTTATAGCAAAATTACTCATAAGGCGGATTGAAGTGCCTAAACGGGGTATGGAGTTTGTGATACCTGATGCACCTAGTTTATGGTAGGTCCATAAAAATAATCACAAAGCCTTATGCTGTATTTTTATTACTGAGGAGTGAGGAGCTGGAAGATTCGCCAGATGGGCGCTAAAGCTGGCAGAATCCGACCAGACATTCCAGACAATAGATTATAAAAGGAGCACCCCGTCATTTGGATGCGGACTGCCTATCAAGTATCTGTTGTTACACCCTCCGTCGAAAATTATTAACTACTCGATAGGCTCAAATACCCAACTAGAAGCGAGGATGTTGCCCATCCACAGGATATAGAAGAAGGCTAACTGAAAGATGCCATAAAAAAAACAAACATGACTGCGATTGACATAAGAAAACTGGCAAAGGACTTTCGACTGGACAACTGTACAAAGCCAACACCCAGAGAAGCATCGACAAACTCTATTGGGTCTTTTTTATTCGGGAGGCTTCTCCTCGACACTTACAACTAATCGAAGTAGAAAAAATCTCTAGAAGGATCGGCATAGACATACAGTGTAAACCAAGTTTACACTGTATGTACGTCCATTGGTCCATTGAATGCACTCTGCACTATCATGTTCGCCAGGCCATAAAAAAAAAGAGATAAAGCTAGTCGCTTACTATATTCCTTCATGAATGGATCATGTTAGGTCATGCGTGTACGATGTCTATCTAATAAAAAACGTCATTAGCTGACCCAATTACGGTACACATCCAGAAAAGTTCTTTGGAACCTGATATGAGCAGCAGATACGTCGCTCTTAATTCGCAACGAAAGAAGAAGTAATGGTGGCCACAGAACTTAGAGGAGGACGCATTGGGTTGTTGAAGAGAAGTGCAAGAGTCTACGTAGAGGACAATTAACCACCAGAAGGTGTTACAGGTCTAGATCTGGGAGCCGCCTGGTGATGAAACTACAACAATTCTGATAGTTGACGAAAACCCATCGAATACTAATGCGCTGGATAAAAGATCCAAATAATAATATGGTCTTTATGGAGTAGGTATACCTATTCATGTTTTATATAACTAACATAGGTATACCAATTAAACCTTATATTTCTAGAATATGGTGTATTTCACTAAAAAATAAATACTACGCTCACACGCACCCTGTATACTTGCAAATATTATCATCTGTATCTGTAATCAAAAAATGTCTGAAATGTTCTACAACTTTCCTTAACGTATATGTCGAAAACATCAAAGAGAAAAGTTAACGGGTTGTTCGCTATAAATCTGGGGCACTTATTTGGCTCATAATACCCTTGATATCTTGATAATTATAAAAACATTGAAATCATCACATTATGAATAAGTATAGGTACCTACTTGAACTTTATCCAAGATCCTTATCCTTTAAATATACGTTGAAACTCAGTAAAAATAAAGTTCCCGAAAACTTTATTTCTAATATGTTTTGTGCGTGATTTTCTGTATCGTCACATCTGTCCATTAATATAATATTTAACAAAACTATAATTATAACATTAAAAACCAATACATTTAATGAAATGACGGCATAGCGAGGGCTTGAAATCGCCAGTTGAGTTTCCTAACCTGAGGGAAACAATTTCAATTGTTCTTCTCGGGGTAAGACGTCATGTTCCCTACAGAAAATGTTTTGTCGGCCGAATGTGATGTGGGATTGACGTAGCAGCGCGAGTACAGAATTAATAAGTAGGTTAGGGATTTCTCGAGCACCCTTCTAGGAGAGGCAGCGTTTTACTTGTTAGTTAAATAAATCGCAGTCAATTTGATGATGAAGGATAATGGCGTGTTTGCAAATTAGGATTGTTTGAATTGCTGTTGAATGAGTGAGGTGCTTTTCATTTATAAATTACGCAAACCAAAAAAGAGCTTGAATTGCTTGAAAAATTGCAGGGAGAATATTAGTCTTTTAATTAGAAAAAAAAAAAACACTTATCTACTAAAATGTGTAAGCAAGTTTCAATGTTCCAATACCTGATTTATACTAGGACTTTCAAGAATGGAATGGATAAATCATTTCTAGACCGCTACACTGAGAAAAAAACTAGGCTAATAGTTAACAAATATTTGTTTGGATGATTTTCATTAACAATAAGTATAACAAATTTCATATAAAAAAATAATACTCTCTATTAATAATCTGCTCAAAAATATGTTTTAATTAAAAACAAATGCTTTGTTCCGCGGTCATATATTTATTACTAATGAAACAAATTTAATCCTAATAAATTAGTTATTATTGATTATAGTCCCAAAATATTTTTTTATTATCAACTTTAATTTCATTACTTTCAAATCAATGTATACTAATAGTTAATAAACATCTGTATTTGGTGTAATCCATATAATTTGTTATAAATCAAACGAGTTTGTTATCAGATATGAGCGAAATTTGTTTTTAAATAATAAACAGGTATATCAATAATTAATAAGGGACGGCCTTGTACTAGTTCAATGTGATGTCGTTGCATTCCGCATCCATGACCACTGCCAATCGGTCACTGTCACCCTCGAGTCTGGAAGAAAAGCAATAATTTTTCGTCGCGTGGGGACTAATGTCGGTCCCGGGCTTTACCTGCTGTGTTGTGAGTTGTATTCAAGTGCCTTTATTAATTTATTCCTAACTGGCTCAAACAATATGGTCCAGGATCAAAGTCAAAGTAATTTGGTATCGGAATTGGGAACATTTCTTACTGATACTTGTCAAGGTAGGTAATCGAATCGTTGAGAATCGGCGACGTTTGCTCAGATAGACAGCGAAATTCGCTTGACTGAGCAAACGTCGCCAATTGTGTGCAGAGTGAATGTGGGGAGTACCAGAACAAGTAGGTACCAGTACTCTGTAGAATGCAACATGGACGTTTTTTTGTAGGCCAACGAACATTCGGTATCCACATCGCCGAATCTCATTCGTTGGCGTTCGTTGGCCGGCCGGGTTGCCCGATCTGTACGCACCCTTGTAAACTGTATAAACTCGCCCATAGTTAATAAAAAATAAATTAAATTAACAACAAATAAGCTTACATTTTTATAAATATGTTTGTTAGCTAAACATAAAATGGAATTAATAGTTTTGTGTATGTCAAGCGAATGACTTATTTTTAATGAATAAAGGAGTGCAGCAAATGGCGAGTATAAATTGGCGGGCAACATTATTTTCTTTGCCGCGCTGCCTTAGCTGCCTAGAAGCAGTTATCAGAGACTATTTTGGATCATTTTGAAAAGATAGTTGCTAGGCTTTATAGCCTATTGATTATTGATTTTTTTTTCTCCCCTTATTCCTGTCTGCGAGAGGTTTTCGATTTTTAATACTATATAGGTATTCAATAAGTACTAACCAACAAAAATTTTGTTTGCAGCAAATGGCGTGGATACCTTGGAAACATTGAGGCAGATCGTTGAGGACCCAAATGAGTGCAAGGAATTTATTCCTCAATTAGGACAACGAGTTAAAGTGAAAGTGAAAATTTTGTCATATTTAAACTAAATAAGTTTATTAATTTGTAATGTTTCACCTAACGCATAATTATCTTTTCTTAAATATAATTAACAAACCAAAATTTATTGTAAATAATAAATTAGGTATGCTTAATAATACATATTTGATAATAAAAAAAAACTTTGAACAATGAATTTTATATTTTTTACAAAACTTGTTAGGTAATTCCTAATAAATAGGGTAATTTTTTATCAGTATATAAATTTATAGTAAAACATGCAGAGGTTAGTATAAATAATACTTTATTTATACTTAACAAACCATTATTCCACCTAAATACAATACTTATTGAATAATAATAATTTCCATTTAGCTTTTAATAAGGTTATATTCATATATTATATCACAAGAGCTTTAAATTTAATCGATTAAACTATCCAACATATTTTAAGCATGATTTTGCTTGGAAAATAGTTGAATGCACAATAACTTAGTCGCGAAGCGGTCGAGGGCTTTTATTTAAAAGTTATTGTTCATGAAACTATTTGCCAAAAAGCAAAATTATGCAAACTATATTTGGATAGTTTAATCCATTTCAATTTATAGGTCGAGTGGTATACGGCTAGATTATTTCTTGAATAATTAGGATTGAATTGTTGGCGTCAATCCTATCCAAAGAGTTCTATTTATTATAAAATGTCAGAATATTTCTATGAAAATGCTGTCAAAAAAGGTAAACAAAAATTTAATCGCTGATAAACAAGGTCTTGTGAAATAATCACTTATTTAAACAAAATTCATTCAAAAAATGACGTTGTCTGATGGGTCTATTTTATAATGAATGAAATAATCAAAGAGTTTTAACTGATCAGTTGTTTCTCAATAATAAAAGTTTATTCCGCTATATTTCAATCAGCCATTTATTAAACGTTAATAAGTTTAGCTAATTATAAATAAACTCTTTTCTCAGTGTATCTTACAAGAACGCCTGTGAGCTCCAAGCTCGCAGATGAAGGCAGGCAATAAACACATCATGGATGTGAAACATTTGGAGAAATAAGAACTCACCCCAATATTTTTGATAAGAGAATTGAGATCGGGAAAAAAGTTGTAGAAAACGAAGTTAGATCTTGGATTCCTCAGACCAATCCAAACTCTAACACAGAACGCACGTCACTTTGTTAAGAACGAGGTTAAGAATAAATAAAACACCATACACAATCAAAAACAACTCCAACATATCACAACCAAACGACAAAAGGAATCATAACTCACCCAGATTTCCCGTATTTAAAATTAAAAAACAAAACAGAAATCATAACGTTAACGATGGCATTCAGAGAAAATGCAACTGAATTTGAGGGCAGTGTGCTGGACTCACTACACCTTATCAAAGTTGACGTTATCATTGCTTTTCTTTTCTATTTCCTCCTCTCCTTCCGTTTTTCATTTTACTGTAGTCACATCCTTAAGACTAACACTGAAAGGGGACAAGAAATTGAATACAATTAAAATTTACTAATTAGGTTGTGGTATAAGATACTCAATTATCGAGATTGACATTACTATTGAGATTGACATTACGCCTATTTTTGTGAATATGATAGATTTCCAGAAATAGTCTCTTTCTGAAGTTAAACTTCCAATCCACGATTTGTTCATTCTGAAAGTCAAAATATGACCCTCCTGGAAATGGTGTTTAGCTAGTGCAGTTTTTGGGTCGTCTATATTAGGCACCTACACCTACACCTACAAATAGCCCTGTACAATACAAAATTAGTGATTTAAAAACGTTTAAGAAATGACCAAAAACAATACCTGAAAAGTAATGTGGCTTATGGAATCCCTTGCGGAAACTGTGGGAGTTATTATTTGGGGCGAACAGTAAATAAAGTACAGGATCGCTGATCGCGACTGTAACGTCAAAAATATGGACAACCCAAAAACTGGACCAGCTACACACCATTTCCAGGAGAGTCCTAATTTTCACTTTGAGAATGTTATAATCGTGGATTGGGAGCCTAATTACGGGAAGACACTATTTCTGGATATGTGTCACATTCACAAAAATGAGCCGAATATCAATTTCAATGGTGGTACCTACAACAAAAATTTAATCTAGAACGCCTTCAAGATGATCATATCATGACAAACTTCCAAGTCTCTCTTAGCCACAACTTTCCGTTAGAATACCCGGAAAACATTGAGGAGCACTGAAATATATTGAACATCGTAATAACATCTGCCTCTGAAGAGATGGTCGGCTACATACAAAAGAAACATCAAGACTGGTTTGACGAGAACGACACTGAAATCCAAAACCTTGTAGAAAGAAAAAAAACAGCGCATACTGCATAGACCACAACTCGAATGTAAAAAAGGCAATACCAACAAGCAAGAAGTTCAAAGGCGAACGTGAACAACAAAAAACAAATTTGGATAACAAAATCAAACGAAATGCAGCAACTAGCTGAATCCAACAGCACCAGAGCCTTCTTTCAGGCTACTAAGATGGTATACGGACCAACCACTCAAGGACTCAATTCCTTACGATCCAAAGATGGCACAAGGCTGCTTAGGACAGTTCTTCCATTAATTCTTGTTGGAAGGAACACTTTTAAGTACTCCTCAACATAGAATCACAAATTAATAATAACATCTTCAACGAAATTTCGCAGAAACCAATACAACAAGAACTAAGCGAGGTTCCCAGATTAGAGGAGTTTGGAAAGGCAATCAGACAAATAAATAACATTAAGTACGCTGGATCTGACGGCATTCCTGCTGAATTCTTTAAACAAGGGGGCCCCACATTGAGTGCCCAACCCACATCCTGATAAGTAAAATATGGATTACTGAGACCATACCTGCCGAACTTTGAAATGCTTCCAGAGTTACCATTTTTAAAAAGCGAGACAAGCCTCAATGTGGAATCTACAGACGAATATCTTTATTTTGCGTTGCGGCAAAAATACTTGCCAGGATATTATGAAATCGTTTAATCCCAACTACCAAAGAGAACCTTCCAGAGATACAGAGTGGCTTTAGACCCCACCGAGGTACAGCGGACATGATTTTCAGTGCAAGACAAATGCAAGAGAAATCTAGGGAACAAAATCGCCCTCTATACATGGCCTTCATATATTTAGTGAAATCAGTTAAGTGGTATCACCACGTTCCGCTACTGCGCTGGCAGTCCGGTCCCAACAATGAGTAACAGATAGCATGATGGCGCCTCCAGGATCAAAATATTCCGGAGGTAAAATACCCGACCACTCGGATCTCCGGGCGTCGGGTGATCCTAGGGGTCCTTCATGCAAAGATATAAAGAGAAGATCAAAAACTCAACTCAGAATTGATTTTAGCAATATAAGAGGAATAAGTACAAATATGAATTCAGTTCACCAACATCTTGAAGAACAAAGACCTGACATCCTTGTTCTCACTGAAACTAAAATCAGTTCTGCAACACCTATTGTGAACTATCTTTATCCCGGCTATGACCTACACCACCGATTTCGACATAATTTTGGGATCTGTGTGTACATTAAAAATGACCTTTCATGTGATCGAGAGGAGAAGCTAGAACCAGCGAACCTTGATATCATATGGCTAAAATTCACCTCAAAGTCATCGACCAAGTTTATCTGCTGCCTCTACCGACCGCCATCTAACACCGAGTACCAAAACTTTTTCGCGACATTATCCGAAAGCTGTGATAGTATACAGTCAAACTATCCACAGGCGGAAATTGTCTTTTTAGGCGATTTCAACGTCCACAATATACCCTGGCTGAAACACCACAACAAAACAGATAACGAAGGCAGATAAGCAGAAGCTTTTGCCATAAGTTGTGGTCTAACGCAGCTTGTCGATGAACCTAACCGTATCTTAGAAAGGGGCGAATTTGCAGCGCTTTTAGACTTGTTCCTAACCACAAATCCTGACTCGTACACTATTCAAGTAGATGCTCCACTTGGTTCGTCCGATCATAAACTTATAATAACAAAGTGCGAAATGCTCATCCCACCAAGCCAACAACCACTTCCTCGTAAAATGTGGCACTATAAATCGGCAAAATGGAATGACCTAAAACAGTTTTACCTAGATTTTCCATGGCAAGAGGTTTGTTTTAAAACAGCTGATCCCACTATTTGCTGTAATGAAATAACACAAGTAATCTTATCTGGAATGGATGCATATATCCCACATACAACTAAACGTAGAGCTAATGCAAAACCTTGGTTCAACAGCCAGTGTCAAACGGCTGTACAGAAAAAACACAGAGCATATAACCTTTGGAAACGACAACAAACCGCTGAAAACCACACAGAATTTATAGAAACCAGAAATAGTTGCAAAATTACTATTGACTCCGCTAAAGAAACATACAATCAAAGAATAAAAAACAGGTTGCTGAATTGTCCAAGTAGTTCTAGGTCCTTTTGGTCTCTTGCAAAAGCTGTTGGATCTAACTTCACCAAGTCATCCATACCACCACTTACAGATAAAAATAATCACTTAGCCACAACATCAGAGGAAAAAGCCAATATGCTGGCCCAAATGTTTTCCTCCAACTCCAACCTAACAGTGCCAAACGGAAAAACTCCACCGTTCATTGAAAGGGTTTCCCATAGTATGCCAGAGGTACCCTTTTGTCACAGAGAAATACGAAAATCCCTTCAAAAGCTAGATACAAACAAAGCAATGGGTCCGGATGGCATTCCCGCAATAGTACTCAAAAATTGCGCCAACGAACTCACCCCAACTTTCGCAAACTTATTCAATTTGTCTTACAGGCAAGGAGTATATCCATCATCATGGAAGTCTGCCGCAGTACAACCCATCCACAGATCCGTTAAACTATAGACCAATTGCTCTACTTCCGGTGATATCAAAAGTAATGGAAAGAGTTGTGAACAATCACCTAACCAAGTACTTGGAAAAGTACAAAATTATCAACGATAAGCAATACGGATTTCGAAAATATAGGTCAACTGGCGATTTACTTACATACGTCACTCACTTATGGCAAAAAGCGATTGAGTTGCGGGGTGAAACAAGAACAATTGCCTTAGATATATCTAAAGCATTCGACAAAGTTTGGCATGAAAATCTGCTCAACAAGCTCAAAGCAATGGGATTATCGCCGAAACTTTGCACTTGGTTTGAAAGTTACCTAAAGGACAGATCCATTTATGTTGCACTGGATGGCCAGAACTCCAACTCTTACCAAATAAATGCTGGTGTGCCACAGGGAGCAATCCTTTCGCCAACTCTTTTTCTGATTTACATAAATGACCTCATAGATAAAACAGTAAATCCACTTTATTGCTTTGCAGACGATGGCAATGTAGTTTCCTCACTCATACCACCCACAGGTCTTTCCGCACGTGAATTCCATCATCTTAGACTAACTCAAATATCGCAGATAAATAACGACCTGGAGATAATAGACGACTGGGGTAACAAAAACCTTGTACAGTTCAACGCGCAGAAAACCCAAGCAGCTCTGTTTCCAAAAAAGACCAGCACCGGTGAGCCAAACATCATGCTATCTGGAAGTGCTGTCACATTACAGAGTCAGTTGAACATCTTGGGGGTTACTGCAGAGACCAACATGTCTTGGCACAGTCACGTGGCAGATATTGCTAAAAGGGCGTCCCAAAAGCTGGGGGTGCTATTTCGTACAAGACATCTGTACACACCAAGCCAATTGCTGACACTCTACAAAGCCCAGATTCGACCAACTATGGAGTACTGCTCACATATATGGAGTGCAGCACCCAAACATACCTTAATGCTTTTGAACACCGTGCAAAAACGAGCTATCAAGCTGATCAATGACCCCGCACTTACTCGTAACTTGGATGGTCTCGAACATCGCAGATCTGTGGGCGATTTATCTCTCTTCTACAGGTACTATCACGGAAAATGCTCTGAAGAGTTGGCACGTATGATTCCACCGAGAGTAGCACCTACCAGGCGAACCGGTCAAACAGACGGTAACCATGAATTTACTGTCAAACTAGAGGCACCAAGAACGTCATTATATCAGAATTCATATCTCTGGAGAACAGCATCGCTGTGGAATAAACTCCCTGCGACGGTTTTCCCTGCAGGTTACAACCTGAACCGTTTCAAGACCAACATACACCGACATTTCCGCGCACTTGCCGCTTCTCGAGCGTGATAGGACATTTCCTTGCGAGTGCGCAAATCCGTAAAAAAAAAAAAAAAGTTGATTCAATCAACAGAGAAGAAACTTGCCTGTTTGCTGTCGTGTAATCACCAAATAGACTATTTTGTATTTTTCTTAAAACTTGATTAGCACGTTGGCTGCCAAATAAGTCATGGGTGATGCATGAGACTGAGTTAATAATTTGATACCGACAGAGAGGCATAAAGATTTCTGTTAGGTACCGAGCATTATCTGAAGCTATAAGTATTTATAGCCATCAATCAACAGATGTTGCTGTGCACTTGAAATACGTACAGTGACTCAATGAACTACAGTGGCGAAAATTGCCGTCATATTTTTGATTGGTTCTCCAAAATCCTATGTATTCATATTGAGAATGAGCAAGAATATGGCGGCGGGGGCGTGGCTTACTTCTAGATTCCTTTTTAAAAGTAGCAGGAATATGGCGGCGGGACCTCTATTGTCGCCACTGTATGAATAGGTTTATAGAGTCACTGCAGAAGTACGTTATGCGGGTTGCTTCCGGATTGTTCTGTTGATTGATCACCGATGATAAACTTGGTCCAAACGTGATCCTTTACCCGTGATTCCATGTCGTTTCATCAGTTACAACGAGTGTCGACATTCACCCGCGTTATGTCTGTAATATTTTCAAAAAAGGCACTAGGTTGATACTTTTATGTTCTTATATTGTGTTTTTCCTTATTTGAATATATATATTATCAGCCAGTATATTTTACTACTCTCTCAACTTATCATATGTAACCTGACTATGATGAATCACGGGTGATGTCCATTTGACCTACAAATTATTTGGTGTATTTATATGCCTTATTCTATAATTTCTATATGCCTGATTTTCTATACCAGGGATTTCAAAGACCCATTTAGCATCAATATACACGATACCTTTCACATTATTTTTTCCACGAACGAACCAACCGCCTGGTTCACCGGTGATTCACATGGTTCACCAGGGTAGGAATCTCGCTATAGCAATGGTAGCCAACGTGTTAGATAGATACGTACTTAGCATCTTAGATTTTTAAAATCCGGCTGGGCTCTTGAGGCAATTTCGTAATATTATTTCGGACGTTTTTTCATACATATCGTTTTCAAACACGTTCTTGAACAAATGTTTTCAAAACATTTAATTTCAGTCCTTCAGGCTCCTTTGCCAATTGATTTTGAATTTAAATAATGTGCATTACAATTAGTAATATCTCTCAGTTGGTGTTTAAAGGCCACGTTAACTTTGTCCATTTTAAATCAGGTATAATACCGTTCAAAGTAATAAAAAAGTTCCTACACGAGGAGTATGCGTTTATTGCACACATAGACGACTAAGTGTAAAGGCCTTTGAGGATAAATCCGTATTAAATAAACCTCTAAACGGTTTGCTTTGAAGGTTGAAAATAGCTTTGATTAAACATAAACACATTTTAAGTAAGCCGCGCGGAAAGAACGCTTAGGCTTTCATAAATTTGGATATTTACCCCTGGTTTTGATGCGAGCTGGTTGAAAGCATATTTTATGAGCTTTTTTGGAAAAAGATTTTTAGTGCCAACATTAATGTTTGATGTGGCAAACTTTTATAGATCTTGTTTCAGATGGATTTGAGAATCCAAGTATCTAACCATTCAGATTTACGCTCACTTTGTTGGACATGATGTACTATTTTCTTACACAGTAATCCTATATCTCTGCTACTTATCAAAATAATTGGAGCTAGGGCTCGAATGTATTAAGGGACTTAAACTGGAAAGTATAATATCCTATCTAAGCTTCCTTTCAAGTAACAATCCGTCATGTAACGTATTATAACGTTGAAATATATACGTCGGCTCGGCCACAGTTTGCTCGGCTATGACGTTGGGAACCGATATTGCGTGGACGCTAAACACTTTACATCAAAGCGAGAAACGACACGCTGACTTGACTACGTCACCCAACGTCACCTCTGGTACTTTGACATTGTGGAAGGCTTGAGATTTGTTCCATAAAAGGTCGCACCTAATGAGAAATTGAATTGTGCAACTTGGCGCGAAATTTCACGAAAGATTTCCTGTGAAAAGTCAGACGTGTAAGAGTTTCATTTATTTAACGTCCAGCGAAGCTGGAGGATTTCAGCAACAGCTTGTTATTTATATAATTAGATATTTATTCATTTATCAATTTATTTTAATTAATTTAATATTAATTATTATTCCGTGTCTAACGACGTGGATCCAATTTTGGTCGATGAGTTAGTGCCGACTTTGCCTACCTTGCTCAAGCTAACCTATATGCACATTAGGTCTTATGGTTAAGATTTGAAACACCAGTTTGGTACTTTTCGTTGGCCATTTTTTTAAAGGAAGCTCTGCTTGTTCAGCTGGTCTTTTTCTTCGTCCTTTTCAAATTTTGCCGTTCCCCTAAAAGGTCGACTCTGGCCTGGGGGGCAGCCATCTTCCTCAACTGTGATTATCGTTTTCGTGAAGAAAAAAAAGAGTCTGGCGGCAATCTTGGAAAATCGTTGGAAGCACGGTTTTTCTGGGATTCTATACATGGTGGGCCAATTTCCACCCCGATTTTTTGGACTTGAAATAAAAATCTGGAAAAACGCTCGGACGCGTCGATTTTTAATTTAAGGGGGAACTATTTTTCAGTTTTTTTCATCCTATTAGCTTTAACCCCCAGCTGGGCAGAGAACAACCCCCTAAATTTGAAAAGAGGGTAGGGTTCGTGTGTTTTTGTGACCTAGAATTCCATCCTATTATTTTTATCCGTATCGAAATGAGAGCTTGTCAAAATCTTGGAAATAGACTATTGCGTTAGTAGGAGTAAAAGCGATACTTACCTCCTTCTCCTAATTAAAATTCTTACAATTTACAATTCACGTGTACACCTAATTGATAATAATATTAGTCCGAGAGCCAGCGCCAAAAAAGTGCAAGAGTTTTGAGAAAGTCAATGTCAATCTTTAATTTAAAAGCCAGAAAATTCGAGATCAATAAAAAAAAATCTTCATGTTAATTAATTTTTTTCTTCCCCAAATTTTCGAACGGGTAGCAGGCATTAAAATCACCCATATTCTCATCAGCTAACTAGCCACATTCAGCCCTTAAAATGCCAGGCAAAAAAAATGACTCCCCTAAACAGTCCTTATCTAACAGTCTAAGTGTTGTTCCAGATTTTCATTTCGAATACAAAAAATCGGGGTGAAATTTTTTTATTGGCCCACCCTGTATATAGGATTCTATATTATATTCGATTGGCTGTTTTTCTAGATAGATTCCTAGTAGTGCGTTAAAATCGAATTTCCATGAAAATTAGTCTAGTTCTGGTTAAGTTGAAATTGTTTTTCGATATTTGTCGTGAACGTTTCAATAAGTGCTAAGTGAATTTTATATACAGGGTGTCCGGAAAGTCAACGATAATATTGAAAGGGCTGATGGAGTAACTCATTAGCATCCAGAAAAACATAATATGACCTTAGTAAAAAATTGATGGTTTCCGAGATTTTGTCACTTTAATAAAATTGGTTAGAATGGTCCTCTCGGATCAGATTTTCGAGTGTCACCCTAAAATTTTCATTATTCTTAGATTCTGAATTCAATTTTGCAATGGTGAATAGACATTTCATTTGTCATAGACCAACATTAGAAGTCAAAATTCAGAACATTGACTAAAAAATCTTGTTAAAGTGAATACTTCTGATACTTCACTCTAAAAAGATTTCTTAGTAAATGTTTCGAACTTTAACTTTTAATGTTGGTCTATGACAAATGAAATGTTCATTCACCATTGCAAAACTGATTTCAGAATCTAATGGCGATTTCCATTTGTCAATCAGTGCGCACTGAGTGTATCCGCATCTTTTTCTAAAAGCATTTAACATGTAAGGATAAGGATAATTTTTTTTTGCACTGGTTCGACAAATGGGAAACGCTATAAGAATAATGGAAATTTTAAGGTGACACTCGAAAATCTGATCCAAGAGGACGATTTTAACGAATTTTATTGAAGTGACAATATCTCGGAAACCATCGATTTTTTGCTAAGGTCATATTATGTTTTTCTGGATGCTAATAAGTTGCTCCATCAGCCCTTTCAGTATTATCGTTGACTTTCCGGACACCCTGTATAAAGTCAATTAGTTCAATAATCGTAGATTAAACCACGAGTCAATAATGATGGCTATTATTCCCGAGGAATATTTATGAACTGAGCAGCGTTAGCGGCGAGGGAGTAACATTCCGAGTAGTATAGTCTACTTTATTTACGACAAATTAATTTATTTGAGATTTTTATTGAACAAATTTCATCAATCTCAATGCGAATCCATAATCACTATTGTCTGGCTAGCCAAACGGCGAACTGCAATAGAATTTTTTGCTTTGCCAAACTTGTCGAAAACAGTAGGTAATAAACAAGTTGGTGACATACTTTTTTTTGCTATATATGGGCATGTGTGGTATTTTGAAATAAAAAAAATTCGGCAACATTGCGAAATGATGTATGTGGAGAGAACAGTGGCGTAGTTATTGGCGAAATTAAAAAAAAAAAAACTGATAATTTTATTGGTTCATTTCCTTGGTGTTTTTGGTGCCACTGAACCCAAAGATATGGCTGTCATCAAGCGGTGTCAGTTGAGGTGTCAATGAATATTCTTAGGTTACGCTCCACTTTTCTTTCCCCTTTCGTCTCTATCAACTTACCACTTGCCACACTATACACGTTTGACACTGACACTTTTGACTTTGTTCATATTGTTTTCATGGTATTGCTTATTTAGTTTAAGAAATTTTATGATTGGAGTGCAAGCGGGGATAATGACCATTAATCCCTTGACATTATTCCCCGAGGAAATAATATATGGCATTATACTGCCAAAATCACAAATAATACTTACATTATACAGGGTGTCCTAGGGAAAACAGTTTACCTCCATTTATCGGATTTGGAATGACAATCTGGAAAAACGCTCGGATACGTCGATTTTTGATTTGAGGGGGAACTATTTTTCAGTTTTTTTTTTAATCCCCGTAGCTTTAACCCCCTAGCTGGGGGGGAATAACCCCCCAATAGCTAGGGGGAATAACCCCCCCAAATTTGAATAGGGGATAGGGGTTATATCATTCCTCTTTTCAAAGGTCTCATCGAGTTCTTTATGGCCCTCGAATTTCGTCTTATTATTTTCATCCGTAACGAAATGACAGCTTGTCAAAATCTTGGAAATAGACTATTTATTAGTGGGAGTAAGTAGTACAGCAACAGGGATTCAAGCATAAAAATCCGACCATAACCTCAATCTTTCATTCTTGACACGTGGTGGATGCGCCGTCGTTGACACGAAGGTGGATGCGCCGCCATGGTCCCATCTTGTCGACAGATGGCGCCATGGGACCTGCTCCCGCAGGGCTCCGCCCCCCAAAAGGGGGCCCGCAGGGCTGCACCCCCAAAAACGGGTCCACAGAGCTCCGCCCCCCAAAAAGGGGCCCCCGGATTTTAATATGGGTACCAGAAAAAGGGGTGGGGGGGAAATGTTTTCCCGCCATCATGTCAACCGTCACCTGTCAAACGTCATCTGTCAAACGTCACCTGTCAAACGTCATCTGTCAAACGTCATGACGTCATAGCGGGAGTTTTGAGTCGTTCCGGGTTCTGTGATGACGTCATAGCGACCTGGGTCACGTCCGTGGAGTCATTTAGGGTACATAGTGCAAAGTTTGATTCAGGATTCGGGTTCTGTGATGACGTCATAGCGACCTGGGTCACGTCCGTGGAGTCATTTAGAGTACATAGTGCAAAGTTTGATTCAGGGTTCAGGTTCTGTGATAACGTCATAGCGACCTGGGTCACGTTCGTGGCGCCATTTAGAGTACATAGTGCGAAGTTCGTTTCATGGTTCTGTGATGACGTCATAGCGACCTGGGTCACGTGGGTTACGTCAGTGCGGGTCCGTGGCGCCATTTAGAGTACATAGTGCAAAGTTCGTTTCATGGGTCGGGTTTTGTGATGACGTCATAGCGACCTGGGTCACGTCCGTGGCGCCATTTAGAGTACATGTGTCAAGTTTGATGTGTCTTATAACAGGATGCTGTGGTGGTGACGTAACTATGAGGGTCCAGCAGCTAGCTTCATGTTGTACCTGGTAAAGGGTGTTCGAACTTAAGGATGATACACACCTACAGTATTGCTCATTGACCTCGTGTGTATTACCATTTACGACGCCATAACTAAGTCATCAGCTGTTTAAACAACCTACGTCAAGGCGAGAAATAACATGCTGCTTACGTCACAACTGGTGATTTAACGTTGGGGAGAGAGTGGATTTGTTCCACACAGGCCTTATGAGGATAGGCTATCCTGTAGTAGTAGTGTGTATTATCCTTGGTTGGAACCAACGTTTGATGGGAAAGGGGCCTCGTTTTTTTATTAAAAACATACATTTTTTAAGACAACGATTTCAAAAAGCGAATATTTTCCATCAATAAACTGCTTAATATGATCCAATCATTTTGGTGGTACGTCTTGGGAGCAACACTGCGTTATCGTCAAATTCGACGAGTATTTCAAATCCATAGCTAAAAATATGCCACAATTGTATCGATTACCTAAGTATATAAGATACTTACTTACTAGGTTAAAATAATAATTTCTGTACAATAGTTTTATGATCTACCTTAATTTGTATAGTTTATTGGTTCCAGTAAAGATTTGCAATTATTTTGAGGTCTCTATCGTAGAAAATATTGGGAACTTTCACTTTATACCAGATCTTATAATTTTCTCAGTGTTTTTGATCCTTTGTTATAAAAAGACAGGCCTTGTTGATTGATTTCAAATCCATATCTAAAATATTCCATAATTCTATCGATATCAGTATATAAGATATTCACTTACTTGGTTAAAATGATAATTGTTGTGCAATAATTTTATTGTTGTTGACGAGTCTCAAACAAGACTGAAAGAGCTTAATTATTATAAAATCCGATTCAAACTTCGAATTAACAACATATCATACAAAAAACGCTGTCAAAATATTGGAAATTTCACTTTCTATGAGGCTTCAGGTCTTGTAATTTTCTCAGTGTTTTCAATCCTTTGCTAGGAAAAGACAGGTCTTGTTGTTGATTGATATTAGTATATGAGATATTTACTTACTTGGTTAAAATCAAATTAATTGTTGTGCAATAATTTTATATTTTCCACTGTTGACTAGTTTGAGCGAGACTCAAAGAAGCTTGTTATTATAAAATCCGATTTAAACTTCGAAGTATCACATACAAAAAACACGGCTAAATGCAAACGCTTAATCGGCAGTTTTTTTATCTGAATTATATCAGGACCATTCGCAGAAGCCGCCCGAGAAAAACAACAACACATTTTAAAGATAATTTTTTATTTTAAGGTGTAATTATTAAGTTAGATAGGTATTAATATGTCCATTTTTATTTTAAAAGGTGACAAATTCAAACAATTTATCAAAATTTAAAAGAATAGATTTGAATTAGCATCGTTGACATTTTATGAGCCAATACCCTTATGCAATACAAAATTTCAGTGGATACATTGTTACCTGTAAAATATGAGGATTCAATTTTTTTTCTTTGTACAAAAAACGCAGCATCCAGTACCAGTACTTTGAGCCTGGATTTTCAAAGTTTAGTTTTTTGGGCGATAAGTGTCGGTTTCGAAAAACTGTAAGTACTATTTTTAAATATCTAAGTGATGTAGGATAAATCATGCCCCGAGACATATTTTGAATTAACACAAACCTCGATTTTTGAATTATTTTTATTTTCCTTAACACATAAATATATTGTATGTTTTTTAAAAATACAGACAACCCTGAGTACCTACCTATTTCTTAATTTAATTCCAATAGTTTTTTACGCAGCAACTTGAATTTACTTTTTCACTTACATTTGCACAAAACTCAAATTTCTTTTTCTAAAATTTAGGTAGGTTCTTTAACCAATTTAAACTGGTTTTATTTTTTCATTTACTTTAAAACAAACCTCCATAAACAGCGAATTTTTAATTTTGTGTACAAAATGGTTCACCAGGAAGGAGATAACCTGAAACATCATGAGGATTGCTAAACATCTTCCAAGATCTGTAACCAATGTGGTGGGATTTTTGAAGCAGAGGGGGCTATCCAACACCACCAAAACACCCAGCTCCAAGAGAGCCTCCAAACGAAAGGCTGGAGATCCCGCCGCCCCGCCCCCATAATGAAGCATGCTAGACTTTTGCTGGTAAGTTGACATTAATCGAATTTTTTAAATCTAATTCAATTATTTTCAGGACTTTCAATATCAGCCACATGCCGGTGGTGTGAGAATTGCGACTTGGAGAATCCGATAAATCAATGAGTTGGTCATCTTCGGTGTCTCTAGCACCGAGCCAACACCTGTTAAAGCAGGAGGAAGACGTTAGTCTTGTCAAAACATCTTTCAAGAACCGAATTGCAACATAGCGGCTTTCATCAAAGCAGGACCCTATCAGCGTGAAGCACGTTTTGAAATTAGCTGTGGCATACCTATTCAGTATTAGGACGGACGGAGGACTGAATTATTTTATGACACACTTACCAGGATAGCAGAAAATGCGTTTGCGAAAAAATAATTTAGAGCAAACAGTTAAATAGCGCAAGGATATGAGAAAACTAACTTCGCACATTCTTGAGCAACCGACCCACCGAATTCAACAAACATGCGTACACGTAAACGAGAAGAAGGGGTTTTAAAACTAGTTTTTCCTTCAACAAATCAGGGTAACTATGGAATAACATAGAGGACTAAAATATGACAACCACTTTCAAGTTGAAACTGGAAGTGGATACCGGCTGCCACTACCACCCCCTGCTCATAAATAAATTTGGTCATTTAGGTTTTCAGTCATCCTAAACAAAAAGTTCACAGAATTCTAGGAAAAAGAAAGCGGTGTGTATCATTTCAATTGCAGTGTTATATACTAAACAATGTCTCTTACAGGCTGGACGCTCCAACAACTTTAAGCTCTAAATATGAGTATTAATAGGATCATAACCCTCTAAAAGCCTATTCATATCTGCCAGTATCAGGATAACCTGTAACGTCATGGGAGTTGCCGAACATCTGCCAAGATCTGCAATCAATGTGGTGGAATTTTTAAATCATGTCATCCAGAAATAACATGGGTTGAGGAAAAAAGTATTCCAGTACTTCCAAGCTAGATATTCAGGAATGTGAGAAATTAGCAGTTTATACGAATTACTTCCAGAGGAGTACGTTCGCGGATTTCGTTCGCAGGCGGAAATTTGGGATCTGTTTCTATTTAAATACTCAATATATATTGAAAAAAAAAAAATTCAAGGGTGACGATAAAGACGTATTTCATTTTTATGATTATGAATATTGCTACAATTTAGATGGTAGTCGCACTCACAGTCCTATTAACCATATTGGCAATGATTGTTGAGAATAAAAATAAGCTTTAGTATAAACTATGTTTTATTCTCCTGAGAATGGCAGAGATGAAGCCACCATTGATCTATGTAGACCACCAACCCAAACCCACAGTCAAATAGCGCCAGCACACACTTAAGATATCATACAACTTTTATTTATGTTCCAAAATTGTATCAAGATTATTTCCATTTCAATAATTTTTTAAAAGAAACTTCTTAAACGGCGTTCTGCTATTTGGACGACAATGGAGAGCGATTTGAAAAACGCGTCACGGGCAAATTTCGTTACTCGAGAGACAAGAAAGATGTAACGTAAAGGAACAGAGAAAGACAGCTATTGATTGACACAAACCAAGGATTATAAGCGTCGAGAGGACTGCCCATTATTGACAAGCGCCGATATTGACACAAACCAAGGATTATAAGCGTAAGGATGATTGCCTATTATTGACAAGCGGTATTGGAAAAATAAAATCATTTCTAGCGAATTTCGGGGTTTTCCGGATATCTCTGGAAAGCACTCGGAATTTTTGAAATATCAAAGCAGCATAATAATGAGCACAAACTTATGCACTATACTTTTTTCTGATTCAACCGACGTCAGGTCTCTTTCCGTAGGATTCTAATACAGGATTCGAATAGGATTCAAAATAGCTAGTATTCGAATGATACCCAAGTCTCCCAAAGTACCAAGTGTTATCACAGGAGTTTATTCAAAACATGCCGCATTAGTAATAATTATCAAACTTCAAAATTGTATAACAGGAGACTTTCTCATTGAAATCAAGCATTACGTTGATAGACTTGATACTGTTTACAATGCCAATCCCCATTAAGTATACATGACCCAGATGTAAGGGTGAAACTGATATACCTAATCGACTTTGTTTGCCTTGCGAATTTTCACAATTTGTTGAACAAAAAAGGATACCATCTCATTATTTTGCAAAACCCGAACGTAGAACCTAAATTATGAAGTTGTACCAGTAAATTTTCTGTGAAATAAAACTTTTGTTATTATATTTTTCTGCTTTTTATTTATGGCCTCTAGACTAGGTTAGGCTATAATAATTTAAACAAAATTCAACGAGAGCATTGTGCACAACATTAGGATAGGCCATCGAATACTATATTGTTAAGCTTTTTTTTAAGTCGACACTTTCCGTATGGGGAGCAAAAGAAGGAAGGATACGGCAAAAAACAGGTGTGAGATCAGGTGACCATTGACGTACAATCGTAGGGAGCCACACCAACTCATATTGGAGTATCAGCTAGGGGATTCTTATCTTGTCACAAGTCGCTAGCTGTCATTCGATACCTATTTCGATATCGGATGGAGAGTGATTCATATGTATTATTGTCGAATTTCGTATCGACATCAAATAGGCGGTGGTATGAAAAACGAGAGAAAAATCGACCTTCAAATTTGAATGATAGATGATAGATTATGTTTATTATTTTATAATTTATTTTTCGCTTCAATTCAAACTATTTTTACTTCTAAAGATACCTTTCGCGTTGAAAATAATTTCAATTTCTACTTATTATGTTGCAACGAAATTTTAAGGCAGCACCGTCAACAGCAAAACCTTCACTTTAGACACACGACTCGTAGGGTAGGAGAAACTTGATTTACATTTTTCTTCTCGCCTCTCAACTCCACACTCCCGTCTTCCTTATGTGAGACTGACCACGTCCACCAGTACTCAACATGTTGAGTGATTAGTCAGCGGCTTTGTTGAAAAAGATGAAATATAACGAAGGATTACATACACAAATGTCAAACATAAAACATAAACATAACACATGTCACCACAACTTGTCACTTCAAAATAAAAAAGGATAGCCAATCATTCAAACAAAGATCAGCAAATCGAAAAGCCGAAACGGGACCTCTCACTTACGCCAGAGAGTCGATACCGAATCAGCAATTCGACATCGAATTGGTCTTAAAAATTCCGCAGGATTATAAATGATGGACTGTATACGCATGCAATTTAATTCATTTTACCTACTCATCAATAACTGATAGACCGTGCCTGACTCATCCATATAATATTATAGGTCCTGCGAAATATTAATGAAACCGAACAAACAGACTGCATACATAAAACGTCCATTTTATGTCATATTCACGTTCATACGTCCATATGACCTATTCACTGATCTCGTAAATAAATGGATAAACAAAGAACGCTCCTAATGCTGCTAATTTAAGTAAAGGTGCTATAGGAGTTCTACGGCAAAATCGCCCATTTTCCCATGTAAATCTCCATAAGAAAATCTAAGGTCCCAAATGGCACTTTTCGGACCGTTTTGGAGTGGGGGTAAAATTTCCTAGAATTAGGCCCCGCCCCCTTTCCAGCGCCCAGGAAAGCATCGACCGTTCGCACTACCTCAGCAGCCGCCGAGGCGGCCACACATACTCGCTACCTGATACTGATGATACCGTAACTCTCGCTCTCTTGCTCTCATACCTCAACCTCGTACCTCATACCTCTCTCTCTCTCTCCCGCTCTCATATATAATCGACCCGCGCAGCTACTGCATCACGAAGTAGAAATTAAAAAAAAGTCGGTAACCACTAAGAACCGATCTCCCGTCCCCAGCTTGAAAGCCCGCTGCAGCAACCACTAGGCTATCCTAGCAGTTGATAATAAATGGTGAAAAGGAGGAGGTAACATGCAATCATGAGGAGCGGTCAGCCACCTTGGTCATATTGACACTTTGGGTGTCGCATACCTCATACTGATAATGGCGTAACTAATTCAAATTTCAGGTGTCTCATACCTCATACTGATAATGGCGTTACTAATTAAAATTGATGTGGGTGAAATAATTGTCGAGAAAATAAAAATTGTAAAATATTCAGTGAATCCATTGAGTGGACATAGACCGTGCATACCTTGATGCTCCATACAAGGTACTGATGATGATACACCTCCCGCTCATACCGCATACCTGTCTCTCTCTCTCGCACAACAAACACAAATTATTTTTGTTATGGTCTTGTAGGAAACCAGGTTTTATTATCAGCACAGTGCATACATCTAATAGACATCGCCTTAGAAAAAAATTGATTATAATATAAAAAGAGATTGTGTTAAATATCGAAAAAGATCCTTGTTATTTTTGATCAGAGGTTTCAATCAATTATTCCAAGAAATTCAGTACCTACCCATCATTAACATGAGCACCTCACAATAAGTGACGGAATTATAAAATATCTGAAAAACATAGATTACTGTAAAAGTTTAATTCAAAACTAGTTGACGAGTCTAAACAAGAGTTGCGGGTTTTTACTGATAACACAGATAGCCAATTATTTCAAAATAATTTCACTTACTTGTGAGATATCAACAAAAGGTACCAATCAATTATTCCAAGAAATTCAGCAGACAACAAGGCCAAAATTTTTTACACGTTCGCAAGAACAATTTGAAATAACTAGCGATGTAATTATAAAATATCTAAGAAACATAGATTAGTTTAAAAGTTTAATTTAAAAATGAACACTATACCAATCGAGTCTTGCGGTTTTGCCGCCATCATTACACTGATAACTGACAAAATAATTTTACTTTATAATATAAAATATATTTCATGTAAACATCATCCAGCGCGCCAGTTACCGACGCTATAACCCAGCACCTTTCCAAAGCCGGCGTCTTCAGTCGATCACACTAGCTTGCACACAGCCTTTGAGGCAAGGTCAATGACCGCATCGGACATACAAACACACTTGCAATCCAGCACCCTCGCGCTTCATCATTCTCATACATAATCATTTGTCTCCAATGCTCCAATAATCAAACTAATCAATAATAATCACAACAAATGAGAGACACAGCATTTCGATTCATAAACCAAAAAAGCAAATTATTGTTTAATTTGAAAAGGTTAGGTAAAGTTATAAGAGGCGTTATCTCTCTGGAGTCTAGTCCAACCTTGAAAAGATATTGATTATAATTTTATATCCAAAAAAAGATTCCAATTACTTATGTTATCTAAAAAAAGATCCTAGATCCTCAGAGAAAAAACTGAGGATTCAATCAAAATAATAACTATTCCATGAAATTTGGCAACAGGAAGACCTTGCGGTTTTGCAGCCATCATTTAACTGATAACTGACGAAATAATTTTAAATTATCCCTAAAACATTTTTCATAGAAGTGAAAACGTTCCTGTACCAAAATTTGTTTATAACACAAGACACCAAAACGAAAAATCAAGTTTATTGCTGGATGGTATCATTTAACTTGCACCATTTTTCACTTATGAAATAATTGCATTGATGACTCACCGCCCAGATCGTATCTTGAACAAAACCGCAAAGCTTTAAACTAAAAATGCATGTATTTAAATGGGAAAATGTGATCAAATTGGGTAAAAACCGATAATTGCTACACTTTTACATTGATTCTTATGGAAAACGTCTTCAAGCACCTGTTAGATTGGGGGGCCTTTCTCATCAGTTACACGAAAACCGTTCTGTCCTCCGTCCGTCCTACAGGTTAAAAGGGCTACGCTTAATCGGGATGCTCATTCGAGATTAGTGCGTCATAGAGATAACTAGGTGCTCTAATCATCCAGAATTTTTATCTGTGTTTCGTGGTTTTATTGAAAACTGTGTTTCTTCTTGAAAATATTTTCAAAGGTGAGTTAATTTATTTTTGATAACAGTTTATTTTTGGATTTAAGTATAAGGATTTTTTAATTGTGGTTATTATCTCAGATGTAAAACGTAGCCAAAAGGTGTGGTCAACTATTTAAGTAGATTATTCTTTAATTTAGCAGATTGTTCTACTAAATTATAAGTTTGAGAGATAACAATTTTTTGATTTCATAAAATATTACTTTAACAACTTTGATCAAAACTAAATTTTTTAATCTTTTACAGATAACATGATGCCAGACTTTGCTGCAATGCTGAGACATATAGCTGCTCTCCTCGGGCTCATTACTCCCGCTAATACGGACCAGGCTGTGAGGGACGGGCTCCTCGAGTGTACTCGAGGAGCCCGCAAGCTCAACAAGGCTCTCAAAGGAGCAAAGACCATGGGTGAAAAGCAGCACTTGGAGGCCTCACTCCGACACATAAGAAGTATGAGGAATCAGTTTAAGACAATGCTGAAGAAGGGTGCGGGAATTATACCATCACGTCCGGAAAAAATTGAGAAGCGGGTGCATTGGGATGACTCCATTTCTGCTTTTAACAGCAGAATAAGGACTGGAGTCATCTCCAATATAAAACACAAAGAGCCAAAAGCATTCTTGGTGGATTGTGCTACATTGTTCAAGAGGCGCATTAGGAATGCTCTTAAAAAAGATAATTCCCTCAAGGTGAATGCGACGTTTTGCGGGGAATTCAGCATCGTGAAAGGTGATAGAGTACTTGAAGAATTCAAGTACTTTACCACCTCCAACTCCCCCATCTACAAAGAAACTGATCTCGGACTGTGGTTAAATGAAAAGGTCACTGAACCCATCATGACCGAGTTGGAGGAATTCCAAGAACGGGATAGTGGTTGGGCGCTGAAGAAAATTATAAATTTGGGCATCAACATTAATAAATTCACGCCGCAGCTAGGATCCTCCTTCATCAAACTACCTCCTCAAATAGCAGCGAGACATGCCTGCGTTAACGTACAGAACAGCGATAACAGGTGTTTCGCATGGGCTGTTATTTCAGCATTGTTCCCGGCTCCATCAGACATTGGAAAGAGACCGTCAGCGTATCCAGACCCCGCAGATGTGTTGAAGTTGAAAGGGATTCAATTCCCAATGAGCATCAATCAGATTCCCAATTTCGAGAAACAAAATAGCCTATCTGTGAATGTTTACAAGCTTGAAAAATCAGGAAAAACCTTTAAAGTCCTACCGACATATTTAACCCGTAATAAAAAAGACAAACATGTGAATTTATTGATGATACAAGATAAATATGGTGATGGGGGAGAAGACGCTCCAACCAAATTTCACTTTTGCTGGATAAAGAATCTCTCCAGACTAGTATCCAAACAGCTGAGCAAGGCAAATGGCCGAAAACACATCTGCGACCGCTGCCTGCACTATTTTCATACTCAAGATAAGCTTGACAAGCATCAGGAAGACTGTGCAAAGATCAATGACACAAAAATTAAGATGCCAGAAATTGGAAAAAATATATTAAGATTTAAAAATTACAAGAACAAGGAAAGGGCGCCTTTCATAGTATATGCGGACTTGGAAAGCGTCCTAGCACCTACAGCAGATTCTAAAAGAACTCAGCAACATATTCCGGCTGCTGTGGGATATTACCTAAAGTGTTCATATGATGATTCATTATCCTTTTACAAGTCATTCCGAGGTGCAGAATGTATGCAGTGGTTCGCAGATGAGATGTCCCAGTTAGCAGAAAATGTGGCAACTGTGTTCTGGTGTCCATATGATATTGACATGACTCAAGGTAGAACATTCTAGACAATAAAATACCAAAAACTACAGCTATGGTTATTATACAAGTAAAGATTAAGTAAGTAGATGCGTCAGGTCTTGAATCTGTTGAAGTGGAGTTTCTAGTTTCGTTTCTACAGTGGTTTTTGGAGATGGTTTCTTGCTGCGGACCAATTCCGATAGTTGTCCATTCCCTGCTTTCCAAAATGCTGTTGTTCAAGAATTCCACTCGCAAGTTATACTGGTAGAATCTATTCCGCGATTCTGGAAGTACTGTCTGGAAAGTACGTGTACGATCGTTGTCTATGAGGCGGTAGTAGAGCGGAATCCATAAGTCGTTGACATAGCTATCAGTTTTCAGCTGAGCCTTGATATTTCGGACTTCTGATGGTGGATGTATGTAGAGGATATTTTGAACGACTGCTGCGAGGGCGATGAAGTTAGAACTAAGCCAAACCATTGCCTCAACGTTAATGACTGAGTCCACTATTTGGTCAGGGCTTTTATACAGAAATAACAGGTATTTTGCGATGAGGGAGGTCCATCTACTTGCGTCCTCCAATCAGGTCTATTATAATGCATGAAACAAGGAAGTCTTGTCTGCAACCCGAAATCTTTTCTACATTCGAGTGGTAATTTCCCCCAAATATTCAAAAGTGTGGTACTATCGACATACTGCAGAAAGAACCCAATTGGCAAATCCTTCAACTCATCAGCACTACAATCTTCTATATTTTTTTCGCCAGATAAGAGTTTCAACAATTGATCACACATCTTCGAAAACTTGAACTAGACTGAAGCTCGCAGTTGTCGAATATACGGATGTTTAGTTTCCCTTTCCTTTTTGCTTTTTAGTGACCGCTGGTACTGCAGTCTGCTTCACCTTTTCATTAATCATTTCAATTACCTGACCTTTTGTAACTAAATCGGTATCGTTTATAGCTTTTCCAGCTCTAACTATTCTCTTATCGCCGATGCTTATATAAGTTTTGGTTATATTAAATAGCTTATGTTGTTCTTCCAAAGCAGATATTCGTACAGCCAATTTTGTTTTAATATCATTTTCAATAGACTGATTTTTACTCAGTAAACTTTCAATTTTCTTCTGACTGTCCATCATTTGGGACTCCAGCTGCTTATATCTATTCTCTTCTTGAGGGGGTACTGCAGTTTTCACTCGGTTTTCCAGATCTTTTCTGAACGTTTCTGAGATTTCTTGAAGTTTTTTATCCGTATAGGATTTTGTAACATAATCTTGTATACCTCCAGGACTTTTTACCTTACTCAGTTTGGTTACTAAATTTTTGTAGTCGTTAAGACGTTGCGTACGCCCAAACTTATCGACTGACATGATGATACTGAGGAAATAATCAAGTGTTTTAATTTCTTATCTTACTAGAAAGACTTTGTGGCGCAATTGGTAGCCAACAATAGTCTGGTCGGACGCATGATGAAAATGTTTTCTTCTTTTTTCTCTCTCTCTCTCTCTCTGTCATTCTCATCAGATAATGAAATAGCGATTTGTTTGTTTGATTTTTTATTATTATTAAAAATTACATAATACATACATTAACTGCTATAAGCTATACAACACTTTCCAAATTGCATATTCTGATGAAATCTGCTTTTATTTTTTCTGGGTTCAGGTGTACAAACTCTAACATGAAATAACATAGTTCACAAATATTTAAGTTACAATATTCTTTCAGCACATTTAGACAATTATTTTCATTAACAGTATTTACATTGTTATAGTTCAACAGATCGTCATAAAAGGTTCTAAAATCTAGTTCTGCGAGTAAACGCAGCCTGTAATCTATTATATCTTGGATTTTCAAAATTGATTGGATATCATCTACACAAAAGCATAAATTAACTTCTCTGCTTGTTAACTTAATTATTCTTTCTCCCAAAAACATAGCTGAGGAAACAGTAAAGTTTTCTGATAGAGAATAAACTATTATCACTTCACTAACATCGTCATCATCATCATCATTATCCATCTCCATTGTGGAATTGACGATTTCCAGAAATTCGTTCCATTCCACACCGCTAAACGATACAGTCACTTGTTCTTCAGGTAGGTTCAAAATCGTACTACTCACTTTTATACTGGGTATCAATCCTTGAGCGATACTTATTCCGGCAATGATTTTGAAGTTATTGGTTGAATAGCAGGTCTCACCCAAAAATCTCGATTCTTTCTTGATTTCTTGGTCAATTTTCGTCACCATACTGTTGAAATAGGTCCAACACGGAAAAGAACAGGACGAATTATATCCAGTTGTTTCCATTGAACTATAACTTGCCATGCTTCTTCACCAGTAGACTGAAGTAGGTTTTGTGAAATTTGCTTTATATAGGAAGCTCCCACCACTATTTTAATGGTTTAAACTTGTTTATGTTCACCTCCAGAAATAGGAGTTTAGATAAAGCCCACCCACTGTCTTTCTCTTGGAATTCAGAAGATTTTGATACTAAAAGTTGTTCAAATTCATCGAATAACTTGCCCAAATCGGTGTTGGGCGAAATAGCGGCAAAACGAGAATTGAAGGATTTTATTTCCTGATTTTCTCTTAAAACGTAAAGTCCATATAATTCTAGGTTGATTTTTAGATTGGAGTATCTAGAAAAACCTTTTTTTATCAAATCCATTATTTTAGGTTTTAATTCTTCCAGATAGGGTCCAACACTGGTTTGATGAACATTTGTAAATAGCCTATAGGAAATAATTCGGTTTTTAAACGCTGTTTTAATGATCTGAACATTGGGTTCCAGGTCCGTACAACACTTATTTTTATGTCTATGACTTAGGTTATGTGAATGAGAAGAAATATTTTCCTCACAAACTTGACAATGCGAACTCATAACTGAAACTGAGTGATAAATTGTGGAAAATTAAATTTAAACTACATCCGTGGTTTTATCGATCCAGCTGTTATGTGAATTATCAAAACCCAACCATTTCACAAAAATTTTATTTCCCTTCTTTCGTAAGACTTGTTCAACGAGGAACACATCAGGCTGTTTTGTTTTTTGTAATTCTTCTTCATAAAACCCGCCACTTATAGGCTGACCTTGCAAATCCTCCAACAAATATGTCGTGGGGTTTGTTATTTGTACTTTAGCAACCTTGAAGAGTTCCGTACTCCAATTCGGTGTATATCCTTTTTGAAAAACATGTTTAAACTTGCTTATGCGGACTACGTCACCAACCTTGAACTTTTGTCTACCAGCAACTTTCATATGACCATAAACGGAATCAAGCACTGTCTTTTCATTGCGTTTATTAACTTTACTTGGCTTCATATGTATCGTACTATGTTTGCTATCATTATATGCGGTAGTAAGTGGCTGTAATAATTCCAACCATTTATGGTTTCCGTTCAACGTAAATTGCTTAAACAGTTTTTCTTTCAAGGTTCGAATTACTCGTTCTGCAATAGATGCTTTTAGAGGACTGAATGAGCTATAATGATGTATCCCATGTTTCTTCATAAGACTCGAAAATTGAGTGTTATAGTATTCCTTTCCATTATCCGAAATAAGTTTCTTAGGTATTCTTCCAGAAGTTTTCAGTATACTCTCCATGGCTTTGGTTACATCCTGTGCCGATTTAGACTTAAGAGCTCTAGTCCAGAGGTATTTAGAAAAACAATCAATAACAACCAGTATATACTTGAATCCTTTGTTTTCTCGAGCATACTGATCAAGCTGGGCTAGATCTGTAGCAAAAGTATCATCCAAACCATACTGTATAAATCTTCTACGATTGAACTTTCTACGTGCCGGTTTATGTAGTTCTTCAACCACCTGCTTTCTGGCTTTCGTGATACTTGCCATATTATGATTGTTGTGAAAAGATCCAAACTTGATCGAGGTTAGCCTGGTAATGAGTTAAGATAAAGCACCTTAAACTATTTATTAAACTCAATCACATCCAATTCCGCCAATTCTTCCAAAATACTCATGATTTCATTGATGTTATTGGTATTTCCAGCTTCTTGTGATGCATCCAATTTGACAAGTCTGTCAATTAATTCGTTGACGTCATCATAATAAACATACTGTTTTGGTTTCTTATTATATTTCAACAATAGAGCACTTCCGGACCTATGTTGAACTCTTGTAGATTGATTTCGGCCAGATGGCGAGACACTGCTACTTGACTTAAGCCTTTTAACTTCAGTTGCCGTTGAGAGCAAAGGTCTAACAATGCGTTTATATTTCGAAGATACGGATCCTTTAACTTGTTGTGATGGATCAAAGTTTCTTCGATGAGCGTTGGTCCTGTCTAATATATCCTTGAACTGCAACTGATCATCCGCCGTATGATAAATCGGGTCTTTCAGAAATAGGAGATCATATAATCCCCGTGTTCCCGTATAGGTGACATCCCCTACTTTGATATCTCCGTTTGCAAGAAAGTTGACTCTTTCTGATCCCATGGTCCACTTATCGGTTTCCATATCATGTTTCAATCCGTAAGAATGATCTATTTCGTCTGATTGCTTATAGTATCTATCTACATACTCTCGTGCTGGCATGGGAAACTGATCTAGAAATTCGTCATACACTGCTGATCTTTCGTGAATTGATTTTTGTAGATCCTCTTTCACCTCATGTAGTGGTTTATGAAAGACATCCTCGTCATCATCATCATCATCACTTTTCAAACTCTCGCTTGTTTGAGCAAGAACCTTTGTTGGTTGGAACTCTACATGTTTCGGGATACTGCGCTCAAATTTAACGTCTGCTTCGTGCTTAATTTTTTCATGTTTCACTCTGGTTTTTCTATCAACCGCTTTTTTGACAAGGTTCCTTAGAGGCTCTGTTATGGGGTTTATTAACCTATTGAGCGCCTCATCATCCTCGTTTCTTTCCAGTTTTAGAGCCAAATACTTTTTTCTTATAGATCTAGCAGCGTTCAGTATTTTCTTCTTGATATTCCTATCATTTTCGCTTGGATTCATGATGTTCAACTGAGCAGCAGCAGCAGCAGCACAAGACTGATGCAGCTTAAAGGCTGCTCTGTGTACAGCTAATATACAGCTTTCAGACTGCTCTGTATACAGCTTTTATACTGATCTGTATACAGCTATACAGCTTCCAGACTGCTCTATACACAGCTATACGGGTCAGTATACAGCTATACAGCTATACTGGTCTTTCTACGGTAATCAGCTCTACAGGTTTGGTGGCAGGTCTGTAAGAGCTCGTAAGGCGGCACTTAGATTGCTTTAGACAGGTGTGTAGACGGCAATGTCTCAACGGAGACTGATGATTGGTGTTAATCCTATGGAGTTATATAGGTGCTAAACTGGTTTCGGTATCTACCCTTCGTAATATCGTCATCCTTGACAATGACTAGGAATCCGTATCTGTCTTTCCAACACTCTGTACATATTTGCTTGAACGTATTGAAAGACATATCTGTGTTAACATGATCATCGTACACATGTTTCAGGTTCGTATCGTCCTGCTTGAAAAGCAAGAGCATGTTTGAATTATCTCTCACCAACTGTTTTGGGATTTTCGAATACGTCTGACAAAGATAGAAAGAGTCGATTGCGTTATGGCGACCCATGCAGAAGTAGTTCCTTATCTTATCCTGTTTCTCGCAGGCCACATCGTCAAAGATAAACACTGAATCTGGTTGAGCTGTTTGCGGATCTACAACGGTTTCATTATCACTGTATCCGTAAAAGTTTACACCGACAGTTCGTTTTAAAACCGCTTCTAGGAACTTATACTTATTCTGGTTCAATGATTTGGAATAAACATGGACGTTTCTGAATCTGAGACCGTTTTCATCAGTTAAAAGACTCAGCATAACATTTGTTTTTCCCGAACCACTTGGTCCACATATTATTGCTCTAATCGTGTTTGGTAAAAGGTCCCCATGTCTCTTTTCAGTCCGGGTCCTGCCCATGTCAAAGTTGTCGATCTTTATGTTGATTTTCTGTTTTTTCATCCTCATCGTATATAAACGATGCTCACTCTAGCTCGGTTTCATTCTCAATGAATACGTCACCGAGTGCAGGTCTTTTAAATAGCACCATCAATAAGCTTCCGTTTGAGCTGCATCTACCTGGAGGGTACTCCTACTGTGGTCCTGGAACTAGACTGAAGCAGCGATTAGCACGAGGTGATAAGCCGAAAAACAAGTTGGACAGTTACTGTAAAGAACACGATATCGAATACGCCAAACATCCAGATCTACAACACAGACATCGGGCTGATAGAGTGTTGGAGAATAAATCGTGGGAACGAGTCAAGGCTAAAGACGCTAGTTTCGGCAAAAAGAGTGCTGCTTGGTTTGTAACTACTGCAATGAAAGCTAAACGTAAACTCGGTATGGGTCAACCGAAAAAACAGAAACCATTCAAATCCTATGTCGTTTCTAATATTCGGAAGCAAGTGAAGCATCGTCGTGGGCTAGGAACAAAAGACTATATTAAATCAGCTCTCCAGGCAGCCCGCAAGACTATTAAAGTGGCTGGTGGACGTCAGAATATTAAAGTTCCCCGAGTTATCCCAGTGCCGAAGTTAGGCGGAATTATTCCACTCATACCTCTGTTTGCAGGGCTCAGTGCATTGGGAGCTCTCAGTGGTGGTGCCGCGGGCATTGCAAAAGCTGTAAGTGATACCCGTTCTGCCAAAGATAAACTCGCCGAGTCTAAACGACATAACCAAACGATGGAAGCCATCGCGTTGGGAAAAAAAGGAAGTGGACTATATCTCGCCAAACATAAGACCGGTTATGGACTCTACTTGAAAAAGATGTCAAAAAACTTCCAATGAAGCTACCCAAGCGGCCACTCAGTGATCAGGACATCAAACGATACGTTAAAAAACTTCAAATTTCCAATTTTAGAGGCGTGTTTATGCGAGATGGCTTACCATCGCAGCCCAAGAAAATCGAATGCGGTGTAGTCAATTTGGACATAAATACGGGACCTGGAACGCATTGGGTAGCTTATAAAAAGAATGGTGATACAGTGGTTTACTTTGACAGTTTCGGAAACCTTAATCCTCCAAGTGAACTAGTTCGTTATTTCAAAAACTGTAGAATACTTTTCAATTACGATCAGTATCAGCCATTCAACTCATACAATTGCGGCCATCTTGTACTGAGCTTCTTGTTCGATATAAATTGAACATTGCGTTGATGTTAGCTTAGTCATGTCTCAGACATTCACGTTAAAAGGTCGAACCAGTTGCTTGAGCGTTGACTTTACTCCACCCATCGAGCTCGATCCTGCCCATAGCTACTCATTAGCACTCATCTCGTTCACTACTTGGAATTCCATTCCCAACATTGAACCAGGCCGAAACAAGTTCTACTACAGCGAAAAAGGAAAGGAAAAACAATTGGAAATTCCAACTGGTTCGTACGAGGTTGCGGATATTGAAGCCTATCTACTAAACCAACTATCAAATCCAACTGGAATAGAACAGATCTCTCTCAAGCCAAACAATAATACATTAAAGTGTATGCTAAAGTGCATATACGATATCAATTTCAAACCCAAGGATAGTATTGGAAAACTTTTGGGATTCTCAGAAAAATCTCTGGAAGCGCATTCTCTACACGAATCCGATCTACCCGTAGAGATCATATCAGTGGCGACTGTTAGGATTGAGTGCAACATCGTTTCAGGCTCCTACTACACTAGTAATCCATCCCATACGATCTACGAGTTTACACCAGCCGTTGATCCTGGATACAGAATTATAGTAGATCCTCGAAACTTGATCTATCTTCCTCTCAATAGAAACAGCATCGATAATATAACAATCAATATACTCGATCAGGAAGCAAGGCCGGTTAATTTCAGAGGAGAAGAGATTATAGTGAGATTGGAGCTGAAGAAGTATGGTCCTGGTTTTTAATCGTGGCTACTTAAACAGTGGTTTCAATAACTGTAACTCAGTCTGTACTCAGGCATCGAAGCAAACGCTCACGCACAAAAGTCTGATCCGGTTGAATTCTCTAGCCTCTAAATATGGCTATCACATCAGAAAAACTGCGAATATTTCAGTCGGTCAACACCGATGAGTCCATAGCTAGAGAAGAATGGCATACCTATCATCCATTCACAAACTCTTTCAACTATAACGACGAAATCGAAATTGTTATCAATCAGCAAGACGTGTTTATGGATATCAGTCAAGCCGAAATCTATATCGAAGGAAAGTTTCACGAAGACGCTACCGCTGGGAAAACAGGAACATGTAATCTAACAATTAATGCGGGAGCATTTCTTTTCGAATCCATCACCTACGAATTAAACGGTAAGGAAATTGAGAGAATCCGAGACCCCGGACTTACTAGCACAGTGCGGAATCTCTTATGCCTCAACGATCAAGAGAGCCGGGCACTCGAACGAGCTGGCTGGAATTGGCCTACTGGTGTAGTGAAATCTTTAGTGGGAGAAAACTTCAACTTCCTGATACCCTTGAGGGCAATGCTAAATATCTTTTCCGATTACAACAAGGTTATCATGGGCAGACAAAAAATAAAACTTGTCAGAGCTAGAAATGATGATAACTGCTATAGCAATACGACGGGCGATAAAACGGCCAAAATCACTTTAGATAAAGTAGAACTGAGAGTAAGACACATTTATCCAGATGATGTTTTGAAATTGAGCTTGTTGGAAGACATTTCAAATAACAAGCCCATATTCATCCCATTCAGAAGTTGGGAGATCCACGAGCTGCCCACATTGAGAAAAACCAAGAGAGACGTATGGACTGTAAAATCCATGTCAGAGAGAGCCAGATATGTCATAGTATTTTTCCAGAAGAAGCGAAAGGATAATCCAAGATCTGATATTACTCTGTTCGATAATTTGGATATTACGGATGTTAAACTATATCTTAACTCTGAGATATATCCGTACGAGTCCCTCAACCTTAATTTCGATGCCAAACAGTTCGCAGAAGCCTACCGGATGTATACCGAATTTCAAAACACGTATTTGGGTAAAACCAATAGTGAACCATTATTGAATTTTGAAAATTTCGCAAACAGGGCATTATTTGTGATAGACTGCTCGAAACAGAACGAAGCTCTGAAAAGCAGTACCATCGATGTTAAATTGGAGTTCCAGAGCTCAGAGAATTTTTCTGATGAATCACGAGCCTGCTGCATTATCGTGCATGATCGAGTGTTTGAATACTTGCCCTTATCAGGCAATGTTCGAACCTTGATTTAATCAGTCGCTCTCCAGACACAGAAAAGGATGAAGTTTGTGGCTCTGGACGTTCAAGGCTACTTTTCCACTGATTTTCAAGTTAAAGAACTGGCCATTTACGATGGGAGATTGATCCTGAGTTGGCTGTTTAAACCCAAAATATTGTATCGTTACTTGAGTGAGGCTCAGAAAAAAGAAGTAAACTACGTGTTCCACAACCTTCATGGCATCTCCTACAATGCAGGATATTTAGACCATGGACAACTTAATCAACTGCTTCAGGACAATTTGAAAGACGTCGATACTGTTTACGTGAAAGGACAAGTCAAGAAGGACTTTCTAATCAAAGTTTTTACTGAAATGAACCTAAATCCTCCAACCATAATTAATTTGGAATTTACGGGTGGAAAAGTGCCCAAGTTTAATCCTAGTTTAACAAATTGTATACATCATAGAATTAGGTTTTGTTTATGTAGCATTAGAAATACCTATGTATTGTATAATTATATTACTAGTTTTTTACCTCAATAAAAAAGTTGTTTAGTACATGAAGTTGAGTTTTTTCTATAAATAGAGAATGGTTAGTTAAACCCGCTCAGTCGTTCTCTAGCTCACTTGAGTCATGTCAATATCATATGGACACCAGAACACAGTTGCCACATTTTCTGCTAACTGGGACATCTCATCTGCGAACCACTGCATACATTCTGCACCTCGGAATGACTTGTAAAAGGATAATGAATCATCATATGAACACTTTAGGTAATATCCCACAGCAGCCGGAATATGTTGCTGAGTTCTTTTAGAATCTGCTGTAGGTGCTAGGACGCTTTCCAAGTCCGCATATACTATGAAAGGCGCCCTTTCCTTGTTCTTGTAATTTTTAAATCTTAATATATTTTTTCCAATTTCTGGCATCTTAATTTTTGTGTCATTGATCTTTGCACAGTCTTCCTGATGCTTGTCAAGCTTATCTTGAGTATGAAAATAGTGCAGGCAGCGGTCGCAGATGTGTTTTCGGCCATTTGCCTTGCTCAGCTGTTTGGATACTAGTCTGGAGAGATTCTTTATCCAGCAAAAGTGAAATTTGGTTGGAGCGTCTTCTCCCCCATCACCATATTTATCTTGTATCATCAATAAATTCACATGTTTGTCTTTTTTATTACGGGTTAAATATGTCGGTAGGACTTTAAAGGTTTTTCCTGATTTTTCAAGCTTGTAAACATTCACAGATAGGCTATTTTGTTTCTCGAAATTGGGAATCTGATTGATGCTCATTGGGAATTGAATCCCTTTCAACTTCAACACATCTGCGGGGTCTGGATACGCTGACGGTCTCTTTCCAATGTCTGATGGAGCCGGGAACAATGCTGAAATAACAGCCCATGCGAAACACCTGTTATCGCTGTTCTGTACGTTAACGCAGGCATGTCTCGCTGCTATTTGAGGAGGTAGTTTGATGAAGGAGGATCCTAGCTGCGGCGTGAATTTATTAATGTTGATGCCCAAATTTATAATTTTCTTCAGCGCCCAACCACTATCCCGTTCTTGGAATTCCTCCAACTCGGTCATGATGGGTTCAGTGACCTTTTCATTAAACCACAGTCCGAGATCAGTTTCTTTGTAGATGGGGGAGTTGGAGGTGGTAAAGTACTTGAATTCTTCAAGTACTCTATCACCTTTCACGATGCTGAATTCCCCGCAAAACGTCGCATTCACCTTGAGGGAATTATCTTTTTTAAAAGCATTCCTAATGCGCCTCTTGAACAATGTAGCACAATCCACCAAGAATGCTTTTGGCTCTTTGTGTTTTATATTGGAGATGACTCCAGCCCTTATTCTGCTGTTAAAAGCAGAAATGGAGTCATCCCAATGCACCCGCTTCTCAATTTTTTCCGGACGTGATGGTATAATTCCCGCACCCTTCTTCAGCATTGTCTTAAACTGATTCCTCATACTTCTTATGTGTCGGAGTGAGGCCTCCAAGTGCTGCTTTTCACCCATGGTCTTTGCTCCTTTGAGAGCCTTGTTGAGCTTGCGGGCTCCTCGAGTACACTCGAGGAGCCCGTCCCTCACAGCCTGGTCCGTATTAGCGGGAGTAATGAGCCCGAGGAGAGCAGCTATATGTCTCAGCATTGCAGCAAAGTCTGGCATCATGTTATCTGTAAAAGATTAAAAAATTTAGTTTTGATCAAAGTTGTTAAAGTAATATTTTATGAAATCAAAAAATTGTTATCTCTCAAACTTATAATTTAGTAGAACAATCTGCTAAATTAAAGAATAATCTACTTAAATAGTTGACCACACCTTTTGGCTACGTTTTACATCTGAGATAATAACCACAATTAAAAAATCCTTATACTTAAATCCAAAAATAAACTGTTATCAAAAATAAATTAACTCACCTTTGAAAATATTTTCAAGAAGAAACACAGTTTTCAATAAAACCACGAAACACAGATAAAAATTCTGGATGATTAGAGCACCTAGTTATCTCTATGACGCACTAATCTCGAATGAGCATCCCGATTAAGCGTAGCCCTTTTAACCTGTAGGACGGACGGAGGACAGAACGGTTTTCGTGTAACTGATGAGAAAGGCCCCCCAATCTAACAGGTGCTTGAAGACGTTTTCCATAAGAATCAATGTAAAAGTGTAGCAATTATCGGTTTTTACCCAATTTGATCACATTTTCCCATTTAAATACATGCATTTTTAGTTTAAAGCTTTGCGGTTTTGTTCAAGATACGATTTGGGCGGTGAGTCATCAATGCAATTATTTCATAAGTGAAAAATGGTGCAAGTTAAATGATACCATCCAGCAATAAACTTGATTTTTCGTTTTGGTGTCTTGTGTTATAAACAAATTTTGGTACAGGAACGTTTTCACTTCTATGAAAAATGTTTTAGGGATAATTTAAAATTATTTCGTCAGTTATCAGTTAAATGATGGCTGCAAAACCGCAAGGTCTTCCTGTTGCCAAATTTCATGGAATAGTTATTATTTTGATTGAATCCTCAGTTTTTTCTCTGAGGATCTAGGATCTTTTTTTAGATAACATAAGTAATTGGAATCTTTTTTTGGATATAAAATTATAATCAATATCTTTTCAAGGTTGGACTAGACTCCAGAGAGATAACGCCTCTTATAACTTTACCTAACCTTTTCAAATTAAACAATAATTTGCTTTTTTGGTTTATGAATCGAAATGCTGTGTCTCTCATTTGTTGTGATTATTATTGATTAGTTTGATTATTGGAGCATTGGAGACAAATGATTATGTATGAGAATGATGAAGCGCGAGGGTGCTGGATTGCAAGTGTGTTTGTATGTCCGATGCGGTCATTGACCTTGCCTCAAAGGCTGTGTGCAAGCTAGTGTGATCGACTGAAGACGCCGGCTTTGGAAAGGTGCTGGGTTATAGCGTCGGTAACTGGCGCGCTGGATGATGTTTACATGAAATATATTTTATATTATAAAGTAAAATTATTTTGTCAGTTATCAGTGTAATGATGGCGGCAAAACCGCAAGACTCGATTGGTATAGTGTTCATTTTTAAATTAAACTTTTAAACTAATCTATGTTTCTTAGATATTTTATAATTACATCGCTAGTTATTTCAAATTGTTCTTGCGAACGTGTAAAAAATTTTGGCCTTGTTGTCTGCTGAATTTCTTGGAATAATTGATTGGTACCTTTTGTTGATATCTCACAAGTAAGTGAAATTATTTTGAAATAATTGGCTATCTGTGTTATCAGTAAAAACCCGCAACTCTTGTTTAGACTCGTCAACTAGTTTTGAATTAAACTTTTACAGTAATCTATGTTTTTCAGATATTTTATAATTCCGTCACTTATTGTGAGGTGCTCATGTTAATGATGGGTAGGTACTGAATTTCTTGGAATAATTGATTGAAACCTCTGATCAAAAATAACAAGGATCTTTTTCGATATTTAACACAATCTCTTTTTATATTATAATCAATTTTTTTCTAAGGCGATGTCTATTAGATGTATGCACTGTGCTGATAATAAAACCTGGTTTCCTACAAGACCATAACAAAAATAATTTGTGTTTGTTGTGCGAGAGAGAGAGAGACAGGTATGCGGTATGAGCGGGAGGTGTATCATCATCAGTACCTTGTATGGAGCATCAAGGTATGCACGGTCTATGTCCACTCAATGGATTCACTGAATATTTTACAATTTTTATTTTCTCGACAATTATTTCACCCACATCAATTTTAATTAGTAACGCCATTATCAGTATGAGGTATGAGACACCTGAAATTTGAATTAGTTACGCCATTATCAGTATGAGGTATGCGACACCCAAAGTGTCAATATGACCAAGGTGGCTGACCGCTCCTCATGATTGCATGTTACCTCCTCCTTTTCACCATTTATTATCAACTGCTAGGATAGCCTAGTGGTTGCTGCAGCGGGCTTTCAAGCTGGGGACGGGAGATCGGTTCTTAGTGGTTACCGACTTTTTTTTAATTTCTACTTCGTGATGCAGTAGCTGCGCGGGTCGATTATATATGAGAGCGGGAGAGAGAGAGAGAGGTATGAGGTACGAGGTTGAGGTATGAGAGCAAGAGAGCGAGAGTTACGGTATCATCAGTATCAGGTAGCGAGTATGTGTGGCCGCCTCGGCGGCTGCTGAGGTAGTGCGAACGGTCGATGCTTTCCTGGGCGCTGGAAAGGGGGCGGGGCCTAATTCTAGGAAATTTTACCCCCACTCCAAAACGGTCCGAAAAGTGCCATTTGGGACCTTAGATTTTCTTATGGAGATTTACATGGGAAAATGGGCGATTTTGCCGTAGAACTCCTATAGCACCTTTACTAATTTACGAGGTCAAAATCTAAACAAAAACAACTGACTGGGACAGCTGTGAGCATGCGCAGTAGATACATGTATTGGGCGTAGACAAAATATGGCCAATGAAAATGAAGGAATTTCGAAACTTAGAACAGTTGTTCGAAAGATAAAACACTGCGCAGGCGTTAGGCTGTTCCGTTGCACAACTGTTCGTAGAATATTGATCCCAAATTTTCGCACAAATTATGCAAATCAAGCCGTATGAATTGTTTATCCATTTATTTTTTAGATCAGTGGACCTATTCAGAACATACATAAGATGTACATTTTAGTAAAAACATTCATATTACGTACATTTACATCCACCATTTTGGTTTTATGTTAAAGTGTAAAACACAAACAAGTCACTGTTTATTTATTTAATTCCTCGTGTCTAAGTTTAACTTTGTTTGAATCTCTGTTAATCCTAGTAATTCAAATCATTGGCTTAGAAAATCGTGTGTTTATTTTAGTGGCATGCAGACGTAATAATTAGAAATTGATAAAAAAAAAATCTTGCCTCGACTGGGATTTAAACTCAGGACCCCTGAATTTCCAGTGCAATGCTCTAACCAACTAAGCTACCAGGAGCTGTTTCATTTCTACCTTTTCGAATGTGGATCAAATCTGGAACGCGAAATAAATGAAAAATAGTATAGAAGGACTAACCACACAGCGTTTTTATGCCTAGGGAGTTTATCGATACCGTGGGAAAAATCTAGATCGACGATGCATTTGATCTGAAATTTCGGGGTTTGACCCGAACCAAATCCAAATTTTTGGGGAGTTTCCCGGAATTCGACTGCAGCTCCTTATCTCATGTTATCATCATCAAAACACAGTTATCGTCCCGCCATCGGGCGTCATCCTCATCGTCGTCTCGTCATCGATCGATTGCAAAAAGTCTAGCCGGGGAATCGAGTCCTCAGACCATCACACCAAAATCCAGCACTGTAGACAAGGCACTAGATCATTGAGTAATTATTGATAAAAAATGTTTGTAAGTAAAGTCTATACCAAGTCACTTGGACTAGCATAAAAACTAACTAAATCCCGGCATCCATCGGCTTTTTCTTTGTCAAACATGGGCGACGTAATTTCAAAAAACAGTACTAAAATTAATAATCAATAGACAGTATGTCAATCAATCATGATCGGCAATGGCCAATCAGATCTATTGAGTCCACGTTTACTGGTATCGAACGTGTACATGGAGGATGAAGCCAATCAGATAATATACCTATCCATTCTTACTTGTCTGGCTTCCAACGGGTACGAGGAGCAATCAGTATAAATTTTGCTATATTTTTCAATATGTGATGCAGTATATTGACAATACGTCTATTTTAGGCTTGGTCCAAGTAACTTCGTATAGACTATAAAACGTTCTAACTATACAGGTCCAGAGACAATTATAAGTGTGTAGACAGCTATACAGGTCCAGAGACAGGTCCGATACAGCTTTTCGAGACAGATCTGTCTACACAGACTGCTTTTCGAGACAGCTTTTCGTGACAGGCCTGTCTACATAGACTGCTTTTCGAGACATGTCTGTCTACACAGACAGCTTTTCGAGACAGGTCTGTCTACACAGGCAGCTTTCTGAGACAGGTCTGTCTACACAGACAGCTATTCGAGACAGGTCTGTCTATAGAGGCAGCTTTTCGAGACAGATCTGTCTATAGATACAGCTTTTCGAGACAGGTCTGTCTACACAGACAGCTTTTCGAGATAGGTCTGTCTACACAGATAGCTTTTCGAGACAGGTTAGTAGTAACGGGGGCACCTGAGCCTGAGAATTTTTTCGATACCGTGGGAAAAATCTCTAAATCGGCGGCGCCTTTGATCTGAAACAGCTATCCAGGTCTAGAGATAGGTTTGTATACACTTATACAGGGCTAGAGACAGGCCTGTATACAGCAATGGTAAGCAAGGGTTAGTTTGGGTTAGTTATAGGTTAGCATAGGACCCCCCCACGTCGTTGGGTCAGTTAGGGAAGATTCGTAACTGACCCAACGACGTGGAAGGTGTAGACAGACCTGTCTCGAAAAGCTGTATCTATAGACAGATCTGTCTCGAAAAGCTGCCTCTATAGACAGACCTGTCTCGAATAGCTGTCTGTGTAGACAGACCTGTCTCAGAAAGCTGCCTGTGTAGACAGACCTGTCTCGAAAAGCTGTCTGTGTAGACAGACATGTCTCGAAAAGCAGTCTATGTAGACAGGCCTGTCACGAAAAGCTGTCTCGAAAAGCAGTCTGTGTAGACAGATCTGTCTCGAAAAGCTGTATCGGACCTGTCTCTGGACCTGTATAGCTGTCTACACACTTATAATTGTCTCTGGACCTGTATAGTTAGAACGTTTTATAGTCTATACGAAGTTACTTGGACCAAGCCTAAAATAGACGTATTGTCAATATACTGCATCACATATTGAAAAATATAGCAAAATTTATACTGATTGCTCCTCGTACCCGTTGGAAGCCAGACAAGTAAGAATGGATAGGTATATTATCTGATTGGCTTCATCCTCCATGTACACGTTCGATACCAGTAAACGTGGACTCAATAGATCTGATTGGCCATTGCCGATCATGATTGATTGACATACTGTCTATTGATTATTAATTTTAGTACTGTTTTTTGAAATTACGTCGCCCATGTTTGACAAAGAAAAAGCCGATGGATGCCGGGATTTAGTTAGTTTTTATGCTAGTCCAAGTGACTTGGTATAGACTTTACTTACAAACAGTTTTTATCAATAATTACTCAATGATCTAGTGCCTTGTCTACAGTGCTGGATTTTGGTGTGATGGTCTGTGGACTCGATTCCCCGGCTAGACTTTTTGCAATCGATCGATGACGAGACGACGATGAGGATGACGCCCGATGGCGGGACGATAACTGTGTTTTGATGATGATAACATGAGATAAGGAGCTGCAGTCGAATTCCGGGAAACTCCCCAAAAATTTGGATTTGGTTCGGGTCAAACCCCGAAATTTCAGATCAAATGCATCGTCGATCTAGATTTTTCCCACGGTATCGATAAACTCCCTAGGCATAAAAACGCTGTGTGGTTAGTCCTTCTATACTATTTTTCATTTATTTCGCGTTCCAGATTTGATCCACATTCGAAAAGGTAGAAATGAAACAGCTCCTGGTAGCTTAGTTGGTTAGAGCATTGCACTGGAAATTCAGGGGTCCTGAGTTTAAATCCCAGTCGAGGCAAGATTTTTTTTTTATCAATTTCTAATTATTACGTCTGCATGCCACTAAAATAAACACACGATTTTCTAAGCCAATGATTTGAATTACTAGGATTAACAGAGATTCAAACAAAGTTAAACTTAGACACGAGGAATTAAATAAATAAACAGTGACTTGTTTGTGTTTTACACTTTAACATAAAACCAAAATGGTGGATGTAAATGTACGTAATATGAATGTTTTTACTAAAATGTACATCTTATGTATGTTCTGAATAGGTCCACTGATCTAAAAAATAAATGGATAAACAATTCATACGGCTTGATTTGCATAATTTGTGCGAAAATTTGGGATCAATATTCTACGAACAGTTGTGCAACGGAACAGCCTAACGCCTGCGCAGTGTTTTATCTTTCGAACAACTGTTCTAAGTTTCGAAATTCCTTCATTTTCATTGGCCATATTTTGTCTACGCACAATACATGTATCTACTGCGCATGCTCACAGCTGTCCCAGACAGTTGTTTTTGTTTAGATTTTGACCTCGTAAATTAGCAGCATTAGGAGCGTTCTTTGTTTATCCATTTATTTACGAGATCAGTGAATAGGTCATATGGACGTATGAACGTGAATATGACATAAAATGGACGTTTTATGTATGCAGTCTGTTTGTTCGGTTTCATTAATATTTCGCAGGACCTATAATATTATATGGATGAGTCAGGCACGGTCTATCAGTTATTGATGAGTAGGTAAAATGAATTAAATTGCATGCGTATACAGTCCATCATTTATAATCCTGCGGAATTTTTAAGACCAATTCGATGTCGAATTGCTGATTCGGTATCGACTCTCTGGCGTAAGTGAGAGGTCCCGTTTCGGCTTTTCGATTTGCTGATCTTTGTTTGAATGATTGGCTATCCTTTTTTATTTTGAAGTGACAAGTTGTGGTGTCATGTGTTATGTTTATGTTTTATGTTTGACGTTTGTGTATGTAATCCTTCGTTATATTTCATCTTTTTCAACAAAGCCGCTGACTAATCACTCAACATGTTGAGTACTGGTGGACGTGGTCAGTCTCACATAAGGAAGACGGCAGTGTGGAGTTGAGAGGCGAGAAGAAAAATGTAAATCAAGTTTCTCCTACCCTACGAGTCGTGCGTCTAAAGTGAAGGTTTTGCTGTTGACGGTGCTGCCTTAAAATTTCGTTGCAACATAATAAGTAGAAATTGAAATTATTTTCAACGCGAAAGGAATCTTTAGAAGTAAAAATAGTTTGAATTGAAGCGAAAAATAAATTATAAAATAATAAACATAATCTATCATCTATCATTCAAATTTGAAGGTCGATTTTTCTCTCGTTTTTCATACCACCGCCTATTTGATGTCGATACGAAATTCGACAATAATACATATGAATCACTCTCCATCCGATATCGAAATAGGTATCGAATGACAGCTAGCGACTTGTGACAAGATAAGAATCCCCTAGCTGATACTCCAATATGAGTTGGTGTGGCTCCCTACGATTGTACGTCAATGGTCACCTGATCTCACACCTGTTTTTTGCCGTATCCTTCCTTCTTTTGCTCCCCATACGGAAAGTGTCGACTTAAAAAAAAGCTTAACAATATAGTATTCGATGGCCTATCCTAATGTTGTGCACAATGCTCTCGTTGAATTTTGTTTAAATTATTATAGCCTAACCTAGTCTAGAGGCCATAAATAAAAAGCAGAAAAATATAATAACAAAAGTTTTATTTCACAGAAAATTTACTGGTACAACTTCATAATTTAGGTTCTACGTTCGGGTTTTGCAAAATAATGAGATGGTATCCTTTTTTGTTCAACAAATTGTGAAAATTCGCAAGGCAAACAAAGTCGATTAGGTATATCAGTTTCACCCTTACATCTGGGTCATGTATACTTAATGGGGATTGGCATTGTAAACAGTATCAAGTCTATCAACGTAATGCTTGATTTCAATGAGAAAGTCTCCTGTTATACAATTTTGAAGTTTGATAATTATTACTAATGCGGCATGTTTTGAATAAACTCCTGTGATAACACTTGGTACTTTGGGAGACTTGGGTATCATTCGAATACTAGCTATTTTGAATCCTATTCGAATCCTGTATTAGAATCCTACGGAAAGAGACCTGACGTCGGTTGAATCAGAAAAAAGTATAGTGCATAAGTTTGTGCTCATTATTATGCTGCTTTGATATTTCAAAAATTCCGAGTGCTTTCCAGAGATATCCGGAAAACCCCGAAATTCGCTAGAAATGATTTTATTTTTCCAATACCGCTTGTCAATAATAGGCAATCATCCTTACGCTTATAATCCTTGGTTTGTGTCAATATCGGCGCTTGTCAATAATGGGCAGTCCTCTCGACGCTTATAATCCTTGGTTTGTGTCAATCAATAGCTGTCTTTCTCTGTTCCTTTACGTTACATCTTTCTTGTCTCTCGAGTAACGAAATTTGCCCGTGACGCGTTTTTCAAATCGCTCTCCATTGTCGTCCAAATAGCAGAACGCCGTTTAAGAAGTTTCTTTTCAAAAATTATTGAAATGGAAATAATACAATTTTGGAACATAAATAAAAGTTGTATGATATCTTAAGTGTGTGCTGGCGCTATTTGACTGTGGGTTTGGGTTGGTGGTCTACATAGATCAATGGTGGCTTCATCTCTGCCATTCTCAGGAGAATAAAACATAGTTTATATTAAAGCTTATTTTTATTCTCAACAATCATTGCCAATATGGTTAATAGGACTGTGAGTGCGACTACCATCTAAATTGTAGCAATATTCATAATCATAAAAATGAAATACGTCTTTATCGTCACCCTTGAATTTTTTTTTTTCAATATATATTGAGTATTTAAATAGAAACAGATCCCAAATTTCCGCCTGCGAACGAAATCCGCGAACGTACTCCTCTGGAAGTAATTCGTATAAACTGCTAATTTCTCACATTCCTGAATATCTAGCTTGGAAGTACTGGAATACTTTTTTCCTCAACCCATGTTATTTCTGGATGACATGATTTAAAAATTCCACCACATTGATTGCAGATCTTGGCAGATGTTCGGCAACTCCCATGACGTTACAGGTTATCCTGATACTGGCAGATATGAATAGGCTTTTAGAGGGTTATGATCCTATTAATACTCATATTTAGAGCTTAAAGTTGTTGGAGCGTCCAGCCTGTAAGAGACATTGTTTAGTATATAACACTGCAATTGAAATGATACACACCGCTTTCTTTTTCCTAGAATTCTGTGAACTTTTTGTTTAGGATGACTGAAAACCTAAATGACCAAATTTATTTATGAGCAGGGGGTGGTAGTGGCAGCCGGTATCCACTTCCAGTTTCAACTTGAAAGTGGTTGTCATATTTTAGTCCTCTATGTTATTCCATAGTTACCCTGATTTGTTGAAGGAAAAACTAGTTTTAAAACCCCTTCTTCTCGTTTACGTGTACGCATGTTTGTTGAATTCGGTGGGTCGGTTGCTCAAGAATGTGCGAAGTTAGTTTTCTCATATCCTTGCGCTATTTAACTGTTTGCTCTAAATTATTTTTTCGCAAACGCATTTTCTGCTATCCTGGTAAGTGTGTCATAAAATCATTCAGTCCTCCGTCCGTCCTAATACTGAATAGGTATGCCACAGCTAATTTCAAAACGTGCTTCACGCTGATAGGGTCCTGCTTTGATGAAAGCCGCTATGTTGCAATTCGGTTCTTGAAAGATGTTTTGACAAGACTAACGTCTTCCTCCTGCTTTAACAGGTGTTGGCTCGGTGCTAGAGACACCGAAGATGACCAACTCATTGATTTATCGGATTCTCCAAGTCGCAATTCTCACACCACCGGCATGTGGCTGATATTGAAAGTCCTGAAAATAATTGAATTAGATTTAAAAAATTCGATTAATGTCAACTTACCAGCAAAAGTCTAGCTTGCTTCATTATGGGGGCGGCGGGATCTCCAGCCTTTCGTTTGGAGGCTCTCTTGGAGCTGGGTGTTTTGGTGGTGTTGGATAGCCCCCTCTGCTTCAAAAATCCCACCACATTGGTTACAGATCTTGGAAGATGTTTAGCAATCCTCATGATGTTTCAGGTTATCTCCTTCCTGGTGAACCATTTTGTACACAAAATTAAAAATTCGCTGTTTATGGAGGTTTGTTTTGAAGTAAATGAAAAAATAAAACCAGTTTAAATTGGTTAAAGAACCTACCTAAATTTTAGAAAAAGAAATTTGAGTTTTGTGCAAATGTAAGTGAAAAAGTAAATTCAAGTTGCTGCGTAAAAAACTATTGGAATTAAATTAAGAAATAGGTAGGTACTCAGGGTTGTCTGTATTTTTAAAAAACATACAATATATTTATGTGTTAAGGAAAATAAAAATAATTCAAAAATCGAGGTTTGTGTTAATTCAAAATACGTCTCGGGGCATGATTTATCCTACATCACTTAGATATTTAAAAATAGTACTTACAGTTTTTCGAAACCGACACTTATCGCCCAAAAAACTAAACTTTGAAAATCCAGGCTCAAAGTACTGGTACTGGATGCTGCGTTTTTTGTACAAAGAAAAAAAATTGAATCCTCATATTTTACAGGTAACAATGTATCCACTGAAATTTTGTATTGCATAAGGGTATTGGCTCATAAAATGTCAACGATGCTAATTCAAATCTATTCTTTTAAATTTTGATAAATTGTTTGAATTTGTCACCTTTTAAAATAAAAATGGACATATTAATACCTATCTAACTTAATAATTACACCTTAAACTAAAAAATTATCTTTAAAATGTGTTGTTGTTTTTCTCGGGCGGCTTCTGCGAATGGTCCTGATATAATTCAGATAAAAAAACTGCCGATTAAGCGTTTGCATTTAGCCGTGTTTTTTGTATGTGATACTTCGAAGTTTAAATCGGATTTTATAATAACAAGCTTCTTTGAGTCTCGCTCAAACTAGTCAACAGTGGAAAATATAAAATTATTGCACAACAATTAATTTGATTTTAACCAAGTAAGTAAATATCTCATATACTAATATCAATCAACAACAAGACCTGTCTTTTCCTAGCAAAGGATTGAAAACACTGAGAAAATTACAAGACCTGAAGCCTCATAGAAAGTGAAATTTCCAATATTTTGACAGCGTTTTTTGTATGATATGTTGTTAATTCGAAGTTTGAATCGGATTTTATAATAATTAAGCTCTTTCAGTCTTGTTTGAGACTCGTCAACAACAATAAAATTATTGCACAACAATTATCATTTTAACCAAGTAAGTGAATATCTTATATACTGATATCGATAGAATTATGGAATATTTTAGATATGGATTTGAAATCAATCAACAAGGCCTGTCTTTTTATAACAAAGGATCAAAAACACTGAGAAAATTATAAGATCTGGTATAAAGTGAAAGTTCCCAATATTTTCTACGATAGAGACCTCAAAATAATTGCAAATCTTTACTGGAACCAATAAACTATACAAATTAAGGTAGATCATAAAACTATTGTACAGAAATTATTATTTTAACCTAGTAAGTAAATATCTTATATACTTAGGTAATCGATACAATTGTGGCATATTTTTAGCTATGGATTTGAAATACTCGTCGAATTTGACGATAACGCAGTGTTGCTCCCAAGACGTACCACCAAAATGATTGGATCATATTAAGCAGTTTATTGATGGAAAATATTCGCTTTTTGAAATCGTTGTCTTAAAAAATGTATGTTTTTAATAAAAAAACGAGGCCCCTTTCCCATCAAACGTTGGTTCCAACCAAGGATAATACACACTACTACTACAGGATAGCCTATCCTCATAAGGCCTGTGTGGAACAAATCCACTCTCTCCCCAACGTTAAATCACCAGTTGTGACGTAAGCAGCATGTTATTTCTCGCCTTGACGTAGGTTGTTTAAACAGCTGATGACTTAGTTATGGCGTCGTAAATGGTAATACACACGAGGTCAATGAGCAATACTGTAGGTGTGTAACATCCTTAAGTTCGAACACCCTTTACCAGGTACAACATGAAGCTAGCTGCTGGACCCTCATAGTTACGTCACCACCACAGCATCCTGTTATAAGACACATCAAACTTGACACATGTACTCTAAATGGCGCCACGGACGTGACCCAGGTCGCTATGACGTCATCACAAAACCCGAACCATGAATCGAACTTTGCACTATGTACTCTAAATGGCGCCACGGACCCGCACTGACGTAACCCACGTGACCCAGGTCGCTAGGACGTCATCACAGAACCATGAAACGAACTTCGCACTATGTACTCTAAATGGCGCCACGAACGTGACCCAGGTCGCTATGACGTCATCACAGAACCTGAACCCTGAATCAAACTTTGCACTATGTACTCTAAGTGACTCCACGGACGTGACCCAGGTCGCTATGACGTCATCACAGAACCCGAATCCTGAATCAAACTTTGCACTATGTACTCTAAATGACTCCACGGACGTGACCCAGGTCGCTATGACGTCATCACAGAACCCGGAACGACTCAAAACTCCCGCTATGACGTCATGACGTTTGACAGATGACGTTTGACAGGTGACGTTTGACAGATGACGTTTGACAGGTGACGGTTGACATGATGGCGGGAAAACATTTCCCCCCCCACCCCTTTTTCTGGTACCCATATTAAAATCCGGGGGCCCCTTTTTGGGGGGCGGAGCTCTGTGGACCCCTTTTTGGGGGTGCAGCCCTGCGGGCCCCCTTTTGGGGGGCGGAGCCCTGCGGGAGCAGGTCCCATGGCGCCATCTGTCGACAAGATGGGACCATGGCGGCGCATCCACCTTCGTGTCAACGACGGCGCATCCACCACGTGTCAAGAATGAAAGATTGAGGTTATGGTCGGATTTTTATGCTTGAATCCCTGTTGCTGTACTACTGGAGTACACACACAAGTAATTTTTGTGCTTTGAATTCCATAAAAAATATTTTAAATGAATTCATTTTTCTTCAATTTGTTACAGCACGATTCTCCGCATTCTCTATTTCCAATCTAGATATGATACTCAATAGTTTTATTTTCGCAGTATAGGAAATTAAATTCAATTTAAATAGCGATGCTATTTCCGTAACTGTTTTTCCTATAGAAGCAGGCACGGCGCTAAAATGCAGCAAAGTCATTAGAAACAAACACAAATCAGCAATTAAATGTACGAACCCCGAAAGCGTTTTAGATATTTTCGTATAAAAAGTTTTTATTCACTGACCCAATTTTCCTGCTTTTATGCTCAAGCAATAAAGCCAAATATAAATGGAAGAGAAGTTTTTGTATTTAAAAAATTATATAAAAACTGTCGTAACTATTCCCCTTAGCCAGATTTTTCCTATTGACTCTTTTGATGTTAAGTATGTTTTTCTTGGATAATTGGCAAAGTTTTCCTATAAAAACTTTGTAATCAAGCCTCTAATTCCAAACCGGAATAAAAGATATGATAATCGGAAAATTGAAACTAAATTTTCTCCATTGTCGGACGGCGGTGGATAGTTAAAACAGCATAAAACACAATTACATAGTAGAACGAGTGAGGTCGGCAAATGTCAACATCGATGTCAACCGATCGAGTCCGCGAACAGAATTTCAAAGGCCAAACTGACGAGTTAGACCATTACAACAATGGGCTACCGCTTGATGGTCAATATTTCGTTTTTAAAAGTAATTTGCTGTGACATTTATCGTTATCGGATTGGCTTATTATTTTGTTGTCTTTGTTTATTGGTTTTAATATACCCGTTTTCGTAAAATGAACACTAGAATAGATAATTTTTTTCATCAAAGAATGGATAGAACTGAACTCTGGAGTCTGAGGGATCCCAGAAGATGTAATACTTATTTTTTAACCCTATGATTTTAAAAGATATATAAAGTCCGTCGATTTTAATCTGATACTCCAAAGGAATGTGGGCCTGGTGGCACCCTACATTAGAACGCCAATGGTCACCTGACGTCACACCTGTTTTTGCCATATACTTCACCCCCTCGCTCCTCATACGGAAAGTGTCAGATTAAAAACGACGGACAATAGGTTGAATTTGAAATTATTCAGTTATATTATTAATCAGTCAGTTAAATACGAAATAATTCCCTGGGGCGTTATTCTGAAAAATAACGCCCTAGGGCGTTATGACTATTTTTTTCCAGGTACTTGTTTTGTTTTAGTTTAATTTGTTCAAAATTTTTTCATATAAAAAATAATTAAGTCGGACATTAAACGTTGAAGGCACGCATCACGGGTATTAAAGGGGGTGTGACCCCAAAAAACGACTTAAGTTTCTTAAATCAAGAAAAAAATTGTAAGATCTCTCGTGAAAACCACAGTCCTATATTCAAAATAGTCTCCGAGAAAATTCCTTGTGAAAATACATTATGCAGGAACTTGTGTCACAACCGCCGAAATCCCAGTCTTCTGTTCGTTCAGTCGTTAGTGATCCGTACCCTATACTTTGAGTGGTTGTAATTCGCTCTAGAAGGTAATTGCCTTTTGGAAAATTCTTAAACGTATTAATACTGTCCCTGATAATCCAGTGTGGCGTCACAAACACCTAGCTGTATCTTTAAACCGCCCTAACTGGAAAACGGACCATCGTAGCAAGATGCGGTTTAGATAGTTACTCTTAGATTTTTTTGCACAAAAACTTTCATTTTTGGGTCACACCCCTTTCAAGGATATTAACGCTTCCCGTCAACGTATATCCCTCCGGCCAGAGGCCCGAGGGAAACTCACCATTGACCTCAAGCGTTAATATCCTTATAATACCCTTGATACCCCAGCAAACACACTGACGTCGATATGACATTTGACTTGATTTTTTGGTCCGCTTTGGTCTCCGACGTCATGGCACCTAATAATGACGTCAATAAATACGTCATTATTAGGTCGTTTTAATGACGACATTCAATTTTGACATTTTGACGTCATTGAATTGTAAGGAAAAGATATCTATTTTGTCATCTATAGTTCATACCAAATAAACTTGTTGTTGTGACATCGATGACGCCATTTTTAAAATTGTTATCGCCAACCGTGAAAATATTCGGCGTCGGATTGACTGAATTGGAATTTGAATTTCCCGCTGGCCATTCAGTTGGTAACACCACTTCAAAAAATGTAACGTTGCCAAATTAAATTCTTGACATTTTGAATTTTGTTTGCGTTTTGGTAGTTCACGAGATTTTTGTTTGTGCTGTTATTTGTGAGCTTGTTTTTTAAATCAGCTTGTAGTAAACAAGATGCCGAAGCAGCTTAACAGCCGTTGCAAAGAACTAATCGCATCCTTGTTACAATATTTCGAACGAGAACGCGATGCGATAATTATGGCCCTTCATGTCCCTTAAATGCTGTTAAGAAGGTGAGTTTATTTCGTGGACCAAGGACCAACTAGGAATTTTCAATTTGAACTTTATTTTCTCTCATTTTTAGCGCGTAGCAAAGACGTTGAACTTAAGTAGGTATGTCCACTGTCTGTGCTATTTCAAAGGCAGTCAAAAATAACGAAGTTTTGGAATCGCCTTCTGAGAAACGATGTACTTCGAAGAGAGTCTGTAATGTTTCAAAGCTCGATAGCAGTGCTATACCTAACACTAGTTAGGTTATGTATACAAAAAGTAAATCGCTTGAGACAAAGGTACATAGATATCTATGAATCGGCTTCAAATGGAAAAAATATGACCCAAGACGAGGGCTCATGGAACCTCCTGATATTGTTGTTAAACGCATATCATTTTTGAGGTCTTATCTAAGAAGAAACAGGAGGCCAGTTTGTTTTCTTGGACAAGACTTGGATTTTTCAAAATGGTACTTTTAACCGCTCGTGGCAAGACAACAACAAGCGAAGAGTTAAAACTACCAAAGTTGATGGTGAAAGGTGAATATAAACATGAATACAGAGAGCAGTTGTATTATATGTACAAAGAAATGCCTTTTTTAGATATATCATACTTTATACTAGCACTGAAAATGGATTCATTGAAGGTGCATCGCTCGTATTTTCATCGAAAACTCAACTTAACGACTATCATGGAGAAATGAATCAGCAAAACTTTTTACGTTGGTTCGAAAATCAGCTGTTGAAGGAGTGAACCGTGAACCATCTGTCATTGTTATAAACAATGCTCCTTACCACAGAATGTTATTAACGAAGACACCTGATAGTTCGTCTACCAAGGCTGAAATTCAAAATTGGTTAACCGAACAGAAAGTTGAGTATCCAAATACAGCATTGAAATCTGAACTTGTGACAGTAGTGTATGATGGTTCGTTCTGCATCCTCCGACGCCTCCGACGCCTCCGTGACGTCTGCGCATGCGCCAACCAGGGCGTCGCGACGCCGTGACGTCATCAGTCAGCTGTCATCTGTGAATGTCATCTGTCAATGCCACCTGTCAATGCCAGTCACCTGTCAATGGCACCTGTCAATGTCAGTCACTTGTCAATGTCATCTGTCAATGTCAGTCATCTGTCAATGTCACCTGTCAATGTCACCTGTCAATGTCACCTGTCAATGTCACCTGTCAATGTCAGTGGTCTGTCAATGTCAGCTGTCAATGTCACCTGTCAATGTCACCTGTCAATGTCAGTCAGCTGTCAATGTCAGCTGTCAATGTCATCTACCTGAACTACTCCAACTTACCCGCTCTCTGCGCCATCTATAAACCCCGTATAACATTACTGTGTATTTTTTATATTTCTACATGTACAGATGAAAAAATACGTGAAACATGCATGAAGAAATATAACGAAACAGATGGGCAAAAAAAAAAAATACTAACCTCAAACAATTTTTTATTTAAAAAACATACATTTTTAAGACTCAACTATTTCAAAAAGCGATATTTGGTTTGGTCGTCCTACATCCTTCTGGCCTCTGTATATCATTGAATATTTTCCATCCATAAACTGCTCAATATGATCTTCCAATGATTTGGTGGAACGTTTTGGAAGAAACACTACCTTATCGTCAAGTTCGATGAGGATGCTCGGTCCGAATTTACTTTGGGTTTTTTTAGCAGAAAATATTGGGTACTTTCTGCCAGGCTCCATGTCTTGTAATTTCACAAGTGTTTTTTGATTCTTGAAGAGGCACGACTCGTTGATTGATTTCAAATCCATATCTAAAAAATATTCTGTAGGTATTGATATTAGTATATAAAAGATTTACTTACTTGTTAAAAAAAAAGAATGTTGTGCAATAATTTTATAATAATTTTAATGTTCGCTGTTGTCGAGCTAAAACCAGACTGAAGCCCGAGTATCATAAAAACCGATTTAAACCTCAACGTACATAAAATAATAATTATTTCAACAGTGTTTGTTTTACAATGGCCTTCACACGCGTCTCGAGTACCACATTTAACTATAGTCCGAGAGCGAGCGCCAAGAAACAGCTATACAGGTCTAGAGATAGGGTTGTGTACACCGATACAGGGCTAGAGGCCTGTATACAGCAATGGTAAGCCAGGGTTAGTTTGAGTTAGTTATAGGTTAACCCCCCACGTCGTCGGGTTAGTTGATTAAATAATTAATAATTAGGTACTATAAAAAATAAGTATTATTTTAAAAAATTATCAGAAAAAGTTGATACCTACTGCCTTGTATATATTAAGCTCGCAAACAAGTCTCAACTTGCTCGATGATGAGAAAAAAGAGACCATAGAAGAGTTGCTAACTGAAAATTTGTATCAGGATCGGAGAATTGTAGGGAAGCGCGAAATCTCTCCATCATCGTGTAGACTTATAGCATATGATGTCATTGTTTAGTCTACGGGCGCAACGTTATTAGTACTGGAAAATAAATAACGATAAACAAACTCGGAAATACACTTAGTTAATGTATCCGACCGCGGTCCATTTTTTTTTTTTCAAAGAATTTCAATAAAATAGCAGCCATTCGTCAATACAAAAAAAAAATGTAAAATAATGCCTCATTAAACTCATATGATGTCATTGTCTACTAGTCTGGAAATTAGGACTGAAAATGACAATAAACAAACCCGGTAATATACTTAGTTAATATAAACAAACAGCTCCAACGAATTACTATTGGTGTTTTGATAATTATTAATGAAAAGCATTTTTATTAGGAACTTTTATTATTTAAAAAATGTATAAATTAGTCAACTTCATCATAACCTATATATTTTAAAATCATATCTTCACACATATATTTAGCGACATGCTGTTTTAATTGTTCATGTAGTTCATATTTATTCATTAGCACACATAGGTCCTCCAAGGAGATGGAATTATCCAGATATAGATTACAACAATTGACACCATTTTCATGTTTTTCTACATCCTGCAACCAGCTGAATCCATTAGAGGGTTTTTTCTCAAAAAGTTCTCGAAGTAAAAAGTACATGTCTGATTCTAATCTAGTACGTAGCAAACAAACAGCTTGTCTTATACAGGAAGATTGATCACGGTATTCGCTACCAGTAATACATTCAGACATTTTGGCTCTTTGAAGGTTGCTATTAGACTGTGAATAAAATAAGAAGCAATACTGTTTTTAAATATTTATTATTACTACTAATTAAATTGGATACATGCGTTGAGCTTAGCTAAATCCCTAACAATTTTATCTAGGTTCATAGAAGCAAGTTCTAGAAAGTAGCAGCTACATTCACACTTATTCAAGTTACACATGCTGATAATTGATTGCATAAGATTATTGTTGTTGGTATTGTGAGTTACATTCAAATATTGTAGGTAATCATCATAGTATACAATGAAATTCAAATTCTTAACTAATTTTAACCTATAATTGATAAGATGACTAACAGTTAAAATTTGTTTAACATCATCTAAACAAAAACACAATGTACAATTACCCGACTTCAGAGTTAAAGTTTGTTCACCGAAAAACGATATAACATATAGAGTGAAATTCTCGGATAACGCCTGTTGGCCAGACACTTCTTGTTCAGCAGAGTCTTTGACGGCAGCATCAGTTTCATTTACCATCTTGGAGACCTTTTCCAGAAATTCGTACCAGTCGAAATCCGCTAGAGTTATGCAAGTTTGGTGTTCAGGTAAATTTAGCATGGAATTTATTATTTTGACTGCTGGCAGCATTCCTCGAGCAACGCTTAGGCCCACAATAAATTTGAAATTGCCCACATGGTAAATTACTTCGTTTAGTAAACGTTTCTCTTGAGCAATTTCCATTCGACTTCTTAAAATCATACTGTCGAAATATTTCCAATAATTTGAAGAACACTGCGAATCATCGCTGTCGTTGGCACTGATATCTTCATACATTGCGTAATTCGATAAAGAGCTGTGATATACCTTCTGATTTCACCGTGACTACGTTAAAATAATGAAAATGTAGTAATTTGAGGTTTATAATCGATATAATACACTACTTTATTCAACGAATGCTGAGCGAGAAGTATAACAAAAGGCTCATGAGAGGTGTTATTTAGAATACCCCCACCATATTTATTTTAATGGTTTGAGCTTGTTTAGGTTAACCTCTAGAAATAAGAGTTTAACTAATGACCATCCACTATCTCTCTCCTTGAATTCACTAGATTTGGAAACTATTACTTGTTTAAATTCATCGAGTACCTTGAGCAGATCCGTATTAGGAGAAATTACAGTAAAACAGGTATTAAAAGACTTTATTTCCTGCATCTCTCCCAAAATATATAAACCATATAATTCCATATTTAATTTTATGTTGGACTGAGTGGAAAAATTCTTCGTTATCAGGCTTATGATTTTTGTTTTCAGTTCCTCCAAATAAAGTTCGACACTGGTTGGATACAGCTTTGTGGATAGTCTATAGGAAATTAGTCGATTTTTAAACGCTGTTTTAAGACTATGTATTTCAGGTTCAAGTTCATTACAACACTTGTTTTTATGTTTATGACTTAGGTTATGCGAATAAGAAGAAATGACTTCCTCACAAACATCACAGTACAGATTCATGATTTTGAATGTATAAAAAATCTCAGTGAGTTACAATTTAAACCACATCTCTGCGCATATCAATCCAGCTGTTATGCGATGTATCAAATCCTAACCATTTTACAAACATTTTATTTCCTGCCTTTCGTAACACTTTCTCCACGAGAAATACGTCTGGTTGTTTTGTTTTCTGTAATTCTTCTTCATAAAAACCTCCACTTATAGGCTGACCTTGCAAGTCTTCTAACAGATACGTTATCGGATTCGTAATATGAACTTTGGCTATTTTAAAGAGCTCTGTAGTCCAATTTGGGGTATATCCTTTTTGAAAAACATGTTTATACTTGCTTATGCGAACTACGTCACCAACCTTGAACTTTTGCTTACCGGCAACTTTAATATGACTATAAACAGTATTAAGTATCGCCTTTTCATTCTGTTTATTCACTTTACTCGGCTTCATATGTATCGTTCTATGTTTGCTATCATTATATGCATCAGTTATAGACCGTATTAAATCCAACCATTTATGGTTCCCATTCAATGTAAATTGCTTGAAAAGTTTTTCTTTAATGGTTCGAATTACTCTCTCTGCAATAGATGCTTTCAAAGGACTAAACGAACTATAATGATGTATTCCATATTTCTTCATTAGACTTGCAAATTGAGCATTGTAATACTCCTTCCCATTATCAGAAATAATTTTTTTTGGAATTCTTCCAGATGTTTTGAATATCTCCGCCATAGCGTTGGTAACATCTGGTGCAGATTTCGATTTAATGGAACGCGTCCAAAGGTACTTGGAAAAACAGTCGATTACAACCAATATGTATTTGAAACCATTGTTTTCTCCAGCATACTGATCAAGTTGTGCCAGATCAGTGGCAAAAGTATCGTCGAGGTCATATTGTATAAATCTTCTACGTTTGAAGTTTTTACGAGCCGGTCGATGAAGCTCCTTAACCACCTGTTCTCTAGACATTTCACAAAGACAACTAAATATGTATGTATGGGAGTACGTATATTTATAATAACTATTACACAATATTCAATGTATGTTTAATTTGATCAATTCGATGGTTGATGGTTGCTTCAAATTGTTCCATTTTCTGGAAACGTTCCTCGCACGTCATGGCCAGCTGACTCATCTTTTCTCCAGTCTCCCTTGCTAGATCACTAAGGCCCCGAAGGTCATCGTGGACGTTTCTGTTCAGTAATTGATCCAATTCCTGAATGCGGTTCATACTGCTTTTAACTTGATCGCTCATATTATCCACTGCTTCTCCAAGAGCGCCAAGTGCTTCATTTGCGATGAGCACCTTATTGTATAGACTAGTAGTTGCCAAGTCTACATACTTTTTAGTGGATGCATCATTGTCGTCACTAGGCATTCCAATATTGCAGAGCCTATGATTTTCAACATTATAATCACCATCGGTAGTGGTAGGCAAAGCTGGTTGAGGGCGAATAATTTGAACGGGCCTACGTGACGAAGAAGACAGCGAATGTCCAAACTTATTCATGGCTAACAGACTAATGAGTAAACATGAAATCTGAAGACTATTTTATCCATAAATTATTACGCCTAGCTCTCTCAACTCTTCCAAAATACTCAATATTTCATTTGTGTGATTTCCATTTCCAGCCTCTTGAGACGCATCCAAGATAATCAACCTATCAATCAGTTCGTTTACGTCATCGTAATACACATACTGTTTGGGTTTTTCATTATACTGCATCATTAACGATGGTGATGATGATGATGAGGATGTTGGTAATCCAGATCCCGACAATGATTTTTTATGAGATTTGGATTGCTTTGGTGTTGCTGTTGTTGTTGTTGTTGTTGCATATGGCTTTATAAAATTTTGATATTTTTTCGAGTTGGCCCCCTTTATCTGACCTGTCGGTTTATATTGTCTTCTATGTGCATTAGTGTGAGATAAGATTTCATTGAATTGTTCGTTGTCTTTCTGCGTATTCAGTCGAGGATGCTTGAGAAATAGCAAGTCATATAGACCGCGACTCTTGGGATAAGTTATGTTACCAACATTAATATCACCATTTGGTAGAAAATCAACTCTTTCTGTGCCCATAGTCCAAGAACCGGGTTCCGCATTATATTTCATTCCATAGGTCGAATCAATTTCATTAGAACCAATCAAGTATTTAAGAACATAGTCTTGAGCTATCTCTGGATATTGTTTTATAAATTCTACATAACTCGGAGTTTGTTCTCCAATTGATTGTTGTAAATCATCTTCTGATGCGTTATCGACAAACACTTCATCATTTTTTGGTTGCTTCTTAGATTTTTCTACAAGTTTATTTAGAGGGCCGGTTATGGGGTTTAAAAGTCTATCCAATGCTTCATCTTCGTTACTTTTCTCCAGCTTCAGAGACAAATATTTTTTCCGTATGTTTCTAGCAACAGTATTAATTCGTTTCTTGACATCTTTGTCAGCTTTATTCAAAACAGGCGGAGTCATTGCACCACCAACAACAACTACTTTGATACAGGTCCGTCTACACAGGCAGCTTCTCTTAGGACAGGTCTGACGACAGCTTTTTGGGACAGGTCTGTCTATAGAGACAGCTTTTCGAGACAGGTCTGTCTATGGAGACAGCTTTTCGAGACAGGTCTGTCTATGGAGACAGCTTTTCGAGACAGGTCTGTCTATGGAGACAGCTTTTCGAGACAGGTCTGTCTATAGAGACAGCTTTTCAAGACAGGTTTGTCTATGGAGACAGCTTTTCGAGACAGGTCTGTCTACACAGACAGCTTTTCGAGACAGGTCTGTCTATGGAGACAGCTTTTCGAGATAGGTCTGTCTATAGAGACAGCTTTTCGAGACAGGTCTGTCTATGGAGACAGCTTTTCGAGGCAGGTCTGTCTATGGAGACAGCTTTTCGAGACAGGTCTGTCTATAGAGACAGCTTTTCAAGACAGGTCTGTCTATGGAGACAGCTTTTCGAGACAGGTCTGTATGGGATAACGTCTTTAGTGATACTGAATCTAGTGTAATCATCTAGGGGATTATATAGGTATCAAACTTGTTCCTGTACCGCCCTTTACATATATCGCAATCCTTAACAATAACCAGAAATCCATATTTATCTTTCCAACACTCTGAACAGAGGATTTTAAATTTTTCCAGCGACATATCTGTATTCACGTGATCATTGTAGACATGTTTTAGATTCATATCGTCTTGCTTGAATAAAATCAACACGTTTGCGTTATCTCGCACCAATTGTTTGGGTACTTTGGAATATGTTTGACAGAGGTAGAATGAATCGACTGCATTATGTCGGCCCATGCAAAAGTAGTTTCGTATCTTGTCCTGTTTCTCGCAAGCCACATCGTCAAATATAAATACAGAGTCTGATTTTGTATTTTCTGGATCCAACACCGCATCATTATCACTGAAAGCCTGAAATGTTACACCTGGAACATTTTTCAACACCTGCTCGAGGAACTCGTATTTATCCTGATAAAGAGACTTTGAATAAACGTAGACATTCTCGAATCTGAGTCCATTCGGATCGGTTAACAGACTCAACATCACATTGGTTTTTCCCGAATTACTAGGGCCACAAATAATTGCTCTAATGGTATTTGGAAGAAGCTCACTATGTCTTTTCCGATTACTCACAACTTTTTGTGAATCAAAGTTGTCAACTTTAATGGCAAGTTTCTGTTTTTCTGCACGCATCTTATATAAAACACTGTTTACTCCACCACTACCTCATTATCAATGGAGAGATCGAAGGGTAAAGGTCTCTTAAATAGTGCTATCAACAAGCTACCGTTCGAGCTCCATCTCCCAGGCTATTCCTATTGTGGACCTGGTACGAAGCTTGCTGAACGTTTAGCCCGAGGTGATCAGCCTATAAACAAGTTGGACGCAGCTTGCAAAGAACACGACATTGAATACTCTAAAAACAAGGAGTTACATAAAAGGCATCAAGCCGATAAGGTGTTGGAGAACAGAGCGTGGGAACGAGTTAAAGCTAAAGATTCTAGCTTTGGTGAGAAGAGTGCAGCTTGGCTTGTAACAAACGTGATGAAGGCTAAACGTAAGCTCGGTATGGGTAAACGAAGTCAAGCTAAGCCATTCAAATCTTGCATCTTGAATAAAATTAAAAAACATGTAAAAAATTATGGAAAAGGAATACCAACAAAGGAAAACATAGAATTGGCTCTGAAAGCTGCTCGCATGACAATCAAGCAAGTTGGTGGCCGAAAGAAAGTGAAATTACCTCGAGTAATCCCAGTGCCCAAAGTTGGAGGAGTCTTACCTTTAATTCCTATATTTGCTGGTCTCAGTGCGCTGGGTGCATTGAGCGGAGGAGCAGCGGGTATAGCGAAGGCCGTAAACGATGCCCGAGCAGCAACCAAGAATCTTAAGGAATCTCAAAGACATAATCGGGCCATGGAAGCCATTGCCTTAGGTAAAAAAGGAAGTGGTTTATATCTTGCTAAACACAAGACCGGACATGGATTGTTTTTGAAAAAGATGCCAAAAAACTACCAGTGAAGCTACCCAAACGACCGCTAAGCGATAAAGACATTAGAAATTTGATATCAAAATTGAAAATAACCAATTTTCGTGGAGTGTTTATGCGTGATACAAGACCGAAAAAAATCGAATGTGGTGTAATTAATTTGGACACATTCAGCGGATCTGGAACACATTGGGTAGCTTACAAGAAACGCGGAAACATGGTTGAATATTTCGACAGTTTTGGCAACTTGAATCCGCCGAAAGAAGTTGTTCGCTATTTTAAGAATTGCGAAATTTTCTACAATCACGATCAGTATCAAACGTTCGATACATACAATTGTGGACATTTGACTTTAAGTTTTTTATACAATAAATGATTATAAAATCCAGTTACTGTTTCATTCTACATTAGTCATGTCCCAGACGTTCACGTTGAAAGGTCGCTCCAGCTGTTTAACTGTTGACATTAATCCACCAATAGAATTAGATTCTAGATACAGTTATTCTCTGGCCCTAATTTCCTTAAGTACCTGGAATTCTATTCCAAACATCGAAACAGGTCGAAACAAGTTTTACTACTATTTGAGTGACAGAGACGAGCAAGTAATTGAAATTCCAACAGGTTCCTACGAAATTGCCGATATCGAAAGATACCTCCAAAATCAATTGGTTACGAATGGCAGTAGTGGTGCTGATGGTGATAATTTACTGTCTTTGAAACCGAACAATAACACTCTAAAGTGTGAGCTCAAGAGTGTTTACGATATAGACTTTGAACCTCAAGATAGTATCGGCCAACTGCTGGGCTTCTCACCACTCATCCTAGATGCAAACACGCTACACGAATCAGATATTCCAGTTGAGATTATACAAGTAACTACTATACGAATTGAGTGCAACATTATTTCCGGATCCTATTATACAAACAATCCTTCACATACATTATACGAATTCACGCCTACAGTTGATCCAGGATATAGTATAATTGTTGAGCCGAGAAATCTGATTTATCTTCCGGTGAATAGATCTAGGATCGATAACATCACTTTGAATATTTTGGATCAGGAAGCAAGACCTGTCAATTTTAGAGGAGAAGAAATCGTTGTAAAACTAGAACTAAAGAAACATGGTTTTAGTTTTTAATCAGCAACAGCAAAGATATAATAAAAGTAGTGAATACTCCAACCCATCTTCAGTCTTTAGTTGGACACCGAAACAGTCACTCACACACAAGAGTCTGATTCATTTACGCTCTCTATCGCACAAAGATGGTTTTCGTATCGGAAAAACTTCAAATATTTCACCCGGTCAACGTGGATGAATCCATTTCTCGAGAAGAATGGCATACATATCATCCATTCACAAAATCATTCAACTACAGTGATGTGATTGAGATAGTTATCAACCAGCAAGATGTCTTTATGGACATTAGTCAAGCTGAGCTTTACATTGAAGCCAACTTTAAGGAAGACAATACGGTGGCAGGTGCGGGTGGTGGGACGACAGGAACATGTTCGTTGACAAATAATGTGGGAGCCTTTCTGTTCGAGACCGTAGCTTATGAATTAAATGGCAAAGAAATTGAGAAAGTTCGAGACCCTGGACTGACAAGCACAGTAAAAAGTTTGCTATGCTTTAATGAACAGGAAAGCAAAGCACTAGACATCGCAGGATGGAGTAAACCGCTCAAAACTCTGAATGAAACAACAAAAGACTTCAATTTACTGATACCGTTAAATTTTCTACTAGGTGTTTTCGCTGATTATACTAGTGGCGTTATGGGAAAACAGAAACTAAAACTTGTTCGAGCTAGAAATGATGACAATTGCTACGTAAACCTTACGGGTAATAAAAAAGCTACTATAACAATATCGACGATTGAGTTGCGAGTTAAACATATTTATCCCAACGATGTCCTAAAACTGCAATTATTAGAGGAAATTTCCAAAAATAAACCAATCTTTTTCGGGTTCCGTGATTGGGAAATTCATGAATTGCCTGCAATGAGAAACACGAAGAAAGATGTTTGGACTGTGAAATCGATGTCGGAGAAAGCACGATACGTTATTGTATTTTTCCAAACTGACCGTAAAGACAACTATCAGAAAGACGTTACATATTTCGATAATGTCAACATTACTGATATTAAACTATACCTAAACTCTGAAGTTTACCCCTACGAATCTTTGAACCTGAATTTTGACAACAGGCAATATACCGAAGTGTATCGCATGTACACCGAATTCCAGAAATCCTATATGGGAAAGACCTATGCTGAACCGTTACTGGATTTTACCTCATTTGCAAATCGATGCATGTTTGTAATAGACTGTTCGAAACAGAATGAGGCTCTAAAAAGTAGCACAATCGATGTTAAGCTCGAGATTCAGAGTTCTGAAAATTTCCCAAAAGATACTCGAGCCTATTGCATCATTGTACATGACAGAGTTTTGGAGTATTTGCCTTTATCAGGAATTGTCCGTAGCTTGATCTAATCAATCACCGTCGACCATTTGAAGATGAAGTTTGTGGTACTAGATGCTCAAGGCTACTTTTCTGCTGATTTCCTAGTTAAGGAATTAGCTATCTATGATGGAAAGCAGGTCAATAGTTGGATATTTAAACCAAAAATATTATATCGCGACTTGACTCACGCTCAAAAGAAAGAAGTAAACTACGTATTCCACAACCTTCACGGCATCTCCTACAATGCAGGTTATGTAAGCTATAACCAACTTAATCAACTGCTTATGGATAATTTGAAAGGCATCGAAACTGTTTATGTTAAAGGACACATCAAGAAAGACTTTCTAATCAAAGTATACACAGAAATGAACGTTGATCCTCCAATTATTGTTAATTTAGAATATTTGGGTGTAGTAGTTCCTAAGTTAAATCCTAGCTTTACACATTGTAAAAACCATAGAATTAATTTTTGTTTATGTAGTGTTAAGAATGTCTATGCATTATATAATTATGTCACAAGTCTTTTACCTCAATAAATTTTTTTTCACAAACTCCGTTTTTGTTTTCTATAAATTACAGAACATCTGACTGAATAAGCTCAGTCTATTTTCAGATCATGAGCTGTATAGTAGCTAAAAGAATCGAAAGTTACCTGAAAAATCTCTCTAACTTGAGAAAAGATATAGAATTTTACGAGCAAAAGAAGTTGCTAATTAGGAGTTTCCAAAATCTTGAAATGGATTCGAAATGGGATAATGCATTAACCTCAAAATCTGAAACAACAACCAGTGGAATAATTACTTCCGAGCCAGTTTATAAAGAATATAACATCGAGAATATTGTGCAAATCAAATACAGTGATGATAAAAATGAGGTTATCTTACAACACAGCAATGAACCCGCAATAAAATTTACCTATGACGGGTTTGGAGACTTTCTATATTTTCTCGAAACTATCAACGATAAAGATGGCCAGTGTGATATTAAATTCTACATTGGTGATTACATTTATGTGAGCTATTGGCAGGAGGAGGAAAGTAGAGGAATGATTGTAGCTGATTTTCGAACCAATGAAGTGATGACTTTGAACGAAAAATATCTTGAGTTAGTTTTGAGACATAAATACAACCTGTATGAGATATGTTTATAAAATGAAATAAAACAACAACTGAGTAAAACAGTAAAAAGTGTTTTTATTTAAAAAAAAAAGCATAATTTAATGTACATACATACTTAACTAATTATTTGTAAGAATATATCATAAAAAAAAATTATCACTACTAAATACATGAAAATAATATATACTATAACATAAAAAAAAATAACTATCACTAAAAACATGGATATAATAAATAACGAATTAAAAAAAATATATATATACATTCCTTAGTGTAAAAATCTTAAACTATAATCCTCTAGAAGCATCGTCTTATCTACCGTTACCAAAAGCAATTGAAGCTAAGAAAGCTACCTCAATCAGTCTTGACCCTTAGGAATTTCCGATGATTCCTTATACTTTTCTAAATCTCGATGACCCCAAGCAAGCGTGTACTCTGTACCGGGTATAACGTAACGCTTGTCGTCCGCGTAAGACAAGGCTACTTTATTTTTCAGTTCGATGTACATATCATGTTTATGTGAACGGAAAGTATTCATTTGCCGATGAATAAGCGTACCTTCTACGTCAACCGCTGTCTTGTAGTCTTCAAGACTAAGTTCTTTCTTGGTGACGTAGTCAGACACGCCTTTGGCTTTTTTAGTCAACTCTCCTTCCACATTAACACAATACGCCTTCGCTCCGGTTCCATAGAACTCCCACACGATCTTTCCTGCATACTCATCCTTCATTCTACCTAAAATGGACTGGTTTACAGGAAGACCGTGTGGGTTGTCCTGTGAGTAATTGGAAGTATCGAATTTGTTTAAATTTTCTTTCATATCATGATAAAAATTTGGTGTCTCTACATTTAAAATGAGGGAGTCGGTATCTGTATATAGTAGGGTTGCTTTATTTCCATATTTAGGCTTAATATAGCTATACAGAAAATCGTACATGATTGTTTTGGAAATGTCCAAGATAAATAGGTTTATCGTATATGACTTTCTGTTTAGCCATATGAATAGCAACTAAATTTTCACCGAAAATAGTGACGTCTTTGAAATGTGGTTTCGAAATCCATGCTTCGGCCCCCAGTTTCCTACCAATATTTTCCCAATGGGTAATCAGCTTGATATCTACCCTTTTTTCCACGTTTTCCATGGTTTTCCCAAACACAGCATTATTCATAAGTTTGAAAAAATCTTTTTCAAACTTATTGGAAGCAGCATTCCGTTTGGCTGTGTTTAGGTCAATTTAAATTTTAAGCCAGGGAGATTGATTAAAAGTGAGAACGCGATGAATTTTTTCTAATTTTAAGCCATGTTGTAAGGCTTGCTGCAAATTTTGAAGATGAATGACGTATTTTTCTTTTCGGTTGAAATTTGGAATAAGTTTTTTGATTTTAGAACCTTCTGGGGCAAAGGACTCTGGACAAAAAGGTAGCTCATTATGCCTATAATGTAGGTCTTCCGGGTATACTAAATCAACTTCGAAAATATAACCAGTGTTTGAATTTTTATTTAATTTTAGATAATCTAAATTTTGAATTTCATCCACGTCAAGCCATTTAAAGTTACCCGTTGGTAAATATTGAGACATGGCTGCACCATACAAGTTGGTAGCATCCAAGTACATGAGGTATGAAGTAGGTTTGGAAGCATCATAATGGGGAATAAATTTATTGTTCGCGACAGCCTTCCGTACACTACATTGACTGACCCCTCCGCGAATACCGCGTTTCAGGAAGTGTATCATGTCTATATCTATCAGTAATTCCAACTCCACAGCTGTTGTTTTGAGAGCAGCATCGAAAGATAGCCCTGGAGCTGTATAGTACTGACAAGGATCTAGACCGTAAGTTGCTTGACACACGTCTCTGAAATTTTCAAAAACATCAGCTAAAATCAAAACGTCGGATTTTAAATAAATATCTGAATATTCACCCAAGGTTTTACATTTAAACAAGTTCCATGCTTTCTTTGCACGCTTGTAATCTTCCTGCTTGATGCCTTCTTTTCTAAGATCGTTATAGAAGCCATCAATAGATGGGAGCTTGATGTCATCTAATTTCGAAAATGAATCTACGTAAGAATACGGGAAAACGCCCTTCTGACGAATAATCTGAAACTCATCTTCCGCGGGAAAAAAATTTCTAACTTCTCTACACTGTTCTGGTTTTAAATTTTGTGATAATTTATCTAGACTTGATGCCATGAATCGAAAACTGTCGAGGAAGCGTAATTTTAAAAATACCTGTTTTTGTTTGCCTGATTGATCGAGAGGGATCTTATCCACCAAAACATGTTTGGTAAATGAAATGTACCGCTCCTTATTTTGAGGGATAACATCCAATCTCTCGTTTTCTTGAGCCAACTCCTTGACAAACAGGTGAGAATCAAAATTAGACATACAGTGAAAGAAGATGGGGATGAAGTTTGGGGTTTTAAAATTTAGGTTACATACAGAGTGAGCTGCAGCACGGAAATTACCTGTAAAGTGGCAGTGGTCCCTTACTCTTTCGTCTTCTACTTTAAATGATTTCTCACAAATATGACAATTTTCCGCATTGCGAAACTCATTTTCTTGTTCTTGACTCAGAGGATGCATAGGCACTATGTTTTTCATAAATTGATTATAGATTGATTTACAGTCAGCCTCTAACCATTCTACAAAAACTTTATGCGCATCAGGTCCTCTGAAAGTCTTGAAAATCGAATGAGAATCGTCGAAATCGCATTTAATGTAGTAGGCGAAAGAATAAGGAACAGCCTTGTGAGTTTTAACGGTATAGGAATTTTCGGGGTCCAGCTCATTTTCCTCTGCATCAACAGGTTCAATGATTGTCTCGAAATCGGCATAGCAAACAAAGGGTACCCTTAAATTTTTTTCGAAATTTATAAATTTCAAAATATTCTCGGGAACCTCTTCTCCGTATTTATTTTTCTTCAAATCTGTTGTCGGTAATTTAACTGAAACATGGGCACAATCGTGTTCTTGATGAGCTTTCAATTTTTGCTCAGTAGAAAAATACACCAAGCAACCATCACAAAAATGTTTAACGTTATGATGCTTAGATAATTGACTTGAGATCAAGCGAGACATGTTTCTTATTAAGCAGTAATGACTATCACCAGAATCATTACTGATTAATAACAAATTTACATGATTCGCTTTCCGAGATTGAGTAAAGTATAAGGGACCAACAACTTCAATAATATTTCTACCATTTTCATAAGCGTTATCTAATCCATAAACATTGATGGAAATATTATTGAGTTGTTCAAACTTGCTAATGTCTTTAAGTTTAATCGGAAATTCCATACCTGTAAAGTCCAACTCGTTCTCAAAAGGCATATAGTTCGCGACTCTATTGGCGTTTTGAGTTCTGTCAACTGGATGTAGGTGAGCCAAGACCGACCACATGAAACATTTCTGATCGCTATTTTGTATGTTCAGGACAGCTTTCTTCGCATCGATCAGTTTTGGAAGCGGCAGATATGAAGAGGCGTTTAGAGGGTTCACCTTATTAATACTTATATCTAGATGGAGGAGTTGTTGGAGCGTCCAACCTGTAAAAGACATTATTTAGCATATAAAATTGCAATTGAAATAATACATACCACTTTCTTTCTCCTGAAATTCTGTGGACTTCTTGTCTAGGATGACAGAAAACTGCTGGAACAGCTCCTCCAGATCTGCACCATCGCTCACCAGTCGGAATTTGCTATTAAACGACTTGACCTCTTCTTGCTGTTTCGCCTGCAGGAGGAAGCGTCCGAAAAGCTCCACACCGACTTTGATATGGCCAAATTTATTGACCATATCCCCTACCAGCTTGACGAATTGCTGTTGAAGATGTTCTAGAAAGTGCTTCACGCTGGTAGGGTCCTGTTTCGATGAAAGCCGGTATGTTGCAATTCGGTTCCTGAATGTTGTTCTGACAAGGCTGACGTCTTCCTCCTGCTCCACACAGGTGTTGGCTCGGTGCTGGAGACTCCGAAGATGACCAGCCCATTGACTGATTGGAGTCTCCAAGTCGCAATCCTCGCACCACCGGCCTGTGGCTGATGTTGATGGTCCTGAAAACAATTAAATTAGATTTAAAAAAAAAAATATTCAATTTTATCTTACCGGCAACTTGGTCAAGTCTCGCTTGCTTCGTCATGGGGGTGGCGGGATCTCCAGCCTTTCGTTTGGGGGCACTCGGGGCTTGGTGTTTTTCTTGAAGGTGGCGTTGGAGAGCCCCCTCCGATTTGAAAATCCCACCACATTGGTTGCAGATCCTGGCAGATGTACGGCAGTCTCCATGACGTTTCAGGTTATCCCTCCTGGTGAACGATTTGGTACAGAAATCGCAGCTAAACATTTCCTGAAGCAGATATTCACGAAATTAAAAATCCGCTGTGTATGGAGGTTTGTTTTAAAATGAATGAAAAAATAAAACCAGTTTAAATTAGTTAAAGTACCTACCTAAATTTTAGAAAAAGGTATTTGAATTATGTGTAAGTGAAAAAGGAAACTCAAGTTGTTAAAAAAAAAAAAACTATTGGAAATAAATTTCAATCAAAAAAAATTACTTTGATATTTGAAAATAGTACTTACTGTTTTTTCGAAACCGACACAATCACTCACAATACACTAAAATTAGTATTGAATGCTGTTATTGCTACTGCTATGCTGCTGCCTCTCCAACTGGCTGCGGTCGAATTGAAGCGTAAACTTGTTTGTTCTAGTTATATTGACGCCAAGGAGAATAAACTTTGAATCATCAATCAACAATCAATCAATCATCAAAAACACAGAACAGCACTTTACCATACTAGAAATATTGATATTAAAAGTAATCACCAACAAAAATATACAACACAACTTTTATAGGTTCATATGCTTGATTTTGTTGCTAATACCTAGCAGGAAAGTGATGTTCTCTGTTCTCAGCAATCCAAATAAACATAAATACCTTCCTTATGAAGTCGGGTCCGCGGTCGGATACATTAACTAAGTGTATTACCGAGTTTGTTATTCGTTATTTATTTTCCAGTACTAATAATGTCGCGCCCGTAGACTAAACAATGACATCATATGCTATAAGTCTACACGATGATGGAGAGATTTAAACAAACACTACTGAAATAATTATTATTGTATGTACGTTGAGGTTTAAATCGGTTTTTATGATACTCGAGCTTCAGTCTCTTTCTGTCTGTCCAACAGCGAACATTATAATTATTAATTATTGCACATTTTTTTTAACAAGTAAGTAAATCTTTTATATACTAATATCAATACCTACAGAATATTTTTTAGATATGGATTTGAAATCAATCAACAAGACCTGCCTCTTCAAGGATCAAAAAACACTTGTGAAATTACAAGACATGGAGCCTGGCAGAAAGTACCCAATATTTTCTGCTAAAAAAACCCAAAGTAAATTCGGACCGAGCATCCTCATCGAACTTGACGATAAGGTAGTGTTTCTTCCAAAACGTTCCACCAAATCATTGGAAGATCATATTGAGCAGTTTATGGATGGAAAATATTCAATGATATACAGAGGCCAGAAGGATGTAGGACGACCAAACCAAATATCGCTTTTTGAAATAGTTGAGTCTTAAAAATGTATGTTTTTTAAATAAAAAATTGTTTGAGGTTAGTATTTTTTTTTTTGCCCATCTGTTTCGTTATATTTCTTCATGCATGTTTCACGTATTTTTTCATCTGTACATGTAGAAATATAAAAAATACACAGTAATGTTATACGGGGTTTATAAATGGCGCAGAGAGCGGGTAAGTTGGAGTAGTTCAGGTAGATGACATTGACAGCTGACATTGACAGCTGACTGACATTGACAGGTGACATTGACAGGTGACATTGACAGCTGACATTGACAGACCACTGACATTGACAGGTGACATTGACAGGTGACATTGACAGGTGACATTGACAGGTGACATTGACAGATGACTGACATTGACAGATGACATTGACAAGTGACTGACATTGACAGGTGGCATTGACAGGTGACTGGCATTGACAGGTGGCATTGACAGATGACATTCACAGATGACAGCTGACTGATGACGTCACGGCGTTGCGACGCCCTGGTTGGCGCATGCGCAGACGTCACGGAGGCGTCGGAGGATGCAGAACGAACCATCATACACTACTTGTGACCATTGTTGCACGGTAAGTAAGTAGGTACCTACAATACCAAAATTGTTTGCATTTTATGCTCAACTTCTCAAGTATTGCTTTTTTCAGCAATTTCATTATTGTTTCTGAAAATATTTTGACAAAAGGAAAATATGCAAGAGACGGCAACGCTGTGCCGGCCGACCTTGACAACCCGACTATAAGTTTATTTGGTATGAACTATATGATATCAATTTCCTATTTATAATTTAGCCGCCCTAATAGTTGATCAATAATTTTAGTGGGTATAAATTTATTGAATTTCGAAAAAACGGGAATTTTCTGCGTAATTAATTATAATTCCTATTTTTTAATTATCTGCTATTTTCCCAAAGGTATACGTACCTACATATTACATCCACAAGGAAACTATATACATACTTTAAATTAAGCGCTCACAAACGGGGTCTTGACGGACAGCGCCGCACGCCGGCGGGTGGTAAAACCTGAAACATGTTGCCTGTTGGCTCCCAGCAAACACACTGACGTCGATATGACGACATTTGACGTGATTTTTTGGTCCGCATTGATCTCCGACGTCATGGTACCTAATAATGACGTCAATAAATACGTTATTATTAGGTCGTCTTAATGACATTTTGACGTCATTAAAAGGTAAGGAAAAGACATATCTATTTTGTCATCAACATCAATTTGCTATTTATAATTTAGTGGCCCTTATAGTTGATCAATAATTTTAGTAGGTAGGTATTAATTTATTGAATCTCGGATAAACGGAATTTACCCAACGGTATACATACATTACATCCACAAGGAAATTATAAACATACAACATACTTTAAATTACCCGCTCACAAATGGCAGTCGGACTCCATCTTGGCGGACAGCGCCGCGCGCCAACGCGTGGTGAAACCTGAATTCTGTTGCCTATTGGCGCGGTGCCGTTGGCAGAGGTGGACGAGGTGCCGTGCGAGAGCGAGATCATGGGAAACCGAAACTCGAATAATAATTTCTCTTTTAATAACCTACCTTGTACGTCTATACCTACTCATATTTAAGTGTATTGTGAAGGCTGATTATAGCTTTGTGGTAGTGTCAAAAATGGCATTTTTTTGGGTGCAATTTGTGTGTGAAAACAATTATTTCTGTAGTGAATAAAAATTGGGTGTCACCGAGAAAACACGTTTGGTGGCCGCCATTTAAACTCTAGTTTGCTGATGGATTAGTAGAAATAGCGTCTAATCCACTTGCAAGCTAATGCACAGGCTACACGAATCACCCTGTTTAATTCTACAGTTTATTATCGACGTTTTAAAAAAAAAAATGGAAAATTATTTGTTTCGTGATTTTAAGGTCACAGATTACGTTATATATTCGTCATAGATCCCTACTAAATCACGTCACAGAAAGACGGCATTTTGTCGTAACATAATGACGTCTTGGGGCTGTGACATTAACCCGTCATTTTTTCGTCAAAATGACGTCATCTTTTTCGTCCCAATGACGTGAATGAAATCCAATTAGTTATGACGACAGCATGTTTGCTGGGCTGTTGGCGGAGGTGGACGAGGTTCCGTGCGAATGACTGCGAGAGCGAGATCGGAAGGGTACGAAACCGAAACTCGAATAATAATTTCTCTTTTAATTACCTTCCTCATACCTCTATACCTACTTATATTTTGGGTTGAAGTAGATAGTTCCTTGGAAATATAGTATTGTGACGGCTGCCAGTGTGTCAAGAATTCTGTACAGAATTAGGGATTCGAGATTTTACGTTGATGTTCGGGAACAAGGGCGATCGCGGTTCTTCTGGAATTTTCTTGAATAAATTACGGCTAGGTATATATAAGGATGAGTTTTAGCTTGAATGTGAAACGATTTAAATGGTGTTTTTTGTTGTAAAGAGTTTAAATGTTGAGTTAGTTATTAAAGTAATTAGTGTCAGAGTGTATTGTTACGTGGAATAAATTATTACTGTGTTAATTGGACTTTGATTTTTGGAATAAACGAAACGAACCCAAGATTTCTGTCAGGCAATCCAAAGCCGTGAAAGTCACTCTCGCATAGGTACTGGTTCGGAATTAGCAGACTCCGCATGTTGTTTTTAACGTGCATCCGATCGTGTTGGACACATTTACCTCAAAGTATTTCATATAACGTTTAAGAATTTTGACAATTTCGTTTGCTTCAACGCTATTTCCATCACTGCCTGCCCAAGGAGTTGAGAGACCTTGACGTTCGTGGAGGAGGCCCAGTGTCTCTCCTTCGCTCTTGTGAATACGAGGGAGAAGGGCGGGCTAGCTGCTGTCGTTAACGCAATGCTAGTAATACCAACGGAAAACAAGCAGAGTGAAAATCTTGTGGCATACTGTTTAGACAATTCTAGCTAAGCTTTTCCAGTAAGGATAGCCAATCCAATGATAAACCATAGTCATCGTCGTTTATATTAGTTACAAGAAAGGATGGTTCCTCAAGGTTTTGTGTGGGTTATAGAAGGCTGAATGACGTTACACGGGAAGACAGCTACCCATTACCACGGATTGACGATCCAATATACTACGAAGCAGCATTCGATTTTCAATACAGGAGATCGACAAACAGTTTATTCACCTACACTAATCGAGCATTTATGATCTTCTTAGCAACTTGCTTTCATTGGCTTTCAGTGGAGATGGCTGTGGCCTAGACTTCACAAGTTTCTCTGTCTAAAAAATGTTAGGATTGAGATTAAACCAAAAAATAATTAATATCTTGCATCTGCTAGATAAGTTGGAAAATTTTCTATTTAAAAATAGCATCTAATATGTCTGGCAATGCGAATGCGTATAAGCAAATAAACGACCAATTTGAAGTGACGTCGGTGATAAATAGCGCAATTACAGCCTTTTTAAACTAAACTCTATATTTTTTAATCCCACGTGCCCGTCTAGACGTTAGCGAGTGAGCTAAGATCACGCTTATAGAGATAGTTGGATTTGATATAATTCATAACTATTTTGTTGTCAAGTCAGAACTATGGGATGTCCGGTATCTACATAATATCATACTACCTACTTTTCCGTATTATAATCCAGCTTCAATTCTAAGTTAGTTTTTGGATTAACTAGGTAGCATTTAAAAAAAAAAATACTTACAGTTCACTGCCTTAATTGTCTCGTTTAAAAATTTTGCCAGTTTGTTAATCACAGTCTAAGTAACTACGTAAAACTATTATATCAAATTACCGAAGACCGAACTTCTGGCAAAAGAGTTAAAAGCGCTGGTGCTGAAATTGTTGATTGCTTCTGCAAATTTAATTTAAACTCCAAAACAAACTAAGAAAACATAAACATTTGAAAATAAACCTAGATTTTCAGCGGAAAACTACTTACTGCGGTTGTATTCAATCTAATTGCAAATTGCAGGTTAGCTGATTAAGGAGAAAAGTAAACAACTACAAGGTAAACTTGAATTTTCTGAAACTGTCATCAATTGCTGTACTAATTTTTTTCTCACCGAAGTGCTATTTTAAAGTTTAATCTGAGCTGATAAGAATTAAGCTAGTTTATTTAATAAAAGCTCGTTGGTATATAGAACCGGAGATTAATTGACATCCCGAAATAGTAGCGATTTTCTAGATGCGCTTATACTGTATTATTCCCATATATACTGTGAGATAGGGGCTGTTTAGTGGAGTCATTTTTTTTTGTCTGGCATTTTGAGGGCTGAATGTGGCTAGTTAGCTGATGAGAATATGGGTGATTTTAATGCCGGCCACCCGCTCGAAAATTTGCAGAAGAAAAAAATTGATTTACATGAAGTTTTTTTTTTTATTGATCTCAAATTTTCTAGCTTTTAAATAAAAGATTGACATTGATAAATAATTCACCCATGAAAAATATCAGATGCTTTTCAATAGCTGAAAAAATGGGGATTGGTGTCAACTTCCAAGAGAAAGGAAAAGAACCTTCCACGTTTACTTTTTGTCTGGCAATCGAGAGAATGAAAGGTTTTGTTGTGAAAATAACGCTGAAAAATCGCCAGACGGTAATCATAGTTCGAAATCGAGTTTTCCGGCGAAACATTCTGTGGACATTTCGAACAGGAGGCCGGCATTAAAACCACCTATATTCTCATCAGCTAACTAGTCACATTCATCCCTCAAAATGCCAGACAAAAAAAAATGACTCCACTAAACAGGCCCTATCTCAGGGTCTAATACTAAAACTTGAAAAACGTGTCAATTTTATGATAATAATGGGGTGCAATTAAGGTAAAAGTCCCGATTATCGACATTTTTGCACTCAAGATCCAAAAAATAAGAATCTGATTCTTGCTACATCTATTGTCGTATCATAATAAGAAAGAAGAAGGTTTCCTCTTCCTTACCTAAAAATCCTCAAATGCAGAAAATAATAATTGTTTTTAAATATTTCCATCCAGTTATTCTGCAATGACATAGGTACCAGTGCAGATCGTTGTGAAAAGTGCTAAGAAACAGGTAAGTTGATTATGGTGATTTTAGTTTGAAATATTTAACTAACCCTATGGAAATTGTTGTCTATATGTGCAGAGTATAAAATTTATGATTTTTGCCAATAATAAGAAATAAAATCTGTATAAATTGAAAATTCCGAGCTGTCGATAATTGGGACATCCATTTTTAAACTTTGTACCATACCGCAGGGAAATTAGACCAAAAAAAGGGCCATCTGCGGAATAAGGCCGAACAAGCTGAATTTTTGCAGAGACCTTCATTTTGAATTTCTTATGAAGCACAAAAAAAATCGAATATGCCTACCCTTGTGCGTCTTGAGATATCGAAGGTCAAAGGACACGAAAATCGTTTTTTTGCGAAAATCTCGATTCCAGTGCATGTGACGTCGAAGAACCCAAAACAAAATTTACGTAAAATAGTATTTTCTACAAAACTGTTCATATAGATTTTTTTGTACGACCAACCGTTTTCGAAATATAGCGTGATAGAGCGGGAGCGCGCATTCAAAATAGGTGATACTGTATTATACAGGGTGTCCCCGTTGAACTGGTAAAAAATGCTAGTGTATATAGAGGAACCATAGAGAAGTAATTTGAGATGGTCGGAAGTCCGTCGTTTCCAAAATACAGGGTGTTGAAATTTAAACAACCTCCTTTCATATCATCTGAAGGGCTAATGCTAGGCTGTTCAAATTTCCAGGGATTATTGATGTGAGAATGATATTCAAAAATTCGTATATTGCACCCCCATTTTCTACCTGGACCCATCCCAACAAAAAAAAAATTAAATTTGAAAAAAAAAGCAATTAGTTTCAAATTTTTTTTTTTTTTTTTTGTGTGGTTCTAGGTAGAACATGGGGGTGCATTATACGAATTTTCAAATATTATTCCTACATCAATAGTCCCTGGAAATTTGAACAGCCTAGCATTAGCCCTTCAGATGATATGAAAGGAGGTTGTTTAAATTTCAACACCCTCTATTTTGGAAACGACGCACTTCCGAGCATCGGTGTCCTATCTCAAATTACTTCTCTATGGTTCCTCTATATACCCTAGCATTTTTGACCAGTTGAACGGGGACACCCTGTATAATACAGTATCATCTATTTTGAATGCGCGCTCCCGCTTTATCACACTATATTTCGGAAACGGTTAGTCGTACAAAAAAATGTTTATAAACAATTTTGTAGAAAATACTATTTTACGTAGGTAAGTTTTCTTTTGAGTTCTTCGACGTCAGATATACTGGAAGCAATATCTCAAGACGCACAAGGGTAGGCATATTCGATTTTTTTGTGCTTCATTAGAACATCAAAACGAAGATCTCTGCTAAAACTCAGCTTGTTCGGCCTCATTCCGCAGAGGAAGTCTAATTTCCCTGGGGTACCATTTATTGACATAGGTGTCGATAGATGGTGCAATGCAGCCTTCTCTTTTCCTGTGAATATTTAAATACTTAACTACTGAGCTTAATCTTATTAAATAATAATTCGTGTCCTCAAAAATTGTTATTAAATCTTGATTCTTCGGTTTAGGACGGAATAAAACTCTCGATTTCTCGCAACGTCAACGTTTCGTGTTTAATTAAACACTTCTTCAGAATTACAAAAAAAGCAAAAAACAAAACGCATATTGTGAACGTGTCAACCTGAAAATAAATTAGAAACATACAAAAAATATACGAAAAAATAATAGATACAAGGATATAAAATATAAAATATAAATACATATTATAAAATATAAAACTCAATACAAACACGATAAATTTTCAGAAAGGTGGAGCACACTCACCTGGCGAGGTTTTCCAATAAATTTACAAGAACCCTGGATGTCCATGGGTTGACAAACAAAATAATATTAGGGACCAACACAGTGACAAATGAGCACAAAACAGGTTAAAATTATTTTAAAAAACAGTAATTCACTTCTCTTTGTTATTCCTTCAAACACTGAAACCTACCTTCATAGTTAGTACCGATCGCAAAAAACAGCATTATCCAAAACCTACGTCAATTTTTTTTTTATTACGCATGCATCATAATCAACGATTATCGCACGCTGCAGCGTGCATAAAATGATATTTATTTACGAATGACATATAATGCAAGTATTATATTTGTGATTTTGGCAGCATAATGCCATATATTATTCCCGCAGGGATTAATGGTCATTAATCCCGCTTGCACACCAATCACAAAATTTCTCAAATAAAATAGGTAGTACTACCATGGAAACAATATACCTGAACAAATTCAAAAGTGTCAGTGTCAAACGCGTAGTGCTTGTGTATTTGCATTAAGACGGATGAACAACGAGCGTTTTTAAAAAGAAAATTTCAAATAAATTAATCTGTCGTAAATAAAGTAGAGTATACTACTCGCAATAATGGCTATTATTTCCTCGGAATGTTACTCCCTCGCCGCTAACGCGGCTCAGTTCGTAAATATTCCTCGGGAATAATAGCTATCATTATTGACTCGTGGTATAATCTACTATTATTTACGACTAATGTATAATGTGCGTATTATATTTGTGATTTTGGCAGTATAATGACATATGTTATTCCTCCAGGGATTAATGACGAATAGCGGGATTAATGGTCATTATTCCACAAAAGTGTCAGTGTCAAACGTGTAGTGCTTGTGGATTTGTATTTAAAATTATGAGACGGATGAAATTTGTTCATTGAAAATCTCAAATAAATTAATTTGTCGTAAATAAAGTAGAGTATACTACTCGCAATAATGGCTATTATTCCCTCGGAATGTTACTCCCTCGCCGCTAACGTGGCTCAGTTCGTAATAATCCTCGGGAATAATAGCTATCATTATTGACTCGTGGTATAATCTACTATTATGATGCGCCTACCTTTTCAAAGGTTTGCTATAGAAACGTCTGATGTACCTTTATCACCAGATATTTACCTGCTATTTAAATTACTAATTATGAAAATGAATGAACACATTTGAAACATTTTCGAGATTATGATGCATTCGTAATTGAAAATGGCGTATGATATGCGTGTATAAGAGCATTTAAAGCACGCGCGACATATTTCAAAACACGACGCGCAGCGGAGTGTTTTGTAAGTCGCATACACTCATATACACTTATATCATAATATACTATAATTGTTATGGAATGCACCATAACCAGAAGGGAACTTTTTTGAGATCCCCAAAAAATTTCAATATGCATAATGTTTGAACTTACAATTTTAGATTATTAGCTATTATAATTATTATCTATTTTTCAATCTTTGGTTTGTCCTATACAGGGTGATTGATGGTCAATGGTAGGTTAGACGCTTATAGAAAACGGATTGTTGGATGTTTTTGAAAATTTGCATGCCCAATTAATTGCTCACGATCTATCATTCTAAAATAATTTCAAGAATGCGACGTTGCCGCTTATACCAAAAAGTAATATGAACTTTGTTATTTTAAATGAGACACCCTGTATATTATTGCATTTTTTTGCTCCGCTATTACTTTCTGATCATTTTTGTATAATACTGTTCTATACCTATCTCTAGTGATTTTCGACTTAAATTTCTTTATTTTTTCTTCAAAGCATAGCTCTAGTTAAATTTGTATTACTACGTCGCTGAGATTCGTAGAAAGTTTAAATTTTGGAGATAACTTTGAGAGGTCGTGCATATTACTGTTGAGCAAGAAAATTTGATCTAAATTATACAGGGTGGGTCAAAATTAGTAATTGTGCTGCCAGGTACAAAAAAGATGAAAAATGCACTTTTTTTAAATGGAACACCCTGTTTGTTATGAAATATTATGAAAGGCAATGATTTTTAATGTTCCTATACCTAAATAGTAAGGTTTCGGAAATACAGGCAAGTTTCTGTTAGAATTGGATTATTTTGGGATTTTCTCTGCACTTATTCTACCAACCGGAATCTTCATTGAATAGCTATGAAATGTCACAATGAAACATATGAGGTAATTCAAACGATTCAAACCACATGATTATCTATAGTGGCAGGTAATTGCAAATATTGGAACCATGGGCTGAGTTCGTTTATACCATCTGCGAGCAAAAAAAGCAAATTTTGACAGATGTCACGTGATTTGACACGTGAAAAAAGATAAGTGACGTCCGTCCAAATTTGCTCTTTATGCTCGCAGATGCAATAACCGAACTCAGCCATGGTTATTATCTAGGATTGAAAACAAATGCATAAGATGGTTCACTTTTTACAATGTGTGATATGCAAAAATATTGTCATTGTTTTGTTTCTATCTCTTTCCTTCTCACGGTGTTTTTAACAGTTCAATCCAATGACGTCACAAAAGTCCTAGGTATTATAGGCATCTATGGAAGTGGGTCATACATTTTACCATGATTATTTTCCTCCTGGTAATTTTGACCAATCAGAAATGATAATTTTGGTGTAAAAATAATTTTTAATTAAAGAAATTGCCTGCCATCAGCTGTCAGCAAGTTTATTCGATTTTTCCCACGGCAAAACTTTACAAAACGTTAAAAAGGAAAAATCTGCAAAAAAAAAAACTGTGAAAAGCAAGAATATGCAGAAAGAGAAAGTTCAACGAAATAAAGGTACACTGATTTACGACCAATGAATGAAAGAAAATTTGTCCGAACACAATTATTGTTATTTGTATACCAAGGCCGCGAAATGCCTTTTGAGCGTACGTAGAGAAAAGTTATCACCGAGGCCGGTTGCGGCCGAGGCAAGATAATCTCAAGGACGCTAAAAAGTTTCGCGGCATACAGACTATTTTTTGTGCAACTATAAAAATTATGTAAAGTTACAGAAAAACTGTATGAATTTGACAAGGATTTGACACATTTTTCATGTCAGGTGTGGCGGCCGCGAAATGGAATTTTGTGGACGGTTGCAAAGATACAATTTGGTTCAAACTTAAGAATGAACCAAGCTTACCCAAGCCTGTAACGTCTGATGAAGACAACATCGTGAATGTTTTAGCCTACTTTCACGCATATCCCCAAGCTTCCATCCAATGTGTAGCAATTATTTTCCTGATTTTTTCTGATTCCGGAAAACAACCACTAAACATATAAGCGCGGCAGCTTTTCATCAGTGGCATTGGGTAATGGGTTCAGATAATATTTACTTGATTTTGACCTTGCCATTTGGACGCCACTAATTTTTTTTTTTTAGTGGAAGATTACTTACATAATTATTACAGTTTAAATAATGTTGAAATGTCAATTAAGAAAAAATTAGAAAAACTTGAAACCTGAAAAACCTGAAAAGTACCTGAAACTGTGACCTGAAAACAACTTCCCAAAAATGAAACTTTATTTTCCTGGACAACAGTAAAGAACACACTGTACACTGTACAATTACACCGGTGTATAATAATGTAGAATTTTGTAATAATTAAAGTTATGAGATTGTAATTAAAGTTATGCAAATTTAAGTTAAAGATAAATTTTGATATCGAATAGGATTATTGAATATATAGCACTATTTGGTCAAATTGTATTACTTTAAATAGGCAATCATATCACGGAAAACCTGGGGAAAATTCATGAATCTTAGGGGTTTTGGGGTCTTACTCAAAAATACCTGAATAATATACGCAATAAAAATAAAAATAAAAATAAAAAAATACCAAATCGGCTATTCACATTATACCTAAATATAGATAAAAAAATCATTATTTCAAAAACGAAAAAATATAAGAAAATGTTTGAAAGTTAAAGCATATTTTTTTTTTATTTGGTTTTTCACTGAGCTGCCTTAATCTCTAGCAAACCTGTTAGATTTTCTGTGCATCCATAAAGTCCCAAATCTGGCTTATTGGGCTCTGGACGAATTCGAAGCTGGATATTTTCTGGTAAGAGTAGAGATCAAATGGGCGCAAAGTGGACCTGAACTACAACTCGGACTAGTTGGTACTTGCACGGGTTGGATCTTCATAGAAAAATTTGGAGACATTTTCCTCTTGGGCTTATCTGAATTTGGACTTGGATTGGACTCTGATTTGGACTCTGATTTGGACCCTCCAATAAATTAGGAAGTGAAAATTCCAATGCGAACATCAGCAGCAATTTAATGCCAATCGAAAGCAAACTGGATAATCAAAAATGGATCTATAAAGATAAAAAACCATTAGAAGATGTTAAATTCTTACCACGAGGCACGTGAAACTTACGCGAAATAATCATCCCAAATAACTCATAAAAACGCTCAACAACCATAAATCTGGAAACTGGATCTACTGAGCTCACAAAATATTTTGTGATCTACGCCAACTTCTACAAATCTTGATAAAAATCAAAAGGGCGATACGAACGGATTTTAGAGTTTTCAAAGCTCTTGACAAAGGTTCCGTGACCACTGGTCCCAAAACGAAACCTCCCTGCTCCAATAGTGAACCAAGCTCAAGGCAATGGGAGAACCCCCAAAAATATTCGCTGAACGGTGACAAGGCCAGCCGTAATTCAAAATAGACCAAACACCAGGGTTGGATTTAACTTTGATGGAAAAATAGAAAAATTTGAAAATGGGTGAGCAAAGAGAACCTCCACAATAGCGGAATCTGAATTGGTTTTGGGATAGATACAGGTAATTTTTTATATCACAAAAGTAATCGGTGATTTGTCTAATTTTTCTTTTCTTCTTTTTTTTTTTTTTTTCTTTTTAGGTTCGTACACACCCAAAAAAAAACAGAAGTTGATTCCGGAGATTTCCCAACCAGAATTTACAGTTGCCAAGATAAACATATTGTTTATTTAATAATTTATTTAATTATAATTAATAAACATTCTTAAAACTAAAATTGATTGTTTTACTATTTGTTCAAAAATTGTAGCATTTTATATGAATTTAAATTAGAGGAAGATCAAAATGCTACAAGTGCAACAGGTGATTTAGGCCTGAGCTATTATTCTGTGCAAAAATTTTTTAACGATCCTAATCTGCATCCCTTTACATTCACAAAAGTTCAACAGCTGGAACCGGATGATTAACAAAGTCAAATTCGATATCAAGAGTCACTTCTGACACACACTTATGAGGATCCAAACTTTCTAAAAAAAAATAATATGGACCGATGAAGCTAAATTTTCTAGAGAAGGTATTTTTAATAGGAGAAATCAACACTTTTGGGCTAATCAAAACCCATAGGCGGTCAAGGAAAAAAAGATCCCATACCACCAGTTGCAACAAAATAGGTTGTGACAGTATTTTTTCTACTACCGTGCGTAAAGTACTCGCTTTATGCACTATTCCGAAGACGTTAAATTTCACTTCACACACTAGTGCGTAAAGTAATGTCAATGACAGGTGTCGACACTTTCAATTTAGTATTTTTCTGGTGAATTAGTTCACGCAATCGCAATATAGTGTGTGAAGTATTCGTCTAAATTTATTTTTCACACATATTTTATTGATAGTAGAAAAAATGTTGTATGCAATAAGTGTGTGAACTACCTTTTTTTACTCATGTGATTGTCAAAATTCACATTCGTGAAAAAAAGTTCACTCCACACATTTGTTACATAAATAGGTATTTAATAAAACATAATTTTTAAATAATCCAATTCTAACAGAAGCTTGACTGTATTTCCTAAACCTTACCATTTAGGTATGGGAACATGATGCATCATTTGTAAGGGATTTTAATTGCCTTTTATAATATTTCATAATATACAGGGTGTTCTATTTAAAAAAGTGCATTTTTCATCTTTTTTATACCTGGCAGCACAATTACTAATTTTGACCAGCCCTGTATAATGTAGAACAAATTTTCTTGCTCAAAAGTAATATGCAGGACCTCCCTGAGTTATCTACAAAATTTTAACTTTTTACGAATCTCAGGGACGTAGTAATACAACTTTAACTAGAGCTATGTTTTTTAAAGAAAAAATAATGAAATTAATTAATAAGTCGAAAATCACTAGAGATAGGTATAGGATAGTATTATACAAAAATGATCAGAAAGTAATAGCGGAGCGAAAAATGCAATAATATACAGGGTGTCTCATTTAAAATATCAAAGTTCATATTACTTTTTGGTATAAGCGGCAACGCCGCATCGTTGAAATTATTTTAGAATGATAGATAAGGAGCAACTACTTGAGCATGCGAATTTTCAAAAACATCCAACATTCCGTTTTCCATAAGCGTCTTACCTACCATCGACCATCAATCACCCTGTATACACTCCATCGCATCCCAAACAGTTAATTTTATATCTAAGATTAGAATTATAGTCAAAGGGTAATTTGCCTTTCATGGAGCTATAAAGGTCCACAGTTTTATGTGGTAGAAAACTACTATTTGTGTTTCTGTTATCAACACTGATCCTAATTTTTCGGACAAACCCCGTATACACGGAATTTTGAAGTAATTAATTGAATTCTGTGTTGAAACATGATGTGATTGCGACGGTTGCACATTAGTGTTTAAAATCATTTTACAAAATTTCAAGGGATAATCGTTCATTAAAATTTTACTTTGAGTTTATTCAAATTATCCTCTAAAAACTGATCAGAACTCAGAGAAATAATCTTGTTCTTCAAAGCAAGCATAATAGCAAGTTTCTGTTTGAAAGGATGCTGCGAATAAAAATTCAGTATAACCTACCGGATGATATTTCTTTTTCGTACCAACTCGTTAAAATGGTTTGTGTTTGAGTTCTGATCAATAGAACATCCAAGAAAGGAATTTTATTATCTTTCTCAGATTCTAACGTGAATCTAAGTTTGTTGTGAAAACCATTAAATCCTTGAAGAACTGTATGAGTCTGGTCAGCAGAAATCGCCAAAATCATGTCATCAACATAAATCTCTACAAGAGGAATCGGAAACGGCAATCTCTCAATGACCTTATCGATGACATATTCCATTACCAAATTTGCGAAAATGGAAGTCGCTGGATTTCCCATTGCTGTACCATTTTTCTGCTTATAGGGAACTTGCAAGTGAACTAAAATTTTCCAAATTTGTTTTAAATCGATAGTTTATACTGCACAATATTCATATGACCAGTTTTTATTTAACTGATATCGCCCTTCTTAGACAAAAAATAATACTAAATTTGAAATAAAAAAATTCCCGCCAAAACGATGCTTCCATGATGGCTACCTTTTTTGACGTCACGATTCTGTAAACAAATCTGTCAATAGGGAACTTGCAAGTAAAAAAAACTTACAAAAGCAGTCCTTTACAATATTCTTCATCCATTGCGACAATTTTCACAAAAAGCAAACTTTAACACACTTGAATAACACAAAAATAGCACTGCGTCAGCAGGAGTTTGTTAACTGCGTATTTGTTGTTTACAAAATTTTAACGTCACAAGTGCTGTCATATTGAGATTTTGTGTTTTCGCGCCAAAGTTTTTGATTTGAATTTCAATAATTTTTTTTTCGTACAAAGTATAAATTAAAATGGAAAAAAAGTAAACTATGTAATAACTGATCACTAGAAATATCTAAAAAAAAATAATTTGAGAAATATGAAAATTCCCTATTCAACCAACTCAACAAACACACCATAGAAACACATCATGCGGAATGTTGGTGTATGAAAGTATGAACTAATATGCTGCCATTCATTGGACAAAATATTCAACACCAACTCTTTCGGTATGTTAGTGAGCAGACCTACAGCATCCAATCTAACCAACACGTAATTATCCGGCAAAGATATGCGGCAAAGTCAATTCTTTGGTGGTATTAATTAGGTCTAGTGAGTTTTTTAAACAGTATTTGAAAGAAGAGTTTAGATTACTGAGGTTTGACCCAATAAATTTAGCAATATTGTAACTGGGAGACTGAATATATTGTATTGTATTGATACGTTCACAATATGTTATTTGTTTTTTGCTTTGTTTTTTGTAGTCCTGAAGAAGTGTTTAATTAAACACGTTGCGAGAAATTCAGAGTTTTATTCCGTCCTAAACCGAAGAATCAAGACTTAATCTTATTCTGTCTGAAAAATGTAAAGGAAATTATATTAAACTAACGACCTACCAATTATCGACACCCATTTTTCCCCTTTGGAAACAACGTAAGAGTGGATGTATTATGTGTGTCGGTGTTTGGTACTAAGTAGTAAGTATGTCGATAACTGGGACTCATTTTTTTCAGAAGAAATACTCAAGATGAATAAAAGCAAAAGATTCCAATATTCGGTAGAAGCCATAGAACAAGCGGTCAATGCTGTTAAAAATAGAATGCCCACTGCTCAAACTAGTAAAGTTTTTAAAGTACCGAGAACAACTATAATAAGAAAAAACTTTTAGAATTTTGTCCACAAAAATTTCAAATGAAAGTCAGTTTTTGGCTTATTGGACGTTAATTTAATGATAAAATCAATGCCGACGTTTCGGTGTACGCCACACCATCTTCAAGGCTGTAACATTAGAAAAAATAACCCTCCTTAATTTACCTTATTATGACAGCGAATATTCTTTTGAGACAGTTTTATACATTTCAACTTCAATTATTATAACACTGAACAACTGTTGTATCTTTCTTTTTATTGCCTGATACTGGTAATTTTCATATAACATCTGAGCCCTTTCGGATATACTACTGCGAAGAAAGTGCTTTTTTTCTAAGTCCCAAAAATGATAAGGTCTTAGTTAAGAAGGGCGAAAAAGCGGTTTACTCATTCATCAACAACGACGGAAAAGAGTGCTTTACTACACTAGTTATATGCAGCGCATCAGGAGAAATTCCTCCACCTATGATTGTCTATAGCTATAAAAGGGTACCAAAAGCTGTCATTGACAAAGTTCCACCACAATGGGGAGTAGGGCGGTCTGAAAACGGATGGATGACAGGCGAAACCTTTTATGAATATGTTGCCAATATTTTCCATCCATGGTTGTTAGTTAATAAGATAGAACTGCCTGTCATCCTTTTCATCGATGGACATACTGGAGAATGGGATAATATTAATTTCCTTTATAGCCAATGCCACCCATATCTTCCAGGCACTTGATGTGGCTGTTTTCCGACCACTCAAAATGGAATGGAGAAGTCTATTCACACTTGGCGAAAAATAACCGAAAAAAATTAGCTAGGGATGATTCTGCTCCTATTCTACAAATGACAATGAATAAAATGAAAAACTTTCCAGATATAATAAAAAATGAATTTAGAGCATGTGTACCATTTAGGCCTGATAATATTAAATTTGGAAAATACTTCAAAGAAACACCTAAAACTTGCGAAACAATTACTGAAGAAGGAACCGACCATCAGTCCGACCACAACCTGTTAGATTTACTGGAAAAAAAACTTCCCGAAAAATTAGAACTATTCAAGGCTTGTGGAGAACCTTGGAAAGATTTCATTGAAGATACAAGCTTGTATTATTTGTGGCGTTCTCTGAATAACAAACAATCGAACGTTACAACACACATTACTGCTACTGCTGAGGAGAAATCCAACTTGCCAGATACGGATGATTTTACATTTAGTGAATCAGATAAGCAGTTAGATGAAAACGTTTCAGGAGATGAACTTGATATTACAGGCCTACTAGACATTGAAAATTCGCAATTTCCATTCGATATAAATGTGGCAGAAGGAAATGATTTTCAAATGGTGGATGAGATGGAAAGCGTAAAAACAATTCACATCCCCCTAATCCATGCAAATAATATTAATGAAGAGACTCATGATTCACCAAATAATACAGATGATAATGAATTACCCCGTAGTTATGTGGAAAATACCAATGAATGTAATATACCCCATAACAGTGAAAATTTGCAATTGCCGTTAGTAATATATGTGCCAGAAGCAAATGATGACTACTTTCAAATGGTGAATGAGGGTACTTGCATGAAAAATTAAATTGATTATTATTTATTGGAAACTGTGGGAAATCGAAAAAAAATTGATGCGTGTTTTTTTTTTGTCCTAAAACGATTATTCCGGAAGTTATACAAATATTAAGATATGTGTATACAGATATACTGAGAATGTGCGACGTCATTAATTTATATGATAAGTGACGTCATAGGCAACTTTCATAGCGTTGTATCTCCGTCAATTTTTGACTAAGAAGAAAAAGAAAAAACACGTATTGACTTATTTTTTATCGACTAATGAAATTAGCGATAAAAAAATTGATGCAAGTACCCAATTCACATCCACCTAAACCATGTAAATATTAATGAACAGACTGACGATTCATCAAATAATAGAGATGGTGATGAATTACCCCATAGTGCTGTGAAAAATATTAATGAATGTGATAAACCCAATAATGGTAAAAATGTGGATGAGATAGAAAGCGAGAACAATACTAAAACAATTTATATTCCACTAAACCATGAAAATGATAATGAAGAGACTGATGATTTACCAAATAATACAGATATAAATGAATTACCCTTAAGTGTTGTGGAAAATACTAATGAATGTGATAAACCCACTCACAGTGTTAATGGAAAAGTAACCGATGAACGAGCCGACGAATCTCTGAGTGATACTAATAGTGAAGAAACCTATTCACCTCTAAATGATATTACAAATAGCGAAGAAATAACAAATAATAACATGGATAAACTCATGGATATAGTGGATAACGAAGCAGCACAAATTTTATTTGGGAAACAACTCGGGAAACAAAAAATAAACAAGGACCCCGAAGCTGTCGCAGAGAGTTTAAATTTTAATAGTGAGGAAAATATATCAACCAATGTGTCTTTGAATGTGGGAGTCAATGTACCATCGCCATTGAAAAAAACCCTATTTTGGCCAACACCAAAACCAAACACTACGAAAAGAAAAATTTCCAAAAAAGTTCCGGCGTTTGAATCTTCCAAAGATTGGCACGAATATTTCAAAAGAAAAGAAGCAAAAAAAAACCACTCGAACTAAAGAAAAAAGGACAGCACAAAAGCGGAAGGAGAGACAGGCTGAAAAAGCAGAGTTGCAAAATAAAAAAATTAAAAAAGCCAAAGATAAAAATAAATTAGTAAAAGAACAAACTGATAACCAAGAGAAGTCTTCATCAAGCGAAACCATCATTGAAAATAATGAAAAATCAAAAAAAGCACTAAAATACATGAACTCAGAAGAGTTATCTCTTAATGATGTTATAGTAAATTATAACGGCAATCACTACCAGGTAAAATTTTCGGCATAAGTTGCTGTACGTGCATCTCTTCAAGAGTGTCAAAGTCACGAATTTTGCTCATATTGAAAAACCATACAAATTCAAATAGGTATAGCGCCTCCATTGCAAGGAACACCAGCGCCCTCGGTATAGAACCGAGGTCGACAAAAAGGTACGAAAAACACTAGATTCGTACAGCCAAGCGAATGCGAAACACTCTCTCTCTCTCTTTTCGCCAAACACGAAACACGAACACACATTTTTTTAATCCGTTTTCGCACACAAGAAAGTCGATAAATATCGCGAGCTCGCCGGTTACCGGTTTCGAAATAAAAGCCGGTAGTGTTGTGCAACCGAAACAAAACCCGGGATCCCGGTATTAACAATTAACTTTGAACTAGAAGAACCCCAGAACCACAGGTAAGGCGCCTTTTATCATATTGTCTTTTGTATGGTTGTTTTTTGCTACATATTCATTAGTTGCGCTTACAGTCCACGTAACACCGAAGGTGATTCTAAAATATCAACCATTACGCCAACATTTTCTGTTCTTACGAGCCAAATTTGAACTTTTTTAGAATCAAAAATCATAATTAATATAAATATTGGCAAAAATCGCCATACAAAGCAAGTTTTTTATGTGCAGGTTTGTGCGCCTAAACTGTCGCTATCCATTATTCTCTATTTTTGAGGAATTTCAAGGCCACTGAAACCGGCTGTAAAACTTATCGCTGAGGCACCTACCTTATTAAAAATAAATTTATTTAAATTTCGCAAATAAACGAAAAAAGAAATAGTTGTTTACTAAATAAAAAACCCAATTATTTCCGATAAGTTTAAGCATTGCAGTGCACAGGTAGATACATTGGTGCTAATAATGAGATTGTAATGATTGTATTACTTAATTTCAAAATAATTTTTCGCTATATTTAATTCTATAATTTTCGCTTTTCGACGATTTACAGGTTTTACGTTACAGCCTGCAAATCCAGGTATATACCTTATTCTTAGGTATATACCCTATTTCATAGATTCTTTGCTTTGAAAAAGACTTTCTTAATTTTTTCAATTATTTTCTTGGCATTTCGATCAGCATGCCGGAAACTGAGGCGGCAAACGCTGCGCTTATCAAAAAATTAACTAAAAAACGTTACGTCTGTGCTAGCCGAATCACAGAAACGTACACGGTTGCACAAAAACTAGTGACTCTCAAAAAGCACTGCTTAAAGTAAGGTTTGAGAATTTGGAAGAATCTTATTCTGATTTTCAAAAATATCATAATGAAATCATTGGCATAATTGATTATAAGGAATATGACCAGCAGGATGCTGTCAGAAAAGACGCAGATAGATAGATTATTTTGGGTCAAAACAGGTTTACTTTGAATTATTTCCACCTAGTAGCACACCTGGACGGCGATTCTCGAATCGTGTGATCCCTGTTCTCATAGGAAAAGTACGTGTGGTTTCTATTAAAATCTATTACGACGTATTCTCGAAATTAGGGACCGTTCACTTCCTATGAAAGTCGAGAGAATTTTATTCTACTACTTTTTTTGAAGAGAACGTCTGTTCTCGGGAGTACCAAACGTCAAACATGCGCTTTTTGTCAATTTTACAGTCATCCATGGTATTTTTTTGTTTGTTTTGCAAATTATTTATTATCAGTAATTACCAATTGGGTACATTGTGCATATTGTGTTGAAGTGGAAAATACGGTCTAATACGAAAACGTGGGAAACCATGGAAGCTGGGGGTTATAGGAAGAATTCTTGTACTGAATGATCTACTAGATGCAGAAGAGCAAGAAGAAAGGCCTATAAGGAGATTTCACAGAAGAGAAAATCCCTTTGATTTAACGGATAATAAATTTATAAAACTATTTAGATTAAGCAAAGATCTTGCTCGAGATTTAATTGCTTTATTGACACCTTTTATACGGACTTCAACTAGAACTTCATCATTAAAAACTGTGGTAAAATCGGAGGTCAATTTTCCATTTTGAAGTTTCTCATTTTGCCTTACAAATTCAATGAGCATTTCTTTTTGAGTATGATTTATAGGTGAACATCTTGATTTTTCCAAATTCATTTTCCACATAAACAAAACAACACGAAAATAAAAATTGTAAATAGAATGATTAATGATTTGATTTTCAGTAAATAAATAAGCAAAGAATGAGATTACGTCCCAAAACACAAATAAAACAAACCCCTCGTTTTTATTCTAATCGGGATTCACCGATGAGTTAGCTATCTTTGTTTAGTGAATGGAAAATGATAATGACCGACATAGAATGGTGGATCCATCGGTAAAATTTGATGAGAATAAAAACGCAGGGATACGTTTTGACATTCGTCCTTTTAACGCACTAAAATTGTGGCTAATTCTACATATTACTGTTGGCAACAACGCATTATGATTTGATAAGTTTTCTCTCATTCTATCATAATCCCATAGGTTCGAGAATTCCAACTTTGGCACCAAGAGAACGAGCGTGCGATGTGATCTCTCACTTCTCCTAGGGGAACGTTCACTTCTACCAAATTCGAGAATCGACTACCAGGTAGTTATGTTTTAGCGCCAAATGAATCAAACCAGGCAAGCTACACCGCGAAGTTACCAAAATTAACTATTCCGAATTTTGATGGCAATTTACAATATTGGACAACATTTTATGACATGTATAGATCCATGGTACATGATTCTACATTGCCCAACATTTCCAAATTTCAATATCTAATTTCATTATTAAAGGGTGAGCCCCTTAGTTTAATAAAGTCCATTCCTACTACTTCCACTCAAAAAACAAATTCTTCCAAAGACTTAAGAAACCTACTGGATACTTTTAATGAAAATGTGGCCGCGCTCGAGGTGTTGGGATTTCCAACCAATCAGTGGTGTTTTGTTCTTTTCAATATGCTGCTCACAAGGCTAGACTCAGCTACAAGAACGGCATTTGAAATAGAGCATAGCAAAATTGAGTTACCCACCTATCTACAGCTTACCACTCATCTCGAAAGTCATTGTAGGGCCCTCGAATCAGTCCAAATGAGTTCACTATGTCCAATGAATCTCAACAGGTCCCAAAAACCTCAAAACTCATATCACCAAAGTAACTTGAAGTCTGGTAGCTATTCTGGAACGCCTAGACATTCAGGAGCTCAAAGTCTAGTAGCGAACACTGAATCAAATGCTCACGACTCTCAAATACGATAAAATAACCCGCAATCAATCCCAAATATCGCTAATATGGCGGTTCAGTCCTCATCTCATGATCCTGCTAGGAATAAATGTCGATTATGCCAGCAACCTTTTCATTCATTATCGCAATGCCCTCAATTTCTAGGTAAAACCCCGTCAGGGCGTCTAGCTTACGTTAAGCAAACCAACGCTTGCATCAATTGCTTAAGGTCTACTCATAGGCTAAAAGATTGTCCATCCACCTTTAGTTGTCGGATATGTCATGTCAAACAGCATACTTTGCTTCATTTTCCCAAAAACATTGGGCAAACCAGTCATCATGGTCAAACGCCTTCCTCATCGGGTACACCTGCCTCTATTGTCAGTCCATCGCAAATGGAAAGTCCCCATAGTGCACAACTACAGCAATCACTCAGTTGCGAGTGTGCAGCGATGGCTACCTCCATTCCTCAAACCACTGTCCTCCTTTCTACTACAAAGATTGAGGTGCTTGACTCGAGAGGCAATTATCAGATTATCAGAGCCGTTTTAGATTCAGCCAGTCAGGCCAACTTCATAACCCAAAAGTGTCTCAATCGCCTGGGTTTATCCAGGAAAGAATGTCACATTCCGGTCGTCGGAATAAGTCACTCGACTTCCGACACTTGTGGCCTTACAAGTTGCACCATTAAGCCTATCGGCAAAACTGACCCTGTCTTTTCGTTGGAGGCATTAGTTCTATCCAAACTTTGTTCAGACATGCCTTCTGTTAAAATCAACACTCAAAGTTGGGGCCATATATCAAACCTGACACTGGGCGACGAGCACTTTTCTATTCCTGCTCCCGTAGACATGTTGTTGGGAGCAGATATCTACTCCCAAATTCTAAAATCAGGTCGGATTCCTGGAAGTCAAGGGCAAGCATCAGCTTTTGAAACATGCTTTGGTTGGGTTCTACTAGGACAAACCTATATACAGCCTAGACCAATTTCACACAATCTGATCGATTCCTATTTAATTTCCCTGCATTCTACGCTTGAACAAAGTATATGCAAATTTTGGGACTTGGAAAATATACCCTCTAAGAGTTACCTATCTCCTGATGATCAGAAATGCGAATCAATTTACCAAAAGACTTTAACCCGAGATAAGTCAGGAAGATTTGTAGTTTCGCTGCCCTTTCGCCATTTCGAACCCGATTTAGGGGATACTTATTTTCGCGCCTACAGATGCTTTCAATCCTTAGAATCCCGATTGTCAAAAATCCAATTTTATATCGGCAGTATGCTGATTTCATGAAGCAATACTTACAAAACGGTCATATGAGCCTTATTAGGGCTCAAGAGTCTAAACCCAAATTAGTTAATTACCTCTCCCATCATGATGTGGTCAAACCCGGAAAATCAACCACCAAACTTAGAGTAGTTTTCAATGCTTCGGCAAAGGGTTCCAAGGGCCTCAGTTTGAACGATGTGCTTTTGACTGGTCCAAAGCTTCAAAAGGATATCAACACGATACTTCTAAAGTTCCGATTTCATCCAATCGTTTTCTTGGCAGACATCAAACAAATGTACCTGCAAATAAACCTGACTCCAGAACATAGGGATTTCCAAAGACTCCTTTGGCGTTTCGATCCTATAATGATTCAGTGGAAGAATATCGTCTCAACACAGTGACCTTTGGTGTAAGCTCCAGTCCTTTTCTCGCAATTCGTACACTTCAAGAGTTAGCCTCATTGGAAAACACAAATACCCGGAAGCGGCACAGGTACTTCTGGAGGATACTTTTGTTGACGATATTTGTTCAGGTACCTCGGACTTGGAGTCTGCATTATCTTTGCAGAAGGACATGATTGCTCTCTTGAAATGCGGTGGCTTTGAGCTAAGAAAATGGGCAAGCAATCATCCGCAACTACTATCATCTCTCTCCCCCGAAGAATGCCAAATTCCCGTGTCGTTCGACACGGAGGAACCATTATCCATAAAAGTCCTAGGTTTACACTGGGACCCCTCATCAGATAAAATGTTTTTCGCTAGTGAACCATCAGACAAGCCGTGCACCAAACGCAATATCTTATCCGAAATTGCTAGAATTTTTGACCCTCTGGGATTTCTGTCGCCTGTCTCATTCTGCGCTAAACACTTAATGCAAAGGCTGTGGCTTTCTAAAACCGGCTGGGACGAGCCAGTCGAACAATCTATCCAAAACCGTTGGTCTCAAATTCAATCAGAACTTCCTGGTTTAGCTAAAATACTTTTTCCTAGATACATTTTTTCGCAAAATATTCTACGTTGCCAGCTGCATGGATTCTCTGACGCCTCCGAGTTAGGCTACGCTGCTGCAGTCTATCTTCGCATAGAGTCACCCGAGGGTGTCATTCAAACCTCTTTGATCATTGGCAAGGCTCGAGTAGCACCCCTCAAATCGCAAAGTGTACCTAGATTGGAACTCCTAGGTGCCACTCTTCTATCCAACCTTCTTCAGTTTGTTATGGAGTCATACACTAAACTAACTATTATCGACGAAGTTTTCGCTTACACGGATTCCCAAGTTGTCTTGGCTTGGATTGCTAGCTCACCACATCGATGGAAGAGCTTTGTAGCCAATCGGGTTAGCCACATCCAAGAAACGATCCCAAATGTCCAGTGGTATCACGTGTCCACTCACGAAAATCCCGCAGACTGTGCAAGCCGTGGCTTAACTCCTGCCAGTCTGGCAGATCATCCCTTATGGTTTCAAGGACCTCCCTGGCTTCTTCAACCAAGTTCTTCATGGAATCGACAACCCCCAAATTCATGTGGTAATCAAATAGCCGCAATCGAAGAAAGGTGTCCCATTCTTTTAACGGCCCTGATTGAGGATCATATCCTCGACACTCTATTAGACAAATATTCCTCTTTGTCTAAAATACAGAAAATTCTTTGTCAGTGCCTGAGAGTTTTTCACAATTATCGTCACAAATCGTCTCCGCTCACCGGAGCGATCTCCTCCTTTGAACTTCAAAACGCTTTGCTCCTTTTATCCAAAAGAGCTCAACAACGACGATTTTCAGGTCTCATTGCCCAAATTCGAAACAATGAGCTAGTTTCAAAGTCCTTTCGACCTCTTGCTCCTTTTCTTGATAAGGAGGGACTGGTCAGAGTGGGCGGACGGTTAAGACATGCCCATATGTACTTTGAAGCCAAACATCCTGTTTTATTACCTCGCGACCACACTTTTACTCGTCGCCTAATTGAACAAGTTCACCAAGACAATCTATATCCTGGTTTGAATACCGTCCAGAATTTGTTGCGTCAGCAATTCTGGATTTTATCTACCCGAGGAGCGATACAGTCTGTGCTTTCCCGCTGCATCAGATGTTTTCGTCTCAGACCAAAAGCGTATACTCCGTATATGGGAGACCTACCCTCATTTCGAATCTCCCAACTTAAATGTTTTTCGCATGCCACTCTGGATTATGCTGGCCCCTTTAATATAGTCATGGGAAGATATCGAGGCGCCAAGGTTCTGAAAGCCTATATATGTGTCTTCGTGTGCTGTGCCACCCGGGCGGTGCACATTGAGCTTACTTCTGACTTGACCTCCGAGGCATTTATTGGAGCATTCCGTCGCTTTATTTCTCGGCGTGGGCGGGTAACCCATCTCTACAGTGACAACGGAACGACGTTTGTGGGTGCCAATACTCAGCTGATAGAAATGTCCAAATTGGCTGTGGATCATCTTCAAATTCTCTGGCATTTCAATCCCCCAGCTGCTCCGCATTTCGATGGCTTGAGTGAGGCCGGCGTCAAAGCGGTAAAGACTCATCTGTATCGAGTGATCGGTGATCAGCGACTCACTTACGAAGAGCTAAACACTTTCCTTGCTCAAGTGGAAGCCGTCTTGAACTCCAGACCTTTATGTGCCCAGAGCTCCGACCCAAACAACTTGCAGCCATTAACCCCGGGAGATTTTCTGACCCAAGAACCTCTAAATTCTTGTCCCGACCCTGATTTGTCCCATCTCAAATTGAACACTTTGTCTCGGTGGCAATTAGTTCAACGATTGAACGCAGAATTTTGGAAACGCTGGAAGGATGAATATTTCCACACCTTGCAGCAACGCTCAAAATGGACTCAAAATCCTTCTAAAATAACTTTAGATCAACTAGTAATTATCAAACAAGAAACGAAACCTCCCCTTTATTGGGCCCTTGGCCGAGTTGTTGAGCTACATCCCGGACCAGATGGGCATGTTCGGGTGGTCACCTTAAGGACCCAGCAAGGACTGTTTAAACGTCCTATTGTTAAGCTGTGTCCTTTGCCAATTGGTTAGATCCCAAACCTTACCAATGTATCTATGTTTGTGTCGTCGCGGGTCAGAATTCTTACCTAATTTATTTTAGTTTATTTTTATTTATTTTTTACTCAATTTTATTTTTTTCTCTTTGATTTTTGATTTTCAAAACGTTGGTTTTGAGTGGGCGGAAAATGTACGTGCATCTCTTCAAGAGTGTCAAAGTCACGAATTTTGCTCATATTGAAAAACCATACAAATTGAAATAGGTATAGCGCCTCCATTGCAAGGAACACCAGCGCCCTCGGTATGGAACCGAGGTCGACAAAAAAGGTACGAAAAACACTAGATTCGTACAGCCAAGCGACTGCGAAACACTCTCTCTCTTTTCGCCAAACACGAAACACGAACACACATTTTTTTAATCCGTTTTCACACACAAGAAAGTCGATAAATATCGCGAGCTCGCCGGTTACCGGTTTCGAAATAAAAGCCGGTAGTGTTGTGCAACCGAAACAAAACCCGGGATCCCGGTATTAACAATTAACTTTGAACTAGAAGAACCCCAGAACCACAGGTAAGGCGCCTTTTATCATATTGTCTTTTGTATGATTGTTTTTTGCTACATATTCATTAGTTGCGCTTACAGTCCACGTAACACCGAAGGTGATTCTAAAATATCAACCATTACGCCAACAGTTGCAAAGAAAATGGGCACTTCGGAATACAAATTCTCACACATGGAGAAAAATGGGCTCAATTGGATTTGGCCGCAAAGGGTTGACATTCTTTGATATGATAGAGACGAAGTGCTTCAAAAAATTAAATAACCAATAATAAAAAATAAACGTGGGCTCTACTGTGTACCGGAGATTTCCGATTCTGTATCTAATTGAGTACCTGAGTATACTTATCTCAAATTTTCTATTTTCCAAAAAAGTTATATTTTATTTCGATTTTCTATTTTCCAAGAAGTTATATTTTATTTTGATTATTTTTATATTATTTTTATAATTTCAAACTGTCACTCATGTTAGTATCTAGTTCAGAGAAATATTTAAGATTTTCGTTGGCAAGAAATACTGTTTCATTTAAGTCAATAAATATAAGTATACTGAACTTATGTGGTAAGCTTTTTGATTTGTGTTTGTCACCTCATTGGATGGTATGAATAAAAACGAAGTTTCTACTACTACTACAATTATAAGTATATTCTCCGTAGTATTTACGTCAAAATAAAGTAGATACTACATTTCGAAACTACCGGAAATTAGTAAATCCTTTTTCGTAAATTAATACTTCGTAGATAAAATAACAATACCTCTATAGTCGGGGCCGTTAGTCGAATAATCTTGTGATAAAAGCATGAAATTTGGTACAGATGATTTTTTTACAATTATAAGCGATTTGACCCGCATGACCCCCTTGTCGGAACCATAGGAGCAAGATGGCGACCATTTGCAAAATGGCGGCTATCAAGAGGTTAAAATTGGTAATTGTGAATCGATTTCAGCAAAATTGGTGTCGTTTTCGAATAATTTTTGATCGGAAAATATGAGAAAATATATAATTAAGTGATTGAAATTTGAATAATACAGGGTGTCCTAGCCGAGAGTGACCCATTTTAAATGCTCATAACTTTTGAACCAAGTATGCTAGCCACTTGCGGTTTGCGTCATTCGACTTCTCTTGGCCTAAAGTTTTTTTTTTTGACTAGTTGCTAATTTTTTTTTATACTTATACCGGGCCAGTGAAGAAAATGCAGTTTTTCGACATCGAAATTCTCCACTATTTTCTATGGAACACCCTGTATATTACAATGTCAAAAAAACGAGTCATGTTCAAGGTATCCATATACCAATAAACATCGTCCTTGAAACTTAAAGTTTCAGCCATAAAAAATTTAAATCGAAATCCTGGGTATTTTTGCAAACGCATTTTTTATTAGCATATTCACAAAGCTTCAAAATTATCTTTGTCTGATAGAAAGGTAATAATCTGGATAAAGCTGTAAAAAGAGATGTATATGTTGGCCATTTTGCTCCACGCATTTATGGAGTCGGATCAGTAAATGGTTGAAGGAATTATGTTACATTGCCTAAGGAACCGTCAATGACATTACGAATGTTCCGCTTAAGATTTTCTAGGCTATTTGGCGAAGGATTATACTCTCCTTGATATATACCCCAGAGAAAAAAAGTCTGGAACTTTCAAGTCAGAAGAGTAAGGTGCCCATTCTATAGAACCAGCTCTTTCTATATCCATCTTTTCCCAAATATCATATCTAGTGATTCTCTTGATATCAAAGAATGATGAATAAAGAGGTGGGGCACCATCCTGCTGAAAATAGATCTCATATAAGATATACTCCAACATGTAGTTGCATGCGTATGCAAAAATAAGTACCAGGATTTCGATTTAAATTTTTTACGGCTAAAACTTTAAGCTTCAAGGACGATGTTTATTGGTGCATGGATACCTTGAACATGATTCTTATTTTGACGTTGTGATATTGTGATATAGGTACAGGGTCTTATTAGAAATAGTGGAGAATTTCCATGTTGAAAAACAGCAGTTTTTTTACTGGCCCTGTACAAGGATCAGAAAAATTTGCAGCTAACTAAAACAATTTTAGGCCAAGTGCAAACCGCAGGTAGCCGGCACACCTGGTTTGTAAATTATAAGGATTTGAAATGGTTCTCGGCTGGGACAACCTGTATAATCGAATTTCAAATTTTTATGACCTCTGTCAAAGAATATTATAGTTAACTATAGAAAACCCACGCTTATGGGCGACGGCAGACCGCTAGAGGCGCTGCTCCGGTGTTATAAATTGAAATATTTTATATTCGCGCTAGCTTTTCATTAAACAATTTTAACAGCGTTGCGCGATCTTCTCGGACATTTGATATTTTTTGTTATTTTACCTTATAAGATGATAGACTAACTGGCGCGGCGGTTTTAGAATTTTTTACATCGACATATTAGATGATATGTAAAAAAAAACAAAAGTTACAATAAATCATATAATAGACATTCATAAAATAATACAGTTGCTGTTGCTACTGAATACCTAGTTGCTACGTCTAATTAGCTGTATAAATAGAAAATATATAAACTAAAACAAAATTATGCTCTGCGTGAGATAGGGAATGTTGAGTGGAGTCATTTTTAAAGTGAAAACTTCTTTAGATTCGTTGGGAGTGATTTGAGACTCGATGAAACGAAAAAGCGACCCGATGAAACAAAACGAAAAAGCAACACTTTTTTAACACGCTTATATTAACAACACACAACAAGAACCTGGAGCCAAGTGAGCTGGAGCAAGTCTGGATAAATCTGGATGAAGTCTGGAAAAGTCTGGAAATCTCTGGAAACGTCTGGAAAGAGCCTGGAAATTTCTGGAAAGGGTCGGAAAAATTCTGCCAAAGGTCCCAAAAGACCTGGGGATCATTTTCCAGAATCCGGATCAGTCTGTACAAGTCTGGATAAGGTCTGGATAAATCTGGATAAAGTCTGTAAAACTCTGGAAAACTCTTGATAAGTCTGGTTATTGTCTGGAAAAGTTTGGAAATTTCTGGAAACGTCTGGAAAAGACTTGGACATTTTTGGAAAGGGTTGGAAAAAATCTGAAAAAGGTTCTAAAAGACCTGGGGATCATTTTCCTGAATCCGGATCAGTCTGAACAAGTCTGGATTAATCTGGATGAAGTCTGGAAAACTCTGGAAAGCTCTGGAAATGTCTGGAAAGAACCTGGAAATTTCTGGAAAGGGTCGGAAAAATTCTGCCAAAGGTCCCAAAAGACCTGGGGATCATTTTCCAGAATCCCGATCAGTCTGTACAAGTCTGGAAAAATCTGGATAAAGTCTGTAAAACTCTGGATATTATCTGGAAACGTCTGGAAAAGACGCTGACGAAATGAGACGCGTAAAAAAAGTTAGTTTTACGAGGGTTTGTACTTACGTCATCATTTGCCTTTTTGAAAATAGCTATTTACCTAACAAGTGCGGAAAATGAATTTTTCCGCACGCGGCTGCCGTTCACCGAACGACGCGTAGCGGAGTTCGGTGATGCAGCAGTAGCACTTTACCGCACACTATGTGGTAAAGTTAACTTTACAGCATAGTGTGCGGTAAAGTGAACTTTACAGCATAGTATGCGGTAAAGTGGACTACAAAGTGTGCGGTAAAGTGCACTTTACCGCATAGTGTGCGGTAAAGCAGAATTTGATATTTATAATCAAAAATCCTTTTTTTTTCCAGAAAATGGATTTTTGATAATTTCTAAATCTAATCTAATTTCATTCATTAATCTGATTCAATAAATAATTTTATCAATGCCCTTTTTTGGAGATGTAGATGCTCATAGGTAAAATTTTGTACCTAACACATGCGGAAAGTGCCTTTACCGCCCTTAACGGCATGAACTGCCGTTGCGTGCGGTAAAGTATCACTTTCCACATTTGTTAGGTAAATAACTATTCCGCACTGACAGCCGTGCACGGCTGTAGGAAAATAGGTTTTTTTATGTCTGAAATTTCAACCAAACATATGTATAATTCGTTGCACGGCACGAGGGTTTTTACTTACGTCATCGATGACGTCATAACAATTTAAAGAAAAGATTAAGTCATAGATTATTTCAAAGAGCACCTTCGGAGTTTTTGTTTTGTAATACATTTTTTCTACGAGCGTGCGGAAAAGTGTACTTTTCCGCACGCATTTTAGGTCATTCAAGTATCACTTTTCCGCACTAGTGCTTTTTCGTTTTTTTCCGCACTGAGTGCGGAAAAATTATTACTTTTCCGCACTCCGTGCGGAAAAGTAGAACACCTGGAATTTTTAGGTATACAGGTACAGGGTGGCCCAAATTCGAGCCTCATCATCGGGATCTCGGAAACCGTAAGAGATACAGGGTCGGTTAAGTTATGGCAAAGTTGCGCATTTTGATGCTCAACAAAATGCCGCTTTGATATTTAGGATATTTCGAATACTTCCGGAGACACCCAGAAAAAACCGGAATTTTGCAAAATGGTTTTTTTTTCCTGACTTTATTTGAAGTGATACTTCAAAAAAAATATTACTTCATCTTAGCCACTTTTTCTCCCCTACAAGATGCTATCATCAAATTTAAAATATGACGTTTCGTCTTTGGGCCACCATCATAAACTTTACTTTTCTATATACGGACCCTCATTTTTTATTTCAGATTTCAAGAGCTTCTGATATCCCAAAACCTATGACGTATCGCATTTATTCGAAAAATTTCTATTATTGGCACTTTCCATAGAAACTAAATGTGTTAGAGAGAGACAGAGAAAAGAATTTTGGTAGGAAATTACTAAGAAGTAAAAAAAAAAAAAATTCCTACGAGCGTGCGCAAACTAGTACTTTTCCGCACGCATTTCCGGGCTCAAAGTTACACTTTTCCGCACTCAGTGCGGATACAGGCCTTATCCGCACTGAGTGCCGAAAAGTAATTATAATTGTCAAGCAACAATAAGTGCACCTGTCGTCTTTGACACATGATGACAAATTTTTCCTCTGTTTCTATATCAGCCAACATCTATACAAACACCAAATATAAATTAACTTTGACACATTGTCAGATTTGTTCTCTATTTTTATGCAAAAATCTACAAACTTTCTCATCAAATTTGAACGCTTTAAGATGAACAGCTCTGACGAGGATATTCTGTTATTTTTTTTTTGTTATGTAATTTTTTGATAAATGCATATAGGTTCCCTTCAAGTTAATTAAAAATAATTAAACAAATTATCGTTTTTTTTTTTAAATTTTTGTTATTACCTACCTGATATGAAGCTCGTAGGAAAAATTTTGCTCCTAACACGTGCGCAAAGTGTCTTTTCCGCACGCAAACACGTATCCGAACTCCGCTGCGCGTCGTTGGTATAACTGTGTTTGCGTGCGGAAAAGTAACACTTTGCGCACTTGTTAGGAAAATAACTATTTTCTACTACCGTGCGTAAAGTACTCACTTTACGCGCTATTCAGAAGACGTAAAAAAAAACACTAGTGCGTAAAGTAATGTCAATGACAAATGTCGACACTGTCAATTTGGCATTTTTCTGGTAAATTACTTCACTCACTAGCTCGTAAAATGAACATTCTTTACGCACTAGTGCGTAAAGTATTTGACTAAATTTATTTTTGTACACATATTTGATTGGTAGTGGAAAAAAATTAGTATGCAATACTTGCGTAAAGCACCTTTTTTCACTCATGTGATTCGCATTCATGAAAAAAGGTTCACTTTACACACTTGTTGCATAAATAACTATTTTCGGATAAATGCGATACGTCATAGGTTTTGGAACATCAGAAGCTCTCAAAATCTGAAATAAAAAATCTAGGGTTGTATTTAAAAAAAGTAAGTTAATGATGTCAGATTTTAAATTTGATGGTAGCATCTTGTAGAGAAGAAAAAGTGGCTATGATGAAGTGATATTTTTTTCGAAATATCACTTCAAATAAAGTCAGGAAAAAATAAAAACAATTTTGCAAAATTTCGAAATTTTTCTGGATATCTCCGGAAGTATTCGGAATATCCTGAATATCAAAGCGACATTTTGTTGAGCATCAAAATGCGCAACTTTGCCATAATTTAACCGACCCTGTTTCTCTTACGGTTTCCGAGATTCCAATGATGAGGCTCGAATTTGGGCCACCTTGTACTTACAGATAAACAGATATACTACCAGGTACAGGTACAAAAAAGTGAAAAAAAATATCTTAAATTGATAAATATGTAGATAAAAATATTACCTTTCATCTCGTACAAAAAATAGTGTTCCTAACTCGTGCGGGAAGTCTCTTTTCCGCACTTGATTGCTTGCCGAACTTCGCTGCGCGTCGCTCGACAAACTACAATCGCGTGCGGAAAAGTGGTACTTTCCGCACTAGTTAGGAAATATACTATTTTAACTTAGAATAGAGTTTATTCAGTTATCCGAAAATATATAAATACATTTCTCCTGGAGTGATTTTTCACTGGAAAATTTTGAAATTTTCTTCTAATGAGCTCCTCACTTTCCTCTTTCTCCTGTAAAAATTTCAAAATTTTCCCGTTGCCAGTTTTCCAAAAAAAAAAATCAAAATGTAAGAGGGTGAATTTTCCTCAATTTTGCCTTAATGAGTCAATTTTTTTTGAATTTTTCCTGGAATGACTTTTTACTGGAAAATTTCGAAATTTTCCCTTATTAGAGGGCTAATAAGCTCCTCACTTTTCTCTTTTTCTTGGAAAATTTTCAAAATTTTCCCTTTGCCAGTTTTCAAGAAAAAAATTGAAATGTAAGAGGGTAAATTTTCCTTAACTTTGCTCAAATAAGTCAATTTTCCAGAATTTTTCCTCAAGTGACTTTTCATTAGAAAATTTTAAACATTTACTTAAATGAACTCGGTTTCCTCTTTTTTATGGAAAATTTTCAGAATTTTCCTTTTGCCAGTTTTCTAGAAAAAGAACTAAAAAGAAAGAAAATGAATTTTACTTTAAAAAGTCAATTTTCCAGAATTTTTCCCGAAATGATTTTCCACTGGAAAATTTTGAAATTTTCCTATAATAAGCTCCTCATTTTTGTCTTTCTCCTGCAAAAATATCACAATTTCCACTCTGCCAATTTTCCAGAAAATAATTGTAATATAAAAGAATGAATTTCGCTTAAAAAAGTCAGTTTTCCTAAATTTTTCCTGGAGTGTTTTTTCACTGGAAAATTTTGAAATTTTGCTATAATGAGATCCTCACTTTCCTCTTTTTTCTGAAAAAATTTCACAATTTTCCTTTTGCCAGTTTTCTAGAAAAAAACTAAAAAGAAAGAAAATGAATTTTACTTGAAAAAGTCAATTTTCCAGAATTTTTCCTGAAATGATTTTCCACTGGAAAATTTTGAAACTTTCCTATAATAAGCTCCTCATTTTCGTCTTTCTCCTGCAAAATAATCACAATTTCCACTCTGCCAATTTTCCAGAAAATAATTGTAATATAAAAGAATGAATTTCGCTTAAAAAAGTCAGTTTTCCTAAATTTTTCCTGGAGTGTTTTTTCACTGGAAAATTTTGAAATTTTGCTATAATGAGATCCTCACTTTCCTCTTTTTTCTGAAAAAAATTTCACAATTTTCCTTTTGCCAGTTTTCTAGAAAAAAACTAAAAAGAAAGAAAATGAATTTTACTTGAAAAAGTCAATTTTCCAGAATTTTTCCTGAAATGATTTTCCACTGGAAAATTTTGAAATTTTCCTATAATAGGCTCCTCATTTTCGTCTTTCTCCTGCAAAAATATCACAGTTTTCACTCTGCCAATTTTTCAGAAAATAATTGTAATATAAAAGAATGAATTTCGCCTAAAAAAGTCAGTTTTCCTAAATTTTTCCTGGAGTGTTTTTTCACTGGAAAATTTTGAAATTTTGCTATAATGAGATCCTCACTTTCCTCTTTTTTCTGAAAAAATTTCACAATTTTCCTTTTGCCAGTTTTCTAGGAAAAAAATAAAATGTAAGAAAATGAATTCTGCTTAAAAAAGTCAATTTTCCAGAATTTTTCCTGGAATGATTTTCCATTGGAAAAATTTGAAATTTTCCTATAATAAGCTCCTCACTTTCGTCTTCCACCTGAAAAAATTGCACAATTTTTGCTTAGCCAGTTTTCCAGAAAAAAATTGAAAAACTTTGATATTTCCGAGGATATTTCTGTAAGAAACTCGAGTGCGAACTGCGATTATCGTCTAGCAATTTTTCAGTGATATTTTCAAGACAAAACCTTCCATTTTTTTCCCGCATATCGTGTCTTTTCACATCAGTGCGGTCACCGTTTTAAAGTTATTATACATATTTATATAGACATATGGCAACGCCGACTAGCCATCAACTGGAGCTACGTTGATTACGGCGAGCCTACCACTCCGATGGAGCCCGGCTCGAAAAGTCTGGCTCCATTTGGGGGTCAAAAAATATACATGGAATAGGTTTTCTATAAGTGTTAACTATAATATTCTTTGCCTCTGTTTAGGAATGTTACCAACAGAATATATTTTCACACCTAAATTACTACGTACCTATAATGTACCGAGTGATCGGCGACGGGAAGAGGGTTGGTGTGCAACGGGGTAGGGGTGCAGGAAGGATGTGGAATTTAGCGAACTAAAATTATTTATCTATAGATTAATTAAAAAAATATTTTTTTCCAATGAAATAGTTATTTTCCTAACAAGTGCGGAAAGTATCATTTTTCCGCAAATGTTAGGAACACAATTTTTCCTACGAGCAGACAATAAAAAATACAAAAATAAAAAAAATATATAAATCTATATTAGGCAATTAAAAACATTTTTTATTTATGTTTAACTATTTTAACGGTGAATGTTCAATTTTCAGCAAATTGTAAATTTATCGCTGATGCATATCGTAGGTCAACACGACGCGACGACGTGCGAAAAAAAAACTTCCACACTAGTGCGGAAAAATTACTCTTTCCGCAGGCCAATCCGTGCGGAAAAAGAGCTTTTGATACCTACGTTTTGTTCTTTTTACATAGTTTGAATATAACTATAGTTAATTCTTCAAAAAAATTAAAAGAATAATCTTTTCTGAGTTAAGATTATATTGTAATACAAAAAACATGTTCTGTTGTATTTTTTGACCCAAAATTATTCGAAAACGACCCTAATTTTGATAAAATCAATCCGCAATTAAAAATTATAATTTCTTGGTCCGCCATTTTACAAATGGGCGCGCCATCTTGCTCCTTTACTGGCCCGGTATAAGTATAAAAAAATGATCAACTAACAAAAAAAAAATTAAGCAAAGAGAAGTCGAATGGCGCAAACCGCAGGTGGCTAGCATACTTAGTTCAAAAGTTATGAGCATTTGAAATGGGTCACTCTCGGCTGGGACACCCTGTATTATTCAAATTTCAATCACTTAATTCTATATTTTCATACATTTTCCGATCAAAAATTATTCGAAAACGACCCCAATCTTGCTGAAATCGATTCACAATTGAAGACCCTGATGCAAGAAGGGGATAAGTAACAATATGTAAATTTTTCAGGAGAAGCAAAACAAGTATTTATTTTAAAATTAAATTTTATGTTGATTATGAAGTATGGCCAAACTAGTACAATACCTATATATGATTTAAACAGCATTTAAAAGCCAAATAAGAATGCTATTAAACAACAAAGAATTGTGGTGCAATAATGGGATAAGTTTAAAACTTCTATTAATGTAATTTACAGCAGGTGCAAGAAGGGGATAAGTTACATTAAAACCATTTTCAGCAAAAAAAATAAATTATTATTCAATGTGTATCAACCTTAGATGAATATAAACTAAAGCAATATGCTAATAATTTCAACAGAAAGTCAAATGTTTCTTATAAGAACTAGTATAAAAAATTCGTAGTTTTGAAGAAATAAAAATAGTGTGATCAATTAATCAGACTCAAAATCACTGAAGATATTAGTGTCCTGTGACATTTGAATCAACTTCGCTACCTCTGCTAGAACTTGAAGGCAGGAACTCACTCACTACCTGAACTTTGAAATAGTTCATCCTCCTTATAACAGGTCTGAACTCATAATATTGTCCTATGATATTTCGAAAACTAAAAAATAACATAATATTTTAATACACCGCACCCTCACTTAGGTACCAGGTTAACTTATTTTTACTGTCCAAAAAGTTGTCTCTGGTCCAACAGTTTTTTGGTGACTACCTGACTAAGGTCGTATGCACACATACCTTGCCTGATCATGCGAACATAATGTCCGGTGCATTAGTGGGACAAAATTTCCCACATATAAAAATGATACTAACTTTGGTGCAAGAACGGGATATGTTACACAAATCTTATCCCATTATTGCACCAGACCATACCAGGGGATATGTGGTTTTCTATCATAATTCAGTATCTATTAGGCGTACGTATCCCATACTTGCACCAGGCAAGAAGAGCACCTTTTTAAACCTAAATATTCAGTTATCTAACTTTTGCAAAATTATGCACTTATCCCCTTCTTGCACCAGAGTCTTCAATTACCAATTTTAACCTCTTGATAGCCGCCATTTTGCAAATGGTTGCCATCTTGCTCCTATGGGTCTGACAAGGGGGTCATGCGGGTCAAATCGCTTATAATTGTAAAAAAATCATCTGTACGAAATTTCATGCTTTTATCACAATTTGCAAGATTCTGCCCATTTTTTTGATTAACCGCCCCGACTACTACATATAATGGATCCATTCGACATTGTTTTCAAAAATAAACAGTCTTCCGCTTTATATAAAGGCGCGTTTCCACTTGCCACAAAAATTGGCAACTTCTGTATTTGCAGATCTTCCATCAACAACTTTTATATTTTTCATGGTTATCCGCACCGATTTTGGTAATATGTAGGTATAGTTGTGGGAAATAATTCTAGGTGATTTATCTCCTAAAAGAGTTGGTTGAGAGGTAAGTTGAATTTACCGCCCGATCGTACAAAAAATAATGAACTTCTCCCCTTGGCTGAATGAAAAAATTAACAAAATTGAAGTTATTCGGAAATTACCAGTAGAAACTACAGCAACCAACCAATTTAATCATTTTGGTTCGTCCTTAAAGGGTCAAAAGTTAGTTATTTTCTTTGATCGATTATCTACAATCCGCTTATTCTAGTTTTTCGATATTCTGCCTTTTTTTTAAATTCAAAAATCATTTTCGCAACCACCAAAATAACTAAATGTGTTGGTGATTGCATATTTGCATGTTTATCAAGCTCAGATCCGTCAAAAGCATAAACACGAAGAACTAAAAAGAGCGAACTATAGATAATCTACCAAATAATGTTTATGCCAAAGGATTTTGAAAATTATTGCGGATTTTTTGAGATGATCCTAAAACGAATTTTAAAGGTGAAAATTTGACAGTTACAGTTCAAGCAATTTCAAATCGATGGCACCACGGCAAAAAAGCTACATTGGGAGCATCATATTTTTATATTTGTCTTTCTCTTTCAGTAAGTGTTTCACCGACAAACAGATTTTGTTTTGGAAAAAAAAAAATATATATATTGAACCGTATGTGTAGATTGGTGCGTTTGTCGTTTTCGAAAAATAAATTTAACCATGGCGGCCATTAACGCGGCCTTAAGGCGGATTTAAACAACTTTTGATAAATTTAAGTCGTAATTCTTTCATAATTTAATGCGTAATTTAATACATAACTCAAAACCCCAGTTTGAACAACTTCATAATTTAATACATAATTTTTGAAATGTCATTAATATTCTATTGATATTTTGAAATTTGACACTACAGAACTCGAAAGGTCCAGTTTTTTCATAATTTAATGTCTAAAAGTTAAAAGTTGGGAACTTTCGAGGTTATCCATTATGAACTAAAGGCGAGTTTAAACAACTTCATAACTTTAATTTAGTGCGTAATTCACAATTTAGTGCATAAGCTTCAAAGTTAAATTTATTATTTTATATGGAAGCGTTTATACATGTATTTAATGCTCAATTCATAATAATGGATAACCTTAAAATTTCCTAACTTTTAACTTTTATGCATTAAATTATAAAAAACTCGACCTTTTGAGTTCTGTCAGTGTCAAATCTCAAAATATATCAGTAAAATATTAATGACATGTCAAAAATTATGTATTAAATTATGAAGTTGTTTAAACTAGGGTTTTGAGTTATCTATTAAATTACGCCATAAATTATGAAATAATTACGCACTAAATTTATCAAAAGTTGTTTAAATCCGCCTTAAATTATGAATTGAGAATTAAATAGATGTATAAACGCTTCTATAGAAACTAATAAATTTAACTTAAAAGCTTATGCACTAAATTGTGAATTACGCACTAAATTAAAGTTATGAAGTTGTTTAAACTCGCCTTTAATTCAAATATTATTTTAGAAAAATTATTAATAAATTAAGAACGCACCCCTTTTCAAAGTCAAATAATAAACAAAGCTGGTGAAGTGGTTATTCGTAAATTGTTTTCCAGTTGAAACTGCAGTTACCAACCAGACAAAGATTTAGGCTATGGTCCATGGTTTTATCTGCCGCTTCTGTGAATTATTTTTAATTTCATACAGAAAAAAATTGTGGTTTATTTTTTTTAACGGGCGACCGAAGCTCGAGTTCCCTAAGTAACCAGAATTTCCAGTAACCACTTGATCCACTTGTCAACCGATTCGGTTACTTTAGTTAACGTTTGGTTATATTCGGACCATAGCCTTTTAATTTGATCATTTTGGTTCATTTTGAAGGTCAAAAATAACCAATTTGTGACCCGGCTGTCCGATAAGTATCAAATTGCGCCAGCAAATTAGGGCGCAAATAGGTGCCTACTTTGCCGGTTGATCGTACATGAAGGTACTTTGCCGCGCGGTCGTACATAAAAAATATAGTTCAATTGACGCATTTCGCAACTCTGCTTATATGGATAATTCATCCAGACACCTGAACATGAACAATCAATAGGAATAGTGAAAGTTGCGGTAGGTTTAGGTTGGTTTGGGTTAGGTCGAAAATAAGTGGGCCTATTACGGCCCTTCACTGCGACTCATTGGTCTATTGCGGCTCACGCTTATTTATATTTCTCCAATCAAGCCTATTTTTCCAATAAAGTCCAGGATAGTGGTTGGAGAGATGTTGTTCAGGTCTCCCAGTGGGACAGTTGCCCCACCGATGCTTCAGTCTGCCACATACTGGATATTCGCAAAGAATGTGTGCAGCTGTCTCCTCGTCCTCCATGCTTAGTCTGCACTCAGCGTCATCTGCCAATCCAACCCTGTGCATGTGGTGTTTTAACCTAAAGTGTCCAGTGTATAAACCGATTAGGGTTTTCAGCTTAGTTCTGCCGAGCTTTAGCATCCTTCCAACGGAACGTTCTTTCACCAGTTGTCTTAAGATCGCCTTTGCTTGTGTCTTCCCTGGAAGGCTTACGCTTTGTTGTCTGCCCAGGTTTTCATGGTTCGATTCGCCATGTAATGGGCAATGCCCAGCACTGGATCTGGCCCTGTGAACTTGGTTTCGGCTCCCCTTCTGACAAGGAGATCCGCCATAACGTTTCCCTCAAGGCCAGCATGTCCCGGTATCCATATTGGGGTTTCCTTGTTCTCCTTTTCTTTTACTTCCTAACAGCTGACAGCTCCAGACTGTTCTTGAATTACACTAGGTGGAGCTGAGCGCCTTCAGAGCGGCTTGGCTGTGAGAACATATCTTATGGGTTTGGTGAGTTTTAGGTCAATCCTTCAGCCTCCTTACACCCATTTGAATGGCATGCACTTCTTGAAAGATTGTTCCCTAGTCTGATGGATAAACTAGTTTTCGATTTTGCACAACACACGCCCGCTCCCACCCCACTGTCTGTCTTCGATCCATCCTCCATGAACAGACATAGATCGGCTTTTAGTAGAGCATGCTCATTCTGCACCCACTATTCCCTTCTTGGGAAAACCACTGTGTAGGGTAGGGTGCTCGCTGTGTGTATTCTTGGCATAAGATCCTTAGGCATTCCCAAACCGCTATGAATCTTGACAAACTCCAGCAGCTTGGTGCCCTTCACGTTCCCTCCGTCATCTACCTGATTCCTGCACTTGCGGTATACTCTCTAGGCTTCAGGGCCTCCCTTTCCAGATTTATTTTACTACAGGGGGAATTCCTAGGAGAAGCACCATGGCTGCTGTTGGCGCAGTGCTGGAAGCTCTTGTTATTGCCAAACAGGCCCGTCTTTGTGGTCCGTTGACCTTGGTTTGGACATTACGCCCTTGCCCCTTTTCCCACCAGACTACTGAGCCACATGTTATTATTGGTCTAATGATCATGATATACAAGCCTGGGCCCAATTCCCCATGATTTGCCACAGATCCTGCGGCAGCTTCATAGTGAGTAACTTGCTTTCTGTTTTATTTTTGCCATATGAAAGTTCCGGGTAAGCCTTCTATCTCGAACAATTCCAAGTAATTTGACTTCGTTTGCAAATGGTACTACCACTGCTCGTAGGTTAAGGGGTATCAGATGGCCTAGCTTCCTTTTCCTTGTTTAGGGCACCACAGTTATTTTGTGAGGATTTATTGTCATATCGTCACTCTCGCACCATGCAACTATTATTTCCTGAACGGTTTCTGAGAGTTTACGTTCCGATTTTCTCTTTATTTCAAATGCTATGTCATTCGCATAAGCCTGCAGGTCGACCTCTCACAGTTGGATTATGGCCAGCAGGTGGTCCACTAAGAGAGACAACAGGACAGGTCGTCATTATATACCTGTTCTCAAGCATCTTGCGAATCCAGTCAAAGATAACAGACCCATCCATTTCTCTGGAAACAGCCGATTTATAGAGGCTGTTATTGAGAGTATTCTTGAAGGCTTCCTCAGTGTCGATGAACGCTGTCAGCGCAATCTCTTTGCTGTCAACGGACCGGCCGATTTTTGTGACCAATATCTAAAGGACGAGGTCCGTCGATTTGCCACTCTGGTAAGTGTAGGTACTAATGAACACTCAGTGGGTTGTGCCCTAATTGCCCTTCTCTGATGTGTGTGTCCAGCACTTTATCCAGACTTTCCAGAAGGAATGATTTAAGACTTATTGGTCTAAACGATTTAGGTTGATGGTCGGTTTAACCTGTCTAGGGTTTATATACTACCCTTGTCATTGACCAGCTAATTGTTATGTGACACCAAGCTAGGCTTGATCTGAATATCCTAATCAATAAAGGTAGTAGGCTATCCAGTCCGTTTTGGAGTAGAGCCGGAAATATACCTACCACCCATCCCTGATTATTTGTGAGGATGAAATAATTTTGTAGCTCCTTTTATCGCATGCGCTGTGATTATTTCATTGGCAGCTCGCCAGTCATCCCTTCGAGGTCGTTGGACTCGTCCTGCTGGGGGAGGTAAAAGTAAATTGTCAATTATTTGGCTGCCTGGAAAATGGTTCTTTGCCAACGCCCTTAGTGTTCCTTTCCTAGAGGTATCGTCAGGTCGTTTAATCCATCCCAGACCCCGCACCGGTTCTCTGGACAGAATCTTGTAGATTCTGGCACTGCTTGGTGCATCAGACACACGTTCACAGCACCTTTTCCACGAATCTGTTTTTGCTTTCCACCGTCAGTCCCCCCAGAGGGTGGTGGTAGTGGTGGCAGTGGCGGATGCGGTTTAGTCGCACCTCTATCGTGCTTCCCCGAGCCTGTGCCTTCCTTTTTCTGGGACACTCTGCCTAGGATCGTGTTACTTTTCCCAGACGTTGGTTTTTTCCTTCGCTGCTCTTTCAGGTGGTTCTTTTAGATGCATTTTCAAGCTTTTGAGCGGTTGATTTCGGCTAGGTTCAAAAGTCGCTTGATCATCTGTTGATCTCCGCCGTGGGCGGAATCGCAGCTGTCCAAAGCCACGTATGAGGAGCGAGGGGATGAAGCATATGGCAAAAACAGGTGTGACGTCAGGTGACTATTGGCGTTCTAATGTAGGGTGCCACCAGCTCACATTCCTTTGGAATATCAGATTAAGACGGACTTTAGTGTTTCCATTGACAGATCGTCAATGGCGAGTGTCAAGGTTTCTCCAGGACCCGAATCTTTCCGTTGCAGGACTATCCTGAAATATGTCCTATGGGAAATTTTAAAAATTTCGTCTTTAGCCAATTTTTTTGAACAAAACCATTCGTGCATAGCGCCAAAGAAAAAATCCCTCACCCTTCGGGTTCGGAATTTTTTCAGGCGCTATTATATGGTATTTTGTTAGAAAATTGGCTTCACACAAAATTTTCAAAAATTTCCGGAAATATTTCATGCACTAGTTATGTCAGTACCATAATAGTTATTAATGATACTAGTTCGATATGAGCACCATAATGCAGCGTTAGCCGAGTGGTTTAGTTGCACAAGTTTCATTAATAAATTTTATAGTGAAAGTGTAGCTGTCACGATTTGCTTTACGGCCTTACTAAAAAAAATTAAATTGGGATTCAAAATTAGCAGGTTTCCAGACGGCAACCACGCTTGTTGATTTTTGATTTTTCGAATTTTGATTTTGGCAGCTGCATTATTGGAGTTAGGGTTCCACGAGATTCTCGAAATTCGAGATTTTTCGTCTCGTCTCCTCTCGATTTCGAGACGAGATCGAGACGAGACTGATTGATCGAAAAAAATTCGAGGCGAGATCGAGAAAAACACTTCGAGATTTTTCGAGATCGAGAAATTTTTTCGAGATTTCTCGATCTCGAAAAAATGTAGGTGCTGCAATACCTAAAGCACAGATAACTCTTAATAGGTCAGAAAAGCGAAAATAAATGTTAGGGATACGAAATAATTTTAATTCATTTTAAACATGAGAAGATTAACGAAACCTTAAAAAAAACAAAGATAACAAAGCTAATAAAAAGAGCAGAAAATTAATATTTCCATATAATATTCTTAAAGAAAAAAAGACCCTTGAATTATTGAACAAAAATTAACTTCAAACACCCAAAAAATAACAAAACATAAGAAAAGTATAGATAGCATAACACAGTGGCGACGCGTGACTTGTAGTCTGGGGGGGGGGGGTAATGGGGTAATGGGAAGATGTGATCCCCGTTAACGCGCCGCAGGCGAAATTTTTTGCAAAGGACCCTGCCCAAAGTATACGGAATTTGTGTTTATGTCAGAATTGGCTGAATTTTGTATATAATGTAGATCAGCCTTTCTGATTAAAAGTTACCATTGCACCAATCCTGAAAAATGACTCTACGTAGCACACCACTGCACCACAAGCTTACATATTCTACACCTATTCGTGATACATTGAACGTCCATTACAATGTCCAAGCGTTTTACTTGCTACCTATGAAATTAATTTTCTCAAAAAGGCGTCATTTTTCAGGATTGGTGCAATGGTAACTTTTAATCAGAAAGGCATTGTGATGTATAGACGTTTAATATTGTCAATGTGACAACGGTCAGTTAATTTAATTTGTCAATATCTGTTCAACATTTATGAGAATATATTATAGTTTTAACCATTAGTGAAGTTCATGTTTTCTTATGTATGTCAAGCTCATACATAACATGGTGACAGCGGTAAAAGTGCGCTAATGGTTAAGGAATATCGCTGGTAAACTTGAAAACTAGCTGATTGGCAAAATAAGATATTATTTTTATACCAAAAATGGCGGAACAAAGCCGAACTTCAGAACAATTTTCATTTTGTGGTGATATATCGAACAATTGGAAACTTTGGAAACAAAAGTTTGAACTTTTCCTGTTGGCAAGTGGTAAAAATGAAAAAAAAGACCCTGTGAAGATAGCTATTATCTTACTTAATTTATTGGGGGATGAAGGACTCAAAATATACAATACTTTCGAGTATGATCAGAGCGAAGATAAGCAAAAGCTTGCTACTATAATTGAGAAATTTGATAAACATTGTAGTCCAACTATCAATCTGGTCTATGAACATTTTAAATTTTTTAAAAGGGAGCAACTCCCTGGTGAAACGATTGACCAGTTTATTACTGCACTTAGGCAGTTAGCTGGAACTTGCGAGTTTTGTGAAAAGGACGTTTTAATCAGTGATCGAATTGTTCTTGGTGTCCAGGACTCACGTATACAAGAAAAACTTTTACAATATCCAAATCTTGAACTTAATGACGCTATAAGCATTTGTAGGTCCATGGAAACAAGTGTGTTAACTCAAAAAGAAATTAGTAAAGAGATTCAGTTTCTGTGAATGTGATTAATAGACGTTTCAATCAAAATAATGGTAGTGGTTCAAGTTCAAGATATAATCGAGTACCTAACTATGGTCCTAACCGTAGATTGAAACAATATAGTAGTCAAGCATCTGGGTATGATAACACAAATGATAACCGTAATCAACAAAGACGTAATTTTGGTTGTACAAACTGCGGTCAGCAACATGAGCCCGGTAAGTGCCCTGCTTTTTATCGAGTCTGCAGTTTTTGCAAGCAGACTGGACATTTTAGAAATTTTTGTAGAAAAAGACAGAAAATTCATGAAATTACTGAATATTTTGATGAACTCAATTTTAATGACGACAGTGATTCTGATGATTATGATGGTGCATGTAGCACTGTAAAATCTGATTCTAATTTAATTGTGTGGACAATCACAACTTCAGATATTAATGCAATTGACTGGCTAGAAGTTTTGAACATTTCTGACGTGGACATTAAATTTAAAGTAGACACAGGAAGCCAAGTCAATACGCTAAACATCTCGGACTTTAATCTATTAAAAATACCACATAAAAATCTTTCATCTGTTTCTTCGGTATTAATGTCTTACTCAGGGCATAGAATCAATGTGATAGGTCAAATCCATCTGAAGTGTCATTTTAAAACAAAAACTTTCACTTTTTTGTTCTATGTTTTGGATTCAGAAAAATCTTGCTCTATTTTAGGGCTAAATGCAATACGTGCTATAGGAGTCATACCGAAAGTTTCAAAAAATGAGAGTATTGATTCTGTAAAAAATATAGGTGATAACAAATATTCTGACAAGGATAATAATCTTCCAAAAGTTTTAAAATATTATGAGCCTGTTTTTTCTGGTATTGGTAAGATAAATAAACAGTTCTCACTTACTTTGAGTGATGATGCTGTGCCACATGTGAGCGGGCCACGAAAAATACCAGTTGCTCTCAAGGACAAAGTAAAATCGAAACTTGATGAAATGATAAAAGAAAAGTTAATTGTACCGGTTACTGAGCCCACCGATTGGGTCCATCCCATTGTTGTCGTACAAAAACCAGATAAAAAAGACATTCGTATTTGTATGGATCCTCGTATTCTCAATAAATACATAAAACGAGAAATTTTTGAAATACCAACTCAAGATTTATTATTTGCACAACTTGCAGGAGCAAAATATTTTAGCTTGCTAGATGCATCGTCCGCCTTTTTGCAGCTCCCCTTGACTTATGAAAGTTCTCTTCTATGCACTATAGATACAAGTTTTGGCAGATATCGATACCTTCGTCTTCCATATGGAATATCGTGCGCTCCTAAAATTTTTCAAAGGTGCATTTTTGAACTTTTAGAGGGCGTTCAAGGAGTATTATCGTATTTCGATGATATACTCATTTATGGAAAAACCATTGAGGAACATGACCAAAATTTATGTACTGTTCTTGAAAAAATTAAAAACAGTGGATTGACCCTAAATCGAGAAAAATCGAAGTTTTGTGTTACCGAAATCAGATTCCTTGGCCATATTATCAGTGCGAGTGGTGTCTCACCAGATGAACGTAAAACCCGAGCTATACGAGAAATGGAATCACCCAAAAATAAAAAGGATTTACAAAGATTCTTGGGTATGATTGTTTATCTCTCAAAATTCTTGCCGAATCTATCAAATGAAACAAATACACTCCGTACACTTCTGAGCAATAAATCGGAATGGCAGTGGACTGCAATTGAAGAAAAGTCCTTTAATAATCTGAAAGATCTAGTTGCATCGGCTACTACCTTGTCATTTTTAAGTCCTAAAGAAGAAATAACACTGTCCGTAGACGCAAGCCTCTATGGATTAGGAGCCTATATTAGCCAAAATAATGGCCCAATTGAGTTTGCTAGCGTGTCTCTATCGTCAACTCAACAAAGATACAATCACATCGAGAAAGAGCTATTGGGGCTTGTTGACGGTTGTGAACGTTTCAACTACTATTTGTGCGGGCAGGAAAATTTTAAAATCGAGACTGATCATCGTCCTCTTCTTGGACTCTTGAAAAAACCATTAGACGAAATGTCACCACGCATTCAAAGACCTGCTATAAGGCTACTTAAATATCGCTTTACCTTAACATTCGTTCCAGGAAAATACCTTCAAATTCCTGATACATAGTCGAGAACCTTCTAAGGAATCGATAAATACTGAGTATTTAGATTCAAATTTAAAAGTTTTTTCAGTCATAGCTGTAAGACCTGAAACTGAACACAGAATTATACAAGCTACCGAGTCTGACCCTGTACTAAGTGAAATTAAAAACTATGTATTGAATGGATGACCACAACATAAAAACCTGACGTCCCAAAATGTGAGAAAGTTTTGGCCTATAAAAAATGAAATATTTTTACATCAGAATGTTCTTTTTTATAACAAACGTTTGATATTACCTGATAGTCTCAGGCAAGAATTTCTTGGTCAAATTCATAAATATCATCAGGGAGTCGTGGCATGCAAAAATCTTGCTCAAGAAGCAATCTACTACACTGGATGGTCATCAGATGTTGAAAAAATGGTCCTTAACTGTGATTTATGTCAATCCTATTCAAAATCCAATGCTAGAGAGCCACTTTCTCCTCATGAAATCCCTGATCTACCCTGGCAAAAAGTCGGAATAGATTTTAAATCACTTGGCACACAAGATTTTTTGGTAGTTGTAGACTACTTTAGTAAGTTTGCTGTAGTTAACAAACTTTTAAATAAAACTTGCATTACTGTTGTGTCAACACTTAAAAATATATTTGCAATAAATGGCTTGCCTCAAGAGATATTTGCACAAAAATACGATATACAACTGACCACCTCTAGCCCAAAATACCCTAGATCGAACGGCATGGTTGAACGAACAATTCAGACTGTCAAGAGCTTCCTAACTAAGTGTCTTTATGAAAAAGAAGATCCATTCGCAGCCATTCTTAATTACAATGTAACTCCCAAACAAAATTTACATTCTCCATGTGAGCTTCTTATGGGTAGAAAATTAAGAACTACTTTGCCCGTCAGCCAGCAAATTCTAAAACCAAAATTTCCAATAAACGGCATAAGAGAAACTTTAAAAAATATTCAAGAAAAACAAAAGGAATACTATAATGTATCTACTAAATCGTTAGGCCAACTTGACCAAAATCAAGAGGTGTATGTTCAAGAGAAAAAGCGTGAATGGAAACCTGGAGTAGTTTTAAACCAATTTGGCCCCAATGACTATATAGTTCGTGTAGGCGAAGCTAATTATCGTCGAAATAGGCAGCAGCTTAGACCTAGAAGATCATCACTATCACCAGAAAAATTAGTGGTGGAAAATAAACAAAAACCTGAAGTTATCACACAGACAAGGACACAAACTATGAATGCATCTTCTGGAGTAAATGAAAACATACCCACAAATTTGGCGAAAGAAAGAAACATACATCCAGATACAAAGAATTACTCAAACAGAAACATTTATACTAGGAGCGGTAGATGTGTAAAATCACCGACTAAACTGAATTTTTAATTTGAAAAAAAAAATAAAAAATGTTTATGTTTTTATGTTCTGTTCTTATCAATGTTAAGAGGGGCGTGTGATATATAGACGTTTAATATTGTCAATGTGACAACGGTCAGTTAATTTAATTTGTCAATATCTGTTCAACATTTATGAGAATATATTATAGTTTTAACCATTAGTGAAGTTCATGTTTTCTTATGTATGTCAAGCTCATACATAAGAGGCGTGATCTACATTATGTACAAAATTCTGCCGATTCTGACATAAACACATTTTCCGTATACTTTGGGCAGGGTCCTTTCAAGGTCATTCACTTTTCCAGAACAATTATTTCCTTTGTGAGGAAAATAAAACAAAAAAAAAATGAATTTTCTTCAATATTATTATGTATTTTCTTTTGGGCATCGTGATTTTTCCCTTGATTATTGGATCCTGGGGGGGGGGGGGTAATTACCCCTATTACCCCCCCCCTCCGATGCGACGCCCCTGGCATGACATGTTCCAATATAAAAAAAAGTTTCTTAACTGATAACGAAATTATTGTTTATGCACTTCAGGGATTAAAAGTACCCTTTTAATCCCTGTTTTAAGAGAGTAAAGTGGGTCTTTTAATCCCCGGGATTAAATTTCACTTTATTTCCCAGGAGATTAAATTTTTACTTTATTTCCCGGGGATTAAATTTTACTTTATTTCCCGGGGATTAAAAGTACCCTTTTATTCCCTGTTTTATTTAATCCCCGGAAAATAAAGTAAATTGCATAAAATAGTGTATACACCTCAGGACTAAAGTGTTTTTTAATCCCTCGACAGACTATAGCCCTCCCTTCGGTCGGGCTATTATAACTTTTTGTCTCGGGATTAAAAGTACCACTTTAGTCCCTAGGTGTATAATGTACTATTATACACTCGTTAATATTTCTTTGTTTCATAGTCAAAAATTCAAAGGATGTGTTAAATTTTCACTTATTGGAAAAATATGTTTTTTATTTATGGGCCAATAATCGGTGTTTTTTTTCCCATGGCAATGTAGTCTCCTCACTCATACCACCCACAGGTCTTTCCGCACGTGAATTCCATCATCTTAGACTAACTCAAATATCGCAGATAAATAACGACCTGGAGATAATAGAGGACTGGGGTAACAAAAACCTTGTACAGTTCAACGCGCAGAAAACCCAAGCAGCTCTGTTTTCAAAAAAGACCAGCACCGGTGAGCCAAACATCATGCTATCTGGATGTGCTGTCACATTACAGAGTCAGTTGAACATCTTGGGGGTTACTGCAGAGACCAACATGTCTTGGCACAGTCACGTGGCAGATATTGCTAAAAGGGCCTCCCAAAAGCTGGGGGTGCTATTTCGTACAAGACATCTGTACACACCAAGCCAATTGCTGACACTCTACAAAGCCCAGATTCGACCAACTATGGAGTACTGCTCACATATATGGAGTGCAGCACCCAAACATACCTTAATGCTTTTGAATACCGTGCAAAAACGAGCTATCAAGCTGATGAATGACCCCGCACTTACTTGTAACTTGGATGGTCTCGAACATCGCAGATCTGTGGGCGATTTATCTCTCTTCTACAGGTACTATCACGGAAAATGCTCTGAAGAGTTGGCACGTATGATTCCACCGAGAGTAGCACCTACCAGGCGAACCGGTCAAACAGACGGTAACCATGAATTTACTGTCAAACTAGAGGCACCAAGAACCTCATTATATCAGAATTCATATCTCTGGAGAACAGCATCGCTGTGGAATAAACTCCCTGCGACGGTTTTCCCTGCAGGTTACAACCTGAACCGTTTCAAGACCAACATACACCGACATTTCCGCGCACTTGCCGCTTCTCGAGCGTGATAGGACATTTCCTTGCGAGTGCGCATATCCGTAAAAAAAAAAATTTCTTTTAGTGCAGATTAATGTTACATATAATATATATATAATATATTTTATTTACGACTGACATATAATATAAGTATTAATTATATTTGTGACTTTGGCAGTATAATGGCATATATTATTCCCGCAGGGATTAATGGTCATAATTCCCACTTGCACACCAATCACAAAATTTCTCAAATTAAATAAGTAGTACCAAAAGTGTCAGTGTCAAACGCGTAGTGCTTGTGTATTGAGATGGATGAACAAAGAGCGTTTTTGGAAAGAAAATTTGAAATAAATTAATTTGTCGTAAATAAAGTAGAGTATACTACTCGCAATAATGGCTATTATTCCCTCGGAACTATTCCTCGGGAATAATAGCTATCAAAACTGAAAAATAGTTCCCTCCCAAATCAAAAATCTACGTGTCCGAGCGTTTTTCTAGATTCTCATCACAAATCCAATAAATCGGGATGGACTGTTTTCCCTGGAAAGGGGCCCCAAAATAGATATATAGGATTTTAAAGTACCAAACACAAACAAGATGCCAATTGTCGCCACTGTGTGGTTTAATAGTCACTGTATAGCAACTTCCTGATGAACGCCACCTATATTTTTAAATTTTGACATATTTTACAATTGACATCCGTGGTGCTTGCTCCGAGAAATCGGGAGGTGCATCAAGGGGCAGGAGGGAGGTAAAACAGGCTTCTCACGCCATGGTACTGGAACGGTCCAAATCGTCGCCTTCCTTAGACAGGGGCTTATCTCAAAAAATTGCTAAATTGAGTTAGGCCCTTGGCAAGCAACAAAACAGTTACCTGCAGCTACCCTTTAAAAGGCATATCTCAAATAAAGGTAATCTCGAAGATACGTCTTTTTCAGTATTAGGCCTATCTCAGATTTGGCACGAAAATAATCTCACAAAATATTTTTCTCTCCTGAAAAATCAAAAAATTAGATAGGCCCCTTTGCAAGGAAGGCGACGAAATCTAGTGCAGGGCGCTTCTGTGGTGCTCCAGAGCGCGCCAATGTGCATACTGGAAAGCAGCTATAATGGAGGCCCCATGAAATTCAAATGAGGTCAATGAGGTCAATGAGGATGATAAATGTGTCATAATGGCACCGACGTATATTAAAGGTCTGTTTTCACAGAAATCACAAACTAGTCAGAGCGTGTTTGATTGGTGCAAATCGCCAAAAAGAAGTTTTCTGACTATTTTCAACCAATGAAATTCGTTTTGACTGGTTTATGAATTCTGTGAGAACAGACCTTAAGACTTTGAGGCAGCAGTGCCATAATAGGTTTTTAAACAACAAGTTTTGAAAACGACTTTTTTCGCACGGCAAGACAGTTTGTTGGACCGAGCCGTAGGCGAGTTCCACAAGTCGAGCGAGTGTGAAAAAAGGTTTTCAAACGAGTTTTTTACAATGCTTTTCCTACAACTTCAAAACAACCAAATATGTAATTTTTATTTGTTAGAGAACAAATCATCAACATCAGAAATTGGTGACAATCGCAATTTAGGTTGTCATGTCAGGATGACGGGACCAAAATAAATAAAAATAATAATTAGCAGCAGCGTTTGAAAAACTTTTTCGCACGCCGAGGAGCGTGTAAAAAACTTTTTCGCATGCTGTGCGAAAAACTTTATTTTCGGAGGTTGCCTAGCATGCGAAAAACTCCATTTTTAGAGGCAGTTGTAGGAAAAGTAACATTTTTAAGGCTACGGGGGGGGGGGGGGGGGGGTTATAAAAATTGCATTTATCTACGAATAATTATTAATAGATGCATTATGCTTCTGATAGTAACTACATAATGTAACTCATATTACACACCTGTGGAATATGAATCTCATATTCCACACCCGTGCAATACAAATGTTTTTATTACGTCTGCATCATAATCAACGATTATCGCACGCTGCAGCGTTCATAAAATGATGTTTTCAACGCGCCTACCTTTTCAAAGGTTTGCTATAGAAACGTTCGATCTACCTTTACTACCTAGAAAAGTATACCTGCCGTTTAAATTACTCTTTCTCAAAATGAATGAACACAATTAAAACATTTTTGAGATAATGATGCATTTGTAATAAAAAAATAGCTTATAATAGAATATGCGTGTATAAGAGGCCCTTTAAAGTTCTTGCGACATACAAAACACTCCGCTGCGCGTCGTGCTCTGAAATATGTCGCGCGTGCTTTAAAGGCCATCTTATACACTTATATCATAATATACTATTATACATATTTCATAACATGAAAAAAATCAAATGGAAGCGGCGGCCAATAAAATTTTGCACCAAAATTTAGCAGTATTTCGAATGCCGATTCATGTCCATCGACGTCGGCTAATGGCGTCAGCCATTTTGCTATCAATAATACTTCGATTATTTGTGTTAAAAATTCTCATTTTATGATAATGGAGTTCCTTTGTCGATAATACAGTAACTGTACTGCATAATATTATTCCCTTTGAAATTCTTATGATTTCTAGGAGTTATAGTGCTTTTACGATAATGCATACAATATACATTTGAGCATAGTGTCGAGTCGAATGTACGCGTGTAATGACGTAAGTTTTTTGACGCGTATAATGCCGAGTTAATGAAATTGATAGACGTAGATAAAACATATATTATACGCGCATTAAATAATATACTATTATTCTGATGATGAGGTCAATATTAATTCAAGTTCCATTTTGTGACAGATTTGACACATTGAATAAGGTACAGTGGCGTAGCTAGTATAGGGGCAGGGGGACGACGCCACCCCCCTGCAAGTATGGCACCCCTACCGGTCTTTAAAAACAAAAGCAAAATTGAAGAAATTATAAAATTATGCATGCTGTTTCTTATTTATTTTATTGACTTCTTCACCCTTTATTCTATATCGTGAGTCGGCATTGTCGGCAAATGATTCAGTTCAATCAAAGGAAAGGTAATAGGTAATTTATGATTTGATGTGGTTAGAATAAAAATACAATATGCCGCCGTTAAACTAGGGGTTTGAGTTAATGGGTTGGGTGGGGCTGTCATCCGTCGGGATTTCCCCGCGGATGTGATCTAGTTCTCAAGGCGTCCAGGGGGATTTTTTGAAGTTATCCGTGTGTAACTGTGTAACGGCATGCCCACACATTATTTTTTTTTGACGCTTAATCCTTCGTTAGCAGTGTTCAATAAAAAATTATACATAAAATCTGTTTTTTTTTCTTTTAAATAAAAGTCAAAATGACATTATGTTGGCAATACAATGTAAAATTGTCAATGCGTTCTATTTTTTTATGTAGGAAAGACTTGTGTTGACAACATAGGTAGGTAGTTACTAAATTTTTGACTTGGGGAATTATCTTAAAAAAAAAAAACAGACTTTAAGAGGTGTTCTGGGGTATATAATACCCCAACAAGAAATTCGAATAAAATTCAGATTTTTTCTCTAAATTTTCTCATTTTAAATTTAAATATAATATTTCGAATAGTCGGATGTCCAGTTAAACAAAAAATGTAGATAACACAGTTTTAATATTAAAAATAAAAAATGATGGAGAATCAATTCTGCCTTGCAGAAAAAGAAAAGCAACTATATTTTGAATTGAACAATACAAAACCAAGTGTTACGTACTACACTCAACATTGTTTTTGACAAATATCTAACAGAATTTCGTACAGGTTGAATCAAAAAATCACGTAAATATTGTTCCGGAGTATGGTATACCATGCCCTTACCGTCTTTGCAGTAATCTGATTTCATACTAAGGTTCAGAGAGACGCTAGTGTGGGTGAGTTCAATTTCCATATGCATGAACTAAAGCTAAGACGCTAGACGTTTGTAGCTGTTGCAATTTTAGTTTCACAGCTGTAAATAGCCGTGATCGGGTTTGATATACCCCATAACACTAACGAAGGGTTGAAATAAATGTGTTTTGGCGTGGCACCGGAAAAAAAAATTGCTTTTGAAAGCTGAAAATATGTTTTTCGGGCGTGCGTGGCATCAGAGAAAAATTTTCGCGTCCGGCGGGTTTTTTGTCTGATATTTTCCCCCAATAAGCAAATATTACAAAAGCAAACAATTCCTTTGTTACCCTTCGCCCCGTTCCCCAACCCCCAAAAGAAAAAAATATCAACGTCCTTATTTATCTAATTAAAATGCCTTAAATGTATAAATTTAATAATACCGGATTTTTAATAATTATGCGCCCCCGCAAGGCTGGCTACGCCACTGATAAGGCCTGTTGTGAATTCTCACATCAGATACCTACTCAATTAGCTATAAAATACCTAAAATATGGTTCTGAAACAGTATAATTTAATTTTAGAAACAAAGCGCATCTTTCATTACAAAGTTCTTGGATCGCATAATTCCTATCCGTAATATCATTTGGGGTGAAAAAAAGCGGGTTGAAGTTCAACCGGCGCGCCGTTAGAGCATCCTCGAAATTCATTTTATACTGCACCATAAAGCAATTTAAAACAACTAAAGCCATGTTTACAGAAAACTACGCTCCGTGAAACAATGCACGCCAGTATAAAATGGCGAAATTGGCCTTAAGTTGACACATAAATACAGTGGGCTTGCGGCACAATAGCTAAATAAACAAAACCAGGAAAACTGTGCGACGGAAACAAGCCACTGACATTTTTAGAACGAACCAGGAATAAAAGAAACTTTTGTTCCAGAACCCCGCGTGGCCCTAAAACTCCTACTATTATGTTGTTTGTTGTTAAGTTTTTGGATTGTTCGAAGCGGATCGAGATTAAGTGCCTTCGTGGAATAAATTATCCAATTTATTCAAAAAACTTTGCGAAAAAAAAAAAGAAAAAGTTAAATTATTGTCTTATTTTGTATCTTTCTCTACCACGAGCAACGCTCTTATTTTTCAATGAAAATTAGCAACGCCGAAAAAAAATAAATTTCACCTTTCCACCAATCGTGACCAATCAACGGCTTCTATTCAATTGTCATGTCAAAATTGGGTTAGAGGTGTGAGACGTGTTATTTTTTCTCAAAAAAAAAAAAATCTAAATGCACCAGTGATTGACAGTGCTCCAGTAATTGACACTTAAAGGTAAATGTTATCAAAACAAGCTAACTCGACGTCCCAGAGCCATTCTCAATAAAAAAAAATCATTATTATGATATTTGGCAACACTCTACCAGCTATGAAAGAAATTAGCTGATATCTGCCAGTTATTTTAAAATGTGAAAATGCTGGTTACCTGCCGATGAGAAAAATTAAAAGATTTGTTAAGAAAAACAAATCATATATTCTTTTTTATTCCTAAATGGATCAATGTTTTATTTATTCCATATGTTTGTGTATGAAAACTCAATATGTGTACTGCACAAATCTAGCAGTGCACAGCGTTGCTTTTAGAAAATATTCGAAAAAAAGCTGAAAATAGAGATTTTGTTCATGGAAATGGTAGCATTTAATTAGCATTTAATTTTCTTCATCATTTATATCACCCTACCACTTTCCTGGATTATTCCTGGATGGTACACTGCTTGCTATTTTTAACGGGTAGCTAGCAGTGCAGGCCATATCTCGGAAACTACAAGAGCACAAAATTTGTGAACTTGGCATTTAATTAGCACTTAATATGCACTAATTTTTCCAGTCATAAAAATTTTGCACTGCTGACTTTGCACTGCTAACTTTATATACGTCTACTTTGCGCAGAGGCATCAAAAACCACCCGCAATTTTGTAGTTTAACTCGTCTCAAGAAAATATCCGCGATGCGGCATAAAATACTCTACCTCATGCTGATCTCAACATCCGGTCATATGGCCCAAACACTTATACTCAGTCATAAATTCAAGATAATATTTTCTCAGTTCAATGTTTTTGGGAAATTTTCTTTCCATAAGGCATAAAATCGCCTTTTTGCTTGCTCACGAGAACTACCAAGAGATTCTGCTGATTGTTTTAATGGCAAAGTCACCACGAAACGACATTCCGAGTCCCTACGAGTAGACTCTGAGAATATTTTCTCACACAAAATCTCCTCCCGGGGCAGAGGTTTTGTAAACCCCGCAGGGGGTACCTCGATTTCCCAAGGTTTTTCAAGGGTTCTCTGAAATTCCAAATTCGTAGTTGAAAAGCAGTATGATGCCATGATGACCTGGAAGCCTCAGTAGAGCCTCCTCCCTCAAGGACCCAACCGAACTTGGTGTCCTGCAGAAATGGAAAGTTCCTTCCGCAGGAAACTCTTTTTTACCCAATAAAATCCAAAATAACTCAGCGCAAAGAAATGGGGGTCGGTCAGTGGCAAATTGCTTGGAAAAATTAAACAGCCTGCATGGATATTGCTAGAATATGAAATGCTTGATATTTCAGAAAGGACAAAATATGTCAATGTATACTTGAAATTAGAATTCGAGGAGTAGATTATCACTGAACATTTATTTATTCTTGATGCTAGATTTTAGATTACCTATCCCAAGAACTTGAAGATTCGCCTTAAGGCCGTTTTACAGCTTGCAATTCTATCTGCAATATGCAAGATACTTGAACTAAGGCATGCGCAGGAGTGAGTGAGCTGATTGTTTTCTGCAAGATTCTTGAAACTTGAATGGCATTGCATGTAATCGGTTTGGTGCCATTTTTCTTGAAGGGTTTTCGCGCAAGCTGGGGAATGTTTACGATTATGATGCTCAAAGTGGCTGCAAATGCTTTATTCTTTTTATAACGACTTATAATAGCATTTTTAATTTTTGAAAAATGCAAACATCAACACAAAATTAAACACCCAAAAGTATGGTTAAGGTTAGAGAAGGAAATAAGTTAAATTGCAAGGTGTAAAACGACGTGCAAGAAAACTGGAATGCAATTTTTTTGCTTGCAAAAAATTGCATTCAAGTTTTCTTGCAAGCTGTAAAACGGCCCTTATGTGTTTCCAGCCTCAAACGCTCGCAAAGCTGACTGGTTATGAATGAAGACTGGGAGCCGCAGTCCAATAATGCTCGTATCTGGATTGGCCTGCCCTGCTTGTTGGAAACAATATTCCAACAGTAAATTTAAAATTCAAATTTTAATTTTCCCGGTATGCACGGAAGTGTGCGCGTATGTGTCAAACAGTGTCAAAAATCACTTGTCAAAGTTTTTGGTAAAGTGGCTTCCGGCATCTACGCGAGTGAACCAACGGGAACAGTCAGTGTCGAATCGAACCTCACCGAGCGCACCAGATAATTCTGGGCAGGTCCTATATGACCATTTTTACAGACTCTATAAGTCTAAAAACGTAAACAAAAATGAGAAAATGCAAATTGTAAATAGTGTAAATAGTCGTGTGTGTAAATAAATGTAAATATATAAATAATACAGCCCACTCTCATTATTTTAAAGAATCCAACATTCTTTTTGGTCCAATCGTAACCGGATAAAGTGCCGCGAAGTGAAAAGTATGAAGCAAAAAGGTGATATGTGTTGTTTGCAGTGTCCAGAGCTTGCCCAAAAGTGCCTTCTATAAACGGCTCAGTGAAAAAATAATAAAATATTGTGCAATGCAAAATGCAATGTGGCGTCATGGTTTGTGCAAGAAAAACAAAATGGATTCCTCCTTTCCTCCAATGAAAAGCGCGGAAATTGGCGGAAATGATCAATCAATAATAAGGATCTGTCAGGCTCACTCCAGTCGCGCCATCTTCAAGTCAACTATAGCGACAACAAAACCGCTGTAAGCAGTAGCAGAGGTTCAAGATTACGCCAACAGATGGTGAGTCTGTTCCAATTTTAAATTTCAAAAGCATCTGTCAACGGCCAGTCAGGCAGTCAGCTGAACAATTTCTTGTTTACGTTTACTATTTATTTATTATTGCAATTAAAATTAAAGTGAACCCAATAATTTATTTATATTGGCACAATCCAAATAATTTTACGTATTATCTTAGTATTATCTAATTTTTTAAAATGTCTAAGGCCGAAGCCAAGGCTATAAATAAGAAAAACATGGAAAAAAAGATTGAAAGAGAAAATTTGTGTAAGAAAACAATGCAAAGAATTCAAAGGTTTCTACTAGAGCATAGGGACGAAGAAGTTACTAATCTTTTAATTGAGAAGTTTCAAGCTCGCAAGGTAACAGCTAATGAATGTTATAAAACTTTTATAGAAATACAAATCGAAAAAGGTCTAATTAATAAAAATGCAGTAACTAATGACGATTTTGAGTCAGATTATCTTGATTTAATTGCAGAAATTAATGAGTTTATCTCAGCAAATCGAAATAATGAGCCTATAGTCTCGCCATAGTTAGCTATATCTAACAATAATTCTGCCTCGAATTCTGCAAATAATAATGTATCAACTGCCAAGCTTTCGCATATTGAAATTCCAACCTTTGATGGAAAAAACCTAAATGAATTTAAACCTTTTTTTGACATGTTTATAGCAATTATTCATAAAAAGAAAAGTTTGTGTGATGTTGAAAAACTTTACTATTTAAGAAATTATTTAAAAGGTGAAGCATTTGCTCTCATCAATAATCTTCCTATTGTAAATGACTCTGACGATGAGGCTTTTAAAATATTGCAAAAAAGATACAATAATGAGTCACTGTTAGTTAACTCCCATATTTATGCTCTCCTAGATATTCCTAGCAATCAAAAAAGTTCTTCCCATAGCATTAGGGAATTAGTAAAATACGACAACAGCTCGGTGCATTAAAAAATTTAAAACAGCCAGTGCAGGCTTGGGATGCTCTTTTAATTTGCATACTTTCAAGAAAGCTCGATCAGTTTACGAATAGGGCTTATCAAATAGATAGGGATCAATTGCAGATGCCCACATTGGATAATTTTCTTATTTATTTGGAAAATAGAGCTGCTGCTCTCGAAGCTGTTGCTCTACCTGAAAATAAAGTAGCTCACCATAATAAAAATGCAAATTACAGCCATGTAAGTACTAGTTCAAATTATAATAATAACCATAATAAGTGTCCGTTTTGCCAAAATACAGGTCACAAACTTTACAGTTGTGTATTTTTTAAATCAAAACCAGTTGGTGATAGAGTTTCCTTTATTGACAAAAGTAAAAGATGCAAAATGTGTCTAAATAGCCATAATAGAACTTGTAAATATTCTTTCAAATGTAATTATTGCCATAAAAATCATAACTCTTTGTTACACTTAGATAGATCTAGAAAAGAAGAAAACAAAAATAATATTAACACAGATATAGACCAAGACCAGTTTTGTAGCATTGCTGCAACAGCACATTCAAAACATTGCTACTCGGATAGAAATTTTGATTCGGTTTTACTGCCTACAATAAAGGTAAAGGTTTTTACTAGTAACGGAGAGTGTTTGATTGTTCGTGGGTTAATTGATAGCGGATCACAAGTGTCTTTTATAGTCACAGATTTAGCTAATAAACTAGGTTATAAAACGTTTTCAAACAATTTAAATATTATAGGTGTCTCGAATAATTCAACGAACGTAAAAAAGTCAATTGACGTAACACTTAATTCTTGTGTTCAAAACTATAAAATAAATGTCTCCTGCGCTATAGTAGATGAGATAACAGGCATTTTGCCACAATTTGAATTTAGTAAAAATTCTATCAACCTTCCAAAAAACATAAAACTTTCTGATTTAGAATTCAATAAACCAAATGCGATACAAATTCTTTTGGGAGCGAATATATTTTTTGATATTTTGTTAACTGAAAAAATATTTTTGAGGAAAAATGGATTAATTTTGCAAAATACTTACCTGGGCTATGTTGTAAGTGGTTCCATACCTAGCAACTCGAAAAATATCCAGTCCAGTTTAGCTGTAGCTTTATTTCATTGTATTGTTGATAACGAACCTAAAATGGAAGAATTAATTTCAAAATTTTGGGAAACAGAAAAAGTACCTTTAGTATATAAAGAGTATTCTAGTGAGCAAGAAGCTTGCGAAAACATTTTTAAAATACTGTGTCTAAAATAAATAATAAATTTGAAGTGTACTTACCTTTGAAAAGAAATATTGAGGATTTAAATCTAGGAGATTCTTTCTCGGTAGCTTTGAAACGATTCGAAAACCTCGAAAAACGATTCAAAAATAATCCTGAACTACACGCAGGACAAAGACAGGTCTTGAGCAGTCTTAATGAATATTTTTGGATAATAAATGGTGTCAGAGAAGTCAAGAAAAATATACACAAATGCGTGATTTGTTTTAAAAGTAAAGCTCGTTGTTCGCAACAGCTTATGGGCTCGTTACCTCGCGATAGAGTTAACCCTGCAAGAGTATTTCAAAATGTTGGTATTGACTTTTGCGGACCCTTTTATACTAAACAGTCAAGAATTCGAAAACCTATAATAACTAAATCTTATATTGCGCTTTTTATATGCTTTTCAGTTAAGGCAATACACATGGAAGTCTTGTCGGACTTGACAACCGATATCTTCCTAGAGGCCTTCAAAAGATTTATATTTAGAAGAGGAAAACCCTCACAGGTTTTTTGCGACAATGGCGGAACGTTTAAAGGCGCAAAGAACAAATTAGATGAACTTAACCGGGTTTTCGAATCTGAAAGCAGAAATAAAATAATACATTTTGTTGCAAATGAAAGAATCGTTTTTAGGTTTATTCCTAGCTACTCGCCAGTATTTGGGGGTCTCTGGGAAGCCGGGGTCAAGAGTACCAAGCACCACCTTAAGAGAACAATGGGAGAGCGCAGATTGACCTACGAGCAATTAAACACTCTAGTAGTCCAAGTGGAAGGAATTTTAAATTCTAGGCCACTAACTCAATTAACAAACGATCCTTTCGATTTAGAATACTTGACGCCAGGTAATTTTTTAACGGGTTCAGCTATAACAAGCTTTCCTGAAAAAGATTTGACTGAAATTCCGGAAAATAGGTTGTCATTTTGGAATATGGCTACTCAGGTGAAGCAACACTTCTGGAAGCGGTGGCACAAAGATTATTTAGCGCAGCTTCAGAGTAGGCCTAAGTGGCAACACTCGGTCCCTAACCTAAGGGAAGGGCTTTTAGTTTTGCTGAAGGAGGATAATGTACCCTCTCTTCAATGGCCGATTGCCAGAATCACAAGAACAATACCTGAGAAAGATGGCAAAGTTCGAGTCGTTGAAGTTCGAACACGAACAGGTAACTATTTAAGGTCGGTAACAAAAATTGCCGTCTTACCCATCGAGTGACTTGTGACTCAATGTCAATTTTATACATATTTATACATATTTATATAGTTAGATACTTAAGGTTTTTACTATTGTCCATAAAATTGTACATTTTTTGTAGATACCTAGATCTTAAGTTGCCTCAGATAGTTTAGGTTCTTAATACTTTTTATAATATTTGTACATTTTGTAAATACAAATTTCAAGTCGCCATTACTAAATATTTTTTGTAGAATAATTTCTAGCAATATCCAGAAGTATTTGACTCTATAAGTCAAAACTTTAAGCTCTATAAGCTGTCTATAATTTATGTATAACTTATTAAGTTATATAAAATAATAACTTGGCTCTATAAGTCAAGCCTTTAAGCTCTATAAGCTACCCATGTCAAATTTTTAAGCTCTATAAGCTACCCATAATCTATGTACCTATAATGTAACTTTCTTAGTTTCATAAAATATGTAATAACTTGACTCTATAGGTCAAATTTTTGAGGCTCTATAAGCCATTTAATAAGTGCTATATCGCTTAATTATTTTGTGCAACGATGCACATATATTTTTACTCTCGTTTAATTTAAGTTTACAATGTTGTAGTATTTGTAATAATTTTAAGAATCTTTCTTGGCCGCGAGCATGTTGGAAACAATATTCCAACAGTAAATTTAAAATTCAAATTTTAATTTTCCCGGTATGCACCGGAAGTGTGCGCGTATGTGTCAAACAGTGTCAAAAATCACTTGTCAAAGTTTTTGGTAAAGTGGCTTCCGGCATCTACGCGAGTGAACCAACGGGAACAGTCAGTGTCGAATCGAACCTCACCGAGCGCACCAGATAATTCTGGGCAGGTCCTACCATTTTTAAAGACTCTATAAGTCTAAAAACGTAAACAAAAACGAGAAAATGCAAATTGTAAATAGTGTAAATAGTCGTGTGTGTAAATAAATGTAAATATATAAATAATACAGTCCACTCTCATTATTTTAAAGAATCCAACACTGCTTGTCATATACTTGAATTCTAGCAGTGGACAAAAGAACGCTGTTAGAACCTTGGCTTACCTGCCTATCGCGGATGTTACATTCTCGTTTCCATCTGCACTATTGGTGCAGTTCTGGCGATTCGAAGAAGATGTATTATCTGGATGCAAAATTGAATTATGCCATAACTTGCACATCTTAAAAAGACCCACTTAACATTTTCTGCCAAAATGATTATTTCGTAAGCAGTTAACGCACAATCTTTTTCTTTTAACGAATTCCATTTTGTTTTCGAGGGACAAATTAGAAAAAATCGGAATATAAGTATATTGAATGCTCTTCATTACAATAATAACAAGCTAACTTTTCTGCTAAAAGTGATCTAGATTTTTTATCTTGTAATTCTAGTTTATTTGGATTCAAATTGCTTTTATATTCTATTGTTTCTAGAATGTTTGCTCGATTTTGAAGAAATTTTAAGAAATGATCCAAAGTTGGCGACGTGCTTGCCATGGATGACTTTTCCCAATTTCCAAGTAAATTCAAGGCCTCTGTGAAGGCTTAGCTTCAAGATAGGGGGCCACTTGCTCGATAGGGTAACAGAGACAAAGGGGGAAGCATAAAAAAAGTCCTAAAACAATGAATATTGCATCAGGCTTTCGAAGAATAAGGTATGTATGTACGTATTTATTTAAATATTTTTAGCAGTAAAGCCTCAATTTAGTACTCGAAAGTAAGAAAATAGGGAACTTACCAATAGGAAATTGGCCTTTTTTGCGAAAACTAAAAACGTGGTACCAAAGTCTAGGTTTTTCTGCAGTAATTCGACAATAAATCAGCAAAATTGCAAAATAGTGCTTCGTCGGTGTTATTAAAGAGCTAATAGCCACCTTTTGACGAATTATTTAGGCCTTAACCTTTCAATAATCGGTCAAAAAGCCACGAGAAAAGCAAAAAGCTGCTGCTGCTTCTCAACGAAAATGTGGTTCTGTCCCGAAACGACTATTTCTTTTTGGTTTAGAATCTAGGGGAAAAGTTAGAATCATTGTCTAATAAGTCTTTCTTGACAATTTTACGATACCATTGCTTAAAGAAAACCTTAACCTTAATGGTACGTTGCTCTGTTTATTAGGTAGGTATTATTATTTAATAATATATGATAATTCCTTATTTTCAGATAAATTAGTTAAAATGACTGATGGTGGAGATATAACTGTTTTATTTAATGAAGCATTGAGCAAGGTAAGTAGTTATTTAGAATTCAAACCAAAGGTACTTAACAGTAAATTTCATTCCAGGATGGTTGGAGGTTCTTTAGTTGTTTAAGTATTTTGTAAAGACCTTTTATTGTGACCCGCAATACTTCCTTTTAATCTAGTTTTGAATTCAGAATATAAATTAAAAGTGAATCCCAATTTTCCGTATCCTGACCTAGCTGCTGCAAAGAACCCAAATGTTTGGAGAATTCGTCAATTAAATATCCAAATTTTGCTGATGTTTCTTTACCCAGACTTTCTAAGGAAAAAATTGCTCTGATATGATTATGCACAAGCAATTTCTTATTGTCGTATATACTTATGAGTGCATCCCACGCCACTGGATACCCGTTATCTGAAAATTCAATGGATTTTATTACCTCAGATGCCTTTCCTTCCAACGAGGCTCTTAAATAATGAAATTTTTGTCTGTTGTGCACTTGACTAGTTTCCCGAAGTAGAGTGCTTGAGACCCAACCATACTCGCATTACATTGCCCAGAACCCGCAAATGATTGGTGATCAGAAAGCTCGCTGAAACCTCTAGCTGTGGCAATGTAGTCTTGATACCTAATTCTCGAAAATTGCTCGTTCAGCATATTGCTCTTCTAACTCGCTTTGAATAACGATGCCTTCTATTTCATTCTGAGCTTCACCAAACTCTGTAAAAACCTGCTCTATTCTAAGCACTCACTCGCGTAAATTATTTACTTGAATAGGATTTAAAGTATCTGTTTTGGTTTTCAGTGACTGTAAGTAATTAATGAAATTTGCGAGAGAAGCCTTTAAACCACCACGCTTACCAATAAACAGTTTAAGGCTTTCGTGCATTTTTGCAGTAGAGTTTTCAAGGCCCTGCTCGTTCATTTTGTTCTATTAATTATTTTATAAAGGAATCAAAACAAAATGATAGGTCATTATAATGAATGCTTGTCTGTGAAAACTGGACTGGTGCTAGAACACAGCACAAGAACCTAAACCTGGCGAAATCCTAGAAAATACACACAAAAAATAATTTCAGATATTTTTCGTTGACGTAATAAAACCTTGAATTCTAGGCTAGGAAGTTTGGAGGTTAGGAATCGGCTCACTATCCGCGTTCCTTGCTCCAGGCTGAAACCGAAAATGCCCAAAATGGCGACGCCGCCGCCTGTTTCTGTGATGAAACTGATTCACTTTTCTTCCAAAAATGCTCAAATGCGGTTCGATTGGACCATGTTTTTAACGAACTAGTGGAATGTATTTTTTGCTGGTTTTTATTTGGAAAAAAAGAAATTTACAACACAGTTTGAAATAGGTTCTCAGGTTGCTCGCCCCGCTTATTGTCGGTTGTGCGTGTGTGTAGTTCTCGTCGCGGGCGGCGGCGCTGCCGTGCGCGCTGCTGGAGATTTCTCGGCCAGGGATGGGCATCTACGTATAAATAAAGATTGTCTACGTTCTGGTGTAAATAACGCGTAGACAATGTAAATGTAATCTATGTAGACAACGTGTAAAATATGCAGACAACGCGTAAAGTATACTATTTTTGACAGTTGTCAGGCCTTTAAGGTTATGTTTCTGATTTTGCTCTATTTTGTTTTTTGCTTTGTAAAGGTAATTTTAACTGCAGATAATGTCTAATTTAATGCAATATAAATTTAATTCAATGCAAACTTCCAGAAAAATAGCTCAAATTTCAAGTTTTCCGTTGTCTACAGTATAGTCTAGTCTACATTTTCTACATAGTTCACATAGTCTACATGGAAAAAAATGCATGTAAACAATAAGTAAATAACGAATAGACAAACCGCGTAAAGTAGATTTCATAGTCTACGGCACATCCCTGGTTTCGGCAGCCTCTTGCGGTGTTGCCAGGCAGAATGGAGTAGGTGGAGCGTGGAGCGGCCTGGAGAGCACCATTTTAGTGAATTTAGCCACACGCGGATAATAGCTGAGTCGCTTTCCAGTGACGCACTTTAAGCACTAGAGCACCCCAGGCAGTTTATTGGCGTTCCAGTGCATTAGAGTTTCGCACACCTGAACTGTTTTTTTCCTCTCCTCTGCCCTCTCAAGCACCAGCAATCTTATAGGTGCATCAAAAACACGACGCCGAAAGTAGGGTGCGTTCCAGTGAAACCACAGTTGTTTGGAGCACCAGAGTCTGAAGCTAGGGGTGTGGAGCACCTCAAAATTCGTCACTGGAAAGCCTTTTGCTGCTTCTAGCGAATACATACTTACATTAAGATTTTTATGGTCCTAGGAGCATAATAATGGATCACTTCTATGTTGTGTGTTGAGGACAATAAAGTTAAAATTATGGACCCCTTTAAGATAAAATTTATCACTTACCTCCAGTCTCCTAAGGAATGTATTGAGTTAGCAAAAACAAGCATGTATCATCTCGTATTATTCATAGAGTTGTTTTATAAAATATAAATCAAGCTAATTTAGAAAAGGGATCTGGGTCCAAGATATGCTACTCTGGCGATTTTCTTTGTGCCCCTAATTGACTCCAAAATGGTAAAATTAGATGTTGTTTTTGTTTCGTAAACTACTCATTGGGCATTTGTCGATAAAACGCTCCCATTGTCTTGTTAGGGATATAATACTCCACGGGTAAGAACCTTATCAGACCGCAGGCCTATTCGCACAAATCAACCCCAAGCGTAATCAACTGAACATGATAAATGTTACACATTAATGACCTTTTACGCGGAAACAGAAAACTTCTCGCTATGTCCTCCTTAATGATTTAACAGGCCACAATGATTTATTTTGGGGGAGGACCTCGATATCTAAATGCGTGTGACTGAAATTGGTTTTTATTATTTATAAAAACAAACGTCGTAATGTACTGTGTATTTGATTATATTTAGCACCATACCTACAGCCTTTATTATTTAAGATAGAAAAAAAATTTAAATACAAAACTTGACAGTTTTTTTCTATATTTTTATTTAACGGTATCAGAAAAAACAAAATCACATCGGAAAATGGAGAAACGTAGACAACTTCGACTTTTTTTAATGGAACACCCTGTATATTTTGCCATAAAATGAAAGATTTTTTCTTCCTGATTCCAAATATATATATATTTATCACATTTGAGTGAGTAGTTTTTGACATATTTTAACTTAAATTATGTATAATTTGCACAGAAATTTCAATAAGGATGCCAAGACATTCAAAAATTTAAAAATTTCTTTGGATTTTATTTATAATTTAAGCTAAGATATAGCAAAAACGGCTCATCCAAATGTCATCAATATATATATATATTTGGAATCAGGAAGAAAAGATCTTTCATTTTATCGCAAAATATACAGGGTGTTCCATTAAAAAAAGTTGAAGTTGTCTACGTTTCTCCCTTTTCCGATGCGATTTTGTTTTTTCTGATAACGTTAAAAGAAAATATAGAAAAAAACTGTCAAGTTTTGTATTTTTTTTCTATCTTAAATCATAAAGGCTGTAGGTATGGTGCCAAATATAATCAAATACCCTGTACGTATAGGTTTGTACAGGGTGTTCCAAATTCGAGGGTGAACATTGAGATATGGTAAACTATAAGAGATACGAGGTCGGTTAAATTATGGCAAAGTTGCACAATTTTATGAACAATAAAATGCCGTTTTGAAATTTGAAAAATTCCGAATACTTCCGAAGATATTCGGAAAAAACCGAAATTTTGCAAAATCATTTTTATTTTTTCCTTAGTCCAATTGAAGAGCAATTTTAAAATAAATGTCACTTTATCATTGTTACTTTTTCCCCCTTCAAAAGATGTTGCTATCAAATTTCAGATTCGACGTTTCGTCTTTGGGCGGCCATCATCAACTTTATTTTTTTAAATATGGATCCCTATTTCTTATTTTAGATTTTATGAGCCTCTGATGTCCCAAAACCTATGACTTATCGGACTTATTCGAAAAATTTATATTATTGGCACATTCCATAAGAACTTGATGTGTTAGAGAGAGACAGAGAAGAAAATTTTGGTAGGAAATTACTGAAAATTAGATAAAAATAAAATAAATCAAGTAAATGCGATACGTTATAGGTTTTGGGACATCAGAAGCTCATAAAATTGAAAATAAAAAATAAGGGTCAGTATTTAAAAAAATAAAATTGATGATGGCCGCCCAAAGACGAAACGTCGAATCTGAAATTTGATAGCAACATCTTGTGAAGGGGGAAAAAGTAACAATGATAAAGTGACATTTATTTTAAAATTGCTCTTCAAATAGACTCAGGAAAAAATAAAAATGATTTTGCAAAATTTCGGTTTTTTCCGAATATCTTCGGAAGTATTCGGAATTTTTCAAATTTCAAAACGGCATTTTATTGGTCATAAAATTGTGCAACTTTGCCATAATTTAACCGACCTCGTATCTCTTATAGTTTCCCATATCTCAATGGTCACCCTGGAATTTGGGACACCCTGACTTACGTCGTCATTTGACTTACTTTTTTAACAAATAAGTTTTTGTCTGAAATTTCAAATAAACATATAGGTAGTTCCTTGCACGAAGGTTTGTACTTACGTCATCGATGACGTCATAACTTCGAAAAAAGGGTTTAGTTTGTCGTAGATTAATTAGGTACTAGCTGACGTCACACACATTGAAAGTGACGTTACGTCATGTGACGCTTTGTTTATCTCCCAACGAAAATGAGGCTATGTATGTGACGTCAACTAGTGCCTAATTTTTTTGACTTTAATGAATGGCTTCTGTGCCCGTATTGTTGTAACCGGGGAACAGCGTTCTCAAAAGAACGATTTCTCTGTCTCAGTCGCCCATATTGTTATTTCCATAATACTGACAAAGACAGAGCAATCCTATTCTTCGGCTACAAGAATACAAGCCCTGGTTTTGAAAACCGACGAATGTTTACGACGTCACTCAACTTTTGGTCCGCAAACGCTCCGATACCGATCTACAGGGTGTTTACATTTCAATATGTCTTTAGTTTCTTCTTTATAGCTTCTGCAATTTTTGAGGGATTTAGCTCAAATTTGGTGTATAGGTTACCTACGCAATAGGAGCAAACATACACATAGCAAACGTTTGCCAGAACCTACAGGGTGATACTTATTTCTACCTTATTTATAAACTTTTTGTCCTCTTGTAGTTTTTTCGTATCACCCACCCGTATCAAGAAAAAAAAAAGAAACAATTCTCTGTACCTAATTAGCTAGATATTTGGATTATCTTTTGTTCCTGGCAAACGTTTAAGATGTGCATTCAATTTGAGCTAAATCCCTCAGAAATTGCAGGAGCTATAAAGAAAAAACTAGAAAAATATTGAAATTTCTCTTGATTTGAAATTTCAGTCATAAAAAAAAACAAAGAATCACCCCTTTCCGTTTGTACATGATGTAACTCCCTGTATAATACGCAGTTAATTAATTTAGATATTTTCGGATGACTCAAATAAACTCTATTCTCTATAACAAAACAATAATTCTATTCTTTATAACAAAAACAATAATAGGCCCCTTGCATCAAATTTTTTTATTGCTGATTTCGATAGTCCATGAAAAATAAGTCAACACGTGTTTTTTCTTTTTCTTCTTAGTCAAAAATTGACGGAGATACAACGCTATGAAATATGCCTATGACGTCATCAGGTATAATACTTTATGACGTCGCACATGCTCAGTATATCTATATATACAAAACTTAATATTTGTATAACTTCCGAAATAATCATATTTGGGCGAAATGAAAAAAAAGTAACGATTTTTTTTCGATTTCCTACAGTTTGCAATAAACAATAATCAATTTAATTTTCCATGCAAGTACCCTATTCTATTCTTTATAACAAAACAATAATTCCGAACGTGCTCTATAAATTAATCAACGACAAACCCTTTTTTCCAAGTTATGACGTCATGGATGACGTAAGTACGTACAAAAAGTGCAAAAAAATAAATAATTAATTGAAACGTCTGCATGCCATGAAAATCCAACACACTAAAATTATATAACAGACGATAAAACTTGTAAAAAGTTATAAATAATTTGGTTGCACTGATTTTTTATATTAGTTTTAGGAAGTGCTATGGTGGAATGCAAAATAGGGGTGCTAATTTCGGTTTTGGGGGTGCTACCTTAAGCACCCTCCTAGTTGCGCCTATGATCGTGTTGATATCCAATGTTTCGTTTATAAATAATTGCATTGGTATTTTTTTTAATAAATATTCATCCCTCAGGAAATCCATATTAGTGTAATTATATTATCCTCTAGTGGTTCTTCCCCTTTGAATATTCCGGAACTCAATATCGGTGATATGGGCTATTGAATTTTGGTGGAGTGTCAGTAGTAGTCCTTTATTCGGATGTCTGTATGTCCTAATATATTAGTAATAATTGCGATTGGCAGCGCAATGCAATACGAATTTCAGGAATTTCAAATCAAGGAAATAATTATGGAAACCGCGGAGAAATCGGTTTAGTCATCCCAAAATGCTTTATTGGCGTTTAGAAATTGGCTCTGGATGGATGGATATTGCCTAGTAGGTTTGTTAATAAAACATAATTTGAAGCTTGCATCAGGAAACTAGCTCGAATTTCAAATACTCACACTGAAACTGATCAAAATTGGGTACCTTTTCACAAATGAAAGGTTTGTTGGAGTTGCTTAGAAAATTATAAAAACTCCTCTATTTCACTTATCAGGTTCAATGCAAACAGCCAAATGAGCGATTCTATGGATTTTTCCGGAGTATTTTAGAAATCTTATACAAAGTGAAGCGCGAAAAACTTCACCCCCCACCCCTCCCAGGTTTTTGCAGGTGTTAGATGCTTAATCAAAAATTGTTCAGACTCGTCAATTTTTGTTTTTTGGGCACACATTCCATTGGTATTCCCCAAAATTTCAAATAGACAGGGGGTCGAGCATTTTTCCTACTTTGACAAGCCGTCATTCCGGCAGGAAGAATAGAAGCAACTTAAAGCTTCGGAAATATAATCCTAATAAAAATAGCTATGATGAATAAGTCACTCGACCCCCCCTTTCCATTTGAAATTATGGGGGTACCTGTCACTTCCGCTTAGGAGTTGACAGGCAGGGCAGGGGGTGAAAATAAAAATAAAATGTGTCACTCAAAAAACAAAAATTAACATTTCTGAGCGATTTTTGATTAACTACCCAACATTTGAGAATACCTGGATGGGAAGTTTTTCGTGCCCCACCCAGTATAAGTTTGAGTACTTACTATGTTAGAATAAGATCTAGATTCATATCTGTGCGTATGCTTATGAAGACATTTTTTTTTTCTATAATGAGGATGTGGTTGGTATTTTCAGTGGAAATATAAGATTAGTTCCAACCTCGCCCGGACCATTCCCTCCTCATGCGCATATTACCAGAAGGTTTTATCAACTGATTGAGAATTAAGGAGGTTACTTCAGTTTTTTCCGAGTCAAGTCTATGAGTATGTTTGAAAATAGTTGTTATTTGAAGTTTTGAAATTTAAAAAAAAACAAACCTAAAATCATTCCAAACGAAGTTCAATCTTAAAAGAGTTCGGGAATAATATAAAGTAAGCGCCTGCGCCTAAAACTAGTCCTTGTACGATTTCAAAGAACCATTCTGACACCTTTCAGTTGATAAGTTAAATTAATTGAGAATATTGGGCTTATAAACAATTTACTTTGTTCAACTTCCTGCTAAATGCAGTGCATCGGCCGGACATTCCTTATACCTATACCGTAACTACGAAGACGAAGACATATTAATACATTTCATAAAGCCTTTTCAATAGAATCTAGGGGTTTGCGCCGTATTTCATTTATTGTTTGTTAATTGTCATCATTTTTGTTTTGATACCGATTGCAATTTTCTAGCAAAATTTCTGAAATTTAGAAGAAATCTTTTTTCCAGGATGGGACTTTATTCCTACCTTGTGAATCGCACGCACATCATACCACTTACCAAGCTTTAAGTTTCATTTGCGCTTGCAGCACTCCATAGTCCCTCAGTAGCTATAGAGACTTGTTTCGTTTATATACGTTAGCAAATTAGAGACAAAAAAAATCAAGTCTATACCTTTTCAACTTGAAATTGGGACTAAACAACTTTAAGTTGGGAACTAACAAAATCAAATTGAGAATTAACAATATCAAATTGGGAATAATCATATTTAATTTGGTACTAATCAACTTCAAATTGGGACTAATCAATTTTGATTTGGGAAGAAACAAATTCAAATTGGGAATAGACTTATTTAATTTAGGAAATTATATTTGAGACTTTAACTTTGAGTTTGTTTTTCCTTCCGATTACATTCAAGTCCCTTAGAGAATCATGAACTATTTCTTCGAATTTGAGAAAAATATTTGTGTCAGACATATATATAGCTCATATTCAACGCATTATACATGCGCTAAACATGGCTGATTAGTGATTTGCAAATTGCGAATGAAAACATTTCATCAGAATGAGATTTTCTTCAAATATTTCTTTTATTTCAGCGTAATTTCAAGATTTTCTTCTAAGTATCCAGTCATTTTTACCTTATGTTCTTCTAAAATGTTTGCTTTTCTTTGTCCCCCACATTTCCTTCGAACAACTTCTTGGGTACCTACCCATCGATAAGCAGTAGATTTTTTTATACCCAGTGTGTTAGCCAATCCTCTTCAGTCGCCTTTGTTATTAAAAAGAGCACATTTTGCTTTCAAGCATTTTCTGCTTCAGGTGCTTCAATTTAAGTCATTTTCTTAATTTATTATACGGTTTAAACGCGTAACTGCCGTTTGACTTGCAAAAATTTTTTTTATTCAACAATATCAATTTGAAGTTGATTAGTACCAAATTTAAATTGTTTATTTCCAATTTGATTTTGTTTATTCCCATTTTGAACGTGTTAGTTACCAATTAAAAGTTGATTAATCCCAATTTGAAATTGCTAAGTTCCAAATTGAAATTGATTAATCCCAATTTGAAGTTGAAAAGGTATAGATATATTTCTTTCTATGTACACATTGGTTCAAATTCGAGTCTCATCATTGGGATCTCAGAAGCCGCAAGAGATACAGGTTCGGTTACATTATGACAAACTTTTTCTGATTTACCTAAAAGTTATATCCAAAGGCCACTATTCCTCTCTTATAGGACCCCGCACCCGATACATGAGAATTTCGGAACCATACGATTTTCTTTAAATTTTAATATATTGTAGGTATGGATAAGTACTTCACAAAAAAGTAAGTTAGAATATGGTGGCTCCCCCCGTTTGGCTACAGTGGCATATCAAAGTTACGGCCATCAAAATACAATTTTGCATTGTTTTTGCATTTTGATGCTAAAAATGAGCCTATATTTGATGGATAGTAACAGCGGCGGGTATACAAAATAATTTTTAGTATGTAAGTCCAGTGGCGTACATTGGAATACTGAAAAATTGTGAAAAATCTTCTTTGTGCGGTGGTAATTGGAAAAATTTAATCGGTTATCAGGCTGAAAATAAGTTCATATTTGATAAATAATGATAGGGGTGGATATTTAAACTTACAACACAATAATTTTCATCCATTGCCATAGATAATAGTAGTAAACAATGGTGAAAAATCTTCGTTGTGCGGTAGTAATTGGGAAACATAATTAGGTTATCACTTATCAGGCTGGAAATAAGTTTTTTCTCCAAACGTCAAAAAAACACCACTTTGTTAACTTCTGTCAAGATGTCAGAAATTTAATTTCTATGCTGGTATGCAAATCCAGCAGGTTAACACCTGTCGAGGTGGTAGAAATTCAATTTCTATGCTGCTTGGCAACCCCAGCGGCAGCAAAAGTAATTTTAGTGCCGCTGGAGCGACAGCAAAAGTACTTTTAGTGCCGCTCGTACTTTTACTGCCGCTTAACCATTCATTTACCCCCGAGCTTACCCCATTTGTTTGGAGAAAAAATAGTGTGTTGCATACGGAGTAGAAGCACTTTTTTGTGCTTCAGCAGTATTGCAAGCCTCACTATGTTCGGCTCGCAAACCTACTGCTTCAGCACAAAAAAGTAAAGCTTCTACTCCTAATACAACAATATACTATTATCTGGTAAATAATAATAGATGCGAATATTTGAACTTACACTGAAAAAAAAAGGTACATAAATATAACGAAAAAGTGCATTAAGCCAGTGAATCTCGTCATTAATATTGAGCCGGTGAACGATTTGGTTAATATTATGAACAGCTGTTCGTTAAATAGATGAAAAAAAGGTTCATTGATTTAACGGTTGAATTCATTGTCGCAGAGTAAGGATTTAATCATTTTGACGTATAGAATTCGTTGCCTGAGTGAAATAACTTCTTCAATATAATGTACAAGTAACATTGGTTTAATGGATCGAATTTTCAATTTAATGCATGCGGTTTCATTGGCTCAACGTATGAATGCATTATCCTAGGCTCAGTTGCATGAACTGTGATTAAACCCTCAAAGGACCCCGCAATATTTAAATGGAAATTGGTTACCCGTGATATTTGGATGAAATTTAAATATGTTATTGGGGATGCCGTAAGCAACATTTTTTACCATGGGCACAACCCTGTATATATGACAAGTGAGGCGTGGTTAGCTGTCAAATATTGGAATCTTATATCCAAAAGCAGAGTAACTATGGCAGATTTTGATGAACAAAAAATCTATTTCTACTAAGTCGACCAAGTTAAGTCGAAAAATATCAACCATTTTGACACCTGCCAAAACCCTGTCAAACGGCGGCACTCATCTTTTCCAGTTTTCAATATTTCATGATGTCATTTGACACTTTTAACTTGTATGTAAATTCTGAATTCAAAACTTGAAAAAAAAAATGACAGAACTGTCAAAACCTGTCATTTGTTTTAGTAGAAAAAAATACTCTAATCTGATTCTTTTTTGTTTCAAGGTAGTTTATTGGTGATAAAACATTAAACAAAGTTCATGCATGTCACATTTTGACAACTGTCAGAATCTGTTTTTGCTTTTTGGTTCATATTGAGTTTGTTTGCTTAGTGAAGTTCTACAACTATAATGATAGAATAATACAATAATACAATAGAACTAAACCTTTCACTACGCAAACAAACTCAATATGAACCAAAAATCTATTACCAGATTCTGACAGTTGTCACAATGTGACATGCATGAACTTTGTTTAATGTTTTATCACCGCTAAACTACCTTGAAACAAAAAAGAACCAGATTAGAGTATTTTTTTCTACTAAAACAAATGACAGGTTTTGACAGTTCTGTCTTTTTTTTTTCAATTTTTGAATTCAGAATTTACATACCAGTTAAAAATGTCAAATGACATCATAAAATATTGAAAACGGGAAAAGATGAGTGCTGCCGTTTGGCAGGGTTTTGACAGGTGTCAAAATGGTTGACATTTTTCGACTTGACTTGGTCGACTTAGTAGACATCGATACTTCGATCATCAAAATCTGCCATAGTCACTCTTCTTTAGGATATAAGATTCCAATATTTGACAGCTAACCACGCCTCACCTGTCATATATACAGGGTTGTGGCCATGGTAAAAAATGTTGCTTACGGCATCCCCAATGACATATTTAAATTTCATCCAAATATCACGGGTAACCAATTTCCATTTAAATATTGCGGGGTCCTTTATTAGGCATGTTGAATCATCATCATCATCATAGGCAATCACTCGATACCGAGTATGATTATTTTCTGTTCTATTCTTCATCGATTGTGCGTGTTCTGATGGCCATAGAAACCAAGTCTGGAGCCGCACACTCTTCCACAGTCTTGGCCCGCCCAATATTTGACAGCATTGTCTCTTCCTCTGATCTCTCACTCCTTCCTGCGTTCCCTCTTTTCTGTCTCGTGTCTGCGTCGCTGTTCTTCAAAAGTTTGTGGTCCATCGTGAACTACTCGACTCCACAAGGGCCTATCATTTGTCCTCGACTCCCAGTTGCTGATATCAATGTGGCACTTTGCCAAAATTTCCTTTCGAACATCTTTGTAGCGTTTCTATTGATCTCCTTGATTCTGTTTTCCATCTTTCAGCTGACTGTAGAGAATTTGTCGTGGAAGACGTGTTTCGGGCATGCGAAAGAGGTGACCTGTCAAGCGAAGTTAGTGCTTGATGATAAGGGCTTCCAAGTTATTTGGGTTGGCCTCCTCTAAAACACTAAGTTTCTTTCGTCGGTCTGGCCATTTAATCCGTAGGATCCTTCTAAGGCATCGCTGGTGGTATTTTTCTAGGCTTTTTATGTGTTTTCTGTAGGAGGTTCATGTTTTGCAGTTATTTATGTAAGTTTTAGTATTACAACTGTATTGTAGACACGAAGTTTGATATCAGCGCTGATGTCGTGATTGTTGCAAACTCTGTCTAGAAGTCGCCCAAACGCCGCGCTAACACACTTCAAGCAATGTTGGATTTCAGCGTCAATGGTTGCCTTCGCTGACAGATGGCTCCGGGGTAGTGTCCCAGGTTCTGCAAGGTTTTTTGTATACTATAAATGAAGAAGTTATTTCACTCAATGAATACCTGAATTTCGAATTTCTTCCAAAAAGAGTTGAAACACCAACACAAAACATAATTTCCGGATAATTTACGGTATACTGTCGATAATATGGAGTGCGGGTGTGTTTAATGAATTCTATACGTATGATGAATAGGTTTATATCGAAACTATAAAATTCATTAAATTAATGAGTAAAGTTTGTTAGTTATAAACGTTCATTAAATAACTAACACATACGTCAAGCTGATGAAACATATATTCATTAATTAATGAAATCTTGTTCATTGATTCGATGCATAACTTCATTGACACAATGAAGAAAGTTCCATAAGCATGATGAACAAACTTTTTGGGATAAGAAATAATCATCAGTACAATGAATGTGGTTTATGAACGATTATTCATAAAATCAAGGAATAGAATCACTGGTCTTCAGAGAAAGTTCCTTATACTGATGAAAGTGTTCGTTCGAACAATGGAAAATAAAAATTCACGGGTTTTATGATAATAATGAACATAAATTCGTTACATTAAGGAACGAAGTTATATGAACACCGATTAATTGGATTGATGAAATATTTCATTTAATTAATGACAAAAAAATAACAACCGCCATTCGTCAATATTATGCACCATTTTTTTTTCAGTGTAGGATACAACAATTTTCATCCAGTGTTGAGTCGAGTGCCGCGGATAACAGTAATAAGAAATTGTGAAAAATATGCTTTGTGAGGTGGTCATTGGAAAAAGTAATTAGGTCATCGGGCTGAAAAAAAAAAATAATCATATAACTTTCAACACATCGATCACTTGAAAATTATTATTATTATCACCTTATGCTAAGCTATACTGTTTACTGTCCAGCTGCAGGACGACGATCTTGGAAATCTTAACTACATTCAACAATCTCGTTGAAGGATAAAGCACTACATTTCCTTGATGCCTTCCGTATTCCAAATACCACAAAATGCGGGATACAATAGCATGATGTAATAGGATCTGGTAGGAGAGCCGGAGACCCTCAATATTTATTTTAAGTCAAAGACATTGGAAGTAATGTATGTTGGTTGAAATTTTGTCTTAGCATTCGATCCTCGGCATCGTTTATTGGAGTCCAAGGACCTTGTCCAAATCTGCGATTAATATTTTCTTCTTCTACTCTTTATTGAAGAAAATTCGGATCTCTAGCAAGATGAAGCATTCTCTCTTCTCTTGCAACGTCAGCTCCATGATTATTAATGGGATCGTGGAATCTGTTTATCATGCGTGTGCATTAATGAACAAATTCCATATATCCTTATTTCCAGCTCACATGCGGGAACGAATGCTTACCAGTTTGTTCTTGAAATACAACAAAATGAACCTGGACTTATACGGACTCGGCTTTCTCACGATTTACTCAAGAAACAAGACAATCTACTACATACATAACTTACAATGTCGTTGACTTAGAAGTAAATATTGAGGGTCCCCTACCAGATCCTATTACATCATGCACATGTGAAGTATTTGCTAAAGCTCTGGATATGTGTGTGAATAAATTCCGCATTTTGTGGTATTTGGGATGCGGAAGGCATCAAGGAAATGAAGTGGATCATCCTTCAACGAGATTGTTGAATATTGTTAAGAATAATATACCCAAGATCGTCGTCCTGCAGCTGGACAGTAAACAGTATAGCTTTGGATGAGATAAAGGTGATATTAATAACCATTTTCAAGTGATCGATGTGTTGAAAGTCGTATGATTTTTTTTGTGTTTTTTAGTCCGATTACCTAATAACTTTTTCCAATGACCACCTCACAAAGCATATTTTTCACAGTTTTGTGAAAATCAAGCTAAAATCGTTTTTGGAAAGGAACTCAGGTTACTTTGCAATCTGTTGTTTGGAATACCCTGGAGAAGAATGAATGAAATTCGAGAATATGCCGACGAAATAAGGGCACGACTTCTTGGGATACATGATAAGTGATAATAACTTAATTACTTTTCCCAATTACCAACGCACAAAGCATATTTTTCACAATTTTTTCTTACTGTTATCCACGGCACTCGACTCAACATTGGATGAAAATTGTTGTGAGGTACCTGTCCCAAATAAGGCCATGTTAAGAAGTTTAATTTTTTTCCTAACATTATCCTCCAAACCCAACCAAAATCACCAGCTTATATGTAAAGTGTTTCGCTTCTATTACTTGAATATTAACTCCAATTTATTTATTTTTTCATATAAGTGGTGGTTTTTGCGTAAAACAAAAACGCTTACCATTGGCCTTATTCGGATCACTATGCTCCTAATAAGGCCACCATTAAAAAATGTTTAAAATAAATACAAATATTTATAAAAATATTATTATTTGAGAAATAGTTAACAAAATAGAACTTACGTTTGCTGCATTCCTAAAAAATCAATAATTCCAAGTTCTGGGATGGTGATCCAAATAGGTCTGCATACAACTAGGACAAATGAACCGCAACATCTCTTGCTTGGTTAGACTCCAGGCATTTCAAAAAAAATCACTAAGATAATAATATGACACATTCTTTTAAAAAAACACTGTGATGTGAGGCCAATTGAACATTTTTCCTATGATGGCCTTATTAGGAACATGTAAAATTGATAAAAAAAAAGTCTGTAACTAGAAATCTAGCAAAGATATTATTCTGTACTTACTCTGTAGCTTTCTCAATACATAAATGTTCCTTAAAAAATTACAATCGTTCCATTCACTTAATAAACACGTATAATAAGCTAATTTGAGTTCCAGCCCCAAAGTTATAATGTGACATATGAAATATGTGGTAGGCCATTTTTCGACATATGACGAGTTGCTAGGAACCCTTGCAATAATTTTTGATTTGCATTATAGATTTCTTTTTTAATAATATTGTAATTTTTGAAAATGGGATTCAATATTAGGCAATAAAGAGCACTGGCCTTATTAGGTACATGGCCCTATTGTAAGATCAAATATTCGCATCTATCATTATTTACCAGATAGAACTTATTTTTAGCCTGATAAGTGATAACCTAATTACTTTTCCCTTAACACCGCACAACGAAGATTTTTAACTATTTTTTACTATGGCACTGGATGAAAATTATTGTGTTGTAAGTTTAAATATTCGCCCCTGCCATTATTTATCAAATATGAACTTATTTTCAGCCTGATAACCGATTAAATTTTTCCAATTACCACCGCACAAAGAAGATTTTTCACATTTTTCAGTATACCAATGTAAGCCACAGGACTTACATATTCTGCTAAAAATTTTATTTTGTATACCCGCCGCTGTTACTATCCATCAAATATAGGCCCGTTTTTAGCATCAAAATGCAAAAACAATGCAAAATTGTATTTTATTTTTAACCATATATGAAATGTTGTCATTACTGACTTTTCAAAAATTTGAAAATGTCACATTTCTGTCTTTTCATTTTCCTGCTCCATTACCTGTCCCAGGACGGGAAGTGAGGACGGGATTTTTTTTCCGTATTCATTTCCCGTCCACGGACGGAAAATGGAGCAGGGAAATATTTCCCGTTCTCATTTTCCTCTTCATTTGCCGACCTCATTTGGTTGCCCCGAATTTTTTTTTTTTCAAGAAATTATGGTTAAAAATAAAATAGTATACAACCCTCGACGGGAAACTTCATTGCTGTCTCGAGGTTCAGTTTATCTCGACGCTACGCGTCTCGATAAACTATAAAACCTCTCGACCAGTATCTAATGAAGCATTTCCCGTCTCGGATTGTAATATACTATTAATGGCCGTAACTTTGATATATCACTGTAGCCAAACGGAGGGAGCCACCATATTCTAACTTACTTTTTTGTGGAGTACTTATCCCTACCTACTTATCCCTACCTACAACATATTAAAATTTAAAGAAAATCATATGGTTCCGAAATTCTCATGTAATGGGTGCGGGGTCCTTTAAAATCTGATGATACCTCTTACCGTCAACACTTTTACTTTTTTAAATACCTCTTAGGATTTTTCCTCGGATTTTTCATTTTAAAAGCTATGACTTCACAACTTTTGATTTTTAAATGTTTCGATGACTATCGGAATATCAAATATTTTCAACATAAAGGAAGATGCAATTTTTCCAAAAATTATAGGTACCTAATAGACCGTGAGATAGGGCCTGTTTAGTGGAGTCATTTTTTTTTGTCTGGCATTTTGAGGGATGAATGTGGCTAGTTAGCTGATGAGAATATAGGTGGTTTTAGTGCTTGCCACCTGTTCGAAATGTCAACAGAATGTTTCGCCGGAAAACTCGACTTCGAACTGGGATTACCGTCTGGCGATTTTTCAGCGATATTTTCATAACAAAACCTTTCATTCTCTCGATTACCAGACAAAAAGTAAACGCGGAAGGTTTTTTTCTTTTCTCTTGGAATATGACACTCATCCCCACTTTTTCAGCTATTGAAAAGCATCTGGTATTTTTTATGGGTGAATTATTCATCAATGTCAATCTTTTATTTAGAAGCCAAAAAATTTGAGATCATTAAAAAAAAAATCCTCATGTAAATCAATTTTTTTCTTCTGCAAATTTTCGAAAGGGAGGCAGGCATTAAAACCACCCATATTCTCATCAGCTAGTAGCCACATTCAGTCCTCAAAATGCCAGACAAAAAAAAATGACTCCACTAAACAGGCCCTATCTCACAGTCTATAATCAATCAAATTTCAAAACAGAATTTTATTAGGCATCAAATTATGCAGGCTTGCCATAATTTAACCGATTCTGTATGTCATACATTTTCCGAGATCCCTATGATGTGGCTGGAATTTCAACCACCTTGTACATACAGCTTCGGTGCTCACTAAAAGGCGAGACCTACAGTTTAAGAAACATACAATTGCGGCAGCCACCACTATCAATCAACCAATAATGTACTACCGTTCATACGTTTATGTTTTGGCAATAATGTGAACCCTATATGGTGTATGCTTCTCAAAAGAAAATTTCTCCAGAGAAATCCAAATAAATTTAGCATTTCTAATAAAGCTATTGAATGAAGAAATCCCGTGTCAAGCGTTCGACAGTGATAAATTTTCCTTGTCCCTCAGCATATACACGAAGCTCTTTATTAAAAGGAGATCAGGACCCGTCTTAACTGTCACGCAGCAGGAAACAGGCTGAAGGGTGTGCATTATAAACTATCGATTTATGTTTTTTTTATACTTTTGAATATCTTTTTTATTCAGATTTTTTTCTTATTTATTTTCGTAGAAAATCTTCATATATCAAGTTTCGTTGAACAGGGCAATATTTGAAATCTCACTTATTTCTGGGTAAGCAGGTATTCACAGATTTGGGAAACAGAGGAATCAGAATCCTCTTTATCACAGAAGTAGGCCACGTTTTAGAGAGAAATGACAAAATAATTTTATGAAGATTATTATTAGAATTCAATGGAATGAGTTATGATTGTTATGTCAATGATTTCGTGTCCTTCTTCATACATTTTGGTGTTTTTTCGTGGGTTGTAGGACAGTAAAGGATGTGTGAATAAAACTATTTCCTTTTGCAACTTTTCGTGCCTTTAGTGATACTTTTTCATACTCAAGAACAGTTTAACATCCCACTATCTTGAACTTGAAAAAGTGTAAATAAAGGCACGAAACGTTGCAAAAGGAAATAGTTTTAATCACACATCCTTTACTGTCCTACAACCCACGAAAAAACACCAGAAAGTTATGATTGTTGTTGTTTTTGTTTCTTAATATATTTCGCCATATTTTCATTAGTTCAGTAGGTTCATATTATTTATTCGCACTAAAAAACGGCCTTCTAACAGATGACTGAGACAAAAGCCTCTTAGACTATAATCCTGGCTGTTCTAGCCATTGCTTGTTCATCAGCCGGTTCTCTTCCTTTCTGGGTTCTCCTTGGAAGTGCGCATGTTCGAGGCCGCAGATTGGTTCTGGCACAGTGAACGGAGTAGAAGTTTTCATTCTCGCAAATCTGTCTGCGCATTCGTAAGCCTCAACCCCTATTTGTCCAGGCACCCAGAGGAGTCTTTTTTTGTTTTCTTTTCTTAACTCATTGAGTTTCTGTAGACATTTCCATGCTATCTTAGAATAATAATTGATGACTGGGGAGCTCAATGATTTGATAGCTGCTTAGCTGTCATATATTATTATATCTTGCTTCCAATATCATCTGTTAGAACTGAACGCATCTTTCAATTGCATGCAATTCCATTTGAAAGATGCTTGGTGATTTGCCTATTGGCTCCGAGTATTTAATACGTGGCCCGAATACTCCTGCTCCAGTTCCCTCAGCAGTATTTGCTCTTTTCCTAAGGGGTTTCTTTGCTGTTGCTAGCTGGGCCAAGCAACTACTACGTGAGTAATAATAGGTCTCACTATCATAGTATACATCCATCGCAGGTTTGATGGGTTACAGACCCAAGATTTACGTGCAATGTTTTTGCAGACCATTCCTTCGTAGTTTGCAGTATGGAGGCGCATGCTATTTCTTCGAGTTTGCCTCTCGCCATAATGGCAATATCATCGGCGTATCCAAAGCAGGCGAAGCCCTCAACAGTCAGTATACTCAAGAGAACATCAGCTACTATACTCCACATCAAAGGTGAGAGTACCCGTCCCTGTGTACCATCGTCACCAAAAGTAACTGGGACAGAATCACATTAGCTCTTGTCCTATTATATTAATTTTATTGTCAAATATTTGTCAAACTATGAATTGAATGCATTGGAATGAATGACAGTAGAATTAGTCCAGGAGATTATTATGCATTATTTATTTCCCAGATACTTTTGGTGACGATGGTACATCTCCTAGTTATGCTGACGCTGACTTAAATGGTCTGTTTACTTATGTACGTTTCGGCAATTCTCATGACAAGCAATTCTCACATCCCGGTAAATATGGTTTTGTGCACTCCTTTTTTGACGAGTGCATAGTTGATTGACTCATGAGAGGTGTTATCAAATGGCACATTCCCCCTCAATGTCCACGAAAGCACAGATGCATAGGGGAGGTTGGGCCACCATGAGACGCGTTTACCATGAGACAGTCGCCATTATTTTTAAATGACGCGGGCTATTTATCTCCATTTCACAGTACATCAAGTATAAAACATGTTAGTCTTATTTCTGTTGCCAGAGAAGCTGTACGTGCGCTTCCGAATTTTTTGCAGGTTTCGATTTGTTTTCACCATAGTGAAATTTCTTTTGCTGTAAGTTCAGTACCTCATCAGTCGTTCCCAATATATTTTCATTTGGTTCTGAGGTTTCCAACACAACAGGTGGATATTAATTTCATTGTTTATGTATATTACGAGTCAATTTTTTCACGTTTTACCAAAATATTGCGGTTTGTAAGTCAAACCTACCACGGGCTACAATGAGACACGAAGTTTGGGCCCCCTTGAGCCGTGTCTCAAATGTTGAGAAAAAATATTTTATTCAAGGCATGTCACGGGGACGCAAAAAAAGCATCAAAAAGGCCTGTTTAGTGCCGAGTCAATGAAAAGGGCTGTCAAAGATGTGATTAAACATAAATTAAGCATTTAAGGAATGCAGCAGAGAAAAACGAAAAACAACGTGAAATATCAAACATTTGCAAGATATGTTGAAAAAACACAAAATAACAAAGAAAAGTTATAGTCCAAGAAACGGAGATCTGAAAAGAGGGGTTACCTCAACATAATTAGAAGTTGAAATTTTTTTGGGGGGATCGGTTCATTTTAATATGCTAAACAACATATTAAGTTTGCGACCTTGTACTTCCATAGGGTTTTCAGTTAGGGGTGGTTTTTAGGGGTAATTTGCGGTTTATGGAGAACGCTGCTCGAAGGGATGGTTCAATAGTAAAAAGTTTCAAATGAATGTTGTAGCTGAAGTTTTTTGCTATAAAAAACTCAGCGACAGCACCCCTCTATCTTCTATAGTTTTTTTTCTGCAGCTTCTTGAATAGTAGCATGTTTTTGTTCAAGGTCACTGAATCAACGTTTTGCCATTTTACGCGCATTTGTTGCAGCAGCGGCCGAATGCATAATCCGATTTCAATTTTTCAAACACCACATTATTTCTAATGAAATGCACTCTCCAATGCTTTTTTGTTCGAATTTTTTGCTTGAAAATTAAGCGAACACGGACTTGTCTAATGTGCGAGGAAGTTGTAAATTGCATCGAAAACTACCCCTTTCTTGCATTCACTCTAATTTCTAAACGGGGCCAAATATTTGGTGACAGTTTTCGACAATCGGCAGCCCATTTATTCCTCTCATAATGCCCCAGCGGATTTTTTTTTTCGTTAATCACTTAATGACTTATTGGCCTGAAAACGTCGCGCGGGATTTTTCAAAAAGTAAAAAATAATTAAAATTGTCGCATAGCGCAGAAATTTGGTACGATGGCCTTATTTATTGTTCTTACGAATATACTGCAACTTTAATTGCTTCACATGATATAAAATTGCAGTATAATCATGAGAACAATAAATAAAGCCATCGTACCAAATTTCAGCGCTATGCGACAATTTTAATTTTTTTTTACTTTTTGAAAAATCGCGCGCGACGTTTTCAGGCCAATAAGTCATTAAGTGATTAACGAAAAAAAAAATCCGTTGGGGCATTATGGGAGGAATAAATTGGCTGCCGATTGTCGAAAACTGTCACCAAATATTTGGCCCCGTTTAGAAATTAGAGTGAATGCAAGAAAGGGGTAGTTTTCGATGCAATTTACAACTTCCTCGCACATTAGACAAGTCCGTGCTCGCTTAATTTTCAAGCAAAAAATTCGAACAAAAAAGCATTGGATAGTGCATTTCATTAGAAATAATGTGGTGTTTGAAAAATTGAAATCGGATTATGCATTCGGCCGCTGCTGCAACAAATGCGCGCAAAATGGCAAAACGTTGATTCAGTGACCTTGAACAAAAACATGCAGCTATTCAAGACGCTGCAGAAAAAAAACTATAGAAGATAGACGGGTGCTGTCGCTGAGTTTTTTATAGCAAAAAGCTTCAGCTACAACATTAATTTGAAACTTTTTGCTATTGGACCATCTTTTTGAGCAGCGTTCTCCATAAACTGCAAATTAACCCTAAAAACCACCCCTAACTGAAAACCCTATGGAAGTACAAGGTCGCAAACTTAATATGTTATTAAGCACATGAAAATGAACCGATCCCCCCCAAAAAATGTTAACTTCTAATTATGTTGAGGTAAACTTCCTTTATTGCTTGGACTATTATCTTACCGCTCGTTACGATGTAATATTTTTGACTGAACCTTATTTTTCGCCTTTTTTTTTTTAAGTTTTTATGTATGTCTCAAAGTGGCCCCCTACTGTATACGTAACTTCTTAGTGTTGTAACAAAGTTTCAGTATTTTTCATAAAATAAGTACGCCTCCCGCTTCGACTTAATTAAATTATTAATTGCGTGACTTAATTTTATAAATTCACGGCGGTATTAATTAAAATCCTCTTTATATTATTCGTAAATATTAACCCTCCATTAGGCGCGCGAGTTTTTATAACATCATTAGTCGCGCTGTATCACAGAGATACATGTACTAAATCATTGATAAAAAAATTGAGCCATCTGATGAATTTCGGTTTTACAATTTCTATATATTTATTCGTGTACTCAACAATCATTTTTTACTGAAAAAAGTTTCCAGAAGTTGGATTCTGTTTTCGCAGTCGTTATAGTTTGGCCAACCACGCCCGGCAGCTTTACCATACTATTAGCTGGTCTCTTCCGAGTCAGCTTGGGAGGAATTTTGTGTTATCGAGTTCCATCTTCACCTAAGATGAACAGCCTCTTGTACCATAATATGTGTATGTAAAAAAAATACCAAAAAAATAGTTACAATTGAAGAGCACCGATGGTAACAAGAAAAGTCGCGTTGTATCAGTCAGGTATAAAGCCGAGCGGACCCCTAGTTTTTTGGAAATTCCAAATTTCCAAGTAGAGGTATGACCATGTAATTCTGGGAAAGTAATAAGTATAGGGTACCTAAGGACTACTGCAAGACATAATATTATAAGGTTTTTCCTTTTCGATTTATTTGCAAAAATAATAGGCATGTATCTCTCAGATACACGCGCGACTAATGGAAGGTTAAATACATTATCATGATTTCGCATGACCTCGGCTGGAATCTACAGATCCAGGCAGGAATTTCGGTCGGTATCAGCTAATTTGCATATTTCCGTTTACTCCGCCGCGTCCCTGACCCATATTTTTGGCTATAAATTGGGCAGAATTTGCTGCTAAAAGACAGTCTTCCACCGGTCTCGAAAAGCTAGTCGACCTGACAGCAGTGTTAGCAACATCCAATATCACCACCTGAACCGTCCGAGGTAAATCAACCCGCCGTAACCACAATAATAGGGGTCAGTTCTTGTAGGGCCGCGAATTAAACCAGAAGGTAAAAATCAATTATATAAGCTTCACTAAAAGATTTTCGCCCGGAACCTTGGACGGGCAAATCTTTTCCTGCAATAGGGGTAAGTCTCTATTGCTCTCAGAACTTCGCCCGGCACCCTGGACGGGTAGTTCTGTATGAGAAATTTTCGCCTGGAACCTAGGACAGGTATTTTTCTCCGAATCTTATATGGTATCTCTAATCCGTTAAATATATGATTCGAGAACTGACGCTTATGTAGTTGCAGGTGGTGTCCGTATATTTGCTTGGGTCACCGGAGTTTGTTTTACCGCTTTATTGCTATTTAACACTTGCCGTTAGCGTTAACGTTACCGGAACTTTTAGAGCTATCGGAAGGCTGACCGTTCCGTTATCGCTGCCGTTAACTTTTTCCGGACACGCTTTTCACCGCCTGCGTGGTCACGCTTTTACCGCACGCACATAATTTTCCACCCATTTAATCATCTCTCTCTCACGCATCCCCGTTCATTCTTTCACAGGGTTAATTAAGGGTTTTTCCTGTAAATATTTTCCGGTTATACAGAGTGTTATATTTATTTAAATTTATCGACTGTTGTCTATTTCTTTTCCCCAAACCAAGGTTTTCAGAAAGTTTTCAGAGCTAGCGTGTGTGACCCCTGGATTACCGTTTCTCCACTGTAACAATCTACCTGGTGCACGTGGGCCCTCAACCACTTTAATCCTGAGGGTGGCGCCCGAGGCAAACCGTTAGATAAACCGACTTACACTGAACCCGTGTTGATTACGCAACAAAAGCGCCTTACAGTGTGTTCTGTATGCTGTCGGAGAGCTCAAAGCTACCTATCTCTAAGAACTTTCTCGCAAAGTGGTGAAAACTATTTCCAGTTACATTTGCTGAAGCGTTCGGTAGGAACTTTAAGTCAATGCAATGTAGGAAACCAGTTGACGGAATGGTTAAACGGCACAATCGGATCATTAATCAATATATTTCGATGTTTGTCGATGAGCAGGAGCGCACCTTGAATAAACCGGTGACTTTTCTGGTCCTCTCGACCTCTTAGCCTGAATCTACCGGCTAAACCTTATCGTTACTGGTGACTAGAGCTGGAAGAAAAAAAAATCTTATGTTTGGCAGACAATACTAGCAAAGAATGACAAAGCCCAAAATTACAGCAAAATTAACATAAAGTTTGTTTCGCCAGGGTTTGTACTTGCCACCAGCATTTGCCTTCCTTGTTTAACAAATCAAAATTGACTGAAACAAATCAATGACGTCAAAAACGTTCGTCGGTTCTTAAATCATTTTAATTTGTCAAAAAAATTGAATGTGTCATATGAATTAATCTACGACAACCCTTTTTTTTTCCAGTTTCAAGGTCAAGTATGAACCCTGGTGAAACGGACCTTACTTATACAATCTGAATCAGAAAAACGAGAACTTTAAAAATTTGAAAGAAAAAAAAAGGGCATTCTATTTAAAAAAAGTGAATATTGACATATTTTTTACTTTGTGATGCTCATTAATTTGTTAAATCTAATTAAAAATTCTGGCGGTTCAGATAAAATGCTACAACTTTTGTATTTTCACCTTCCACCTATGACCTGTAATTACGGCTGCAGGTGGGTGTCAAAATATAGTGACTCACCCTGTACAGTAGGCACTTGCAATTATCTCAACTCATCTAACTCGTTATCTAATTTTGTTTTTGGGGAAATCCATTGATGTAAACATACATGAAAAAAATTCAAGGTTCTAAAAATATATTTTTTCTACAACTGTCAAAAAATGGTGATGTTCGCACACTCATGACAGTTTGCGAAGTGACACTTTTTTTCCCAGGTATAGATTTTTTAACGTTCCCATGACGCCGTGCGCGAACTAGCTTTTTCGCACACTAGTGCGCGAAATAGCTAGTTTGCACACTGCTGTCATGGTGACACATACCTGTCAGGAAACCAAAAATAATTAAAATTCACCTACCTTTGATTGAAAATGCAATTTTGCCTTCGAATGATCGATATTTATTGTTTGCAACTCGGGCGCGAAATACTTTGATGATCTCGACTATTTTTTTAACTCGGCTGCGCCTCGTTAAAAAAAATCAGATCTCGATCACCAAAGTAGCATTTCGCGCACTAGATACAAAAATAACTATATTTCGCATCCATAGAAAAGAGCCTGCAAGTCCTAAATAAATTAGGTAATTATTAATTTGATAAATACTTTAAATGTAAATATAAACATAACCAAAATATGCAGATATATTTATTATTATTAATAATTTAGAGACAACAATTTTCCACCACACTGTTTTTCACAATTACGAGTATTACGACGACCCTGTTGTAAAGAATAGTTTCAACACGATTGAAATTCTATTCTCCTTAATTTTTTCAGCTTCAATTTCGTCGAGATCACCAAAAACATTTCGCGCCCGAGTAGCAAACAATATTTTTTTTAAATACAACTCCATTCAAATATCGATCATTCGAACCCAAAATTGCATTCCCAATCAAAGGCAGGTGCGAAATAGCTAGTTCGGACACTGGTGTCATGGAAACGTTAAAAAATCAATACCTGGGAAAAAAGTGTCACTTCGCAAACTGTCATGAGTGTGCGAACATCATCATTTTTTGACAGTTGTAGAAAAAGTATATTTTTTAATAGGCAATAATTGGTGCTTTTGAGACAAGGTGCCGGAAGGTATCCGTCCAGCATCAGCTTTAAAATTTCGAAACTTCAAAAGACAGGGGGCCTATGGGTTAAGGTACCGACCTTCCTACCTATATTTGAAGAAGGGAGTGGCAGTATGTAGGTATACCTGGGATTTAACTGCTTTGGGGCCCTAATAGGGCCCCAAGATGTAGGGCCTGCCTATACCTAGGTACTGCAAAGCAATTGTGTGATGTGTAAGTTGAATAATTTGCACTAAGCGCCCTAAGCGGCGAAATGTGATTTAATTGAACTCTCCATTTCTGAATTCTATTTTCAAACAAGTCGATATAGAAAACTAAATTAATTTCTTTTTTTACAGCTTTACAAAAAATCGAATTTTTTAAGTTTTGTGGTTGACATCATTTCAATAAGTACATTCAGGCGGTGTCCAGAGGCTAAGTTCAGCCACTCAGAGGGACTTTATTCTCGGAACAGGGAGCAGCATTTTCATGAGAACGAAGGTTCTGTCTTCGTCGTCCGTATTCATATTTCAATAGCACTGACAATGACAGAGCAATTGTTCTCATGAGAACGCTATTCCTCGGTTCCGAGAATAAAGTCCCTGCTGAGTGGCTGAGCTTAGCCGCTGACCCCGCCTGAATGTGAATGTACCCAATGTTTCTAACAGGCCAATTTTTGCCTGACGTTAGGATTATTGACTTTTTTCAAGTTGACTTTGAATTTATTTCAATATTTTTCTTTATTGCATAGCAAATATTGAAACTCACGATGTCACTTGACTCATTTCAACATCTTGAAATTATAAAATGTCAATAACTGAAAGTGGACTTACTGCATAGCAAATATTGAAATGTCTGTCAAATTTCAATTTTATGTCACAATTTCAACCGCGACTTGAAGTCATTCTCAAACCGCAGTTATATCTATTTTGCGGGAACTCGTTATCTCTTGAGGTCATCTTCACCAGGAAATCCATCATCGTCGTTTGTCCATCATCGTCGTCTGTCCATCATCTTCGTCTGTCCATCATCATCGTCCACCTATCGTCGTCCGTCTATCATCGGGCATCATCGTCGTCTCGTCATCGGCCGTCTTCGTCTAATCATCGGGAGTAGTCATCTGTCGGGGAACCGAGCCCTCGGTTCAGCATTCTAGGCATATAACACCGGCACAATTGAGCACAAAATGAGCACAATTGAATGAGCCAAAAATAGAAAAATATTGCCAAAAAGTCAAAAAAATTGGGGCTGGGGTCAAGCTGGCCTCCGGATTTGTTTCATTTTTTTTTAGTGCATGGAAATGAGCTAATGAGCACAATTCACATAAACACCGGCACAATTGACTACAATAGGGTAGTGGACAAGGTATAATTTCAATGAAATCGATGATCTATTGTTCATCTATGGTCTAAATGAAAAATATTCCTATTGAAAGATATTTCAGAAAAAATTACTAACTTTGTTTAAAACGATTGTAAAATTAGATTTTTGGGATGCACCATTTAAACGAAAATACTTCGCGCCTTGATTCTACGTCATAGCTGTTGTATTTGAGTATGAAATGAATCAAACCTTCGTCCTATATTCTACACACACTTACTCATTAGTGCAAAAAAGAGAGATATATCAGCGTCTGTGTGTCATTACATCTAGACGCACCCTCAACTTAACCCCACTTTTTGAGAGATTTCCATTTGTCAATCAGAGCGGTCTGAGTTTATCTGCATCTTTTTTTAAAAGCATGTAAAATATAAGGACGCGCAGACCGCGCTCTCACCTCTCTTATTAATGTCAGAATGTCATGGACACAACAGCTATGACGTAATTTCCGGGCGGTAAATTATAGCGTTTAAAAAGGGTACAAATTTGTTAATTTTTTTTTAGGTTTATTTTCGTTTTCTAATATCAAAGAATCATCAAGTACTATTTATTTTGTTATGGAGATTAATAAAATAGTTATTTATGCAACCAGTGTGAAAAAAGGTGCTTTACGCACGTATTGCATACAAAAATTTTTCTACTACCACTCAAATATGTGTAAAAAATTAAATTTAGATAATTACTTCACGCACTAGTGCGTAAAGAATTTTTACTTCACGCACTAGTGCGTGAAGTAATTTACCAGAAAAATGCCAAATTGACAGTTTCGACATCTGTTTTGACATTACTTTACGCACTAGTGTGTGAAGTGAATTACTTTACGCACTAGTGCGTGAAGTGAAATTTTACGTCTTCTAAATAGTGCGTAAAGTGAGTACTTTACGCATGGTAGTAGAAAAAAAATATTTCAAAAAATTGTCCACTACCCTATTATGAAACAGCACCCAGCCGAATGTGGGAGGGGGGCAACTTATATAAGTGCATGCAAGAGTTCCGGTTTGCAGTCGTCGACGCTCTGATAAAAAAAGGCAAATAGAAATGATTGAAATGATACATATTTTTTAAATAGGTATTTAAAATAATAGCATAGTATATTATGCAATGATCATGTGCTGATGGCCATTAATACTAGAGTGATTTGCGCATGAATTCCGCATCCGCGCACCTCTAATTTATTTATTTTTTGTTGTTAGTTTTTGTAAATATGCCAAACTTTTAGTAGGCAACTTGTTGTTTTACGCTTAATTAACATGTAATAGTATATTACAATCCGAGACGGGAAATACTTCATTGCTGGTCGAGAGGTTATATAGTTATTATACACTGAACCTCGAGACAGCAATGAAGTTTCCCGCCGAGGTTTGTATACTATTTTATTTTTAACCAAAATTTCTTGAAAAAAAAAAATCGTGAGAACCAAATAAGGTCGGAAAATGAGGACAGGAAATGAGGACGGAAAATACTTCCCTGCTCTATTTTCCGTCCGTGGACGGGAAATGAGGACGGAAAAAATTTCCCGTCCTCATTTTCCGTCCTGGGACAAGAAATGGAGCAGGAAAATGAAAAGACAGAAATGTGACATTTTCAAATTTTTAAAAAGTCAGTAATGACAACATTTCATATATGGTTAAAAATAATAGTTATTTTCCCAATGAAGAAGTGCGCAAAGTGATACTTTCCCGCACGAAAAATCATTTAGATGAACGACGGGAAGCGGAGTTCGAATAAGCTTTGAGTGCGGGAAAGACACGATGCGCAAGTGTTAGGAACAATTTTTCTGCGAGTGTTTGAAGATTTGCATCCAGAGGAGCTGTACCTAATCTTCTTAAATGTTTCCAGATGCTCAAAATTAGTAATTTTTTCTCCTAGTTCAATGTGTTGTGTTGTGTTTTCAATTTTTTTTTTTCAGTGATCAGCTTGACTTTATTTGCAACATTGGTTGTGCTAGCGAGGTTTACTTAAAATTTGAACAAGTCGTTAAGTTTGTTTTTCTTGCCAAAATTTTGATATGGAGGAGTATAAGTTACAGTCCAACCTTTATAATCTGATACTCCAAAGGAATGTGAGTTGGTGGCTCTTCATGCCAATGGTCACATGAGCTCACATCTGTTTTTACTGGATTTTTCCTCCCCTCGCTCCTCATATAGAAAATGTCAAATTAAAAAAGCTAAACATTATCTGAATGCCTTTCTTGGAACAAAAATAATATCAGGCCGATCTTTCTGAATATAAGTTATCCAGAAACCCACAAAACATTGAAAAATCGAGTCTAAATGCGGTAACTATGCGTAACAAAAATGAGTGCGCAAAGAGTTTCCGTGCGCAAAGTTCAACTTTGCGCACGCAAATGAGTGTGCAAAGTAATAATTTTGCGCACGCAAGTAGAAAAAAGCTATAAACACTTTGCTGTCAACATTCAGTTAAAGAATATTCAAAATTCCTCAACTGGCAGTGCCATCTATTGACATTGTATAATAATGAAAATAGTGAAAATTCTTCCTTATAATTACTTATTAGCTCTGTTCCAACCGACATGAGAACCGAACCGATCTAGAACGGTAATTTCCAGTCGATCAATTCATTTGTCAATTAGGATAAATTAATGTTCAACTTATTGAAAAATAGGTGGGCTTCTGGAAATTATTGGTTCTGGAACGGTTCTCAAGAGGGTTCTCATGTCGGTTCGAACAGGGCATTATTTCCACAGGTAATAATTATTCTCCATCCCAAACTTTGGGTAGCTTACAATTCGAAGTCTTTTTTATAGTTATCAAAATAATTGTTTTAGGAAAAATATCCATGAACCGTCAACCAGGGTAAAATCGATCAAAAAATCTAGTTCTTTCGACGCAGCGCCCAAACGGCTTGACTTTTTTGTCCAGAAATAAGCATATATAATCCTTGATATCTCAGCCACAAAATACCGTGGTTGAATATTTTTTACCCATGACCATTTTCATTTTTTTTTAGGGCAAAGGGTGATCGGCTTTACCCCGTGGTATGGGGTAAAGCCTAAGCCGATCACCCCTTTAAAACTACTTAAAATCGATTTTAACATGGAATATGGATAAAGTGATCGATCATCAAAAATTAAGAAATAAGCGTTAACTACAAAAAAAACCCAAGAATTCAGCCAAACAGGCTTTCATTCAGTAGGTAACAACTAGTTATAATCGAAACAAATTGAGTTTCAAATATACAAATAGCCATTTAAAAGCCTTATTCTAAGGTAGGGTAAGCAAACAAACAAAAAATCAAAATAAACATAATGAAGTTATTCTTGTCAAAAAATTCGAAAAAATAACAAACATCGGAACTTACTTATTCAGTAAAAACTTGTAGATTTCATAAACATAAACAGGAACACGTAAGGTTTTTTATCTGAGACTTGAAGTGGATATTCTAAAAACATACAAAACTAACAAAATAATCATATTTTCAATTTAAAAAAAAAAAAAAGTTATTCTAGATCAAAACCCTCAGGTATAGACTAGAGAAATGTCTTCCTCTCTGAATATCCCTTATTAACTTTACTTTTTGTACAATTTGCTCTTTGTGACCTCCGTGTAATCAGGGTTTTGTGGGAAAACAAAATGGCAGGCTCTTTTACCTTTTATTCGAAGGACCAGTTTCTCAATAGCGAGTCACCGACGGGTTGCTTTTAACTCCAGGGTAAGCATCTCCAGTTGCAATGTTTACCTTGGAGTTATGCTGAACCCGGAAGTGTCTTGCTGTTGAGAAACCGGCCCTGATAGGGAGCTAATAATTACAGAGGATTTCAAAATTTCTTCCACTTTTGTAATGTAAAATCGGTCTCGTTTTTTGGTTTCAAACTTCGTTATCACAAAATGATCAACCATAAAATTTTCTTGTTCAGCAGCAACGTCCGCAGTTGTTTCAAATGTTCCATTTGGTTGTTGTTGGTGATGGGTTGAGGATTCGCCAATTTAGTAATCGCCCATAGCTATTTCCTAGCAATCCTAACTCCAATGTATCCCCGAAATTTTGAAGTTCTTGACGACTAAAATGAACCATAACCTCACAAAAGCCAATTACATTTTAAAAGGACGATTTTTTTAATTGATTGACTTTTCCCCATTATTTGCTGTTTTTTTGCTTTAAAGGCTGTAGTTTTTATGTTTTTATTCTTCAAAATCAAATTTATCGTGGTAATAACTCTATAATAATCACTTGAACAGGTAGTACCTTGAAAAAACATGCAGGCCTTATCTTGTCTTAGGTCCACATGAAGTTTTTCACAAATTTTGAAACAACCGAAAACTACGTGAATTATAAAATTAATTTTATTTTAAAAAACAACTTACAAAAACGTTCTGAAACACCCTAGTCGGTATGTCGAATCTATCTGTCAAAATATCCCGTGGTTTCCACCTCTCTACAATACAACGCACGCATTCTAGGTCATGCGCACTAAAACGTCTCTTTTTGACAGGTGGATCGACTTTACCCCGGTTGACGGTATAATGTTTAAATTTTTCAACTGGTGATGCCATCTATTGATATTGTATAATAATGAAAATCTGCATCATAATGAAGTTCATTATGAAACAGATTTTAATCTTTTATTTAGCTTAGTATAAAATAGGAGTTGAAAATAGTATAATACCTATGTAGAGAAGTTGGTCATTATATACCGAGCGCTTTTATAAACCTATGAGCGAAGCTCAGAGCCGATCCTAGCAGGTGTGCAGCGCGTGCCCCGCACGCGGGCGGCCAAATCTAGGGGCGGCCGCAGGCCGCCTATAATTCTGTCATTCAAGATTGAAGTAAAACTTTTTACGAATTTCTCAAAATAAAAGAACTTCTAATAAAGAAATAAGCTGCACTTTAAAAAACTCCTGAAAAATGAAAATAAACCCCGATCTCCTGATAGCATGAATAGAAAGTTTAGTGCACAGTCAATTTGTAGGCTTAAGTACGCAGAATGTTTTAACTCTTTACGCATCCATCATAAGATCGCATAATTTTTTATTTTTCCTAAATTCTTCTGCTTTGTTTTTTCAAAATGTTTATTTTTATTCCCAATTCACCTAATTCTGCAAGAATAATTACTAACCGTCCAACAGAACTAGATGAATACTCCTGCTAACAATATTACCAACTTTTTTGATATAGTATTTCCAAACTCAATTGGAACAAGGTACCAACTAGTAGCTGACTAGTCACTCAAAATTTCCATAAGAAATGTACTGCCCTCGGTACTGCCACTAGTCAGCCACCACTTATAATTTAGGTTCACCTTGTTCCAATTAACTTTAGAAAAACTATACCAAAGACTTCCAAGTGCAGGTGGGTATGTTATGTAGGTCAGTATTACGACTAGGGACTGGGGTGTCTTGATTTACCACAGGGGCCTATTTTTCACTTTCGTTCCCAGGCCCAAGCCCAGGCCCTACTTAGTTTTAGGATAGTGTTTGTCATTATTGATCACCACTCACCCGCATTCAATTCAAACAACTCATAGAAAACAAATTGGTTCCAAACAAGTTTTTTTTCAACTCCCAAAGGCCCAAAAACATTCATTTTGAGGCTCGAAATAAACGCTTTTGGGCGTGGCACCCAAAAAAAAATCTGACTCCGGCGGCGCCTGCGGCGGGCTACCACCACCGACACCTACGTCAGGATGCTATATCTCTATGGGGCGGCGCAATTGCCCTTTGCACGCGGGCGGCCGATACCTTAGGATCGGCCCTGGCGAAGCTCCGAGGTTTATAATGCGGAAGGTATATAATGACTTTCTCTCCGAGGAATATATGGAATTTTTTTCACTACTGCTAGTAGAAAATAAAAAATAGGATTGAAATCCGTGCTCGAATTATTTTTTCTTGTCGGAAGTGCTACCCTATATCAACAGGTTATGGTCATTTTCTATGATGTACATACAGGAACCTGTATTCTTTTTAATTGACAGGTTCAAATTGAAATTGAACCAATAGAAACCTGCTACGTCATGACAATATCCTTGCGTCATATTCATTATTGACCTAGGTTTTTTTCATTATTTTCATTATTAACCTAGAGAGAGAAATTTAATTTTTTCCTAGAAAAATAGATTGAATGACTCAGGTAGTAAGAAAAGCATTTTTTCTACTACCGTGCGTAAAGTAGTCACTTTACGCACTATTCAGAAGACGTAAAATTTATCTTCATACACTAGTGTGTAAAGTAATTCACTTCACACACTAGTGCGTAAAGTAATCTCAATGACAGATGTCAACACTGTCAAATTACTATTTTTCTCAAGTGAGAATACTTTACGCACTAGTGCGTGAAGAATTTGTCTAAATTTATTTTTTACACTTATTTGATTGGTAGTAGAAAAAAATTTGTATGCAATACGTGCGTAAAGCACCTTTTTTCACTCATGTGATTGTCAAAATTCACATTCGTGAAAAAAGGTTCACTTTACACACTTGTTACATAAATAACTATTATGTATACTAGTGTATATTTTACGGCAAAATTCTCGTTCCATTTGATTGAACTCCACTCTCAAAACCAGAATAATAGATACAAAAATTAATAAAGGCCTATATGATGAACTGACTTCTGTTAATTTGCTGTTCAAATGAGGAAGGATTTGCACATAAGTTCCACTTCAGTTACTCCTAAACGGTATTAAAATTTTAATTAATTTCATTTAAATGAAATTTTCCCAATTAGCTTTTTATAATTGGAATTTATATTTTTTTTCAACAAATATCCAGAACTTTTGATAGATAGATGATTTGGTAGGTTGAATTAAATTAAATTTTTACATAAAAAGTGGCATTTTTAATAATTTTTCACCAAATATTCAATTTGAAAGTGAATAAAGGCTCTATTATGCAAAAATGAATCTGCTGCGATAATTTGAAAAACCTCCAGACAAAAATTGGATGAATCACACAAAAAGTTATTATTAAAGAATTTATAGCGTCTTTCATCATTTGTCTGGAAGAAAGAGAATAAAAGTCGAACGATTACATTCAGACCATTAAACAAACCAATCAAAAGATAGATCGGATTGGATAAGGTTTTATGTCTCCAATGTTTACTTCTGTCTGCTGTAGGTTTGCGACTCTTGGAGCTATAAAACATATTGAGTTGGACTTCCAATTTTTCTGTTAGACCTGATTGATTATGTTTTTCCAATTTTTATTTTATATTGACAATATAGCATTAATACTTTTACATGTTGCATCCCGAATCGTTCCAGACTTATTTTTGGACCTACGTATAATTACAAAATTGTCCTATCTACCTAGTCGAAAATAGGAAGGCAGATGCTCCAGCCCGTGTCCACGAGAATTTCATTTCCATGCATGATAAAACAAATGGAATATAACTAGAATTGGCCATTACAATCAACGATTCGGTGCGCGTTTTTTGCGTCCAGATTATTTTCAGTGATGTCAATAAAACTACAAATTCACTCCCCAGCTAAAAGCCCATCGAAAGGCATGATTTAATTTAAATTTTCATCGCAATTACAATGAAACCATTTTAGGCTTAATAAATAGTCATTTAATCTTGATTGGATTCATCTAGAAAAAGTAAATAAATTGGCACTAGTTCAAATACATCGGAAACTATTCACATCTACTTTTCCTTTTTTGAGTTCTTTTCCAGCGGAACACATTCACAAAAACGATTAGGTGTAGGTATAAAACTTCCACATTTTTACAAAAATTCCCTCCACGTTTTCCTAGCTAAGATAAACATTATAGAAACTGAGAAAGTTGAAAGTTAGATCGATTCGAAATTCTCATCGCGCCCAAACTTCGGAACCGATTTCTCGACAGCAAAAACTAAAACAAGTGAAACTGGCTTTCACTCTTTTCAATTTCCTTAGGAAAAGTTTAAGTTTGGTATTGCTTCGCCACCTGTACTTCGTTCCTATCAATATTTGAGTATTGTATTATTTTACTGTGGGGGAACACTAGACTTAGGTCACGTTATAAATGTGTTTAAAAAATATCGGCCAAACATTTCTAGAAATTTATTATACAGCCACTAAGTACATTTAAACTCGCCTACTCTTTAAAATTATTATAGAGCCACTGGAAACATTTAAACTAAGCAGGGCCCTTATGATTTATAGCACTTGGACCAAAATACAATTGAAATCCACGCTGTTGTTTTGATTTACCGTAAACCTATGTTGCATACTATGATACAATTTAGACAGAAAGTTATATTAACACATAAAATAAAACATTATTAATTTTACGCATTTTGAAACAATGTAACAACAAATTTATATTACTCGAGAGAGCAAGAGAGCTCGAGTGAACTCGAGAAATTCTCGGCGGCAACACTATGCATAATTACCTTCATCATGGTCATTCAGCATCTTCTTGCATCCATGGTTGTACATATACCTCTTCCAGTAAACTTATGCATCTCTTCCTATTTTACGCTGTTGCATTCCAGTTTGCGGTCCACTTCTACTCTTTTTGTCAGATCTCAACCTCCAATCAATCATGCATCCTCACTCATAGTCCAACTTCCACCTTGACTATTTTGCAATGTGTCCTGCACACCTCCACTACTAGCGTTTTGCAATGCAATCTATTACGTAATCTAGGCCTGTTCTTTCACGTATTTCTGCCTCTCATAGTTATACCAAACATTGAATGTTCCATCTTTCTCTTATTCTTCTCCTCAATTCTCAAATTACTGGTCCTTGGCTAATTTCATTTTCCAGGTAGGTGGGTACCCTGAGGTACCTAAAGTACTTATCCATGTTTCGATCATTTCTGTTTTTGTTCTTTTTCAATCGTATAAATCATTAGACTTATCTCAAAAAAACTTTATTTGCGATGTATTTATTACCTATTTTAAGAACATTTTCATAATATTAGATTCACTATAATCAATGAAACGTTACCTATTCAAACTTTAAATTATCTATGAAAAATATGTTCTAGTAATACGATGGCTCTCTTTATCGAAAATCGGAAATTCTCACTCTCATCATCTTTTTGCTCTTTGAATATTTCATATTTCATAAAACCGCCGATCCTTGCACATTTTTTAATTTTCTACACAGTCGGCTAGCAAATGCACCGTAGCCGTAAATTTTTAGCTCTATCATGGAAGGGCCTTTTGTTCTGGGTGTAATTCACACTTGCAGAGATTTATGACTTTGTTCTGGGTTCTGGAGTAACTCTGACTAGATATTTTTATTGGCGATTTTAATTAAAATGCTATACTGCCATCTCAGCAAGAAAATCGAAACTAAAAATTCATTATAGTAGGTAGGTACCTACTTATAAATACTTATATGTAGTATTGATATAGGGAGGACCATCGAAAATAGTCCAGCAAGGTTTACGGCTTTGTACGTAAAAATTTAAAAAAAAACCCTCGGACCCGAAAACTTTTGTTTTCAGGGAGACACGTTTCACTATTAATTTCATCCCTGTAACCTCAACCCACTAGCAAGGGCGGCTACTGCCCTTATTTTTTCAAATGGAAAGGGGTAGGTATGTTGTGAAACATTTTTTGAGAGGGCATTAAATTATCTTTAAAATGCCGCTGCGTTTTTCAAATTGGAGCTACGCGCCGTCGAGAAATTGCGTTTTAGAAAATGTAATTTTATTGAGTAGGTAGTACTTTACATGTTATCTTATTGAATGTTGAAAATGTTCGCCATTCACCTCCATACAACCAGTACAACTGTTCAAAGTGTTCTCGGATATTGTGAAGAACATCTATTGTAATTTGTTGGCATTCATTAGTAACGCGTTTCCGTAAATCTTCTAAGATCTTCTAATCTTCTAAATTTTTTTAACGCACTTTTTTGACGGCGCATAGTTATGTAGTAGTAGTAGCAGTCAAATGATAAAAAACTAAGTGGCATTTCAAAGAGAATTTATTGCCCTTTAAGAAAATGTATCACAACATACCCTTTCCCATTTGAAAAAATAACGGCAGTAGCGCCAGTCGCGAGGTTACAGGGATGAATTCACTAGTGAAATGTGTCCCCATGAAAACAAAAGTTTACGGGTCCGAGGATTTTTTAAATTTTTCACGTACGAAGCCGTAAACCTCGCTTTTTTCGATGTTTCAATGGGCCAGACTGTATATCAAGGATATCACACACTACACAGGATAGTCTATCCTCATAAGGCCTGGGTACTCAGTTCAAATCTCGAGTCCCCCACCACGCCAAAGTACCAGTGATGACATAGACAGCGTGTCGTTTCTCGCCTTTGGGTGTTTGCACCCTGAAGGTATGGTTTCGCTGGCGCGTAAAATGTTATAGAAAAATTTTCCAAGCTGACACCATTGTTTAATTTATCGTTTTGTTTTTATCAGATACCAACTAAAACAGATATATTTTTTTTTTCCAAATCTGTTAGAGATAGACCCATTAAACCACATATCATTAGGCGGGAGACACACTGGAGAAATAAAGTTTGATGAAACTTTTTGAAAGAAACAGGAAACAGGGAGTTTATTCCACAGCGATGCTGTTCTCCAGAGATATGAATTCTGATATAATGAGGTTCTTGGTGCCTCTAGTTTGACAGTAAATTCATGGTTACCGTCTGTTTGACGGGTTCGCCTGGTAGGCGCTACTCTCGGTGGAATCATACGTGCCAACTCTTCAGAGCATTTTCCGTGATAGTACCTGTAGAAGAGAGATAAATCGCCCACAGATCTGCGATGTTCGAGACTATCCAAGTTACGAGTAAGTGCAGGGTCATTGATCAGCTTAATAGCTCGTTTTTGCACGGTGTTCAAAAGCATTAAGGTATGTTTGGGTACTGCACTCCATATATGTGAGCAGTACTCCATAGTTGGTCGAATCTGGGCTTTGTAGAGTGTCAGCAATTGGCTTGGTGTGTACAGATGTCTTGTACGAAATAGCACCCCCAGCTTTTGGGACGCCCTTTTAGCAATATCTGTCACGTGACTGTGCCAAGACATGTTGGTCTCTGCAGTAACCCCCAAGATGTTCAACTGACTCTGTAATGTGACAGCACTTCCAGATAGCATGATGTTTGGCTCACCGGTGCTGGTCTTTTTTGAAAACAGAGCTGCTTGGGTTTTCTGCGCGTTGAACTGTACAAGGTTTTTGTTACCCCAGTCCTCTATTATCTCCAGGTCGTTATTTATCTGCGATATTTGAGTTACCTTGCGTTCGGTATTTTGCTCAAAGAGCAGAGCGTGCTGAGCGGAGCCGTAATCACGTGACCAGTGAGCGAACAGAGCAGTTGAACGCTGTATAAAAGTGCCAGAAATTTTAATAAACGAACGCGAATGAGGCTGCACCAAGTACACTTGTCAAATAAACGAACGGAAAAGTCAAGCTCGGAGAACTCGGACCAAAATAACGAACGCACGGTTTGTCTAAGATGATGGAATTCACGTGCGGAAAGACCTGTGGGTGGTATGAGTGAGGAGACTACATTGCCATCGTCTGCAAAGCAATAAAGTGGATTTACTGTTTTATCTATGAGGTCATTTATGTAAATCAGAAAAAGAGTTGGCGAAAGGATTGCTCCCTGTGGCACACCAGCATTTATTTGGTAAGAATTGGAGTTCTGGCCATCCAGTGCAACATAAATGGATCTGTCCTTTAGGTAACTTTCAAACCAAGTGCAAAGTTTCGGCGATAATCCCATTGCTTTGAGCTTGTTGAGCAGATTTTCATGCCAAACTTTGTCGAATGCTTTAGATATATCTAAGGCAATTGTTCTTGTTTCACCCCGCAACTCAATCGCTTTTTGCCACAAGTGAGTGACGTATGTAAGTAAATCGCCAGTTGACCTATATTTTCGAAATCCGTATTGCTTATCGTTGATAATTTTGTACTTTTCCAAGTACTTGGTTAGGTGATTGTTCACAACTCTTTCCATTACTTTTGATATCACCGGAAGTAGAGCAATTGGTCTATAGTTTAACGGATCTGACTTTTTTCCTTTCTTTGGAATGGGTTGTACTGCGGCAGACTTCCATGATTTTGCGAAAGTTGGGGTGAGTTGGCGCAATTTTTGAGTACTATTGCGGGAATGCCATCCGGACCCATTGCTTTATTTGTATCTAGCTTTTTAAGGGATTTTCGTATTTCTCTGTGACAAAAGGGTACCTCTGGCATACTATGGGAAACACTTTCAATGAACGGTGGAGTTTTTCCGTTTGGCACTGTTAGGTTGGAGTTGGAGGAAAACATTCGGGCCAGCATATTGGCTTTTTCCTCTGATGTTGTGGCTAAGTGATTATTTTTATCTGTAAGTGGTGGTATGGATGACTTGGTGAAGTTAGATCCAACAGCTTTTGCAAGAGACCAAAAGGACCTAGAACTACTTGGACAATTCAGCAACCTGTTTTTTATTTTTGATTGTATGTTTCTTTAGCGGAGTCAATAGTAATTTTGCAACTATGTCTGGCTTCTATAAATTCTGTGTGGTTTTGAGCGGTTTGTTGTCGTTTCCAAAGGTTATATGCTCTGTGTTTTTTCTGTACAGCCGTTTGACACTGGCTGTTGAACCAAGGTTTTGTATTAGCTCTACGTTTAGTTGTATGTGGGATATATGCATCCATTCCAGATAAGATTACTTGTGTTATTTCATTACAGCAAATAGTGGGATCAGCTGTTTTAAAGCAAACCTCTTGCCATGGAAAATCCAGGTAAAACTGTTTTAGGTCATTCCATTTTGCCGATTTATAGTGCCACATTTTACGAGGAAGTGGTTGTTGGCTTGGTGGGATGAGCATTTCGCACTTTGTTATTATAAGTTTATGATCGGACGAACCAAGTTTGTACTTATTCCTCTTATATTGCTAAAATCAATTCTGAGTTGAGTTTTTGATCTTCTCTTTATATCTTTGCATGAAGGACCCCCAGAATCACCCGACGCCCAGAGATCCGAGTGGTCGGGTATTTTACCTCCGGAATATTTTGATCCTGGAGGCGCCATCATGCTATCTGTTACTCATTGTTGGAACCGGACTGCCAGCGCAGTAGCGGAACGTGGTGATACCACTTAGCGCTACTCAATTCTGGCATGGTGGTATCTCACCGGTCGACGCCCAATGAGTAAAAAGCGTCTACCACCTATCTACTTCCACAGCTTCATTTCTGTTGTGTTGCGGCTGGCGTTTCACATTAGCAACAGATCCAGTATCGGTAAACTTTTGCACTAATTTCGCCACATACGAATGATTGACATTTTCGTTGGGATGAGCGTCATTAAATAAACGAGCAGTGAGCCTAGCACAACTATTATTTTGAAAATAAAGCTTGATAATTTCCACTCGTTCTACAATGGAATGAATCATTTTTGTCAGTAAAATTTAGATCGTCTCGAAATCAACCAAACTAAATCAATGAACGGAATAAACCTAAATTCTTTTCCTTCATTTACCAAGTGTGTATCTGCTTACTTATTTTTACAAAAAAAAACGCACACAATAAATGAATGCATTTTATTCTGATAAAAGATAACAAAACATTTACCTATTTTGTCGTGTTTGGCTTTTTGTATTAAAATAGGGCGGATATTTTTTGGCGTTGAAACAATGAGTTTTTACTTAAATAAGTAATTTGAATTATGATTGTAGCTCTTTTGAATCGCGATAACTGAAATTTAAGTCCTTCATTTTATTGATTCCAAAAATACAGGAGTGAGGCTCTTAGCGTCGTTTTCGCGTTAACTGTCGAAGCAAAATCCGACAAACAGGGTACCATTGGAAAGCTAATTTCGTGCCCTTTCAAACGAGCTATCACTCGACCCATCTTTCCATTAAAGATTAAGGGGTTGGAGCCCACCCCCGTTAGGGGTTGAAAGTGACAGGGCTAAAAATATGCAGAGAATATTTCCCCCTCCGAAACAAAATACACGTGTCCGAGCATTTTTTTCTTAAATCTCACAAAAACCGGTAAATCTAGGTGGATACTTTTCAATGGACCACTCTGTATAATATCACAAGAGAAAAAATTTTGTCGGCAGAATTTTCGAAAGGTATGAAAGCTTGTTGCTTGGCAATTTCGCGAATGACATTTTCGACAAAATCACGAGCCGCCAGGCGAGTGATTTTATCAAAAATGTCATGAGCGAAATTGCCGAAAACCAACAAACTTGAATAAAACCTTGAGAACAATTTTGCCTACACAATTTTTTCTCGAGTGGTATTCGTCATGACTATTTCACGTAAGATTTTGAAAATAAATAGGATGCAAAAATATGAATAAAAACTTCAAATTAAAAATATCAGTTTGAAAGTGTCAAAAAATGGTCATATACAGTGCCCGCGGAAAAGTCTGCACCATATGGGAAATTTTTTTATGCTCATCCTTACTTCAAATCCGTTTTTGGCATTAGGTTCTGCATGACTGAAAACCAAAAAAACACCTAAAATTTTTGACTCGAGACTTGCCTCACACCTCTCAAATGCCATTTGAAAATTTCAAACAAGGAAAAGTGGCATTTTTATGAAAAATATGAAAAATTTTTATAAGAAAATATTGTTCCAAATGAGCTTTAGAGTCTAATTTGATATTTTTGCTTTAAAAAAAATATATTTATTTTTTTAAATTTTTTTTCGAATATCTACGGAAAAATAATATTTTTAGGATTTCTTCCGCGACCATTCCTCTAAAATAATTAGTTTGTATCTGACTAATGGTTTTTCAAATCCTAATAATCTAATTAAGAGTTTAAACATCAAAAATAAATATTTCTATTAAAATCTTGATACGCCTCTGGACTATTTTAAAAATTGTATGCTTTGAAATATATTTTTTCTACAACTGTCAAAAAATGATGATGTTCGCACACTCATGACAGTTTGCGAAGTGACACTTTTTTTCCCAGGTATTGATTTTTTAACGTTCCCATGACGCCGTGCGCGAACTAGCTATTTCGCGCACGTGTGCGCGAAATAGCTAGTTCGCACACTGGGTGTCATGGTGACACATACCTGTCAGGAAATCAAAAATAATTAAAATTCACCTACCTTTGATTGAAAATGCAATTTTGGCTTCGAATGATTGATATTTAAATGGAGTTGTAGAAAAAATATTGTTTGCAACTCGGGCGCGAAATACTTTGGTGATCTCGACTATTTTTTTTAACTCGGCTGCGCCTCGTTAAAAAAATCAGATCTCGATCACCAAAGTAGCATTTCGCGCCCTTGATACAAAAATAACTATTTTTCAAAGCAAAAATATCAAATTAGAATCTAAATATCATTTGGAACAATATTTTCTTATAAAATTTTTTCATATTTTTTATAAAAATGCCACTTTTCCTTGTTTAAAATTTTCAAATGGCATTTGACAGGTGTGAGGCAAGTCTCGAGTCAAAAATTTTAGGTGTTTTTTTTGGTTTTCAGTCATGCAGAATCTAATGCCAAAAACCGATTTGAAGTAAGGATGAGCATAAAAAAAATTCCCATATGATGCAGACTTTTCCGCAGACACTGTATAATACCACAAGAGAAAAAATTTTGTTGGCAAAATTTTCGACTGGTATGAAAATTTGTTGCTTGGCAATTTCGCGAATGACATTTTTGACAAAACCACGAGACGTCAGGCGAGTGGTTTTGTCAATAATCAGGGGGGATGTTTTGTGGTCAATAATTTCATGAGCGAAATTACCAAAAAGCAACAAACTTGAATAAAACCAAGAGAATAATTTTGCCTACATAATTTTTTCTTGAATGGTATTCGGCTGGACTATTTCACGAGAGAAACAAGCCAAATTTTCATTCATCAAAATTTATTTTCTTTAGGTGACACTTGTCAAACTCAATTAGGCAATTCAAACCACGTGACACTCAAGATGGCGTGGCGGCAACATATGGGCCAAAAAACACAAAAACACAATAAAATATCTAGTTTCTGCCCGATTTAATAGTTTAGGTACAAATATCGTAACACAATATAATCAAAATCAAAGTTACAAGCAAAACTCTAAGCAAAATAATTTAAAATACACATAAAAACATATTCAAAACAAGCTTGCTTGGCCGCCACGCCATAATGAATTTTCCTCGGAATTTTCCTTTTTGACAGATGGATTTAATTGCGTAATAGTTTTTTACATTAACCACACAAAATTTTGCCGCTGAAAAACCATCATGTTGGTTTTGTCCAGGTAGGAACAGGTAGGAGTTTTGTCAGTAGGAAACCGGCCGTTCCTAAGACATTTTGCCAGTGTAAAACACTCTAGTGAAATAGTCAATACTAATATAACAAGTGCAATTGAAATTATCGATAATTTTTGGGAAATTTGCCCGAATGCATTTTTAGTTAAAAACGCATGAGTGAAATTATCGAAAATTATAGATATAGTAAACCCTTTTCACACTACCGGTTGTTTACATTAATGAAAATATCTTTTTTTCTGTTAAAACTTTACAAAAATTTAAACATAATATACAGGGTGTCCACTTAGTATGATATCGGACGATATCTCCTTACAGGGTGATGCAAGAAAAAAAATTTAAATCACAAAGTTGTTTGATACTTTAATATGCATTAGTTAAAAATATTTTCGAATATACAGGGTGCTTCGTTTATGGGGTGTGTGACAGAACTTTGTTATTTCAAATAGAACACCCTATATGTGATTGCATGTTTGGATTCTACGTAAAATTCTGAGCCGATTTCATATAATATACCCTATACCTAAGTTCAACTGTTTTGGAAATATTGACAGTTGAGAATTGACTTTTTGCAACTTTGACAGGCTGTAAAACCTAAACGGTTAATTTTAATCGAAAACCGATTTTACATTCCTATCTTAGATTTTCATAAACTATCATTTGTCACCAACTTTGAATTCAATCCATGAATAAAAATTCCAGTTAAATTTAATCTCCGGTTAAATTCAAAATTGGTGTCAAGCGATAGTTTATAAAAATCTAAGATAGGAATGTAAAATCGGTTTTCGTCTAAAATTAACCGTTTAGATTTTACAGCCTGTCAAAGTTGCAAAAAGTCAATTTTCAACTGTCAATATTTCCAAAACTGTTGAACTTAGGTATAGGGTATATTACATGAAATCTGTTCAGAATTTTACGTAGAATCCAAATATGCAATCACATACAGGGTGTTCTATTTAAAATAAGAAATTTCTGTCGCATACCCCATAAACGGAGCACCCTGTATATTCAAAAATATTTTTAAGGTTTAAAGTCAGGCATATAGTTTATTACAGCAACGCGAGATGTCAGTACTGTCGCCCCTATAGTGTGCCCTAACTTGATAGTCAAAAAAAAATAGAAATCTGCATTTGATTAAATTGTGTGATGGAAAGTTTTTTCTTTTTTTTGCGGAAATTCGAAGTATTATTCTGTTTTACATAAACAGGGTTATAGTTTGGACCAACACAAATAATTTTGAACGTTCATCCGTCGGATTTTTGTTTAAACAGTGTAGCTACAGGCGTATTTCCAACTATTCTTGCAGTAGCGAGAAAACTACAAGTTCAAAAAATTTGAAAAAAATATATGTCGCGTAGAATTGCAATAGTAGTTCGTAATAAAAATAACGGGAAACTTCATCTATTCGTTTTGAAATAAATGGTGAAAAACCACTTTTTTTTTCAGTTTTTGCGATATAACTCAAAAATGGCGAGTCAAATTTGCTTGAAAAAATTATGGATTAAAGTATATCAATAACCATAAAACATATATTTTTTTTGGAATTTTTGAACACAAGGTTCAGAAAATGGGGGTTGACTTTAAACCTTAACTAATGCATATTAGAGTATCAAACAACTTTGTAATTTAACTTTTTTTTCTTGCATCACATTGTAAGGAGATATCGTCCGATATCGCACTAAGGGACACCCTGTATATGATTATTATTTATCGGAAAGTTTGAACAAAAGTACACTAAACGCTAACTATAGGTCTGTTCTCACAGAAATCACAAAACAAGTCAGAGCCAATTTTATTGGTTAAAAATAGTCAGAAAACTGGTTGTTAACGATTTGCACCAATCAAAAACGCTTTGACTGGTTTGTGATTTCTGTGAAAATATCTTCAATATCAAATTAATTTTTTTCAGCCACTGTAAAGATGGGAAGTCAGGTATTTTTCTTTAGTTGTTTTTCCGCGGAACTGTATAAAATATCCTGTGAGTACTTTCCAAATCTAATAGATCATCAAGTGAAAAGGAAAAGTTGCACCGCCACTATCACGTCGTTGCTGTAAAATTACCGTTCAGACACGCTAAAAAAGAAAAAACAAGTTAAATAAAACTTACAATTCGCCAAAGTAATTCATTTGAAACATATTGATCTTGATATTGACCAATTGCTCATATTATCGAGCGGCTTGCTGTTCACGTTATAAAGTACCCAATACCTATGCAAAGTATTGTGTTCACAAAACCCCGTTGTTCACTTATACGAGTGTTCATATTATAGAGCGTGTACTATATTTATTTCCATTGCTTGAGTTGTATTTAAGCTATTTTCGGGTTCGAAAAAAGGACGGTTCTAGAACGGTTCAAAACAATCGCACAGTTTATTATTGAAATTTGTGATAGCTGAACCGTTGTCATTTAGTTGATTGATGAACTGTGCGATTGTTTTGAACCATTCTAGAACCGTCCTTTTTTCGAATCCGAAAATAGCTTTTATGAGAGAATTTCATGAATCAAAAATTTAATTTTTTTGTCAAAAAATGTTAAAACACCAGTGTCGCGCCAATTATCGCGTGAAGCCTAATTCTCATTTACGCAAGATTCTCTCTTTTTTGACATTGCTTCAATAATTTGACGTTTGATACACGCATAAAACGTAAATCAACAATCAAAACATGTCAGTTTATTGTTGGAATGTCAGTTTTGACAGATGTATGAAATTCTCATCAAAAAAACGGCCACTAAAATCAAAAATCGACGTATCCGAGATTTTTTGAAAAAAAATCAACCCTGTATTTTTGATGGATTTTATTCCCAACCTTTACGTACTAACTGTATTTAACTATGCTATATGATATCCTCTTTCGTTTCCTGAATTCTAGTAAAGTAATCTTTGTTCGTTTTGAGTTCATTATGAAATATATTCACCATAATTATTTACACAAACTGGCCTTGCAGTCCTCTCGCGTTGTGTAATTTTTACTTACCCCGGTGCGAAATTAAATCCGCTAGAGGCAGCACCTCGGTGCAGCCAAAATTTTTGAATTTCCGTGTTTGCAGGGCTTACAATTCGAGACGAGATCTCAAAAACTAATTAATATTTTTTAGTGAATCAAGAAGATTTGAAAAGATAATAGGGACATAAAGCTACTTGAAATAATTCGCCGGTATCGGTATCCGTAACGCAACTAGATACGTTGACAAGCGAAAAGGCTGTTAAAGCGCTCCCTGTTCCGGTAAACGTAAACGCATCTCATAACCTGGAAATTTTTGTCCCAAAACTCCGGCGTTTTTATATCTAAACTTAAAATTGTTATTTTTTTTGCGATAGAGAAGCACTAAACACACAAGAAACTCAAGAAAGTATAAACATAAACTAAACAACAAAATCAACCCGGAAGAAAAGTGAGGTTATATTCATTTAAAATTTGACACATGCGTCAGGAATGTCAAGATACGTTACCGATACGGATACCGCGAGAGGGCCGTAACGTTACGTTGTACGTACGGTATCTCGGCCTCCGTATCGCTTCTGCACATGCGCAGTACGATACCGATACGGATACCGAGCAAAAAATACGGAAGCTTTATGTCCCTATTAAAATTTAGAACAATGCTCTTGTTTTATTTTTTTTAAAAAAGCGATGGGTTTGGATGTACCGAGCGATAGAAATGATGCTTTTTTTCGAGTATTTAGGTCGTGATATTTTTAATTTGCAATTTTTTTTTCGAAAAACTAAAACAACAGCATGAATCTTTAGACTTTCATCTTTTATTATTTTCTAATCCGGTCAAAAAATATTACAAAATAAGTGAGTTCTCGTCTCGGGAAATCAATCATTTTTCTCAATTTTTAACGGCTTGTTGTTGGCCTCTTAAATTCAAAATTGGTGTCAAATGATAGTTTATGAAAATCTAATAAGAAGAATGTAAGATTGGTTTTCCTCTAAAATTAACCGTTTAGGTTTTACAGCCTGTCAAAGTTGCAAAAAGCTCAATTTTCAACTGTCAATATAGTGTCAATACATATTTCCAAAACAGTTGAACTTAGGTATGGGCGAACTATAACCAAAAACTGGAATGCGCTCACATATTGACGAACGTGATGCCTAGTGCCGCTGCTGCGAAAGGGATACCTGTTTTTGACGCACTCATTATGTTAAATGGCGGAAATTGCTTCCAACACGTATTCCAATTGATGAAAACTGTGAAGGTAAATATGAAAAAACTTTCGAAAACGTCATATATATGTTAGCGAGCAACAGAAAAAACCAACATTCCCCCTTGTGGCATCTGTCTTTCATGGCTTAATTTTTTTGGCAGATATGGCAATGTGCGCATTCCAGTTTTTGGATATAGGTAGTTCATTGGGTATGGGGTGTATCACATCGTCGGTCTCATGACATAAGGCCCTATCTCGAGATTGGGCCAAAATGAGTTAAGTTCATAGATATGTTGCATTCAGTATATACCTACTTCTTTTTAGCCGAGGGTCTTATCTTGAAATCAGTTCAATTCGTTAAAAAAGTGAGAAAACCATGGCCCTATCTTGAAATATGAACAGTTTTATTACAGCATAAAGGCGAATCTTGAGACACAAATATAAATTACTATTTTGAAATGTGGTATTTGACAAGAAACTTACATGGTTTGTTGTTCATAATTCCAAAAAAAAAGGACCAAAAATCGGTATACTTCTTTGTATTCGGTTGGCGTAAAGATATTAGTTTTCTTTTACTTGCTGTCCTGAAAACTTGTCAAAAACGAGATAGGGCCTTATGTCATGAGACCGACGGCATGAACTCTGCTCAAAATTTCACGAAGAATCTAAATAGGTATGCAATCACATACAGGGTGTTATATTTGAAAAATCAAAGTTGATCTGAACAACAAACAAACCATAAGTGACAGAAACAATTCGTCTAGGTAGAAATGTGGCAAATGTGGCACTTTTTCGTATACGAGGTGATTAGAAAGTTACTTACTTAAGGTATTATGCCTGACTTTTTTGCCACTCTGTATACCTAGGGCCTCCTATTAAAAAAAAAAATAGAATTTGGTCAATATCTCAAAATCAGGACCAAGTAGAAAAAAATTAAGTACGCCATCGGATTCTGCTTGAAAACGTACTTCTAGAAAGTTTATAAATAAAAAAGTTTTGAAGGTTTCACCTTGTTTCGAGAAAGGACCCCGCACTTGACCTCTTGACCATTGAAAATAGGTTTCGGTCAAAATGTCTGAATTTTTTATATGTTGTAGTTCTATGTATGTAGATCGAATTTTGGCAAGCGTTAATTTTAATAGGCGTACCTACTTATTAGAAAAATTGAATGTTACCTTTTTTGCTTATTCAGAACTCTGTCTTTAGCCTTGACTAGAAACTTTTTAATGCCTCTCATTAAGGTCTGTTCCCACAGGAGTCTTTGACAGTTTCCAACCTGTCAGAAACAATCGCTCAGCTGAGTTACAGATTTATGTTGTAACGACAGCATTGAAAACATGAATGGGCGATGCTTACTGACAGTTTGCAAACTGTCAGGGACTCCTGTGGGAACAGACCTATAATCTCATCCTCACAAGCATTTCTTGTCCTTCCATTTTGTCTTACCAGCCTCTGAAAAATACAAATTAAACATAAATTTTCAGTTAAATTATTTAGATTCAAAACACACTTACCAAAAATTGCTCGCCTTTGTTTTCTTGTGAGAGAATAGTGTGACTTTTTCTTTGTACCAATCATCATCAGCTATGCTTAAACAAACTAGGTTAGGTACTGTTAATATGTATGTATAAACTATGAGCTACAGGTGCGTAGGTACCCCTCTGTGGCTGTGTTGTTTCCAATGGAAAATCCCTTCTACAAAAAAACTTTTCACAAAATGCACTAATTTCAACAAATATCACTTCAAGTTTACCAAATTAAATCAACACACACTGCTAGGCAAGGCTATAACCAACAACTGCAAATTTGCAATGGCGGCCGGCAAGACGCAAATCGCGCGACGCGCGCCGCGTGGTATCAACGGCTCCGCTGTCGTTCCGTTTGGCTGCGTCGGGATCGAGGAAGGCGAGGAACAGCGCTTGCGCTAACATTGAAAATGATGAGTGGCCAAACACGATTGGTAGATGGCGATCACGCGACTTGATGTTCGGCGAAGCTCGGCTCTTGCCGATATCGTTTATCGTATTTCGTTTCTGATTGGTAGATTTAAAATGAAATTTAATTCTCACTGAGTATATTTCTATCTCTTTCTCTCAACCTGTTAAAGAAACAGATAAGAATACACCGTTTATCCGTTCCCGCGATTTTGTTTGTTGGGCAGCCATGCAAAATTGATTAGGATCGAGGGCGTTAATGAGATTTGAAATCTATCAGTTCTGTGCTCTAATTGATTGATTTTTCAAAATCCGTTTGCAAAGAGAAAAAAACTAAAACCTATATGTAGAATTTGAATTTTTGAGCTAGTTCTGCTCAAAATTCAAATTTGGCATAAACATAAAACATTCTTTGATCGATTAATATCTGGGTATCTGCTATAATCCGAATTAGTTTTTTGATATTTTATTGCAGATTTTTTAGAAATAATCATAATTTTTGTTGGAATATGGGACGCATATTCATAGAATATTTAGAGGTATGTAACCAATCTACTTCAATGTACCTTTTCAGCATATGACCAACGAACATGAAACGGATATTCACAGAATATACCAAAACCCATGTGCTTTAACGAACGTTAGTAGGATATGCATGGTACATGAATATACTTTCCTTGCTATGTGGGTAAATATTGTTTTGATTGTGGAATCGATTTGAAACATCTCGAACTTTTTCCAAGAAAGAGTTGGATAGAAAACTGACGTTCGCCAAATGCCTAGAATATCCTAGAAACCAAATAACGCTGGTTATGTGTGTTCACATACAAAATGTCCTTACTCCAACTTTGCATGTGTAGTAATGGCCAGTCATAGTATCCTCATCGTATTGAATCCATATTTGATACTTAACAGCATTTCTAAACCGCGACCATATCCTGAGTCTTATTACGTTATCTATTGCAATGGGCTCTTTCACTAAAATTTGAATACGTAATTTAAGTATAAATTCCCAAAGGAGGGGCTATTTTAGGCATATAAGGTAAACGTTCCTATTATCGGCACCTTAAGCACCTTACATAGCCTAGGGCATAGTTTTGTTTCATTTTAGTAAATAAAATACCCGAACATCCAATATTTTGATTATCGATTTTGATGACAAAAGGCGTCATATTACATACGAATTATTTATTTCAACCCAAAACTAATGCGTAATATTTATGGAAAGCAATAAATATAAAAAAATGTATGCCCTTATTAACGGCATCCTAAAATAAATTCATGTTCCAATTTTCGGCATCCAAAAGATCCTTTTATCGGCACAGAATCAGGTTACCCAAATTCTATTAAGTTGTCTATAGTCAGCAATGTGAAAAGGAGATACAACTAAGAAAATTCCTATACTTCTGTGAGTCATTGACAAATGCGGTTTTCTGTTAGGGTATTTCTAGCACACGTGAAATTTTGGGAAATTCTTGCCTCAGTTCCAGGTGCCTTTTCAAAAATAATTCATACCATTTCTGGCCAGGCCTTCGATCTGTAAAATGATTAGGTCTATCCATCTATATCTATATCTATTCTTTAGCTAGTAGTTGAACACTATCTAACAACTGTGTTTTCGTTGCAAGAAATCCACAGTCCGCAATTCGATATAGCCATGCTGCTACCAGTAAATTTTCTTCTCCGTTTGTTAGTACCGTTTCTGGTCCACATTTCTTCTCTGAAAGTGTTCTACCCTTTACTTTATCTTGAAGAATCGATCTAGGTATCTTATATAAATTGCTAGCAGTTTTGAATGTCATTGGCATTCCTGATCGAACAGCGTCAACAGCTGTACCAATAGCTTCAACAGAATATTTAATTCGTTTTTTCTATTCCAGCGACCGTTAAAAAATACATTTCTAATTATCGGCACGTGAATGTGTGTATCATCGGCACAGTTTTCAAGTTAAAAAAAGGCTAGTATCTAGTAGAAATATGGGGTGCCGAAAATTGGTCCCGAATATCATCGCTTCATATTGCATATAATGACCAAACATTTCTTATGATAAGCTAAAAGTTAAAGCTAAAATCGATCTTATTACCAACCTATACAAACAACCAATTATCGGCACAGCTGCCGATGATTGGGTCAGCAACTTATATTAACGTACCCATTATCGGCACCCATAAAATACTTGGAAAAACATGAAAAAAAATAGTTTTAAACCTTAAGTACAAATAATGAAAATAATGATATCTAAACATACAAAACCTAATAAAACGTTCATACAAAAGATTAAGCAGGAAGTATAACACGATGTAGCTTACCTGTTTCTTAACACATGTAACAAGAAAAGCTTGACACAGGAGTTTGGCGCCAACTGACCAATATATTTTTGACAGTTGTCATTACCGATTTAGGCTGAAGATCGGTAAATTGTGCAAGGGCGTAGATCAAGGTCCGCAGAAACGCGTAAAATACTTTTTCTCAACTATCTTCCGGTAGAAACCTTATTTTTAAGGGTTGTACAGAATAAGTGCCGATAATTGGGGTAGTGCCGATAATAGGAACTTTTACCTTATACGAAAAAAAAATTTTCTACAAGGTTAAATAAGTTTTTTTTCTACGCGCCGATTCATGACGTCACATAAATATTTTTCATTTGGCTCATGTTGTTGCAAGGAGCTGACCGGCTGGGCTGTGTTGCGCTCTGTAAAAGCACAGCAAGTACGTAAAGGTTCGAATGCGCTGTTGTCGGCTGTGACTAGATGTAGTGCAACGTACAAAAAATAAATAAAACTAAACATAAAAAATTGTATTAAATTGTGTTTAAGCATAATTTCAAAAAAAAAAAATGTTATAAAATCTTGAATCCATAACTAATTAATTTAACTACTTTTCATGATATTTTGCCAACATTTCAGAATTAAATCATGATGACAATTAGTGGCAACACGGTCAAATTGCGAGCTGGGACGTCATAGAAATAAATTCTGGGTTTTTATTTGGAGGTATTTCTTTTTTTTTCTGTATTCTCAAAAAGGACTATGAATTTTTTAAAAGTATAAATACAGAAAATTCTGTTTTTAGTTGCTTTATCCAAATATGCCAATTTCAAAAATTAGTGAAAGAGCCCATTGTGGTATCAATTTGGAAATTGTTACCCTGCTCATATTGTCGTGCATCCTGAATATAAGATGGTGCAAGTTTCAGCTTGTAGGTGCCTACCATCAGTTCACTGAAATATTCTGGGTTAAGGCGAGGAAAGTCGGGCACATGGTAGTCTTCTAAATTAACAAAAATGCCATGACGTTGCAGTAAGTGTTCATTTTGTATTCTTATTTGTAAAGTACTTTCTTCACTTGATTTTTGTAGTAATACTTCTGCTAGTTCAACATTTGCTCCTTACATTAATATAGGTTCCCGATATTTATTTATTATTGCCCCGCAGATAAGATAAAAGTCTTTTAAATGTACAGCATGGTTCATTTTAATAACGTTAGCAAAAAATTTGAAAATTGACTTAAAATTACCATTTCGAGACTCCACAATCCACCTAGTTTTAGTAATTATACAATTTTGGTTAACTTCTTCAATGAAAAGCTGTCTTTCTCCAGGTCTAACACTACTAGGTATAAGATAATCAATACCCAGTTCTTGGGTAAAGGAATCGCATCTCAATAGCCTCTACCAACAATGAACAAATCGTATTCCTGAAACCACTCTCTTATCCCTCGAATATCTCGTTGAAACTCATTGGTTAACATAGCTGCGTCGTTATTTCTTGCATCGGAGAAATAGGGTTCATGAATATCCAGAATATATCCATCGGGCGCTACCAAAAGGGCTGGTTTTATGAGATGGTATCCTTTGTGGACACAGGAAGACTGCCGCAGAGCCTAAAATAATTTACCTACCCTGTGAAAAAATCATTTAAATGATATTATTGTCCTTCATCCTTCATATTATTCTTGAAGTGAAACTTGTTTTGGCACAGTGTGAATTGAATTGTATGCAACGCTCAGTTATGTAACATGTAACGACAATGAAACTACAAGAAAATGTAAATTGTGAAATAAAGTGTGGAGCAACTCGGAGAAAGTGAGGCAAATGAGGAAATATGAGAGGAAGTAGAAAAAAATAATGGGGAAATGGAAGGAAAGTGGGTGAAATGGAAAATGATGAGTATGAAAGTGCATGGTGGAAGTGAATGAAAACATACCACCCTTATTATCTTGGAGTTGAAAAATCAACTATAATTTAAAATGGGATGAGTTTTTCGCAAAATTCTGGGGGCTGGGGGAGCCCCAGAGCCTCCCCCTAGAAAATCTTAAATCAAAAAAGGGGTGGTAAGTGGTAAGTTTTAAAATGAACACCCTGTATAATATATTACTGAAATAATAAATCATACATAATACGGCAGTGATATAAAGGTACCTACCACATAAAAATATGTAGATACCTACTTTGTGGCATTATCTAAAAAACCCTCTTATATTTTGAAATGATTATTATTTTCCAGGGTAGCTAGAACGTTTGTACTTAACTTTTTTTGATACTTTAAATAATCAAAAGTTATAAAGTGGAGCAGTACAATATTTCCCAAACTGAATATTTTACATTTTTGTTTTAGCACTACAGAAAATTACGTGACTAAATCACTAACTCAAAATTAATAGGCCATAACTTTTGAATGGCTCTGTATTAAACCAAAAGATTTTAATTTATGTATAGAGTATGTATTTAAATAGGTACTCTTTGTACCATCGTCACCAAAAGTATCTGGGACAAAAATAATTTATATTAATCTCCTGGACTAATTCTACCTGCATTTAAATGATAGTTTGACACTAAAATTCATATAATAGTTCAAGAGCTAATATGATGCTGTCCCAGTTACTTTTGGTGACGATGGTACCTACAAACCAAACCACTGCAAATGTCTAATAAAGGATGAGGGATGAGCTTATGTATTTTTAAAAATATCCCATAAGATATAATCAAATGAAGGTACCAATAAAAAGTGTCCACCCTGTACATTTGTAACAGTTTCAGTCTAACGGTTACATGTAAGTATATTCTAAACAATTATGTCTAATAATTAGGCCTTAGAATAGTTTGTTTTTGTGTTTTAAAGTAAATTTTTCAAGGCGATAACGCTTGCAATCGGACTCTTATTCGCACGCTTATGGACGGCCCTAGCTCCGAAACGGCTCGTGGACCCCCCAATTTTTTTGCCAAAATTCTATCTACATACATAGAACTAGGTACAACATATAAACAATTCAGACATTTTGACCGAAATCTAATTTCAATGGTCCAAGTGCGGGGTCCTTTCCCTTCTCTAACAACAAAACGGTTGAAGATATCAAGATGCGGTTTGCAGTGTTTGCACCAATCAAAAATTTTTGAAATTTGGGCTTCAGAGTATGGAGTTAATTTTTTTGTATCTCGCTCAGAAATTGACGTTCCCTATTAGAAGTGTCCAAATTGGACCACCATGTACTTTTTTCAACATACAAGTAAAGTCAAAATAAATGTCCAAAAAAACATTGTTGATAATTCTAAACCTGCGCCCCCCTGAAGAAAATTCTGGATCCGCCACTGGTTACAGAAGTTGTACTCCTTTCACGCCTAGGAGGAGCTCTGGAACAGCTCGGGGCGTACGCGATTATTCCTTTCGGAAAATGTCCGTTGCACCACGCATCTCTGTTCCTTTCAAATCGGGGGCAAATAACACCGGAGCGAGTAGCTCGAGTGTTTAAAACTCTTCAAAGGAATACAACTAAAATACATTAAGGATTTTTTAGCGACTAACCGTTTGTAACCGTGTTATAAACGGTAACTGAAAATCTCTAACCGTTGAAATTTTAGCGAGGCAGCGGTAATAGGGGAAGATCCGTGCGTTCGGTATTTTGATCTAAGTTCTCCGAGCATAAAGGACCCCATTTCTTATGGAAAAGTGATCTATGTGGAATTTGGCTGAATTTTTGATATTGTGTAGAGGCAGTCGTCCTTAACAAAAGTTAACATTGCGCTAATGTTTTATACCGAACAGTTTTTAAGATATCAATTAAAAACTTTTTTAATATAATACTCTTAAGTATGACGTCACCAATATGCTCGCAGCCCCGAAAATGATTACTATCCTTTCCACTTTCGACTTTGACTATACTCTTCTCGTTTTAACATTATGAAATAAAAAAAAAACAACAACAGGTACAATAATGAAATCGGTACATATACCGATTTCATAACTGACATTGACATGACGTTGACGATTGCGGCAGGGCAGGAGCTAGGTGTTGTTTACCCATCAGGATAATACACAATACACTTGTTTACCTACTTATTTGTCACTAATCGCTATGTTTATCTTCTTCTATTTCTCAAAGTTAAAAGGAGAAGATTATAGTCAAAGCAAAAGTGGAAAGGATAGTAATTATCTTCGGCGCTGTGAGCGTACAGGTGACGTCATACGGAAGAGTATTATATTGAAAAAGTTTTTAATTGATATCTTAAAAACTGTTCGCTATCAAACATTAGCGCAATGATAACTTTTGTCAAGCAGGACTCCCTCTATACAATATCAAAAATTCAGCAAAATTCCACATAGATCACTTTTCCATAAGAAATGTGCGGGGTCCTTTACCGTTCGTTTATTTGAAAAGTGTATTCGGTGCAGGCTCATTCACGTTCGTTTATTAAAATTTCAAGACCTCTGCTCTGATCCAGCGTTTAACTGCTGTGTGCGCTCGTCGGTCACGTGGTTACGGCTCCGCTCTGCACGCTCTGCTCTTTGAGCAAAATACCGAACGCAAGGTATGACGTCAATAAAGGAAGTCAATGACGTCACGCATTTATAACACGGTATTAAATTCAGTAACCTATGTAGGACCCTGATTTACTGGCGGTTATAGAAAATTTAACAGTTCTAAAATCGAACTGTCAAATATTCTTCAAATATGGGCGTTTGGGTTTGTTTACCTTACTCCAACGTTAAACCCGAAAATTAGAAAATATTATTGCGGGACGTGGACGTGGGTTTCTGGTTGTTAGTTTGAACGTAAAAGGTAAAAAAAAAACGCTCAGTAAGGTAGAGCGTGTAATATCCACTTAATATCCGATCTATCCGATCCATTCCTTGAAAATCCGGGGGACCAGCATGGCAGAAAATATTGAAATTTTAACTGAAGTAACTTTAAACAATGAAGGGGAGAATTACCTACGCCGTCTTTGTTCCCTTGGACCTAGCGAATATATTTCTTAATGGTAAAAACAATATGTGAAATTGTTGCATTTGATAGGTGCCTAGCGTACATTTTTAAGTTTTCAATTTCAATTTATGTGTGTTGATCATTGTATTGATAATCCCGCCATATGTTTTTTGCTTATTGTGTGCTTGCCTTTTGGCGGACATTTTAACTTAAAGGGGGTGTGCGCCGAAAATTAAAGTTTTAGTGTAAAAAAATCTAAGAATAACTGTTCAATCCTCGTTATTCTACGATAAACCATCGCTGAGATATACCGCTTTAAAGTGTGGACGACGCTCTCGTGACGTCACGAAAACTTCGTCCAGCGGCGCTCTGCATTGTTAATTTGATTGTTCCCGGCACGCGTGAGTGGTTTTTGTTTAGATTATTGCAGGTAACACAGGAAAAACATTATGTAAATTTAATTAAATCCACTTTCTCGTGCGTCGCTTGAGCTTTCGTGACGTCATAGGGTGAGATGCGGTACCTTCATAGAGCCATATCTGCGGTATTATTTGTCATAGAGGGGTGCGGCTTTCACTGTTTCTTAGATTTTTTTTCTCTTTTTTTTTGAGATGAAGTTGTTTGACAGCTTCTTGGATAGTCTAGCCCGTCTAGCCCAACTTTATTACGTGGGGGTAATTTTGACACAGCACCAGTGGTGAGGGTAATAACCGTACGGTTAAAGCTCGTGATAACACGGTAACAAACGGTTACTCGCTAAAAAATCCTTATTATATTTGTGAAAAAAACACAAGTCGTGGTCTCAAAATTTTAATATCAAGGTTACATGTTTCGCCCAATAATGTGAATAATGGGTATCGCCGGTATCGGTAACATCATCAGACTTCACAGTTACCGCACAATCTGAGAAATCACGAACGGATCGAACGCGGGGCGAAAAGTTTGGCACCAGTCTCCCAACAAGATACAAAAACTTGCACTAAAACGGCTAATCGTGCTCCAATAGTGCACTGGAGCCGCACCAGTTCAGCCAACGGAATTCGCTATTCGAGTTTTCTTGTCGGGTTGTCGTAGTGTTATGTATATCTCGTATCTCACTCAATCACAATAAAAATTTCTATAGGAACGAGAGAGCTAGAAAAACCTCCTATGATCATGATTATAAAGGTAGAAGCGGTAATTTAACCTCAAAATTTTTCTAAAAAGTCAAAAAGGTGTATGTTATGTTTATGTTTTCTTAAAATTGTCCCTGAAACTGCTCAAAAATGACTGCGAACAATAAGTTTCATTTGTACGTATATGAAGGTGACTACGGTCTGCCGTCGTTAAATGTAGAATGCACAAAATGCCTCCTTTACATGTCAATGTCCAAAGTTCCTGTTCAAGTGAAGACACTGGGAAACATGAAACACTGTCTGCTCTATAGTGCCCCATATTTTGTACACAAAAACGTATCATTCAAGACCTACGCCGAGACAGTATTGTATTTGAACACTTTAAATTATAACCTGGATGCTCAGCTTACAGCAAAGCAGAAGAGTGAAGCCTTGGCTCTCAGCTACTTAGTCCAATCAAAACTTAGGGCTACTTTGGAGTACGTGTTTTGGATAGACCAGAGAAACTTTGAAGAATTTACTCGGGTGTGGTATGCAAGAGCTCTGCCACTTCCCTTCAATATTATTCAAACAAAAAAGTTTAAAGAAAATGCTGTTGACCTAATTGATAGCTTATACCACAAAGACAGTACCATAGAAGTGATTAAAGACAATCTCAATGTTTTAGCCACAGAGTGCCTTTCTTCTTTATCTGCACGTCTAGGGACATCCAATTATTTTTTTGGAGAGGAGCCTACTTCATTGGATGTAGTCATTTATAGCTACCTAGCGCCTTTGCTAAAACTCCCATTTCCATCAAACTCTATCAGCACTTTAGTAGCCTTATGGCCAAATTTAGTACAATTCGTTAGCAGAATTGATGCGAAGTATTTACCGGGACTGCCAAAAGAGTCAAAATATATAAAAAATGAAGAGAAAATGAAGACTAGTGACGATGAAGTTTCTTATATCGCAATTTCAATACTGACTTTCAGTGCAATGACTCTAGCTTTTGGGTTTGCAGTTAGTAAGGGGTTTATATCTTCAAAATTGTTTTAACAGAGTGTGTGAAATAGAGTTTGTACTTAGTAGGTAACTGTTGTTTGGTAATGCATTTATTCTAATTACCTCAACAATCAAATTTTTAGTGGCTTTTTGTTTTATTTTATTTTGTAAATTTCAATAAAATTATCTGCTTTCTGATAAGGTAATTTGTGTTTTACTTAGGTTTTCTAATACCAACAAAAAGGGGTTTTGAGTAAACCAAAAACTGAGCCAAAAACCTTGTAAATCAATGACAAATTCCTAATACAAAAAAGAGGAACTAGTAACAAAGATTCATTACAGCAGGTAAGTTAAGCTATTCATTAACACTGCACTTGGTCCCTGATTTTTTGAGTCAATTGCTTGCTTAGGACACTACAGTCTCTACTAGACAAGTAAACTTCTTTATGCTTACTATGCTTATTAATATACATATTAACTTATGCCTCGACTTATGAAGGTAATTTGAAATTAGCATAACAGAGAGCTCAGCTTTTGCTAGCCCCAGTGCTATTGGTCAGGTACGATACCTTAGGCTAGGAGATACCTAAATTAGGCTTTCCAATCACATTATCACTTTATGTATCAAACAGGAGCCTGAGAAGTAGCACCAAGAATGGTACAAGCCAAAACTGCTCTGCTATGTTAACTACGAGGTTAACTATTATTAAATATTGTCTTATGCATGGGATGCTGGGATGCATGATCCTTGATTTATTATGTTATATGTATAGGGTGTCTGGAAATAAATACAACCAAATTTGTTCAAAGATTCTTGAAAAAAAAAAAAAAATAGGTGAACAGCTCGGTGACCAGTATTCCAGAACCAGAACGTGTTTCAATGTGGATTGAACTGAAGCATATTTTTTTATTTTTCTCGAGCTTTTTCATGTGTTTTATTTTTCGGTAAAAATTAAAAATTATATTATTTATTATTATATTCTAAAAAAATATTAAAAATTAAAACAAGAAACTTAGGAAGTGTACAGGGTGTTTCAAATAGGAGCCATATCATTGGGATCTTGGAAACGGTGAAAGATACAGGGTTAGTTAAATTGGGGCAAAGTTGCGTAATTTGATGCTCAACAAAATGCCACTTTGAAATTTAGGATATTCCGAATACTTCCGGAGATAACCGGAAAAAACCGAAATTTTGCAAAATTGTTTTTATTTTTTCTTGACTTTATTTAAAGTGATATTTAAAGAAAAAAAATGACACTTCATCGTAGCCACTTTTTCTCCCCTACAAGATGATACCATAAAATTTGAAATCTGATGTTTCGTCTTTGGGCCACCCGAGGGGCCACCCACCATCATCAACTTCATCATTTTACATACGGACCCCTATTTTTAATTTTATATTTTATAACTAGGTTTATAAGATGCTGATGTCCCAAAACCGATGAGGTAAGTATTGCACTTATTCGAAAAATTTACATTATTGGCACTTTCCATAAGAACTAAATGTGTTAGAAAATTTTGGTAGGAAATTACTGAGAAATAAAATTTAAAAAAATTCGAATAAATGCAATACGTCTTAGGTTTTGGGACATCAGAAGCTGTTTGAATCTGAAATAAAAACTCCAGGGTCATATTTAAAAAAAAAATATTGATGATGGTGACCCAAAGACGAAACGTCAGATTTTAAATTTGATGGTAGCATCTTAGGGGAGAAAAAGTGGCTATGATAAAGTGATATTTTTTTTTTGAAATATCACTTCAAATAAAGTCAGGAAAAAATAGAAACAATTTTGCGAAATTTCGGGTATTTCCGGATATCTCCGGAAGTATTCGGAATGTCATAAATATCAAAGCGGCATTTTGTTAAGCATCAAATTACGCAACTTTACCCTAATTTAACCAACCCTATATGTTTCACCGTTTCCGAGATCCCAATGATGTGGCTCAAGTTTGAATCATCCTGTACAGGGTGATCTATTATAAATGTCACCCCTTCTAACTTTTTTATTTGACATTTTTGACAGAAGTGTCAAATACAAAAGTTTCAAGAAATTGTCGAAAGTTTTTAACTGAGTCAGTTTTAGGCATACAGGGTGCGTCAAAAAAGTGCAGCAGTGTGAAGTTATATTTTTTTAAATGGAACACCCTGTATATTGTGCGCTTATTTGTTAGTCCCTTTCAACTTGATTTCAACGATATATGGTTTGATACGTCTATCTTCAATAGTTATAAAGGAAAACATGAAAACCCCTTTCAAGTTTTCATATTGAAAAAAGAAATATCATGCCATTAAAGCTTTAGAGAATTTTTTTTAAACAGTTTATTGTTCAAATTCTATTCAATAATATACATGGGGAAATATTATAATAAATCTAAATGTCTAAGTTATTTCTAATACCTATTTAAAAAAAAAAAAAATAACAGGAGAGATCTGAAGGGATTTTCGCGTTTTTCCCTTTAACTATTGGAGATAAACCGAGAGATAAACATATCAAACCCTATATCGTTGAAATCAGGTTGAAGGGGACTATAATAAATAAGCGCACAATATACAGGCTGTTCCGTTTAATAGTTATTTATAGGTACACCAAGTGAGTTAAATTAATGTTTATTCATGAGAAGAAAGTTTAACCCACGAGCCCTAGCGAGTGAGTTAATTTCCTTCGAATGAATAAACATTTTAACTCACGTGATGTATACAAAATTTTATCCCATTTTGTGGAAATTTAAAAAATAAAGTACAAGGAAAAATTCCGGGAGTGAGTTAAAAATATTTTAAATCACTGAGGTTTCAGATTTTTAGTTGGGCAGAATGATTTAAAATGCCGAGAGTGAGTTAAAATGTTTTTAAATCACTGAGGTGATAAACGTCTACTTACCTTTATTGTTATGCGTTCAATAATGTCATTTTTAAACGTCAAAATGGGATAAAAAAATATAACTTCACGCTGCTGCACTTTTTTGACGCACCCTGTATGCCTAAAACGGACAGCTGAAAACTTTTGACAATTTCTTAAAACTTTTGTATTTGACACTTTTGTCAAAAACGTCAAATGAAAAAGTTAGCAGGGGGTGACAATTATAATAGATCACCCTGTACAGGGTGTCCCAAATTCGAGGGCCAACATGAGGTGTTTGTTAACCGTTAAAGATACGAGAGTGGTTAAATAGGACAAAAGTTGCCCATTTATGTGCATAACAATTTTCTGGTAAGAAATTGAAGAAAAATATACATATTTCAGGTTTTTGAGAAAAATTTTGATTTTTCGTTTTTAATTTTTATTTACCTCATTTAAAGAGCTACAAAGAAAAAAAAAACCTTTCTCAAAGTTATTTTTTCTACTACCGTGCGTAAAGTACCTATACTACGCACTATTCAGAAGACGTGAAATTTCACTTCACGTACTAGTGCATAAAGTAATTCACTTCACACACTAGTGTGTAAAGTAATGTCAATGACAGATGCCGACACTGTCAATTTAATATTTTCTAGTACCTAAATTACTTCAAGCACTAATGTGTAAAGTATTTGTCTAAATCTATTTTTTTACACATTATTTGATTGGTAGTAGAAAAAAATTTGCATGCAATACGTGCGTAAAACACCTTTTTTCACTCATGTGACTGTCCCACTCCCCTTCAGCTCGTGCGTCAAAATTCACATTCGTGAAAAAAGGTTCACTTTACACACTTGTTGCATAAATAACTATTTTCTACTACCGTGCGTAAAGTACTCACTTTACGCACTATTCAGAAGACGTAAAATTCCACTTCACGCACTAGTGCGTAAAGTAATTCACTTCACACACTGATGCGTAAAGTAATGTCAATGACAGATGTTGACACTGTCACTAGTATTTTTCTGGTAAATTACTTCACGCACTAGTGCGTAAAGTGAAAATACTTCACGCACTAGTTCGTAAAGTATTTTTCTAAATCTATTTTTTCACACTTATTTGATTGGTAGTAGAAAAAATTTTGTATGCAATACGTGCGTAAAGCACCTTTTTTCACTCATGTGATTGTCGCACTCGCCTTCAGCTCGTGCATCAAAATTCACATTCGTGAAAAAAGGTTCACTTTACACACTTGTTGCATAAATAACTATTTTGTGCTCTGTGAAATGGTGGTACTAGATTTTAATCTCCATGTTTCGTCTATTTGAGACCCGCATCAACTTTTTATTTTTAAATACGATCGTGATTTTAATTTTTTCTTCTCCATTTTCGATTTCGTTACTACCCGTCATTCTGAATCGAGTTCTGAATGTAGTACTACATATACTAGCCCAGGGTTGATCTAATGCTTTATATAGGAAACCTTGAACAAATTCGAGACAAGCTGAATTTTGGTATGTAGCTTTGTTTTGGGATCCTTAATAAACCACCAAACCCCACCGGTAATCGTCCGTGCCTGTCACCCCGAAACAACACCTGTAAGGGGTGAAAATCGGACATTTTTAAATTTTTTGGCAATATCTCGAAAATAATTCTCGAAAAAATATGAGGGCAGAAAAATTAAGGAGCATAAAATTTCCTATAAAATCACGTTTATCAGTTATATTTTGCTCTACCAGTGGCGGATTTATGATATTTTTAATAACTGAATATGTATTTTGTAAAAATACTCTCTAGCCATGACCTAATAGATTTTTATATTACATATATCTAACAATATATCGTGTGCAGGATAAGTTGGGACCTTTGAAAAATGTTCTTGCCATGCACGCCCTCTCCGGATGCGATACCATTTCTGGCCTGTTTAACAGAGGAAAACGGCGTCGTCTGGCAAGGATTAGTTCTCGCTAAAACCGTCTGGCACTAGGTGCGTTCGATTCGCTATTGTTTTCTCTTCAATTTGAAAAAAAAAACAAGGTTTCGGCAAGTACAGTCGTGAGCACAAAAAGTGGGACACCCGACTGGCAGGTCTCGTCATATTTCGCTATTTTGCGTAAATCAGTCTTTTCTCTATAATCGATTTTCTGACAAATATGACAATCCCTGTCATTGCTGTAGGTATCTTTAAACCCGTGAAAACCATCTGGCATTATTACAGCCTTGTTAATGGCACTTGAATGATTTGCCGGAAACATTGACCATCAGCAAGTATTTTGAATATCGTGAATTTTTCAATGACTTATTAATTATGCCTACGCCAAACTTTCCCACTACATGCTGCCAGACTTTATTTTCGATCACTGAGCATAATAATACTACATCGTTTATCGTTTAAGCAGGAAATTGTTATGCGAAAAAATTCACTGGCCCTTAGACTATTGCATTAATTTTAGGTGCAAGCATGGTTGAATAATAGCTTATTCCAGCAATGGGGATGGGTTTCTAGTGATTCCGGAATCGCCAGACAGATCAGAAGAAATACCTACTTGTACTTCACTGGTATGCGTTTTATTTCTAATTTATTAACTTAAGAATGTTTTAAATGTATTTACCAATGTATTTCCATGGATTGTTAGATATGGGTGTTCCGGAACTATTGTGCCAAAAATTAAGAGATGATAGATTTCACCAAAATATACGTTTTTTACTCATAAACCCATAGGCGCATGCGTTTTGGTTAGGTGATAATAGTAGATTACAGTCCGCGCTGTGGTAGCCACCTCACCTTGCACAAGGAGAAACGTGTTTGAAGCAGAAACTGCGCTATTATAGCTATTTATGTACCAAGGGGATTATGTAGATTATAATGCCCGAAGGCGAAACTAGCCCGAGGGCCTATGGCCCGAGGGATATATTTCGCCTGAAGGGCATTATAATCTTGAAATCCCCGTGGTGCATACAATGCTTTATTTTCTACTCAACACAATGTTTTTTCATCAATTTGTACTTAACAAAATCAGTTAAACTTGTGTGACAGAATATTGTTTTGTATTTTGACATGTACCTGTACCTGTGACCTGTACCTGTACCTGCGACCTGTACATAGAAACGAAATAAATTAATATATCTATAAACATCTCATAAGGCAAGGCAACGGTGGTGGTCCTGTGTGTTAACGCGCTGGACTACATGGGAAACATTGATGGTAGACCGGGTTCGAATCCTGGCTAGACCGAAAATTATTTTCGGTCAGACATTTAGTGGCTGCCTAGGGTAAAGTGCAAATTAATAGAACAACAACAACAAAAACACCTTAAGGTATTATAAGCGGGCGTTATAGATCATAACGCCCGCAAAAGCGGGCGTTATGGATCAGGTTGTTATAGGTGTGTTAACGTATTTCGTTTCCTAGGTATTATGGATCTATAATAGTAAAGTAGAAAATAAAATAATATAAAACCCAAGGAATGCTTGCAGTATCTATTAAAAACAATGATTACCATCAAAAGATGCTCAAAATTATACGACCTGTAGGGCATACCTACAGGGGAACGAAACAGTTTCTTACAGTTCAAGTTCGGAAAGGGTTTCTTGCCAAAATCTACTCGATATTTCTGCCACGGCGCTGTCACGCATCCATTGAGGCAGGAGGTCGTAATTTTTGCTATCTTCTGATGTGAATCATTGTTTTTAATTAATTCTTCAAGGCTTCCTTGGGTTTTGTATTATTTAATAACACAGTTTCTGCTTCAAGCACGTTCACAGCGCGGACTGTAATGTGCTTAAGGTCTGCTTCCACAGAAATCACAAACCATAGAGCGAATTTCTTTGGTTGAAAATAGTCAGGAAACTGGTTGTTGGCGATTTAGACCAATCAGAAACGCTCTGACTGGTTTGTGATTTCTGTGGAAACAGAACCTATTATCACCTAATAAAGCGCATGCGCCTATGGGTTCGAAAGAAAAAGACGTTTTTTTTGGCGAGATCCCTTAATTTTTGGCACCATAGTTTCGGAACACCCTGTATTTAATCTAAAAATTCAATAAGTAATGGCCAGGGACTATTTTTACAAAATACCCAGTTATTAAAAATATCATAACTCCGCCACTAGTGAAGCAAAATATAACTGCTTATAGGAAATTTTATACTCTTCAATTTTTCTTCCCTGATATTTTCTCGTAAATAGCTTTGTTTTTAAGATATTGCAAAAAACCTAAAAAAGTCCTATTTTTATCCCTAAGGGGTTGTTTAGGGGTGACAGGTACGGCCGATTACCGGTGGGGTTTGGTGGTATTTAAAAGGTCCCAATATAAACTTACATACCAGTTTTCAGCTTGTCGCTAGTTTGTTGAAGGTTTTTCCCAAACATTTTGAAGACTACGTGTTTTGCGACAGTTGCAGTATTGTTTCTCGGGTCCCGTTCGGGAACGGTGAACATCAAAGGGTTTCGACGTATTTTGAAACTCGAGTCAGTTTAGTCAGTTTTTCATTCAAAAACGGTATTGTTGTGTTTTGTCTGGTTTTTTATTTTCGACTTGATTTCAGTTTTATAGTTTGTATACGAATTTTTTACCAAAAAAACAAAACGTAGTCCGCTTGATGGAAACGATAGTTCTGGGTTTGTTTCAGTTTTGTTTTTGTTTTAAAACATAGACAAAACACAAACTCAATAGTCCGTTTAGTGGAAAACCGGCATAAGCAACTTTCATGTAATGGCTTAAATGGCTATTAATGCACTCGCATGTTACATACGGCTCGCCTATTATTAATATAATTGGTAATTGGTACTTGCTATTGCAACTAGGTACCTACCTACTGGAACAAATATACCTATACCAACATTAAAATTGGTAAGTACCATCCAATGTTACTGGCAACCTAATCCTGCTGGTAGCTACGTAGAAGGAGATTATTATTCAGTCTTTATTGATATTGGTTTCTTACTCAATCATTGACTACTTTAAACTAAACTACGCGTCAATTGAACTCGAACACCCCAATTTTTGGTCACTTTTTGAAAGGCTTTAGCTCAGAAACTAGCAGGCCGATTTTGTTCAAATTTTCAGGAGTGAAGGCATGCTCTAATTACTATTTAATTTCCAGTTCTTAACAGATTTCCGGCCACCTGCTAAAAGATACAGGGTGAAACATAAGTAGGTGATTTTTTTGCGAAAGTTTGGGTTCACCCCATTCTGCTGGAGGGAGGGTTAAGTAGATTTTTGGTATGCAGTTTAGAAGAGTACCTTGGTACCTCGGGACGTTTTTGAGATTTTTTGAATATCGCAGCCCACTACGATTTTATCTTGAATTATGCGATTTTATGTAAAATATAGCTATTGACGTCATTATTTCTTCCGAAACAGACACTACAATTATGGCGCATGTGGAAACACACTTAGAACATATTATACAGGGTCATACAAAAGTATATAGGGTGTTCTGATAAGTGTTTCCGGATGTTTTTCTCAATTCAAATGAAAAGGAAACTAGGAGATGTTTGTTTGTGGATGAATGTAGATTCACGTTATATCAGAAAGACGGGCGTGTATTAGTATGGAGAGAAACGGGTGAGAGATATAGAGCAGAATGTATGGAAGCAAGAGAGGCCTTTGGTGGTGGTGGCGGCGTGACAGTTTGGGGGGGTATTAATCGGAATGGGAAGACTGAACTGGTAATTTTAATGAGAGAAAGTATGAATGCAGAACGGTACCGTGATTTCTGTGTAAGAGATATTGTTGTTCCATATGCGAACAACATTGGTAATGATTTTGTCTTTGTGGATGATAATGCTCGTCCACATCGAGCAAATATTGTTACCGAAATTCTTAGGAATAACAATATTGAAAGAATGGAGTGGCCTGCAAAGTCACCTGACATGAATCCGATTGAGCATGTATGGAGTAGAATGAAATTGAGACTGGCTGAACGGGTAAATGGTTTTGCAGATTTGAATGAATTGGTGAATGCAGTAAGGCAAGAGTGGGAAGCTATTTCCCAGAATTTAATAAGGGATTTGATAGAAAGTATGCCGAGGAGAGTGGCGGATGTGCTTAGAAATCGGGTTGGGCCTACCAAGTACTAATAATCCTTTTGTAAAGTCCTTGTTAATTTTATTCTCGTTTTCGTTAAATTTCATTTAATATGTGTTTTGTTTTTATTTCATTTTAATAACGTCTACTTATAATTGTTTTTTTTTTTAAATTTATTATTAGTAATCTAATAAATCTCGCTAAAAGTGGCAATGATGAAGTGACATTTATTTTTCAATAACACATCAACTAAATTCACAAAAATATAATTTTACAAAATTTCAGTTTTTTCCGGATTTCGCTGGAATATTTCAAGCCGCCATTTTATTGGACATAAAATTGCGCGACTTTGCCCTATAATTTAACCGAGTTCGTATCTTCAATAATAACCAAGTTACATCAGTAAAGGGGCTAGGACAGTTCTACAGCAAAATCAGTCATTTTCCCATGTAAATCTCCATAAGAAAATCTAAGGTCCGTTCTGGCAATTTTTGTACCGTTCAAGGTCATCCGTCCAGCCCGCCAGCAGTCGTTGCCGCTAAGCCCCGCCCCCTTGCCAGTGCCCGTGTCTTTCATCGATCGCACTAACTGGTCAGCCGCCGCTGCGTTCGGGGTCATTAACCGTACCTGGCTCCAAGCGGCTCATCGAACACACATAGCAGCTCGTGACTTGGTACCTCATTCAAGGTGCATTGTACTGATGATGACGTGACTAATAATAAAACGTCGTTTCGCCATTGGGTCTGATGGTGACGTAACTAATAATAAAAATGTTGTTTAGCCTTCGGGTCTGATGATGACGTCACTAAAAATAAAAACGTCGTTTCGCCATCGGGTCGTCAACATTTATTGCAACCGCAGCGAAACCATAACTCGTAACTTTCCTGTGACCTGCGATAAACAAGCTCTGACTAGTCTGTAGCCAATCACCAGCTTCGTATCCACCTGCACACTCCAGCGAACTTTTCCTAGAAATATGGGCCATCGTTTCAATTTTACTGTTGCTTATTACGTTGGCATCCTGCGATAAGCAAGTCCTAACAAGTCTAATTAATCAGAAGGCTGAGGTCTCTCGTCTCAAAATAAGAAATCAGCGACAACAACCCGGAGATTTTTTTAAAATTATTTACATCATATTGATACAACGCTTTCGCTCGTATTCGGATCAAAATCGCCGCTAGTTCGAGTGACTTTTAGTGTCAACATGACTTAGACCCATGACTCATTTATACAAATATTTCTCTACAAAAATAATTCCGTCTCAAGTTTTCCTCATAAGGATTTTCCTGGTATTTTTGCTTCAAATATTCATTACCTATCATCAATATATTGCTAAATTATATTAACACGTTCACCAACAAAAACAAAAATAAGGCAAACGCGTCGCATACGAAATTACACTGCTTGAGCCGTCCAGCCGCAATACTGATAAACTATTTTCATTCAGAGTAAACAATTAAACCTGCGACAATGATAAGAGCAGGCGGTACGTCATAGACATATATGTGAATATTTTCATCATTGCTAAGATAAAAATGTGTTAGTAGATAGTCAAAGCGGGTGGGACTATCAAAATCCAAACCATAACCTCAATCTTTCATTCTTGACACGTGGTGGATGCGCCGTCGTTGACACGAAGGTGGATGCGTCGTCGGCGCCATCTTGCCAAACGTCATGGCGCCATCTGTCGTGAGTGCGGTGAATTATTGCAATTGATCGACAGGAAGGGTTCAAAATTACAGGTTCCTGTAATATGGAGTTTGCGTGGAAGAGATTGTTTTATGTCGTTTAGATGTCGCTACGTATATTTAATTATAGTTCAGGTTCTGATGACGTCATAGTGACCTGGGTCACGTGGGTTACGTCAGTGTATGTCGGTGGCGCCATCTAGCGTACATAGTGCAATAAAGTTCAATTTACGGTTCAGGTTCTGTGATGACCTTATAGCGGCCTGAGACACGTGTGTTACGTCATTCTGTTATCGGTGGCGCCATCTAGCCTACATAAAGTAAAGTTTATTGTGTTCTAATACAGGATGCCGTAGTGGTAAATAAAATAAATTCATAAATCAGCACGCCGCCGACGTTTAATGTGGGAAAGTAATAAACAAAACAGGGGTATCATATTTCACGGTTATTTTTACTTATAACTGATAAGCGTTTCCGTTTTAGCGAAAACAACAACAAGCTCGGACTTAAATTTATATTTTATCAATGATAGGTAAACATGCATGGATATTTACACTGCCGACTAACTACACATATGTATAATAATATATTTAAAAACATTTCAGCTCATAGCCCCATAATACTTCCAGTCAAGTTGGACATTATCTGTTACCCAACTAACAACCCTTAGGGCCAAAAAAGGGTGATATCAAAAATTTTAAAAAGTACCTAACTATACCATAATTTTTTTGAGGCGGGGACAGCAAAGCTGCTTTTTCCGGGGTGTGCGCAACCCTAACTATCAAGGGAATGTCTGAAACCTGGATTTTGACCATCTGCGCAGGATGCCTTAGGGCCTTATTCTATTTTTTCGATTATTTCGCCTTCTAACCATCCGATTCACTTCGTTCTTTTACCAAAAATTTTCAAATAATTAGTCGCGTATTTGAAGACTAGTTCCACCCGTTTAGCATATGCCAAAAGGGCCGTATTCTATTTTTTCAAATAATTAACGTTCTATCGACCCGATTCAATTTATTCTTCTGCCAAAAATGTCTAAATAATTAGTGGCATCAATGAAGACTAGTTCTACCCGTTTAGCATGTGCCAAAAGGGCCCTATTCTATTTTTTCAATTAATTAAGGGCCGTTATCAATTTTTTTCGATTAACTCAGCTTCTATTGACTCGATTTCATTAATTTTTTTACCAAAAATTTCTAGATAATTAGTGTGCGTCTTTGAAGACTAGTTCCAACCATTTAGCATACGCCAAAAGGGCTGTAATCAGTTTTTTCGATTTAATTTGCTCTTTCACCAAAAACTTCTAAATAATTAGCGGCATCAATGAAGACTAGTTCCAGCCGTTCAGCATAAGCCAACAGGGCCGTAACCAGTTTTTTCAATCAATCCACTTTCTAGTGGTCCAATTTAATTCGTTTACCATAAATATCCACAATAATGTATTGGAATGTAAGTATCGAAAGTCCTGAACACAAAACAGCAGAGAGGATAACATTTAACAATAGCTTAGGTCTGAATAAAGAGTATGCAAATTTCTGTCAAAAAAAATCTAAGAGTTGAGAAACCTTTCTATACAGTTCCAGATGACTTCGAGCGAGCGTGTAATCTAAACCATACGAGTACAAAAAAAAAGCGCTCAAAATAGCTGGAAACCCATATTTGCTTCATGTTTACATTGATTCTTATGAAAATCCTTTTCAAAAATCTGATAGTCGGGGTGGGGTGGAAGGGGGAGGGGGGGTCACTGTGATATAAAACCGTTCAGTTCTCTATCCTCATTCATTAGTTTGCAGTTTCTCAAAGAGTGAAGACGCGCAAAGCTAGTTCTCCTATACTGATCTATACGTTTGTGAAAAATAATAGTCATTAGAAGATGTCCCTCTTCGCAGATTTAGTGAAACATATAGCCTCTCTCCTGGGGCTACTTACACCAAAATATAATGATATCATCGCTAAAGAAGGACTGGAGGAATGTACTCGAGGAGTAAGAAAGCTCAACAAAGCGATCAAACAAGCAGCATCCATGGGTGAAAAGCAACACTTAGAGTCATGTCTGCGGAATATAAGAAGTATGAGGAAGCAGTTCAAGAATATGCAAAAGAAAGGGGCAGGACTTTCACCACGTCCTGAAGGAGCAAGAGAGCGAGTGCATTGGGATGATTCAGTTTCAGCGTTTAGCAGCAGGATAAGGACTGGAGTTATCTCAAATTTGAAACACAAAGAGTCAAAAGCATTCTTGGTTGATTGTGCTGCATTGTTTAAACGCAGGATCCAGAATGCTCTTGAAAAGGATGAAGCCATCAAAGTTAATGCAGCATTTTGTGGGGAATTCGAGATCGTCAAAGGTGATAAAGTACTAAAAGAATTTAAGTATTTCACAACGTCTAACTCACCCATCTCTCGAAATACTAATCTTGGGCAATGGTTTAATGAAAAAGTTGCTGAACCCATTATGCACGAAATGGAGGAATTCCAAGAACGTGACAGTGGTTGGGCCTTGAAGAAAATTGTTAATTTGGGCATCAACATTAACAAATTCACGCCACAACTAGGATCTTCATACGTAGAACTACCTTCTCAAATAGCTGCGAGGCATGCCTGTGTAAACGTGCAGAACACCGATAACAGATGTTTTGCATGGGCCATAGTGTCTGCTCTGTATCCTGCAAGATCCGAATTTGCGAAAAGACCGTCATCGTATCCAGATCCTAAAGATGTGTTGAAGTTGAAAGGCATTCAATTCCCCATGACTTTAAAGCAGATTTCCAATTTTGAACGACAGAATGGTTTGTCCATAAATGTTTACAAACTAGGAAAATCTAAGAAAAGCTTCAAAGTCCAGCCTGCATTGCTAACAACAAACAAACAGGAGAAGCACGTAAACCTCCTGCTTGTTCAAGATCAATATTTTGAGGAGAATGAAGACTCTTTATCTGTGAAGTATCATTATGTGTGGATTAAAAATTTATCAAAATTAGTATCCTCACAATTGAGTAAGCATGATGGGAAAAAACACATCTGCGATCGCTGCCTTCATTATTTTCATACTCAAGAAAAGCTTAACAAACACCTTGAGGATTGCGTGAAGATTAATGAAACTGCTATTAAGATGCCAGAAATCGGGAAAAATATATTGAAGTTCAAAAATTTCAAAAACAAGGAAAGAGCGCCTTTCATAGTTTATGCGGATTTGGAGAGCGTTTTGAACCCAACAAAGGAGGATCCTAAAAGGACTCAGCTCCATATTCCAGCTGCTGTAGGATATTACCTAAAGTGCTCCTATGATGACTCATTATCCTTTTACAAGTCATTCCGTGGTGTGGAATGTATGCAGTGGTTCGCTGATGAGATGGCCCAGCTAGCAGAAAATATCGCAACTGCATTCTGGTGTCCCTACGGCATTGATATGACTAAAGCCGAAGAATCAGAGTTCCAGAAAGCTACACATTGTTACATCTGCGAACACTCGTTCAATTCGCCAAGTGATAAAGTTCGAGATCACAACCACTTGATTCCTAACAACAACTACAGAGGTGCTGCCCATTCAGCGCCATGTAACATTAATCAACAAGATTCACACGTGATATCTGTGGTGTTTCGTAACTTGAGCGGCTACGATGCCCATTTTATCATTGCAGACATAGCCAACAAAATGAAAGGATCTATTGATTTGTTGCCAATAACAAAGGAAAAATACATATCATTCACCAAGCACATTGATGCCTACCCCATTCAATTTCGATTCATAGATAGTTTCCGATTTATGAATTCTTCGTTGGATAAACTGGCATCAAGTTTACCTGAACATCCCAACCTAAAGTCACAGTTCAGCGGGCTAGATGTAGATAAGTTAAAACTTCTTACAAAAAAGGGGGTGATGCCCTATGACTACATTGACTCGTTTGATCGATTCGAGGAAGCTTGTTTGCCGCCAATAGAAGCATTTTACAACACACTGAATGATGCACCATGTCCTCGAAAATCATATCAAAGGGCTAAACAGGTGTGGTCCAACTTCAATTGCCAAGACTTGGGTGATTATATCGATCTATATATGAAGACAGATATCTTATTGCTCGCCGATGTATTTGAACAATTTCGCTCCAGCTGTCTCGAAACATATGAATTGGACCCCGCCCACTACTACACGCTACCCGGTTCACTTGGGACGCAATGTTAAAATATACTAGAAAAGAAATTGAGCTTCTCACCGATCAAGACATGTTTCTCTTCGTGGAACGAGGAATTCGAGGCGGATTGAGCCAAGTTTGCTCAAACCGATATTCCAAGGCTAATAATAAATACATACCAACCTATAATCCCATGGAACTATCAAAATATTTAATGTACTTCGATATCAATAATCAGTATGGCTGGGCAATGTCACAGTATCTACCCTATGGAGGATTCGAATGGGCTGATAGCAACATTGATGTAACCCAAGTGTCAGATGATGCCGATACTGGCTATATGCTAGAAGTTGACTTAGAATATCCTAGGGAACTACACGATGCCCATAAAGATATTCCCTTTTGTCCAGAGCATATTAATCCGAAAACTGGAAAACCGCCAAAATCAGGAAGAGAGCTAACAAAGCTAATGGCAACACTGCATAGGAAGGAGAAATATGTAATTCATTATCGAGCCTTGAAGCAAGCCTTAGAGTATGGCTTAAAAATTAAAAAAATACACAGAGTTTTAAAATTCAAACAATCATCTTGGCTCAAATCATACATTGATCTGAATACTAGATTAAGACAAGAAGCTAAAAACGAGTTTGAAAAGAATCTTTTTAAGCTAATGAATAATGCAGTATTTGGAAAGACAATGGAGAATATTCGGAAAAGAGTAAATGTCAGGCTTCTAACAAAATGGTCGGGAAGATATGGAGCTGAGGCTTATATATCGAAGCCAGAATTCAAGAACAGCACCATATTCAATGAAAATCTAGTGGCAGTAGAGTTAAGAAAGCTTGAGATATACTTAAATAAGCCAATATACGTCGGACAAGCAATTCTAGATCTTGCTAAAACCACCATCTACAACTTTCATTACGGCTACATGAAAAAAGAATTTGAAGACAATTGTTCAGTTCTATACACCGACACCGACAGTCTCATTTATGAGATAACTGAAAAAGATCCATATGAAATTATCCGGCGGGACTGCTTCAAATGTTTTGATACATCGGACTATCAAAGAAATAATCAATACAGTATAACTTTGGTCAACAAAAAAGTCCTTGGTCTTATGAAAGACGAAAACAATGGCATTCCAATGACGAATTATGTCGGCCTCCGATCAAAATTGTATGCAACTAAAGTTATGGTAACAGAAGGAGATATAGAGAAGAGGGAAAAAGAATTACGTGATGAAGAATTCGATGAAGATGAAATTGAACTTATTTTATCGAATTATGGGGTTTCAAAAAAAGCAAAGGGAGTTAAGTCACAAGTTGTTCAAACTAAGATAACGTTTGATGACTACATAGAATGCTTAGATACCTATAGGGGAAAACATATTACGCAAAATTTGATACAAGCACAGAAGCATGTAGTATATTCAATAACCCAAGAAAAGATTGCCTTAAGCCCATTTGATGATAAACGTTTCATTTTATCTAATAGTTACAACACTCTTCCTTGGGGATATTACTCAATTAAGAGTGAATCCTAGGATTGAATGTCATTCAACATCAATGTGTCTAATAATTTTCACTTGTAATATTTTCCAAGTTTTAGCTTTAAGTTGTTGTTGTTGTGGCAATGCAAATATTTTATATACATAGCCATAGATATTAATGTAGTATTATTTTATTTTTTCACTTTTCACTTTCAATATTTTTCAAGTTTAAATAGTGTAGTCATTGTAAATATTTTCTATAAATAGTCATAGATATTAATGCAATGTTATGATTTTTTAGTTATTTTTCCTGTACAAAAAATGTAATTTTTTATAATAATTTAGATAAAGAAACACGATATCCATCCTCAGAGGTCACCAATACCCATAGATAGTAATTGTAAAATTTATAGTTTAGCTGTAATTAATATTCCTGCACAAAATGTAATTCTTATAATAATTTAGATAAAAACGCGATAGGTATCCTTCCTTAGGGGACACCATACCTATAGTAATCATAGTAAATAAGTAATTGAGAAAAAAAAAAAAACAATAGTTTAAGCTGAAGTTATTATTATTCTTATACAAAATGTGAATTTTATAATGTTTACTTTAGTCACTTTAACGTAATACTTATACCATTGTAATAATTGTACTACTAATAAAGTTGAAAAAAAAGAAACAAATGTAATTTTGGTAATAATTTAAATAAAAAATATTTTCTAAAAACAATGCTTTACTTATTTTTCACAAACACCACCGAATGCGTGTGAAAATTCAGCACACTAGAATTAGCACCAAGCCAATAGAAACAATTAATTTTCCTATTAATTAACGTTCTATCATTTTGATTCACGTTTTTTTTTTTTCTGAAATAAATACCCAAAGTGAAACAAAAGTATTAGTACCTAGAGAAACTTTTTTATTAAATCAATGCAAGATACGTTCATGCAGCCATATTCAGGGTCTTATTAAAAATTAAACTATACAAAATTTGAGTTACTTAGTCATCTGAGTCAGTTATCTAAACACGCAATTTCAAGAGGGGCATAATGAAAAACAAAACTATAAAGAGGTGAAGTTCTATAATAGTTGCTATAACTAGCTAAGAACACGTTCAGCTAACAGGAATATTTCTTAGACAAAAAATACTATTAGGAAGATCTTAGATATGTAACCTGTTAGCTATTTTTGTCACCCTGTATATAATTGATGTACACTTAAGCGTACTAGGCCGTGTCAATCATAGCTGCCCGACGATATGTATATTACCTTAGCTCTGTCTATAGAGACAGCATTTCGAGACAGCTCTATCTATAGAGACAGTTTTTCGAGACAGGTCTGTCTATAGAGACAGCTTTTCGAGACAGGTCTGTCTATAGAGACAGCTTTTCGAGACAGCTCTGTCTATAGAGACAGCTTTTCGAGACAGCTCTGTCTATAGAGACAGCTTTTCGAGACAGGTCTGTCTATAGACCTGTATAGCAGCTGTATACGAACCTGTCTCTAGACCTGTATAGCTGTATACAGACTAGTCTAAAATCAGTCCTGTATCCGTTTGGAGATCGGGGGACCTAAGGCGCAGGTCAGAAATCTTCCAGTCTGAACGTGTTCTTAGCTAGTTATAGCAACTATTATAGAACTTCACCTCTTTATAGTTTTGTTTTTCATTATGCCCCTCTTGAAATTGCGTGTTTAGATAACTGACTCAGATGACTAAGTAACTCAAACTTTTTATAGTTTAATTTTTAATAAGAACCTGGATATGGCTGCATGAACGTATCTTGCATTGATTTAATAAAAAAGTTTCTCTAGGTACTAATACTTTTGTTTCACTTTGGGTATTTATTTCAGAAAAAAAAAAACGTGAATCAAAATGATAGAACGTTAATTAATAGGAAAATTAATTGTTTCTATTGGCTTGGTGCTAATTCTAGTGTGCTGAATTTTCACACGCATTCGGTGATGTTTGTGAAAAATAAGTAAAGCATTGTTTTTAGAAAATATTTTTTATTTAAATTATTATCAAAATTACATTTGTTTTTTTTTCAACTTTATTAGTAGTACAATTATTACAATGGTATAAGTATTACGTTAAAGTGACTAAAGTAAACATTATAAAATTCACATTTTGTATAAGAATAATAATAACTTCAGCTTAAACTATTGCTTTTTTTTCTCAATTACTTATTTAATATGATTACTATAGGTATGGTGTCCCCTAAGGAAGGATACCTATCGCGTTTTTATCTAAATTATTATAAGAATTACATTTTGTGCAGGAATATTAATTACAGCTAAACTATAAATTTTACAATTACTATCTATGGGTATTGGTGACCTCTGAGGATGGATATCGTGTTTTTTATCTAAATTATTATAAAAAATTACATTTTTTGCACAGGAAAAATAACTAAAAAATCATAACATTGCATTAATATCTATGACTATTTATAGAAAATATTTACAATGACTAAACTATTTAAACTTGAAAAATATTGAAAGTGAAAAGTGAAAAAATAAAATAATACTACATTAATATCTATGGCTATGTATATAAAATATTTGCATTGCCACAACAACAACAACTTAAAGCTAAAACTTGGAAAATATTACAAGTGAAAATTATTAGACACATTGATGTTGAATGACATTCAATCCTAGGATTCACTCTTAATTGAGTAATGTCCCCAAGGAAGAGTGTTGTAACTATTAGATAAAATGAAACGTTTATCATCAAATGGGCTTATGGCAATCTTTTCTTGGGTTATTGAATATACTACATGCTTCTGTGCTTGTATCAAATTTTGCGTAATATGTTTTCCCCTATAGGTTTCTAAGCATTCTATGTAGTCATCAAACGTTATCTTAGTTTGAACAACTTGTGACTTAACTCCCTTTGCTTTTTTTAAAACCCCATAATTCGATAAAATAAGTTCAATTTCATCTTCATCGAATTCTTCATCACGTAATTCTTTTTCCCTCTTCTCTATATCTCCTTCTGTTACCATAACTTTAGTTGCATACAATTTTGATCGGAGGCCGACATAATTCGTCATTGGAATGCCATTGTTTTCGTCTTTCATAAGACCAAGGACTTTTTTGTTGACCAAAGGTATACTGTATTGATTATTTCTTGGATAGTTCGATGTATCAAAACATTTGAAGCAGTCCCGCCGGATAATTTCATATGGATCTTTTTCAGTTATCTCATAAATGAGACTGTCGGTGTCGGTGTATAGAACTGAACAATTGTCTTCAAATTCTTTTTTCATGTAGCCGTAATGAAAGTTGTAGATGGTGGTTTTAGCAAGATCTAGAATTGCTTGTCCGACGTATATTGGCTTATTTAAGTATATCTCAAGCTTTCTTAACTCTACTGCCACTATATTTTCATTGAATATGGTGCTGTTCTTGAATTCTGGCTTCGATATATAAGCCTCAGCTCCATATCTTCCCGACCATTTTGTTAGAAGCCTGACATTTACTCTTTTCCGAATATTCTCCATTGTCTTTCCAAATACTGCATTATTCATTAGCTTAAAAAGATTCTTTTCAAACTCGTTTTTAGCTTCTTTTCTTAATCTAGTATTCAGATCAATGTATGATTTGAGCCAAGATGATTGTTTGAATTTTAAAACTCTGTGTATTTTTTTAATTTTTAAGCCATACTCTAAGGCTTGCTTCAAGGCTCGATAATGAATTACATATTTCTCCTTCCTATGCAGTGTTGCCATTAGCTTTGTTAGCTCTCTTCCTGATTTTGGCGGTTTTCCAGTTTTCGGATTAATATGCTCTGGACAAAAGGGAATATCTTTATGGGCATCGTGTAGTTCCCTAGGATATTCTAAGTCAACTTCTAGCATATAGCCAGTATCGGCATCATCTGACACTTGGGTTACATCAATGTTGCTATCAGCCCATTCGAATCCTCCATAGGGTAGATACTGTGACATTGCCCAGCCATACTGATTATTGATATCGAAGTACATTAAATATTTTGATAGTTCCATGGGATTATAGGTTGGTATGTATTTATTATTAGCCTTGGAATATCGGTTTGAGCAAACTTGGCTCAATCCGCCTCGAATTCCTCGTTCCACGAAGAGAAACATGTCTTGATCGGTGAGAAGCTCAATTTCTTTTCTAGTATATTTTAACATTGCGTCCCAAGTGAACCGGGTAGCGTGTAGTAGTGGGCGGGGTCCAATTCATATGTTTCGAGACAGCTGGAGCGAAATTGTTCAAATACATCGGCGAGCAATAAGATATCTGTCTTCATATATAGATCGATATAATCACCCAAGTCTTGGCAATTGAAGTTGGACCACACCTGTTTAGCCCTTTGATATGATTTTCGAGGACATGGTGCATCATTCAGTGTGTTGTAAAATGCTTCTATTGGCGGCAAACAAGCTTCCTCGAATCGATCAAACGAGTCAATGTAGTCATAGGGCATCACCCCCTTTTTTGTAAGAAGTTTTAACTTATCTACATCTAGCCCGCTGAACTGTGACTTTAGGTTGGGATGTTCAGGTAAACTTGATGCCAGTTTATCCAACGAAGAATTCATAAATCGGAAACTATCTATGAATCGAAATTGAATGGGGTAGGCATCAATGTGCTTGGTGAATGATATGTATTTTTCCTTTGTTATTGGCAACAAATCAATAGATCCTTTCATTTTGTTGGCTATGTCTGCAATGATAAAATGGGCATCGTAGCCGCTCAAGTTACGAAACACCACAGATATCACGTGTGAATCTTGTTGATTAATGTTACATGGCGCTGAATGGGCAGCACCTCTGTAGTTGTTGTTAGGAATCAAGTGGTTGTGATCTCGAACTTTATCACTTGGCGAATTGAACGAGTGTTCGCAGATGTAACAATGTGTAGCTTTCTGGAACTCTGATTCTTCGGCTTTAGTCATATCAATGCCGTAGGGACACCAGAATGCAGTTGCGATATTTTCTGCTAGCTGGGCCATCTCATCAGCGAACCACTGCATACATTCCACACCACGGAATGACTTGTAAAAGGATAATGAGTCATCATAGGAGCACTTTAGGTAATATCCTACAGCAGCTGGAATATGGAGCTGAGTCCTTTTAGGATCCTCCTTTGTTGGGTTCAAAACGCTCTCCAAATCCGCATAAACTATGAAAGGCGCTCTTTCCTTGTTTTTGAAATTTTTGAACTTCAATATATTTTTCCCGATTTCTGGCATCTTAATAGCAGTTTCATTAATCTTCACGCAATCCTCAAGGTGTTTGTTAAGCTTTTCTTGAGTATGAAAATAATGAAGGCAGCGATCGCAGATGTGTTTTTTCCCATCATGCTTACTCAATTGTGAGGATACTAATTTTGATAAATTTTTAATCCACACATAATGATACTTCACAGATAAAGAGTCTTCATTCTCCTCAAAATATTGATCTTGAACAAGCAGGAGGTTTACGTGCTTCTCCTGTTTGTTTGTTGTTAGCAATGCAGGCTGGACTTTGAAGCTTTTCTTAGATTTTCCTAGTTTGTAAACATTTATGGACAAACCATTCTGTCGTTCAAAATTGGAAATCTGCTTTAAAGTCATGGGGAATTGAATGCCTTTCAACTTCAACACATCTTTAGGATCTGGATACGATGACGGTCTTTTCGCAAATTCGGATCTTGCAGGATACAGAGCAGACACTATGGCCCATGCAAAACATCTGTTATCGGTGTTCTGCACGTTTACACAGGCATGCCTCGCAGCTATTTGAGAAGGTAGTTCTACGTATGAAGATCCTAGTTGTGGCGTGAATTTGTTAATGTTGATGCCCAAATTAACAATTTTCTTCAAGGCCCAACCACTGTCACGTTCTTGGAATTCCTCCATTTCGTGCATAATGGGTTCAGCAACTTTTTCATTAAACCATTGCCCAAGATTAGTATTTCGAGAGATGGGTGAGTTAGACGTTGTGAAATACTTAAATTCTTTTAGTACTTTATCACCTTTGACGATCTCGAATTCCCCACAAAATGCTGCATTAACTTTGATGGCTTCATCCTTTTCAAGAGCATTCTGGATCCTGCGTTTAAACAATGCAGCACAATCAACCAAGAATGCTTTTGACTCTTTGTGTTTCAAATTTGAGATAACTCCAGTCCTTATCCTGCTGCTAAACGCTGAAACTGAATCATCCCAATGCACTCGCTCTCTTGCTCCTTCAGGACGTGGTGAAAGTCCTGCCCCTTTCTTTTGCATATTCTTGAACTGCTTCCTCATACTTCTTATATTCCGCAGACATGACTCTAAGTGTTGCTTTTCACCCATGGATGCTGCTTGTTTGATCGCTTTGTTGAGCTTTCTTACTCCTCGAGTACATTCCTCCAGTCCTTCTTTAGCGATGATATCATTATATTTTGGTGTAAGTAGCCCCAGGAGAGAGGCTATATGTTTCACTAAATCTGCGAAGAGGGACATCTTCTAATGACTATTATTTTTCACAAACGTATAGATCAGTATAGGAGAACTAGCTTTGCGCGTCTTCACTCTTTGAGAAACTGCAAACTAATGAATGAGGATAGAGAACTGAACGGTTTTATATCACAGTGACCCCCCCTCCCCCTTCCACCCCACCCCGACTATCAGATTTTTGAAAAGGATTTTCATAAGAATCAATGTAAACATGAAGCAAATATGGGTTTCCAGCTATTTTGAGCGCTTTTTTTTTGTACTCGTATGGTTTAGATTACACGCTCGCTCGAAGTCATCTGGAACTGTATAGAAAGGTTTCTCAACTCTTAGATTTTTTTTGACAGAAATTTGCATACTCTTTATTCAGACCTAAGCTATTGTTAAATGTTATCCTCTCTGCTGTTTTGTGTTCAGGACTTTCGATACTTACATTCCAATACATTATTGTGGATATTTATGGTAAACGAATTAAATTGGACCACTAGAAAGTGGATTGATTGAAAAAACTGGTTACGGCCCTGTTGGCTTATGCTGAACGGCTGGAACTAGTCTTCATTGATGCCGCTAATTATTTAGAAGTTTTTGGTGAAAGAGCAAATTAAATCGAAAAAACTGATTACAGCCCTTTTGGCGTATGCTAAATGGTTGGAACTAGTCTTCAAAGACGCACACTAATTATCTAGAAATTTTTGGTAAAAAAATTAATGAAATCGAGTCAATAGAAGCTGAGTTAATCGAAAAAAATTGATAACGGCCCTTAATTAATTGAAAAAATAGAATAGGGCCCTTTTGGCACATGCTAAATGGGTAGAACTAGTCTTCATTGATGCCACTAATTATTTAGACATTTTTGGCAGAAGAATAAATTGAATCGGGTCGATAGAACGTTAATTATTTGAAAAAATAGAATACGGCCCTTTTGGCATATGCTAAACGGGTGGAACTAGTCTTCAAATACGCGACTAATTATTTGAAAATTTTTGGTAAAAGAACGAAGTGAATCGGATGGTTAGAAGGCGAAATAATCGAAAAAATAGAATAAGGCCCTAAGGCATCCTGCGCAGATGGTCAAAATCCAGGTTTCAGACATTCCCTTGATAGTTAGGGTTGCGCACACCCCGGAAAAAGCAGCTTTGCTGTCCCCGCCTCAAAAAAATTATGGTATAGTTAGGTACTTTTTAAAATTTTTGATATCACCCTTTTTTGGCCCTAAGGGTTGTTAGTTGGGTAACAGATAATGTCCAACTTGACTGGAAGTATTATGGGGCTATGAGCTGAAATGTTTTTAAATATATTATTATACATATGTGTAGTTAGTCGGCAGTGTAAATATCCATGCATGTTTACCTATCATTGATAAAATATAAATTTAAGTCCGAGCTTGTTGTTGTTTTCGCTAAAACGGAAACGCTTATCAGTTATAAGTAAAAATAACCGTGAAATATGATGCCCCTGTTTTGTTTATTACTTTCCCACATTAAACGTCGGCGGCGTGCTGATTTATGAATTTATTTTATTTACCACTACGGCATCCTGTATTAGAACACAATAAACTTTACTTTATGTAGGCTAGATGGCGCCACCGATAACAGAATGACGTAACACACGTGTCTCAGGCCGCTATAAGGTCATCACAGAACCTGAACCGTAAATTGAACTTTATTGCACTATGTACGCTAGATGGCGCCACCGACATACACTGACGTAACCCACGTGACCCAGGTCACTATGACGTCATCAGAACCTGAACTATAATTAAATATACGTAGCGACATCTAAACGACATAAAACAATCTCTTCCACGCAAACTCCATATTACAGGAACCTGTAATTTTGAACCCTTCCTGTCGATCAATTGCAATAATTCACCGCACTCACGACAGATGGCGCCATGACGTTTGGCAAGATGGCGCCGACGACGCATCCACCTTCGTGTCAACGACGGCGCATCCACCACGTGTCAAGAATGAAAGATTGAGGTTATGGTTTGGATTTTGATAGTCCCACCCGCTTTGACTATCTACTAACACATTTTTATCTTAGCAATGATGAAAATATTCACATATATGTCTATGACGTACCGCCTGCTCTTATCATTGTCGCAGGTTTAATTGTTTACTCTGAATGAAAATAGTTTATCAGTATTGCGGCTGGACGGCTCAAGCAGTGTAATTTCGTATGCGACGCGTTTGCCTTATTTTTGTTTTTGTTGGTGAACGTGTTAATATAATTTAGCAATATATTGATGATAGGTAATGAATATTTGAAGCAAAAATACCAGGAAAATCCTTATGAGGAAAACTTGAGACGGAATTATTTTTGTAGAGAAATATTTGTATAAATGAGTCATGGGTCTAAGTCATGTTGACACTAAAAGTCACTCGAACTAGCGGCGATTTTGATCCGAATACGAGCGAAAGCGTTGTATCAATATGATGTAAATAATTTTAAAAAAATCTCCGGGTTGTTGTCGCTGATTTCTTATTTTGAGACGAGAGACCTCAGCCTTCTGATTAATTAGACTTGTTAGGACTTGCTTATCGCAGGATGCCAACGTAATAAGCAACAGTAAAATTGAAACGATGGCCCATATTTCTAGGAAAAGTTCGCTGGAGTGTGCAGGTGGATACGAAGCTGGTGATTGGCTACAGACTAGTCAGAGCTTGTTTATCGCAGGTCACAGGAAAGTTACGAGTTATGGTTTCGCTGCGGTTGCAATAAATGTTGACGACCCGATGGCGAAACGACGTTTTTATTTTTAGTGACGTCATCATCAGACCCGAAGGCTAAACAACATTTTTATTATTAGTTACGTCACCATCAGACCCAATGGCGAAACGACGTTTTATTATTAGTCACGTCATCATCAGTACAATGCACCTTGAATGAGGTACCAAGTCACGAGCTGCTATGTGTGTTCGATGAGCCGCTTGGAGCCAGGTACGGTTAATGACCCCGAACGCAGCGGCGGCTGACCAGTTAGTGCGATCGATGAAAGACACGGGCACTGGCAAGGGGGCGGGGCTTAGCGGCAACGACTGCTGGCGGGCTGGACGGATGACCTTGAACGGTACAAAAATTGCCAGAACGGACCTTAGATTTTCTTATGGAGATTTACATGGGAAAATGACTGATTTTGCTGTAGAACTGTCATAGCCTCTTTACTCTTCTGGTTTCTTGGCTTGGCAACCTTTTTTTACGTTTCCGTGGTGGGAGCTTTTATTGTCATCCCCAGAGCGATGGCACAGTGTTGCCAATTTGCGGGTAATTACCCGATTTGCGGGTAATTTGACTGAAAGCAGGGTAATTTTCTAACATTTTTTAAACTGGGTAATTTCGGGTAATCGAGACTAGTCCCCAGTAGAAAATGGTTAAAAAAACTGACAAATAGTTATTTATGATATAAGTGTTAAAGTACATTTTTAGGGCACGCATGTGAAACTTTGCAGAATGAGCGAAGCGAATTCTGCAATTCACATAAGTGCCTTAAAAATACTTTTAACACAAATATATCATACAATATTTTTTCTACAAACGGCAATGAAAAGCAATAACCAGTAACAAATTGGATTTTCAAATGAATAATAAATTGGAAGCATCTTTCCTACATATAATCATTGAATTTGACATCTGTCAAAAAATCCAAACAACCAGCACCTTGTTTTACAGGTAATGGAATGTTTTGTCAGTTTCTTGAAAGTCTGTCGTGGTCAGTAATGCTTTTTGCTAAAAATGCAACAAAATACAGAAAAAAAAGAGGGTTGCATCGATCCCTTGAAAAATATAGATGAGGCGGCCAATCGGGCTACCTCAGTTGTTCAAATTTCACCATTAATATCAATGTAAATAACTAAACATACAAACTTTTTTTGGCGTTCGCTCTCAAAATTTGATGTTTTATTTTTAACACTAGTGCTATAAAGACTTTATGGCACTTGTGCGATAAAGTGACATTTTTAACACGTTTGTAGAAAAAAGTCTTTTTAAAATAATAATTAAAATATACATTGTTTCCTAGTTTTCTGCCACCTGCTCCGTATACTGAAAAAAATGTCCTTTGCCTTGCTTCGGCTTTGCAACTTTATAGGATGTTCATTTGTACTGCTTTTCTTGTTTCAAACAGATCTCAGCAGCAGATCAGCTTTCACTTGTTCCATATAAGCTCATAAATAGCTGCTCCTAGCAGATTTTTCGAGCAGGTAGAGCAAGTACAAATGAGCATCCTATTAGCATCATCGATTGGCATGGCACGAAGCACGAGTGTATAGTGCCTCTTTATCATTTTCCCTCCTACACCCTTGAAAAAGAAATTAAGATACAACCCCTAAACTACTATTTTTTTTGCTTAGTGCTGTTTTCATATATGCCCCCAACCAGCAGTTTTAGTCGCCGCTACGTATCTTCGACTATAAAGATAACTTTAAAGCTGGTGTTACTAGTATCGGGAACCGTTTAGGCACCGTTTCTTCACCACGTTGTTACCAAAATGGGGAATGATTTTGCAGTAACGTTTACGTACCTGCATCGTCCTCGGAACTGTAAGTTCACGTCCCGATACCGTTTCGGGAACGTTGCGAAACCATAAATGTGTAGTAATGCCAACCAAAATGGGACTTTTTTTTCCATGCGCCTTCAACCTTGAAGATATTTATTTGATCTTTCTCTCTCTTTCAACTAAAATTATGTATATTGTGTTCCCGTTCATCTAGCCAGTGTAATGACAGGATTGTCATCTAAGAATGCCAGGTCCTAAGCGAGGAGGAAAGTTAAACAAGATGTTACTTTTATGATGATCTTTATTAGTCTGCTTGCCCTAGATTATAATTGTGTCTCGATGACCAACTATGTTATTATAAACAATGTGCATAACCAAATAATATCACGTAAGTTTATACAATTAATGTTGAACTAACTAACTGTTAATCAAACATATAATATACTGGGTGATCTGATCATATCGCATCACATCTCCCCCTTTTTGAAAGAATGGACTTTATTCTTGGCCACAAAATAAAGAACATTCTCATATGAACAAAAAAAAAATTGAGTAGGAATTGATACGAAATAATCGCAAAGTACCCTTACCCGTAATTTTACTACATAATTATAAATAAATACATCACTGACGAATACAAAAAAAATATGCATACTATGGATGGATCTACTGTAAAGAAATATTTTAGTAAACAAAAACGTTAATGAACCCATTATTCAAAAATAACAATGTTTCAATATTATATTGCATAAGAGCTCAATTTTCAATTGAACTTGAACTTATATTTAATTACAACCTTCACTTAATTTCCTAACCCATAATATGTATAATAAAACAACAGATAAAAATTCTGATGTGGTGAAATGAAATGAAAATGCAAAATATTTGAAAATTCCACTTAATCAATATATTATACTGCCGTACTAAGCGCAGAAGCGGTAACTAACATAATGACTATACCTAGATATTAGTACTTTTATATTAATAGATCTGCCAACTCAGCTTGGTGACATTTTGGTTCCAAAATTTGTAAAGCAACTTTATTGAAAATTGCTAGTCTAATGACTATGGAATCACATGAAATTAAATGTATTCATTAATTAGAATGTAGATACCGCTTTTTTATGCATTTTTTCATAGTAATTTACTAAAACATTTTGACGTATCTACTAACCTCAGTAGGAAGTTAGTAGTGAAGTGCTTGCACAGCATAAAATTGAATATGAAAAATAATAGAATTTAAATAAAAAACAGTATAGTTTATAAGTACATTTACTAAACCTTTCAAAATAGTACATAGAAAATATGAAACTAACTATCGTTCTTACAAAAAAAAAGTGTTTCAAAAATTATCTTCGTCCTCGACAGGCTCACCGTTCGCTAATGGAATATTCTCCCAAAATTGAATTCTGTTACTGGGTATTATGCTTGAGGCTCCTTTGATAAGATTAACAATCCCGTTACGTCTTTCACCGGAAATGCCCCTAAACGTTGACTGCTGACTGGGATTTGGAATACCAGATTTTAAAATTTTTGCATTTAAAAAATTGAGCGGTAAAAGTTCCCCTTCATAGTCATTTTTATAATATAAAATCATTTCACCTCTTCTAGCAACAATTTGAACTATATCGTGTAAATAAACCTTTTCCTGTTTCAATTTGAACTTGGAACTAAAATCTTTCCAGTCAAAAAAGTCTGTAAGTTCCATCTCTAGGACATTTACTCTAGAAGAATTGGCATTTGAAACTGCCTTTTTGAAATCATTAAAGTCATAGATTTTTTTAAACTTTCTCATGGATTGTTCCACCTGGTGGTGGAACGAATCCGCCGACATAAAAGTATGCCCGGGCTCAAAGTAGTTTATAACAATTTCTGTAGCAACAACATTTAACGAATTTACAATATAAACTAGGAAGGTGAGGAATGCCCAGTTTTTATTTTGAGCCGTGCAGTTATCTAACCAGAGTACTATTTTGATTCTGTCTCTATGCTCCAAAAAGAATTTATAGAAAGTGCTGATTATATCCTCTTTTTTACGCCCTCTTATTGCTTCATGCCAAATTGTAGCCGTCGGTCTTAAATTTTTATTCTTTGATCCCACTGGCACAAAACTTTCATTGTAAGCAACTAATCTGCCGGTAAATATAACACTCTTGAACATCTCGCACCTGGGTAGCATTATGACTTTTTGTAAATCCACAGAAAAAATAACCTCGGCTTCTGATTCAGGTTTTCCAGCATCAATTCTGTAACTAATTCTAGCTAATTCTGCTTTTTTAATGTGAATTCTCCACTTCTCGCAGGTATCACAATCTGGAATTAAATTATTTTTGTCATGGTCATGTATATTGAAATGTTCACAATGTTCACATTCTTCATGACCTAATTTGACAAATGATATATTACGTTTACGCAAAACGGATCGGTATAAATCATAGGAACAAAAATTCGGGTTTTTTGAATTAAAGTCATCATACAAAACTTGAGCGGATAGATCACTGGGCAAGTATTTGCGAAGAGGAGCGTGTTCGCGTCGATAATGTGAAATTCTTGGCATGAAGGATTCAATGTGTTGAATAACTACCTCAAGATTTTTTTTATTTGGAGGGCTTTTTCCACGCCTTTTGTCCCTCTTAGGGATTATTATGGTTTTGTTTTTATCCATAATACTTTCTATTATTTTGTCGTTGCTTTTTTTATAACCCAATGTTGTCAAAAAAAATGTTTTGCAAATACAAATAGACTGCCCTTCTTCGTTTTTCAGATAATACTTGTTTGATGACGATCTACGGGAATCTTCTCCGACAGTTTTTCTTTTTATTCCACTAGTTACAATGCAACCCATCACAAAGTTTTTTTGGTCATGTCGGTTCATCTTCCAAAACTGTTTGTTTATGTCAATTCTTCTATCATCTGTTATATTTTGTCTACATTTTTTTCTACAAGTTTCTACACATCCTTCAAGAACTTTGTGTTTTCTTTCCATCTTCTTCAGAACCTTTTCTCTCCTTTCAGTTACTGAATATTTATACTTTTTTCTTTTTCGTAAAGCTCCCTTTTTCGTGTATTCTGTTTCAATAATTTCAATATCGCTGTCACTGTCCTCGTTCTCTACTTCTCCAGCATTTAAAGGATTATCTTCATTATCACTGTCGTAAGCATTGATATCATCATCTTCAGGTTGATAATCAGGGTCGTCATCATTATTATGGTCGCTGCTCGCGCTCTTATCATTACCAGATTCGGGTCTACCATCTTCAAGCGTCGAAACCGTTTGAAAATCTGGACAATTTTCCCCTTCATTTCTTTGATTAGGTAAGTAGTCTGCTACATTGGATGCAATTTCTGTTATGTTCTCTACCACACCATCATCAACTGTGCTGTTATCCAGGACAGTGAAAAGTTCTGTATAAACAGGCTTTTCGGAGGAATTTGCTTGATCTGCTTCAAAATAGGAATGTAATTTTTTATAGAAAAATTGTTTATATAACTTACCCAAATTCGAATTATCTGCAGCCGTAATACCGTTGTTGGAAAAAAACGTAACCGGAGTAATGTCAGTTAGACAATCCATATCAATTGTAACTGGATTTTCAAGAACATTTGCATGATACAATAATACGCCTGGAGACGTTTTATTATTAGAGGGGCCTGTAGGAACTCTTCCAGAGTTTTCTTCATCCTCAGCAATATCATCTCTAACATTATTATCAAGATTATTACATTGAAAGGCAATCTCTGCATTCTGGATAATTAGTTTTGTTCGTTTTGAACCCATTCTGTGGGAAAATGTGAGGAATAAATAACTATTTATGAAAAGAAATATCTTCATTTCAGAACTTACCCTGAATTTATCATCAATTTAATTAATAGATGAACCAGGCATAAGAAACACAAAGTATCACAACACAAAACTGTTAAATCTTTTAGAGTTATTAGGTTATTATTTGATAATTTTTTTGTGTTGTTTGTTTACTCCAGCAACGACAACTAGGAGGTTACCTCCTCCTAAGTATCGTACTTCTGAAAGTCGTCAACATACTAAGGCATGTTGGCGGTGAGTATGTGTAATCTAAGGTATTCTTGGGGTAACTACAATTTACTAAGAAGTTTTAGCGGTAACTGCTGTAGATACGCCCACAATACCTTAGTATGTGTAGTTTACCGCTAAGTCCCTTATGATAGCAATAGGTATAGCTCAGATTTGTAGATACCCCTGAAAATAAATTCATATTTTCAATTAGATACTGCCGAGATACCGCTTTAATACCTTAGTAAAAGGTACATTTTAAACACTAGTTTCGTATGATAGTCAAATATCAATTTCCCTTGAATATGTAGTTACCGCTTCTGCGCTTAGTACGGCAGTATAATATAAACATATACCTAATTATGAAATAAATCAATAATATATGTTCCCTTTTCTTTTAAAGACTAAGTTTACAATAATTGTTTATTTATTACTGACCTATGCTAAAAATTAATTAATTACTATCGGTAAAACACTCGCGAGTTAGAATTTTATAAAATTGTTTTGTTTCGAAACACGTAGTAATAATTATAAATTTCTGTGAAACGGTCGCACTCTGTTTTTATGCACTGTCACCTCTTTCCCGCTTAAATCTCTAAGTGTACAATTAACTCCATTATTACTTACAACAGTAAAGGGACCTTTATACCAAAAATCAAATTTTGTTCGGTTCTCGTTATTCAAAATAACTAGATCACCGGCTTTGAGATGCATTTGCTTCGATTGTTTATCATATTCGCGCTTTCGATTTTCTTTAGCTTTTGAAAGAAAATCGTTTGCCCGCTTGTGCGATACTTGCAAGCGATAACGAACTTCTTGATAAAAAACATCGATATTGTATACAGGGTCTACCTTAGTTCCTAAAAGCATGTCAGGTAGTTCCGCTTTTCGCGCAAAGATCAACTCAAAAGGTGTATAATTATGGTATATACTAGGAGTAGTATTGTAACAGAAGCTGTAATATGGAATCCATTCATCCCAATCGCTCCTTGAGTCGTTAATGTACATTCTAATGTATTCATTAAAAACTCTATGGTTCCTTTCGCATCCTCCAATGCTCTGGCTGTGATACGCTGTTGAGAACTTGTGCGATACATTGAGAAGTTTGAAGAGTTGTGCTAAAACCTCATTTTTGTACTCAGTGCCCATGTCAGTTCTGATTTCTTGCATTGGTCCATATGTTAGTATAAATTCGTTCATTATGGCCTTTGCTATTGTATTTGCTTCTTTATTTGGGACTGGAACTATCACAACAAACTTTGTTAATTCGCACTGTATTGTGACGGCGTAACTATTGCCTCTCTCAGTCTTTGCAAATGGTCCAATAGTATCAATGCATACTATATCGAAAGGTCTTTGAGGAGTGGGCGTTATAACCATAGGTTCCATATGAGTAGACTTCCTTTTATTCATTTGACATTTTAGACATTTTCTCACATAATTGGCTACGTCTTTGGACATGCATTTCCATCGATAACGTGCTCTTAATTTTTTCAGAAGTTTCTTCTGGCCGCAGTGACCTCCTGTGGCCGGGTCATCATGTAGTTTATGTATTAGTCTTGATTTTTCTTCATTATTTGTAATTACTTGAGGATCCTTGTATAATATAATAGTTAAATTTTTTAGATGCCTGCGTCCCATTTCTTTTAACTCATTTATTGTGCACTTTTTAAATATTTCATCATTAATTTTCAATTTTATAGCTTTAAAATTTTGATCGCCAGCCATACATTCAAGCTTAGACAGTATTTCCTCTAAAGGAAATTTGCCGTTAGTGATCAATATCTTTTTTTCAGCGCTGAATTGACTTTTTATTCCTACCATTATCCTAAGATAATTAGTCTTAATTTCAAATGTCAAAATTGGAATTTTTAGTAAATCGCAATTATCTAATATTTCATAAACTTTTGGGACAATTAATGCGGTTTCTTCTCTTTTTGGTTTATCTGTAGTAACTTGATTTTTAATCATGGACCTTGTGACGGCTAAGATATGTGCAGATTCGCTTGAAATATCCTTCAATTCCTCTATGTTAATTCTTGACAAAGCATCTGCACCTACATTATCTTTGCCTTTGATATATTCCACTTCGAAATCATATTCTTCCAGATCAAGGCGCATTCGTGTTAATTTTGATGACGGATTTTTCATGGAAAATAAATATACAAGAGGTTTGTGATCTGATTTCACCAAAAACCTATTTCCATATAAATACGGTCTAAAATAATTAATAGCCCAATGAATCGCCGCTAATTCTTTTTCTATTGTTGCTTTATTTGATTCGCCCTTTGTAAACCCTCGTAACGCGTAGGCAATAGGTAAGTCCTGGCCTTCAAAATTTTGTGATAGAACTGCCCCACAAGCCTCTTTTGACGCGTCTGTAGTTAAAATAAATTGCTTACTGAAGTCTGGGTATTGCAGTATTTGTGGATCTATAAGTGCTGTTTTCAATTTATCAAAAGAATTTTGACATTTGTTACACCACTCGAACTTAGCATTTTTTCTTGTTAAATTATTTAATGGCTTAGATATTTCCGCGAACTGAGGAATAAACCTTCGGTAATAGTTGCAAAACGAAATGAAACGTTTTACTCCATCAGCATCCGTCGGTTTAGGGTATTTCTTTATGATTTCATACTTTGCATCGTCTGGTAAAATTCCTTTATTTGTAATTTTGTGTCCTAGATATGAAACTTGTTGTTGGAAAAATGTGCATTTTTCGGGATTTAGTTTTAAACTATATTTTCTGCACACTTCGAAAACACTTTTAAGATTTTGTAAGTGGTGATTTTTGGAACACCCTATGACAATAATATCGTCCATATATAAAAATGCTTTTTCAGGTGTGATGCCCGCAAATGCAATACTCATCATTCTTTGAAAGCTGTTAGGGCTTACTTTTAGACCAAATGGCAACCTTGTGAATCTGTATGTTCCAGTATCTGTGCTAAAAGTTGTAATGTCCCGAGAATCTTCTTCGAGGGGTATTTGATGAAAGCCTGCCTTTAAATCTAGCGTTGAAAACCATTTTGCTCTGCCCAATTGGTCCAGAATATCATCTATTCTAGGCAAAGGGAATTTGTCGGCCACAAGCTTACTCTGGTTTATGGCTCTAAAATCTATACAAAGTCTCCATGCCTTTTTGCCATTGGTTGATTTTTTAGGAACAAGTAAAATAGGACTATTATATTCCGCTGACGACGGCTCAATAATACCATTTTCAAGCATTTTGTTTACTTGATCCGTTATCTCCGCTTTCTGTGCATGTGGAATTCTATAGTTCTTAACAAATATTGGATTCGGATCGGTTAATTTAAATTTTTGTTTATAAAAATTGTTTGTCGTCAGTTTATCCGAACTTAAGGCAAATATATCTGAAAATTTCGTGCAAAGAGCAATCATTTCTTCTTTAGCTATTTCCGGAATATTTTGATTTAGCTCTTGCAAAAGAGTAGCTTCTCTATCTCCTGTTTTAGTTTCTATATTATAAATGGAATAATTGCTCAAGTTTTCTGTTTCAATTGCAACATTTCTTATAGTGACACTTTCGAGTGTTGTATTTAATATTTTAACAAATGGACTGGAATGGGAAGCAATCGACGAAGCTATAAAAACTCCGGGAGCTACTTCTTTGTTCAAAATTACAAAAGCCTCTTTTGTTTTTTCCCAACTGGTAACTTTTCGTACAACCTCACATCTTGGTGGGACCATCAATGTATTTTCCTCTGGGCCGTTGTAAATTGGTAATTTTAGGTATTTGTTTCCCAATTTTAGGGTCACTGTCCAATTATCGTAATTTAATTGACACTGATACTTAGTAATGAAATCTCTGCCCAATATTCCATCTGAAGGGATAGGAAAATTTTCATCAACAATATGGAATGTATGATTTAAAGCATAGTTTTGAACAAAAAGTTGTGTTTCGGTGGTTCCTAATGAAGATGCTAATCCCTCTGTAACACCTTTAATTTTTGTTGCACTCTGTCTGTCTACCAGTTGTCCTTGATTTATCTTGCTCCTTTTACAAAGTGATATGTCCGCACCTGTGTCGGCTAAAAGTACAATTTCTTCGTTCCCAGTCATTCCACTTCCAATAACTACAAAATTCGAAAGTGACAGGTCCAAATTAAAAATATTCACGACCTCCTTGCTGGACCTAGTTGGAGGTCTTGCTGGTTTTCCGAACTGTCTTCATTGAGCATCCTTATATTCCGAGTGTTTTGCCCTCTGTGGCTTTGGGTTCCTCGACCGCCTCTATAATTTTGGTTTTGGTAGCCGCCTCTGTAGCTGCGGTTCTGGTAGCCACCACGGCTGTAATTTGCTTGGTAGTCATTTTGATTTCTGTAGTTTGAGCTTTGATGGTAATTGGAATTGGAGCAATTAGCTCTTCCTCGATAAAAGCTTCTATTTCCGCCCCTTGTGTTGTAATTTCTGGCAAATAGAACTGTTGAGCTAGCTGCATCTGCACTAATATTCACAAATTTTGATAATGCCTCTTGACAGCTGTTAAACGTACCGGCTTCCATTATAATCTTAACTTTGTCTGAGTTGCTATTTATTTTTAATGATTTTACTGTTACGTTTGTAGCGTAAGACTCAGCTACTGGCACAGGGACTCCTTCGTTGATGTAAGCCCTTTTCAAATTTTGTGCAAGAACTTCTACTTCTGAAGCATACTTTGAAGCATCCTTGTTATGCTGCCTCAAGGAAAGAAGTTTCGCCGAAACCATCTGCGAGTTTTCCACTTGAACTCCAGCTCTCAGTTTTACAATAATAATTGCCAGTGAATCACCATCGGAAATTAAATACCGTGCTTTTCCAGTAAGCCTTGTTTTCACATATGCCACTGCATTTTCCTCATGATTTTCGGCATTGGCTTGAAGTAACTGTAAAGCATCTAAAAATGATTGTAATTTATCAGCTGTACCATCAAACTCATTGGGCAAAACTTTGCTTGCAAAATTGAAAAATTGAATTTTTGACATCGCCATTATTTTTACTAAATCAGTTTTGTTTTCGTCTAAATCTGAAAAATTGTCGTCTGAATTGTCTTGTTCGCTTTCTTCCGAATCTTCGTCTAGTATATTAGGATTAATGCATTTTAGGCACGAAGACGGAACCTGATATGACACTTTAAGAACCAAGTAAGACTTGATAACTTTATCCCTGACGGAAGAAAAGAGCTTCTTTACCTGATTTAGTTGTTCAACTGTTAAACTAGAATACATTGAACAAATAAATTTAATGAGTTTATTATATTCTTCTAAAATGTTATCTCTTATTTCAACTTTAATGCTTTCAGTTTTAGGAACACGTTTTTTCAAAACGCGCTTTGTTTCGTTAGTAATGTTCAATTTAAAATTTGATAACTTGGCTAAGGTATTTTCCCAAGTCAAAGACATTTAAATCATTACCTACCTATAAAATTAGAACCCATATAGATTATGCCCTAATACGATTTTACCAAATACTAATGATGCTAGAAGAAAATATAAATATATTAATTATTAGGATATCAGTTACCAGTAATTTTGGTTGCCAACTAATTATAAGTTACATTTTTCAGCACTAAATAAATGCAAAGGAAAATTTCTAGTAACTCTTTTTTTTTTTAGGCTATTTATCCCCATCAAATGGGATTATTGGTAGCAAATTTATATATAAACGTTTCCGCTGAAATTAAAATTAAAACAAAAAATAAAATAAAAATTATGTATTGTCATTGGCACTTTTGAATGAAATACTAAAAACCACTGTGCTGAAATAGTAAAAATCACATACCAGTTCCAAATCTCTTTTTACTACCAAATTACTGAAGTTTGGTCTACTTGTCTTCTTGTCTTGCCAACGGTGATGCAAATAATTTTTGCTTTAAACGTCTCCAGCCTGCATTGCGGTTGCTCTCAACACCCTGCTTCGAGATAAATCCTTTTTCAAGCCTCTGCGATAGGCTTTGCGTATTCCGTCCATATCCATTGCGTATTTAAAAGAAACAATTATTAAAACGGAATAAATAGTTGAATACTTCTTCCATTTCCTACAGGTCGTGATCGAATGGCCTCCTAATTCCTTTTAACCGAATTATTGAAGTTATAGGTCGGACCGGGTAGGTTTCCGTTGAAACGGCAGCGGCCGGCGCGCATCGACATTTCACAAAAAAAATCGTATCTCGGAAACCGTTACCACTAGTGCAAATTTATTTTTAACAAAAACTTCCTCACTCATTTGGGCACATTTTTCGTCGATTGATCATATACTTATCTTCAACCGTTCACTTCAGTTTTGGTACCGCACTTTCTTTTACGTAATCTGACAAATTCATTTAAAAAAAAGTACTTTTTTGCACATGCAGGGGCAATCTACAAAAACTAGGCTTTCAAGAATTTTGAAAAAATATTGAAAAATGGCGTCACAATCATAAGTTAAACCCAAAAATAGCTTTTTTCTACTACCGTCTAATAAGTCTAATGCCGATGTTGTAATTAATATTGTTTTGAATTTCTGAATGTAAATTCGGTATAACAATCATTTTTGATTTATAACACACAATGCAGCACTTGTTTTGTGATTCTTGGTGGATGTAGTTTGTTTTCAGTTTGGGTTTTCACTTATCATCAAATCAAAACAAAACGTGCTTTTATCCTATCAGATCAAAAAATATCGAAACATTTTCAGGAAACGCATGCGCATCTATGAGCTGGTACATTTTTATAGAATCTGGTACAATTTGTCTTTTATTTTGGTACAAAAAATTTTTGCTCCCTGGTAACACTGGGAGTGTTGCGTTGCCAAATTGACGTCAAAGTATATTATTTTGTTTGAGTTAGATTTTCCTAACATGTGCGGACAATGTTTATTGTTTAACGAGTGATGAAATCAGCAGTTTTTAAAATATGTAGGTAATGTTTTCAAGTTACAGAAAATGATTTTTGACGAGAATTATTTATTTTTCAATCGTCAGAAAGAAACTTTTTGCAGATGCTAGTTTGTTTGTGCAATGAAAGAGTGAGGCGTTTTCTCGCGTCCACTTTTTTGAAATTGGTTCAAAACTGTTTTGAAAGAGTACATTCTCGCGATAAACCTATGACGTCACGTCAAATTTGGTGCAAACCGTTTCGAAATACAATCCAATCCACATTTTCAAACCATTTTCTCGCGCCGAGAAATTATGACGTCATGGTGACATTATTTAAACCAGTTTTGAAAAATGTTTTGAAACATTTGAGACGCGAGAAAACGCCTCTCTGGATTTTGTTGGAATTTTCAACATTTTTATACAACAATCGTAAACAGGATTGCTCTTTCTAATAAGGCGTAGGTTCATAAATTCTTGAGGAGGCAGGGTCTGCGAGTGACGTTGCCACAGATGCTAATAGTGATGACGTCACCCGCAGACCTCGATCGAAGGCTTGCGATTCAGGCTGTGCTCGTTATTTGATTTTTTCGTCGATTTTAAATGTTTTAAATATAGAAAAGGTGATTGCAACAAGATTTTAACGTTTAGGAATTTCACTCCAAAAGTTGAGGTATGCAGCTGACATAGCAGTGTAGAGACTTTTAGCTCAATGAGCAGTCCTACTAGGGATTGAAAACAGAATAATCTCTGCCATTTTCTAGAGACCTGAAACCTCTGAAACTAAGATGATCCATTTTTTTCCTACGAATGTGCGGAAAAAAAACTTTAGGCATGCACAAGGTAATCTTTCCGCACACCCTTGAGAAAAATTGTGTTCCTTGAGCCTAGTACTTCAGAACCGTGAAATTCGCTCTTTTTTGACATTGCTTCGACAATTTGACGTTTGATTCACGCATAGAACGTCAAATTGTGGAAGGAATGTTAAAAAAGAGCGAATTTCGCGGTTATGAGTACTAGGCTTAACACTTGCGAGAAAAGAGCCGCTTTCCAGTACGGGAGTGTGACACTCGGAGTTACCCGGAGCGTTGAGCTCCCGAGTTATACGTACGGACAAACGTCATGCGTCATGATACTGGAACGGTACAAATCTAAGGCGATTTTCAGCCTGGAATGATTATTTATCGGTAAATACCGTGGTTATTCTTTTGGTTGACAACTTTGACAGCCAAGTGTGACGTCATAGCCCCCCACCATTCAAGAATCATAACCCAAGGAACTGACCGCTGAAATGATTTGGTTATAGCAGTGTAGGATTATGTTTATTATTCTTATTTGGTTTTTCATTTCAACAATAGTTTTTTGTTTAGGTACAAAAAATGGAGCTGAATCTCTCGTTACTCTCGTTTATCGAACAGATTTTCTTTGGGGATGATCTAAACCTCGATCTAAACATGGTGAATTGCAGTGAGTGAGTGAATATATACTTCTTCCATTGTGCCAGGCTACAACGCAACTGTAAAATCACAAAACACCAATACATATTCCAAAAATAATAACAATAACATCAAAAAGCTGTAACCAAAAGATTAACCCAAGTCCAAAGCTGGGTTATAATCGGTTATAAGTGGTAAATACCAAAAGCAAATCAGCTGATATGTGACGTCACAACTTCCCCTACTTTGGTTAAAACCGCGACGGCGGAAATGCATTGGTTATAACCAAATAATAATCATTCCAGGCTGAAAATCGCCTCTAGTGCGTGGCGCTCCTGGAGTGCTCTAGAGCGCGCCAATGTGGAAAGCGGCTATGGTATTTCCCGCACTTGGAAAAATAAATATTTTTTTCCGAATTTGATATGAAAAAATTTTCCGCCCTGTAGGAGAACAAACGAGTTTCCAGTTCCACTTCAACCAGAAGGCAGCTGCCTGCACTAGTGCTTCAAAATACAAAATTTGTAGTTTCAATTTTATTCAATTTTCAATTCATTCAATCATAAGCAGTATAATCAAATTATGAAAGATTATTATATTCTGTGTCCACTCAAAACACAAAAGGCCGGGATAATAATAATAATAAACAACTGTGGTGGCGTGGCGTGGCGCTGATTCCAGTCCAAACATGAAAATGCCAAAAATGGCAACGTCGCATATAAATTGTTTCGGGGCTACCACCAAGCTCTTGTTTTATGTCTTATGTGAGGTGGCGAACGACACGTTAGGTTAGAAGCCTGTTAGAAATTTTGTGCAAAAATATGTGAAAATTATTTAATAAAGAAAATACAGCAACAATTGAGTTAATTAGACCCATCCCTACAAATTTAGAAGTGAGATAAGCAAAAAAGTTTATGTGTTATTAGCAATTCAATCCATCTGTCAAAAAGGAAAATTCAATGTGGCGTGGCGGCCAAACAAGTTTGTTTTGAATATGTTTTTATGCGTATTTTAAATTATTTTGCATACAGTTTTGCTTACAACTTTGATTTACATTATTTAATAAAATATTTATTGACTAGGTACTTACCTAAACTATTAATTCGGGCAGAAACTAGATATTTTTTTGTGTTTTTTGGCCCATGTGTGACCGCCACGCCATCTTGAATGTCACGTGGTTTGAATTACCTAATTGTGATTAGAGATGTAAGTTTTCATGAAATTTTCAAATTTGAAACTTTTCGTGAAACTTTTCATGAAAAGTTGAAACTTTTCAATTTTTTTTTGAAAAGTTAAGTACAGGAAGAATAGGGCCTCTAAAACTATTTTTTCGAAATGATAGGTATTCAATAAATTTAATTGATGAATAATATAATTTTTATCAATTATTCCATTCCATTAAATCACAATATTGCGGTTGAGGATTGAGGTAATAAAAAAAAATTGCGTAATAGTAATAGTGAAAAAATCTGTTTTTCTATGACCATCAAAAAATAAACAACTTTTGTCATATTTTACCTTAGCCGAAAACGTCATTTTCGTCACTAGTGATGAAATATCCCATAACGTTAACTTTCCTCACTAGTGACGCAAGTGAATGATTAAAATTTTACATGTTAAATACATTTTTTCAAATCCAATTATATTTCAATTCTGTGGAGCACAATGAAAAAACATAGATCATAACAAAATTATGTAAATTTTTGTGATATATGTACATAACGTCTCTAAATAGTCGTGTATGCGCTAGCTCACTATTAGTGTGTGGTTAGATTAACAATGGGTTTTTTGTGACTAGAGTACCATTCCTTTGGGTACGGAGAATTGAATATTTTCAGTAATAAATAGACCATCACTCAAATGACTGTGTTTCATTTATAGTATATTACAATTTTGCTTTATATAATGTAATAAAAGCAAAATATAAGTATAAAATTAATTAAAAACGAGCACTTTTCATAGATGGCGCCAGCTATCAAGCCAAGTAGGAACCCTTGTAAAAAAACATAAGTTAAAACATGGTCTAAGAAAAAGTATAGTGTTTTACTTGTCAAAAATCATTTTTTGCAACTTGAAAACAACTGTTTTCTTGTTGAAAAAATGCTGTTTTCGTCACTCGTTAATTATTTTTTTGCCCACGATCATGACATGCGTTTTCGTTTTAACAAACCTGGGACAAAGTCACAATGCATGATTCATGATCTTTAAACTTTTCACGAAATTTTGAAAAGTTTTGAACTGTCTTGAAGCTTTTCAATGAAATGAAATTTTATTGAAACTTTTCAGGTGAAACTTTTCACACTCACATCTCTAATTGTGATGTTGATGGATGTTTCCAGAACAGGAGGTTAAAAATTAGTTCTACTGTAGACCTGCTAGACAGAATATTCCCAATTTTAATAATAAATTAAGTTCAGTCAGTTCAGTGAAACAGTGTTGTGCTAATTAGTTTACCAGAGTCCCTACCCAATCAATCCTTAACAGAATATTATTGCAGTTCTTTTAGGTTATGCTTTATTTATGTAGGTATAGTTGCAATACTTTTGAATTAATGTTTTTCTTTTGTTGTTATTCCAGGTTTAGTAAGCTAATAGCGAATAAATAATAAACGATTTGAGTAAAAAAATCCTCTTTTATTTGGTTTGCAATATGTACTTAATTAGGTCTTCAAGAAGTATTATGGACGTTCTTTATGGCTCTAAGTTGTACGTCTTTAAGACGTATTATGGAGTTGACATACGACTTGCCCATTACGTCTTCAAGACGCACTTGGCTCTAAAATCGACGTCTTACGAACGTACAGTATGTCATAACGTTACACCTTATGTACGTCTTTGGAATGTAATTGTGTTTGTTGGGAATGTCAATGACAGAGATGTCGACACTGTCAGTTTAGTATTTTTCTGGTAAATTACTTCACGCACTAGTGCGTAAACTGGAAATACTTCACGCACTAGTTCGTAAAGTACTTGTCTGAATCTATTTTTTCACACATATTTGATTGGTAGTAGAAAAAATTTTGTATGCAATACGTGCGTAAAGCACCTTTTTTCACTCATGTGATTGTCGCACTCGCCTTCGGCTCGTGCGTCAAAATTCACATTCGTGAAAAAAGGTTCACTTTACACACTTGTTGCATAAATAACTATTTTACGATAATTCAAAATAGTCGGAAAATATTTTTTTTTTTCTTAATTGCAATTACGAATTTAATGGAGCCCTCCGGATTTAGATCCGCAAGGCCATTCTCCACACTGTACATATTTTTTAAAACGTCCCACTAAGCAAAAAAACATCCCAGTTTCGTCACATCTTTGTTTTCAAGGTTACACGTTACGTTATTGAAAAAGGATCTGTTACGCCGCCTTAATGGAATAGTGTCGTTATAAGTCCTCAAACATAACAAAATCGCAGTTACGTTTATAAATTAACGTTCTTTTTTCGTAACTATACCATAACAGATTCGTTTTTGGGATGTTCTTATAACAAACTCATGACAACGTTATATTTATGTTATTAGGTTTCGTTTTTGTTTCGAAACTATGTTATAGTAGTTTCGTTTTTGCGATGTTTTTATAACAAACCCACGATGTTCTATTATATCAATAGGTTACGTTTTTGTTTCGAAACTATACCGTTGAAAATGTTATTAGTTACGATACAATAAAACGAAGAATTGATAGTTATTTCATTTATTTAATAAATTGAAAAATTATATAATTTCGGGCTGACCTCTGGTGATGCTAAAACAAATAATACAGAATCGTTATTTTTTCAATTAACTTTTAAAAGGATAAAATTTACCAATTTTTTCAGAATTTCTGCTTGAGGCGCTGATTCGAATGAATAAGCCATCTCATCACCACCTTTGTCCGTCACCTATTCAGCAGTCAGGACTTAGAAAAAATAAACTAATTAATCAATCAAAAAATATTTTAGATCAAAATCAAACCTTATAGAATATGCTCGATTTTGCGAATCCCTTATTTTGAAATAATTTTTTTAGCCAGTCCACGAACAATGTATAATGTATAGACAATTTACTGGCGAAAAGATTGGCCAATCCTCTTCTTAAGAATTCGGCCCTATTTCTGCCTGCTACTTAAGTATAGGTATTTATATTGAAAAGTAAGAATGATACCAGCACAACCTTAATACATTAAAAAATAACAAATACATCATACATACTTTTTGTTAAAAAATAAACTTACTTTAAGATCCATCTTCAGAGACTCGCCCTGTTTGGTTTAGCACATCAGTTTCAGAGGAGCACAATACAATATGTAGGTATAGGTACCTATACCTACCCACCAAGTGTTTAATACTTGTGTTGATCCAATAAAACTAGACTATTAGACAAAATTAAGTATTTATTTTAATCAAATTCTAGGAGCACACCATATACACCTGGCTCACAAGTGGCCATCTTTGTCTTGACTCCCCTAGACCTATTATGCTAATTACAAGCCACAGTATGGGCCTACAATATTAAACATCCCTCCTCTTTAGAGATTTAACTTATTCGGTTTTTTTATTATCCTACCTGATCTACTTTTAACCTCCTTGCTTCAGGTTTACAAGTAATATTTTTAACACTGGCATCATTATCAGAATTAAACGAACTTGAATGACTAGTGGTTGGCATACTAGGAATTGTAACTGATTCATCAGTTATCTCATTTTCAAAATCATTTTGAACAACTTTAAACTCATTTTGTGAAGGTTTCAAATCAATTCTGTTTCTTCTCATGATGTTGCCAGTGGAATCCAACACATTATAGGATCTTGGAGTGTCATGCTGTTTTAAAACCTTACCAGGTTCCCAATACTTTTTTATATGATTATACACTGTTACATCAGAGTTTTTATCAATAACACTTAAATCCTGTGCCGTCTTATTATAATAAGACTCATAAGCATTACGCTTAGCTTGTATCTTAGGGATAACATTTTCACAAAGTTTAGGTTGTAACAATTCATCTGAGACTGGAATTTTTGTTTTTGCCATTCTACTGTTTAAAAGTTGAGATGGAGAATATCCCATATTTTTAAGAGGCGCATTCCTGTAACTTAACAAAGCTAATTCAAGATCTTCTCCTCTCTCCAACGATTTTTTTAACAATTTTTTTGAAATATCAACAGCCTTTTCAGCTAACCCGTTCGACCTTGGGTAATTAGGACTTCTGTAAGACACTTCAAAATTCCAGTCTTGAGAGAATTTTTTAAATCTAGAACCATTAAATGGTACGTTGTCACATACCAACAAGTCTGGTGGACCAAATCGGGCAAAAACATGTTTTAGTTGCTTTATAACACTATCAGCACTCTTATCACCAATCGGTAATAGCTCTAACCAGTTGGAAAAAACATCAAACAACACTACATAACTTTGATTGCCATAAGTAAAGATGTCAGTTCCAACGCGTTCCCAACATCTAGTAGGAAGCGGATAATGCACAAGTGTTTCTTTTGAATTCTTTTTAGCAAACTTTTCGCAAACTTTACATGCCTTTATAAAGGACTCAATATCTGAGGCCTGTCCTGGCCAATAAAAAATTTTCCGGGCACGGTTTTTTGTTTTTTCGATGCCTAAATGGCCCTCATGAACAAGTTTAAGCATCTCAACTCTAAGTTTTGTTGGCACTATCATTTTGTTTTCTAAAAATAGCAAATTATCAGACATATATATTTGATCTTTAAGTTTCACATAAGTTTTAATAGAATCTGAAATTTTATATTTCTGGAGAGGCCATCCATTATTTATATAATCAATAATTAGTTTTAATTGAGGGTCATTTACGGTCAAGCACCAATACCGTCCTTTGACGCATCAGTTTCAATGACCACTCCCTTTTCAGGATCAAAAAATGTTAAAACTGGAGCACTGGTAAGCAAGTTTTTTAATTGCTCAACAACCAATGCATGATTATCACTCCAATGCCAACTGACTTCGTCTCGAGTAAGATTTCGCAAAGGCGCAGTTAATTTAGATAGATTAGGAATAAATTTTCCCACAAATTTAACCATTCCTAAAAATCTAAGCAACTCAGTTTTATTTGTCGGATTGGGCATCTCTACTATTGCCTCAACATAGTTTTTATTAATCGAGATACCAGCTTTTGAAAAAATTTGGCCTAAGAATTTCACACTTGGTTGTTTGAACTGTATTTTTGATTTATTGAATTTCACATTATATTTTTCAGCCCTTTTCAGAACTAATCTTAAATTTGCATCATGTTCATTTTCTGTTGACCCAGTAACTATTAAATCGTCAAAATACACTTCAACCCCCTCGATGTCACCAAATAACTCATAGTTTTTTTTCTGGAATACCTCTGGAGCTGAAGAGATACCAAATGGCATATTTAAAAATCGGTATCTACCAAAAGGCGTTCCAAAGGTACACAAAACAGCACTCTCACGGTCAAGCTCGTTTTGCCAATACCCATCACGCATGTCCAAAACAGTAAAGTAACATTTACCTGCTAATTTTGAGGATATTTCCTCCAGAGAGGGTATCAAGAAATGTTCTCTTTTAATAGATTCATTTAAATGCTTTGGGTCAAGGCATAAACGCAAATCCCCATTTGACTTTTCTACTATCACCAAAGCATTTAACCACTCGGTTGGTTCGTCCACTTTTTTGATAATGCCTTGTTTTTCAAGGTCTTCCAGCTTTTGTTTTAATCTGTCATGTAAAATTCTTGGTACCCTTCTAATTGGTGTAACTTTTGGCACAGCATTATCCTTTACAGTGATATGATAGGTACTTGGAAATCTACCCAAACCCTCAAATACTCTAGGAAACTCATTAACAAGGTCATTAACACTGCCAAAAGATAACGAACTCTGACTTACTACACTATCTATACGTTTTATCAAATTTAACTTTATACAATCACTCAACCCTAGAAATGGTAGCTGACCTATGCCATCAACAAGAACAAACAAAACTTTCTTGCAAAGTTCATTAATCTTACAAGGTAAAACAACCTCACCAACTGATTTAATTTTAAATTTGGAGCTACCATAAGACACTAATGAAATATTTGTACTATTTACAGGAACATCTAACTTAAGTGACTCAAAAATATGTTTTGGCAAAATACTTATCTCTGCACCAGTATCCAACTTGAAGTCTACTAAATAATCGTCTATAAATACCTGTTTCATCCAGCATTTTTCCAGGTTACCTGTTTCCTCAACAGAATCAATCCGTTTGACCACAGAATCAACATAAAAGTCATTACCATCACTGTCACTTTGACTGGAACTACTAGCCTCATCTTTTTTCACTTCATGCACTCGTCTTTTGCCATATTTTTCTTTCTTCTTTTCGGATAGTTTCTTCTTGCTTGTATCATGATGATCTTTTTTGGTGTTGGGACACATTTTAGCAAAATGGTGTCGACCCTGGCATATAGCACAAGTTTTATTATATGCAGGGCAAGACCTTGTTCTATGAACGTAACCACAAAACTTGCAAGTTTGTTCTGGGTTACTTGAACTGCTTGTTGTCTTATTTTTAGGTCTGTATTGCTCATACTTCACAGCATTGACTTGTGACTCATTTTGCAGCACCTTTGACTGTGCCTTGCTAACCTCACTAGCTCTACAAAAATCTATGCACTTATCAAGATTAAGTTTACCTTCTCGTAGCAATCTTTTTTGTGTGCTTTTATCCCAAACTCCCATAACTATCCGGTCTCTGATCATGTCATCTTGCTCTTTATAATTTGTTGTCTTCACTGCTTTCCGAAGTTCAGTAAGAAAACTGTCGAATGTCTGTCCTTCTTTCTGAATAATGGAATTAAATTTGTACCTTTCAAAAATCAAGTTCTTTTTTGGGGCACAATATTCCTCAAACTTTTCTTCAATTTTATCCAACTTCAATTCATCTCCTTCCTCAAACGTGAAACTATTGAATAGCTCAAGGCCCTCATCTCCAATAAGGTTCAAAAATACTGCTATCTTTTTGTCATCAGGTTTGTTCGATAAGCCGGTGGCAGTCATGAATAACTTTATTTTCTGCGAGAATCGCTTCCAGTTATCAGCGATATGATTATCTAGGACTAAAGGCTCAGGTGGTTTGAATATTGCCTCCATTTTGTAAGAATTTTAAACAAATAAAACCTTTTTGCAAAACTAGCGCCAAAAAGTAAGGTTGTTCCAGTTCCTTGGTTTGTTTACACTTACAAAAATAACCAACAAGCGGCTTTTACACAGTCTTTATGTTTCAAAACTAAAAATCCACACCTGACACCATGTTTAATACTTGTGTTGATCCAATAAAACTAGACTATTAGACAAAATTAAGTATTTATTTTAATCAAATTCTAGGAGCACACCATATACAGCTGGCTCACAAGTGGCCATCTTTGTCTTGACTCCCCTAGACCTATTATGCTAATTACAAGCCACAGTATGGGCCTACTATATTAAACACCAAGTACCACACAAAAAAAAAAAAACACTCCAAGAAACACATAGGATGATATCTATAATTCAAATTATTTTTATAGCATAAAATAATAGTATATTATATACCTAGGTAGAGAAGTTGGTCATTATATACCGAGCGCTTTTATAAACCGAGACGCGGAGCGCCGAGGTTTATAATGTGTAAGGTATATAATGACTTTCTCTACCGAGGAATATATAGAATTTTTTTTACTACTACTAGTAGAAAATAAAAAAAATATTCAAAATATGTGCTCTTAATTATTTTTTTGAACGCCCTTTTGAAAGTGCTGCCCTCTATCAACAGCTTATGATAACTTCCTATGTACCTACAGAAACCTGTATTTTTTTTTGAATTGACGTATGAAATTGAAATTGGACCAATAGAAACATGACAATATCCTTGCGTCATGACGTCATTTTCATTATTGACCTAGGTATTTTTTCATTATTTTCATTATTAACCTAGGGAGAGAAATTCAATTTTTTCCTAAAAAAATAGATTGAATAATGACTATTTCTCAGGTTAGTAGTAAAAAAAATATATTTTACCCAATTTTACCTAATAAAAAATCCAGAAATACCGATTTTTACACAGCGGCCTAACCTCTAACCTGAATCTAAACAAATCTGCGGCGTTGTTCGAAAATAATGAAAGTGATACGTCCTTTGGGACGTATCAAGCATGTTGTACCTAACAACATTAAAAACGTTATATTACCAAACAAGTTAGTTTCGAATTTGCAACGTTTATTTCGAAACGAAACGAAAATATAGAACAGAAAACGTCACAAACATGTCATCACGTGAAATGTAGCAAGAATGTAAAAAATATACTGTCCATATAACATTAAATACTCCACGTTGCTAGGGTAAACATTTATTTCACGTTATTAGAACGTTGGTTTTACAACAGAACCAATACAATTGCCAAATAACCTTCTGAAAACAGGAATATGCAAAACGTTTTAAAAAGTAGTAACAAATATGACTTTACTACGTTACATAAAAAACATTCATTGAATTTCATTTTAAAAACGTTACAAAACATCCCAAATATGTTTCTTGCTCAGTGGGGTATATCTTCGAGTGCACAGTTCGATATGTAGGAGACGTCTTTTCGGCAGTCTGCTCCCCGACTATATGTTTTTTATACGTATTCAAAAATTGTCATTTATTATACACGTTTAAAAATAATACCATTATATACCAAAAATAATAGTTATTTGTTTAACTAGGCAGAAAAGTACAAGATTTAATGCCGCGGCTGGCGTTTCATAGCCGAGGCATAGCCGAGGCTAGGAAACCAGCCGAGGCATTAAATCTGCTTTTCTGCCCTGTAAAACATATAATTTTTTCTCCGAATGTTTAAATTCACACATGGACATCTTTTTTATATTTATTTCATTCATTATTATTATCCAAATAATTAAATTATTTTGACAATTGTCATTGTCACCATCAATTTCAAATACCAAATTGAGTGAAATTATTACCTGGAATGTTGTGACACTGTCACTTTTAATGCCTAGGCAGTAAAAATACAACTTTTGATCCTGTCAAGTGTCATTAAAAGGCCGCTTTTACTGTCATTCGGAGAAAAACGAATTTTTCGTTTAATAAACATTTATTAAACTGTTGACATGGTTTAGATATTCGCGTCCTTGGTTAAGAAGTAGTGGATGAAAATAGTGAGGTTTAGGACAAAAATCAAACTCCTGGATTAAAAATTCGCCGACGTTTCGGCCTTATATTAGGCCTTCTTCAGGGCTCCTGATTTGAAGAAGAGCCCTGAAGAAGGCCTAATATAAGGCCGAAACGTCGGCGAATTTTTAATCCAGGAGTTTGATTTTTGTCCTAAACCTCACTATTTTCATCCAGTATTTATTAAACTATTCGGTGTTGCTTGGGTTGTATAACCTTTTGAATACCACTCGATATTTCCTCCGGAGTCGTGGTGTTGCTGCGTAACGCGTTTCGTGACAGGTAAAAGTATTATCCGGTAATCCTGAAACCTCTTGTGGTATTACATTCGAGAATTTCATACATCTGTCAAAATTGGTATTCCAACAATAAACTAACATGTTTTGATTGTTGACTTGAACCAATCAGATTGGAATTACGCGATAATTTGCACTAGTGCAAATTATCAGATAATTGCATAGTAACTGGTGCCAAAACTAGTGTTTTGACATTTTTTGACAAAAAATTTAAATTTTTGATTCATGAAATTCTCTCATTAAATACAACTCGTGCAATGGAATAGTATATTGTGTATTTAGGTGGAAAAGTGACACATTCTCGGCCGACGGTGTAAGTTGACGGGCGAGGCGTAGCCGAGGCCGGCAAGCTCCGAAGGCCGAGAATGTGCTTTTCCACCGAAATACACATACTATTTTTTCTGCGATCGGTTAAATACTTGTTAAATGTTTGTCTTTTGGTTCCAATTATTCAGCAATACGAGAATCACTTTCCCGGCCTAGGCCGGAAAAGTGTTTTCTGTATTGTTATTCATTGATTCCTTAGCAACTATTGAAAAATAATTAAAATACCAGAATATTGAGTTTTGTGACCTGTCAACCGGTCAAAAATGCTGACATTTCTTGTCAATCGCAGAAAATATATTTATAATTTTCGACTTTGCACTCATGCGTTTTTAACTGAAAAAGGCAATCGTGCACTACGTGCACTCGTGCTCTTTTTCAACTAAAAATGCATTCGGGCAAATTTCCCAAAATTTATCAATAATTTCCATTGCATTTGTAATATTACTATTGATAATTTTCCCATGTTATCACATACAAGGTTGTCATTCTAATTTTTTATGCAAACAAACAGTTGGTGTTAGCAACCATTCATTTTTATTGATTGTTGAGTTGTTCAAATCATTTAATAAATGTTTATTTGCATATTTTTTGCATTTTCATTCGTGAAATAATCCTCTAAATACCACTCGAGATTCAAAATGAACCAGATAATTTTTCACTCATGCGCAAATTTCACTCGTCCTAAACACGCAATCGTGAAAAATTATCGGTATCGGTAATTTTGAAGCTCTCGTGGTATTATCCCCGAAAGTGTATGACTGATATGGTATCAATTATTTTGACAAATATAAATGGATGCAAAAACTGGCTAATTTGCGCACGCAGATGAGTGTGGAATGAACCTACTTTGCGCGCGCTCGTAGAAAAATTTAGTTTATTCGAGGCACTTTATTCATTAAAAAAAAATTCCATGTTGTCATACCAGAAGTGGCTAGTTAAACCCATATAAAATGCAATTACAACGTTGAGCGGGGTTAACATGTGTGACAGTTAAATTCCAGGCTTGCCGAAATTGGAGCAGCCAAAGTGACAAGTGAGTCTATTAAAATGGCCACCACCGGACAGCTCAACCTGAATTTCAGAAGTAATTTGCCTCGCGGACATTTTAGAATACCTGTGTAATTTGTTGATATTATGTTTCACTTATGTTTATCCATTTACATGGAACAGACTAATATGAGACCCAAGTAGTTATGCTCTGATATTTGGGAAAGCTTTGTCGCCTTTATCAGTTATGCGGCAAGTAATTATTAATATGAATGTAACCGTTACACTAGAAGCTACGCTACGAGTAGTAGGGATTCATCATAAATATGGAAAACGATACAGTGGATTGGAGAAAGTAAAAATAAAAATCACAGTCAGAGCTGTTTTAAGCTGTGCTGTATAGACCTTCAGAATAGCGACAAACGGCCGAAGCCTCTTTTCTCGAACATGATTGTTAGGGTTGAAGCCTATTGAAGTTTCCAGATGCGACAGAATTCAAGTTATAAACAATCTTCCAAAATTGAAATAATTTCTTTAAAATATTCTCACGGATTCCGGGTTCACTGAAACGCACTTCACAAACAGTGACAACTTTTTTTACTACTAACCTGAGAAATAATCATTATTCAATCTATTTTTCTAGGAAAAAATTGAATTTCTCTTCCTAGGTGAATAATGATAATAATGAAAAAAAACCTAGGTCAATAATAAGAAAATGACGTCATGACGCACCAGCTGTCTATTGGTTTAGGTACTTTCAATTTCACTCTGTTAATTAATCAAATGTTTGGTCGACGGGCGGCAGAATTTTTCAGTGGGATGCTTCTAAAAACAGGAAAGTTGCGATATTGGGAATTGGTGATATTTAGTAAGTATTTAGTTTCTTTCAGTCTACTTCGCAAAAATATAAATGATTGTTTGACTGTTTCTGGCATTTCTGGTTTGATTTTTAAATTATTATTTTTATGGATGAAAATGTTCATAGGTGAAAGGAATAAATATTGTAAGTATTGTTATCGCCTCGGTTTATCAGAATAGTTACCTACTTTTGTATCTAGTGCGCGAAATGCTACTTTGGTGATCGAGAACTGATTTTTTTAACGAGGCGCAGCCGAGTTAAAAAAAATAGTCGAGATCATCAAAGTATTTCGTGCACGAGTTGCAAACAATATTTTTTCTACAACTCCATTTAAATATCGATCATTCGAAGCTTAAGTTGCATATACAATCAAAGGTAGGCGAATTTTAATTATTTTTGGTTTCCTGTCAGGTGTCAGGTATTTATTACCCGAGTGTGCGAACTAGGCATTTCACGCACTGGGAAATCATTTCGCGCACGGCGTCATGGTAATGATAAAAAAAAATCTACCTAGGAAAAAAAAGTGTCACTTCGCAAATTGTCATCAGTGTGCAAACATCATCGTTTTTTGACAGTTGTTTCCATATTTACCTAAAAATAAAATCAATGTATAAAAATTTATACCATGAAATATTTTGAAAAGGTTTATTGGAAATAAAATTTAAAAAAAAGTTTGGAATGCATATTATGTTATGATTAAAAGTATGTTAAGTGTGTATGTAGTATCATTTTTATTTCTTTTCTCTTTAAATTTCTACACAGAACTGCGGGTATGCAATTAATAATATTGAGAGTTCCATACATCTGTCAAAACTGACATACCAACAATAAACTGACATGTTTTGATTGTTGATTTGAACCAATCAAATGATAATTGCACACCGCGTTGCACACTTTCTACACTGAGAAAAGTCCCAGGAGAAAATTCTTAGCTAGGTTTTTTTTAGCGAAAAATGTTTTAGAGGTAGCAATGTTATTTTGCTTCTACAGAAAAGATCACTTTACTGAAACTTCATTATTGGAACTGCAAAGACATTTGTTATTCCAAAAAAAATTTTTCTGTTATAGCAAAACTAAAATTTCATGAAAATATTTCTGCTACCCCGAAATAGAACTTTTCTAAGATAGATAAATACTTATCTATTGTAGCCAAAAAAAAATCTCATAATTTTTGTGGCTGTTACAGTACCTAATGTTTTTTGCTACCCCCGCCAAATAACTTAACTAAAACACCGTTCGGCCATTTCCGTAGATTTCTTCGGGTCCAAAAATAAACCATAATTATGTTTCGTATTTATTTACTTCCATTTAAGTAGCGAACGCCAAATGCCAAGGAAGCTCCTGATGCTGTCGGTTGTCGTCGAGTGTCAATGTGTCGGAAGTCGTTCGAGAATATTCGAAATCACAATTATTCACAATTGAATTGTTGTTTTGTTAGTTTGTGATTATTGGTGTGGTTGTGGTAGGGTCATAGATACTTATAGGTACGATATAGATTTAAGTTTTTTTTTTTTTTTTCTTTCTAGGTAGATATTATTTGATTTGCTTTTGTGAAGACTGATTTTTTTGTTTCTGGAAAGACTGGATCAATTTATTATATGTATGTATATTTTTTCGAAGTATTGCTCATTTTTCATAATTTAGATTTTTCTAAAAATTGAAATTCTTCAAAAAAAAAAAAAACAGGGAAAAGGATGTAATGACGCACATCAGCACAGGGTCATGTGCGTTTCTGTTTCGAAGCACGTGTCGATTCTGAGAACAGTGCTGCATAGAGATAGATCGGACAAAGTTTGGAATTGGTTACATCTTTGTGAGTCAGTATATTCAATTTTTTGTTTGTAGTAAAATATTATATTGTGTATTTAGGTGGAAAAGTGACACATTCTCGGCCGACGGTGTAAGTTGACGGGCGAGGCGTAGCCGAGGCCGGTAAACGCCGAAGGCCGAGAATGTGCTTTTCCACCGAAATACACATACTATTTTTTCTGCGATCGGTTAAATACCTGTTATATGTTTGTCTTTTAGTTCCAATTATTCAGCAATACGAGAATCACTTTCCCGGCCTAGGCCGGAAAAGTGTTTCCCGTATTGTTATTCATTGATTCCTTGGCAACTATTGAAACAGAATTGAAATACCAGAATATTGAGTTTTGCGACCTGTCAACCGGTCAAAAATGCTGACATTTCTTGTCAATCGCAGAAAAATTCATTATTGCTTTATAATATAGCAAAATTATTTACTGAAAATCTCTTTGGAAATGGTGCCAGCGCATCCATCGAAACTAGGAGAAACAATTCTAGCGCCATCAGTTGAGGTTAAGTAATTACTAATGATCGTTTAGGGGTTTAAGGGCCAAATTATGGACCAACTGGTAAGTGTCTGGTTGTTACCTAGCAGGTACCTTCTATTCTCTAGTGCATAGAAAGTACCTGCTAGGTAACAACCAGACGTTTACCAGTCAGTCCATAATTTGGCCCTAAATAGAGTTTTTTTATCTCCTGGTTTTATTGGTCGCGATACTATTTCCAAAGATTTCCAGCAAAATATTTTTGCTACTGGTGAAACAATAACTTCCCATGGCTAATAAAACACTCGGCTGATTCTGGCTAGAAATTGTTTGTCCTTAGAAAAACGCTTTCCTGTTTCGGTAAGCATTTCTTATAACAACAACAAATTATCTTTTCTCGATTTTTCCCGCACGCAAAATCATTGAAAAATGAAGCTCATTCTTCAACGATTTTTAGTGACATTAAGTTTTCAAAGTACCTATTGGTACCTTCAAAATTGTCAAACCTTCTAAAATGATATGAAAATGATAGAATCCACCTGTCAGTTGGTTGGTAAGGAAGTGTCACCAACTGACATATTTTGCAAATAAAAAATCCCCAACTAAAAATGCCCACAAAAAAATTTTAAAAAATAAAAAATAAAATCCAAAAACGAGAAAATAGTATAAAACACACGTTGCAGAAGGCTATTCTCGCACTCATTCATTCGTCCACTCGCTCCTTCGTCGCTCGTGGCCAAATTTCGAATTTGTTCGGGAATATGTGGCCTTCTGCAACTTGTATTTTAATATACTATTCTGCCTTAGCAATCTACTTTTCAATCACAAAAACACTTTTTTTTCAAACTTTGACATCCTGTATCTCGAAAACTAAGCATTCGTGATTTTGTAATATCCTCTTTGTTATGAGGTAGGTACCTATGTCTGATGTGCTGTGCTGATTCGCTGGTTGATTTACATAAATTATATTTCAAAATACTCGGAGATGTTAATATGCATACGCAAACAAAAATAGAGTAAAAAATTGCCGAAATCGAATTGATTAGTGTATTCCGAAATTTGATTTGACAACTTGCCAGGCATGGTTATAACTTCTTATTTTCCGAACTCAATTTCAAATATGGATGCATTATAGTTTTACGACGGTTATTATGAACCAAATATGCGCTCAAGGTCGACAGCGTAAAACCCGGGGAACTTAGTTTATAAAATCGATGATTTCTTCAACAAAAAATTCAGAATTTTTGAAGCTCCAATATTAAAAATTTCACTAGTCAGAAGTTCAGGAGAAAAAGGACCACTTCAAACGCAAAAAACGGTGATAAAAATCAAGAAGTTAGGAGGCTGGATATCCAACAGAGGAGCTGTGATACATACGTTGGAAAGGATAGTTAAGCTAAAACGACCAAATTAATTTCAAAGCCTATTACAAACTTTACTAATACGACTTTCCTTTAATCAGTTTAAGCGGTCAACTTCACAAGACAGTAGCTGGTAGAAATCAATTTCAAGTACCTAATTTGTTCCGTGTTATTGATGGCAAGGAAATATACTAACCTATTTTTAAATGTATCACACAATAATATGTTAACTCTATACTATTGCAAATAAATAAAATAAAAAACAAACAATAAATATAACTCTCTGTTGTGCGCTTGCTGGATATTATCTCCAGGAGATTTAGAAAAGAGTTGAAGCAGAAGAAAAATTTAATCCCCGTTTGTCTATAAATTTCACGTCTGCAGCAGAGTTAGAAAGTTTGTATAGTTCGGTTGGCGTTACCTCTCTCTGTATCGTTGGAGCTAAATTTAGGGCCTGGGAAGTTTTTGGTTTGGACAACAGACAATAATTTTCAGCGGGCATGGACGAGGCTGAAAAAGTTGAAAATTTTGGGATTAGACAGAATAGATATAGTACAACAAAATAATAGTTAGGTAGGTACCTAACTAGCTATGCAGGACCAAAAAATATCCGTGGATAATACAAACGAATGGTATGGAATACATGTTTCAAGGCAGTGAAGTGAATCTTTATTGAACGAGTCTGACGTTATCAAAGAAGGGGCCTGTGTCAAATTGAACACACCTATCTCTAGAACATCTTATGAATCATCTAACGACATGAATGGCATGATATATTTCCAGTTTCGGTTAAAATGAACGTTTGATAACTAATATTGGGGATTAATAATCCTGAAATAAAGACCCAGGATAAGAGAGTTTATCTGGATCGGAGTACTTAATCCAATCCCCCAAATTTGTAGGATTGGATTAAAAACAGATTATCTGAAATAAATATGAAATAAACAGCTTAAATCTCGAATTTAAGAAGTTTTGTTGCTAACTTCAAGAAAAAATGAATTCCTGATTTGTAATTTTTTTGAGGGTTGATGTTATTTAGTTTTATTGGAATATTTTTTGATGCAAGACAAGTGTGAGATTAGAAAATTTTTACCTTCCAATTGTTAATTGGAACTATTTTTCATCATGAAAATAAATAAGCGGAAATTTGTATAATTTGGTTCCCTATGTACTGCTTATTGTTTATAAAGTTAGAAAAAAATGACTCAAAGCAATTTGCACTTGCGCTTTCAACAAGGGTACTGGGTACCTATATAGGACTCGTTGCATTGCGTCTACGATATCACTTAACTCAATTATTCGTAGAAACCCTTGTGAAATTGATAGGACGTTTTCTAGAGAAGGGATCGCAATTCAGAATTACTGAATCAACAGTCGTAGGCATGAGAAAGAATAGTGTAGCGCCCACTGAGCTCTTTAGAAACGGCACAAGCAGCGACTGCGAGGGAGGTGAAGCTTGTCTGGGTCACCTTGGGTGAGAATTGCAGACACAGGGTATCTACCGATGAAACTTCTTACTGATCAAGTGAGGAATTTTGGGACCAGGGCATGAAGATATCTGATGAGATTACTGGGAATCGTTTTTATCGCACTTATTAACAGTCCGACGAAATGGTCGAAGGGCACAATCGGACAATAAATCATTTGATCAATTCTTCTCGATGTTTGTGAATGCACACCAGTGAAACTGGGAAAAACCCTTACCTCTTTTCTTACTAGCTTATAGAAGCTTTCAGCAGTGGAGTCTCCAGTAGATCAGATGTTTGGCAGATTGCCAGCCGATGGTCATGATGCTTTAATTTCGGTTTACGTTCCGGAAAATTAGCCTGAGTTATCTGCGAACCTGTATACGCAATAATGTTTTTTTTTTTTTTTATTCGAATCTTATTTCCTCCAGAAAACCGGATTTAATCTGAACTAGGCGATGAGCATTAACCTAACATGAGGAGCATGTCTCACACTGTAACTCACTAACTCATCTTAAATTGGCACCTCTGCATTTCGCGAATAGTTCCGCGAAAATGTATCAGCAATGGAAAGTTACTTTCCAGTAGAATAATAGATTTTAGAAGTAGGTGAGCGAATTCTATGTTATCTTGGAGTGTAGTCGTCAATAGGTTTTATTTGTAGAACTTGAATAAGGGGCTCATGATCCCTTTGTATCAAAATAGGAATAGGTACCCGAACACTCAAAAAAAATTTCGGCAGATCATGTAGCCAATGCTTCACGCTGAATTCAAGCATACACTGAGAAAATTTTTTCATTGTCAAAGCTAATTTTTCTGCTGCCGTAGCCAAAAATTTTGGCTACATAGGGGACAGCCAAGATCTTTACTACCGCCGAAAAGATAACTTTACTGGCACCGTTTATTTGCGGTAGCAAAGTGACTTTATAAAGAACTAGCTAATGACCCGCTGCGTTGCCAGCATGTAAATACATTTTGAAATAATACACTTCTTTTCAAATTTTGTTGTTGATTTTCTATTTAATTTTTTTTTTTAATCCGATATCATAGTCGCTTGCCAGTGAGTTCAGTGACGCATTTTAAGCACTCCAGAGCTGCTGTAGAGCGCCCCGGGCTGTTTATAGGCGTTCCAGCGTATCAGAGTTTTACGCAACCGAACTTTTTTTTCGGGATAAAAAATAGCCTATATCACTCTCCGCTATAGCCGATTCGATTGACCGGATTAGATCGATCTGGTTCAATTTAAGTGAACCACACTATGTTCGATTCAAGCTGGATCAGTGCACCCTCATCAACAAAAAAATGATCTAGATCAGAAGAAGTTCACTTAAATTGAACCCAAATCGATCTAATCTGGGTCAATCGAATTCACCTTATATAGAGATACGTGGTATTAATTCAAGATCGGTCCAGCCGTTCTTGAATTCAAAAAATAATAAAGTTACGTCGGTTGAATGCAAGCCTAAATAAATGAAATATGGCAACGTTGTTTCATGCTGTCAAAAAAAGTTGGGTTATGTTGTTATGAAATGTGAATGAGTTTGTTTACAATTAAATTAATAATTAATTCAAAATTAATGTCTTTTTCCGAGATGCGTAACCTATCCACAAACCTTCCTTGGGATGGCCATAACAACCTACCAAAGTTTCATCGTAATCGGATAAGTGGTTTGGGAGCGCATATGCGGATACCCCGTGAACTTTGATTTTTATATACAGGGTGGCCAATTGAAAACGAAACAGAGGTGATTTTGGGCTCCCCAAGACATTTAAGAAAAAACCCTCGTACCCGTCGATTTTTGATTTAAGGGGGAACAATTTTTTTTACATTTTCAACCCTTGGGGGGTAAAGCCCTAGCGGGGGTGACAAGGGCCCCAAAAATTTTAAATGGAATGAGGGGGCCGAGTGATACCTTATTTTGAAGCTATTTTTATGTAGATTATAACCCCCGAGTTTTACATCGCTACTATTTACATAGCCATTACAGGGTCTAATTAAAGCTACAAAAACAAGTTGGGGTATTTTGTATTACAAAAAATGCTTTGAAACCAAAATCAATCAAATAAATGCTGAAAATGGCCCCAGAAGAAAAAATCTAACGGGCTAAATCTGGAGAACGTGACGGCCAACCTCCTCACCTTCGAAACCATTGTCCTGGAAACGTTTGGTCCAAATATTGATGAACCACTGCAGCATAGAGGGGTGGCGCACCATTTTGTTGAAATATTAGACGGTTTTCCATGTATCCGTTATCATTCTCTAGTATCTCCACCAATTCTGGATAAATCGCATCTTCTAACCACGGTAGGTATATTTCTCCTGTTGATTTATAGGTAAAAAAGGGGCCTATTATACGGTTATCAAAAATGCTCCAATAATCTACATCTCCATAACGCCCTAAGACGTTATTTCGCATGGACCCTGGAAATAGGGTTATTATTTTCAAATAATAAACTGGCATGACATCAAATGAAGATGGAGCATTTAAAATCTTCCAGCAGGTACCAGTTAGTAAATTTGAAGACTAATGTCAGTTTCCATGCCGATATTAAGTATTTATTATTAACTTTAGTGAGCTTTTTAATGATTCACTCGCTTGCTGAAAGGGTAAAAAACATTGAAATTTTCTTCCGGAGTCAGTGTGCTAATCAAACAGCAGAATATCCCAACATGTCCCCCTTAAATCAAAAATCGACGGGTACGAGGATTTTTTCTTAAATTTCTTGAGGAGCCCAAAATCCCCTCTGTTTCGTTTTCAATTGGCCACCCTGTATATAGATTTACTCACAGTTTCTACAAGGTCACTTTGCTGGCATAGAAAAGCTACTTTGCTGTCGTAGGAAAGTAACTATGCTGACCTAGAAAAGAGGTTATATACCCTCAAAAACATCCTTTTTTGCTATTGAAAAGTAGATTGCTAAGACAGAAACGATATTTGTTGTTGTTATTAGAAATGCTTCCTGAAATAAGAAAGCGTTCGTCTCAGAACAAAAAATTTCTTGCCAGAATCAGCCAAGTGTTTTATTAGCCATGGGAAGTTATTTGTCTCACCAATAGCAAAAACATTTTGCTGGAAATCTTTGGAAATATGTAGTAGCGCGTCCATCATAACAAAACCAGGAGATAAACAAACTCTTTTTAAACCCCTAAACTTTCATTACCTGATCTGAAATAATGTCAATTAATGAAAAGTTTGGCGCTAGAGTTGTTTCTGCTAGTTTTGATGGATGCGCTGGCACCATTTCCAAAAAGATTCCCAGCGACCGACACTCGACTTGACTCGACAGCATCCACGATCCACACCGTACGGCGTTAGCTACTAAACTAAAATGGAAGAAAATGAACACGAAACATATTTTATCGGTTATTTTTGGACCCGAAGAAATCACGGAAATGTCCGATCGGTATTTTTAGTTAAGTTATTTGGCTAGGGTAGCAAAAAACATTACTGTAACAATAACAAAAATTACAGGAATTTTTTTTTGCTGCAACAGTAAAGTATCTATCTATCTTAGAAAAGTTCTATTTCGGAGAAGCAGAAATATTTTCATAAAATTTTAATTTTGCTATAACAGCAAAGTTTGGTTTTGGAATAAGAAATATCTTTGCAGTTTCAATAAAGTAGTTTCAGCAAAGTGGTCTTTTCTGTAGAAGCAAAATAACATTGCTACCTCTAAAACATTTTCCACTGTAACAGCTAAAAAAAAAAACAGCAAAGAATTTTCTCCTGGGACTTTTCTCAGTGTATGCCTTTTCTCGGACTTGGTGAGATGCCTATGCAACTATCTCAGTGTTTTAAACCTCAGAAGTTTGAAGTGGAGACGCTCCTTGCCAAAAGATGAACTATCTATCTGCCTGAATACAGATATGTTTCTGTGTTCGAAGTATATACCGGGTATCCCACCGAAAACTGTCAATGGCCTATTTCTTAAAAACGATCATCGATAAAAAAAAGAAAAACCCTTTATGAGGGTTGGAAGAGGGAACCAAAACAAGGAACTTTCCAGCTCTCCCCGAACCACCGTTCCGGCGGTAGCTACCCTAACCTCAAAATCTTAAATGGGCAAATGGCACTATAGGTCATGTGATACCTTGTTTGAAAGGTTTTTAAAATTCTCTAAATGAGTCTGCAAAAAAAAGTTTTCCAGATTTAAATCTGTCTCTAATTTTCACGAAAACCTCATTTATTGTAGTGCAAGAGTACCGTCCGTTCTGTTTATCATGATAACATTTTATTTCGCTGTAAATTTTTTGTTTTTAAAGATATCAAGGTAAACCAAAAAAAAAAAAAAACAAAATGGATGGTTAGTAGCCAAGTTGTTTTTTTAAATTACTTATAAAGTAAAACTGTATGAACTTTCTGACATAAAGCCTAAATTAATTTTTTTAAATTGGAACACCCTGTATATTATATATGTTTAATAGATTATCTTATTGCGATTACAATGATATGACACAAATCATATTTTAGTTCACTCGTTTTTGACATATCGGCAAAGATATGAAATTTTTATATGTATCAGGCGCGGATCCAGACCCAAATTAAGGGGGGGGGCATACAAAATATTGGAAGGTACAGGGTGTCTGGTTATAATTTGACACCCCACATTATTGTTAGAAATTTGAAATTTTGCGTACTCTCAACTTTTTTCAAATAGAATGCCCTATATTTGATTCTATATTCTTGAAGAGCACAATTTTCCGATTTCAAAAATATATAGTTTCTCTATATTTAGTTGAGCCATCTCCTCCATATTTGGCTTCAAAAATTTTAAAAATACTATCAGAGAAACCAAGTGTCTCAAATTTTACCTGAAGCTTTCATCAGAATGATTCACAAAATCGTCAGTGGGATAGTATTTTTCCAATTTTTAGAGCCAAATATGTTGAAGGCGGCTCAAACAAATATAGACGAACTACACCGGGTGCCCACGAGATTACTTTCCGGCTGCCATTTTTTTATTTGTTCACTGATATCAACGAAACTTGGTAGGCTTGATATTCTAACGAAATGCCATTTTTGTGCATTCATGACAAGTTTTCCTGACTTCCGGTTTCACCGGAAATTACCGAAACTTTCGATTTTAAAATGTCACACCCTGTATATTTTTTATTTTTTGGATTCTACAGATCGTTTTACGTCCTAATGTTCCACTTTTAAATCGAACTTTGTCTAAATTCCGTTTTCAAATTAAATTTTAAGTAGAAAAAAAATAATAACCTACATAATAAAACAAAAATATTTGTATGAAAATTAAGAAAAATGTCGTAGTGTATTATATCGTTGGATTCGCTTCAAAATACTGCATTTAGTAATGTTATGAAAGTGATATGTTCCTATTCTATTTTTCGAGCTAGGGCAAAAATACTAAAATGATGAAGTTTACAGCCCTCTATCAAAAAAGTTTACAAGGATAAAATTGAGTTTGTATTTTTCTGAAACTAAGTAAAGTATGTAGAGTCATTTTAGGATGATCATGGCACTCTAGTTAAAAAATTAAACTTTAATTTAAAAACAAAATTTGGACAAAACTTGATTCAAAAGTGGTGCATTAGGACGTAAAACGATCTGTAGAAGCCAAAAACAGAAAATCTACAGGTTGCGCCATTTAAAAATTAAAAGTTCCGGTCATTTCCGGTGGAACCGGAAGTCAACGAAACTTGTCAATAATGCATAAAAATGGCGTTTGGTTAGAATATCAACCCTACCAAGTTTCGTTGATATCGATTAATAAATTAAAAAATGGCAGCCGGAAAGTGATCTCGTGGGCACCCGGTATATTAGAAGCAAATATAGGGCATTTCATTTAAAAAAGTTGAAAGTACGCAAAATTTCAAATTTCTTACAATAAACTTTTGTTTTTGACGATGGATTCTGAAAATTTAGTTAAAACTGCACAACTTTTGTGTTCACACCTATCATCTACCTGAAAAGGTGCAGGTGGGTGGGGTGTCAAATTATAATCAGACACCCTGTACATACAAACAGAATAGGCTAGAGGTCCGTGATAAAATGACGCCATGAAATAAAATTCTGTTCCTATACGGGCCCTGGTAAACCCGGAAAAGTTGGTCGATTTAATGTTGATTTTCAAAATTATTTTTTATTATCTAAGGGGGGCCATGGCCCCCATGGCCCCTCCCTGGATCCGCGCCTGATATGTATACACTCTCAATACATATTTCTCGTTCCAAATATAATATCGTCGGTCCCGCCTAAGAAGTTACACTTCAAAAATTTCATATTTTTGCCGATTTGTCAAAAACGAGTAAACTAAAATATGAAATTGTTATATCATTGTAATTAGAACAAGATATTCTATTGAACACATATAATATGCAGGATGTTCCATTTAAAAAAATATAATGTAGGCTCATATGTCAGAAAATTGATAGTGTTTTGTTTTATATGTAACTTGACAAGTAACAGTTTGTTTTTTTGTTTACCTTGATATCTTTAAAAACAAAAAAATTCCTAGCGAATTAAAAAGTTATTAAGATATATTGGAAGCACGTTACATGTGATTTATGTTTGATTTTAAACAAAATAAATAGCATCATGAATAATAGACCGGTGCATAACAACCATTTTAAGCTTCCTAGATAGGAAACTATGGTGATAGCCCGATTTTGACCATGTCAAAATTTCATTAGATCTTGACGTTTTGGATCATTTTAAGCCTTTTTGGCAAGGTGGCACATTTCCGTCTGTGTGTGTGTGTATGTATGTGTGTGTGTGTGTTGGCATTTTTCTGAGAAAACGGCTCGATGGAATTTGATGAAATTTTGGAAATAGGTATAAGAAGACGTGTAGGGAAAAGTTACGCAGAGATATAGGAAAAAAAAATAATTCCCCTTCAAGATATGACGTTATTGATCTTTTTTTAAAATGGGAACGCCATCTTTTTTTTCATTGATTGGTTAGAGCTCATTTTGCTTTATATAATACAAAAAAAAAAAAAATTATAAAAAAAAAATCTCAAAAATCTCAATAGGTTTCATTGGGACATTTTTGAAATTGAAAAATTGAAAAAAAATTATATTAAAACCTGAAAAAATGTCAAGATCTATTAAAATGAATTCATGGTTTGAAATGACAATAATTAATGACAATGATAATCATTAATTAGGTAGTTATTTGTCTAGGAAGCGTTATGTCAAAAATTTGACATCTGGTTTTAAAACGATTTTCTCTCGTCTGCCATTAAGGGTGGTTATTCTTCATGCAATAAAAAGTGGAATGGCTGAAATTTCAAAGAGCCCCGCGTGTGACAATACAATGATATGCTAATTTGAAAATGTTATGAAAAGTGGAGATTTGGATCAATATTATCCCGTCCGCCACACATTGTGAGGGTAATTTAAATAAAAATTAGTAGAAGGAAGCTAAACGGCGGAAACCATAGGTTAGCATAAAGTGTCATATTACGAATTTTAAAATGTCGCCAATCGGACATGTGGATCAACGACCTCCCGTCTGCCAAATTAAAGTTATGTTACATTTACGATGTAATACATCAATAAGGGAAATGGCAGAAAATCTCGGTTGGTATAATAATATTTAACAATCTTTGAAGTTGTATCAAAATGCTGAGATGTTGAAACAATTTTCTTCCGCCTAAAACATGTTTTGTTACAATGGATTTTAGATAAATAATGTACCTTTACACCAGCAGAAAAATTGAAGTGGTACCGATATTTATTTTTAATTTTTCAAAATGTCAAAATTTCTCAAATTTGAGATCAATTATTTCCCGTCTGCCATTAATTTATATTAAATAAGTTGCTACCAAAAGCTTAAGTTTTGACTGGCAGAAATTGCAGAATGGTACAAGTCCTAATAAACAATGAACAAAATTGCGACAAAAATAGTTTATTTCCAAACGTCATATAACAGTAATTTTTGCAATGAACTATAAACTATACGTATCTGGAATGGCACCGACTGTTGTCGGATATGGCATTTGTATGGCATTTGTCATCTCGCTTAGTGCGTCCAAAAAAGCTACATATAGTGGGGGATCCCTTTCTCTCTCGAGTTCATTGCTGTTAGGTTTGGTATATTCCTAACCTGAAATATAATATTTTTTAGACAAGGAAAGATTTCCATAACTCACCAATAAGATAAATAGAGATAGGTATCCCCCACATTCTCTATCTCAATCTGCCGCTTTATAGATTGGCGGGCCATTTAAGGTACGTGTAGTTTATAGTTCATTGAATTTTTGTGATCATTTTGACACGGTATAAGTGTCACTTCAATGACTTTCAGCTTGATCGGCGTATAAGTGTTATACTCCGCCGGAGTATAACATTTTTACGCCGTTACGCATGTTTTTACATAGCGATTTAAGGTAGTTCACCTGTACATACAGGTATAGCTGCTTATAAAGCTGATCCTTCTAAATATGAATGTCATAATTTAAATTAAAAATTCTGCACTCTTCGGAATAAAGATTGTTTGAAAATAAAATATTGAATTTCATTCGGAGTATAAGTATTCTTCGTGTGACTTGCATGGATTTTTTCAAACTTCCATGCGCGTCACATAAATATTACTTATACTCCTAATAAAATAAATATCTGTTATATGATAAGCGTTTTTAACCCGCCTGCCATTTGGTTAAGTGAAATATAGTTATGAGAATATGCATATTTTCAATATGGCAAAAACCGCAATAAGTTACATAAGTTGCACATATGGTTGTTAAATTGCAATTTTCTCCCGTCTGCTAACTTAATTGAATAGAGTTACTATCAAACTGAATACCTATCAAAAGGCAAAATGACTGCTTATGTACGTGTTTGAAATCTCACATACAAGATACAAGTTATAATTTTTTTTATATCCTACTGAACTATTAAAACCATATAATACCTTGGTTACGATAATCATAAACAGGGTCTTAACTCCCAAGGGAGTTAAGGATTTTCATAACTCCCAAGGGAGTTAAGGAAGGGAGTTAAGGATATCATAACTCCCAAGGGAGTTAAGGATTTCCATAACTCCCGCTTTTACCTTGAATAGGAAACACTTTGACAAAAAATAGAAATTTTGATTTATGGCTTATTCCTTTATAAAAATAGACAGAATACAGTAAATTCAGTAGGATATAAAATTATCTATGTACCACGGAAATTATCAGGTGTTAATTAATACCCACGGGCAATTGGTGTCCTAACTAACACAAACTTTACCCTGGGGTATTAACACCCTCATAATTCCCTTGATACATAAATAACTGTTTCAATGCCTATCACACATATAGGTTTTTCTGAAGAGGATGAAAATGAAGAAGAAACCAATGAAAACGAAGAATTTGGCGATCTATCAGATTTGGATGACGGCAATAATGATGATAATAATGGAAAAGGTGACATCAGTTATGATGGAAGTGACTCTGAATTGATAGATAACAATGAAAACGATAATGATGATGCTGATGATAATAATGACGTGCTGTTTTTGATGATGTTGATGATTAAAACATTTTTTTTTTCTAAAGATACAATTTTTTATTGTTCTGCCCTATCATATTTAGGTATCTTGAGAGCTACTTTAATTTTAATTACCCGGTTGTCAGACGGGAGAAAGTTGTTTGGACCCATAATAGCTATTTATATAACAAGTACATAAAGTAAGGCTTTATTGTACGAATAATTTTATGGCCGAGCGAGCTTGCGAGCGAGGCTATTAAATAATGAGTCAATAAAGCCTGTTTATGTAAGCGTTATATACATGATTTTATGTACGATTCTGACTGGTTTTTGTTAAAAATTAAAAAAATTGAATGAAAAAAGTAAAATTCGCGTAGGTATACCTGTTTCACCTTGGCAGGTTTGTCAAGACCTGTTTCACTTTGGCAGGTTGTCAGGACCTGTTTCACCTTATCAGGTAGTCCAGGTAGGCAATAAAGTAGCACTTTATTTTACTAGTACAATAAAGTGCTACTTTATTGACGCAAAACTGTTCTATAGATAGCACTTTATTGGTCAATCGGACATAAACATTTTTCGCAATTCAACAATAATAGGGAACTTGCACATCAAATTAAATATGGAATAAATAACAAAACACAATAACAATCATCCTAATAAATGATGCAATTAGGAAAAAAATTTAATATCTTATTTCTGGTGTCCAAAATCTTCAATTGAAAATACCAAATAATTCGAAATACATGACGCGATCAAAAACGTATTTCTAGGGTTCCTGACGTCACGAGGCAGTAATAATCGGGTCACGTCATGTGCTGCTGGTGCGCCAATGTACATAACAACATAACCATAATCTTAATCTACCTACTCGAAGTTCGAAGTGCTCGTCACTGTGATCGGAATTTTGTTGCCGAGTGACGTCACACTGATTGGTCGTTTCGAATGGCGATGTTTCGAGCGTAACTTCAAATATTTATAAAAAATTAACTGTTGATTTTTAATGCTTGATATTTGGCATGACTATGTCTTTAGTGAAGTAGAACACATTTTTGAATTAAAAAAAAAAAAAATTGCAAGTTCCCTATTATGCAACGTATGTAGCTCATTGCGGTTTCTGCCATATTGAGAATATGCATATTCTCATAACTACATTTCACTGAAACAAACGGCAGACGGGTTAAAAACGTTCATGATATGAACAATTTTTGTTCCAATTTTGTTCATCAATTATAAGAACTTGTATCAGCCTGCAATTTCTGCCAGTCGAAATTTAAGCTTTTAGTAGTAGCTAATTTAATATAGATTATTGGCAGACCGGAAAAAATTTATCTCAACTTTGAAAAATTTTTACATTTTTATTTTTTCTGCCAACTCTTAATATACCTTGGATACATCTGCCAATACATTTCTTGGATTTTACTTTCCATGTCAAACTTATCTTCCAAATGGCAGATGGGAGAAAATTGTTTCAACATCTCAGCATTTTGATACAACTTCAAAAATTGTTAAATATTATTATAACAACCGAGATTTTCTGCCATTTCCTCATTGATCTCATACATCGTAAATGCAACATAAATTTAATTTGACAGACGGGAGTTCGTTCATCCACATGTCCAATTTTGGCGACATTTTAAAATTAGTAATATGACACTTTATACTAACCTAGGGTTTCCGCCGTTTAGCTTCCTTGTACTCATTTTTGTTTGAATTACCTTCACAATGTGTGGCAGATGGGATACTATTGATCCAAATCTCCACTTTTCATTACATTTTCAAATTAGCATATAATTGTATTGTCACACGCGGGGCTCTTTGAAATTTCAGCCATTCCACTTTTTATTGCACTAGGTCATGAGAGCGCTTCGCGCGCTTGTTTTCTTAAATCAAGTCCGTCAAAATCTAAAAATTTTTTTTATTAATAGTTATTTTTGTATCAAGGGCGCGAAATGCTCGACTATTTTTTTTCAAAAAATCAGATCTCGATCACCAAAGTATTTCGCGCCCGAGTTGCAAACAATATTTTTTCTACAACTCCATTTAAATATCAATCATTTGAAGCCAAAATTGCATTTTCAATCAAAGGTAGGTGAATTTTAATTATTTTTGATTTCCTGACAGATATGTGTCACCATGACACCCAGTGTGCGAACTAGCTATTTCGCGCACACGTGCGCGAAATAGCTAGTTCGCGCACGGCGTCATGGGAACGTTAAAAAATCAATACCTGAGAAAAAAAGTGCCACTTCGCAAACTGTCATGAGTGTGCGAACATCATCATTTTTTGACAGTTGTAGAAAAAAAGATTTTAAATTCATTTGCTCAATTATTCAACTTACATTTTTTGTTTGTACGTGGTAGACATAAATTTTAAATGCGATGAAGGTAGTTGGTGAATTATTACTTTTGCGGTACCTACATCGTAATGACTTTAAATCGATCACATTTTTTGAATATATAGTGTGCATATGTCCAGTGCATCTTATTCTGTTTTATGGAACTCGTAAGTATCCAAGGTTCAAAGAGTGCTAAGTTTTCATGTTGTTCTCCGTTATTTTCAATTATTATGTTTATCGTGTTTAGGTTTTTGTCTTGTGATCTTCAAATATCTTGTTAATAAGTTGTAAAGATCTGCTGAAATCACATATGACTGCAAAATTTCAAAATTAAAAACAATTCTTTAAAAACATGGTTTTTGACAACACTATTGCTTCTTTGTTTCCCTAAATAAACTTTTAATGAGTCCCACGAATGAATTCTGGAAAGCGCCACATAAAGTTCTCCGTGACTAAATACATCCTTTCTGAAGATTGAGGAAAACCACCTATTTAAAATATTATTTCTTCAAATCATAACTTTTTAAAAAAACGTTTACTGAATAAAAATAAATGTTGCAACCATGTATGTGCCCTCAAGTTTAGGATTGAACGAGCGTGCCACAGAAAACCAAGGTACCGAAACCGAACGGGAGCTAGAGAAGAGGCGATTAGGCATTAGAGAGACTTGAGAACAAGCTGGAGCTTTTCCTTTTTCCTTTAGACGCGTGTCTGTAATTATTCATTATTCATCTTCCATTTTTATTTTGCAATAAAATTGATTGTTCAATCCAATTTGTTAGTAGTGTGTGTGTAAGCAGCGTTCACAGGTTAGTGGATTAAATGTTATTTTGTTTTTGAGAGTTCAATTTATGCAAGTTCCTATTATTTTGTTCATTTTTATGTATTTTTTGTTTGTTTATAACATTTTTTCTATTTTGGTGTCATATCGAAGCCTTTTCGACACTAAAAGTAGTTTCGAAAAGAAGCTCTTTGTGACACTCCTTTTTTACTTATCGGAGGTTGGTAACACTGGCTGACTGATGGCCATCGAACTGTCATTCGCGATAAAAAATAATAGAAGATTTCTATATTTGGCATGTAATGTTGCCAACCTAAACATATAAAATCAGGAAATATGAGAATAAAATTTCCAAGAAAAGTTTTTTTTTTTAAATTAAACAATACCAAAATAGAAAAAATAGTATAAAATATTCGTTTCATAAGACATTTTATCGCACTCGCCCTTTAGAAAACTCGCCTTTGGCTCGTTTTCTAATATAGGGCTCGTGCGATAAAATGACGTCTTATGAAACTTGTATTTTAATGTACTATTTTATAACATGTGCATTGTTCATGTATTTAACAAAAATCGTTTCATACTGTAAACAACACAGATAAAGAAGTAAATTAGAACCTGAGAAATTATGTGCTGTGTTTTTGTGCTGAGATTTTGATTTTGTGGATTTAGAGCGTGCATTAGAGCCTTGTTGAATTTACTAACATTTTCCTACCCTGACGAGAGAATATCCTAACAAATTGAAATAATTAATCTAGAGATATTGGCTCAAAAACAACTAAAGCTGAGTAGCTTCCCGTATGGGACCTCAGTATCCGCTGGGAAAATAGCTAACTAACAAAAAAAACTTTTCAGTATTGAATATAGGTAGTGTTGATTGAATGTAGTGTGTGTAATTGAAATTTTAGCACAAAGACAAAGGATGGTACCTAATTTAAACTTTTATTGACTTAAATTATTGAATTAATGACTCACAATTATTATTAAAATTACACAGTATGTTTCGATTTTTGAGGAATGTTAGATCGAGGGTTTTTCTGCCGTTCTCTTTCCCCTCGAGAATTCCAGGTCCAGAACGGTACGATTTACTTTAATAATAAAGTAGACGTTTCACAAATTTTTCGTTTCTTTTACATATCACAACTTCCCTTAAATTGCCCAAATATTTGCTATGTCGGGCGCATGTCTAGTAAGTAAAATTGAGTAAGTTTCCACAACGTATTGTTTGCCCAGCGGATCTGAGTCTACGAAAGGAATTCGGACGTAAATGTGCGATGTTGCCACGTTTAATTATAAAAAAAGCGAGAATACTAGGCATGAAGTATAGTTCATTTGAAAATCCATTTTTTAATAACAAAATGTAGATAACAATAAAACGCTAAATATTTCAACGTGGTTGTTAGATCTATGCTTATTTTAATAACTGATTTCTTCAATTTTGTCTATTGTAAAAAATAAACATTTCCTAAAGAATCCATCAGCTTTTGACAATTTGGCAAGGATCCGGCCTGGATGAACCTGATTGGTGGAGTTTTGGCAGGATTGCCATTGCCACGGGCAACCATGCAATTGTCAGTGGGCTAACGTCACATTACGTCTCGCTATTGGCCAGGGCTCTTGTCATTTTATCCTTCCATCTTGGAATATCGATTTATATTGAAATATCCAGTGGCGGCGGTTTGGTCATTGTCGATTTTCGTGTACGAGTTGCAATACGATAACATTTCCAAAAAGTTCCGCACGCAGCTGGGTATTTTATGCATGAAATCAGCCATTTTTTTTACAACTGCATTCCCCTTACCGTTGCCCCGTAGACACAGAGTCGCTGGGCAGACATTAGGTCCTATTTGTTTTTTATTTTATTTTTCAGAAGATTTGTTGTTTAAAAGGTAATAAAAATTCACACCGTTCAATCCTACTGAACGAACCCGGGTATGTTATACTACAAGATCAATTACTATCCTATCAAATGTTTGTCCTTGAAATTTGTTAATCGTCATTGCAAAGGCCAATTTTATTTTGAAATTGTCTTCGTTTGAACGTTAAGGGGTAGACGTTTCCGCAGTAGAGTGTTATTCGATTTATGAACACTATTTCTCCCTGTTTATCTACAGTCAATATTTCACAGCGTAACAGATTATCCCCAAGTTCCAGAACTAATAGCCTTGTACCATTGCAAAGACTTGCACTGATGCTTAGATTTCTAATAAGCCTAACAATAAAATTCGTTCTCAATCGTAATTCATATTTGGAAAAAATAGCATCATTAAGATCACCATTATCACGGTTCTCGACACTATCTACACGTGTAAAGTTTTTCGGTTTTGACGTCCAACAGTTCGACAACTCATTCGTTTATTTCTTCGACATCAACATTTCTTGCAGAAAGTATTGCAGATTTGGTCAAGTCCCTGAATCTTCCTTCTTTTAGTACTTCTCCATAGATGTTTTCAACAATATCCGAATTATCAATACATTTCTCCGGCAATTTTAGATTGTCGTTGGAATCATTTAGTGTTTGTTATCGCATAAAAGTGGCTCAATTTCAGCCATAACTTGCCTAATGTTGGCCTTTAAGGCGGCAACCGTTCGAGGTATGTCAACATAGACTTTGGATTTTAGAAAGCCCAGAGAAAAAAATCCAGTGACGTTGGGTCGGCGAATTGTGGATTCTGAAGGACGATCGTTGACACCATAAATTGCATGGAGTGCACGAAACGTTTTCCGAATAGAACATTGGTTTTGATAATGATAATAATTTTTAACAATTCCGACGCGTTGCTCAATCGTGTAGCGCTCCATAATAAAATGCAGACACTAATTGAATACGGCTGCCAAAGATAGCGCCTGTGTGACTATCGAGTTCGTCATGGGCTATTGTCAAACATCGAGCGTTACTATTGGAAAACCCTTTACATACCTAGATTCTTCTATTGGACATCGAAAAAATATTGAACCACTTTCCTGCTTTGAAAAACAAGCATCTACAGAGCAAGATCTAATAACACAGCTAATAGGCATATTGTCAGAGACTTGTCACGTAAATGAAAAATTCAAAGTCCTTCACAAAGATGCAACTGAGGAGAACATTGAAGATGCCGAAGAAAACATCAACGTTAATGCAAATTATTATGAGCTTTGAGATCAGCGAAAACTCAACCCTTTCCAGATTTTCCAGAATTTTTGCGACCTGATCCAGAAATCTCCATACCTTCTCCAGACTCTATCCAGACTTATCCAGACTTTTCCAGACTTCGCTAGACTCTTCCAGACTTTATATAGACTTTATATAGACCTGTGTAGATTTCTCCAGACCTCATCCAGCCTCTTCCAGACGTTTCCAGAAATTTCCAGGCTTTTCCACACTTTATCCAGACTTTTCCAGACTCGGTTAGACTTTTCCAGACGTTATTCAGACTTTATCCAGACTTTTCTAGATTTCTCCAGATCTTATAGAGCTTTTTCCAGACGTTTCCAGAAATTTTCCAGACTTAGAAAGATTTTTCCAGACTTTATCCAGACTTTTATAGATTTCTCCAGATCTAATAGAGCTTTTTCCAGACGTTTGCAGAAATTTTCTAGCTTTTCCAGACTTTATCCAAACTTATCCAGACTTTTCCAGACTTAGCTGGACTTTATCCAGACTTATCCAGACTTTATCCAGACTTGTTTTGATTTCTCCAGACCTTATCCAGCCCTTTCCTGATCTCTCCGGACTTCTTCCAAACACTTTCCCGACTTTAAATACACTTTGCCAGACTTTATCCAGACTTGCCTAAGTTTCTCCAGACCTTATCCAGCCTTTTCCAGACGTTTCCAGAAATTTCCAGGCTTCTCCAGACTTTATCCAGACTTAGGTAGATTTTTCCAGACTTTATCCAGACTTGTATAGATTTCTCCAGACCTAATAGAGCCTTTTCCAGACGTTTGCAGAAATTTTCTAGCTTTTCCAGACTTTATCCAAACTTATCCAGACTTAGCTGGACTTTATCCAGACTTATCCAGACTTTATCCAGACTTTATCCAGACTTGTCTAGATTTCTCCAGACCTTATCCAGCTCTTTCCTGACCTCTCCGGACTTCTTCCAAACACTTTAGTCCAAGAAACGGGGATCTAAAAAGACGGTTTACCTCAACATAATTAGAAGTTAACATTTTTTGGGGGGGATCGGTTAATTTTCATGTGCTTAATAACATATTAAGTTTGCGACCTTGTATGTCCATAGGGTTTTTAGTTAGGGGTGGTTTTTAGGGGTAATTTGCGGTTTATGGAAAACGCTGCATAAAGGGATGGTCCAATAGCAAAAAGTTTCAAATGAATGTTGTAGCTGAAGTTTTTTGCCATAAAAAACTCAGCGACAGCACCCTTCTATCTTCTATAGTTTTTTTTCTGCAGCGTCTTGAATACTAGCGTGTTTTTAATCAAGGTCACTGAATCAACGTTTTACCTGTTTGCGCGCGTTTGATGCAGCAACTGCTAAATGCATATTCCGATTTCAATTTTTTAAACACCACATTATTGCTAATGAAATGTACTCTCCAATGCTTTTTTGTTCGAATTTTTTGCTTGAAAATTAAGCGAGCACGGACTTGGCTAATGTGCGAGGAAGTTGTAAATTGCATCGAAAACTACCCCTTTCTTGCATTCAGTGTAATTTCTAAACGGGGCGAAATATTTGGTGACAGTTTTCGACAATCGGCAGCCCATTTATTGCTCTCACATTGCCCCAGCGGATTTTTTTTTTCGTTAATTACTCAATGACTTATTGGCCTGAACACGTCGCGCGGAATTTTTCAAAAAGTCGAAAAAAATTAAAATTGTCGCACAGCGCTGAAATTTGGTACGATAGCATTATTTATTGTTCTCATGAATATACTGCAATTTTAATGGTTGCCGCAGTCATGTGAAGCAATTTAAATTTCAGTATATTCATAAAAACAATGAAAAATGCCATCGTACCAAATTTCAGCGCCGTGCGACAATTTTAATTTTTTTCGACTTTTTGAAAAATTCCGCGCGACGTGTTCAGGCCAATAAGTCATTGAGTAATTAACGAAAAACAAAATCCGCTGGGGCAATGTGAGAGCAATAAATGGGCTGCCGATTGTCGAAAACTGTCACCAAATATTTCGCCCCGTTTAGAAATTACAGTGAATGCAAGAAAGGGGTAGTTTTCGATGCAATTTACAACTTCCTCGCACATTAGCCAAGTCCGTGCTCGCTTAATTTTCAAGCAAAAAATTCGAACAAAAAAGCATTGGAGAGTACATTTCATTAGCAATAATGTGGTGTTTAAAAAATTGAAATGTTGAGGTAAACTTCCTTCATTGCTTGGCCTATGAACTAACATCTCGATTTTATATTCAGATGAAGAATAACCACCCTTAATGGCAGACGGGAGAAAATCGTTTTAAAAAAATGTTCGTTATGCACCGGTCTATAATTAAGAGAAGTTCGTGTCCTATCGGTATCCAATGAAGGGAGGGTGATTCATCGGTTAGGACAAAAAAAATAAAAGGCCTGTTAGGTCTTTGCCAACGTTTCGCCCAAAAGTTTCGGGCTTCATCAGGGCTAAAATATATATTAGGAACATCAAACAATGACAAATTAATTATTTTCATTCAACACAGCGACACCTAACGAGAAGATTTAAAAATTGTTATTATAAGCTATAATAATTTACCTATATTAACTATAAAGATAGCAACAAATTATAAATTTATCAAATTACAATAGATGGCGCCTAAATTATTGGTATCAGTTTTATAGTTAATTGCCTGACTTTTATATTTATTTATAAACAACATTTTAAGAATCTTCCGCTTTTTCCAGTTTTCCTCTCTTATACACACTGACGGATTGTTGAAATCAAAATGATGGTCACTCTCAAAATGATGAGGATTGATTGTATTCATTGTGATAGACTGTACATAGGAGAGACTAAGCAAAACCTATCAAAAAGATTATATCAACACCAATATGATTGTCGAATTATTAACATTGATAAAAAAAAAAAACGGCATTGATGACTCATCATTTTGAGAGTGACCATCATTTTGATTTCAACAATCCGTCAGTGTGTATAAGAGGAAAACTGGAAAAAGCGGAAAAATCTTGAAATGTTGTTTATAAATAAATATAAAAGTCAGGCAGTTAACTATAAAACTGATACCAATAATTTAAGCGCCATCTATTGTAATTTGATAAATTTATAATTTGTTGCTATCTTTATTATAGTTAATAATAATAACAATTTTTAAATCTGCTCGTTAGGTGTCCAGTGGCGGCTCGTGGTCGAAACTGGAAGGGGTTCACAATTAACCCTTTCAGTACGGCTGACGGGCTTATACGTCAGTTATTAAATTTACCCACCGGCCGGGTGACGTATATTTCCGACACCGATTAATTGAATTCATTAGACTCCTGCCCTATAGATGCGACACCTTCAGAAACTGGCATTCTACCACAGACGAGCGCCGTAATATTAGGTCAACATTAAGTTGCCCGCATAGCCGGGCGAAGGAATATTTTGCCGCTGCTGAAACTTTGGTTCGCCAGATGGCCCGAAGACGGAATATTCTGCCACCGCTGGAACTTTGGTTCGCCACATGGCCGGGCGACGGAATATTTTGGCGCTTTGTTTTTTATTAGATAATAACGTTTTTACACTGTATTGTTTCCTGTTTCTCTGTTTTTTTTTTTAACTTTTATCATGGTGAGGTACATTCACGTCATCAGGCGCTGAGGCAATGCAAAATGGGGCCGGCCGTAGGAGAAGTACGATCGAGATAGGCCCAGTACTGAAAGGGTTAAAGTAGGATTATTAGATGAAGCCCACTATTGGGGTGCCACCCCTACAAACGCATTTCAAGCGTCAACAAAAATAATTTACTGCAGGTGCTCCAAGGTGAAAGAGCTTAAGTTATTTTAAATATTTTCCACTGTAACATTAATTTTATTAATCAATTCTCCAAATAAAATCCAAAATTAAAACACCCCTTAAGTCAAAACCACACAAAAACCTTTCAATCTATCGAGCAAATAGACAATGGAGCACGATAAAATTGTGCTCCTCTTCCTATTTAATTTTGCGATATCCCCTACCGCCTGCTAGTCTCTGGATGCCAATGAACTAAACAAACACTCTGGAACGGTGGCTGCATAATGTTTCTAACGCAAGGGTTTGTGCCAGGAAGGACAACAAACAAGTGGGATTTGCATCTCTCTCTGCACTATGGCGGCTATTGAGAACAGCTGTTTGAAGTGTTTACATCATTGAGGTTAGGAAGATGAATAAGCTCTTCTTTCTTTTACGATAATCGTAATGAGTGCGAGCGAGACAACAATCCCTCTGTATTGCTGGGCTGCATACAGAGTGAGTTTTAAGTATGGAACGCCTCAATTATCTCGAAAACGTCTTGCACGATTTTTATGAATTTTGGTGTGAATAAGTATTGCAATATGGCCGACGATATGGTAGTATTTACATGGTTGTCAGATCTCTTGTTTTTCGGGAAATATCAGAAACTTTGTTTCTTCAAATGGATCACCCTGTATATTATGACATTTATGGATTCTGTGGAAAATTATAGACATATTTCATGTAGAATGTGATATACCTAAATTCGACTGTTTCCAAAATATTGACAGTTGAAAATTTACTTTTTTGCAACTTTAACAGGGGGGGTTTATTTGAAATGTGCAATTCAAATTAGTCTGACTAAGTCGCATTTTTTGGCATTGAAATACCTGCAAAAATTGCGACTTAGTCAGACGTATTTGAATTGCGCATTTCAAATAAACCCCCCCAGGCTGTGAAACCTAAACGGCGAATTTTACAGTGAAACCTATTTGACATTCTCGTCTGTAGCTTTTGATAAGCTATCATTTGATACCAACTTTGAATTTTGTAACGGGCCAAAATTGCATAAACATTTCTTACCTACTTTCAATTTTATATTCAAGATTTCCTTAAGTTTTTCAACATTTTCTCTCAATTTCAATTGTCGTCAGATTTCCTAATTTTCCATAGTCAAATTCTATTTGCTGTGATAGTTTTTTTTCCTCATTTTAATCCATATTTTAATTCAATTCTAAATCAAAACAAAGCAATGTTTTGATTACTATTTTAAATTCGATCATCTGTTTCATCCAAAAATAATTAATTCATCTGTCAAAAGTATGTCGTGTTCCGTAATCGTGATGTACCGTTTTCAGGTGGATGTACCGAGCTACTCCGTTCGTACTAACTGTTCCGGTTGTGGAGCGCTATCGATCTCGGCGCAAATTCGAGCGAACCCAGAGTTGCGCATTGGTTCGATGTCCTTTGAGACATCTGGAACGCACCCTTTGATTTCGTTTCTTTGACTTTTGATTGTCAAAAATTTCTGTCAACCAGCGGTGGAGTAGTGATGTTTTCAGTATCGTCGATTCTTCCTTGAGCTCTCTAATTTTGAAAACGGAACACTTACTATATTTTGTATTCTTCAAGTTTTGATTGTTTTATGGGATAATTATTGGTTGTTGATATCATTATTCATCAGCCGTTGTTATTTTTCTCAGTTTATATTGTTGTGTGCAATTTTTGGTAAGTGGGAATTCTGTCGATTGGTTGTTGTTGTTCTCGATCATCTCTAAGTCTGAATTCCTTCCTTTGGGTTAGGTTAGTTTATTAATTGAATGTGGAGCACATTTCTTTCACATCTGGGGCCGTATTCTTGATTTCTGGGAGGAGAACTTGCTCGGGAAGTGAGCGTGGTTCACCTCAAAACGGTACATGTCATATTCTTGAAAATGGGACTGTAAAGTGAAAGTTCCCGGGAATTTTGAAGTTCCCATCCTCTCACCCAAGAGAAAACGAGTTCCCGCCAGGGTTTCTAACCTCAAAACTTGACGTTGTTTTCAAACTTGACGTTGTTTTTGTATTCTCCTTTCAAGTTCACCAAGTTCACGGCTTTTTCGTTTCTATGTGTGTCATTTTTATGAATGTGGATTATTTTAATGAGATTATCTTGAATACAGAACATAATCCAAGAAGACATGGGAAATGCTGCGGAAGCGAAAGAAATAGGATGGGATGTTCTGCGTCGAAGAATTCTTTTTCCCTTGATCAGAAATTCATGAAATTTTTAGGAGTGAGCAAAAATGTATGCCACGAAATAGTGGACATGGTTACTCCGTATGTTACCGCTTCAATGCAAATCTCGGCTTCAACCAAAACTACAAAGGTATGCATTGAACACAGTAGGTATTCCAGAAGTTGATGAGCCACATGAAGTTCAGGAACAGGAATACGGAATTTATGCTGCGGAAAATTATGCGGAATATTTCCCTCATGTATAAAAAATCCCAAAGGAGGAATACAATTATCGAAAACACAGCGATGATGCTCATAGGGTACCTAATTAAAAATAAATAAATTATCAAACCCAAACGCCTTTCAGCTTTCAAAGTTTGGAAAAATAGACAATAATAAACATCAAACGTTGGGGTTAGATTACTTCCTCTTCGTTTTTTTCGCTTGAAAATACGTTTTGGTTAGTCCGAGTGACACTCGCATAGGCGGCAACATTGCGAGCGTTTGTGGGTATTCAAGAATACGACCTTTTAGCTCCCGGGAGCGAAAGTGAACTAGCTTTCCTGGGAACGTTCCCGGGAACACTCCCTTCCCGGACAGTCAAGAATACGGGGCCTGGACGTTGGAGAATTAGGGTCTTTATGAAGATTGCCTTCGCCTTTTTGGGATTTCGACCCTAAATTCTCATTTGAAGTTATAACATTTTAGTTGCCTTCATGCCTTACGTTTTCGTAGTGTTATAATTTTCGCCGATTTATTCGGATTTTTACAACTCCATGTGTGGTAAGCTGCTTACACGTTTTTTTTCCTATAGTAGATTCTGACTTTTTCAATTTAATTTAGTTGAAAGCTGCCCTAAGGAGTAGAGAATTCTCACGAAACGGCTCGTTAGGGGATGAATCTACCCCTAAAATACTGAAAACTAAAAGGACCTGAACTAAAGGGAAGGTGGTAAAAGGGGAGTGTCGGGCTAGCTGCTCGCGGAGAGTGGTCGTGCGGTCATGAACACTAGTCAAGTATTCGATAATCTGATCTCAAAAAGGGCGCCAGTGACCTTTGACTTGGACCCCTTTGGACACTCAAAAGTAGAGAAACCGGTCACGTGAATCTCGAGAAATATCCCTAGTAAGGCTCAATAGCTAATTCTGTATAAATGTTAATGAGTAGGTTAACTGAAATCGAATAATCAATAAGTACCCAAAAGAACAGTTTCATTAGAAAGATTCCAATTTATATTTTCTATGATTGATTAAAAAAACTTATAACAAAAAATGACAGTTATGGTCTAATTAGTATTCAATTACCAATATTGATATTAATAGAATAAAACAATGTAATTTTTATAATCTACTTTTCCTGAGTAAAAGAATTGTATATATATATTCAGAAATATGTGGAATTTAGGAATCGTTTAAGGATAAATTTTCCAACCAACACTAGATTGGCTTTTATGAGATTGCGCACGTTAACCTTTGTGATCACAGAGGCCTTACAAGAAGGTCCTAAACTCAGACGTCTTTAATATATTATTTTACATTCCCTTATGGCAGTACTTCAAATTATTAATCGTTTCATTCAAATCAATTCCAATAATAGGAAAATGTATAGTTTTATAATGTTTATCTGAGCAGTCAAATAAATTTCAATAATAAGAAAAAAAATATAGGTATAAAATGACTTATCTGAATAGACGAATAAATTTCAACAATAAGAAAAATGTGTGGTTATATAATGACTTACGTGAACCTCGCAATCAATTTCAAAAATAAGGAAAAATGAATAGTTAACTAAGGGCTTATCTGAGCAGCCTGGAGTCACGACAGGCCCAAACAACAATAAGGGGCCGAATGGTCCTGTCTGGGGATGGTTTTGCTCACTAGACAATCCCGACATCAATCACTCCCTAATGGCAGGGGTTGAGAAGATGGCTCTCAGAAAGATGAACCACTCGGTAAATCCCTCACCAAAAAACCCTAAAAGACAATACCAATATGGCATTAGTTCCAACTTTGACTATAAAAATTCTAGGATAGCCCCGAAATATTAATACAATGCCCACTGAATTTAAAATAATTTATGTAAATCAACATTACGTAATATTTACTTCTAAAAAAAAATATATCCCTAGGCGAATAGGTACTTTGAAATAATTTCTAAAATTCGATTAATGCATTTTTAACTAAGGCAATACCCATTCAATAAAATCGGTCCCTATTCATTAATTTAATTCCTTCAAAAATCCCTAATAAATCTGAATTTACTTACACACTGCAGGGTGTGGTTTTGAAGCCACGATGATCAGCTTTCTGGGGGTTGAAGATGGAAAACCTCCCCGAATATGTAGAGGGATTATCAGACTATAAATAACGGAAAAGAACCCATAAATACCCGGGAAATATTACAGAAATTACATCAGAATACCACAACCTAAAATGGTTGGGATTAAGAATTCCATGATATAACTTACCCACAAAATGGCGTCAAGATTTTCGACTATCGTGAACGTGGACGAATGCTTTGAATCCGACAATTTGTCGTTAGAGTGAAAAATAGCCTTAATGCCAAAATCACCAAAATCACTCTAGGATGCCGAAGATGAGAAATCCCTTCTCCAAGGAACGCAAAAATCACCAGGATTTTATGAAACTCAAAATGCGTTTTATATCATCGACGAGCTTATGCATTGAACACTAGTTGGCGTGGTTCTGACCTTTAAAATTCAGTGTCTAGATAGACGAGGAACCAAAGAACGCAAATATGTGAGTGGGGAGAAACCATCATTCGGGTATCTAAATTTAAAATAGTGTACCAGTATATTTAATTTATAACTAATTTTAGATATAAACCTAATTTGAAAATATTTCGCTGAACGAAATTTGTTTCAATTAATCTAATTCAACATTTACTCTCTAAAAAAATAGCAATATGTAATACAATCACATTCAGACCGTTACACTCTCTCTAGGAAATCCAATCCTCGATCCAGATTTCCGGAGATTTTCGAGGCCTACACCCTAATTCCATCAGGTAAAAAAAACATAACCTTATAACAATTTTTGCAAACTCAAGACACATTTTTCTCAATTGCTATCAAAGCCTTATTATGATTTCATCTGATTTAATTTATCAATACCTTAATGTTCAATTTTTCTATTAAAATAATTTTCAAGAGCTATAGTTTTTTTATCAAGTAAACTTGCTATTAGAAACTAATCATTATAGTTTCATTTTTTTTTTTTTGTCATTTTCTAATTCAATTTATTCATGAAGTGCTTCGCTATTAGTTCAATTACAAATACAGTGTGTATAACAGTTTTTCTCTTAGGGTTCTTTCACGAGGGTTTTTCTTTCACGAGGGGTTATACTTTACCATCAAGTTTACCTCACGGTTACTACAATAGACGTTCAATTGTAACCGAAATTGAACCAAAGGCTAATAGACACCAGCCTAAGTAATTGGACGGTTACTCAGGTCTTCAATCCACTTAACCACAACCAGTAGCCAGTACTAATCTGGTTAATTGTGTCTACTACCTGGAACATTTTGGTATCGTACTAGTTTTAGTTATCCTACTTATTATTATTGTTTATGTACATTCTGTCCCTATTTGTACACCCCGGTGATCACACCTATTTCAGGGAATAATTCATTGCTTGCCCCCAGTGTGGTAAATGAATTATTAAATAGGTAACTTAACTAGACATAACCTGTTGAATTTATGTCAACTTACTGGTAGTTCTGGTTACATAAGTGTAAAATAACCGCTCCAACTTATTATTCATTAATTTATTGTTTTTTTTTGTTTTGTTTTATTTTTTTTCCTCTTCAATTTATATTTGCAACTTCTCTATCTGTACATTTTTTTTTTAATTATTCATTTGGGTTATTGAGTTTCAATAACATATTTTTGCATTTAAATTTAATTGTTCTTGACTATAGCAATTATTTAAAAACGTATAGCATTTCTGTATCTATTGGTTGACACTTCATGACAAGGTCATTTATTAATTGCTAATTTACTTGATTATTATTATTTTTTTTTTCTCTTAAATTCAAATTACTGTTCATTGTGGTCTGCGGCCATTTGGTGAATAAATAACTGTAGCACTTGATTTCTTGACTTTTATTTGGTTTTCTGCACACAGCCTGGTTTTTGCTAATATTTTTATTTTTTTTATTAATTATTATTTGGATTGTAAGGACCTGAAGCCAGATACCATCCTGGAGAGTCCGACTCATCTGTTCAGAGTCGGTGGCGCCCAAAACTAAAACCCACCCCTACTCTCCGAATTGTTTAGTTCTGAGCTAGGGCATAATTTGCACGCACTTCGACCTTCAGTCTTACAATCTCAAGTTCTTTATTAATTTTTTTTTTTTTTTAATTCTCATTATTTTTATTCTATTTTTTTTTATAATTTTTTTTTTTATAAACTTTTCTTAATCAGCGAAAAAAAGCGTGGCAAATTAATTGGCGCCCAACGTGGGGCTGCCGTTTCTTTAAAAGAAAATTTAATTCACTTTTCTCTTGGCTGTTTTGAGTGCATAGAATCAAATTTCAAGTTCTACGTTTAAATTTTTTACTTTTTTTTCTTAAATTATTTTTGGGTAACAGGTATCACGAATCCCTGTGTATAATTAATTATCTTTATTCTTATTGTATCTCATTGTTGATTACTTACCGTATTGTTTGATAGTCATTTTGTAATTATTTTTTTTTTTTTTTTTTGTGCTATGTCACCCCGTCAGGCCAAGGAAAATTCCTTGCTATGGTACTCTCGGCTAGCCATACAGTCTGTAGCCCTACCATCAACATCATATTGGAAAACCCCCGTCAGGCCAAGGAAAATTCCTTGCTATGGTACTCTCGGCTAGCCATACAGTCTGTAGCCCTACCATCAACATCCTATTGGAAAATCCCCCGTCAGGCCAAGGAAAATTCCTTGCTATGGTACTCTCGGCTAGCCATACAGTCTGTAGCCCTACCATCAACACCATATTGGAAAACTCCCGTCAGACCAAGGGTTAACTTCCGATGCTAATCAACACCAATCATTGATTCAAACCCCTTGCTATGGTACTCTCGGCAAACCATACTGTCTGTAGCCTTAATCAGTACCATCTCACTGGCAATTTTAGCATCACCCTGGCATGTCTTTTAGGAATAGGATATGTTAGGTCATTGAGGAATAGGTTTGTGGTTGTTATACCATTTCTTGCAAGCCTATGTCCATCATAGTTTTTTTTTATTCCTAATTCCTTTTGTTTTGTTTTAATTCCCTTAATTTGTTGACTCCTGGAACACTTGATTGTTTTGTTGGCTGAGCGAGGAGCTCATTGTATTGGTTGCATGTTACTGTCTTGGCGCGAAACGGGACAGTGTCATGCCATTCGGTCCATTGGGTTCTCCGTTACTGCTTTTGTCAATAGTTTATTGGCTTTCCGTTTGATTCTTGTGTTCAGGATGATGCTCCTACCTTTCTTCAAATTACATATTTCCTTACCCCGTACCTGACCTTACCCTGAAGTTAGTTGGCTTATCTTTTGTGGGTTGAATTTACCTTGTACCTTGATTGTTGCGTTTACCTTTTGCCTTTTTGGCGTTCAACTCTTAGTGGTCAATAACTTATTTTCTTTCCTTTATTTCTTCCCTTTTCTTTCCTTCACGACTTTGCTTATTTTTGCCTTTACCTTTAGCTTCGTTGACTTTTCACATCTGGATGTTGGAGAATTAGGGTCTTTATGAAGATTGTCTTCGCCTTTGTGGGATTTCGACCCTAAATTCTCATTTGAAATTATAACATTTTAGTTGCCTTTCTGCCTTACGTTTTCGTAGTGTTATAATTTTCGCCGATTTATTCGGATTTTTACAACTCCATGTGTGTTGAAAGCCTTTAGCTTCGTTGACTTCAGTTACCTTATCTTTTATCTTATCGTTGTGTTTTTCAAGGCAAAATAAGTAGATGTTCGTTTTGGAGGGATACAACTACCTTTCTTAATATCAACCTACCTTTTTAATTGTTGTATCCTGATAGTCATTTTGAATTCATTTAAGTTTAAATTATAAATACATATATTTTACATTCTTTATAGTACCTTAGTTCTCGAGTTTGCTTAGATTATCGTCGGAAAAGTTACATATATACATATATTTTACATTCTTTATAGTACCTTAGTTCTCGAGTTTGCTTAGATTATCGTCGGAAAAGTTTCTTTCTAACTTTCCCTCCTATCGTAGGAGAGGGGGAGTTGTAACGGGCCAAAATTGCATAAACATTTCTTACCTACTTTCAATTTTATATTCAAGATTTCCTTAAGTTTTTCAACATTTTCTCTCAATTTCAATTGTCGTCAGATTTCCTAATTTTCCATAGTCAAATTCTATTTGCTGTGATAGTTTTTTTTCCTCATTTTAATCCATATTTTAATTCAATTCTAAATCAAAACAAAGCAATGTTTTGATTACTATTTTAAATTCGATCATCTGTTTCATCCAAAAATAATTAATTCATCTGTCAAAAGTATGTCGTGTTCCGTAATCGTGATGTACCGTTTTCAGGTGGATGTACCGAGCTACTCCGTTCGTACTAACTGTTCCGGTTGTGGAGCGCTATCGATCTCGGCGCAAATTCGAGCGAACCCAGAGTTGCGCATTGGTTCGATGTCCTTTGAGACATCTGGAACGCACCCTTTGATTTCGTTTCTTTGACTTTTGATTGTCAAAAATTTCTGTCAACCAGCGGTGGAGTAGTGATGTTTTCAGTATCGTCGATTCTTCCTTGAGCTCTCTAATTTTGAAAACGGAACACTTACTATATTTTGTATTCTTCAAGTTTTGATTGTTTTATGGGATAATTATTGGTTGTTGATATCATTATTCATCAGCCGTTGTTATTTTTCTCAGTTTATATTGTTGTGTGCAATTTTTGGTAAGTGGGAATTCTGTCGATTGGTTGTTGTTGTTTGTCGTTGTTCTCGATCATCTCTAAGTCTGAATTCCTTCCTTTGGGTTAGGTTAGTTTATTAATTGAATGTGGAGCACATTTTCTTTCACATCTGGACGTTGGAGAATTAGGATCTTTATGAAGATTGCCTTCGCCTTTTTGGGATTTCGACCCTAAATTCTCATTTGAAGTTATAACATTTTAGTTGCCTTCATGCCTTACGTTTTCGTAGTGTTATAATTTTCGCCGATTTATTCGGATTTTTACAACTCCATGTGTGGTAAGCTGCTTACACGTTTTTTTTCCTATAGTAGATTCTGACTTTTTCAATTTAATTTAGTTGAAAGCTGCCCTAAGGAGTAGAGAATTCTCACTCTCTCTAGGAAATCCAATCCTCGATCCAGATTTCCGGAGATTTTCGAGGCCTACACCCTAATTCCATCAGGTAAAAAAAACATAACCTTATAACAATTTTTGCAAACTCAAGACACATTTTTCTCAATTGCTATCAAAGCCTTATTATGATTTCATCTGATTTAATTTATCAATACCTTAATGTTCAATTTTTCTATTAAAATAATTTTCAAGAGCTATAGTTTTTTTATCAAGTAAACTTGCTATTAGAAACTAATCATTATAGTTTCATTTTTTTTTTTTTTTTGTCATTTTCTAATTCAATTTATTCATGAAGTGCTTCGCTATTAGTTCAATTACAAATACAGTGTGTATAACAGTTTTTCTCTTAGGGTTCTTTCACGAGGGTTTTTCTTTCACGAGGGGTTATACTTTACCATCAAGTTTACCTCACGGTTACTACAATAGACGTTCAATTGTAACCGAAATTGAACCAAAAGGCTAATAGACACCAGCCTAAGTAATTGGACGGTTACTCAGGTCTTCAATCCACTTAACCACAACCAGTAGCCAGTACTAATCTGGTTAATTGTGTCTACTACTACTACTACCTGGAACATTTTGGTATCGTACTAGTTTTAGTTATCCTACTTATTATTATTGTTTATGTACATTCTGTCCCTATTTGTACACCCCGGTGATCACCTCGGTATTTCAGGGAATAATTCATTGCTTGCCCCCAGTGTGGTAAATGAATTATTAAATAGGTAACTTAACTAGACATAACCTGTTGAATTTATGTCAACTTACTGGTAGTTCTGGTTACATAAGTGTAAAATAACCGCTCCAACTTATTATTCATTAATTTATTGTTTTTTTTTTGTTTTGTTTTATTTTTTTTCCTCTTCAATTTATATTTGCAACTTCTCTATCTGTACATTTTTTTTTATTATTCATTTGGGTTATTGAGTTTCAATAACATATTTTTGCATTTAAATTTAATTGTTCTTGACTATAGCAATTATTTAAAAACGTATAGCATTTCTGTATCTGTTGGTTGACACTTCATGACAAGGTCATTTATTAATTGCTAATTTACTTGATTATTATTATTTTTTTTTTCTCTTAAATTCAAATTACTGTTCATTGTGGTTTGCGGCCATTTGGTGAATAAATAACTGTAGCACTTGATTTCTTGACTTTTATTTGGTTTTCTGCACACAGCCTGGTTTTTGCTAATATTTTTATTTTTTTTATTAATTATTATTTGGATTGTAAGGACCTGAAGCCAGATACCATCCTGGAGAGTCCGACTCATCTGTTCAGAGTCGGTGGCGCCCAAAACTAAAACCCACCCCTACTCTCCGAATTATTTAGTTCTGAGCTAGGGCTTAATTTGCACGCACTTCGACCTTCAGTCCTACAATCTCAAGTTCCTTATTCATTTATTTTTATTTTTATTCTTCTTTTAATTTTCATTATTTTTATTTTATTTTTTTTTATTTTAAACTTTAATTTTTTTTTTAAATTTATTTTTCTAAATTTTTTTTTTTTTTTTTTCTTTTTCTCTTTTAATAAACTTTTCTTAATCAGCGAAAAAGCGTGGCAATTTAACCAGAGATTAAATTTACCCGGACTTATCAATCATGGATTAAATTCAAAGTTGGTGTCGAATGATAGTTTATGAAAAACTAAAACAAGAATGTATAATCGGTTTTGCTGTTTAGATTTTACACGGCCATTTGCACCGCTATAACTTAAGGGATATTTAATCTAAGTAGAGCTTTGAATGTGACTCTCGTAGAAACAAAAGTCACATTCAAAAGCTCCACTTAAATTAAATATCCCTTAATTTCCCTTAAGTGATAGCGGTGCAAATGGCCAACAGTCTGTCAAAGTTGCGAGAAAGTCTATTTTCAACTGTCAATCATTCGGAAACAGTTGAAGATAGGTATATGACATTGCACAAGAGATATGAAGAATTTTCTGCAGAACCCAGAAATGTCACAATATATAGGGTGATCCATTTAAAAAAACAAAGTTTCAGATATTTCCTGATAAACGAAAAATCTGACAACCATGTAAATACTACCATATTATCAGCCATTTTGCAATACTCGTTCACACCAAAATTCATAGAGATCGTGCAAGGCGTTTTCGAGATAATTGAGAGGTTCCATACTTTAAACTCACTCTGTATATCAAAATTCGGCATACTAGCATTATAAAGGAACCGCCACTATAGGTGTCACTGTGTTGACTGATAATAATTAATTTGTCATTGTTTTGCCTATATCTCTGTAATCGTGATCACTTGTCCTTTTAATTTTTCTATTTTATTTTTTTATATTTTTATATTTTTGTGTTTTGCTGTCTTTTTACAATTTTATCAATGTATTGTGATCTGGTTATGTGCAATCGAATGTTCCATCATGAAAATCTCGCAGTATTTTATATAATTCTGGCAACATAATTTTTTAAGTACAAGGTATGTAAACTTCATTTTTTTGTTAGCACTTTTTTTGATGTTCCTAATATACAGGGTGATTTACTAAGCGCGCGGTGGTTCAGATCTCCTATACTATCGGAAATCGGAGAAAAAACTAAATACAAAACTTGTAGATAAACATAAGTATAGTATTTTTAATTGCAAGGGAAACACCAAAAAAACATCTAGTCGGCATACATCAAACAAATATAAGACACGAGCGTCCCATATTTTTTATTTCTTTGAATGGTAATAATATAATCAGTATCAAACAACACAACTAAATAATACGTGGAATAAAACAGCAGAAAATATATGAATTGGGATGACACTGGTTATAGAAGTCCCCTAGTCAAGTCAGCCAGGGGCCTTATTCTGTATTTATTTTTTGTAGACCGAATCTCTCGGTTCGGTACACTATCGAACGTCGCAGTAATCGAATATTCGGTTCGAAAGCGAAGTTTGCAATTCAGTATGGCTTTTCGGGAAACCATTTCATTCGGTTTGATAGGAATCGAAGGGCAACCGAAAAAATTTCCGAACGCCATGCAATGTTGTCGGATTGTTATGCTCCCAACCAATCAGAGTGCATGCATTCGTGCTTGACAGTTGACAAAATGATAGTTGTCAGGGTATTTTTTGATTTTGGTTGACAGTTAAATGAAAGTTTGTGTTGTTTACGTTTAGTTTTCAATTTTCTTCTGCTTTTTAACGGATTCCGCCAGTGATGCAAATACCTTAAGGGTCACGGCTATAGCCAAAGCTAAGAGAAGAGCGTGCTACTCTTGACTATATACAGACGCATCTGCTGCTACACAAGATGGATTGTTTTAGTAGATCAAAAACGTTCGGAGGTACGATACAATACTCCCCCAGTCGGATCTCCGAGGGTTTCTGCTCATCGGCTCAAAAAAAATCATTAAGCTTTGCAGCATGGAACATTCGGACTCCGACTCTGCAAGATACTGACACTTCAATTCATGCGGAGAGAAGAACGGCCACAATTAGCCATGAACTAAATCATCCCAATGTTGACATTGCTGCTATGAGGGAGACAAAATTCCTGGATGAAAACACTGAAAACAGGCCTAAAACTCGAGGATTTTCACTGGAACCCTGTTATTACTCGTCTTATCTGTTTCCTTTTGTGCCTAAAAATATAAAATGTATATTGAAAAAACTGATTAAACATCCAATAACACGCGTCACCATAACGTCAAAAACCTGCATCGAAATTCAAATCGAAACCCACAGTGCTATCGGTCAGCGAATCGAGGCTTCGATTGAGGTACTGATCGGTTTGATGCTACGGAATAGCTTTCGCGCTACCAAACCGAAAATGACGTCACAATCGAAGAAATTCTACCGAATCGAACGGTTCGTTCTTTACAAAATAGGCGTCCTGGGGCCTTATTCTGTATTTATTTTTTGTAGACCGAATCTCTCGGTTCGGTACACTATCGAACGGCGCAGTAATCGAACATTCGGTTCGATGGCGTACTTTGCAATTCAGTATGGCTTTTCGGGAACCATTTCGTTCGGTTTGATAGGAATCGAAGGGCAACCGGAAAAATTTCCGAACGCCATGCAATGTTGTCGGATTGTTATGCTCCCAACCAATCAGAGTGCGTGTATTCGTGCTTGACAGTTGACAAAATGATAGTTGTCAGGGTATTTTTTGATTTTGGTTGACAGTTAAATGAAAGTTTGTGTTGTTTTCGTTTAGTTTTCAATTTTCTTCTGCTTTTTGACGGGTTCCGCCAGTGATGCAAATACATTAAGGGTCACGGCTATAGCCAAAGCTAAGAGAAGAGCGTGCTACTCTTGACTATAGGTATACAGACGCATCTGCTGCTACACAAGATGGCTGTTTTAGTAGATCAAAAACGTTCGGAGGTACGATACAATACTCCCCCAGTCGGATCTCCGAGGGTTTCTGCTCATCGGCTCAAAAAAAATCGTTAAACTTTGCAGCATGGAACATTCGGACTCCGACTCTGCAAGATACTGACACTACAATTCACGCGGAGAGAAGAACGGCCATGAACTAAATCATCCCAATATTGACATTGTTGCGATGAGGGAGACAAAATTCCTGGATGAAAACACTGAAAACAGTCCTAAGACTCGAGGATTTTCACTGAAAGAGAAATCCCTGAGGAGCCTCATGATAATCCTGTTATTACTCGTCTTATCTGTTTCCTTTTGTGCCTGAAAATATGAAATTTATATTGAAAAAACTGATTAAACATCCAAACACGCGTCACCGTAACGTCAAAAACCTTTACCGAAATTCAAATCGAAACCCACAGTGCTATCGGTCAGCGAATCGAGGCTTCGATTGAGTTACCGATCGGTTTGATGGAAGCCTATTCTGTAAAGAACGAACCGTTCGATTCGGTAGAATTTCTTCGATTGTGACGTCATTTTCGGTTTGGTAGTGTGGAAGCTATTCCGTAGCATCAAACCGATCGGTAACTCAATCGAAGCCTCGATTCGCTGACCGATAGCACTGTGGGTTTCGATTTGAATTTCGGTAAAGGTTTTTGACGTTATGGTGACGCGTGTTAATGTTTAATCAGTTTTTTTCAATATACATTTTATATTTTTAGGCACAGAAGGAAACAGATAAGACGAGTAATAACAGGATTAACATGAGGCTCCTCGGGGATTCCTCTTCCAGTAAAAATCCTCGAGTAGAAGTAGGACTGTTTTCAGTGTTTTCATCCAGGAATTTTGTTACCCTCGTCGCAGAAATGTCAAAATTTAACGATTTTTTTTTTGAGCCGATGAGCAGAAACCCTCGGAGATCCGACTGGGGGAGTATTTTACCGTACCTCCAAACGTTTTTGATCTACTAAAACAATCCATCTTGTGTAGCAGTAGATGCCTGTGTATATAGCCAAGAGTAGCAAGCTCTTCTCTCCAGCTTTGGCTATAGCCGTGACGCTTGGTGTATTCGCATTACTGGCGGAACCGGCAAAAAGCAGAACAAAATTGAAAACTAAATGTAAACAACACAAACTTTAATTTCATTTAACTGTCAACCAAAATCAAAAAATAGCCTGACAACTATCATTTTGTCAACTGTCAAGCACGAATACATGCACTCTGATTGGTTGGGATCATAGCAATCCGACAACATTGCATGGCGTTCGGAAATTTTTCCGGTTGCCCTTCGATTCCTATCAAACCGAACGAAATGGTTACCGAATAGTCATATTGAATTGCAAAGTACGCTATCGAACCGAATGTTCGATAACTGTGCCGTTCGATAGTGTACCAAACCGAGAGATTCGGTCTACAAAAAATAAATACAGAATAAGGCCCCTGGGCTGGAACTCTGTAACGGATAGAGATCGTTATCCCTATCGCTATGGCACTGGCTGTCTTCTTCTCTCTTGTCTAAATCAATAGAGAGGAGAGGTCAATAGAGATGAAGAAAATATCTCTATTCGTTACAGAGTCCCAGCCCTGGGGCCTTATTCTGTATTTATTTTTTGTAAACCGAATCTCTGGGTTCGGTACACTATCGAACGGCGCAGTAATCGAACATTGGGTTCGATAGCGTACTTTGCAATTCAGTATGGCTTTTCGGGAACCATTTCGTTCAGTTTGATAGGAATCGAAGGGCAACCGGCAAAATTTCCGAACGCCATGCAATGTTGTCGGATTCTTATGCTCCCAACCAATCAGAGTGCGTGTATTCGTGCTTGACAGTTGACAAAATTATAGTTGTCAGGGTATTTTTTGATTTTGGTTGACATTTAAATGAAAGTTTGTGTTGTTTACGTTTGGTTTTCAATTTTGTTCTGCTTTTTGAGACGGGTTCCGCCAGTGATGCAAATACACTAAGGGTCACGGCTATAGCCAAAGCTGAGAGAAGAGCGTGCTACTATATACAGACGCATCTGCTGCTACAGAAGATGGATTGATTTAGTAGATCAAAACCGTTCGGAGGTACGGTACAATACTCCCCCAGTCGGATCTCCGAGGGTTTCTGCTCATCGGCACGAAAAAAAAATCGTTAAACTTTGCAGCATGCAACATTCGGATTCCGACTCTGCAAGATACTGACACTTCAATTCATGCGGAGAGAAGAACGGCCACAATTAGCCATGAATTAAATCATCCCAATATTATCATTGCTGCGCTGAGGAAGACAAAATTCCTGAATGAAAACACCGAAAACAGTCTACTTCTACTCGAGGATTTTTACTGGAAGAGGAATCCCTGAGGGGCCTCATGTAAATCCTGTTATTACTCGTCTTATCTGTTTCCTTCTGTGCCTAAAAATATAAAATGTATATTGAAAAAAACTGATTAAACATTAACACGCGTCACCATAACGTCAAAAACCTTTACCGAAATTCAAATCGAAACCCACAGTGCTATCGGTCAGCGAATCGAGGCTTCGATTGAGTTACCGATCGGTTTGATGCTACAGAATAGCTTCCGCGCAACCATACCGAAAATGATGTCACAATCGAAGAAATTCTACCGAATCGAACGGTTCGTTCTTTACAGAATAGGCTTCCTGGCACCTGCATTCTTATCGGGGAGACGTAAGTAGCCCACCCCAATAATTCAAACTATAGGCGCGTGGCGACCTAAATTATTATTTTGGGCTACTGTAGCGATATGTCCACGCTGCTTATATTTTGTACAGGGCAACTTACAATAGATTTTCTATGAAATTAATAGAAGAGAGCGACGTGATATTGAAATATCCTCGTATAATATAGTGTTTCAGGTACAAATAAAAATACTATACTACATTCCTAAATTATTTTCCAGTATACAGGGTGGCCCAATAACTAGTAATGACACAAAGTTATGTTTTTTTCAATGACTCCCCCTGTATATTATGACATTTCTGGATTCTCCGGAAAATTCTAGACACATTTCATGTACAATGTTATATACCTATCTTCAACTATTTTGGAAATATTGACAGTTGAAAACTGACTTTTTTGCATTTTTGACATTAAAAATTCCGGCTAAATTATTAATCTTCGGTTAAATTCAAAGTTGCTGTCAAATGATAGCTTATAAAAATCTAAGATAGGAATGTAAAATCCGTTTTCCTCTAAAATTAACCGTTTAGGTTTCACAGTCAAAGATGCAAAAAAGTCAATTTTCAACTGTCAATATTTCCGAAACAGTTGAAGATAGGCATATAACTTTATACATGAAATATGTCTAGAATTTTCCGCAGAATCCAGAAATGTCATAATATACAGGGGGAGTCATTTAAAAAAACATAACTTTGTGTCATTACTAGTTATTGGGCCACCCTGTATACTGGAAAATAATTTAGGAATGTAGTACTCAGGTTTATCTACAAGTTTTGTATTTAGTTTTTTCTCCGATCTCCGTTAGTATAGGAGATATGGACCACCGCGCGCTTAGTAACTCACCCTGTATATTTTAGCCCTGATGAAGCCCTAAACTTTTGGGCGAAACGTTGGCAAAGACTTAACAGGCCTTTTATTTTATATTTTTTGTCCTAACACAGCCCCCTACATTTAACAAGCCATGAAGTTAAAAAGGCAACACCGCAATCTTACCGCCAAGTGGTGCTGGTGGTGTTTGTTTGTATAAATATATATTTTTTATTTTATTAATATGAATCACAAAAAATACATAATTTATTGTACTAAAGGGCCAAAAACAGTAATTCAATGAATAATATAACTATATGTGTAAATAAGAACAGTAAATAATTGATTTAAATGAATATATTTCTAGAGTCTAAAGTGTTATAGGCCTATGTTTCAGTAGTCTTTTGAAAATCTAACTTTTTCTTTCTTCGGGATTTTTTCGGAAGGCAAGTCCATTCAAATACTTGAGCTGATTTTCGAAAATAAGAGGTACCTACTTTTAAGAGTTGGACGTTTTAGTTTATGAACTCTCGAACTACGCCTTTATCCTTGTTTGTTTCAAATCTAATTATTTCGGTTTCTTCAAAATGTTTACAACACACCACAGAATTTTTCGTTATTGTATAATCTCGGGTATAATTATCTTGGTGTATTGCTTTCATCCACATTTTTTGCACTTCAGAATTTTTTTGAAAATAAAAATGTTTGCATTTCTTCAGTTTTTAAGGAACTCCTAATAGTTCGATTTGCTCCCAGGAACACAGTAGTTTCATGGCATCTGGAACAAGTTTAAATATCTTAGGTAATATATCGAGACCTATGCTCTTGCAGACAAATATTAATATTGTTTTTATTGTTTTACCTTACCTTACCTTCATTTTTGCTCCTGTACCCATTTGCTAAAAATTTGCAATCAAAGCACAAAGGAACAGGTATCAACTAAATATGGGCAATATATTGGTGTGTTTCTATCCACTTTTGCGTCAATAATGCCCATAAAAATACTAAATTGCAACAATACACAATGAAAGCAATACACAGAAACACATAACCCAATAACAAAATAGCACCATACGCGACGTTGCCGTCATTTCCAATTTCATGGCTTGTTAACTATAGGAGGCTGTGGTCCTAACCGACGAATCACCCCCCTCCATCATGAATAATTTTGAAGAAATCAGGAAAATTTTGTTTTTTGAACCCTATTTTTTCCACTGTACCTGAAAGTGGTAACCTCCTCAATAGGGCGAAGTTATTAAATTGTAGCATGGGCTACTTTGTGTCAAATTTAATTTGTATCTGGATATTTTTTTTGCAGATTCGTTTAGAGAATTGAAAGACCTTTCAATTAACCCGGGAGTACAGGCGTGTCGGTCAAAAAGACCGACCATTGAAAAAATCAGTAATTACGCCACTGGTACAAGGGTGGCAGTTTTGTCCATCCAGGAATGCCCGATGCAGGTTTTCCACTACCCATTGGCCCAAAAATATTTTGGTTTTTGGTTGAAGTATAGTTCGTTGTTTTTATAGTAGGTGCTTTTGACTAGGCGCGTGAACCTGAGTATCTGAAATATTTGTGTTCAACATTGGCATTTTCTGATATTGGGAGTACTTTTGACTGTCAATAATACGGTAACTGTACTGCATAATATAATTCCCTTTGTAATGAATATGAATTCTAGGAATAAAAGTGCGATCTCAAACGTATCCTGAACGGTAAGGCATGACTTACGCAGGTAAAATTTGAAAGTTTCATGTCTCTATTGATTAGTAAACCTGCGCAGGTCATGCCTTAGCGTTCAGGATACCTTTGGGATCGTCTCCGCGAAAAAAGCTAATAATTCATATAAACTTTTGGGCAGTCGGTCGATTTGACCGAACGCGTGTAATGACGTAAGTTTTTTGGCGCGTGTAATGCCGGGGTAAGGTATCACATGACCTACAGTGCCATTTGAGACTTTGAGGTTAGGGTGGCTGGAGGGGTGATTCGGCGAGAGCTGAAAAGTACCTTGTTCTGTCCGTCCTATGCGTTTTCGTGACTTGGTTCAGGGAACTGGTACTGCACTCAAGATTTAATTCTTTCAAGACCAATGGAAATCCTCTTATCCGAATCAGAACGTGTATGGTCTGCACATGTAAGAGATTGAGTAACCGAACATGTTTATTTGGAATAATAATTTTTTTTGATCGATTATTCATAGAAAATTTCATCATGTTTTTCAAGTGTAATGTTATACAGTGTGGTTATTTAAGTGTGCAACATTTGGGAATTATTTTAGTAATAGCACAACCCAAATACAAACAAGGCTAAAATTTGGTGCATGTCTAATAATCATATTAGTTGCACTTTGAATGGATGTAAGTCAAACAGCATATACCTACAGGGGAGCTCAAACAATATCAAAAGTGTACTGTAAAGTACCCTTATTTTAGAACATTCAGCAAAATGTTATTGAGAAAAGTTGTTTGGAATTAAAAGTTATGCCTAAATACCAAAACATGGCCTCCTAAGATGTTTTTTTATTTTTTTTCGAAAAACATTAATAATTTCTGTATTTTTTTTTATTTTTTATTTCCGCCCTTAATACTTTCAAAAATTAATCAAAATCAAATCAATTTTACATAACTTTTTTCAAATTCAAGCATATTTGTAAAATTAACTTAGATTTTTAATTTTTTCTTGAATCACAAAGTTCATGTTTGTTGCAATGATATTCAAGACAACTTTAAAATGTCGCAATTTTTTTTTTAAAAGTTAAAACAATACTAATGATAATATGCCTATTAAAAAAAAAACTCCTTAAACTGCAAAAGTTTTATTTTATTTAAGTAAATATTTATTATATTATTTATTTTTTGAGCTACCCTGTATGCTTGCAAGTACACCTAATATGATTATCGGACATGAGTTACCTCACACCCTGTACATAGGATAGATGCCAAACTGCTGACCGCCAACTTTTGCTTCTGCTTCGCTTTTAGTTTTTAATATGTTTTCCTTACAATTGTAATGGTGCTTTTACAGTTAGTTAGAGTCTTAACTTGAAGCTGTAAAGACATCAAGTAATAAACTTGTATTTCCGAAAATAAATTATTTTTTAAAAAAAGGTTCTTGTCGTTTCCGTTAAGTAACTGGCGCAGTCGGGTCGGATTGATAGTGTCGATTTATATCGCATAAATCGATCTTCGAAGAGTGATTAAACTAACAAATGGACAAATTAAGTGACTTTCGTATCGTGAAACTGTCGTGCTGCATAGTGGCTTCTCGAAAATCAGAAACCCCAATCCATGAAGGAAGTGTAGCAGCCTTTGGCGAGAAGGAATCACGGGAAAAGTACCAAATTCGTCTTTTCCGCAGGGTGTCTATTGATTGGTTTGGACACACATCGCTAACTCATCAAGGACTCCCTATAGATTGGATTATGGCCAGAACCGCATTATTGATTAGTATGTAAGTGCAATTATGGTTCAATGTCGATTGATGATTTAACTGCTTCTTTAACACAATTAAACCTTTCAACAGACTCTGACTCTACTTCCGAATCTCCTCCGGAAGTACCTACAGATTTTGCTGCAAATCTGACAAACGAATTTAATTTAAGCATAGAAGATCGAAATTTAATCGATAACTTATTAAATATAACTGAAGAAAATCAAATAAATAATTCTAGTGATAATATTAATTTAAACAATATGGCTAATACCTTTAAACCAGAATATTTAAATTGCGTTCCAACCTTCGATGGAAGTGCTACTGAGTTAAATAGATACTTAGCGATATGTCAAACCTCAATTAATAACTTTTATGATGGAGCTTACCCAGATAATTTTCAAAATATTTATCTTTTAAATTCTTTAATAGGGAAACTTAGTGGTAATGCTAGATTAGTAATAAATATACAAAACGTTACCACTTGGGCAGAATTAAAAGATACTCTTACTCGTAATTTTGCCGATAGGCGTGATGAAAGTTGCTTGACTCGAGATTTAGTTATGCTTAAGCAACTGTCACACGAAACTCCCCAGACCTTCTATGACAAATGTTTAGAACTGCTTAATATTTTGTGTAGCTATGTCGATGCTCACGAACAAGCAGCTTCCGCTGCAGTAAAACGCGATTTATACCAAAAACTGGCACTAAAAACCTTTTTATCAGGCCTTCGAGAACCTCTAGGTACAACTATTCGCTGTATGCGCCCACAAACTCTATCTGAAGCTATTCAATTAGTAGGTAATTCAAGAAGGCAATGTGAAATATTTTCAAAATCAACCAACCAACAACTCGCAACAAGCACATAAAAAATCGGATCAGCAATTTCAAACACCTCTTTCTAATAATAATTTTTGATCACAGTCTAATAATAATTTTAGACCACAGTATAATTATGCAAACCAAAATCAAATTCGATCATTTCCATCCCAACCAGTGCAAATAAGAAGCAACCCAAATTATAGGCCTCAAAAATTCTTCAGTAATTCAGAAGTTTTTGGTAGATCCCAAAACCAAAATAAAAATGTTTTTAAACCAGACCCAAACAAATAATTTCCTACAGCAACACCAATGAGTGTCAGCACCAGAAACACTTTTAGACCAAATTCAATGCCTGGTCCTTCACATCAAACTAGCCAGCCAAAATTTATAGCTGAAGAACTGTATCATACCGAAACTGACCCAAATTCAAATCAAAGAAACAATCTAGAATATGATGCCCAAAGTGACCAGGACCTAGCCTATAACAATTATCCTTTTTATGAAAATGCGGAATACACACAAGAATATCAAAATTCGCAGTTTCAGTACAATGACCCCAATACCAATGATTCTCAACAAACCGAGGAATCACAGGATTTTCAGGAAATGTCATCAGAAAACCAAAATGTATGACACAAGTCATATCCCTAAACTCCGCAAATTCTAGCGAACTACCCTATATAATTTTTCCCGAATATAACATCAAAATCCTGATAGATTCAGGATCAACTAAATCATTCATCAACCCTGATCTTGCATTCAACTACTTCCCCAATTGCATAAGAAATTATCCATTTATGGTATCCACCGTCTTTCAAAAATCTGCGCACCAACATAGTGCAATGATCCCAGCATCCAAAATTATCAAACTTCCCAAACAAACGCATCTAAAATTCTATCTCTTTAAATTCCATAACGTTTTTGACGGATTGATAGATATCGATAACCTGAAAATGCTTCAAGCAAATGTGAATTTCAATAATGGATATCTAATTACACCTTACACTAAAATAAAACTTTCTTTTCACAAAATCCAAACAGAACTAAATTGTATAACTATTTCCCCAAGATGTGAACAATTAATTCAAAACCGAACATCAATTAAAAATGGAGAAATAATTATTCCATACCAAAAAATACACAACTGCGAAATACCAGAATGTTTGACAATAGCAAAAAATGGCAAGGCTCTAACATCAATATTAAATAATACCTGTGAGCCCATAACATTAGATTTTTCGGAACCATTGCTTGTAGAAGAATTTTGTACCGATGATTTGAAGAACATCGACTTGAACAATTTTGATGATACCCCAAAAAATTCCGTCTTCGACCTATCCTCACTAAGAACAAACCATTTAAATACAGAAGAAAAATCAGCCATTTTTGATCTAAGTTCCAAATTTTCTGATATATTCTACCAAGAAGGTACACTAACTTTTACCAGCAAAGCTAAACACCACATTAGAACAACTGATGAAGTTCCGATTTACACAAAGACCTATCGATACCCCTACGTTCACAAAAGGGAAGTAGAAACCCAAATAAATAAGATGTTAAAGCAAAATATTATTCGACAAAGTAATTCTTGAATTACCAATTCACCAATTTGGGTAGTACCCAAGAAAATAGACGCCTCTGGTGTCCAAAAGTGGAGAGTCGTCATAGACTACAGAAAACTAAATATAAAATCCCTAGATGACAAGTACCCACTTCCCAATATAACAGATTTGCTAGACAAGCTAGGGAAATGCCGGTACTTTACAACTCTGGACCTGGCCAGCGGATTCCACCAGATAGAGATGAATGAGAGCGACATCCAAAACGGCATTTAGCACCGAAAACGGACATTACGAATTCTTACATATGCCGTTTGGTCTTAAAAACGCCCCCGCAACCTTCCAGAGGGTAATGGATAACATCTTAAGAGGAATTACTAATGAAAAATGTGCCGTCTACCTTGACGATATAATTATTTATTCAAGCAGCCTTCAGGAACACATTTTTAAATTAACAGAAGTCTTTAAACGTCTAAGAGAGTCAAATTTCAAAATACAACTAATTAAATCTGAATTCCTAAAGAAGGAAGTAGCATATTTAGGACACGTAGTCACCCCCGCAGGAGTCAAACCTAATCCGGATAAAATAAAGGCCATTAAACATTATCCTATACCCAAAACGACAAAAGAAATAAAAGGCTTTCTGGGACTCCTCGGCTATTATCGGCGATTTATAAACAACTTTTCCAAAATAACGAAGCCATTGACAAAATGCCTGAAAAAGGGCGCAACGATCGAGCATAACGAAGAATTTGTCAGATGTTTTGAAAGATGCAAAACACTATTAATGAACGAGCCGATCTTGCAATATCCGGATTTCAGCAAACCATTTAATTTAACCTGTGACGCAAGTAACGTAGCTTTAGAATGCGTACTGAGCCAAGGACCAATCGGACAAGATTTGCCTATAGCGTTTGCCTCACGCACTCTTAACGACTCGGAACAGAACTATTCAACTATAGAAAAAAAGTGCCTTTGCTTGGTTTGGGCAACAAAATATTTCCGCCCATATTTATTTGGTAGGAAATTCAATATAATAACTGATCACAATGGCTTTTCACATATAAAGACCCTTCTTCAAAATTAGTTAGGTGGCGAATTAAACTCGAAGAATTTGACTACCAAATAATTTACAAAAAAGGTAAATTAAATACAAACGCCGACGCGTTATCGCGAATCGAATTACATATTAAAGAAACAAACACCGGATTTGATTTAGGAGAATACGCTAATAAAGTTACTCAAAACCTTATTAACGAAACCGACATAAATTTAAATGAAAAACCCGGAGATTCAACTCGTAATATAAACGATGACAACATGGATCAAATATCCTTACAAGTGCAAGCGAACACTGAACCCGATATCCAAGTCGATGATGATGCAACAGTTCACTCAAACCAAGAACAAGATTTAATAGTAGGAGTTCCAATCCTAGAAACACCCATAAATTATGGTGCGAACCAAATATTTATTCGTGAAGTGTTACATTCACCAGCCATAACAAAAATATGCATTTTATTTGAGAAAAAACGTAGAATTACCGTCCAAATCTCCACAAACAATTTCGAACCAGATATTATGGACTTTATAAAAACTTACGTTGTCCCTAAAAAACAATATCACCTCTATTTTGAGACACCCGATACCTACGTACGAGCGATTCTGCGAAATTTTACGGAAAAATTTTAAATGGCCCTCTATCAATTTTAAACGCTGCCTCACGAAGTTACTGGACGTCACCGATAAGGAAGAAACTCCCGAAATCATAAAGAACTATCATGAAAGTAAAACAAACCATAGAGGCATTGAAGAAACCGAACAAAAAATTAAAACCAAATACTTATTATTGGCCTAATTTAAAGAATTCAATTCAGACTTATATAAATGATTGCGAAATCTGCCAAATCAGTAAATACGAACGCAACCCAGTCAAAATAAAAATGAATGTAACCCCAACTGCAACACGACCATTTGAAATAATTCATTTAGACACATATACATTAGAACACACAAAATTCTTGACTATTATTGACAGTTTCTCAAAATACGCTCAGGCGTACCACCTGAAATCCTTATCAGCAACAGAAATAGTCGATAATCTCCTAATTTATTTTTCGCACCACAAAATCCCTAAGCAAATTATTGTTGACAACGGGACCGAATTTAAAAATTCTGTGGTCACTGAACTTCTGTAATTACACAAAGTCCAAATTCATTTTTACTCTCCGCATCACCCCCAGTCCAATGGAGTTGTAGAACGGCTACACTCGACTCTTACTGGACACATTCGACTACTAAGTAATCAAAACTTTGGCAATACTCCAATCAGCCAGAAAATGATTTATGCCATTCTAACTTATAACAATTCCATACATTCTACAACAAAACTTAAACCAACTGACATAATTAATGGACATATTACTGAAGACAATCCTTTTGATATTAATATTGAACAAATTTTACTAAGCGATTATATCAGCGACCATAAAGATAAAACGAAAATCTTGTATTCCCAAATTAATGAAAGGCTTGTCAATTCGAAAGAAAATGTTATTAATAAAATTAACGAAACCCGGGAAGACCCCGAAATATTTGAACCGGATAAAAATGTTTATGCCAAAAAACATATTAGGCAAAAACACGCAGATAAATTCTCTCGACCTAGCAAGTTGCTTTCGGTGAATAGAGAACGCAAGACTGCGAAAACTGAATCCCAGGAAAAAATACACCTTAGTAATTTAAAACGTCCTCTAAAGAATAGATACAGTTTTGCTAATTAGTGCCTCCTTTTTCAGAGTTCTCCAATTAACACTCGGATTCGAAGAAAAAATAATCGTGAGAGAAATTAGGGACAACCCTAGAGTAATTCCATTTAAATTAGGACGAGCAAAATTGCAACAATACTCTCACACATTAATTCATTTTCACGATTTAAATCCAATAATTTTAGAAATCAATAAACTTCATCTAAAATCTTCAAATTTAAGCCAATTAATACGCAATAATTCTCAATATTACGAAGATGCTTCAAATTACATTAAAATATTAACCCTTACAAAAAATAGGGTTGAAACAAAAATTAAAGAGATCATTCCCCATCCTCAAAGAATTAAAAGAGGTCTGATAAATGGGCTAGGATCGATATTCAAATCTATAACAGGAAATCTAGATTCCGCCGATGGCGAAAAATACGAAAAACTTATTTTTGATTTAAAAAATAATCAACAGAAGTTGGTCTCGAGTATTGTTAAGCAAAATTCGATATCCTTAAGTATCATTGGAAAATTTAACGCCACTATCCAGCATATTAACCATAACGAAAAATTGTTGGAATCCAAATTAAATCAAATTGCTTTAATAGTGCAGAAATCTGTTTATAGAGAAAATTCAGCTTACATTAAAGATGTCTTAAATCAAATTATAAATGTTTACGAAATCATTGATTCTACTTTACAAGACATAGAAAATTCTATAACTTTCTATAAGTTGAAAATACTACACCACAGCATAATAAGCACAGAAGATTTATACTCTGAATTGCTAAAAATTCAAAACCAAGTCAATGTCAAACAAATGCCACTAGAAGTGACCTTAGAAAATACTTTTCTTTTGGAAAAAGTCATAAACTTGAAATGCTTTATTCTTAATAATAAAATAACTCATTTGTTGCACATTCCAATAACATATCCAATAGAATTCGACTATTTTCATCTCTTTTCAATACCAATAAGGAGAAAGGGTCTGTTTAAAGTCATTATTCCTCAAAGTGAATTTCTTATAAAAAACCAGTTGCATTTTGCATATCGAAGTCTAGAATTCCAAGAAATTAAAACACAATTCCATGTATGTGACAAAACTGATTTAAATGAAATCTCCAACGACAGCCCATGCGAAGTCGAACTGTTAGAATCCAGAAAAAATGCCAATACCTGTATGCAAGTCGAGACTGAAATCTCTAAGCCAATAATTAGACAACTCGACGAAACCAATCAATGGGCCCTGATTTAGCAAAAAAAAGAAGTCATCCGCCTGCAATGTGACAATCAAGATGAAAGAAGGAACCTATTTGGAACCTATTTAGTCCAGATACCAGGAAGCTGTAAGATTGTTGTTAACCAAGAAACAATCATCCATAATCAGAGATCAATACCAACCCAGAGTCAACCGATCCTGTTCCCCGACTTTGAGAATGAAGCTAGTTTGCTGCCTACCCTCAACCTCAGCGCTCATCTAGACCAAGTAAAGTTAGATGAACTTTACGAAATCAGAAGCCAAATACAAGAAAATGAACCTCAACTATTTTTTGATCAAATTCCAGCAACACCCAGTATATGGACAATTTCCATGTACATTATTATTTTATTTCCTATAAGTTTTCACTGCTACAGGAAATATCATACTCTAGGCCGAACAAATGAAGCCACAATGACGAACGAAAGCATCGAACTTCAAGATGTTCAACTACCTCGTTAACCATGGAGTTAAAGCTTTGGGGGGAGGAGTTACCTCACACCCTGTACATAGGATGCCAAACTGCTGACCGCCAACTTTTGCTTCTGCTTCGCTTTTAGTTTTTAATATGTTTTCTTTACAATTGTAATGGTGCTTTTACAGTTAGTTAGAGTCTTAACTTGAAGCTGTAAAGACATCAAGTAATAAACTTGTATTTCCGAAAATAAATTAATTTTTTAAAAAAGGTTCTTGTCGTTTCCGTTAAGTAACTCATGCACCAACTTTTGGCCTTGTTTGTATTTTGGTTGTGCTATTGATAAAAGAAAAATCCCATATGTTGCACACTTAAATAACCACACTGTATATGGTTTTTTTGCTGTGACGAAACTATATCAAAACTAGAATCAAGTTCACATTTTGCAATGAAACGAATTATTTGTCAAATTCATCCGATTTTTCAATAGTACACCCAACCGAAGTGCATTTATATTTCATCCTTCCAATTTTTTTTTATGTTAAAATGAAAATATAAAGCACTTGATCAATAATAATCGGACGTTTTCCATCAATCATAATATATTCAGCACTGGATGCCGTGCGCACTCGAATATTCCCAAATATTTGGTATTTGCAAACGAATAATAAAATTTTTCCCAGCATTGCGTTTTTCCACTTCAAAAACCTCCCTGTCAAAATTAATTTATTCTTCGGGAAAGTGTGCCAGACTGCGAAAAATGTCACCCCCGACGTCATTAAACGATTTTCGTTGACGAAACATTATGTTTTCCTTGTGATTAATGTTTTATTTAGTTGGCAAAAGCGATTGCAGCAGCTATAGAATAGTTATTTACCTAACAAATGCGGAAAGTGATACTTTACCGCACGCAACGGCAGTTGACCGAACGACGCGAAGCGGAGTTCGGTCAAGCCGTTAAGGGCGGTAAAGGCACTTTTCGCATGTGTTAGGTACAAAATTTTACCTATGAGCATCTACATCTCCAAAAAAGGGCATTGATAAAATTAATTAATGAATCAGATTAATTAATGAAAGAAGATTAGATTTAGAAATGATCAAAAATCTATTTTCTGAAAAAGAAAGGAATCTTGAAAATAAATATCAAATTCTACTTTACCGCACACTATGCGGTAAAGTGCACTTTACCGCACACTTTGTAATCCACTTTACCGCATACCATGCTGTAAAGTGCTACTTTCTATTTTCAAATACGTGCGGTAAAGTGCACTTTACCGCACGCTCGTAGGTAAAATAATTTACAGTAATAATTTTAAAATATCTTTTCAGAAACAGAATACAGGGTGTCAATTTGAAAACTTCCCACCCCTATTATCTCGGAGTAAAAAAAATTTCGAAAAAATCCTTGAAACACGTCAACTATAATTTGAAGGGGGATGAGTTTTTATGCAAAATTCACTTTCCCTCTTTCAACCCCCGAGCCCCCAAAGCCACCCCCTAGAAAATTTTAAATGGGAAGGGGGTCAAGTGATACATCATTTTGGAGGGTTTTTAATTCCATACATTTTGGTATAAAATTTTAATCCCTAAGTTCAACTGTTTTGGAAATATTGACAGTTGAAAATTGACTTTTTTGCAAATTTGACAGGCTGTAAAACCTAAACGGTTGATTTTAGAGGAAAACCGATTTTACATTCTCATCTTAGATTTTTATAAACTATCATTTGACAGCAACTTCGAATTTAATCCACGATCAAAAATTCCGGTTAAAAATTTAATCTCCGGTTAAATTCGAAAATGGTGTCAAATAATAGTTTATGAAAAACTAAGATAATAATGCAAGATCGGGTTTCCTCTAAAATTAACCGTTTAGGTTTTACAGCCTGTCGAAGTATCAAAAAAGTCAATTTTCAACTGTCAATATTTCCAAAACAGTTGAACTTATGTTCGATAATGTAATATGTATTCTTTAAGGGATGCTGTCAATGGTGTGTCAATGTCTAAAATGCCATTTTATGATAGTGTTAAAAGTATGACACCGGGGGTTAAAGTAACATACTTTTAGCACTTGTGTTAAAAGTGATTTATTGAAATTCTTGAATGATTTTAATCTCCGTATGATAAATACAAATGTTTGCTTAACGTTACTTGTCAGATGAATTTAAAATTAGATCGTGCTAAAGGTGATTTTATTTTCTTCAAAGGGATGGGAAACTCCGCCTTTGACGTCGAGTTCCAAACTTCCCTGCTCAGAGAATAAAATGTTACTTTTAGTACTTCCTATCATAAATACCTATTGTTTGTTTCACGAGGGTTTGTACTTACGTCATGTCTTCATTTTTTACAAATTAAAATCTTACCTTCGGGATTAAAATTACTACTTCGGTTCCGCGATATGTAAAACGCAGATAATTGATTTATATGTTTTTGGATAACTCAAATGAACTCTATTCTAAGTTAAAAATTTTAGTAGAAAATCTGAAAGCTATTGAATTTATATGAATTAATCTACGACTAGTCCTTTTTTCCAAGTTATGACATCATCGATGTCATAAGTACAAACCTAAGTGAAATGGTGAAATGAACCTTAACTATAATTTTATTAGAAAATATACGTCCATATTGAAGAGAACCACCTATTTAAAATATTATTTCTTCAAATCTTAACTTTTTAAAAAAACGTTTACTGAATAAAAGTAAATGTTGCAACCTTTTATGCGCCGTGAGGCGTGCTGAAAGGGTAGGTACCGAATGGGAGATAGAGGAGAAGCAACTAGACGAGAGAACAAGCTGAGCTGGTCTCTTAGATGCGTGTCTGTAATTATTCACTATTCAATTTTTATTTTTATTTTGCATTAAACTGATTGTTCAATCCAATTTATTATTAGTGTGTGTGTCATGGAGCGATTACAGGTCAGTTGAATAATTGTTATTTTGTTTTTGAGAGTTCAATTATTTATACAAGTATCATTTTTCTCTTTTCTATGTTTTTTTTGTTTGTTTATAACATTTTTTATAACATGTGCATTGTTCATGTATTTAACAAAAATCGTTTCATGCTGTAAACAACACAGATAAAGAAGTAAATTAAAACCAAAGAAATTATGTGCTGTCTTTTTGTGCTGAGATATTGATTTTGTGTATTCAGAACGTACATTAAGGCCTTGTTGAATTTACTAACATTTTCCTACCCTGACGAGAGAATATCCTAGCAAATTGAAATAATCAATCTAGAGATATTGGCTCAAAAATAAATATGGTTGAGTAGCTACCCGTATGGGACCTCAGTATCTGCTGGGAAACTGGCTAACTAACAAAAAAAATCTTCAGTGTTGAATATAGGTAGTGTTCATTGAATGTAGTGTGTGTAATTGAAATTATAGCACAAGAACAGGGGCGGTACCTAATTTAAATTTTTATTGACTTAAATTATTGAATTAATAACTCACAATTATCATAAAAATGACACAGTATGTTTCGATTTTTGAGGAATGTTAGATCGAGGGTTTCTCTGCCGTGCTCTTTCCCCTCGTTAGTTCCAGGATGAGAACGTTACGATTTACTTTAATAATAAAGTGGACGTATCACAAATTTTTCGTTTTTTCTACATTTCACAACCTCCCTCAAATTTCCCTAATATTTGCTATGTAGGGCGCATGTCCAGTAAGTAAAATTGAGTAAGTTTCCACAACGTAGGTCCCATTTTGTTTTTCAATTCATTTTTCAGCAGATTTGTTGTTTAAAAGGTAATAAAAATTCTCATCGTTCAATCTTACTGAACGAACCCGGGTATGTTATACTACAATATAAATTAAAAACCATTAAATTATTGCCTCGGAAAACATTATTTACATTTGCAATCGTACTTTTTCTGCGAACCAATTCTTCCACTTAGCCTACGTGATCTGGTGATCTAGAAGTAATCACTTAAATAGAAAATATATAGCTATATTTTCGCGCTTCCAGATTTCTCCGTATTCGCAATAAGGACAAAATAGGATGGATTTAGATGTGAACAGAGGGGTAGCGTTAATGGAAAAGATCAATGGTTTCGGCTGCTGATAGAAATCGAAAAATGCATACACGAAAACTATTTCAGGAAGTTATTGGGCTTCTTTGATGGATAAAATGGGGACTGGGAGAAGTCTCGTGAGAATTAAAGTTATTATTGGAAAAATAGAAAAGCGTTTTGTTGGGGATTTTGCGTTCGACATGGCCGAGTTATTTTAAGATGGATTTTATGTGAAGTTTGCTCTCGGTTTTCTTCCAAGAGAGAAATATTAAACGGTAAATAGGGGGATTTAGTGGTTTTTTAATTTTTTTTTTCTTTTCCAATTTCAATTTCAGAACACATTCTTATTATATTAAAACTAATTTGGGGAAATTTGAGTTGTCAGTTGTCGTTAATTTTTTTATATCCTACTGAACTATTAAAACCATATAATACCTTGGTTACGATAATCATAAACAGGGTCTTAACTCCCAAGGGAGTTAAGGATTTTCATAACTCCCAAGGGAGTTAAGGAAGGGAGTTAAGGATATCATAACTCCCAAGGGAGTTAAGGATTTCCATAACTCCCGCTTTTACCTTGAATAGGTAACACTTTGACAAAAAATAGAAATTTTGATTTATGGCTTATTCCTTTATAAAAATAGACAGAATACAGTAAATTCAGAATTATCTATGTACCACGGGAATTATCAGGAGTTAATACCCACGGGCAATTGGTGTCCCTCGGGCCGGAGGCCCTCGGGACACAAACGTTGCCCTGGGGTATTAACAGGCAACGTCACATTGTCAAATAATGTTTGCTGACAAATATTATAACCTCTAATTTCACAGTTTGTTTGTTCTGGTTTTTTCTTTTAAATTTCGTGTTCTGGAACTGTGTTTCGTTGTTTGGGATATAAAAGTTCCCATGAGTAAGCAACAAACCTGACTAGTCCAGGCAATGGATCATGGTTTGCGAGAAAAAAATCGTATAGTTTTTAAATGTTGACAGTTTGTTCAGATGGACATAGTGAGTCGGAATCTCCTTTTGCAGCAGTTTAGGGGATGGTCTCGCTGAATGGGGGCGGTTTTTTAAAAATAATGGCAGTTGCGGTCGAACCCTACTGCTAATACGGCTTAATGAAGTTGAATATATATATTTTTTTTTCCAACAGAATTCTTTAGGGTATGGTGATTAAAAAACCGCGCGACAGCCCTATTCTATCTTTAATAGTTACCGCCCTGGAGCGCGTCAAAGTAAGAGGTGTGACCTTGAAATTGGCCTCGCCGCCCCACTCTACGTATCGTGCGTTAGAGAAAGAACGGATTATCCAATTTCAATTATTCACAAACTATCTAAATCTTGAATAAATTTGCCATAAGTGTGTTTTTACAGTGGTCCGATAACTTTAAAATTACCGATTTTACAAATTATTGAATTATGATTAGAGAGAATAAACTATGTAACTACATAGAAAAGGAAAATGCTTTTCCTCCCTCGAGCTTCCTTTTGCCCTTCGCTTTGCATCGTGCATCAAACTATCCGATGGAGGAAAAGCACTATTTTCCTCCCATGGTATGTAAGTAGTTTTCTTCCACTAGCTTAATAGAAAACGTCATTTTCGATCCCTGGAAACAAACATTTTCTTTCCTCTCAATTAGTAAACCACCAAATTTCCATCAAATTCATGTATGTATTTATATGTGGTTCTCCATATTATATCCATCGACTATTTTCCTCCCCTGGTATGTAAATAACTATTCTCTCCCGGAAGGAAAATAAATATTTTCGTGACGCTTTCTAGTAAGGTAGTAGAAAAAATTATTTTTCTACTGACGTTTCATAATAGCAACTTTTCGATTGTCATTTCAGTTTTGAAACGACATTCTTTTAGGCACTGAGTGCGTGAAAGTTACTTTTAGGCACTCAGTGCGTAAAAGTGACTTTTGAATGCGTAAAAGTGACTTATGAGTGCGTAAAAGTAATTTTTAAGCACTAGTGCCTAAAAGTGTCATTCATTATTCAGAAATAGAAAACACACTGAACACATATTTGAATTTTGTTTTGTATTTATTATGAATATTGAAAATGGAATTACTGAATTGAACGTTTGGGTTACTCAAAACAGAACTTTGTGTTATTACCTACTTTCTAGGATTTTAATTATTGATGTCGAATTTTGAAAAGAAAATCGCATGAAAAGTGTCAGGTGTCAAGTAAAAGCAGGTAACAAAGATTTTGGGTGTAATCGACTTATTCACATGAAATAAAATTGTGTTTTTTTATTATAAAATGCCAGTAGAAAAAATCTTGTATACAATACGTTACAAAACGATGTCTTTTAGTCACTCGACGTGTTGTCCAACTCGGCTTTGCCTCGTTGGACAATTTTCACGTCGCGTGCCTAAAAGACGCTCATTTCGTAACTTATTGTATAAATAGCTATTTTCTACAGCCGTGCGGAAAAATTCATTTTCCGCACTTGTTAGGTAAATTTCTATTCCCTTGCTATCCGAAACTTTCAGAACAGCTCTTCGGTCGCGCAGTTCTCATAAGACATTAGCCGTACCCCGGCCACAGGGCATGGGTGTCGCGCGCATCTCCTATGATTTCTATAATTAGTCATCACTGATCAACTGATAATTTGTTTATTGTTTAAGCCCTTACATTATCCTGAACTTAAAATATGTGCTTTCTTCCCTGCCCTTCCAGAAAAATTGGACAATTTTTAAGAAAAAAATAAAATTCAGGGTCTAGGGTTCATGTTCATTTTTCGAAAACATAAATTTCGATTTTTTTTACTGTTTTTAATTCATCATTTTTTAGCACGAATAACTTCTTTCTTTTATACAGAAAATGCAGACTTACCCAAACTAACCTGTCCCTCTAGTGGGATCTAGTCGTCATAAGTTACCATTTTAGTGAAAAAAACAAGTTGATTTAGTTTAGAGCATAGCGTCTCTTTAGCGCGCTTTGTTTTTAAAATAAAATGCTAACTTACAAGGACTTAGATAGCACTAGGCCAAGGCGGACTGGCTATTTTGGGTAAGTCTGCATTTTCTGTCTGAAAGGCCTGTTCTAAATTGAACATAAAGAGGTTATGTTATCAATTCACCAATCTAGTGGAGATATTCCGTGGTCGGTTTCTCCATTATTGCGAATCACCCCCGGGTTGGTTTTGACTCCAGGGTAGACGTGTCCAGTTGCAATGTTTTCCCTGGAGTTATGCTTAATTCGGGGGTGACTTGCTATTCAGAAACCGGCCCCTAGTGGAAAAGAAGATATAGATGAGTAACAATTTATGGAGAAACTCATGAAGAAAACACCATTAATATCGTCATATCATAACTAGCATAACAATAGAAGCAACGTTTTTTCCACGTCTAGGCCTAGGTACATGTCCGTTTCCAACGAAATTGTTTTCTTGTGGAAGAAGATTTTCTCCCAAGTTAATAATAGACCATCAGCAAGCTGCTTCGAAATGATTTCTATCAAAACTCGTTTTTTTTTTTTTTTCTGGTGATCTTCAACATATTGTTAATGAGGACATTTATTGTGCATTTTCTTCCAGCCTACAGTTTACTTATTCAATTACATACTCGGGTGTGACTTTCTACCTCGTTTTTGATCGATGCTACCCTTCCAAAGCCAGTCGTGCGCAGTTTTGTAAATGTTTAATTTCCAGCACTGACTATGTGGCTGTACCATTCCAGTCTCCCCCATTAAGCACCAGCACTTAGTTTTGCGAGGACTCCCTTGGTAGACGTGCTTGCTATATAGGATGGTGTCATTGGGATTGGCAAAGATTCCGATGTACACCTATCGAAATTGGAGAGGCTTTTGCGAGGATTCCAGGAACAAATGAACTTCATCAGACATATCGCATGTCGTATCTTCGGAAGAAATAGAGACAGAAAAAGTTCTGGCGGTCCAGGGTTCGTCCAGACGAGAAATCGAACATTAAAAGTCAGAAGCTTTCTAGGATTCTGCAGTTAATAACTCCGTTTTGTCAAGGATTTCGGGAAGATTGAAAAGCCATTATCTGTCTTTAGAGGTGCTAGAGTATTTATACTATTCCTTCCTCTAAGGCTCATCGAAATAACGTGGCTTATGAAGTGGCGTGTGATCTAGCAAGCATCTATATAGCATACTACATAAAATGCATGCTACTTGCCTTGTCACTTCAGTGGGCTCTTGCTTATTTGTTTATGTTCGCTTGATTTGATGTAGCATGCTAGATGCGTGCTACTTGCTAGATCACACGCCATATCATAAGCCACGCTATTTCGGTGGGCGCCCTGCCTAAATCAACAAAGGACCTCGCACACTTTATATGGGATTTCGGCGATCGGTCGACTTTTTTCAAATTTTGATATGTTGTAGAGGATTTATTTCTTAACAACCTTTAAATGGGAAGAAATCTTGTAGGTAGTACGGTCTTTGAGATATGAGCGTTGAAAGATGAACTTTTTTGCGACTTTTTGTATGGAGACTATACGAAATACTGGTGCGTACTGGTGTTATTGACAGGTTCACATATTTCACGTCATGAACAAATGTCAACATGGGCTAAGGCCGGGACCGCACTGGTGCCTACATTGACCCCAGTGCAGTCCCGGCCTTAGCCTATGTTGACAATGATTTGTAAGTGACGTAAATTATGTGAACCTGTCAATATTTTGACTGATAAACACCAGTAGCACCAGTATTTCGTATACTCTCTACACAAAAAGTCACAAAAAAAGTTCATCTTTCAACGCCCATATCTCAAAAACCGTAATATCTACAAGATTTCGTCCCATTTGAAGGTTGTTAAGAATTTAATCCTCTACAACATATCAAAATTTGGAAAAAATCGACCGATCGCTGAAATCCCATATAAGGCGTGCGAGGTCCTTTTCAGAAAAACCGTAGGTGTACAAACGTACCTATGCGTTTTCTCATCTATTGATAGTGGCCCATAGAGGTGTCGTCAGAGGCAGTAGAAAAATATATAGTATCTGCCAGAGATATGCGAGATTCGTACAAAAAAGTATGTTTATATATTTGGTCAGGAGGCTCGAGTCAGGAACCGCTCGAGTACTTATTGTTCACCTGTTGCTGTAATAAAAAGGTAGGTAATAAAGCAGGTATGTTTAAGGATAAATAGTCATTTTTAAACATTGAAGTGGGTGTTATTCTGCAACAATGAGGTCAAATTTAGAAAATAGGACGGCAAAATGTATAGATCAAACAGCCCTTTACGATAATCTATCACTCGACCCCCTGTCCCATTCGAAAATTTTGGGGTGGTAGCCCTGGGGGTTAGGAGGTTGAAGGAAGGAAGTCCAGTTTCACGTAAAAAACATTCTTCCCCAATAAATTTACTGACGTTTTTCGGCGATTTCCACAAATATGCATCTTCACGTAGATAACGCAAGTTTTCAAATGAAAGCCCTGTATGTACTTATATATCCTATTCACAATCCGTAGTCCAAAGGTAAAGGTAAATGTATCACCTTTCCCTATCAAATAGCACTAAAAGGTGATAAATTTTACCTTTACCTTTGGATATCGGATTGTGAATAGATAATATACATAGCTCCATTGGATACAAAAATCACAGTTTGCAAATCTTTGAAATTATAAGAACCTAGAGTGTACAGACAGAGTGTAGGTGGATGATCAGAGAGTTTCATGATGGCAGTTGCAACCTCGTTGATAAAGACTGCGACTCATTTTAAATTATAGCTCATTATCCGGATAGTTTTCAAATCTTTTCAAAAACAGAAAATTGTAATTGAACCAGAACTTTTTAACTTAGAAAGCTCATCAGACTAATCCTTACTTAGTCATAAAAATAAACAAAACCAAAGTGGTTCTTTCCATGGAGGACGAATAAAGATTATCCGAAAAAACGTGCCTGCGTTTGCAGCTTTTAAGGTAAAAAAGAAATAAAACGGAATCGAAAATCGTAAAGTCTGAAATTGTCGGTTTGATCCTTGTAGTAACAATTCAGCTGCCAAATAAAACATTTTCTCTCAAGTGGTAAAAGTTTGCCTTTTGAGGCCTGAGGCTGCCCCTGCTATGTCGGGCCGGATTAACCCGAAAGGCTTTTAGTCTGCTTTTTTGGAAAACTGTCGTCTTCACTTTTCTACTGCGTTTCGAATTCTACCGAAAAATGTTCACAATATTGTATGTATAGAAAAAAAAAGTCCTTGAACTAATAAATCAAAAATAATGTCTCCATTCTCTATTTAGTAAAATACAATTTCCAAACATTATCGAGTTATGCAGCAAACAAAGCAATGAAAAATAATTTTTCATCTACAAATTCAATCGAAAATTAAAATCTGTCAATTAAATTAAATTTTATTGCCAAAATTGCATTCAAGAGTTTTGTAACATTTTGTGTTACTGCCGCTATCAAATAGTAGTAACAAATATCCGATTGCTAGCGCGGAAATTTTATTATTGCAGATAAATGAACTTGAACTAAAATTGTAAACGTGCTACACTGAAATAAAAAATACTCCACTTAGTTCAAAGTGATTTCATATGTCAAGCATTGAAAACTCACATGACAAATTGTTTGCTTTCCTTATTCTTTTGAGGCATTGAATATTCAAGGTTGTAATATTGAGGCAGATTTTTTTTTAGCAATATCTGCACAGTTTAGTTCCAATCGATAGCTGAATGCTTCAACATTTTTCTCCTAACTATTTTAGGAACTTCTTCACAATCGGTGATGTATTTATCTTTTATCTACACCAGTGAGTTAAGAAGCTCTTAACTCACGCATTTCGAGTGAGTTAAGAGCTTCTCAACTCACGCATTTTCATTACCGCACCCAGTGAGTTAAGATGCTCTTAACTCACGCATTTTGAGTGAGTTAAGAGCTTCTTAACTCACGCATTTTCATTACCGCACTCTTTCTTAGGTTTTTGAAACTATAGTGACATCAATATTGTTTACTAGCAAATTGATATGAAACCATGCATGGAGTTATCGTATTTTCATGGTAATTTGGTCAAGTTTATATTGTTATTTGAACAAAAGGTATTGAGGTGATTCAGGTAGCTGGTTTTTACAATAGGTAATACAATTATTATTGATATTAATTTTTTTTTGTGTTTTTAAAGTTAAGAGCGTATGGCGTAGATAAAATATTGTACAATACACGGAGTTAACCCTCATTAAGATACTTGTGTAGTTACACAACTCGTGCTACGCACTCGTTGTGCAACTACCACGTATCTTAATGATGCTGTTAACTCACTTGTATCGTAAATATCTATTATCTACATGGGTGTGGTAACTAAAGGTATACCAAACGTTTTTGCGTGCGATAAGTACCATATTACCGCACGGTCATGTTGTACACTGAGTGTAAGTACGTCAATAATCATGGTGGCCAATTGATCTTCCTGCTTTTTAATGGCTGTCGGTCATGTACGCGAAATTCCTGTACCAATAGGTGGCGCTAAACTCTGGCGGTAATTAAGGTCAATAAATCCGTCGGCAATTTTGTCTAGATAGGTAGCGACAAGTCGATGTCAAAATTTTTCAAAACGAGTCACATTGGCGTTCGTCTACTCAGGAATTAGAAAAATAATTAAATTTTCATGTTGGAACCGGGACACCACGAATCTTATTCATAAGTAAAATAGGAGATTAAACCAAGATACCGAGGCAATTTCTGAAATAAAACGAGTCAATGGTTGAATTAGTTTTAAATAATGGAAAAACTATATCAGGGTTCGCGGGGCTTTTCTTTCAAACTACATGGAACTAAGCGAAGCAATTTCTGAGATAGAACGAGTCAATGATTGAATTAGTGGAATATTGGAAAAATTATACGAAGGTTTGTGGGGCTTTTCTTTCAAACGGCATAGAACATGGATAATCTTAATCTCTGAAAAAAACGAGCAGAGATTCATCAAGCCAAGTAGCTTGAATTTATCCTTAAATACTTGACTTGACTTGAAACCTCAAGCTTTTGAAAATTTGATATTTGACTTGACTTGATTTTTGGCCTGAGCTACTTGACTTGATATCAAGTAAAATCAAACTACTTGATATTACTTGATAGCGATCTGTGAAATGCGCATCGAAGCGTTAAAATAGGAGATTCATCTAGGTAAAATAGGGGATTTACCGAGGTTACAGCCAGGCCCGTTCCTGGGGGGTCAAGCGCCTGCGTGCAGGATTTTTTATTCCGCTCTTTAGGCAGAGGCGTACCAAAACACATCCCATTGGGGGGGAGGGGGGTTGCAACCCAAATTTCCCAACTTTGTATTAACTTAATAACCATACCCATTACATACTAACTCCTAGTTCAATAAACTAAAAATAATTGAAATACATAATAACAGTGGCGGCTATAGGATTTGGTCTTGGGGGGGGGGTCCGTTGCACAAAGGAAAGCTCGGGGTGCCACGCCCATAAAGAGAATTTCAAAGCAGTTTATTTTGAAGTGTTTCCGATAGGTAAATTCGGGCAGCACTAGAGCAACCTTCTTGCAATTTTTGTGTTCGATTGGGACAACTCGAGTGACATTTCGTGTTCGATTGTGGAACTGGGTCAATCAGTTTTGAACAGAACAGAGACTAAACTGAAAAGTAATTAATAACTGTCAAATACATATTTTTTTTTAATACCTTACTAGATAGCATCATTTTCGACCCCTAAACAATGGAGGAAAGTGGTTCTTTTTGTCCGTTTGTCGCGGTCGAGTGCTAAAAATTGAAAAATAATTATGTGTCTCAAATCATAGATGGCAAATGAGGATATTGAAGATTATTTTAGATATTTACTGTTTTCATGTTTGTTGTTCTTCCATTGTTTTATTGTCAGAATTCAGAATATTTCGTATTTTCATTTCATATTATTTCATTTATTATTTAACTGAGTTTGTTAAGTTTTCGTTTTTAGATGTCTTTTAAATAAAAGATTACATCTATACATAGATTTTTATTGTTATTGCGTTTTGGCAGTTCATCAGATTAATATCAAAAAAGAACTATTTTTTCAAGAAAAATCAAGTAGTTAGCTTGAAAAACTTGATTTTCAAGTTACTTGATGTGTAACTACTTGACTCGACTTGAATTTCAAATAGAAATACTTGACTTGATCTTGACTTGATATCAAGTCAAGTCAAGTCAAGTCAAGTGGCTTGAAAATCAAGTCAAATCGTGAATCTCTGAAAACGAGGCACTTTCTGAAATAAAACGAGTCAGTGGTTGAATTAGTTAAATATTGGAAAAATTAAAACAGGGTTTGTGGGGCTTTTTTTACAAACGACATAGAGCATGGACAATCTTAATCTCTGAAAAAAAAAACGAGGCAATCAGCCTTATGCTGTAAGCACATTGACTTTAATTTCAATATTGAAATAATTTCAATAAATTTTGACTTTCATTTCAATATTGAAAAAAAACGGTATGCTGTAAGTACCCTTGATTCAATTTTATTGAAATGAAAAAACATTGAAATTGATGTCAAGTTTTTATGTGGCAACGTTGTATTTCTTTGGGAAATCGTAAAAAAAGAAGAGTTTTTGAGGGGTTCCTAACCTAAAAATACAAACTGAAAGTTTGTTTTGGTTTTCCTAGCCAAGTCCTATTATTAATTTCACTTTCTTCACCCTTTTTGTGTATTTAGAATGAGTGGAAATTTGTTCTTGAGCTTATAAAAAATCCAAATAGATCATTGGCAAATTAGAACATGGGTAAAACAATGCTTTTGGGTTTATTTACTCAAATAGATTTTGGGGGAATGGAAATCCATATTCGAGAGCAAAGTCGAAAGCCAGATGAATTTATTTTGTATAAAGATGGGAACACATAGTGAACATATACCTAGGTCGAGACTTAGGTACTGTGTGTAGGTTGGTGTAGGTATTCACAATTATTTCAAATTATCTAATTTTCTTTTTAGGAAAATCCATTGATGTGAACATACATGAAAAAAAATCAAGGTTCTCAAAATCTATTTATTTGCCATAGAAAAGCGCCTGCAAGTCCTGAATAAATTAAATAATAATCTGATAATACTTCAAATAAGTAAATATAAATATAACAAACAAATTTAAACAACAACAACAGGAATAATAACGGCAAACAAAACTTGGTAAACACGCAGCAAGTGAATGCGGCTGTTCTAAACGCTCAAACGGCACGTAAGATGCAACAAATACAAAACCTTACGGATGAAATTGGAGACTCTTCGGAGCAACCTTTCATGCTACAAAATAATAGGCGAAAACGAAGAAGACCTATGTTTCTGGTTGGTAAGAATGGTAATGGAAGTGAAGTGGAGACAATACCAAAACTTATATCGCTTCATATTACGAGATTGAAACCCAATACCTCTCCAGATGCACCCAAAGCTATGCTTGAGCCGCATTTTCCCGGAGTTCAGTGTGAGCAACATGCATCAAAATATCCTAGTTACTATTCATCTATGAAGGTAACTATACAGCAAGACCAATTCAGGCAGGCATGGAAGAGCGAGATGTGGCCAGCAGGGGCTGTGGTCTCAAAATTTTTTGTGAAAAAGAGGATGCCGCTACAGCTGACAGAAACAGTGGATCCTCAACAAGTATGAATAGGAACCTAAATCCAATCAAGTTGAAGTCAAAAAAGTCTCTGTCTGTTTACTATCAGAACACACGAGGGCTGCGAACTAAGACTGAAACTTTGTATACGAATAACCTATCTGAGGACTTTGATATAATTGCAGTTACTGAATCCTGGCTCACTGATGGAATTAGCAGTTCTGAGTTGCTGGATGAGAGATACACTGTAATTAGGAAGGACAGAGATTCAAGTAGTCTGCGGGGAGGTGGAGTACTTGTAGGTATAAAAAAGGACATAAAATTTGAGAAACTAGAAACTCAATCGAGGTTAGAATGTTTATTTATTAGATTAAAACTTAAAGGTGGGGCAATACTACTTTCAGTTGTCTATTTCCCTCCAAACACACCAATTACTGATTACAGTGAATATTATGAAATATTAGAGTCATGTAACTGTAAACACGAGAAAATTCTCATAGTGGGCGACTTTAATCTGCCTGACTTTGAATCAAATAGTTCGGATAAAAGTAAGGAGTTGGTGGATTTCTGCGCACTGAATAATCTAAAACAATGTAATGAAATTTCTAATTTTATGTCAAGACGACTGGATTTAGTATTGTCTAGCTTTGTTGTCAATGTTGGGAGGGATTTAAATCCCCTTGTATGTGAGGATAAGTTTCACCCATCGTTATTAATTGAATTCTCTCATGTACTCGATGTTGACTCAAAAAATAAAATTCAAAAGGTTTATGTTTACGACTATGCAAAAGCTGATTTTAGGCGTCTATATGATTTGATCAAAGATATAGATTGGTGTTCTCTGGAAGATATTAAAGATGTAAATAGCTGTCTAGATTTTTTCTATGAGAAATTATATGCTTGCATTGAGCAATGTGTCCCAAAAAAGATAAGTACAAAATCAATAAAGAAACATAAATATCCAATCTGGTTTTCCAGAGATTTAATAAGTAAAATTAACAAAAAAAAGCGATATCATGCTTTGAGCAGAAAGTCGGGGTCCTGTGGTGATCAGCTTAATGACTTTTGAAAACTAAGAAGCAATATCAAATTACAAACAAAAATTGAATATGAAAAATATAAAGCAAATATTGAGCAGAACGTACACACAGATCCTCAAAGTTTTTGGAATTTCTTTAGGTCCAAGAGCTCAGGCATACCAACAAATATGCAGCTTAATGGAAAAGAGTATAACGATCAAAATAGCATAGCAAATGGTTTTGCAAGTTTCTTCCAATCCGTCTTCAGCACCTCATCTCTACAGGATTTCACTGTAGATGAGTGTTCATATGGTAATATTATTTTGAGCATGATCAGTGAAGACATGGTCAGAAAAGGAGTAAAAAAATTGAAGCCTAAAAAATCTACAGGTATTGATAATATCCCCCCATGCATATATAAAGGTTGCATTGATTTTTTGGGGGAACCGATTTCTTATATCTTCAATTTATCAATACAAAGTCAAGTCTTTCCCGAAAAGCTTAAGGCAGCAGTTATTGTCCCAGTTTTTAAGGGCAGCTGTGAGGGTGTAATAAGTAATTACAGACCAATAAGTATATTGAACTCTCTGGCTAAGATATTTGAATCTATACTATATGATGATCTTATGGAATCTATAAAAGGAAAAATTGTAAATGAGCAGCATGGCTTTCTCGCTGGAAAGTCAACTGTATCAAATCTATTAAAATTTACTACTCAAGCATTTGAAGCTATGAGCAATCATGCACAGCTAGATACAGTATATACAGACTGCGCAAAGGCGTTCGATTTAGTAGATCACAGTATCCTGATCAAGCGCCTTGCAGAACTGGGATTTTCCAAACAGACCTGTTTATTCTTTATGTCTTATCTCTCTAACAGACTACAGAAAGTGAAAATAGGTAATTCATTCTCAGAACCGTATGTAGCAACCTCAGGGGTACCGCAGGGCAGTAGTATGGGTCCGTTGTTATTTATAGTACCTATTTATTAACACTCTTGTTGACTGTGTGAAGCACTCATCTTGTTTGATATTTGCGGACGACTTTAAAATATTTAGGGCGATTGTATCTTTTTCTGATGTCCTTTTGCTACAGGAGGATCTGGTATCAGTTGCGGGGTGGTTTTTGGAGAATAAAATGCGCCTCAATGTGGATAAATGTGTCACGGTAACATACACTAGAAAGCAAAATCCATTTGTCTTTGACTACAGTATAAATGATTCAGTTCTCCAGAGAAGCCAGGAAGTAAAGGATCTGGGTGTACATATGCAAAGCAATTTAAAGTTCATCTCACATTATGATTTCATAGTAAATAAAGCTTATAAAAAATTGGGCTTCATCATTCGTAACGCCAAAAACTTTAAGCAACTGAGTACAGTTATAAAACTTTATAATGCACTAGTTAGACCTCACCTAGAATATGCGTCAGCAATATGGTCACCTAGGGCCCAATGTCATAGTGAACGAATTAAACGCATTCAAAAAAAATTTCTTCGCTTCCTGTACCTAAACGACAATAGTTCCTATCCTTACCTGATTTCTTATCAAAGTATGTTGGATACATACGGATATCAAAAACTCTGTGATAGAAGAATGCAACACTCTGTGATTTTCATTTATTATCTACTAAATAATATCAAGTACAATAATTGTGCAATAATTAATGACATAAAATTTCATGTTCCTAAAGTAAATCTCAGGTGTCTGAATTATAAATTGTTTAGTATTAGAACATCTTTAGATTGTCCCAATCATATGCTAGAACATTGCAATAATGTGTTTACAAATAAAAATGTCGACTTCTTCAATATTACCTTTAGACAATAGGGAATTTTCATATTTCTCAAATTATTTTTTTTTAGATACTTCTAGTGATCAGATATTACATAGTTTTCTTTTTTTCCATTTTAATTTACACGATGTACGAAAAAAAAAAATTTGAAATTCAAATAAAAACTTTGGCACGAAAACACGAAATCTCAATATGACAGCGCTCGTGACATCAAGATTTTGTAAACAACAAACGCAGAAAACGAACTCCTGCTGACGCGCAGTGCTATTTTTGTATTATTCAAGTGTGTTAAAGTTTGCTTTTTGTGAAAATTGTCGCAATGGATGAAGAATATTGTAAAAGGCCTGCTTTTGTAATTTTTTTTGACTTGTAAGTTTCCTATTGACAGGTTTGTTTACAGAATCGTGACGTCAAAAAAGGTGGCCATCATGGAAGCATTGTTTTGGCGGGAAATTTTTTATTCCAAATTTAGTATTATTTTTTGTGAAACAAGTATGGTATCAGTTGAATAAAAACTGGTCATATAATTATTGTGCAATATAAACTATCGATTCAAAACAAATTTGGAAAATTTTAGTTCACTTGCAAGTTCCCTATTAAAGAAAGTAATAACTTGATATAAAAATATTGACATGGTTTGCCACTTGGCTTTTTTTATTGATTTATTTGATGTATTTTATTGACTTATTGATGTATTTTAATGTGTTTGCTTTGTTCTTTATTGATTCTATTTTAATTTATGTTTTATTTAAAAAAATGATAGAATGTGTAGATGTAGTGTTATACTTTGTATTAATTAATTTTAAGCTGCTATTGTGATTTGTGTAATTTACTTTTTATGAACCTGAGCACTTTCCGGCTTTGGTCACTAGTCTTATGATATAATTATAGTCCGACAAATACCATTTAAAGTCACGTGATACTGGTGGCAAAAAACGTATGTCCATTGATTATGTCGTTGATATCGCCTACAAAAAGCTACTGGTGGTTAATTACTATTGAATTTTAATATTATGTTCCCACTAGCATTTTACAAACGCGTTTCTGAAGTAGTATTGACCAATCAGAGGGCAATTTTAATTCTTGCAATTGTTGCGAGACTCACTTTTGTTGCATCTGCTGTCTGTTGTAATACATTCTGAACTTAAACTGAGTACCCGTTTTCTATTTGCTTCTTTTCGAGTTGGAAAAAGGTTAATATAGTCAAAATTATTAGCTGTGTTTGTTCGTTGTATTACTTTCGAAAATAACTTTGACAAACTAATTGATGGCAGTGATGGATTCTATTTCAGGTAAAAATATTATGAACAATAATTAGACAGCAATTTTTTTGTCAATTTTACTATCACCGCTGTTTGAGATGTATTCAACAAGGATAGAGAAAAATCACGTGACTTTAAAAAGGTATTTGTTGGACTATACCTCTTGTTAGGTGTTTTGTAAGACTTTAATTCAATAAATAAAAATAAAATAACGAAAATATGCAGATGAATTTATTATAATTCAAAGGACAATAATTTTCCACCACACTGTTTTTCACAATCACGACTCTGTTGTAAAGAATAGTTTCCTTCAACACGATCAAAATTCTCTTCTCCTCGATTTCCAACTTGATTTTTACAGCTCCAATTTCGTCGTCTTAAAAGCAAATTTTTCTTATCTGTCGAAGCTCTACCCTAATCAAGCTGAAATCATTTCATATCATACCTGTATTGTATTGTAGAAAGTACATTTTTTAATAGGCAATTGTGCTTTTGAGACAAATTTTACTGTTTAGGAAGGTACATCAGCATCAGCTTTAAAATTATGAAACTTTAAAAGACAGGGGGGCCTATTATAGGTATAGGTATCTACCTATTAGAAGATGAAGGGAGTGGGAGTATGTGGGTATACATGGGACTTAACTGCTTTAAGACCCTATACCTGGGTACTGTAAAGCAAATTGTGTAAGTTAAGTGATTTACACTAGGAGGCGAAATATGACTTGATTTAAACTACCCATTTCTGGATTTTATTTTGAATCAATATAGAAAAACAAATGCATTTCTCTTCCACAGCTTCACAAAAATCGAATTTCACATAATTAAATAAAACAAACTCCCAGCAAAATCTCAAAAAAATCAAATGTTTGAGGTTAAGTTTTGTTGTTGACATCATTTCAAGGTTTCTAACGGGCTAAATTTTGCGTTACGTTAGGATTATTGACTTTTTTCAAGTTGACTTGGAATTTATTCCAATATTTTTCCTTACTGCATACCAAATATTGAAATTCACGAGGTCACTTGACTTTATTTCAACACTTTGAAATTATAAATTGTCAATAATTGAAAAGTGGACTTACTGCATAGCAAATATTGAAATGTCTATCAAATTTCAATTTTATGTCCCAATTTCAACCTTGACTTCAAGTCAATGTGCTTACTGCATAGCCCTGAATTTCTCAAATAAGACGAGTCAATGATTGAATTAGTTGAATATTTGAAAAATTATACGAGGGTTTGTAGGGCTTTTCTTTCAAACGGCATAGAACATGAACAATCTTTGAAAAAACGAGGAAATTTCTGAAATAAAACGAGTCAATGATTGAATTAGTTGAATATTGGAAAAATTATACGCGGGTTTGTTAAGCTTTTTTTTTAAACGGCATAGAACATAATGGACAATCCTAATATCTAAAAAAAAAACGAGGTAATTTCTGAAATAAAACGAGTCAATGGTGGAATTAGTTAAATAATGGGAAAATTATAACAGGGGTTGTGGGGCTTTTCTTTCAAACGACATATAACATGGAAAATTTTAATCTCTGAAAAAAACGAGGCACTTTCTGAAATAAAACGAGTCAATAATTGAATTTCATGAATCTTATCATATCCGTCTTTCAGATTAGTAAGTGTTGGTTTGCCAAATAATAGGTCTAGTAAATACTATTATCACATTCAAATTTTGGTATGTTTTAGCCATTTCGTCGAACAAAAGAACACAATGTTTGTCTGTGTCTCCTTTATTGACTCTCCTTGATTTTCATAAATCTCAAAACTTTTACATGGGCAATTAAGCCATTAATAATTCTTCTATGTCGGGATTCTTATAGAGGAAAAAGGAAACACATTTTCAATAGGAGCCTCATACCCACGTCGCCGCTTTTAAAACAAACGATTTCAAGAGCCTCCTTATCTGTCTAACTTTTGGTGCTCTTTGCTTGTCCCAATGCAACCAAAATTTGTTGATCCTCGTTTAAAATTTTTAAAATGCCCCTTTTGAGATTGTTATAACGGATTTTCCATGTTAATACTTCATTCTGATTATTCTGAAGCTGTTTCAGATTTTTATCATCAGCATCTTCATTTTCTACTTTACCTAGAAATTTGGAATTCTGGCATAATATGGGCTCTGTATTAAATTATAATTTCTAATTGAATTGATTAAAAATTTAAAAAAAATCCATTTGAAACTGGACTCGAATCTTTTTTTATAAGTGAAACAGTAGATTATACCAGGATTCGCTGCGCTTTTCTTCCAGTATGGAACAAAAATAAACGAGGCAATTTCTGAAATAAAACAAGTCAACGGTTATAGTTATTTACCTAACAAATGCGGAAAGTGATACTTTACCGCACGCAATAGCAGTTGACCGAACGACGCGAAGCGGAATTCGGTCAAGCCGTTAAGGGCGGTGAAGGCACTTTTCGCATGTGTTAGGTACAAAATTTTACCTATGAGCATCTACATCTCCAAAAAAAAGGCATTGATATAATTATTTAATGAATCAGAATAATTAATGAAATTAGATTAGATTTAGAAATGATCAAAAATCCATTTTCTAAAAAAAAAAAAAATAATTTTTAATCATAAATACCAAAATCTACTTTACCGCATACTATGCGGTAAAGTTCACTTTACCGTTCACTTTGCAGTCCACTTTACCGCATAGTGTGCGGTAAAGTGCTACTTTCCGTTTGCAAACAAGTATAGTAAACTGCACTTTACCGCACGCTCGTAGGTACACTGAGAAAAGAGTTTATTTATAATTAGCTAAACTTATTACCATTTAATAAATGGCTGATTGAAATATAGCGGAATAAACTTTTATTATTGAGAAACAACTGATCAGTTAAAACTCTTTGAATATAACCTTATTAAAAGCTAAATGGAAATTATTATTATTCAATAAGTATTGTATTTAGGTGGAATAATGGTTTGTTAGGTATAAATAAAGTATTATTTATACTAACCTCTGCATGTTTTACTATAAATTTATATAGGTAGGTACTGATAAAAAAATTACCCTATTTATTAGGAATTAACTAACAAGTTTTGTAAAAAATATACAATTCATTTATAAAAAAACAAAGTTTTTTTTATTATCAAATATGTATTATTAAGCATACCTAATTTATTATTTACAATAAATTTTGGTTTGTTAATTATAAATAAGAAAAGATAATTATGCGTTAGGTGAAACATTACAAATTAATAAACTTATTTAGTTTAAATATGACAAAATTTTCACTTTCACTTTAACTCGTTGTCCTAATTGAGGAATAAATTTCTAGCACTCATTTGGGTCCTCAACGATCTGCCTCAATGTTTCCAGGGTATCCACGCCATTTGCTGCAAACAAAATTTTTGTTGGTTAGTACTTATTGAATACCTAATAGGTACCTATACCTAAGTATTAAAAATCGAATACCTCTGGCAGACAGGAATAAGGGGAGAAAAAAAATCAATAATCAATAGGTATGCTATAAAGCCTAGCAACTTATCTTTTCAAGATGATCCAAAATTGTCTCTGATAACTGCTACTAGGCAGCTAAGGCAGTGCGGCAAAGAAAATAATGTTGCCCGCCAATTTATACTCGTCATTTGCTGCACTCCTTTATTCATTAGAAATAACCCAACAAACACAAGTACGTCTTTAGTACGTCCATAATTCGTACTTTTTCGGACGAAAGTACGTCCGCGGACGTACTTTTTAGGTCCCGCCGACGTACGAGGGACGTCTTTATGACGGTCGTTTTCCACAAAATAGTGCGTCCCACGTACGTACATTTACGTACGTACTCAGTACGGCTTTTTAGGTACGTATTTGGGACGTACATTAACGTACGTATTTAGTATAGCTTTTTAGGAATGTGTTTGGGACGTAGGTACAGGGTTTTCCCATATATTTTTACACCCCACCGGCACTGGTTGATTGGATAGGTAGGTATCAAAAAGATGTAAATACAAATGTTGTATTTATACCTTTTTGATAGGTACCTATTCAGTTAACCTGTTCAGATGGGTTGCAAAAATATATGGCAAACATAAACATCACACATATGTATTTATATGTATGTTTATAGCGAAAAATAAAACAATTATCCCTTCACAATCCGATGTCCACAGGTAGGTACAGGTAAAATCACATTTCATTGCTATTTGATAGGGAAAGGTGATAAATTTACCTGAACCTGTGGACATAAATATGTTGGATTTGCTGGTTCAAAATGGTACTTTCGAAAATAAAATGAACACTACTGAACAGATAGCGGACTGTATACTAGTAAAATGACCTCTGAGCTGGTCAACTGAATGCGCAATAAAATTGTGAATGTGAATCTTAACGTAACCGAACTTACTTGAACCATAGAGTGTTCATAGAATTCGGCACGGCATGGTCGGCATTGCTTATTCTATGATGGCGGCGAATCGACTCCTTCCTCGTTGTCGTTGTGTAGGATTGAACTTCGGGAGGTTGTGCGCGCGCGGCAGGAAGTCCAAACGCGCACAGCTGGCTGTCAGAACGCGAATAATGAACGTTAGATCGCGCGTAATTCAAATATCAAAACGCACAATGTCAATAATTACAATGAATATCATGAACTCTACCAAACCGAAACATACCGGCGCCCTTGAAACTACCAAGTTTCAAAGTAAAACAACTATGTACATGTCTTTAAATGTATATCCGAGGCTCAAATTGGAGCTATTGCTCAAAAGGCAAGACACCAATTTTACTCACTGGGCGCTTGACATAACCACTAGCAGTTTTTATGCCTACGACACGAATTTCATTGTCATCTCCGGGAAAGGTTTCACAGATTGTACCCAATTTCCAACATAAGGGGGGCACATTATCTTCTTTAACAAGTACCATCAAACCAATCTTTATCAACTGAGGATCCTTTATCATCCATTTTGTTCTTTGCTGGAGATTGTGCAGGTACTCATGCGACCATCGTTTCCAAAAGTGTGATAACATTTTCTGAATTTCCTGGTACTTTGTTAAACGATTAGTACTGACATTATCGTAGTTTTCATCAGGCAATGATTTTAATGATGATCCGATTAAGAAATGTCCAGGTGTCAGGATTTCAAGATCATTGGGATCGTTGGAAACAGGACATAAGGGTCTAGAATTTAGAATAGACTCAATCTGAGTTAAAATTGTATACAAATGTTCATAAGTTAAATGATGATCTTTGATAGTTCTGACTAAATGGTGTTTTACTGATTTTACAGATGACTCCCACAGACCTCCAAAATTCGGCGCACGTGGGGGTATAAAATGCCATGTAATGCGATTTTCTAAAAAGTAATTTTTAACTAACTCATCATTGTTGAGGGTGTAAATTCTTTCGTACATTTCCTTAAGATGGTTATTGGCGCCAACAAAGTTGGTTCCATTATCAGAATACAAGTTCTTACAGAGACCACGCCTAGAAACTAATCTTTTAAAGGCGTTTAAAAACATATCTCTAGATAAATCTCCTACCAATTCTAAATGTGTGCACTTTGTGGCACAGCAAACAAAAACACAAATGTAGGACTTAACTAATTTTCTTGACCGTAAAGTTCCGTCCTTCACTAGGATAGGACCAGCAAAATCGACACCAGTGCAAAGAAATGGTCGTGAAGGTTTCACACGACACGAAGGTAAATCACCCATTAGTGGATTGTCTGTGGATGTCTTTGATCTCAATTTAAAACATATGAAACATTGTCTGATAACCTTCTTGATTGCATTTTTACAATTCAATGGCCAGTATTTTGTACGGATGGAGGATAAGGTAATTTGTGTTCCGCCATGTAATAAGCTTTCATGTTCATTTTTAATCAACAATTCAGTAAAACGGTGGTTATGTGGTAGTATTATTGGGAATTTATGACCAAAAGTTAATTGAGAATTTTTAAGACGGCCTCCTTATGATGCCATCTTTGAGAAAAGGATTTAAAGAAATTAATTTACTCTGTCTAGATACAGTTTTTTCATTCTTTATACATTGATACTCCTGGTGAAAGGAAATTTCCTGAACATGTATTATAAGAGCATTAGTAGCTTGATCTAATTCTGCAATAGTCAGTGATCCTGTTAAAATTGGACACTGTTGTTTCTTTAATTTCAAATTAATAAAGAATCTTCTACAATAACTTGTGACTCGAATAAGCCTTTTAAAATCTGAGAAATAAGAAAATAAATGAAAATTTTCAGCATAAATGGAGACTAACGTTGCATTATAAAGCTTCTCAGAGCTAACCTCTAAATCAGTTTTGTATGTTGTACTATCATTAGGCCAATGTTTTTGATCAAGTGAAAGCCAATATGGACCGGACCACCAAGAAACTAATTGAATAAGCTCACTAGGTTTGCAACCTCGTGATATGATGTCAGCTGGATTGTGCAAAGTTGACACATATCGCCAACAATCTATTTCTGTTAAAGATTGTATTTTTGATACACGGTTTGACACAAATACTTTCCATTTATATGGTTCTTGAGATATCCATGATAGGACAATTTGTGAATCTGTCCATAGAAAGACACTGTTTGAATCTATGTTTAATTTCAGTGATTTAATAGCATTATTGACAAATTCAGATAAGAGCACAGCCCCACAAAGTTCTAATCTTGGTAATGAAACTGTCTTGATAGGAGCTACGCGTGACTTGGAACATAGCAATTGACAATATACTTTACTAAAGGAATCTATAGTTCTAAGGTAAATGCATATTCCATAAGCTGCCATTGAAGCATCAGTAAATCCATGCAATTGCAACGTGATGTAGTTTGAGAGAACTGCATGCCTAGGAACTGATATTTCATCTATAGACTTTAAATCCTGGAAAAAACTCATGAAATTGGTATGATGAGATTCAGAAATTATGTCATCCCAGTCTAATTGCAATTTCCATAATTGTTGGAGAATAATCTTTGCATTAATGAGAATTGGACCTATGAGTCCTAGTGGGTCAAATATTTGACTAATGATTGAAAGCACTGTTCTTTTGGTTAATTGAGAATTTAATTTTATATTAAATGAATATTGAAAAGTGTCTTTGTTCGGATTCCAAATAATGCCAAGTGCTCGGACTGCTACGTCTGAGTTTACATTTTGATTTGAGTCTGAAAAATGAAAATTTTGCTGATGGGACTCCTTTTCATTAAACATCCATTGAGTTAAAACAAAACCTGCTGATTGTAAAATTTCAGAAATGTCTGTCTTTATTTTTAGGAGTCTTTCATGTGTATCACAACCTGATATTAAATCATCACAATAAAAGTCTGATAAAATGGTTTGACTTGCTTCGGGGAATTTGTCTTGATTATCAATGCCTGCTTGACGTAGAGCTCTTATTGCAAGGAATGAAGCGGATGATGTGCCATAGGTAACAGTATTCAAATTATAATGAGAAATGTTTTGTTCAGGACTAGGACGCCATAGGATACGCTGTAGATGACGTTGTCCTGGATTTACCATTACTTGTCTGTACATCTTTGTGATATCAGCCTTCATGACATACTTGTGTTTACGAAAACGTAGTAAAATGCTTAACAAATCATCTTGCACTACAGGTCCCACACAGAGAACATCATTCAATGATAGACTGCTTGAACTTTTACAGCTGCCGTCAAAAACAACCCGTAACTTTGTCGTCTGACTACTTTCTTTGTACACCCCATGATGAGGTAAATAATATTTTATATCTACATCATTTTTAATTTGTGAATCAGATAACTTGGTCATGTGACCTAAAGCTTCATATTCTAACATAAATTGTCTATATAATAGACCTAAACCTGGATTTTGAATCAATTTCTGTTCAATATTTAGAAAACGTTTCTTTGCTGTGTCAAAATTATCATTTAATTTGATATAATTTTCTTTTAATGGCAACGTAATTTCAAAACGCCCTGTTTTATCTCTAGTATGTGTACTTAAAAAATGATTTTCACAAAACTGTTCTTCTTTACTTAAAAATGGCGCACTGATCTGAACATTTTCAATCTCCCAAAACTTTCTTAATAAAGACTGAACTTGAGCATTGCTAGGATTGGCAACTGTCATAAAGCACTGAGAGTTTGGGATATTTAAACTTGGTTTAATAGAATTGACCTGCAAAGGTCCTGCGATTATCCAGCCAAGAGCTGTTTCTGTGAGAGTTGGCATATTTTTTCCTAGATTTATTTGCTTCCCTGTCAAAAGTTCATAAAATACTGAAGCTCCTAGTAAAATGTCTACATCTTGAGGTAAATGAAATTGCCGATCTGCTAATATAATATTTTTGGGAATATTTAATTTAGAAACATTGATAGATAAAGTTGTTTGTGGAATTTGACCTGTTATTTTATCTATTAATAGAAATGGTAATGATTTAGTGAATTTATTGTACATTGAATGAATTTTGACTTCTATACCTTCGTTGATTTTAGTTTGAGTTTGTCCGATTCCTATAATCGGATAATTAACTTTACTTGTATTAACTTGCAGCCTTTTGGCTAACTTTGTAGTTATAAAATTGGTCTGAGAACCTCCATCGAGCAAGGCCCTACTTACTTTGAAATTTCCTGAATTATCTTCAATATAAATATTAGCTGTTCCCAGCAAAATGTGAACATTATCATTGGATTTAAAAATGGATTGATTATTGATACTAGAATGAGCAGAAAACAATTCATTAGACTGACTCTGAACTGAATCTTGAACATCAAAACTGTGATCTTGAGCATGAACATTATTATTTTGAAAATTGTCATTGTTAAATTGAGAAATATTGTCATTAATTTGAGAAAAATTACTTTGATTTGGTCGAGAATCAAAAACACTAGGCATTGGACTTTGTGAAACATGTTGAACTTTTGAATTGTTTTGATTTTCAGAGAACTTTACAGTTGGCTCCTTTTGAGTTGAAAAATTACCATCAATATGTAATAAAGTGTTGTGCCTTAAATTACATTTTTTGCACTGGCCTGTACATTCATAGTTATGACTTGATCTTAGACAATTCTTACAAATATTTAATCTTTTGACTTCTTTCATACGGTTTTGAACTGAAAGATTTAGAAATTTTTCGCATGCATAAAGGCAATGATTTTCTCTGCAATAAAAACATTTGATACCTCCAGTTGACAAATGAGAATATTGTGAATTTGGGTTTTTAAGTTTTTGCCTAATGTAAGAATTATTATTTGAAGAATTATTATTTTGTACAGTTTCTAAGAACTGGCATCGGCTGTCTAAAAAGTCTGTAAATTCATTGAACTTTGGCATAGAGGTATGATCCTTAATTAAATTTTCCCATTCTCGTCTGCTAAAGTAATCAAGTTTAGAAACTAACAGGTAAATTAAAATCGAATCCCATTGTTCTACTGATTCTCCCAAATTTTTTAAGGAACGATAATCTTTCATCAATGTATCAGAAAAGTGTCTTAAAGCAATGGAATTTTCCTTCGGAATGTTTTCTAACTCGAATAGTGACTTTATGTGACAATTAATAATTACTCTCTTGTTTTGAAATCTCTTTTTCAATAAGTCCCATGCAATGTCATAATTTAAATCAGTTATTTCAAGTGATTGAACTACTTTAAGAGCATCACCCCGTAAGTATGATTTTAAATAATAAAATTTTTGTACTTTGGTCAATGTTTGATTCTGATGAACAAGAGAATCAAAAGTCTCATAAAATTGCATAAATTCACTGAATGAACCACTATATTCTGCGATCTTTATAGGTGGGAGTTGTACATTGGGCAATCGTAAGTTTGAAGGCAAGGATGTCCCACATTGAACATTTTGAACTGGTGATGGAGTTTGAACTGGACTTTGAACTGGAGTATTTACCTTTCTATGGTTATTAATAATATCTTGAGCTGAAGAAACAGTGCTATAAAAAGCTTCTTCGAATGTAACCCTTTCTTGTAATTGTTTATCATCATTGTTAGTTAATAATTCAATTTGACTTTGAACAGAATCAAAATTATTAAAATATGATTCGATTGTTGATAATCTTTTTTCCAATTCTGTTGCCGACTTGTTTGCAATATAAAAAGCGTTTACAAATGAACTAAATCGCGTTAAATGTGATTTTATCTGCCCACGATGAAAAACTAATTGTTTTAACTTGTCTTGAAATTGTTCCTCTAGTTCGTTGTCACTAGGAGGAGCCATCTTGCAAAATATGTGTAAAAATAAACTTGTGAACACAAAATAGCTATTTATACAATAAGTTACGAAATGAGCGTCTTTTAGGCACGCGACGTGAAAATTGTCCAACGAGGCAAAGCCGAGTTGGACAACACGTCGAGTGACTAAAAGACATCGTTTCGTAACGTATTGTATACAAGATTTTTTCTACTGGCATTTTATAATAAAAAAACACAATTTTATTTCATGTGAATAAGTCGATTACACCCAAAATCTTTGTTACCTGCTTTTACTTGACACCTGACACTTTTCATGCGATTTTCTTTTCAAAATTCGACATCAATAATTAAAATCCTAGAAAGTAGGTAATGACACAAACTTCTGTTTTGAGTAACCCAAACGTTCAATTCAGTAATTCCATTTTCAATATTCATAATAAATACAAAACAAAATTCAAATATGTGTTTAGTGTGTTTTTTATTTCTGAATAATGAATGACACTTTTAGGCACTAGTGCTTAAAAATTACTTTTACGCACTCATAAGTCACTTTTACGCATTCAAAAGTCACTTTTACGCACTGAGTGCCTAAAAGTAACTTTCACGCACTCAGTGCCTAAAAGAATGTCGTTTCAAAACTGAAATGACAATCGAAAAGTTGCTATTATGAAACGTCAGTAGAAAAAGGAATATTTGATACTTGTTTCAAACACCTTTAACAAATGAACCTTGTGAATACGTAGATAGTGTGCAAATTAATTATTGAACAAATTGAGTCTACCTGTTGTGATTTATATGGGAATAGGAAAATGATCATGGAACGGACTTACATTGATTTAAATCCTTCCTGTTGCCTTGTTTTCCTCCTTGGAGCACTGAACACTTTTATTTTGATCGATTGAATGTCAAATGTACGTATGGATACGCGGTACACGATATTTTTCGAAAATAATCTGGTGAGAAGTGACCAAATGTTGGATTTGCTGGTTCAAAATGGTACTTTCGAAAATAAAATGAACACTACTGAACAGATAGCGGACTGTATACTAGTAAAATGACCTCTGAGCTGGTCAACTGAATGCGCAATAAAATTGTGAATGTGAATCTTAACGTAACCGAACTTACTTGAACCATAGAGTGTTCATAGAATTCGGCACGGCATGGTCGGCATTGCTTATTCTATGATGGCGGCGAATCGACTCCTTCCTCGTTGTCGTTGTGTAGGATTGAACTTCGGGAGGTTGTGCGCGCGCGGCAGGAAGTCCAAACGCGCACAGCTGGCTGTCAGAACGCGAATAATGAACGTTAGATCGCGCGTAATTCAAATATCAAAACGCACAATGTCAATAATTACAATGAATATCATGAACTCTACCAAACCGAAACAAAATATCTTAAGAATTACATTAAAAAACTAAAAAATATAAATAACATAAGATCAATTATAAAATATAACATACCCTTAAACTTAACCTTAACCTTAAACAACAGTAAATATAAAAAAAATAGGTAGGTATAACCTACAAACATTGAGAGAATTGTAAACGGGCACAAATCAAGAAAAGTTTCAGACAGTAAAAATCTTGGTAAAAGTATTATTATTATACACAAAAAACAAAGCTAAACACGTTGCTGGCGTTACTGCAATCAAAACAAAATGGTTCCCGCGTCACTTTACTTGGTAAAAAAAAAATAGAAGAAAACAACGAGCTCACACCACACTACAAACGAGCTACACGCTACACATACAAGACCAAAAAGGCAAAATCAGACAGGAACAACCACAGCCACAACTCAAAGGAGGCAAACGGTGTTGCCAGCTCAATCCATTTCTAGCTGGGAAACGTCAAAACCACCAACCAAATAAATTTTTAATTTTCAACTAAAAATTTTAAAAATATGCATTGAAATTGTGGTTTCAATAAATTATAGTAGATTTAGCTTGTGATTATCGATTATTGAATCGTAGTCAAAATTATAGATTTCGATAATTATCGGGTCATTGGCAACACTGCACCCTGCCGATGCAATTGGCCGGCGCGGCGTCCCTTCCTGTTTTCCATTCTATTGGTTTATTTCATGTTTATTTCAACATTTGACAATCTATTAGGGTCACAGGTCAGGTACCTAGATGAAATATAAATCCTTGATTATATGACCTGCCTTATTTAAGTTTAGATCTAAGGTTTAATAATAAGAATTTTCCATGTCAACCTGACCGGCATTTTTGGGTTTAGGGTTTAGAGATTAATTTGGAAGGATCACTTCCGTATCTTTTCCTTGGAAATTGCATATTATTAAAAAATATATTATTATCAGAAATCGAGTCAGCAATTAATAAAAAAATCATGAATAGATGGGAATGATCCAGCTCGTCCTGTATTGTTCGTCTTTGAAACGAACATGTACGTCTTTTACAAGACGTACACAATATAGATTTTCACGTACGTTCTTAGTACGTACTTTTTTGTCTGTATATCAATACAGCCTTTTACGTACGTACTCAAAACGTATTTTTACATCCCCGACGAACCGACGTAAAACGGACCTAAAATGTACGTCTTCAGTACGTACTGTGTTTGTTAGGAAGTCATTCGCTTGACATACACAAATATTATTAACTATTAATTAAATTTTATGTTTAGCTAACAAACATATTTATAAAAATGTAAGATTATTTGTTGTTAATTTAATTTATTTTTTATTAACTATGGGCGAGTTTGTACAGTTTACAAGGGTGCGTACAGATCGGGCAACCCGGCCGGCCATCGAACGCCAACGAATGAGATTCGGCGATGTGGATACCGAATGTTCGTTGGCCTTCGAAAAAACGTCCATGTTGCATTCTACAGAGTACTGGTACCTACTTGTTCTGGTACTCCCCACATTCACTCTGCACACAATTGGCGACGTTTGCTCAGACAAGCGAATTTCGCTGTCTATCTGAGCAAACGGCGCCGATTCTCAACGATTCGATCACCTACCTTGACAAGTATCAGTAAGAAATGTTCCCAATTCCGATACCAAATTACTTTGACTTTGATCCTGGTCCATTGTTTGAGGAATAAATTAATAGAGGCACTTAAATACAACTCACAACACAGCAGGTAAAGCCCGGGACCAACATCTAGTCCCCACGCGACGAAAAATTATTGCTTTTCTTCCAGACCCGAGAATGACAGTGACCGATTGGCAGTGGTCATGGATGCGGAATGCAACGACATCACATTGAACTAGTACAGGGCCGTCCCTTATTAATTATTGATAATAGCTATTTATATAACAAGTACATAAAGTAAGGCTTTATTGTACGAATAATTTTATGGCCGAGCGAGCTTGCGAGCGAGGCTATTAAATAATGAGTCAATAAAGCCTGTTTATGTAAGCGTTATATACATGATTTTATGTACGATTACGATTGGTTTTTGTTAACAATTAAAAAAATTTAATGAAAAAAGTGAAATTCGCGTAGGTATACCTGTTTTACCTATTGGCAGGTTGTCAGGACCTGTTTTAATTTGGCAGGTTGTCAGGACCTGTTTCACCGTGTCAGGTAGTCCAGGTAGGCAATAAAGTAGCACTTTATTTTACTAGTAAAATAAAGTAGCACTTTATTTTACTAGTACAATAAAGTGCTACTTTATTGACGCAAAACTGTTCTATAAATAGCACTTTATTAGTTAATCGGACATAAACCTATTTATTATTTAGAAATAAATTTCAGATGTTTATTAACTATTAGTATAAATTGATTTTTAAGTAATGAAATTAAAATTGATAATAAAAATATATTTTGGGACTATAATCAATAACTAATTTATTAGGATTAAATTTGTTTCATTAGTGATAAATATATGACCGCGAAACAAAGCATTTGTTTTTAATTAAAACAGATTTTTGAGCAGATTATTAATAGTGAGTAATTTTTTTTTATATGAAATTTGTTATACTTATTTTTAATGAAAATCATCCAAACAAATATTTGTTAACTATTAGCCTAGTTTTTTTCTCAGTGTAAAATTAGTTAAATATGTATTGGAAAAATTATACCTACCAGGGGCTGTGAGGCTGTTCTGTTATTTTCCTTCCCAACATACATACAAAGTTTTATTGTTGTTTCGTTTACTGCTTCCCATAATGATGATGTTTCCTCCATTTTCTGTGTATCAGAATCGAGACTCCTTTCTTTGCTCTGAATACTTTTTGGACACCGCTGAACAAATGATCGTGCACTCCCAGATTTTCTGAGCTCTGCCCTTTCTTTCTGCTTTCTGTGGCAACAACCAGGACCATTTTTTGATATGTGCATGATCTCTGATATCACTTCATTTATTTTTCTACAGATTCCTTGTTAGATGAAATATTTCTGAATGTAATGTTGTCTCATATATATTTTTTATTTTGGCGCAAACTTGTTCGCCATCTGTCAACGGTCTATATCTTGAAAATCGTCGGTCTCATGACATCGAGATAGGGCCAAAATGAGTTAAGTTCGTAGATATGTTGTATTTAGTGTATACTTGTTTTCAGCCAAGGGTCTTATCTTGAAATCAGGTCGTTTCGTTAAAAAAGTGAGAAAACACATGGCCCTATCTTGAAATATGAATAGTTTTATCACAGCATAAAGGCGAATATTGAGATACTAATGTTAACTACTATTTTGAAATGTGGTATTTGGCAAAAAACTTACATGAGTTGTTGTTAATAATTCCAAAAAAAAAGATCTAATATCAGTATAATTCTTTGTATTATGCTGGCGTAAAGATATTAGTTTTCTTTTAATTGCTCTCCTGAAAACTTGTAAAAAACGAGATAGGGCCTTATGTCCTGAAACCGACGAAATGATAATCGAAAAAAAAAAACAACCTGTTAGAAGGGTTGGAAGGGGGAACCAAAACAAGGTACTTTTCAGCTCTCCTCGAACCAACCCTCCGGCGGTAGCCACCCTAACCGGCCTAACTTCAAAATCCTGAAAGGCACCATAGGTCTTGTGATACCTTATTGAAAGGTCTTTCAATTCTCTAAACGAATTCGCAAAAAAAAAATCCAGATTTAAATGTGTCTCTAATTTCGATAAAAACCTCATTTGATCGGGTGGAACAGTAATTGTGATTTAAAATCGATTTTAAACAAAATAAATAACATAATTAATAATTTTGAAGAAATTATCAAAATTCTGTTTTTTTGAACCCCCTTTTTCTCACTGTACCTGACAGTGTTAAACCCCTCGATAGTGCAAAGTTGTTTTAAATTGTAGTATGGGCTATTTTGTGTCAAATTTTTGTATCTGGATACATTTTTTTATATATTCGTTTAGAGAATTAAAAGACCTCTCAAAAAACGTATCACTTGACCCATAGTGCCATTTAAGATTCTGAGGTTAGGGTGGCTACCGCCGTACCTTGTTTTGGTTTCCCCTTTCAATCCTACAAACAAGTTTTCCTTTTTTTTTATCGATTATCGTTTTTAAGATATAGGCCATTGACAGTTCTCGGTAGGAAACCCGGTATATAGTAGCCGGTAAGGGCAACCTAAAGAATTTATGAAGCGAAATGAATGATCTGAATTAAAGACACTAAAATTCTTGAAATTTCAACCACTGCGAGATAAACTCTATCATTTATAAAGAAAAATCCCAGTAAATTATAACAACTCTCTCTCGTTTCCAATTTAACGATTTTATTTCTAATCCCTTTAGCGCCATTCTAGCAATTATCTTTCGCTATCGACTAACTTCATCCACAATCTTAATTCCGAAGTATTTGTTCCTCCTATTAAACCTGGTAAGTAATGTGGGAGTTGTAAGTTTCCCGTCATTTGGCACAGTCAGCTCGTGCTAACTTCTGTTCTCGCGACTCAGCATTACCTTTGTTATGCTCCTCCGATTTCTTGATTTCAGTTTTTATCGTCTCTCGTATAACACATAAGCGTGTCTTGAAACAAATAAGCGCCAGCAATTTTCGATTCTAATAATACGCCTTGATTGTAATTTATTAGGAAAATTTGAACTGACTAATGATAAGTTTTGAAAAGTCAATGTCCGTGCTTAATGTTACACGAAAAGTACATTTTGCAATAAAGCCTCTTGACAGGCAAAATATTGATGCGAGAACGTTTTAAATATGGGATATCTTCTGATGTTTGCCAATCGTATACATTTATTTAAATAAAGTAGGTTTCGGGTCGATTTATATTCTGGAATCGCGAACAAGCGATATGATCATCAATCAAAGTTTGTGACGGTTTATCCTCAATAATGTTTTAGACAAAAAAGGCATTACATAAAAGGGATGATATACTTATATCATACCTTTTCAACTTCAAATTGGGATCAATCAATTTCAATTTGGAACGTACCAATTTCAAATTGGGATTAATCAACTTTTAATTGGTAACTAACACGTTCAAAATGGGAATAAACAAAGTCAAATTGGAAATAAACAATTTAAATTTGGTACTAATCAACTTCAAATTGGAATTGTTGAATAAATGGCAGTTACTTTTAAACCGTATTTAAAATTAACAAAATGCCTTACATTAAAGTACCTGATGCAGAAAATGCTAAAAAGCAAAAAGCTGTTTTTAAAAACAAAGGCGACTGAAGAGGATTGGCTAACACACTGGGTATAAAAAAATCTACAGCTTATCGATGGGTAGGTACCCAAGAAGTTGTTAGAAGCAAACGTGGAGGACAAAGAAAAGCAAACATAAGGTATAAATGACTGGATACATAGAGGAAAATGCTGGTATTACGCTGAAATAAAAGAAATTTTTGAACAAAATCTCATTCTGATGAAATGTTTTCATTCGGGCTCAATGGCTGTCGTAAGTTGGAATCTCTTTCTGACGTCTGGTAGCAGACTGCTACCAGAATCGGACATGGAAGCCCTCTGAAGATACTAGCCACGCGTGCTAGCGAAACGTCATAATTCAGGAAGAAATTCCAAGTTAGGACGGTCATTAAGCCCGAATGAAAACATTTCATCGATAAAGCCGGACCGCGAAAGCCTCACAAACTTTATCAAAATCTCATTTAATTACTGTTCAAAGTCCCTTTTTCATTAATGTATATTGATTTTCTTCACTAGCAATCTTTCATTTATATTAATACCTAAATCAAATAGGTCTATTCCCAATTTGAATTTGTTTCTTCCCAAATCAAAATTGATTAGTCGCAATTTGAAGTTGATTAGTACCTACCAAATTAAAAATGATTAGTTCCAATTTGATTTTGTTAATTCCCATTTTGATATTGTTAGTTCCCAATTTAAAGTTGCTTAGTCCCAATTTGAAGTTGAAAAGGTATAGATGTTTTAACCCTATAACAGGAATAATATTTGGGTAGGAACCTAGATATTATATCTAAAATAATCTCGTAATGTAATTCATTGAGATAAGAGTCTGTGAATGCGTTTATCATCAAGTCATTAAGTATAACCTTCCATAGTATGGAAATATTAAAATGTAGGTACTTTCTGATTATAATGGTTGAAATTAAAGCTTTAATGAATTGTTGGCATTATAAAAATAGTTTCATTTTTGTAAAACTAACCTCGTGGTATAATCAACTCAGGAATAACTTTAATTTATAGATGAAATTAGGAGAAAATGACAATCGACACAACATTTGACGTGCCACAATATCCTTGAATATTCCTCCAATGTGCTGTGAAAATATAAATTATAGTTGGAATATTGGATAGTAGAATATGGAATCTATTCATGTAATATTCTATGAACATTCCCGTCAGTTTTTGTAGATATATAAATGTTCAAATGTACTGTGACACAACAATATGTATTTTATTAATTTTTTCTCAGAAACACACATTGCAACCAATACTTAATACCTCTGTTTTTTAAAGTATGTTCTAAAAAAAAAAAAAAATTTAAGAACACAAATTCTTGTAAAATATCCTTTTTTGTCTTCTCAGGACATTAGTGTTTTTGTGTGTTTCAACATTCACAGAACATAACACCTGAGAACCTCCTTGAATTTTTTGACCGAATTAGTGAGAAAATTGTTAATGTGATAAGTGTAAAAATAAAGTAGCTTTTGGATATTCAAATGCTTTGCATTAGTCAACCCTTTCCAGGTTATCAATTCTTCGAATCCCTCTCTTAGGTCCAGTTTCTTGGTGTTCGTTCAGTGATCTTTCAGCTCCTCTACCCATGCTCAACTTCCTCCTCGATTCCTGACTCGAATTCCTGGGAACCCGTCTTTAGGACCCTTAGGTAAACATGATTTGCTTATAAAAGCCCCAGACCGATCGGCTATCCTGCCTTTCCAGATCTACGGTCACGCCTACAGCGCTCTTCTTTCCTTCTACTGACTTCACGGGAACTAGAAAATATCGGTTTCAAATTCTTGTAAGCTTTCTGTTGTTTCATTCTTAGCTGTACCTGATAAAGCTGCCTCCAGTGTTGATCCTCATAACCACGCTCTAACGTATCGACAATCCATATTTTTGTTGGGAAGCTGGCGGAAGAGTCTCTAATAGGTCTAAGGCAGAGCCACACGTAATGCTACAATTAAGCTTGTAGCCATATGATCAAAGCTCTAACCATTACCCAATGTAACATTCCCGAAACTCCTCGAAATTCTTTTTCTGAATGACGATTGATATTTCGAATACGTCGGCGAAGTCAGAAATTCGATATCTCCCTTGGTTTCCAAATAGAATTTTCTAGAACTTACTCGAAAATTCACTATCACAGTCAAAATCGAGTATACAGTCACTTCCGGGATAATTTACACGATTGGTTAAGTCTCTTTTGGTGGAGCTGTGTCAGTGTTTACTCAGACTAGTGTCCGCGCACTATTCTGCAATCGGATTTCACTTTGCAGTCCTCAAATTAAATCTCACTTCTGACACCAATGTCACGGCTCTGGCTTGCGTGACAAAAATCTTGGGTTCGTTTATAACAAAATCAAAGTTCAATTAATATAACTATAATTTATTTCACGTTACTATACACTCCGATACTAATTATTTCACTAATTAAGTCAAACCTCCAAAACTCTTTACAACTCAACAATAATCACTATCTAAATCATATCACAGTCAAACTTAAACTCAAAAACTACAAACTGATCCCGGCCTTTATATATCCCAAATCTATTCTTGCAAATTCCGGAATAACCGCGATCGACCTTGTTCCCGACATCAACGTAAAATCTCGAATCAGCTGTCCAATTCTGTATAGTTTGGTTGGATTCTCGACATCCTGGCGGATGCGTTATCCTGGCAGATGCGTTACCGTTACAATATTTTTTTACCGAAGAAAAAGAATGCTAAATGGGAATTTCCCAAATGGTTCTCGCAAGACCTGAAATCACTAACAATACAAAAAAAAATTGCCCATAAAAAATTTTAGGTAAGCAAACTTCCCCGCGATTACCAGACATATTCTAATTTGCGATTACAATGTAATTTTCTGTCAAAGCAGTGCCTTCAAAGCTATATCAGTGATACTGTGGCATCTCTTCGGCGCAATCCCAAAGCTTTTTGGTCATACACAAATTCCGTACAAAACTTCAGTAAACAACCACCCAGCTACACCGTAAATGAAAGATCAGCTCCCATGGGCCCTCAAGCGGCTGAACTCTTTGCCGAGTACTTCGGCTCAGTCTATACTGATAACTCTTTGGATATGCCAGATCAGCTCTCTTTTTTTAGTCCCCCACAACCTCTGTAACCTCACTATCGCAATTTCAGAATTCGACACAGAACTAAAAAATATCAACCCAGACAAGGGACCTGGACCTGATAAGGTTCATCCTCTGTTCCACCTAAAAAGCTGCTGTTTCGTTCTATATCGACCTCTGCATATAATATTCATCAAATCACCACAGGTCGGAATATTTCCAGACTGCTGGAAATCAAGTTTTGTAGTACCCATTCACAAATCAGGTGATCCAGAAAATCTGACTAACTATCGCCCTATAGGACTTGGCACTAAATTCTTAGTATCTTGCCTTGGACCTGATATTATACACTAGCAGTTCAGCTTAAAAAACACTCTTCTAACGAACTAAATATCCTCACTTTTGTGGACATTCTGACGGGCGCCTTGGAGAGAGGTGAAGAGGTGCACTCTATTTACACCGACTTCTCCAAGGCATTCGACAGAGTGAACTACGAAGTCTTAATTCAAAAACTAGAGATCTTGGGCGTTTCAGGTGCTCTCCTGCAATGGATAAAGAGCTATTATTGATTGACAGATTGTCTTAATGGTGCCATGGCCTCATGGATCTTAATGCCCTCAAATTCAAGGTCATTAAATTCCACAAGTCTAGAGACTTCAATAATTTTGTCTATCACATTGATGATAGTCTATTAGACTGTGTGGATCAAATCAGGGACTTAGGTGTTCTGTTAACCTCAAATCTAGATTTTTCAGCTCACATTGACTATGCAATCAACAAGGCTTTACGCATGCTTCTCGACCATTACTGCCATTAGAACATTGTATCTACTATTCCTATGTAAGATTACATTTAGAGTATGCTGCTTGGGTATGGAGTCCTAATTATGCATGCCATGTCCATCGAATTGAAACTGTTCAGAGAAAATTCTGCAGATACATTAACTACAAATTTTACGACAACAATGAATTTCATTATTCCGGCAGAGAGACCTGATACAAATTCAAAAACTCATAACCTCTAGTAGAGATTGTCCGCTATTTAACTTCCAGAATTGGTTTACATGTTCTATCCCGGAACACTCGTACTACACTAACTTTTCACCAACAGTTTCATAGAACAAATTATGCTTACCACTCATTCATTTCTCGTACCCTCAGACTGTGCAATGAACATAGGCGCCGGAACCATGGGGGCAATGGGGGCTTGAGCCCCCGTAGTGAATTTGCTATGGGGGCTGAGCCCCCGTAGTGATTTTGGTTTTGTATGTAGTGAGTTTAGTGGGTAGGTACAGGGTGAGCTATCATAAATGTCACCCCTCCTAACTTTTTCATTTAACGTTTTTGACAAAAGTGTCAAATACAAATTTTTAAGAAATTGTCAAAAGTTTTTAACTACGTTAGTTTTATGCATACAGGCTGCATCAGAAAAGTGTAGCAGAACGAAGGCCTCATGTTAATTTTTTTAAATAATAATAACTTAAGACAACTGAATTTATTTTAATATTTCACCCCTTCACCAAACTGTTTATATTAAATAATTATCTCTAAAGCTTAAATGGTATTTGTAATTTTTTTTTCTTCAACATGAGATCTTGGAAGGGGTTTTCACATTTGTTGAAATAATATACTTGTTCACCAATAATCATTTTTAAATTTGAATAGGTAAACAGTCTTCATGGGTCTGTATCAAGGTTTGAGACAATCAATAGGATTGCATTCTTTTATTTATAATTATTTTGTACACCTGTGAACCAGTTTTTAGTTAGTGTGACAATTTGTCAAAGTAGTAGTAATTTTTTTATATTATTTTTATTAATTTGTGATTAATTTCTATTGTTCATTTTCCGGTTAATAAAATAGTTTTCTACTTCAAATTGTATCTGATATGGAGATATCCGCCCTGTATCAATTTGGAGAAATTGAACAACATTTTTCCTAATAACTATTGAAGATAAAGATATCAAATCATATATCGTTACAATCAGTTTGTAAGGGACAAACAAATAAGCGCACAATATACATGGTGTTCCATTTAAAAAAATATAACTTCGCTCTGCTGCACTTTTTGACGCACCCTGTATGCTTGATACTGACTAGTTAAAAACTTTTGACAAATTCTTGAAACTTTTGTATGATGAGCATCTCTTGCGCTCTAATAGTTTATATTTACTAAAATCGCGCTGAGGCCGATTATATTTTGCAATGACGAAGTTGGGGCGTGTCTTGTGCTGTAATAGTTTATATTTAGTAAAATCGCTACCCGGTTGCGATTTTACTAAATATAAACTATTACAGCACAAGACACGCCCTCAACTTCGTCATCGCAAAATATAATCGCTCTCAGCGCGATTTTACTAAATATAAACTATTAGAGCACAAGAGACGCTAGCCCTTGACGTCATTGCAAAATATAATCGCGCTCAGCACATTCCTGCAAAATCTAATCGTTTGTAGCATGACGTGGCGGATCTAACCTGAAATTGTAATTATTGTTAGAAGGTAATTATTATTGTTATTGTTAGTGTTGTGTGTTTTCATTATGAATAATTTAATTCAACTTATTAATCCATTGTGTAACAATGGAAATGTTGATATAATTGAGTAAGAAAATCAAAACAATTACATAGCAGTACTTCGCTTAAATTTAAAAGGGAAATGTGATGAAGAGCGCAATTCCGACGACTTTAACTTGCGTTGCAATGGTTGGGTTAATGAATTTTCAATAATAACAAAGACACAATGGATAGTGAAAAAAACTTTGCCAAAACTGCAGAGATTATTGTTTCGTAAACAATACGTGTGCCATCACAACAGCTTTAATAATAATAAATAAATAAATAAATAAAATAAAGGAAAACTAATAAAAGTTGAGCCAACTGCTCGCAGTAGAAGGAAGATACAAAATATTAAAATGGGAGGAAAGAGAATTCAAAGTGGGCGCCCATCCAGAAAAAGGAAACACTGCCTGTCTCTCTTAATATCATGTCCTCGATCATATCTAATCTTCCTAATTTCAAAATTCATTAAATGTTGCTGTGTATTGTTTTTTGCTGTTTAATTTTGCATACAGTAGGTATAGCTCAAATTAAAAGTGTAAGTACATTTTTAAAAGTCGATAACTGTATTCTTTTTAATCGATTTATTTATATGAATCAGCCATGTTGTGCTGTCAACGATTAGATTGTGTAAGATTGTGCTAAGCTCGATTATATTTTGAAATGCTAGCGTCTCTTGTGCTCTAATAGATTATATTTAGTAAAATCGCGCTGAGGCCGAATATATTTTGCAATGACGAAGTTGGAGGCGTGTCTTGTGCTGTAGTAGTTTATATTTAGTAAAATCGCTACCCGGTTAGGGCGAATCGAAGTGGTGCTGCCAAAGCCAAGTATTGTCGAGCTGCCGAAGATTCACGAATTTCAATAATATGCAGGAAGGATCAATGATCCAGCGTGGCGATCCTGCAGTCAATGTGTATCAGTCAACTGGTCCCATTTAAGCCTATGTGGCTAGCAGTGGCGTAGATAGCTTTTCACTCTGGGGGGCGGGTCCAGTTCCAGCGGTGCAGGCAAATTCGCCAAACATTTGTGACAGGACAAAATGGCGGCAATTCGACCAACCGAGATCAATTTAGTAAAATACATTATCTTTTCCAAAATTCTCATTATTCCCGAACTTTTAAATTTGAATAAAGGTCATATCCGTTATTTTGGGAATTTATTCTTTTATTCCAGGGCTCTGAAACTAAAGAATAAATTCCAGTCTTCTTGGCTTTTTGGCTAAATGGTCCATAACATCTTCAGCAAAAGATACAAACTCGTTATTAATAGATAAAGATGCTAAACCATTCAACCTGCGCTAAAAAGAAAACAACGCAATGGAACAGGTTTGAATTAAAATTTAATTAGTAATATTATATCTACCTCTGACATCGTATTCCTAAGGTACGTTTTGATCTTTTTCAAACACCCACTGAAGGACACAGATAGAAATATATACCTATTTTCTTACACTAAGGATATGTTCCGATATCAACTGTCAGTACTGAATTTACTGGACGCCATTCCGATAATATTTTCAGTACACTGATTCAGTAATGAATGACGTTTTGGATGTGCCAGTGACATCATTAATATTTACTGGACGGGGATTCTGGAATCACGATTCGACACACGACTCGAGAACGAGACGATTTTTTTCGACGATCCTAGGTTGGAATCTCATTCGAATCATACCTTTCGAGACGACAGGGTCGGCATCAAGTTGCGTCTCGTTGTCGAGTCGTGTGTCGAATCCCGATTTTAGAATCTCCCTGCTGTACCTCTTTTCCAGCAAAACACTACCTAAGCTGCGGTTGGAATCGGAACGGCAAAAAAAGTAAAATCAGCACACTAAAAGCCAGTACTGGCAGTTGATAACGGAACATAGCCTAAATCTACTAAACGGAAACATAAATACTCTTAAGCACGATACATTAATGTTCAGAAAACATCGATATCGAAATTTAGATAGATTTCGATATTGGAACGAGGAGATGAAAACAAACTTTGTTACAATTTTTTTTTTTTTTTCTCTCTCTAGGGCTCTGGGGTATCTACGCCACTGGTGTCTTGTTGCCTACTGGTCTTGTCTGTATAATTTTACTTGTGTTTTGTTGGAGCCCGAGCCCCCATAGTAATTTTTAAGTTTCGGCGCCTATGGCAATGAATTGTCAGATTTAGATTTGTTTGGTCATTGGCGAACCATTTGTGCGAACTGTCAAAGGCCTAACTTTATAAAAACCATATATTACTCTTGTTTTTCTTTTTTTCCTAATTCTCTTTTTTTTCAACTTTTCTTTCCTTTTTCTCCTCTCTTAAAACTGTTAATGGCAGGGTTGTCATTGTTTTGATTTGGTTTAATTTGATTTGATTTGTTTAATTTGCTTTAATCTGACTTATTTCTGTTCCATTGTTCTGTTTTATTGTTTTCAGAATTTTATAGTTTTAGAACTTGTAATTTCTCTTTTTTTGTTATGTAAATTGGCTTGATCCGTCGATAAATAAATTAATAAAATAAAAATGTCAAAATGATAGTACCAAAATAAATAAAAAACTAATTAGCAGCGTGTGCAAAACTTTTTCGCAGGCTGAGGAGCGTGTGAAAAACTATTTTCAGAGGTTGTCTAGCTAGCATGTGAAAAACTCCATTGTCAGAGGCACATATTTCTGCATGTCGATATTATTCCTAAAACAATAAAGTTCAGCTGAACATATTAAATATTTTAAACTGTCTTGCCAAGAAAATTGATTAAAGTTTTCCAAGCAGTTACCGAATGCGAAATTAATTTTAAGTCAGATTGGCTGCTGACCCCACTTGAATTGCAAATGTTTTGTTAAACTCCCGGATTCCGGCGTTGGATAGATTAGATTGCTATTTGATTGAGAAATACCTATATGCCGATGACTGTTAACCGTATAACCGATTTCTATCGAAATTGGTGATTGGAAATTGCACATGAGAGCAAATTGGGTATTTGCGGTAGTTTTAAGGATAGTTGAATAATAATTAAATTAGGCATAGCCTCAGAGTACGTTTCAAATTTACATGCAATCCAAAATCACACGTCAAACTATATTCAAAAGTACTAAGAAACCCTAATACCACAAATGGGAAAGTTTCGCCCCACGATCGATTTATCTTAATGATTTCATTTTCCCGAGAGAAAAAGGAATTTCGGTTTCATTAGGTTTGATATACATCACGCGTATTCCCGTGCATTATTTAGAAACAGACGCGAACTTTTCGCTTTTCACCCCTCAGAAACCTGCCCTTAATGGGCCCGGCACACAAATTTCTCAAAGTTTTACAATTACGCCCAAACTTTCGTAGTTAGTGTGGAGGCAAAAGTGTTAACCTTACAAGAAACAAGCTCATTTGGACAATGTATTTTTGATCCTGAGCTATTTTTTGCCTGAAGGAAGGTTCATTTTATTACGGTTACAGTTTAAAACAAATTAGTCGAGTTATTATGGCCTGATTCAACATAAAAAGGGAGTGTTACTAGATAATATGAAGGGTGTTTAGAATTTGTTTTATGAATTTTGGTAAAAACAGATTATTCATCAACGAATATAACGATAAAGCAAAATCGGTCACCATAAATTAAGTTCCCTGATAGTTATCTTCACCAACAGAGCTTTATTATATTAAATCATCGAAAATTCACGGCCGGAATTAGCAATTTTGTTTGCAATAATTGCGAAAGCTAAATCCAATTACGCGAAATGTTCCATGCACTTGTAATTGATCGTAATAAATTAAAATTTAAACTTTTAACTTCCGTATTCATCCCCCACAAAACTCATCAGCGTGAATATGTTATTATATCACCCTGAGTTTCGAAGTTAAATGGTCTACTATTCATAATTAAGTATTAATTTAGTTGCTGCAATTTCGGCTAATGAAGTTTTGTTGGGAAGAGGACAATTTTGTGACTATAATGCATTTGCAGAGTGAAATGTCATTTGTGAATATGTAATATTGGGATTCATGAAATACAACCATTATTGGAGAAGCAGAAAAGTACCAACAATTTCGTTAAATGTTGAAGGAGAGCTTTTAGGACTACTGAAAAAAAGAGCCGACAGGTAGTTCCTGTAGTTTTCAAATCAATTATCAATAGTAATATAACTAGTGCAATGGAAATTATTGATAATTTTTGGGAAATTTGCCCGAATGCATTTTTAGTTGAAAAAGAGCACGAGTGCACGTAGTGCAGTTAAAAACGCATGAGTGCAAATTTGTCGAAAATTATAAATATATTTCCATTGCACGAGTTGTATTTAATGAGAGAATTTCATAAATCAAAAATTTTAATTATTTGTCAAAAAATGTCAAAACACCAGTTTTCGCACCAGTTAGTATGCAATTATCTGATAATTTGCACTAGGGCAAATTATCGCGTAGTTACAATCTGATTGGTTCAAATCAACAATCAAAACATGTCAATTTATTCTTGGAATACCAGTTTTGACAGATGTATGAAATTCTCTCCAGAAAAACATCATTATCAACACAAAAATATTTACCATAATTAACTTTTCAAAACTTGATGTTCCTAAAAATAATTTATATTAGTTTCGTAAAATACCAAAATACTGGAGTTTCCCCAAAAGTTATCTAACAAAGCAAAATCTGCAGGTATATATTGTCAAGCCAAAAAATATCACCCTTTTCAACATTATTATTTCAATACGAATTAACCAAAGGCAATACGGATGTTATATTAAATCAGTGGCGGCTGGTGAGAGGAAAAGTTGGCGGTGCACACACTCAGGGGGAGCCCCAGAGGCGTGCAAATTTTTTTGGACTGACCCAAACTAACCCAAATTTTGATCTAAAAGTTGTAAAAAAAACACGCCTCGAAAATTTTTTTCATTTATTCTCAATTCAAACGTGGGCATTTACCATTTCTACAAAATAATAAATGAAGCACGGGCGGAGTTCGAGAAATTTATTAAAACAGTTTAATATAAAATAAAACATAAGGCACCATACAAATCAAATAGGAATCAAAGAAGGAGGCACAATTAACATTGACTATTTCACTAGCATTATTTTTCATTTCATTAGCATTTCACTAGTATTACACCAGCAATAAATTCGGTATTCACCTGACAATAACGCTACCTGGACAATACCAACAACATGGTATTTCAGCGACCATCTTTTGACATTGTCAAACTGGTATTTTTAATTTGAAGTTTTTATTCATAATTTTGCATTCTATTTATTTCAAAATCTTACGTGAAATAGTCATGACGAATACCACTCGAGAAAAAATTGTGTAGGCAAAATTGTTCTCAAGGTTTTATTCAAGTTTGTTGCTTTTCGGCAATTTCGAATATCTCGAAAAATACTAGTTCGATTTTGAAGTTTTTGGGGTCCATTTGTAGGTATCAAACTCCAAAAAGGTCAAAATCGGATTTTTATTTTTCGAAATATTCAAGAAAATCTACGTAGGGATATGTCTTTGGATATTTCTTATGCATAGCATAGCAGGACCTACGTACTTTGATGAGCTATGTCTGCCATACAGACATACGATCCTCTTTACATTTCAATTTTTTTCTTGCAATGATGATACCTTCAAAATATTGAAATTTGGTTAAAATTTACGGGGGCCTATTTTCAATGTTGATTGTGCCTCCTTCTTTATAAAAAATATCTACTGCACTGTCTTGCCAGACGAATCTGATTTCTTTGCGGTTTCCGGCAGGCTCTTCAAAGAAATATGCCGCCCTATGGCGCCAGAGATGCCGCCCTATGACGCCAGGGACGCCGCTAAAAAATCTAACCACTAAGATATTCCTGGAGTCAACGTTGACTCTCTATCGATAATCAAATGAGAAAAAAATTAAATTCCTTTGGTGTTCGGCGATTTCTTTATGAAGCACGGGCGGAATAAGTGAAATTTATTAAAACAGTTTTATATAAAATAAAACATAAGGCACGATACAAATCAAATAGGAATCAAACTAAAATATCTACTGCACTGTCTTTCCAGACGAAACTGACTCCTGTGCGGTGCGGAAGGCGGAAAGCGCTTCAAAGAAATATGCCGACAAAGATGCCGCGACGCTGCTAAAAAATACGCACAATGTCCGCGAACCGACTCTCAAATTTAATTGCCGCAAAAACTAATCCGGGCCGTTCGATCAGGTGGCCCCGTTTATACGTATAAAAACAGCTGGTTACTGGGAGCGCGGCGTGACCTTTTCCCAATGACTTTTCCAACGCATTGCCGTGTTGCTGCGGGGCCGTTGTGAGATGGGCTCGGACGGATAGTCCAGCGAGTTTAGTTTAGTCAGTCGCTTGAATTTTGAATTATTTGTCTAGGAAATTTAGGAATAATAACGACAGAATTTTTTTCCGTCGGGATCAAATTATAAAATGATAAGTAATTTGATCTGATGATTGTAATAACTATTGAACTAAAAAAAAAAAATATTTTAAAAGGACCGACATATTTTGCGCCAGTGCCACGGCCCCTTGGTCCCTTAGGGCCAGCCGCCACTGTATTAAATACAGCAAACGCATCAGGATGTTAGCAAAAAGCTTAGAACCAACGACCTGGGTTTTAGGTCAATGATTTTTGCTGACAATCCTGAATCGATTTGAATCGATAAGGCGTCATTTTCGAGTTAGTTGTAAATCTAAATTCAGGCGCTAAAGTTTTGGTACGGGCTACGCTACGGTCTACAGAAAGATGGGTCTCCGGTAAGTACCGTTATTTAACATTTATAAATTATGTCTAGTGTTCTCATCTACCAATCAACCCTTTAGTTGTAATCAATAAACTTAATTATTCTAAATGTTTTGGGACTTATTCTTTTAATTCATTAAAACCCCAAAAGATCCCAAACCCCCAGTTGCAACAAAATAGGTTGTCACAATATACTACAAGAACCTTGAACATACGAAAGCTATGTAAAAGGCTAAGGTAGAGTGAAAAGATCTCTCTTAATAAGAGAGACGACGCTCTGCATAGATGTCGACAGACAGATTGAATCCTCTCCAATAGCTAACTTCTGAGACATAGTAGCTGTGAAGCTATGGCCCTAAGGAAAAATCTGTATCACAGTCGTACCCATCCTTTTTAGCTTGGAACTTGCTCACTAGGCTGTAAGTTCAGGAACCTCTGGAATACAGACTGGAACCACTACGTTGAGATTCTAAGACCTAAGCTAGAAGACTCTTTTATGCCATGCTGTATGCAATCACTGCTGTATATGGACGAAGCTGTCAGCTTCGGACCTATCGGGGAAAGAAGAAAACCCCTTGGTGGAACTTTGACAATGACAAGTCTTGGAAATAAACCCACAAGCTTTTCAGAACTACCCATGTAATCTAAATAACCAGTGGACTGGGTCAGCCATAAGCAGTCCCAGCGTGCACAGGAAAATGGGTAATTCTAGCAAATATCCCTCACCTGTTTGTGAAACTGGTTTAGAAAGTGAACAAACAAGGCTGCCATTTAGGATACTAGATAAGAGGAATAAGTACAAATATGAATTCAGTTCACCAACATCTTGAAGAACAAAGACCTGACATCCTTGTTCTCACTGAAACTAAAATCAGTTCTGCAACACCTATTGTGAACTATCTTTATCCCGGCTATGACCTACACCACCGATTTCGACATAATTTTGGGATCTGTGTGTACATTAAAAATGACCTTTCATGTCATCGAGAGGAGAAGCTAGAACCAGCGAACCTTGATATCATATGGCTAAAATTCACCTCGAAGTCATCGACCAAGTTTATCTGCTGCCTCTACCGACCGCCAAGTAACACCGATTACCAAAACTTTTTCGCGACATTATCCGAAAGCTGTGATAGTATACAGTCAAACTATCCACAGGCGGAAATTGTCTTTTTAGGCGATTTCAACGTCCACAACATACCCTGGCTGAAACACCACAACAAAACAGATAACGAAGGCAGAGAAGCAGAAGCTTTTGCCATAAGTTGTGGTCTAACGCAGCTTGTCGATGAACCTACCCGTATCTCAGAAAGGGGCGAATTTGCAGCGCTTTTAGACTTGTTCCTAACCACCAATCCTGACTCGTACACAATTCAAGTAGATGCTCCACTTGGTTCGTCCGATCATAAACTTATAATAACAAAGTGCGAAATGCTCATCCCACCAAGCCTACAACCACTTCCTCGTAAAATGTGGCACTATAAATCGGCAAAATGGAATGACCTAAAACAGTATTACCTGGATTTTCCATGGCAAGAGGTTTGCTTTAAAACAGCTGATCCCACTATTTGCTGTAATGAAATAACACAAGTAATCTTATCTGGAATGGACGCATATATCCCACATACAACTAAACGTAGAGCTAATGCAAAACCTTGGTTCAACAGCCAGTGTCAAACGGCTGTACAGAAAAAACACAGAGCATATAACCTTTGGAAACGACAACAAACCGCTCAAAACCACACAGAATTTATAGAAGCCAGAAATAGTTGCAAAATTACTATTGACTCCGCTAAAGAAACATACAATCAAAGAATAAAAAACAGGTTGCTGAATTGTCCAAGTAGTTCTAGGTCTTTTTGGTCTCTTGCAAAAGCTGTTGGATCTAACTTCACCAAGTCATCCATACCACCACTTACAGATAAAAATAATCACTTAGCCACAACATCAGAGGAAAAAGCCAATATGCTTGCCCAAATGTTTTCCTCCAACTCCAACCTAACAGTGCCAAACGGAAAAACTCCACCGTTCATTGAAAGGGTTTTCCATAGTATGCCAGAGGTACCCTTTTGTCACAGAGAAATACGAAAATCCCTAAAAAAGCTGGATACAAACAAAGCAATGGGTCCGGATGGCATTCCCGCAATAGTACTCAAAAATTGCGCCAACGAACTCACCCCAACTTTCGCAAAATTATTCAATTTGTCTTACAGGCAAGGAGTATATCCATCATCATGGAAGTCTGCCGCAGTACAACCCATTCCAAAGAAAGGAAAAAAGACAGATCCGTTAAACTATAGACCAATTGCTCTACTTCCGGTGATATCAAAAGTAATGGAAAGAGTTGTGAACAATCACCTAACCAAGTACTTGGAAAAGTACAAAATTATCAACGATAAGCAATACGGATTTCGAAAATATAGGTCAACTGGCGATTTACTTACATACGTCACTCACTTATGGCAAAAAGCGATTGAGTTGCGGGGTGAAACAAGAACAATTGCCTTAGATATATCTAAAGCATTCGACAAAGTTTGGCATGAAAATCTGCTCAACAAGCTCAAAGCAATGGGATTATCGCCGAAACTTTGCACTTGGTTTGAAAGTTACCTAAAGGATAGATCCATTTATGTTGCACTGGATGGCCAGAACTCCAACTCTTACCAAATAAATGCTGGTGTGCCACAGGGAGCAATCCTTTCGCCAACTCTTTTCCTGATTTACATAAATGACCTCATAGATAAAACAGTAAATCCACTTTATTGCTTTGCAGACGATGGCAATGTAGTCTCCTCACTCATACCACCCACAGGTCTTTCCGCACGTGAATTCCATCATCTTAGACTAACTCAAATATCGCAGATAAATAACGACCTGGAGATAATAGAGGACTGGGGTAACAAAAACCTTGTACAGTTCAACGCGCAGAAAACCCAAGCAGCTCTGTTTTCAAAAAAGACCAGCACCGGTGAGCCAAACATCATGCTATCTGGAAGTGCTGTCACATTACAGAGTCAGTTGAACATCTTGGGGGTTACTGCAGAGACCAACATGTCTTGGCACAGTCACGTGGCAGATATTGCTAAAAGGGCCTCCCAAAAGCTGGGGGTGCTATTTCGTACAAGACATCTGTACACACCAAGCCAATTGCTGACACTCTACAAAGCCCAGATTCGACCAACTATGGAGTACTGCTCACATATATGGAGTGCAGCACCCAAACATACCTTAATGCTTTTGAATACCGTGCAAAAACGAGCTATCAAGCTGATCAATGACCCCGCACTTACTCGTAACTTGGATGGTCTCGAACATCGCAGATCTGTGGGCGATTTATCTCTCTTCTACAGGTACTATCACGGAAAATGCTCTGAAGAGTTGGCACGTATGATTCCACCGAGAGTAGCACCTACCAGGCGAACCCGTCAAACAGACGGTAACCATGAATTTACTGTCAAACTAGAGGCTCCAAGAACCTCATTATATCAGAATTCATATCTCTGGAGAACAGCATCGCTGTGGAATAAACTCCCTGCGACGGTTTTCCCTGCAGGTTACAACCTGAACCGTTTCAAGACCAACATACACCGACATTTCCGCGCACTTGCCGCTTCTCGAGCGTGATAGGACATTTCCTTGCGAGTGCGCATATCCGTAAAAAAAAAAAAAAAAGAAAGAAAAGTAAAAAGAATATTGGAATGTATTTCAATTGACGTGTGTGGACCATTAAGGCCTGCAACACATGATGGAAAACGATACTACGTGACATTTATCATCACACTTTTGCGTTTGTTATCTCCTAGAAAACAAGAGCTAAGCCAGAAAAGCTAAGAGAATAAGGTAAGTCAAAGCAAAATTCAACAATAAAAGAGACATAATTAGGGTAGATACAGAACAGAACAAAATGGGATCGCTGAGAGGCTAAATCGACCAATAATGGAAAAAGCCTTCTATTCGATTTTAAATTAGGTGAAAAAATGTGGGGCGAGGCCGCTTTGACCTCAGTTTTTTTATTGAACAGAACAGAAACTCCAACCCTGGCCAATCATAAACTGCTGAGGTATGGTATGGATATAACCGAAATGCATAAGATAAAGTTGTTTGGTTGCGAAGCTCACAAATTGATAACTAAGTAAAGAGGACCAAGAGTCAAAGTTAGAAAAAAAAGCCGAAAATTGTTTATGATTGGCTATAGACTATGGAACCCATTGGAAAAGAGTTCACTGAATATTCAAGTGAAGAAGAAGAAGAAAGTAAAACTGCACAAGACCTGGGTGAAGGTGAAATAAAGACCCCAGAAGAAGTGAGAGAATAAGAAGAATACCGGCGCACCTACCGATAAGTTTGATTGTTCACCAATGAACAAAATGTTAGGAGAATAAGGCGAGTCATTGTGATTACCATATTGTATGTTGATGTTATTGCTCTTTTTATTTTCTTTTGTTTGTTCACTTGTTTTTTCATGTTAGCATAGATATGTAACTACAAAAATTCTTGTGTTTTAAATGACTATAAATTAATAAATAATTAAATAAATAAGACTAGGTAGGTACCAACTGAATGACGTCGATGAAGATTTGTACCAAGATGCAAACCCTATGACAGCACTCTCGGCAGGGAATTTGCCATCAGAAGTTCCACAGAATTATAAAGATACAGTGAAAGACAGTAAATGCAGAAAAGAAGAGAAGCAACATTTTTTGAAAAAAAAAAAAAAATAAATAAAACGTGGACACTAGTGGAAGTTTCTAAGGATATGGAAATGATCGACTCAAAGTGGGAGTTTAAACAAAAATAGGTCAATGGTGTTCTAGTGAAGAAGACTAGATTGATGGCACGTGGCTTTTGACAGAGTGTGTTGAGTGAAGATGTTTATGCCAGTGGCTCGTATGGTCACTATAAGAGTGCTTTTGTCATTGTACGTACGGATTTTAAATTTAAATCTAAACTTATGAATGTTACCATTGTTATTGTTATTTGCATTTTCTATTTTATGTTTTATGTTTTATATTTTACGTTTTGTTATTTTGTATTTTATGTTTTATAATTTATATTATTTTATGTGTTATACTTTGTATTTTATGGTTATGTTTTTTATACATTACATGTTAATGGCTACATGTCCGCACCTTCCATAGTGGTGATTGGATAAAGATTTTTGTGAATTTAGTTTATTTGTGTCATTTTATTTTTGTTTTTTATTTTTTAATAATATTATGAGACATGTAGTATAGGTAATTCTAGAATTAGGAAATTGCTTTGCCAGTGGATAATAAAGATAATTTTCATTTGATTTGATTTGACGTGCAGGAAGATTTTTATGTACAGCAGTTAGATATAAAGTCTGCGTGTTCTTGTATGAAACCTTGGATGACCCTGTATATTTGTATCAGCCCGAAGGAATAGAAGGAGATCCTAAATTGGTATGTGAGTATGTGGCAATGCGTATTCTCCTCTTTTTTTCCCTGTCAAATGTGGAGAGAGAGGCAGAAGACAGAGAAGGATATATATAAATAGGAAACCCCTACATAAGGGCTATATCTTTCTTATCGTATGAATCTCCTGTCACCTGTTTCTCCGAGTTGGCGTGCTTCCGCTTATCTTGCACTGATGAGAGTTAACAGTAGATGTTTGAAATTTAGATAAAACTGCGGCGATATTTCAGAGTGTATTACAGATGGAAGAATGAACTCTTTATAAGAGAAGATATTTTAGAAAGATGTCGTTGATTTAGTGAAATAATTTTAATGTTTTTCGAAATATCAGTGAAATATGATAAAAAAATACAGCTTTTTCTTCTCTTAATTTGAAAAAGGAAAGGATAATCGGCGCATTATTCGCTTTTTCATGAGTGAAGTAACATTGAATTTGTCAATTTCAATAGTTTGGACTATTCTTACTGCTCTAGACAACAGAAGTTACCTAATTAGGTTTAATACTAAGCTACCTAGCTCATAATGTCTATTCAAATCTACCTCAATGATTTAAATTGACAATTTCTTGTAATGGGAAATTATAGTGAAAGATCACTATATTAATTTTATTTCCAAAAAAAAATTATCTATGAGTTTAAATAATTTTTCTACAGGCATTTCAGAACTGGATAAACTTAATAGTTATTTATACAAAAAGTGAGTCAAATGAATAAACATTTCCTAACCCACGTGATGTATACAAAATTTCATCCCATTTTGATGGATATTCAAAAAATAAAATACAAGGACTGAGGTTATAATGCAGGTAAGTAAAGTCCGACAAATACCATTTTAAAGTCACGTGATACTGGTGGCAAAAAACGTATGTCCATTGATTATGTCGTTCATATCACCTACAAAACGCTACTGCTGATTAATTACTATTGAATTTTAGGATATGTTCCCACTAGCATTTTACAAACGCGTTTCTGAAGTAGTATTAACCAATCAGAGGGCAATTTTAATACTTGCAATTGTTGCGAGACTCACTTTTGTCGTATCTGCTGTCTGTTGTAATACATTCTGAACTTAAACTGGGTACCCGTTTTCTATTTGCTTCTTTTCGAGTTGGAAAAAGGTTAATATAGTCAAAATTATTAGCTGTGTTTGTTCATTGTATTATTTTCGAAAATAACTTTGACAAACTAATTGATGACAGTGGCGGATTCTATTTCAGGTAAGAATATTATGAAGAATAATTAGACAGCAATTTTTTTGTCAATTTTACTATCACCGCTGTTTGAGATGTATTCAACAAGGATAGAGAAAAATCACGTGACTTTAAAATGGTATTTGTTGGACTATATATAATACTAATACACCTTTTCCATCTGTAATTGCGAATATATCACTTAATTTTAGGAATAGTAAAATAATATTGCGAATAAATCAAATCTAATTGAAAATAGTCACTTGATATTGCGAATATATTAAATGCAATTGAGAAAAGTTCAATATAATTGCGAACACAACAAATGTAATTGAGAATAGTTAAGTGTAATTGCGAATATATCATATGTAATTGGGGAAAATCAAATAAAATTAGTAATAAATCAGATGTAATTGAGCCTTTTAATTTTTCAATCAACATCTGTATGTTGTTGCTAAAAAAACTAAGTCTGTTGTTGAAGAAAGCTTTTGTTTACATAAATATAGGTAGATTTATGTCAAAGAAGGGCGACACAAAAATGGAATTTCGCAATAATTGTGTTATAATATGCAGATCAACCGATCAACGATGACAAGAAAGAGTCGACAGAGAAAATATTTGATTATGTCTTAATTATATTTGATTAATTCGCAATTACATTTGATATATATTCGCAAAATCAAATGATGAATTCGCAATATAAATTGCTATATTCGCAATTACATGTGGAAAAGGTGTCGTATATTACATACCGAGTAGGGAAGTGTTTCATTACTGTCGAGAGATTTATATAGTCAATCGAGACGCTTCGCGTCTCGATTGACTATTAATCTCGAGACAGAAATGAAAACTTTCCTCCGAGGTTTGTATACTATTTTAATTGCAAGCAGATCATTTATTATGATTAGTCAATCAATTTTTTTAATATGTATTAAAAAAATTAAACAAACATGCCAAAATGTGTCATTCACTGCTTTGACGTTTTTTACCTGACATGTTCTCATTGTTGCCAGCAAAGGTAAATAAATTAGAGTGAGGGAAATCGGTGAGGGAAGTCGAATAGGGAAATCGGTGAGGGGAATCGAAGAGGGAAGTGACACAGGTAAAGTTTCACTTCCAAATTTTTAAAAAGTCAGTAATGACAAGATTACATATTATATGATTGCAAATAAAAAATGTTAATATGCCAGAGTGAATTGGAATAGTAAATTATTACATGAGCGATTATGCAGGGCGGCAATATTGTAAAGTGCGTGTTTTTCTTTAGGTAGATTTATTTTCTCAAAAAGGACTCCAATAAGTTTTTCAAAAGTAAGGGTACAATAATAGTTATTAACATTACAAGTGCGATTATGAGCATGATCACAATAACGAGTGTGAAGGATTAGAACGACGAGGTCGTAGACCGAGTCGTTCTAATCACACGAGTTTTGTAGTCATGTTTAAACTCACGTGTGATGTACAACGTTTTATCTACAAAGCGAAAAATAAGAATATTTTTCCAATAGGCTCGTACAGCATATTTTTTTTATGACATATTCTAAAAGAGCGTATTGAGTTTAGCAGTTGTGCAAAATTTCATAATTTTCCGAGCCCTTGTTCATATTTAAATAAATTATCAAAAAGCTCCAAATTTGGAAGTTTTGAAACACGCGGTGACGTCACTGCATCTCTCACGTTGTTCGTGTGACGGCCTTTAGCCCGTCTTGACTCGAGAGATAACGTCATACCATCTCTAAGCGATGAATTTCTGAGGCATAATGTTTTATTATTCAAAGCCGCATAACTTTTTTAATATTTATCCAATTGCGCTGAATTTTTTTTTGTGTGCTATATGTGAGTAATACTCCATAAAAATATCAAAAAACGTGGTTAATGAAACCTCACTGAACGAGCCTATTATTTTCGTTCATTAATAGTTGTCTACCTTCATTTTACCTTTACAGGTTTACCTTTGACATTTGTCAAATCACCAACGTTTGTGTCCCGAGGGCCTCTGGCCCGAGGGACACCAATTGCGGGTATTAACACCTGATAATTCCCGTGGTACATAGATAATTTTATATCCTACTGAATTTACTGTATTCTGTCTATTTTTATAAAGGAATAAACCATAAACCAAAATTTCTATTTTTTCTCAAAGTTTTACCTATTGAAGGTAAAAGCGGTAGTTATGGAAATCCTTAACTCCCTTGGGAGTTATGATATCCTTAACTCCCGCGCGGGAGTTATGAAATCCCTAATTCCCTTGGGAGTTAAGACCCTGTTTATGACTATCGTAACCAAGGTATTATATGATTATAATAGTACAGTAGAATATAATATTAATTAATGAATCAGATTAATTAATGAAATTAGATTAGATTTAAGAAATGATCAAAAATCCATTTTCTGAAAAAGAGGATTTTTAATCATAAATACCAAAGTCTACTTTACCGCAAACTATGCGGTAACGTTAACTTTACCGCACACTTTGCAGTCCACTTTACCGCATACTATGCTGTGAAGTTAACTTTACCGCACACTATGCGGTAAAGTTACTTTACCGCATAGTATGCGGTAAAGCGCCACTTTCCATTTGCAAATAAGTGTGGTAAAGTGCACTTTACCGCACGCTCGTAGGTGAAGTCTATTATTAGTTTCTTCATCCAAATGTGCTTATTTCGAAAAGAAGTGAGAGAGGAAAGAGACCAACGAAAATTTACTTTGTTATCAATTTGTTATTGTATTGTGCACAAGATAACATTGAGTTCAGTAGCGTAACTTCAAATCCGAGCCCCCCCCGCAAGGATTTTCTAGGGGTCCATGTTTTATTTATATGTTTTTTTTTTTTAATTTTTTTCATATATACAGGGTGTCCGTTTTAATTGATACCACTACCTATTGCTATCTCCGAAACGATAAGAGATACGAAGTCGGTTGAATTAGAAAAAAGTGGCAGATTTTATAGCGTTATCCATTTGTCGAATCAGGGCAAAAAAAAATGTATCCTTATCCTTAGATGTTACATGCTTTTAGAAAAAGATGCGGCTACACTCAGTGCGGCACTGATGACAAATGGAAATCGCCATTAGTGTCCATTGAAGGTAAGTTCACAGGGATGCCGAATTCTTGCTCGTTTCCGAGATATCAAAGAAAATGTAAACACAGCCAAAAGCCATGTGAAGATAACAATTGCGCCATTTTGTAGAGAAGAAGAAAAGTTGAAACTTTTGTGTTGAACATTTTTTCCAAAAGTTGATATATTTTGAAATATTAATAATATAAGTTTTAGGCATTTCTACATTTTCTTATCTTGGCAACCCTGTGGAATTCCCTTCAATGGATACTAAAATCTGCCACTTTTGTCTAATTTAACCGTCCTCGTTCCTTTTACAGTTTCGGAGATAACAATAGTGGTGTCACCTAAAAGGGACACCCAAAAAAAAACCTACAAAACCGGAAAACTGAAAAAATAAACAATATACGGTATATGTATGTATATGAATAAATAAATAATATGCATTTACATAAAAGGTGGACTAGAATGAAACAACGCTTCTATTTTTTTATTTTCGGTTGTTTTAAAATCCGTCCAAAAATAAGAAAACAAAAGAGATACATAAATCAAATTTTGAAAATAAAACAAAAAATAATGATAGTGTGGTTGCTGCAATGCGATACCTACTGTTCACTTTTTCAATGGTAGGGTATATATCACGAGGTTCATAGGTTAAAGTATTTTCTTTCAGTTGAGCACTTTCTTGTCGCCAGGCCATGGGCCCCGCGAGGCTCCCCCGCATCTGCGTGCCCTTAGTTACTGATGGAGTTTGACAATAAAATCATTTAAGATGAGCCGCATTGAAAGTACTTATGCTTAGTAACGAAATATCTCCAAAACAGTTAACATTTATAGCTGGCATAAATAACCGGTAGGAAGGTAGGTAGGGGAGGGTGGGCCACCATGAGACGCGTTTACCATGAGACAGTCGCCATTATTTTTTAATAACGTGGGCTATTTGTCTCCATTTCACAGTACATCCAGTATTAAACATGTTAGTCTTATTTCTGCTGCCACAGAAGCTGCACGTGCGCCCCCGATTTTTTTTTCCGGTTTCGATTTGTTTTCGTCATAGTGAAATTTCTTTTGCTGAAAGTTCAGAGTTCAGTACTTCATCAGTCGTTCCCAATATATCTTTATTTTGTTCTGAGGTTTCCAACACAACAGGTGGATGTTAATTTCATTGTTTATGTATATTACGAGTCGACTTTTTCACGTTTTACCAAAATATTGCGGTTTGTAACTCAGACCTACCATGGGCTACAATGAGACACGAAGTTTGAGCCACCTTGAGAGGTGGTTCAAATGTTGAGAAAAAATATTTTGTTCAAAACATGTCACGGGGACGCAAAAGAAAATCTTAAAAAGGCCTGCTTAGTGCCGAATCGATAAAAAGGGCAGTCGAAGATGTGATTAAACATAAATTAAGCTTTTAAGGAATGCAGCAGAGAAAAACAACGTAAAACATCAAACATTTGCAAAATATGTTGAAAAAACACTAAATAATGAAGAAAAGTTACATTACCGCCCTCGTTACGATGTATTATTTTTGAATAAACCTCATATTTTTCTCCTTATTTCTTATTTTTTATGTATGTCTCAAAGTGGTCCACCTCATAAGCTACCTTGAGACAAAATCAGATCTTTTTAGATTCCTCTATAAAATAAAATAAAGAATATTGTGTTAATAATTTATTCAAAAAATGTGTGCAATAAGATGAAAGATTATGAGGCTCACGAAACTGCAACGAAAAAATTAAAATTACCAATTTTATCCCCAAAAAAGTGAAAACTGTCTCAACGTGGCCCACCCTCCCCTATATGGAGATTGTTATGTGTGGAGTTTCACAAGTTTAGTAATCCAAGCTATTTTCAGATTTAATGCAACACCTTAGAGTAAAAATGTAGGTATACTAAAAGTTTCCAGAATAAAAAAAAAACAAAATTAATTGATGTTGCTTACAAGCTTACCAAACCTTAGTTGAATCTATTGCTTCAAATAATCGAATAGAAGCCTATAGTTTAAGCTCAACGTAGATATTCATTGACCTAATTGATCCAATCCCACATTCAATTTGGTACGGACCTGGCAAATCTGATATGTGGAAACATTTATTTGAGCTTTGTTTTTGACGTGCAATATAAAACAGCCACAAGTTACGCAGTTCCAATTCGCGCTACATTTAATTATTTGTATAAACTAAACATTGTAATGTCTTTAATCAGTTCAATCTGAGTTTGAAAATCTATATCCTACATAGATCTGGTCAAGTTTTTTTTGAGTTTTTGTGCTTTTTCTTGTGTCAAGTTGGTTATAGAGCACAATCATGTATATTAAGGCAAAACAAGAATAATGGTAGGTAATATTAGTATTATTGAACTATGGCTGTAGATTCTTAATTTAACCTATCGGTTCGGTTCGGTTCAAATGCAGAATTTTAATCGGGTAAACAAATATTTGTTTTATTGGATAGTGAATATCCAGACGATAATATTAAACCTAGTTGGTTATCATAGTAATACAACTAGGTATTTTTGAATTTTTGTTTGCACCATTTGAATATGTTACTCGATGTCATAATATCTAATGTTGTCAAATATCCGTATAGTACCTTGCTAGAGACGCCCTCATCCTCTAGGTGTATCTATTTAGTTCAATTTATCCTGAATAAAGTAGGTATAGCAGAGCAGCATACCACAATTATCAGTGATTATTTCATTGATTATAAAATAGACCAATCAGACAACGTCATTTTTTGAATGAATTTTGTTTAAATAAGTGATTATATCACAAGACCTTGTTTATCAGCGATTATTTCATTCATTATAAAATGGACCAATCAGACAACGTCATTTTTTGAATAAATTTTGTTTAAATAAGTGATTATTTCACAAGACCTGTTTATCAGCGATTAAATTTTTGTTTACCTTTTTTGACAGAATTTTGATAGAAATATTCTGACATTTTATAATAAAAAATAGAACTTTTTGTTTGTTGCTGCCTAATAATTATTCAGGAAATAATCTAGCCGTATCACTCGACCTAGAAATTTAAATGGATTAAACTATCCAAATATTTTTCGCACAACTTTGCTTTTTGGCAAATAGTTTCATGCACAATAACTTTTAAATAAAAGCCCTCGACCGCTTCGCGGTCTCGAGCTTTTATTAAGTTATTGTGCATTCAACTATTTTCCAAGCAAAATCATGCTCAAAATATGTTGCATAGTTTAATCGATTAAATTTGAAGGTCTTGTGATATAATATATGATTAAATTTTTGTTTACCTTTTTTGACAGAATTTTGATAGAAATATTCTGGAATTTTATAATAAATAGAACTCCTTGGATAGGATTGACGCCAACAATTCAATCCTAATTATTCAGGAAATAATCTAGCCGTATACCACTCGACCTATAAATTTAAATGGATTAAACTATCCAAATATGTTTTGCATAATTTTGCTTTTTGGCAAATAGTTTCATGCACAATAACTTTCAAATAAAATCCCTCGACCGCTTCGCGGTCTCGGTCTTTTATTAAGTTATTGTTCATTAAACTATTTTCCAAGCAAAATTGTGCTCAAAATATGTTGAATAGTTTAATCAATTAAATTTGAAGCTCTTGTGATATAATATATGATGTGTTTGCAAAAATACCAAGATTTCGAATTTGATTTTTTACAGCTAAAACTTTAAGTTTTAGAGACGATGTCTATTGGTACATGGATACCTTAAACATGAATCTATTTTTTGACGTTGCGATATACAGGGTGTTCCATTAAAACTAGTGGAGAATTTCGATGATGAAAAACAGTTTTTTTTTGACTCGCCCTGTATAAGTTTTTCAAAAAATTGAAACCTACTAGAAAAAACTTTAGACCAAGAGAAATCGAATGGCACAAACTGTAGGTAGCTGGCTCACCTGGATTAAAAGTTATAAGCATTTAAAATGGGTCACTCTCGGCTGGGACACCCTGTATAGAAAAAAATTTGTTTCATCTATTTTTTATACAAGCGAGTAGAAAAAGCTTAATAAGTGAAAAGTAGAGAGGGGCATATACCGGGTGTCCACGAGATCACTTTACGGCTCCCATTTTTTGATTTGTCTATCGATATCAACAAAACTTGGTAGGGTTGATATTCTAACCAAACGCCATTTTTATGCATTATTGACAAGTTTTCTTGACTTCCGGTTTCACCGGAAATGACCGGAACTTTTAATTTCTAAATGGCACACCCTGTAGATTTTCTGTTTTTTGGATTGTACAGATCGTTTTACGTCCTAATGCACCACTTTTGAAGCAAGTTTTGTCCAAATTTTGTTTTTAAATTAAATTTTAATTTTTTAACTAGAGTGCCATGATCATCTTAAAATGACTGCATACTTTACTTAATTTCAGAAAAATACAAACTGAATTTTATCTTTGTAAACTTCATTATTTTAGTATTTTTGCCCTAGCTCAAAAACTAGAATAGGAACATATCACTTTATTAACATTACTAAATGCAGTATTTTGAAGCGAATCCAACAATATAATACACTACGACATTTTTCTTAATTTTCGTTCAAATATTTTTGTTTTATTATGTATTTTATTATTTTTTTTTCTAATTGAAATTTAATTTGAAAACGAAATTTGGACAAAGTTCGATTTAAAAGTGGTACATTAGGACGTAAAACGATCTGTAGAATCCAAAAAACAAAAAATATACAGAGTGTGCCATTTGAAAATCGAAAGTTTCGGTAATTTCCGGAGAAACCGGAAGTCAGGAAAACTTGTCGTGAAAGCACAAAAATGGCATTTCATTAGAATTTCAAGCCTACCAAGTTTCGTTGATATCAATGAACAAATAAAAAAATGGCAGCCGGAAAGTAATCTCGTGGGCACCCGGTATGCAAAAAGCATGTATTGCATAATTTGCATGTTTTATGCATTTTAATTTAATTCTGCATATTTCTTTGAAAACCGGCATATAGTGCATAAAATGTATCAAATTTAGACAAAAGGCGTCAATGAAGGGAAGAATTTTTACATATTCAACTATTCAGCAGGTACGCTATTACCGGAAAACCTACCGTGAAAGATCCTTCACTGAGCCTTGTTATGGGAATTACACCACTGTTCAACCTGATTACCTATAATTTGGGACCTACTAGCCTGGAAGTAGAGCAATAAATATTTACACTATCGATTTTTGAAGATGTTCATATTTATTTGAAGTTGTGATTTTGTTTTTGGGAAAGAGGTTTCTGAAAAATTCGAAATTGTTTTAGCAAAAAATAACAGTTACCAGTTTATTTTCAAAGTAGTAGAAATTTTAATGGGAAATTTTGATGAATCTATTAATTTAGATTTAGATCCTAAAATCGTGGCCGTCTTAAAAAACGCACCCATAATTATGTCAGTTGACGCGGAAAGAAGTTTTTCCGTACATAAATATACGCATTCTGATAGAAGACAGAAATTTTTGCTAGAAAATATTTAGAAATATTTAATTTTTTATTGTTTTAACAACTGTTAGTTTGGATTTTTTATAAATCATCAACAATACAACAGTGTTTAATATTTCAAATTTCTTTATGCATATTTTCAAAAATACTTGCATATTTTGAATAAAATATATGCATATCTATGCGCATAATTCTTATACTTTTATATGCATATTTGCCCTTCTCTAGTGATAAGCCTTTTGGGATTATCGCGCTTGGTGGCAATATTGTTCATTTGTTATTAATAATAATAAAAATTAAAAAAATATTGAAGTTTAGTTCGTTGTATAACCTTTTGATTTTTGAATACCACTCGATGTTTCAGGATTACCTAATACTTTAACCTAACATTCAACACGTTACCAGCAACACCACTCCTCCTTCAGAGTCGTGGTTTTGCTGCGTAATGCGTTTCGTGACAGGTAAAAGTATTATATGATAATCCTGAAACCTCTTGTGGTATCACATTCGATTATACAACTCACTGTACATTATTGCCACATGACACGACAGGTTTAATAAGTGATAAGCCTTTTGGGATTATCGCGCTTGGTGTATTAAAGTTTAGTTCGTTGTATAACCTTTTGAATAAAACTTTGAGAACAATTTTGCCTACACAATTTTTTCTCGAGTGGTATTCGCCATGACTATTTCACGTAAGATTTTAGAAATAAATAGAATGCGAAAATATGAATAAAAACTTCAAATTAAAAATATCAGTTTGACAATGTCAAAAAATGGTCGCTGAAATACCATGTTGTTGGTATTGTCCAGGTAGGAATATTGTCAGCTGAATACCGAATTTATTGCCGGTGTCATACACTCTAGTGATAGTAATGACGAATACCACTCGAGAAAAAATTGTGTAGGCAAAATTGTTCTCAAGGTCTTATTCAAGTGTTGCTTTTCGGCATTGCCAAGCAACAAACTTTCATACCTTTCGGAAATTTTGCCGACCAATTTTTTTCTCTTGTTATATATTATATATGACTATTTCACGTAAGATTTTGAGAATAAATAGAATGCAAAAATATGAATAAAAACTTCAAATTGAAAATATCAGTTTGACAATGTCAAAAAATGGTCGCTGAAATACCATGTTGTTGGTATTGTCCAGGTAGCAATATTGGCAGCTGAATACCGAATTTATTGTCGAATGTAATACCACGAGAGGTTTTAGGATTACCGGATAATACTTTTACCTGTCACGAACCGCGTTGGTGTTGCTGGTAACGCATTGAGTGTCAGGTAAAAGTATTAGGTAATCCTGAAACATCGAGTGGTATTCAAAAGGTTATACAACGAAATAAACTTCAATAACTTTAATTTTTATTATTATTAATAACAAATGAACAATATTGCCACCAAGCGCGATAATTCCAAAAGGCTTATCACTAGAGAAGGGTAAATATGCATATAAAAGTATAAGAAATATGCGCATAGATATGCATATATTTTATTCAAAATATGCAAGTATGTTTGTAAATATGCATAAAGAAATTTGAAATAATAAACACTGTTGTATTGTTGATGATTTATAAAAAATCTAAATTAACAGTTGTAAAAACAATAAACAATTAAATATTCCTGAATATTTTCTAGCAAAAATTTCTCTTCTATCAGACGCATATATTTATATACGGAAAAACTTCTTTCCGCGTCAACTGACATAATTATGGGTGCGTTTTTTAAGCCGGCCATCCATAGACAAGCCAGGTCATCCATAAACAAAGTTTCAAATTCAAATATCCCGCCAAAATCATTTTACTTTGACCCAAACCTATAGAGGCGCCACATATATAATTTTTTTTTTAACATGGGAGTTACCATTCTATATCCCCACTTAAACCTTATTCTCTTCTATCTTTCCCATTTGAAACGCATTGATGTCAGGAATCTGTCAAAGTGTGTATAACAAGTTCTGTGTATAACAATCACCATCAATAAAAAAATTCGATACAACGTAGTAACTAAACTTCAAACTTGGGAAATTTCCTATCAGAATATAACACGTGCATAAAATATTTCCTAAAGGAAATTTTAAAAAAAATCGTCTTTAGCCATTTTTTTTGAACCAAACCATCCGTGCATAGCACCAAAGAGAAAATTCCTCACCCTTCGGGACTTTTTCAGGCGCTATGCACCTATGATTTTTTTGAAAAATTGGCTTCACGTGGGAACGTGGGTGGCTTACTACCTCCACTAGAGGTGGCCAGGGGTTCGGTTTGATAGGAATCGAATGGCAACCGGAGAAATTTCCGAACGCCATGCAATATTATCGGATTGCTATGCTCCCAACCAATCAGAGTGCGTGTATTCGTGCTTGACAGTTGACAAAATGATAGTTGACAGGGTATTTTTTGATTTTGGTTGACAGTTGAATGAAAGCTTGTGTTGTTTACGTTTAGTTTTCAAGACAAGAGGAGTTTTCAATTTTGTTCTGCTTTTTACCGGTTTCGCCAGTGATGCGAATACACCAAATCGAACGGTTCGTTCTTTACAGAATAGGCTTCCAGGGTTCTGACCAGTTCCCCTAGTAGAGTGTTTTTTAGGATTTCCTCCTTATCGGCAGGTAGTTCGCAGCATCTTTGTAGCTTGGTAGAGACCAGGTGTAGTTGGCAGAGACCAGGGAGGCTACCTGACGTCGCCTCTTGCGTCTGTCCAGAGTTTTCTCGTTGGACGTCTCTGATCTGATTATTTTTTTGGCCTTAAGGGGGGCGCGTTCTGGTCCTCTTGTGGAGGTGGAGGTGGAACTGGCGTCGCCGCCCGTGGACTTAGGAAGCGGGCACTGCTCCAATCAGTGTGCCTTCTGCTTCCTTTTGTCCTCTGCCCCGCAGATTCTTTTGCATCGCCTATGACGGTTGTAGGTTGTTTTGGTTTTTTTTTTTGAGGTGAGCTACTTGGTCCAGCCTCAGGATTGGTTGTTTGTATTCTTTTTTTTTTTCCTGTTTTTCTTCCATACTTGTTCCCACGACAATCAATGGAAATAAACCGTCACCGCCGGTAGAGCCCCGCATGCCGACGGAAGGCTTCTTGACAACAAATTTAATATAAATAAGTGTAAAAAAAAAAATTTGTTTCGCCAGGGTTTGTACTTGCCACCAGCATTTGCCTTCCTTGTTTAACAAATAAAAATTGACTGAAACAAATCAATGACGTCAAAAACGTTCGTCGGTTCTTAAACCAAAAGTCATTCATTTTAATTTGTCAAAAAAATTGAATGTGTCATATTAATTAATCTACGACAACACTTTTTTTTTCAAGTTTCAAGGTCAAGTATGAACCCTGGTGAAACGAACCTTACCTACGCTTTACAAAGTCAATTATCAGGTTTTTATTAAGAACGAACAGATAAAGTTATACCAAGGAGAGGAGGCTGTGTGCATGTGTCCGGATTAGGAAAGAAGCAACGTGTATTTCATGCAAATTTTCGTTTATTGAAATTCAGCGTATTAGAGCACATTCAGCTTTCGCCATCATCAGTACCTACTACTTGCCAGGTGCCGACACAGAAGTTAAAATTGTAAAAGGACAGTGACGTCGAGAATAAAAAACATTACGACACGACGAGAATTTACACCGAAGCGGCACTGATATTAGGTACCTGTTGCTTCCCAGGCTCAGCCAAAATTGACTCACCAGTTTCCGAAGGACACTTTTGCGAGCACTCACCCTCATCACGTAAATCGCCCGAATGCGCAATTGTTTTCACATTTGACCAAATATGTATAGTACTGTCATTAGTATACCCTTCTGCCATAACTTTATCTGTCTTGTTACAATTTTATACTATTATGTGTCGGAACCTGCCAAGTAGTAATGATGATGCCGAAAGCCGAAAGTGCTCTACTACGCTGAATTTCAATAAATGAAATTTTGCATGAAATACACTTCGTTTCGTTCCTTAGATAAAGTTATGGCAGAAGGGCATAGTAATGATAGTTTTATACATATTTGGTCAAATGTGAAAACAATTGTGCATTCGGGCGATTTACGTGATGGGGATAAGTGCTTGTAAAAGTGTCCTTCGGAAGCTGATGAGTCAATTTTGGCTGAACCTGAGAAGCAACAGGTACCTACCTTATATCAGTGCCGCTTCGATGGAATCTGAAATACCTTGTGAAATCATTAGTCACCAATTTGTGAACTTGTAACATAATCTGTGCCTACATCAGAAGTTGAGATTGAGTCACAAGGTCAGAGTACCAGACGCTCCATTCCAGCTTTCTCTGCGGTGCATACGCGTTATGGTAGAATTATTAAGCCACTAGTGAGATTAGCCCTTTGAAGCTTTGACTTACGCGGAGAAAAATGTTATGTGGTCAATTTATGAAAACATCTAGTTTGTAGATTGTCACTGTCAGATATTGTTAACAGCATTCAGTCAGTGATAATGCGAAAGACCATCCGATCGATGATCGATGTTTTCATCTCTATAAAGTTATAATCATTTGTGTAAATTGAGTTGGCTGATAAAGTGAATGGAAGTTTAGTTATAGTAGAGTGAATGGATTGAAATATTCGCTCTAGAAATCGATTTACCTCCCACTTTTTTGTCACAAGCTGAATTATTTAGGGATCAAAGTTCATCATAAGGTAACCCTTACTCCGGAGGTAATACAAAATTAGACTGCGCAAAAGGGCACTATCATCAAAAATCGAGATATTGATCGCACCGTATTGAGAAAAAAATACTTTATCCAATGCACAATAAGGTCATTGTAGGGAGTATTGTTTTATAATCATTAAAAAAAAAAATTACCTTTAGCTCTTATGACCGAAAAAAGCTTTAATTGTAAATATCTCGATTCCAATCGTGCAAAAATTTGGTTAAAAGTCATGTTTTTTAAATATACCTTTCATTTACCGAAAAACGTAGGCTTAAATGAAAAAAAAAAATCCTTATAAAAGTTTCGCTTCTGTATTGTCCAGATAACAGTGCAAACCACATATTTTTTGCTTCTATAAATTACCAATGATATAACAATAAACAATAAGAGATGTCAAGGGCTTATGGGAGAGCAAGATCTGACCGGCGATTTTCTCGACTCGCTCTGCATCCCTCTCAGTGTTTATAAAGTTCGCCTTACGAGTCTAGCACTATGGAAAGAATGCGGATAAAGAAATTGCAATATTGCCTATTTGACTTCCAATAGAAAATACCTTAATATTTATCTATGTTACACACTTACATTTATAAGGAAAAAGTAATATTTAAAAACGCTGCGCGCACACCTGTGACAGGACGCATAAAGCTCGAAATGAATGGCGTTATTACCCCTTGCCCTTCAGACGTCGTAGTGCTAGACTCGTAAGGCGAACTATACTTATTATGGGATCTCTTTCACTCTGTTGCATTATTTTGTACAGGGATTATTAATTTATCCACTTGAAGGCGAAGAATGTTTCATGGTGTATGGTGTATTACTTTATGCTAATTTGCCTTTAAGGAAAATAAAAAATAAGATAAATTAATGATATTATCAAAATACATATACAGGGTGTTCCACGAACATCAAAACAGAGGCGTTTTAGGGTATTTTAAGGTCGATTAAAAAATACGCGCGAACACGTCAATTTTCATTTTTTCAGAAACACTTTTGTAATAATTTCAATTTGTTTCTATTCATCACATCACCCCTTATGAAAGGTAACGTTCACCCTTTTCATCAAGATAAGGAAGATGGGTCGAATGGTACTTTGATTTAAAGGTATTTTGATTCTCGTTAAAACTCCGTACCTATGTGATTCTTTTTTTTTGTATTGAGAGTAATTTTCACCCTTATTACTATAATAGTGTGGGCTGAATAGCATCTTGTTTTGAAGATATTTCAAATAACAGCATTTTCTAACTATTTAACATTGAAGGATTAATTTTTTTCTTCCTTTTTTATGTCGATGGGGTTGAAACTGAGTTAAATTCTCGATTCGGTAAAAAATACTAGAAGAAGTGTTAATTTGAGAATACAAGGGCCAGAAAATTGTTTCTTATTTAGCCCATAGCAACTTTGACAGTGAATATTTTGAGATTTTCAAAAAAAAATACGCACTTGTGACGAGAATCAAAATACCTTTGAAAGACAAGGTACTAAACTTTAGTACTACTCGACCCAAATTCGGCATCTTCCCTATCTAGAAAGGAGAGGTTAAAGTCACCCCACCGGATGGGGTCGAAAAGTTTTCCTCTTGAATACACAGTTGACGTGTCCGAGCGTTTTATTCAATCGACCTTGAAATACCCTAAAATGCCTCTGTTTCGATGTTCGTGAAACACCTTGTAGGTATATGTATTTTGATAATATGAATAATTTATCTTATTATTTTTTATTTTCCTCAAACGCAAATTATAAAGTAATATACCATACACCCTATGAAACATTCTTCGCCTTCAATTGGATAAATTAATAATCCCTGTACAAAATAATGTGACAGAGTGAAAGAGATCTCATACGCATCAACACTCAGAGAGATGCATAGCCAGTCGAGAAACTCGGCTGTCAGATCTTGCTCTCCCATAGACCCTTGACATCTCTCATTGTTTATTGTTATATCTAAACCGAGATATTCACGTTTAAAGTTTTTTTCCGGCCATAAGAGCTAATGGTAATTATTTGTTTTGAATGAATTTAAAATAATACTCCCTACAAAGACCTTTTTGTGCATTGGACCGGTTATGAAGTATTTTTTTCTGTATACGGTGGTATCAATATCTCGATTTTTGATGATAGTGCCCTTTTGCGCACTCCAATTTTGTATTACCTCCGGAATAAGGGTTACCGTATCATGCACTTTCATCCCTGAAAAATTCAGCTTGTGACACCGAAGTGGGAGGCAAAGTCAAAATAAGTCTTGATCTACACCATACTATTAAGTGTGCTTTATTACACAACAGCCAACAACCATGCAGCTTGCCGGGACGCATCTAAACATTCCGGTATAGGATTCGGCACCTAGGCATATTTCATTGGTCCGTTTGAATTCGAACCGCTAATTAATGCGGAGTGCCGAAATCCGTACTTGAATATTGAACGGTGCTGAGCCTCAGGTCGGAATGGTATATACATATACTATGTGGAGTGCCGAATCAAAGGTCAAAATGTTAAACAGTGCCCAGCTGCAGGTTGGAATGTTACTCCGTTAGCGCGGCACAAAATCAACAAACAAACTTTATTTACTTTTTGTTAAACATTTATTTTATTTCAACGATACATTTCAAAAAATCTTGGACAATAATTTGCAGTGGCGGACCCAGGGGAGGGATTATAAAAACCTGAAACCTGGCAAATTAGAATAGAAAATTTTGAAAATAAATACCCTAATATATTTATCTTTTTTTTTGGTATCTGTGGTGCTTAGTTTATTTAAAATATCAATTGAAGCCAGGCAACAGCAGTTTTTGGATTTTCCTTTCTTATTATATTCTACGTCATTGAATTGACATTGAACACAAACCTGCATATTTTGAATCTGCTATAATTATTTTTCGCTGACTTCATATTCCAATTCGTGTATGTTATATCACTATACTCTTCTATCCATTGTTTTATATCGTTTTCCTCCAAAATGTTGGCTCGGTAAATTTGCTCACCACATTGAAAGTGTTTAAATGATCCAGGCAAACTCGTAAACTCATTTCGCATGTTTAAGCACAAGAACACATGAAGCAACGGCGAAATAAACCGCATCCCTGCAAAATTGTAGCTGAGAGGAACACGAAAGAGGTGGACAGCTGATTTAATATAAATACCGCGTCAAACGCATGGCAACATTCGGACCTGATACTCAGCACTGTTTAACATTTTGACCTTAGATTCGGCACTCCACATGGCTGTTGCTAATGGACCATTCTGACCTGAGGCTCAGCACCGTTCAACATTCAAGTACCGATTTCGGCACTCCGCATCAATTGGCGGTCCGAATTCAAACGGGCCAATGAAATATGCCTAGGTGCCGAATCCTATACCGGAATGTTTAGATGCTGCCGGGACTCGAACCCAGGACCAACATGCGAAGCAGATACACTATTCACTACGCCTCTGGCCGCAGATTATGGGTCACGGGAAGTGTCTGGTAATGTTGAATATTGCTTTTCAATAATATTCTATAAATAAATAAGTCAGTGGAATTTAAGTGAAGTGAGTCCTATTTTAGTTATACCTTTCGCTCCGGATACTCGTTTAAATTGGCCATCTATACCCAACTTAGCACGTATGCATGCGTTCAAAATATGTACATAGAAAGGCTACTCTATCCCACACATTTTTTCCTTTAGAAAATAAAGTAACGTCTGGGAACCCTGTGATCTTGAACTACTAGCTATTCATACAAATTTCATTATTATGCCTTGTTTCTGTAGTCATCTCTGACCATCTATTATTGCGATTTTCATTGGTAAAAAGAACGCTTATTGGTATTCTTGGAAACCAGTTTTTGAACAAATCGCCCTGCCTGATGGTTTTTTAATTGCCGCCGTTGTTATTATCCTAAATATCCCTTTTTTTTCCAGGTCCAACAAATATAACCACCAAAATGAACCGAACTAAGACGTTACTATTTCTATTTTTAATGCTATTCTTGAAAAAAACGCAATGCCTAAGATGTCCTGGTCATAATTTACAAAATTGTACATGTCGAGGATTATTCCAGTACCTCGGCACAAATTTACTATGTCCCAATATAGGAATTCATGACATAGACATAATGTTTTATGAATTTGGTCAAGTTAATTTGGCCTGTTCAAATAGGGAGGCTAAATATGCCGAGTTATTACCTACCATTGATTTATCCAAAACTCAGAAGTTGAAAATGGAATACTGTGACTCATTTATGGAATTTGATTACATTTTGAAGAAATTTAATTTAACCGATATTAAACAATTATATGTTAGCAATGTACCTTCACCGGACTTTAATACGACTGAGATTATAAATAAAGAATCATTTAAATTATTGGGAAACTTAGAAGTACTTGAATATTTTTACAGCAGAGTACTATTTGATAATTATTTTTTGAAAAATATCCCCAATTTATTAGAATTATCATTGAAAGCTGTGGGACTACCGGAACTTAATATTGAATTTGATTATGTTTTGAACCTGAGAAAAATAAACTTCTCAATGAACAAAATTAGTTCAATAACTGATGAAGCTTTCAAAAATCTTCTTGATTTAAACGAGTTATATTTAGATAATAATGAAATTGAGCTTTTACAGGCAAAAACGTTATTCGGCTTAAAAAAATTGAAACTTTTAGATTTAAGCAATAACCGTCTCGAAGAAATTCCAAAACATGCCTTATCAAGCTTGGAAGATGTAGAAATAATTGATTTTAGCAAGAATAACTTATCCAAAATAAATGAAGAAGCATTTGCGAACAATATTATGTTGAAATCCCTTGCTCTCCAAAGCAACAAACTACAAGACATACCTGAAGAAAGTTTCCAGAATTGCTCGAAACTATTAAAATTAAATTTGAGAAATAACCAATTGAGAACATTGCCTAAAAATATATTCCAAAACCTAAAACGGTTAATAAACCTGAATTTATCAGCAAATAAATTAATTACGCTTCCAACAAGCATTTTTTCCTCACTAGCTCATCTGGAAAAGCTGGATTTAAGAGAAAATAAGTTCAAAACTTTTGATATGTATTTGCCACCAAATGAAAATATGAAATTGTACCTTGCGAATAATGAAATTTCGCATTACCCAGGAACAAAACTTAAGATTAAAAAACTGGATCTACGTTCTAATAAAATTAAGAACGTTGCAGTAAGTTTAGGCTTAATAGTTATCTATTTTATCGGAAGGGGAGACAACTTCCCATATTTTTCCCCAAAACTTCCTCCAAATTTTCTCTATTATTGGATGATACGTATATTTCCCCCAAGCTCCTTTTAACTTCTCTTGACTTCCTTGGATTATTTTCTTAATCATTCCCAATACTTCCTCGCCATTCTCCAAACTTCCTCGATTTTCCTTTCGGATATAATAGACACTAGATAACTAAATTAAATTTAGAATAAATTGGAAAAAAAATATATCTTAAAATTTAGATATTTAAAAAACACCTAATTTATTTCGATCTTTCTCGTTCTTCGAGGGATTACCACAATATTTCTCAATATTTGTCCTATATACTTCTTCGGCACTTAATTAGGATGAGGTAGAAACTTCCTAGGCAAGAAATAGATTTTAAAAAAAAGTTTTATTTCCAGATTGAAGATATTGCTTCCTCATCAATTTCTCATGTGGATCTTGAATATAATTATATCAAATATGTTGACTTCAATTCCCCAATTATTTCTAACGCTTCACAATATATAAATTTAAAGCACAACCCCCTTGCGCCTGATTGCTTTAATTATCACATTGTTAGTTATTGCTATAAGGAAAAACTAACTACGGAACCGTTTTTGAATATTGTTGGCATTACTTTGAAGCCCAAGGACATTTATTGCCTATTACCTGAAGACTGCCCTGATGCATGTAGATGCTACTATAAACCGTTAAATAATGATCTAATTGTGAATTGTTCTCTCAAAAACCTAACTTCGTTTTCCATAAAAAAAAACTTCTTCAATGTACCAGAATATCTATTGAAAAAACCCGATGCGTCAATTACCAGCAATGTGACTCATATAACACATCTGGATCTTTCTGGAAATTTCATTAGAACTTTCAATTGGGTTCCTCCATTTATAAAGGTGAGTTGGATCTAAGAACAGGATCTTGAAAAATTACAGTTATTTTTTTACAGGAGGTTAATTTAAAAAATAATAAAATCAGCAACTTAGATGATGAAGTCGTAGAACTCCTCCGGAGAAGTCACTCCTTGGAGAGAATAGAGCTGGGAGGAAATCCTTGGGAATGCAATTGCGAATCTATGAGTCTGCAATTGTTTTTAAAGGAATTTTATGTTAAGGTAGGTAGGTACCTATAATAAATTTGACAGTGGGAAGATTTTAGTTTTTTTTTGTTTCTTCTCGCTACCGTTATTACGAGGTTTTTTTACTACGAACCTGAGAAATAGTCATTATTCAATCTATTTTTCTAGGAAAAAATTGAAGGTGAATAATGAAAATAATGAAAAAAAAAAACCTAGGTCAATAATGAAAATGACGTCATGACGCAAGGATATTGTCAGGTTCCTATTGGTTCAATTTCAATTTCAAATTCAAATAAATAAAAAAAAAAACAGGTTTCTGTATGTACAGGGTGATCCAGTATAAAGTGAACACCCCCTACCTTTTCGCTAAAAAAAAATTTTTTTGAAAAAATCAAGATAGCCATTTAATGTATTTTTTTTACTACTAACCTGAGAAATAGACATTATTCAATCTATTTTTCTGAGAAAAAATTGAATTTCTCTCCCTAGGTTAATAATGAAAATAATGAAAAAATACCTAGGTCAATAATGAAAATGACGTCATGACGCAAGGATATTGTCATGTTTCTATTGGTTCAATTTCAATTTCATACGTCAATTTGAAAAAAAATACAGGTTTCTGTAGGTACATAGGAAGTTATATAAGCTGTTGATAGAGGGCAGCACTATCAAGAGGGCGTTCACAAAAAATAATTAGAACACAGATTTTAAACAATTTTTTTATTTTCTACTAGCAGTAGTAAAAAAAATTCTATGAAATTTAATTACATTTTTCGTTAAAACGCTGTGACGCCAAAAGTAATTTTTTTAAATGGAATATCCTATATTCAAATCAATTTTTTGAACGCCCCCATTTTCCTCATTTCAAATATATAGTTTGTTTATCTTTATTTTAGTAATTTGCGATATACCTATTCTCACTTCAAAATTCTCATAAAAATAGCCGAAAAGGTATCATAAAACATAATAACCAGTAGTTTTATTAAAGGTAAAATTATTTAGGTTTACCTTGATACCTTTTCGGCTATTTCTATTTGAATCTTAAGATTCTTAAGTGAGAATATATTCCAAATTACTAAAATAAAGAAAAACAAACTATATATATTTGAAATGAGAAAAATAAGGGCGTTTAAGAAATGGATTTAAATATAAAATCTGTTTTTTTTTTAAAGATAAAAGTCAAACTGACATTATGTTGGCAATACAATGTAAAATTGTCAATGCTTTCAAATTTTTTATGTAGAAAAGGCTTGTGTTGCCAACATAGTTACTAAATTTTTGACTTGGGGAATTATCTTTAAAAAAAAAACAGGCTTTAGGTTATTCCATTTAAAAATAGTATATTACATACCGAGGTGGAAAGTGTTTCATTACGAGAGATTTAAGTTAGACCGAGGCGCAGCCGAGGTCTAACTGAAATCTCGAGACAGTAATGAAACTTTTCACCGAGGTATGTATACTATTTTATTTACAATCATTCGAATTTTGAAATTTTCATTTGGATTAAAACTAAAAAATAAAATAATTAACAATTTCATTTACTTTTGGCCCACGGGTCGAAAGTTTACTTTCGACCCGTGGGCCGAAAGTAAAAGTCAAAAAATACAATAAATTTTAAAAATTTCATTCACTTTCGACCCACGGGTCGAAAGTAAACTTTCGACCCGTGGGCCGAAAGTAAAAGTCAAAAAAGTGACATTTTCGAACTTTTTAAAAGTCAGTAAAGTCAACATTACATGTATGATTGTAAATAAAATTACTTTTGTCGTCACAACGCTTTAACGAAAATTCCAATTAAATTTCATAAAACGTTTTCAAATTCCTAGAAACAAAATACCCTAAATAGCTATCTTGATTTGAAAAAAAAAAAAATTTAGCGAAAAGGTAGGGGGTGTTCACTTTATACTGGATCACCCTGTACAGTGTGAGTCATTTTGGGTGGGAATGCCGGGTACACCCTAAACGGTGATAGATACAAAAAATCTAATATAGGTACGTGTCGCGATCTAAATATTTTTCTGATAGTGTAATGGACAACTCAGAATTTTTCGGAATTCATTTGTTTTCGATATACAGGGGTATTTTGGCTGATTTCTGTTTTCCTCTGTATCTCAGTTGTTATCAAAAATTTCAGAAAATGTTAAATTACGTTTTTGTGTGATTTTCCAGGTAGAATCCAGTGGCGTACTCAGATTTTTTTAGGGGTATTATTTTTTGAAATATAGTCCAAATTTTAACTTTTTTAAATGGGACACCCTATGTATTTTTACACCGTTAAATTAGCTATTTTTTTTTTGTGATTGTTACCATAGTGGCGACGCGTGACCATCAGTCTGGGGGGAGTAAATGGTACGGGAGGGGTTGAGGGGGCGCCCTCCGAAAACGCGCCGCAGGTGAAATTTTTTGCAAATTTCAAGGTCATTCACTTTTCCAGAACAATTATTTCCTTTGTGAGAAGAATAAAACAAAACAAAAATTTATTTTTTTCAATATATTTTGTATTTTCTTTTGGGCATCCTGATTTTCCTCTTGATAATTCGATCCCCATTACCCCTCCCGACGCGACGCCCCTGTGGTACGATATATAAAACTTTATAGTTTTAGTAATTTTAACTGTCAAAAACGCGAAAAAACTATATTTTCTGGGTATTTTAGCTAGCTGTTCCTCGGATTTAGCGATCCCAGACACAAAAGTGGTATGGTGGTAGCGGGAGCAAGGGTGGCAGCGACACGAGATTAGAAAATGTAGTGGGATATGATACATTTCATCCTGAAGCGTAATTTTGCCTACATGTACCCGCCACATGTTTTAATCCCGCGACGTCGCCCCTCCCGCGGTATCACACTGATGTGTAGGATCCTTTTATGATTATTTTTAGTAAAACAAATCATGTCCAGTTTTTTAATCAAATACAAATAGAGGAAATCGTTCGTGAACTAGCAGACAGAATAGCTAACTAGGCTTCGAACCTAAGACCCCTAGATTCAGTAACCGCCGAAGGTTGCAGATTCTAGCACGTTAAAAGTTGATGAAAGAATTGACCGATTGGGGTAAAAATAAACCGACGGCATCAGTATCTCAGTTGGTATGAGACTGGTGATATAGAGGTCCCAGATTCAAATCCTAGTCTCGTCCAAACTTTTCGTTAACTAAGCCACTAGAAAAATTAGCTCATGCTCACGAACACACTATTAACAAAGTTATTTGATCTACCTAGTTAGTTTTCGTAAAATTTTTGTTTCCAATAAATGTTTTGATGATTTGAAATCCACTTCTTTTCTTACTACACTAGTGTGATAAAAGTCCATCTAGTAAAAAATTTATTTACAATTCTCAAGCATCTTAATTTTGTCGGTATAATATTTATAAGAAAGTTCGTTCGTGGCATAGCAGACATGATACGTAGCTACTTTAAAGTTAACAAAGAGTTTGGGTCAGACACGACTAGGATTTAAACCTAGAACCTCTAGATTACCAGTCTAATCCCAACTAAGCGAACGAGGCCTTCAGTTCATTTTGACCCAGTCAAGTGTTTCTTCTACGTTTAACGTGTTAGTATAATAATCGGGAGCCTTTGATGATTACTGAATCTAGAGGTCCTTTTTTTTGTTATATTTAGGATGACGTCATCGAAGAAGGATAGACAATGTTGGCAATGCCTTTTTTTTTCTTATGATGTACCAGAATGTCAAATGCCAATAATTCTAACGACAGCTAAAAATAACGAAATGAAAAGGTTTATACAAGTCATGCAACGTCGCGCGCCGTTGCCAACCAAAAACATCTGAAATTCACCTATTTTAAATGCGTTAAAAAGTATTTTTAGTTTTGTTAGGTTGGCAGCAGAAATTTAGTCGACTCCAATCTTTTAGTTAACTTTTGAATTAGCCATTGTGTCTTCTAGGTGACGAACGATTTCCCTTATTGATATTTAATTAAAAAACAGGGTGAAACTACTGAAATTTTCAGGTTGAATAAAGATCTATCCTATAGTCAATTTATTTACCTACATATTAAAAAAATTAATAGTATATTACATACCGAGTAGGGAAGTGTTTCATTACTGTCGAGAGATTTATATAGTCAATCGAGACGCGAGACAGAAATGAAAACTTTCCTCCGAGGTTTGTATACTATTTTATTTGCAAGCACACAATTAATTATGATTAGTCAATCAATTTTTTTAATATTAAAAAAATAAAACAAACATGCCAAAATGTGTCATTCACTGCTTTGACGTTTTTACCTGACATGTTCTCATTGTTGCCAGCAAAGGTAAATAAATTAGAGTGAGGGAAATCGGTGAGGGAAGTCGAATAGGGAAATCGGTGAGGGAAATCGAAGAGGGAAGTGACACAGGTAAAGTGTCACTACCAAATTTTTAAAAAGTCAGTAATGACAAGATTACATATATGATTGCAAATAAAATATTTTATTTTAAATAAAATTTATAACGAACTACGGCCGGATATGATTTGTTTGTTTTATTAAAAATGTTCATTAAAGGATCCTGCACACCAATACGGTACCGCGGGAGAGGCAGCGTCGCAGGATTAAAACATGTGGTAGGACATATATGTAAGCGAATCATATCGCACCGCATTTTCTAATAATTCTGATCCTGTGATAACAATTGAAATACAGAGGAAAACATAAATCAGCCATTTTACAAAAAACCCCTGTATATCGAAAACAAATGAAGTCTGAAAAATTCTGAGTAGTCCATTAAACTATACTCAAAAAAATAGATCGCGACACCGTTCAGGCTGTATCTGGCATTCCCACCCAAAATAACTCACCCTGTAGATAGGAAGTTACCATAAGCTGTTGATAGAGGGCAGCACTTTCAAGAAGGCGTTAAAAAAAATAATTTGAACACAGATCTTAAATCTATTTTTTATTTTCTACTCGCAACTCGCAGTAGTAAAAAAAAATTCTATACATTCCTCGGTAGTGAAAGTCATTATATACCTTGCGCATTATAAACCACGGCGCTTCGCGCCTCGGCTTTTAGAAGCGCTCGGTATATAATGACGTACTTCTCTATCTAGGTATATAATATGCTATTTTCTACTACTAACCTAAGAAATGGTCGTTATTCAATCCATTTTTCTAGGAAAAAAATTGAATTTGTCTCCTAGGTGAATGATGATAATATTGAAAAAAAATATCCTAGGTCAATAATGAAAATGACGTCATGACGTACCAGGTGTGGTTTTATGAAAAAAAAAAACAATAAAAACAATACGTATCTAGCGATTGCTTAAGGATTGTTCTCTCGTCATGAACGTTGCTAAATACAGATTCATTATTCACTACGATTTCAGCGAAACCTGTCTGCAGCTTTCAAAAAGAAAACATCGGGACGTGAGGTTTGCTAGTTCTCGTTCCCTAGGGTATTTATGTATATGTTACTTAAATGCCCGTAATTCGGTAAAACCTAGGATAAGCGCGCTAAACCTAGGATTTACCAAAAGCAAGTGACAAAAGCCCGAAAACTAGTTATTTTACTTCCATTTCGGACTTTTACCGGACATAAACAGTAAATCTTAGGATTTACCACACCGCATTGGTAAAAGTACGAATACCACTGATACGTTACAGAAATCAATAACGTGAAACGATAATCGTTAAAATTTCGCCTAAAAATAAGATAGGTACTTTATAAGTGAAACAAAAAGTCACACCAAAACACTTTTTATTTTAATATTCTTAAATGTAAACAGAAATCATAGTGGTCTTAAGGGGATTGAATGCGCCTCAATGCCAAAATATTTTTTCCTGCGCGAAGCACCTAACGCAGTCTATCACTGTATTCTTCCCCTCCTATAAATAGACCTTAGTGGAAATGAGATGAATGAAACAAGGAATGCATTGCGTTCTTAATTTCAATCTAACTTTTTAACAGTTGAAGTTATATCAAATTTCTTTTTTGCATTCGATTTATAATATAGGGACGAATGGCGCTATTTTTTTAGAAATCCGATAATAGAAACAAGTTCTCGAAAAATTACAAAAATGTAATTTGAACTGGAAAAAAACGAGAAAGTTGATCATTTTTTTTTTTTTTTATAAGCGCCAATCTTATGTGTGTTAGCTATACAATGGCATAAATCAGAATTCCAAAAATTATCTAGTTTTTTTTTGTAGAAATTTAATTAATTCCTCATTTTGTCTGTCTCTATTATACCCGCAGCAAACCCTATGGCTCTTTCCTCCGCCTGTTTTGCGATACATTTTTAATCGCCCTCATGAACGATCGAGCGCTAACCGGCCCAACAGTAGCCCAATGTAAAGATCGCGATGAACCTCTCATCTTTATTAGTATTAACTTGTTGGGTAGTTGTATAGTTCGACGTGCGTTACAATATATTTTAAACGGGGCATTCAATCCCCTTAAACGAGATACCATCGTCACCAAAAGTGACTGGGACAGCATCACATTAGCTCTTGTCCTATTATATGAATTGTATGTCAAATATTTGTCAAACTATGAATTAAATGCATTGAAATAAATGACAGTAGAATTAGTCCAGGAGATTATTATGCATTATTTGTGTCCCAGATACTTTTGGTGACGATGGTACATATTTAAATTTAAAAATAAAACAAACATTAATTCAGGTACTAATATTGCAAAAAGTACTTAGATATTAGAGAGTTATTGGAACTATTAAATACTGCCTCGCAGTATTAAGGATCTGCGTTATTTTATTAGTGCATTAGCACTATATTTCCAAGAAAAAAACAGTTATTGAAAGACTGTAGTAGGTACTAGAGTATTACCTTATTTTGTATTCATAATTTTGACAGATGATAGCTATACTTTATTTTTTCCCAAGATAGATTTTGACATTGTCAACTTTGAAACATAAACAATGCCGCTTATTGGTCGCAAGATGCCATTTGTACGGCATGCATTGTAAAACTGATGTCAACCTGCAGGGACAACTCATTTTGCGACCAGCAGTGGCTAAAGGTATTGTTTATGTTTCAAAGTTGACAATGTCAAAATCTATCTTGGGAAAAAATAAAGTATATGTGTATAAATTTCAGCCTCAAAAAGTGTTTATTTTTGTTTGTGATTTTCTGCTGATACTCATTTTTTGATGTTACCCACAGTAAAATGGAAAACTATTGTAAAAAATAAATTTTCTAAGTAAAATTACGTCATCGTCGAAAAGCAAAACGTCAAAGTCGTCCAAAATGTCAGAAATTTGAAATAAGGGAAGTTTACTGCTTCGCACTAACCATACACAAGTAAAGACAAGCAGTAACCTTATTAAGATAATCCTTATTTTCGGACCCAAATGCGCATGCGTAGATGTCAAAATAAGGCTAATTTAAATACTGCTTGTCCTTATTGCACGTCCAATAACTCTCTATTAAAAGAAAAATTCCTTTTATTTACGACTAATGTATAAAGTGAGTGGCTAATTTAAATACTGCTTGTCCTTATTGCACGTCCAATAACTCTCTATTAAAAGAAAAATTCCTTTTTTTACTACTAACCTGAGAAGTAGTCATTATTCAATCTATTTTTCTCGGAAAAAATTGAATTTCTCTCCCTAGGTTAATAATGAAAATAAAGAAAAAAAACCTAGGTCAATAATGAAAATGACGTCATGACGCAAGGATATTGTCATAACGTTACAGGTTTCTATTGATCTAATTTCAATTTCAAACTGTCAATTTAATCAAAAAAACAGGTTCCTGTATGTATCATAGGAAATTACCATAGACGTTGATAGAGGGCAGCACTTCCAACTAGAAAAAATAATTTTAGCACAGATTTCAAACTTATTTTTTATTTTCTACTATAGCAGTAGTAAAAAAAATTCTATATATTCCACGGTAGAGAAAGTCATTACATACCTTACGCATTATAAACCTCGGCGCTACGCGCCTTGGTTTATAAAAGCGCTCGGTATATAATGACCAACTTCTCTACCTAGGTATATAATGTACTATTTATTTACGACTAATGTATAATGTGAGTATAATACTTGTAATTTTGGCAGTATAATGACATATATTATTCCTCCAGGGAATATTGACGAATAGAGGGATTAATAGTCATTATTCCTCAAAAGTGTCAGTGTCAAACGTGTAGTGCTTGTGGATTTGTATTGACAATTGAGATGGATGAGATTTGTTCATTAAATCTCAAATAAATTAATTTGTCGTAAATAAAGTAGAGTATACTACTCGCAATAATGGCTATTATTTCCTCGGAATGTTACTTCCTCGCCGCTAACGCGGCTCAGTTCGTAAATATTCCTCGGGAATAATAGCTATCATTATTGACTCGTGGTTTAATCTATTATCCGTTCACAATCCGATGTTCACAGGTAGGTACAGGTAAAATCACCTTTCAATGCTATTTGATAGGGAAAGGTGATAAATTTACCTGCACCTGTGGACATCGGATTGTGAGCAGGATATACTATTATTTATTAAATGAAATAATAGTTATTTATGTATCAAGGGTACTAAATAGAGGATTATGCCCTGAGGGCGACAGTCTTACAAAGCCGAGGGCCTCTGGCCCGAGGGTTCGTAAGTCGCCCGAGGGTATATATATCTATAAGTACCCGTGGTGCATACAAACTTTTATGTCATACCAGTTGGTTTTGAATAATAAATATATATTTTTGTTAATAAAGAATAAGTTAATCGAAAACTGTTTTTTGCGTCTTATTGCCGCGCGGGCCAGAATGTTTACTTTATGCCCGCGCGGGCCATAATGTGCACTTTATGCCCGCACGGGCATAAAGTAATGAATTATGTAGATGGTATCTAAGGTATAAAAACACAATAATGTACTGGTATGACATAATAGCTATTTATGTACCAAGGGGATTATGTAGATTATAATGCCCGAAGGCGAAACTAGCCCGAGGGCCTACGGCCCGAGGGATATATTTCGCCTGAAGGGCATTATAATCTTAAAATCCCCGTGGTGCATACAATGCTTTATTTTCTACTCAACACAATGTTTTTTCATCAATTTATTATTAACAAAATCAGTTAAACTTGTGTGACAGAATATTGTTTTGTATTTTGACATGTACCTGTACCTGTGACCTGTACCTGTACCTGCGACCTGTACATAGAAACGAAATAAATTAATATATCTATAAACATCTCATAAGGCAAGGCAACGGTGGTGGTCCTGTGGGTTAACGCGCTGGACTACATTGGAAACGTTGATGGTAGACCGGGTTCGAATCCTGGCTAGACCGAAAATTATTTTCGGTCAGACATTTAGTGGCTGCCTAGGGCAAAGTGCAAATGAATAGAGCAACAACAACAAAAACACCTTAGAGTATTATAAACGGGCGTTATAGATCATAACGCCCGCAAAAGCGGGCGTTATGGATCAGGTTGTTATAGGTGTGTTAACGTATTTCGTTTCCTAGGTATTATGGATCTATAATAGTAAAGTAGAAAATAAATAAATTAAAATGTCCACTAATAGAAATATTTATTTATTGGTACAGGGCAAACTTCCGTGTCATTTAGAATTGCAGAGTATTTTAAACGATCTCCACAAACATCTTTTGGTGGAACATTTTCGAATGCAATTCCATTTCTTAAATCCTTAGCCACCACATAACATCCTTAATTTGTCGATATTGTTATTATAAGAAAAATAATTCGTACTTTTACCAATCCGGTGTGGTACATCCTAAGATTTACTTTTTGTGTCCGAAATGGAAAAAAAAAATAACTAGTTTTTGGGCTTTTAAAACTTACTTTTGGTAAATCCTAGGTTTAGCGCGCTTATCCTAGGTTTTACCGAATTTCGGGCATTTACAGTAACATATATACTGGGTGCCCCAGTAAAAATAGTCCACCCCGATTAGTTATTTTTTTTTTGGTACAATTGCTGGAACATGTCGAAAGATTCTGGGTGCACTTCTTTTGACATTAAAGTCTGTTTTTTTTTTTTAAAGATAAAAGTCAAAATGACATGTTGGCAATACAATGTAAGTGTCAATACTTTCAAATTTTTTATGTAGAAAAGGCTTGTGTTGCCAACATAGTTACTAAATTTTTGACTTGGGGAATTATCTTTAAAAAAAAAACAAACTTTACTTTCATGAGGGTTGAATCATCCCGAAAGTCGCGAGAGCCACCCTGTTAAAAATTTCAAATTGTTTTTATGCAATTTATAAAATTTTGACCCGCCGCAATTTTGACTGGGGTGAAATGTTCGCAGGTTATTTTGAGGATTAAATAATAATGTTTGAAAAGAAGTCCCCCTCCTAATCTGAAATTTTTACCGGGGTGGCTTTCGCGACTTTGGGGACGATTCAACCCCCACAAAAGTAACGTCAAAACATGTCCCCCGCACAATCTTTCGAAATGTTTCACCGATTTCTACAAAAAAAAAAAAAACTATTTGGGGTGGATTGTTTTCCCTGCGACACTCACACCAGTAGTATCACGGGAGAACATCCTTAAGTTTGAGTTTGGGTTAGTAAACTTTTGGTTCCAAAAACTGTCCTTTTCTTGCTGTAATTTTCGTTATTGCTATTGAAGGGATTGTGACCCAAAAATTAAAGTTTTAGTGCAAAAAAATCTATAAAAAATGTTTAAACCTCATCTTGCTAAGATGAACCGGTTTCAAGTTAGGGCGGTTTAAAGTTACGAACGCCAGGGGGCGGATTCTATAAGCTCAAAGTGAAACAATGACGTTCGTTATGGGACGCTTTGTTCGGTTTGCTATTCTATAACCCCTTTCGGGAAGAATCGAGGACACCGATCACGAAGCCGATTGCAAAGCGAAAGCGATGAATTTTGATTCGCGTTTTGTTTCGCTTTCCACTGGAAAATTTCCAATTTCCATAGTGATTGGTCGATCATCGTCACGTTAGAAAATTACGGGTTATGTTATTCGTTTTGATCTTGACGAGTTTTTTATTATGTAGATTTTTGATTGTTTGAGCAATTTTAACTTTTCTCTATCAAATTTAATTCATTAATTTATTTAGGTATAATTTCGACTGCAAAATGGAGAAAAAATCAAAAATACATCCGTTTCAACCTCTATCTGTTAAACCAAATGGGTCACTTCTAGCTCGAATCATTGTATAAATCTAAGGTATAAACAGTCTTTTTATTCATTGTTTAAAAAGGACCCTACTGTCTTCTCGCGTTAATCTGAGTTGATTTCTTCACTCGAGTTCGCTATATACCTACAACAAATTGTACCGGCAACATTTTTATCACACAATAATTTGAGAAATGCAATATAAATATTATAGAAAGAAAAAGAGGAATAATAAATAGGAATGATTAATTATGTCATTGAAGTTTCAAATTTTCAAAATCGAAATTTGGGGTATGTTCCTATATTGGTTCCTTTTAATTTTCTCTTCTTTTTTTATAGTTTTTGCTCATATACCTACAATGTTGCCATGATTATTTAACCATACGTCGTTCACACTCGTATTTTGTCGTGTGACACTATGAAAACGAAGCGGAAGCGAAGCGAACACCTTATAGAATATCAACAAAAATCGACTTCGCTATGGTTTAGCTTAGCTTTCGCTTAGCTTCGCGATATAAACGAAAACTACAGAATTCCCTAGCAGATCTAAAAAAAAAATTCGTGATTTAAGAAGCTTACCTACGTTGTTCTTTTGGGTCACACCCCCTTTAAGCAGAACTATAACGGCAGAAAATTTGGTATAATCGAGACTTTTTGCACTTCATATTTTGCCATTCGGCTGTGGTTATCGTTATACTGAAAAAAATTTTCGTTGTGCGTATCAACCACAACGAGCCACCTTATTTAAGGAGGAATCACCTTGTGCTTATAGCTATACCTATGGTTATGGTGAAATTGCGTGCATGCCACATTGAAGAAAATTGAAGTGATGTTATCCCGATTCAATAAATAATTAATTAAAATCATCTGAAAAAATAATTGTGGATTATCATTTTAATGATCATAATTTGCGTCTTTAAATTAAAAAAATAGATTCAACCATAGCCTATTGCTTTTTTCAGGTCCCTTTCTAGTCTAGGAAAATTGTCGATTTTCAAAAAAAAAATCCTACCCCAAAAGAACTTTTCAGGGATGATAGGGGGAGGGTCGGTGATCATAAAACCGAAAATATCAAACATTCACCCCTCTGACGTTTTGCGCTATAGGGGCTGAAAGTGCGCCATTAGCGATTACTTGGTACCTATTGATTTTACAAAAAAAAAATTCAAATAAAAGATGTGCAACATTATTTGATCCACAATGTTTATCGAAAGACTTTTTTGATTAAGGGCCGTCTGTGGTCATAAGGGCCGTTTGAAATTTTATAATGAAAATGAAAAATTTTAACCAACGTGAAAAGATTTTCTACAATCATACAACATTTTTGCTTCATGAAGTTTTTACTCACCCCCTGCCGTTTTTCAATAGGGGTAGTTTAAAGTTTTTTTATTTAAAAAAAAAAAAAAAGTTCTATAAGATGACATTTCCTACAATTTTTCCCAATCAACTTTTTTTGTAACTCACCCCTGAGCTCACCCCCATTCAGCGGGGGGACACTTTCCTCGGGGAAATTTTAGTTTTTAGGGGTATATATTAATTTTTTTTTCTTTTCTCGCCTTTAGTGCATATAAAAAGTTGCAATTAACATTAACGTATTAAATGGATTTATTTTTTTTTCACCATTTTTTTGTTTTTAGGGGTAGTTCGCCTATTTTCAACTTTACAAAAAAAAATTATAAAGAAAACTTGTTCATTTTATTATTTTGAGCTACTTTTCTCCATAACTTTTTTTTGTAAAGTTGAAAATAGGCGAACTACCCCTAAAAACAAAATGTGGTGGAAGAAAAATTATTTTAATACAATGTTAATTGCACCTTTTTATATGCACTAAAGGCGAGAAAAGAGAAAAATAATAATATATACCCCTAAAAACTAAAATTTTCCTAAGGGAAGTGTCCCCCCCCCCCGCTGAATGGGGATGAGTTACAAAAAAAGTTGATTGGGAAAAATTGTAGGAAATGTAATCTTATAAAACTTTTATAAGGAATTTTTTTTTGTGAAAAAATAAATAAAATTTAAACTACCCCTATTGAAAAACGGCAGGGGGGTGAGTAAAAACTTCATAAAGCAAAAATGTTGTATGCGTTGTGGAAAAATTTTTCACGTTGGTTAGAATTTTTCATTTTCATTATAAAATTTCAAACGGCCTTTATGACCACAGACAGCCCTTAATCAAAAAAGTTTTTAGATAAACATTGTAGATCAAATAATGTTGCACATCTTTTATTTGAAACATTTTTTTGTAAAATCAATAGGTACCAAGTAATCGCCAATGGCGCACTTTCAACCCCTATAGCGCAAAACGCCAGAGGGGTGAATATTTGATATTTTCGGTTTTATGATCTCCCACCCGCCCCCTATCATCCCTGAAAAGTTCATTTGGGTAGGATTTTTTTTTTTTGCAATACATGTATTTTTCGACTATTTTCCTAGATTATTCTTTTTTCTTCCACTTATTATTAATACATCCAACAAGATATGACAACGTTGGCAAATTAATAGAATAATTAACACGTAGGAATCAACAGAATTAGCAAAAGTGTGACAAAAACTAACACAAAACATAATAATGAATTTTAGGTTATGATAAATTTGTTATCAAAATGATTTACATCCGAAAGCGCAGGCGTAGTTCATGGCCCATAGGCAAAATAGGATAACGGAAATATGCAAACGTTTGGCGTTGCAAAATCTCTGATTTTGAAGATCGTGGTAATCGTTATCGTCGTTGAAGGTACCTAACCATCTATCTATCTATTCAGCCTTCTTCAGTCCATCTTTGGACATAGGCCTCCCCCAGTCTAAGGTAACCATAACTGATCCAAAAACTGCTGTTATTTTAAGGGGTGCAAAAAGTCTCTATTATCTAGCATCTATTCTTAAAGTTATTTTTATTATAGACTGATTCTTCAAATGTTATCTGCAACAATACCAGCACGGCATTAATCAAAACTAATGATTTATGCAAACTATCATTACATAATGTATCAGCATTGCTGTCTATTGGTTTGGGAGCTTTACTTTGCTGTGCCATACTCGCAGTAGTTTTTTCCCTATTCCCAATGGAAATCAAAAGTTATCTCTACGAAAAGCAATGGTTACTGAGATGGATAACTGAAGAAGATCTAGATAAAGACAAGACATATGACGTTTTCATAAGTTATGCAAACCAAGATGAAGCATTTGTAATTGAAAATCTTTTATTTAAATTAGAATGTGATAACGCTTATAAAGTTTGCATTCATGCAAGAGACTGGATTCCTGGAGAACTTATTATGCAACAAATTAATAATAGCGTACAAAATTCCAGAAGAACTTTAATAGTGCTTTCAAATCATTTTCTAGAAAGTGTTTGGGGAAAGGTGGAATTTAGAGCTGCACATACCAAAGCAATGCAAGAAGATAGAATTAGAGTTATTGTTGTTATTTATGGTGGCCTAGATGAAAATAAGTTGGATGATGAGTTGAAGAATTATTTAAGAACTAATACCTATATCGAATGGGGTGACAAGTGGTTCTGGAATAAGTTAAGATACGCCTTGCCTCATAATAAAAGAAAAAGGTTGTATGACTGAAATACAAGATTGACCAATTTTAGGCTGAATAAATTGTATATCATGGAAGATTATCTTTTTAGAGCAGCTAGAGATAACCTACAATAAATAAATGTCTCATAACGCTTTTTGTTTTATTTTTCCTTTTTGTTGTCATTCGAGGCTTGGATCACGAAATAATCATTTTCTGGTACCTAAGCCTATTTTTTTCAATGTACCGGAGGTGAACATAATTGTCTCGGATAATTCTCAGCCCCAAGGGAAGTTATGGTTTCAAAAATACTAAGGTTTTTATTCCAATTCCTAGATAGAGGATTTAGAGGAAGATCTAAGGGCAAGATGATACTAGGGCCCAGGCTAAATTGATCTATATCAAAAGGAATGAAGTTTTTGTCGGTTACAACAACCGAAACGTGTGGAAATTGAAAATGAAGGGAAAGTTAAGGAAAATTGGAGGATTCAAAATTTTGGTCCTGGACGGGAATCGAACCCGCGACCTCAGCATTGCCGGTGCTACGCTTTAAGCAACTAAGCCACCATGATCCTATAAATCTTTTTGAGTTTTGTTAAGGTGTTGTTAGAGGAAGTTGCGAGGTTCTCCGCTCATTACCAACTTTTCAATCCTCCAATAGACTTCCACGCAACTTCCTCTAACAACACCTTAACAAAAATCAAAAAGATCTATAGGGTCATGGTGGCTTAGTTGGTTAGAGCGTAGCACCGGCAATGCTCGGAAGTGGGTTTTTTTGGAACTTTTCCCCCACAAAGAGAGCGCTGCGCGCTCGGCACTCCATACCTCGCATCAGCCCCTATTTTTTGAGCAGGCTAGTATAGTGGCCCAATGCGCGCCATCCGTGGTATTTACCAACGACCGAAAGGTCACATAAGAACGTGAAAGGGCAACCAGGGAACGTTGAGAAAAGATCCAATGGGAAAAGGACAGTGGTTTGTGGGCCAGAACATCGGCCAAGCTAGGCGCGCATATGTATTGTAACTGTTGAATTTATTCAAATAAAGAGATTTTGAGTTTTTTTTTTTGGCAATGCTGAGGTCGCGGGTTCGATTCCCGTCCAGGACCAAAATTTTTAATCCTCCAATTTTCATTAACTTTCTCTTCATTTTCAATGATACATATCAGATGCCCAAATGTAATTTATCCATTCTGAATTTATCGGTGCGTTATGCAGGATGATGAGGGAAATATGTTTCTTTCGCTTGATTAAATTTCAGGTGCTTGAGGTGTATAGGCGATACGGGTTCTAATTTATTTTATTCAGTAGAAGGATGTCTCCATAAAGCGCAACTCAGCTACACGTTCCCCGATGAGTTGGTCATGCCAATGATTTAAATTAGAGTGCAATCAGCAACGAGGAGCGAGGAGCGAGGAGATCTTTCGAACTAGCTACCTTTTTTCCCCTTTATTAATTCATAAATTAATTCATTAGGAATTCTTGGAGACGATGACTTTTGCTCAAGTCGGAAAATGTAAAACTCGCCAAAACAATTAGATTAATCAATATTCAGCATTGTGTGAACTGAGATTATTCTTCTACTAGTTTAGTAAGGTCCACTGGTAAGAAAATGGGCTTTCTTTTCAATAAACATCAATTTTTCAAAGACTGAGCACTAAGCATTCTTCAAGATAATTTCTTTTAAACTGTAAAGACACCATTCAGCAAAATCCCAAACTAGGCAGATCGACAATTTTCCTTTACTCCCCACTCTTCTGTCGCCGGCGACGCTGGTAATGGTAGCCACCATATGATTTGTTTAGGTATTTTCGGAAATCCGGAATTCGGAATCCAATTAACTCGATCACCAGCTGATGCAATTTGTTTTTTGTTTAATGGTCTTTATTAATTATTAGAGAAAGATAAAAAACAAACAGCTACTGCTCGGGTTAGTCAAATCCAAGATCAAACCAGCGAATCAGCGTTCCCGAAAAGGCCGTTTGTTGTGATTTTGGAATTCTGTTGTGGATTGTGCTGTTATGACCCGGGAAAAATAGACCCGTAATTAACAATTTCTTAACAGTAAAAATTGAATGTGATCAAATAATCACAAATTGAAAATGAAACAAATTATCATTGACCAAAATTAATCAAAATAAGTTCAAATTTTATTAGTTAGTCACCAAGCGTGTGTCATCACATAAATCAAATCCATAAAAATATTAAAAACAAGGGCAAAGTAAATAAATTGGTGACTGAGTGACAGATTGCATGATTAACGACCGACACGAGTTTTCGGCATCCTTTGAGTTATTCGTCCTCACATTCTTTCATTCTTAAACCAAATCTGTTGACCCCGATAAACCAGGAAATTGCGACATAATTATTCGATTTTAAACAAATAAATTTCATTTCCTAGAAAAGAAAAACGGTCAATGGCCAGTGTTGTGTAAAGTGGCCGCGAAATATTTTGGGGGGAATGATAAATATAAAAACAGCGGTTTCGGAATTTTTGAATCAGTTTAAGTCCAGTTGAGTCTTCAGTTCAGTCTTGAGTTTAAGTCTACAGTACCTAATTAGTCAGTGCGGATAAAATTCGCGAAGAGCTTCTGATGGCGTATTATTAAACTGGTTCACTTTATTTTTGAACTTTTCACTTTTAGGTTAAATACTTATTTTTCCTTCTTCAGTGGACTGTATATTGATTACTGCAATAAAAACTCGAATCCTATTAATTTTACTTTATTATTATTATTACTTTATGTGCGGAAAACGAGTTAGTACAATATTATTGCAATATTGTGCAATAATTTATAACCCCGAATGCCAAGAAGCTGTCGGCCCAAGCGCAACACGCATCTTCTTTGGGGTACTACTTAACACTAAAAAGGGGAGCGGATTATGAACATTGCCCTGCGGCCTCGTGCGAACGCCTTGTTGCCAGCTTGAACCGTTGTCATAAACGTTTATTTAGCGTTGAACCAATTGAACCAATTCAGGTATCTAATTACCGGAACATATACCGCCCCCTTGAAAGGACTTACTTTCAAAAACAACAATACATTTCAAACTATAATAAATTTTAAACTACAAAATGAAATTCTCGATGAAATTTAAACTAAAATACATTACTCGATACATTTTAAACTACAAAATAACAAAGCTTATTCTGATTAGTAATTTGGGTATTAAACAAAAGAAAAATATTTAATTCTACAAATAAAACTATTACCTAGTTAGGTTAGTTTTAAGTTTAAAACTATGTCTCGAAGAGCAAAATACAAATTTTAGACACCGCACGTCTAACGGAGCCCTTTGAGGTTTTAACTAAAACTACACGCACAATATGGTCAGAACCTGGAAATACCTGCTCGATTCTTCCCATCGGCCATTGTAACGGAGGAAGATTGTCTTCCTTCAAAATAACCATATCACCAACTTTCACATTGGGATCTTATTGGAATCGCCACTTAGTACGCTTATTGAGGTCACTGAAACACTCACGATACCATCTATCCCAAAAGTGATGCACTAATTGCTTGAGATATTGATAGCGATTTAACCTGTTACATTTAACGTCTCGTACGTCTGATTCAGGAATTGCCAATAACGCTTCCCCAATTAAAAAATGTCCGGGAGTTAAAGGCGTCAGATCCAAGGGATCATTCGACACGGGACTCAAAGGACGGGAGTTCATGCATGCTTCAATTTGAACGAAAACAGTTGATAATTCTTCGAATGTTAAACATGAATTGCCCACTACTCGTCTCATATGATATTTTGCTAGTTTCACATGGGACTCCCACAGTCCCCCAAAATGGGGCGATCTAGGAGGGATAAAATTCCATTTTATACCCTCATGTGACAAATATTTGAAAACACTATTCTTAAACTTAGGATTCTGCGAAAAATTTAAAAATTCTGACATTTCATTGTTGGCACCAACGAAATTGGTGCCACAATCGGAAAATATATTCGAACATTTACCACGGCGGCCGATAAATCTTTTAAAGGCATTTAGAAAAGATTCTGTAGTCATATCCGATACCACTTCAAGGTGCACCGCCCTTGTTACGGAGCACACAAATAGGCATAAATAAGCCTTTAGTTTTTTGGCATTCCGAAGCGGAGAAGTTTTTATTATAAAAGGGCCGGCATAATCGACACCTGTATTAAGAAAAGGTCTTGCAGGGACTACTCGCTGCTCTGGTAATTCTCCCATGGTTGTTTTAATTACTCTTGGCTTAGCCTTAAAACAAATAACGCAATTGCGAAGAATTTTTTTTATTGAATTTATGCCGCCCAAAATCCAAAATTTATTTCTGACATTCGACAACAAGTTTTGAGGACCTACATGTAAATCATGCTTATGCTCATGTTCTATTATCAATCTACTCAGAATATGTTTATTATCTATGATAGCGGGATGTTTTTGTCCATAAGATGCCAACGATTTATTTAAACGCCCACCTACTCTAAGAATATTATTTCTATCCAAGAAAGGATTTAATATTAAAATTTTACTGCCCCGTGGAATGGGCTTCTCCATTTTCAAAGCAAGAATTTCATTTGGAAAAGAAGAATTCTGCGAAATTCTAATTAAACAATTCAAGGATTCCTCTAGTTCGGACGCTTGGAGTGATTCCTCTAAAACTTTGTTAGCCTTATTACAAGTTATATTTCGATAAAAACGTAGACAAAAAGCCACTACTCCTTGCAACTTTGTCAACGAAGAGAATCTAAGAAAAATATCCTGATCTAATTCAAGAACGGCAAATACTTGTCTGGATAAGCGTTGTTCTGGAATATCAAAGTCACAAGAAACAATTGAACTATCTGGCCAGTCTTCTGATTTCTCAATTAACCAATATGGTCCATGCCACCACAAGTTAGAACAAATCAATTTTTCCGGGGTGCATCCACGGGAAATCAAATCTGCTGGATTGTTTATAGTTTCTACGTGACTCCAGTTCTTAATATTCGAGTTCTGTTGTATTTCGGCGACTCTATGAGCCACAAAAACACTCCAATTGGCAGCCTCTGCAGATAGCCACGCAAGCACAATTTTAGAGTTTGTCCAGTAATACATTTTATTTACGCTAAAACTCAAGGACTCAATTACTTTATTGACAAGTCTCGTCAACAACAAGGCTCCACACAATTCTAACCTGGGCAGAGTCACTGTTTTCAGCGGTGCGACCTTCGATTTTGCACATACCAAAAATGATTTTATTTCTCCATTTCTGTCCACAGAACGAAGATAGACGCACGCGCCATATGCACGCTCCGAAGAGTCACTGAAGCCGTGCAATTCAGTCAATATAGGATGAGAACATAATACATGTCTTGCAATATTAATATTATTCACTGATGGCAACTCATTACAAAATTGAATCCAAAGGCTTGAAAGTGTTTCTGATACAGGCTCATCCCAACCTAAATTCTCAGTCAATAATTTCTGCATAATTAACTTAGCCTTTATAATAATCGGTCCAATTAAACCCAATGGATCAAAAATTCTTGATATTATTGACAAAATATTCCTTTTCGTGGTTTTTACATCCTTTTCCAAGCTAACTAAATATTGCAAACTATCGTTCTCTACATTCCAGGCTATTCCCAAAATCTTCGACATTTTATCCTCGACAAGGTAATGCTTAATTGAAGCACTGTCCTCATCTTGTCCTAATATTGACTTATCATTTGTTATCCATTTCCTAAGGTTGAACCCAAATTTTGTCAAAACCTTGGAGATTTCACCTTTTAATTTTATTGCTTCCTCCACTGTTGCAGTACCAAAGAGAAGGTCATCAACATAAAAACTTCTTTTTATTTCTCTGCATGCCTCCGGAAACTTATCCTGTTCTTCGTCGGCAGCCATATGTAAACTACGAATAGCCAAAAATGAGGCTGGCGTTGTTCCGTAGGTCACAGTATTTAATTTAAAATTTCTCAATTTATCATCAGGACTTTCTCTCCATATTATTCGCTGAAGGTCCCTTTGCTCTGGTTTAATCCACACCTGCCGATACATCTTTTCGATGTCGGCACCTATTACATAATTATGTTCTCTAAATCTTACTAAAATAGAGTACAATTCATCCTGAATGACTGGACCACATTTCAACATTTCATTAAGACTGACATTATTATTTGTTTTGGCACTCGCGTCAAAGACCACTCGTAGTTTGGTGGTGCTACTAGTTTCCTTTAATACTGGATGATGAAGCATGTAATAGGTTGGATTATTGGATTCAATTTCACTTTCCGGTATTAATGACATATGACCCAGCCTTTCATACTCTATCATGAAATCAGTATATTCCTTTTTTAGGTTTTCATTTGAGGCCAGTTTTTTCTCTAGTTTATAAAATCTTTTAAGAGCCATTTTTTCTGAATCTCCAATATTTTCCATTATATTAATAGTAGGCAACTCAACTAAAAACCTTCCATCATCAACACGTGTCGTTGTTCTTACGAATAAATCTTCACAATCTTGTTCTTCCTTTTTATATATTTTAGTTGGGTGTAACTCATCCAGTTTCCAAAATTGTTCCATCTGTTTCTGTATATTTGCATTTGATGTATAATTACATACCGTCTGCATACAACTAACCTCAGCGCCCTTAATTTTATTCTTGTTTTCTGGATTATTTATGGACATGTTACCTGCTACTACCCATCCCAGCTTCGTCTTTTGCAGTATTGGCATATCTTCAGCAGTCCTAATTTGTCCTACCATTAAAAGGTCATAAAAAATATTTGCCCCTAACAGCAAATCAACGGGACCTGGTATATTAAAGGTGGGATCTGCCAAAAACAAATTACATGGCATTTTGAGGTTATTTTTATTTACAGGGCGAAGTGGTAAGTTATTTGCAATTTTATTAAGCACAAAGAAATTTAAATTCACTGAAAAGGCGATAAATTTAGATTGAACTTTGAGCTGTACAGCTTTACTAGATTGAGTCACAGAACTATTTACACCAATAACCGACATATTCACTTCACTAGTTTCTAACTTTAACTGGGAAACTAACTCATTAGAAATAAAATTGCTCTGCGAGCCACAATCCAACAAAGCTCTAACTTCATGTGAATCACCATAATCATCAATCACCAACACTTTGGCAGTCGACAATAAAATTTCACTTTTCTGGCAATTATTTGCACTATGAGCACTAATTGATGTTTCCACAGTACAAGAATCACTAATTGATTCATTTTGAGTATTTTGACCCGAGGGAATTTCACTTATTGCTAAATGATTAGTGCTTGTCGAGGTACTTGTGTCCGCCACAATACTAGGGGACTTTATTTGTGATTGATTTCCAGAACGTTGGTTTTCTTGTTTATAATTTGAATTAAATTTTGAAAAATCTACATGCAGCAAATGGTGGTGCGGTCTGCCACATTTCCTACAACCGTTTGAGGTACATTTGGGGCTTAAATGATTTGATTTAAAGCAATTTAGGCATAAACGCAATTTTTTAATTTCATTTATTCTTTCACTTTCAGACAAACTCAAAAACTACGAACAGTTCGAAAACCAATGTTCACAATTATGACATATCAAGCACTGCTCGTTGTTCAAAAGAAAATTTCTAGAATAATTTCGCGGAACTCTCTGTGGAACCCCGTGTGAAACTTTATCTGAAGACCTGTCATTTAACCTGGACGCATTCTAAAACTTGACATCTTTCAGTCAAAAACTTTATAAATTCATCAAAACCTGTAGCATTATTTTTTATAGAAAACGCCTCCCATTCACTTTTACTAATAAGGTCTAATTTTTGATTGAATAAATATATCAAGATTGTATCCCAGTGTTGTACTGGCTCCTTTAAACTTTTAAGAGCCCTAACATTTTTTTGTATTGTATCCAAAAATTTTCTGAGTTCGTTATAATTATTTTTACCCACTACAGGCATGTCAAAGAGAGATTTAATATGACTTTGCACTATCAAACGCCTATTTTCATAGCGTTCCCTTATGAGTCTAAAAGCTATTTCATAGTTCAAGTCCGTCACTGGTATGGAAGAAATCACCTGAGCAGCCTCCCCCTTCAGACACGATTGAAAATAATAAAATTTTTGGACTTCAGTTAAATTTGTATTGGAAAGAATCAACGCAACAAATGTGTCAAAAAAGTTATTCCATTTATCGTATTTTCCATCAAAAAATGGTAAATCTAATGGAGGTAACTTAACTGCACTAGAAACAGAATTTACTTGACTTGAATTTATACTATTTGAATTATCATTATGCATTAATTCCTTGAATTGACAAATTGTTTCAAAATATTTAGTTTCAAACCTTTCCCGCTCCGGATCTGCACTCTGGTCTTCTTAAAAATTCTAACTCTAGTTGCAGCTTATCAAATTCATCCCAAAGTGATTCGCATTTGACAAACCGTTCTTTAATAGCAGCTTTATTTGTAAATTCATCGCAAGATCCTATATAGTCAGAAAATCTGTCTAACTTCGACACAACATATTTGCGGTCACTTTTGTGCCGCTTAATTAATTCTTTTTTCGACATATTTATTATTATTATTTAAATAAAGGAAATTTTTCAATTATTTGCCTCACAAAATATAGTAATGAAATACAATACTCATCAACCCACAAGTTAATAAACAAATTTATATTTAAATCATATCTTGCATCCAAGGAAAAATATACATAAACGCCATTTATTAATTTCAACAACTTATAACTACCTAAATACTACTACTAAATCATCAACTATTTTCATCAAACTAAGCAATCTCTGAATTCAAATAATCATAACATTATTATTTAATTTAGAATATTTGAACTTACCCAGCCAATGAGTCAAACCAAGCCAAACTTACCCTACACAACTGGTATTTCAAATTATAAGAAATACCTATTTTTTTTTTTTTAATCCCAAGGTATTTATTTCTTGAAGATTTCTTGGAATTTCTCGTCCCTCGGCGTCGCTTTGAACCAAACCATACAGATTGCTGATTAATTTGCCATTTATTAATAGTTTTTTATTATTTTATTCACTTGTACTTGTATTATTCAGCGGGATCAAACACGTCCCACATTACTATTCGGGTCGTAAAGGACCATATGATGGGGTATTATTAAACTGGTTCACTTTATTTTTGAACTTTTCACTTTTAGGTTAAATACTTATTTTTCCTTCTTCAGTGGACTGTATATTGATTACTGCAATAAAAACTCGAATCCTATTAATTTTACTTTATTATTATTATTACTTTATGTGCGGAAAACGAGTTAGTACAATATTATTGCAATATTGTGCAATAATTTATAACCCCGAATGCCAAGAAGCTGTCGGCCCAAGCGCAACACGCATCTTCTTTGGGGTACTACTTAACACTAAAAAGGGGAGCGGATTATGAACATTGCCCTGCGGCCTCGTGCGAACGCCTTGTTGCCAGCTTGAACCGTTGTCATAAACGTTTATTTAGCGTTGAACCAATTGAACCAATTCAGGTATCTAATTACCGGAACAGCTTCTTTTATTTTGTTGCCTCGGGAAAACGCGTTAGATCGAATTTTTGAAAAAGTAACGGAAAATTGTGAAAGAAAGAATTAAATTCGTTCAACATTATTTGCGAGCTCTAAATAATCAAAAGGTATTTAGAATCTGAAAATATTGTACCTAACGTAGTAGGGCTATATGAAACTGTTATTAAAGTACAAGGCTTTTTGATGCATCATTTGATTCACAAGCTCAGAGGTGGCTGTAAGATTTCATCAATTTAAAATTGTTTATTTTTATTTATATAGGTGTTGGATTAGGGTTTGGAAAATTTGTACCATTGTTATTGGAAATGAAAATCTGTTTATTTTCTCATTAATAAAGTATAATTACTTACAGGTAACCATTAATCAGTTGTTTCTTTCAGTTGCAAATAGACCCGCCCCTTCAATTTTATTTTACAGTAGCTGCCCAAGGAAATGATTACCATCAAATACGACCGCTCGCAATTCACCATCTAACCTAAATATTAGAGTACTTGGAGCTTTTGCTACAGTGCATATCTATTTGATGCTAGTGAAAGAGCTCGTCCATCATTCAACAAAGTTCACAAATATTTCAAACAATTAAGAAAGAAAAACCAAACCAGGTCGTTCAAACGACGCGACCGCCAGCGACAACGAATTTCACCCGTTACCCGGTACCAATTGACATTTGGAAAGAGAGGGGATGTGTCGCAGCGACAGAACGAAGCTCTGAGAACGAGGCTTAAGTTGACTGAGTTTCAATACACGCAGCGACTCTTTGAAGTTACCTACTTTGACCGAAAAACGAAAAACAAAACAGCAACTGTTAAAATACTGAAGCTTACCGCAAAATCCTCTAAAAAACCTAAAAAAAATTGCGGTATTGTTTTTTTTTCTAACTCGGGCTACTATTTTGTCAATTTTTTGCGAAACCGACAAAACATGAGAGGGGTTCGCCCTGACCACTGTATGAAACCAGCCTTTCTATGTAAACGACCTTGGCTTCGCTTTCGGCGAAAGTTGTTGAATCCTGTACACCAATTGTCGAGTCTCACCTTCATTCTATCACTATTAGACCTAGACTATTCTTAGGGAAATCCTGAACCATTGCCTGTCCTGGAGGTCAATCACAAAACTGGAAGTACAGCTCCGTAAACATTTCTCTTCCAGCTAACAGGATTAATGTTGTAGATAGTGGGTTTCTCATCAGAAACATTACCATTTATCTTCAGGAGAAAATGGGATTCAATGTTTTGGCTGTTCGAAAAAGGAAATTCCTTTCGAACAAGAAATATTAAAAGCAGAACTGCTAAAAATAGTTAGGGAAAAGAGGTCACATTAAAAAAAAAATGGAGAACTGATAAAAAAAAGGCTGAGGTAGATTGTGGATCGGAAACTGGATAAATACCATAAACCATAAACAGGAATAGAAAATGTGTGATCTTGAACCATTTGAGAAAACAGTGGAATTTCTGGTGATTTACCTTAGAAATTTCTGACGACGCTGAATGAAGCGCTGATTGAAGGATGGTGGTTGTTTAGTTTTAAAGTGTAGGGTTTTTTAATTATCTATATTTACTTTTCGTATTGTTATAAGTGTTGGCGAATCTTTATCTTTACCTTAAAGATAATTGCTGAATAGTGTCATGTTTATATTTATTTATATTTAATATTGCATACTTTTTTGTAATTATGACAGATTTATTGATAAATCTCATTGTTTTTATTTATTAAATAAATCACACTTAAAACGTGATTATTATCTATTGTTGTCTAAATATATGGAAACGCTTGTGACTAACTCACTAGACTATATCAACGCACAGCCAAAATTACTATAAAGTTATTAATAATATTAAGTTGAAGTGCGGGTGAATGGAACTCGAACTTCGAAGTGAAATATAAGCCCAAGTTAACCCGAAAATGCATTATATTAATTTGTTTGTTGTGGCAGAAGCAGCGAATATCTCTTAAAGTGAAAAAAATTAGAAAAACGTTATTTGGTACAAATGTTATACAGGTAGAAGGAACTAGAACCACAATATTTTGGTTATAATGACCCATGCATCCCAACCCCAACATTTCAAATGCACCAACCCTTAATTGAATATTTTCTAAAAAAAATCTTGTGCCGGTGAATACTATACTCAAAAATATTCAATTTTAGGTATCACAAAAGGGGTGGTGCCAATCATAATTTTGAGGTTGGGGTGCATGGGGCCCAAGAGGCCACTTATCCCGTAACCAAAATATGGTTGTTCTAGTTCCCCTACCTGTATAACATTTGTACCAAATTACGTTTTTCTAACTTTTTTACTTTCAGAGATATTCGCATTGAAAGTTGCCAAATTCACACCCTGTAGGTACATATTGTGGCGTTCGCCAGGCTGTCAAGAATCTTTGGCATTCCCTCTTGAATATACTAGAATCTAGCGAATTATTCTAGTTTAATAGGGAAAATAAGATTTTCGTGTGTATTGTAGATTTTACAGGAATAGATTTAGGAATATATAAGAAGACCGGCATTGGTTTGTAAGTTCAGTTTCAGTTTGACTGTGATACGATTTAAATAGTGATTATTGCGAGTTGTAAGAGTTTAATTGTTGAGTTAGTTATTAAAGTAATTAGTGTCAGAGTGTATTGTTAAGTGGAATAAATTATTGCTGTGTTAATTGGACTTTGATTTTTGGAATAAACGAAACGAACCCAAGATTTCTGTCAGGCAATCCAAAGCCGTGACAATTGGTGCCAGAAGTGAGACCTAAAGGACTGCAGAGAGAAATCCAATTGCGGAAGTGCGGGGACACTAGTGTAGTGTAAAAACTGAACACTAAGTGAACACTGGGACAGTTATTCAGTGCAAACAGTGACAATCACAAAAAGAGACTTAACCGATCGTGTAAATTACTCCGGAAGTGACTCTGTACCCGATTTTGACTGTGTAGTGAATTTTCGAGTGAGTTCTAGAAAATTCTATTTGGAAATTAAGGGAGATATCGAATTTGTGACTTCGCCGATGTATTCGGAACATCAATCGTCATTCACAAAAAGTTTTTCGAGGAGTTTCGTGAAAATTCTAGAATATTATATTTGGAAATCAAGGGAGATATCGGAATTGTGACTTCACCGGCGTGTTTGCTGTATCAATCGACATCTAGAGGGGAGGTTTCAGGAAAGTTCCAGAACATTCTATTCTAGAATAAAGCAAGTTATCCAATTTGTGACTTCACCGGCGTGTTTGGAACTTCGAGCAAAGACCAGAAAAGATATTTGAAGAAAGTTCGAGGGAAATTCTAGAACATTCTGTATATGCCTATCACAAGACAACAAGCCAAAATGGACGAACAAAAAGTTGAAGAACTTCTGCGCAAAATATTGGAACTTCAAGAGACCAAACGACAACAAGAAAAGCAAGACGAAGAAGCTAGACGACAACAAGAAGAGGCTAGAAGACAACAAGAAAAACAAGACGAAGAAGCCAGACGACAACAAGAAAAACAAGACGAAGAGGCCAGACGACAAAAAGAAAAACAAGACGAAGAACTCAGGCGACAAAAAGAAAAACAAGAAGAAGAAGTTAGACGACAACAAGAAGAAGCTAGGCGACAACAAGAACGGCAGGAAGACCTTGGAAAACTGCAGAAGATATTCCAAACCATACAAGGAACTGTCGCTAACCTAGACCAGAAGATTGAAAAAGTTAAAGACGATGTGCAAGAAGTTAAACACGACGTCCAGGAAGTAAAAACTGAAGTTAAAATCGATGTTCAAGAAATTAGAGTCGATGTCAGAGAAGTTAAAAACGACGTTCAGGGAGTAAAAGCTGAGGTCAAAGCCGATGTTCAGCAATTAAGAGGAGAAGTTGAGGACCAAGTTCAAGCACTCGAAGATAAGATTCGTAGATTAGAAATACAGACCATCAATCCAGCTAGTGTTGGAGCATTCTCCAGTATGAAGATAAAACCACCAACTTTTGACGGTTCTATGTCCTGGACCATGTATATTCGACAATTTGAAGCTGCTGCAAATACCAACGGATGGAACGATCAAGAAAAAGCTACAGCACTGATAGTGGCGCTACGAGGACCTGCCTTAGACCTTCTTCAGTCCATTCCTTTAGTCTACCAACAGAATTACCAGCATCTCAGTCAGACGTTAGAATTGCGCTTCGGAGACCATTACAGACAAGAAGTATTTAGAACTCAAGTTAAATCAAGAGTTCAAAAACCCGGCGAGAGTCTACAAGAATTCGAATCAGCAGCGGGACTGTGTCATGTAGAATTCTATCAGTCGACAAGATTCTACGTGGTTGGCACTCTGTGCATCAAGAATATCGACAAAACGCGATTTATTTTATAATTTCATTTCTACATCTCGAGACGTGTCGAATACTACTGACAACAATATTTAATATTATCATTAGTTTATTTCGAGCAGACGCCGGTTTCTGGATGATTATATTAATAATATTAATATTAACGTCATTGTCATGAGAGTGAGAAGCGAAAAACCCGGAATAAAACACAAATTATGGTTAAAATCTTTATAATAACATTTTAAAAAATCAGTGCATAAGATGACGATGAATCAAACTGTTTTTTGCTTGGACTCCTGCTTGCATAACGTTACATTATATGGTACCTCGGTACCTGAATGTTATCCCTTCGAATATGAGGTTCGGGGACCATTCAGTCTCCCTTCCGAGCAATTATGTAAAATAACACAAACAATAACAAAGCGCCCAACTTTTTCTGGGGCATTCCTCAACACTTTTGAAGTTCACACAAATCTTTGCTTAAACACACTGATACAATTTCGAGTTTGGATGTGATTTTGGCTATAACTGAACTCTGGAGTTCCTGGAGCAGTGTTTTCTCTAGGTGTCATTAGCCAGGGTTCTTCGTCATGTGGTCTAATAATTTCACTCACTGTGGGTTCCATCGGCTGTGTGAAAGTAATCACACCTGGAAAATTAATTTTTTCCATAAATCCTGCTTCAAATAGATTTTTTTTCGTCTTGAGTCACAGGAAACTGAACCCTGATGGCTATTGATACTTTCTCTATTGCTGTGCTCTTGACATAAACTAAATGGCAGATGAAGTGGGACACCCAAAAAATTGCCTAATTTTGACTTGCTATAACTTCGACATTTCTTTGCCGATTTTGGATTATCTGGCAGAGTTACAAAGCGCCATCTTTGGTCTATGCGTCAGTGTCGTCGCACATTTTTTAAAAAAATTTCTTCTCGTTATACAGGGTGTGAATGTAAAGCGGCGAAAAATTTCCATTTTTTGGCGAAGAATATGGGAAAGATGGAGGGTCCAATAAAGTTCATTCTAGTGGTGACTCGATCACTAGGTCAACACCTCGAGATGTCTTTGCCATTTTTTCGATACATCGCGTTGCTATGGAAATATGGCCATTTTATGGTATTTCGTTTTTCTTTTGAAATTAGCGATTCTTTAATTGAACAATAACAGATTCCGTTTAAATTGCATCATGGAATGACTTGTATAGAAAATAGTCAACACCAGTGGCGTGCAAAAGGGGGTTTATGAAATTAAAATAAAAAAAATTGATTTTATCTGAAATTTTTAAGTTTTGTTGGGCTTTAAAATTTAACGCCCAAATGCACCATAAGGACTCAATTCAGATTAGTTGCTGGAACCAGATTAGGACTTCTTTTTTATATGCAAGTTTCCGAAGTAAGCGAGAATAAACTCCCAAGTCCATACGGTGCATATGGGTGTAAAAGGTGTTATAAATAACTCTGATATGGTGTCATTTAGGTTCTCCTCTAGCCTGAATAACTGCGTGACACCGCCTTGGCACGCTCGAAATTATTCGGTTAATTAGCCCTAGTAACTGACTCCCAGAGCTCCAAAATCATCTCCTCGAGACTGTCTAGAGCTTCTGGCTGACGTTCTCTCCGGGAAATTTCTAACTTCATTCAGCTCCAGACGTGCTCAATTGGATTCATGTCTGAAAATCTAGGAGGCAATTTGGTACGATTGAACTTTTGCCCTTGCAGATACCGGTTCACTAATAATGCTCGATAAGGCTGAGCATTATCGTCTACGAGAACAAAATCCCCGCCATAATTTCGAGCATGTCAGAGAACTTGCGGAATCTGACATTTATCCAGGGACACTTGGCCGTTAACGTTTTCCCGAAATGCCACGATTCACGATACGACGAGTTCTGTTCTTCCGATGTGTTAGATACCAATCCAAACTGTCATTCTTCCACCGCCAAATGCAACTTGGGGACGCATGTTTTCTACTAAAAAACGTTCTCCCCATCTCCGTCAGGTTAGCAATCGGCCGTCAGAATTGTAGAGGTAAAAACGGCATACATCAACGAAAAGACAGTCTCTCCACCTAAAATCCCGATAATTCAGGTATTCCTGGGCCCATCTTTTTCTGTTCCCTCGGTGAATGTTTGTAAAAAGTGGGCACTGTGCCCGACGGGAGAATTTAATCCCTGGTCATGTAGGAGGCGCCTTCTAATGGTGTCTGCTGAAACATTCAACTGCAGATGCGTTAGGATTCTCTTGACAGTTCAAACTCTATTTTGAATTGCAGTACGTACTACTAGTCGATCCTGACGAGTATTTGTTCTTTTTTGAGATCCTCCACCGTGTCGGTGAGCAGCAGTACCGTTGACATGTCTGTTCACACGTTAACATTAAATAACATGAAAAATACTGTTTTTTGTTTTCACTAAACGCTTATGAATATCAAAATCAAACTCATCACAGTTATTATAACACCTTTTTAACTGTAACGCTCAACAAAACCGTTAAAATTTTCAAATAAATCCTTTTTTTTTTTTTTTTTTTTAATTTCATAAATTCCCTTTTGCACGCCACTGGTGTTGACCATTTATACAAGTCATTCCATGATGCAATTTAAACGGAATCTGTTATTGTTTAATTAAAGAATCGCTAATTTCAAGAGTAAAACGAAATACCATAAAATGGCCATATTTCCATATAGCAACGCGATGTATCGAAAAAATGGCAAAGACGTCTCGAGGTGTTGACCTAGTGTCACCACTAGAAAGAACTTTATTGGACCCTCCATCTTTCCCATATTCTTCGCCAAAAAATGGAAATTTTTCGCCGCCTTACATTCACACCCTGTATAACGAGAAGAAATTTTTTAAAAAAATGTTCGACGACACTGACGCATAGACCAAAGATGGCGCTTTGTAACCCTGCCTGATAATCCAAGATCGGCAAAGAAATGTCGAAGTTATAGCAAGTCAAAATTAGGCAATTTTTCGGGTGTCCCACTTCATCTGCCGCTTAGTTTAGTTTGTAGCCACATAAATATTATAGCTTTGCCCGATTATTTCTTCAAATTTAACATTTTCTTTTTGAAAACAGTCACTGTTGTTGGTGGTTGGGCATCACTCATCAGTTGATATTTTCCAGACAAATATGTTCAAGCTTCTCATCTTCTTCAACAATAGTGTTATCTGAATAATTAATAGGCAACAAAGCATAATTTTTAAACTTAAACTCAACTTTCAGGAAGCAAAAATAGTTATGATGGTATAAAAAGCAAACCAAATAATAACAAAAACAAACTTATTAATGACGTATACAGTCAATTCAAATAATATTGACATTTCTTAGGAATCAATTAAAAATTCCCTAGAGTTTCCCCTAGATTTGTACTACGTTTTTCGAATGGTTAGTAGCCTGATAAAAGGATCCGAGAACGTAGCCAAACTGTTGTCGATAGTGACACAGAGTGCCGTTTCAGCCGACTATCGCTTTCCAAAATAGATATCTAATATAGAAAGCGAGCTGTAGAATTCTATAGAGCACAGAGTCCCAGAGCAGAAGTTAAAATGCTAGTGAGTTTGGCGTTTCCTGCAGCTGGGGAAGACATGCAAGAATGGATGGCTGTATCTACGTTTATTGATGGTCTCCGGGATTCCAAGATCCAGGAAAACCTAAGAATGTCCAAGTTCAGGAAAAGTAGCGAAGCCCTTGTCCGAGCATTAGAACTGGAAGCAATCTTTGGTGCCTCAACACCCAGAATACGAGCAGCGTCCATTCAAGACCCAAAGGATGAACAAACGTCAAAAGAAGATGGTAATTTCAAGAATCTTATGAGTAAGTTCACGGAGAAGATGAAGAAACTATTACTATTACTGGAAGGTAGACAACTGGGAAACGACTCCAAACAAACACCAACACCGAGAAACCGAGTTAAATGTTACCGGTGCCAAAAACTTGGACACATGCAATGGGATTGTAGACTAAGGATGTCCTCTCCATCTAGGGATCGTTCCCAAAGCTTTAGGAGGTCCAGAGACGCTAGTCCTAAACATCGACCTGGAAACCCGCATGAGAAGAACACTCGTCCAGCTGTGAGAAGAACGGGCCTGATCGTTGATAACAAGTGGACTACGAAACAAATGAGAGAGGATCAGGAGGCAGACCAGGACATCGGCAAATTCTACATCTTAAAGAAAATGATGAATGTAGGCCAGAATGGAGTGAAGTGTCAAACAAGAGCTTGATTTACAAGGCGTTGTGGGCCCAGTGGAACTCTCTGGCCGTAGAAAATGGTTTGCTCAAAAGAGTTTGGGAAAGTGCCGATGGGAAATACACTAAGAGCCAACTGGTTATCCCAAAAGACCGAGTGGAAGATGTATTAAAAGAAATACATGACGGAACCTCAGGGGCATATTTCGGAGTTAACAAGACTTTGGACAAAATTCGGGAACGTTTTTACTGAGTTCACTATCATGAAGACGTTAAAAGCTGGTGCCGAAAATGCGACATCTGTGCTACCAGTAAAGGCCCTAAACTAAGATCTCGGGGGCCCATGAAACAGTACAACGTCGGTCTTCCATTTGAGAGAATAGCGATAGATGTAGCAGGACCGTCCCCAGAGTCAGAGCGTGGTAACAAATACATCTTAGTTATCATGGATTACTTCAGTAAATGGCCAGAAGTTTTCGCTATTCCCAATCAAGAAGCCATCACTGTTGCCCAGGTGCTAGTGGACGAAGTTTTTAGTCGTCATGGTGTGCCACTAGAGTTACATTCAGACCAGGGACGAAACTTCGAATCTGCCATCTTTAAGAAAATTTGTGAGATCATGGAAATCCGTAAGACCAGGACAACACTTTTACATCCACAGTCTGATGGCATGGTAGAACGATTTAATAAGACCATAGAGGGACATCTGACAAAAGTGGTCGCAAAGAACCAGCGTGATTGGGACAAACACTTGCCTCTATTTTGAATGGCTTAAAGAGCAGCTGTTCACGAGTCAACAGGTGAAAGTCCAGCCAGAATCATTTTTGGAAGGGAACTCAGGTTACCTTGCGATCTGATGTTTGGAGTACCCGAAGAGGAGCGAAAAGAAATTCGAGATTATGCCGACGAAGTAAGGGCCCGACTTCTGGGAATACACGAACTTTACTCGGGAACACATTCAGCTAGCCAGTGACCGAATGAAAACCAGATACGACTTGGAAGCCAATTCGGCCGGATTTCAAGAAGGTGATTTAGTGTGGTTGTATAATCCAGCAAGAAAGAAAGGAGTGTCGCCGAAGTTATCTTCAGCATGGGAAGGACCCTACAAAGTAATCAAGAGGATCAATGATTTGGTTTATCGAGTTCAACGCAACACCAGGAGTAATATGAAAGTTGTACCATTTGGACAGGTTAACGAAATATCATGGGCGTGAAGCTGATCGGGACGATCAACCTTAAGAGGAGGGCAATGTGGCGTTCGCCAGGCTGTCAAGAATCTTTGGCATTCCCTCTTGAATATACTAGAATCTAGCGAATTATTCTAGTTTAATAGGGAAAATAAGATTTTCGTGTGTATTCTAGATTTTACAGGAATAGATTTAGGAATATATAAGAAGGCCGGCATTGGTTTGTAAGTTCAGTTTCAGTTTGACTGTGATACGATTTAAATAGTGATTATTGCGAGTTGTAAGAGTTTAATTGTTGAGTTAGTTTTTAAAGTAATTAGTGTCAGAGTGTATTGTTAAGTGGAATAAATTATTGTTGTGTTAATTGGACTTTGATTTTTGGAATAAACGCAACGAACCCAAGATTTCTGTCAGGCAATCCAAAGTCGTGACAATATATATGTATTTTTTTTCGTGAATACTTTAACTTTCATTCGTGTTTTGTGATACAATAACCAATATAAATGGATGCATTCGACAATATAAGCAACGATGATGACGATCTACTAAATTCTTCTGAAATACGGAAAACGACTCCATTTCATGTAGGTACCTACGTACTTCGACGACGGAATAATCCACATGAAGATTTCGACAAAGTAGACTTTTTCACTAGATTGGGGCCTTCCAAGCCTACAGCATTAATTATTTCAGAACAAATTGAGAATGAGGGTTTCCCACCGCGATTTTTTATAGTGCTGATTGATCAATGTTAGCAAATCAACTGTAGGTAACTGAAAAAGATCAGCAATCATCTAAGTCTCAATTTTTCTTTAACAACGACCAAACCAAATCCACGAATTAAGCAGAGGGGAGGAAAGGAATGGAAATGTAAATAAACCTCTTGATGCATAATGCACAATTTTAATTCATAATGGACAACATATAAATCTTCACATTTAAATGCACTCGTTTATACAACGCATAGTAGTGGATAGTGGGTAATTCGAGCAGGCGCTACAAGTAGTTGAGTATGCAAAATGTGAGGACCGGCAAAAATGCTCAAATTCATATTCCTGTGATCCTAAAGAATGGGAAAGTACATCTTGCCGGCAGTTGGAGTGGTCCCTAACTCTCGTGCCATCCTTCAATGCAAAGTTATATGGAAAATATCACAATTTCAAGTCATTTCACAATAATTCCTATTGATTGTACCTAAGGCTTTCTTTTCAAGCACTCAAAATAAATTACCTACCGCTTGTTGGATATGTTTGCAATTCTGCTCCAAAATATACACAAGTAAAAGAAGACTGCGAGATGTACAGGGTCATCCAACGACGACTGAACAGGGGCTTATTTTTGACATTTCCCGTTCTTGTAGTTTTGAAAAATTTCAAAATAGCCAATTGGCATATTTTTTTCTGGAGAATTCAAAAATGGTACCAAAAAATCATTTGAACTAAAACCCAAAGAGTTATGCCATGGATGAACTGTTTTTCAAATGGAACACCCTGTTTATTATAAAAATTTTCAATGTCTATTCCTTTGAAAATATTTGATATTCCGATACCTAATTTTATTTTATTTTTTCTACAAACGTGTTAAAAATGCCATTTTTAACATGGCCCCGATGCATTAAAAATGTTACTTTATCGCACTAGTGCCATAAAGTCTTTATAGCACTAGTGTTAAAAGTGAAACATCAAATTTTGAGAGCGGACGTCAAAAAAAGTTTGTATTTTCAGTTATTTACATTGATATTAATGGTGAAATTTGAACAACTGAGGTAGCCCGATTGGCCGCCTCATCTATATTTTTCGAAGGATCGATGCAACCCTCTGTTTCTTCTGTATCTGACCACGACAGACTTTCAAGAAACTGACAAGACATTTCGTTACCTGTAAAACAAGGTGCTAGTTGTATGGATTTTTTGACAAATGTCAAATTCAAGAATTTTATGTAGGAAAGATGCTTCCAATTTATTATTCATTTAAAAATCCAATTTGTTAGTGGTTATTGCTTTTTATTGCCGTTTGTAGAAAAAATATTGTATGATATTTGTGTTAAAAGTATTTTTAAGGCGCTTATGTGAATTGCAGAATTCGCTTCGCTCATTCTGCAAACTTTCACATGCGTGCCTTAAAAATGTACTTTTAACACTTATATCATAAATAACTATTAATGTTTTATCCTTAATAATTTTAGCTTCACCTGTTCCATACATCTGTGATGGCGACAAAAAGGACCCCGCACACCTCTTATGGGTTTTTGGTTTTCTGTCAAACTCAATAAAATTTTGATATGTGGTATATTTTGACTTACTGATAAAAAGTTCTCATAGGCCCAATCCGATACTATGAATAGTTTCCGAAATACAGGTGGTTTAATGTCCAAGAAATGTACGCATTTTATATGCATTCACATCTATCTGTAACCTATTAATGGGTCTGTCAGAGTGAATTTCATTGGTTGAAACTAGTTTTCCGACTGTTTCTGACTGTTTTCGACCAATCAAATTCGCTCTAACGGGTTTGTGATTTTAGCAGAAACAGACCTATTATTAGGTGACAGGTAGATGTGAATACATATAAAATGTGTACATTTCTTGGACATCAAAGTACCTGTATCTCAAAAACTAATCATAGGATTGGTTCGGGCCCATGAGAACTTTTTATCGGGGAGTCAAGGTCTAACACATATCAAAATTTCATTGAGTTTGACAGAAAACCAAAAACCCATAAGAGGTGATTATACCTCTATCACCTATGAACCTATTAAATTGAAAAGTAAAAGCTAAAATTATTAAGCATAAAACATTAAAATAAAATAAAAACAGCAGAATATCGAATATTTTCATATACCTATAATACCACAAGAGAAAAAAATTTGTTGGCAAAATGTTCGACTGGTATGAAAGTTTGTTGCTTGGCAATTTCGCGAATGACATTTTTGACAAAATCACGAGCCATCAGGCGAGTGGTTTTGTCAAAAATATCATGAGCGAAATTACCAAAAAGCAACAAACTTTAATAAAACCAAGAGAATAATTTTGCCTACATAATTTTTTCTTGAGTGGTATTCGGCTGGACTATTTCACGAGAAAAACAAGCCAAATTTTTATTTGGAAAATTTATTTTTTTTAGGTGACACTTGTCAAACTCAATAGTTTTTTTAACCACACAAAATTTTGTCGCTGAAAAACCATCATGTTGGTTTTGTCCAGGTAGGAACAGGTAGGAGTTTTGTCAGTAGGAAACCGGCCGTTCCTATGACATTTTGCCAGAGTGTAAAACACTCTATACCATTTCCAAATCCAAGCGGCAGTAAATGACAAACTGGTCATTTTCATTACAACCTATCAAATGTCCTCTGTGCATGCGTACTGGTCCAGGTAGGGCTTTTCAACCAATAGGAAGGCTGGTGTTTGTTTACAATTTAGGTTATTTTAATGTCATTTACTGCCGCTTGGATTTGGAAATGGTGTAGTGAAATAGTCAACAGAATAGACATAAAAAAAAATTGGAATAAAAAAATAAGTTTGTTTAAAGATATCTCAATTTTTGTATTGTTCAATTACCTCCTTGACCCCCTTAAGGAATCTCATTGCATCTAATTTGGATTTTTTAAAAATAAGTTCTGTTATCGTTCTAAACAGTTGCTCGGTAAATTTTAGCAAGTTTTTTCAACAAATGTATTGCTTTGCAATTAACTGTTTTGAGCGTTTACAGTACTTTATTTCTAATAAATCTTAAATAAAATCAAAGTTAATAATTTAATTATTCAAAAAAGCCGCCTTTTCACTGTCGGTAAAGAAGAAACCTGCATTCAAACAATGTTCACTCTTTTATTGCTGTCCGTAGCCACCAGGAGCGCTAACGTCGACATTGTGCCTTCTAAGTACAGGGGAATGACTTCTCTCGTAGTTTATATTTCTCTATGCTCATATCCGTCTAACTCCCGGTCTAGCAAGCGTTTATCAATTGATTATTTCCAAGTTAGTTTTTGTTTTGGTTTTGCTTTATACTTTATAACCTCGAAATCTTGTTGTCTGTTTTCCTTATGTTTTCGATAGTTTTGGAACTCAAATCGAGTTTTTCTGTTTTTAATTATAATTAATTATAATAATTAATTATAATAATTATAATAACAAAGTGCGAAATGCTCATCCCACCAAGCCTACAACCACTTCCTCGTAAAATGTGGCACTATAAATCGGCAAAATGGAATGACCTAAAACAGTATTACCTGGATTTTCCATGGCAAGAGGTTTGCTTTAAAACAGCTGATCCCACTATTTGCTGTAATGAAATAACACAAGTAATCTTATCTGGAATGGACGCATATATCCCACATACAACTAAACGTAGAGCTAATGCAAAACCTTGGTTCAACAGCCAGTGTCAAACGGCTGTACAGAAAAAACACAGAGCATATAACCTTTGGAAACGACAACAAACCGCTCAAAACCACACAGAATTTATAGAAGCCAGAAATAGTTGCAAAATTACTATTGACTCCGCTAAAAAAACATACAATCAAAGAATAAAAAACAGGTTGCTGAATTGTCCAAGTAGTTCTAGGTCTTTTTGGTCTCTTGCAAAAGCTGTTGGATCTAACTTCACCAAGTCATCCATACCACCACTTACAGATAAAAATAATCACTTAGCCACAACATCAGAGGAAAAAGCCAATATGCTTGCCCAAATGTTTTCCTCCAACTCCAACCTAACAGTGCCAAACGGAAAAACTCCACCGTTCATTGAAAGGGTTTCCCATAGTATGCCAGAGGTACCCTTTTGTCACAGAGAAATACGAAAATCCCTAAAAAAGCTGGATACAAACAAAGCAATGGGTCCGGATGGCATTCCCGCTGGGGGTGCTATTTCGTACAAGACATCTGTACACACCAAGCCAATTGCTGACACTCTACAAAGCCCAAATTCGACCAACTATGGAGTACTGCTCACATATATGGAGTGCAGCACCCAAACATACCTTAATGCTTTTGAATACCGTGCAAAAACGAGCTATCAAGCTGATCAATGACCCCGCACTTACTCGTAACTTGGATGGTCTCGAACATCGCAGATCTGTGGGCGATTTATCTCTCTTCTACAGGTACTATCACGGAAAATGCTCCGAAGAGTTGGCACGTATGATTCCACCGAGAGTAGCACCTACCAGGCGAACCCGTCAAACAGACGGTAACCATGAATTTACTGTCAAACTAGAGGCACCAAGAACCTCATTATATCAGAATTCATATCTCTGGAGAACAGCATCGCTGTGGAATAAACTCCCTGCGACGGTTTTCCCTGCAGGTTACAACCTGAACCGTTTCAAGACCAACATACACCGACATTTCCGCGCACTTGCCGCTTCTCGAGCGCGATAGGACATTTCCTGGCGAGTGCGCATATCCGTAAAAAAGAAAAAAAAATACAAATTGGGGTTTCTCTAAAAGTATAAAGCCTAGTTTATTGTTTATTTCATTATTTTATGAACAATAACAAGTGTCAAACTCAACTGTCTTGTCAATTCTTAATGCACAAAAATTGTGCGTTATGTAAACACCTCATTTCTCTTATGCATTACGCGTTATGAATTACACATTATCAATTATGAATTAAAATTGTGCATTATCCATTAAGAGTTGGCTAAGCCCACCTTAATATATACTATGTTATTATATAATGCTTTTCACTTATTATTGGCGTAGCATTATCCATGGAAATTTGACAGGTTGACCCTAGTATAATAATGCCATTTGATGACAAAATATTTGTCCTACAGCCGTGCGGAAAATGAGTTTTCCCGCACGGTGCGGTAAAACTTTTTTTTTGACATATCAGTGCGGAAAAAGTTTTTCCGCACGGCTGTCAGTGCGGAAAAAATTTTACCGCACTGATATGTCGCGGAAAAGACACTTTGCGCACGTGTTAGGAACAAAATTTTTCCTACGAGCTTCATATCAGGTAGGTAATAACAAAATTAAAAAAAAAAAAAAACGATAATTTGTTTAATTATTTTTAATTAACCTGAAGGGAACCTATATGCATTTATCAAAAAATTACATAAAAAAAAATAACAGAAAATCCTCGTCAGAGCTGTTCATCTTAAAGCGTTCAAATTTGATGAGAAAGTTTGTAGATTTTTGCATAAAAATAGAGAACAAATCTGACAATGTGTCAAAGTTAATTTATATTTGGTGTTTGTATAGATGTTGGCTGATATAGAAACAGAGGAAAAATTTGTCATCATGTGTCCAAGTCGACAGGTGCACTTATTGTTGCTTGACAATTATAATTACTTTTCGGCACTCAGTGCGGATAAGGCCTGTATCCGCACTGAGTGCGGAAAAGTGTAACTTTGAGCCCGGAAATGCGTGCGGAAAAGTACTACTTTGTGCACGCTCGTAGGAAAATATTTTTCCGCACTCGGCTGCATCACCGAACTCCGCTACGCGTAGTTCGGTGAACGGCAGCCGCGTGCGGAAAAATTCATTTTCCGCACTTGTTAGGTAAATAGCTATTTCAAATTTCAGGGTTATGAAACAGAAAGCCGAGTTGCCAGATGGTGTAAAATATCTGAGTAAATTCAAATAGTAAAATTATCCAATTTATTAATTAAACATAACCATAACAGTAAGCTCAATAGCCTAAATATGTTTTTGCAGTAACTTTTTTTTCGAGTTTGGTCCAACGGCATTTCTTCTATTTTTATTTTTTTATTTTTTTATTTCTTCTTCTTCTGGACGTGCCTATCCCTTATAAATGTCGGCGATCATCGATTATTATGGCGATGTCCACCTAATTCGCAGCAATATGGAAGAGTTGTTGCGAGCTTTTAACAAACAATGTTCTGAGATTTTTCCATCACGATATTCTTCTTCTTCCTGGTCCTCTCTTTCCAAATATCTTCCCTTGCAGGATCGATTGTAACAAAACCTTATCTTTTTGAAAGGGTTGTAAGGCATGGGAGGGTGGGTAAGATCTCGACAATTTTTACACAAGGCCATTTTTTGAGAAAGTGTTAATATACTTAAGCCTACATTTTCAGTTAGATAACCTCAACTATAGGTTACTTAAATGATGTATTAGAGAACCAATTCTGTAAAGCATTTTTTTTTTTTTAATAATCTTGTATGTTGCCTTGCTTGAGTCCAATACCTCTCCATCAGAAGGGAGACATTGGAGCAAAAAGGGGAGATTTTGGACATGAGCAAAAACATGGTGCATTTAATAAAAATAGTTTATTTCAAGGTAAAGGTAAAATATTATATTTCGCCAAGTAATTATTTTGAAAAATAACTAGAACAGATAAAAGATATAAATTCCTACATTCTAATTAAATTGAATGGAATTCTGGAAAAGTTAAAAAATAGAAAAAAAATAAAAGCACAAACAAAAAAATCATCACTTCAAACCAAATTACGTCAAATCTAAATTGAAATAAATTATGTCTTTAAATAATCTCTTTCTTGTATCATTATTGGGAGATGGAAGTAAAGAAGTAATGTCGTAAAAAGGAACCAAAGCTTTAATCATCTTTAAGAACTGTGAATCTATTTGATGCAACGTGACGTTCTAAGAAGTTCACTTCATATCAATCAACTCTTCTGATTATTTTCGCTGCCTAATTTCTGACACTACTTTTACTGTAAGGTTTGTTATTATATGGTGGAAGCCGGTTGATCCATTACGTGAGAGGAGGAAAAGTCTTCTTCTTTGGAGACGTTTCGATAAAATGGCATTATTTCAGTGCATCTGAAACCTGATTTTCTTGTTTGTTGGTGCAGCGGTTCTAACCCAAGCTTGTTAACATATCACAAGCAAATCCCAGAGCACCACATCCCGAAACACCTTGCATCATTCTCTTGGCGTCATAGCGTATGCGGGGAAACGGAAATACTCGAATTGGCGGCAAAGCTGTTCCGCTGGAAGAGATTATTCCTACTTGCGTAATCAATTCACCTCTTTCACGAGAAGTGGCTTCTTTCCAAAAATTTCAGGAACTCGTTGTACCGTCGTTACACCAGTCTAAAAAAAAGAATTTAAAATAACATGAGTGGTTCAAAAAAGATTAAATTTTACCTCATCTAAATTATAAATTTGCATGAGTTCTAGAGTTCGTTTGGGCATATTCATAAACTAATCGCCTTGTTGCGTTTGGCTTCAGACCGTAAGATATAGAGGAACACTTCAGTGGATATTCCTCTTAGTGCGCGTTCACATTGACACCGCTCGAGCGGTGAGCGCTGCGCGATGCCGCTGTAGCGATGCCGCTGTAGCGATGCCTAAAAAGAATTTTAACATTATATTTCAAATGAACATGTTAACACCGCGGGACGCGCAGCTCCAGTGTGAACATGTTCATTTGAAATATAATGGTAAAATTATTTTTGGGCATCATTACAGCGGCATCGCGCAACGCTCACCGCTCGAGCGGTGTCAATGTGAACGTGCACTTAAGGCCGCGTTAATGGCCGCCATCTTTAAATTTAGTTTTTGTGCTACCCATTCTGTAAGTTGACTTTTTTGACCTACGTCCATGAACTGTAAGTGTCACTTACAGTCCGGGTCAAAAAAGTTACTTTTTTGACCGGGCCAAAAAAGTTACTTTTTTGACCCGGGCAAAAAAGTATTGATATGAAAGGTGAAAATTACTTTCATATCTCTGTCAAAATAATGTGACAAAAACACTCGACTTCTTAAATAAAAAACCCAAAATTAACAAATTAAGGATACAATTTTATTGAAACAAATAGAAAATACCTATGGCCATTTGGACCGACTATTTTAAGGTAGCCTAAGCGATAAGTATTCCTTAAAGTGACATTTTTCCATCTAAAACTGTCATTTTAAAAGATACCTACTTATCGCTAAGGGTTCCTTAAAATGGTCAGTGCAAATGACCATTAGACGTCCAAAAGTTGAAATTAGCATAAACAGATAGGTACCTAACTAGTAATATAAAAATGCGATACTTCATGGTTATTTACTTTTTAATTTTGTAAAAGAAACATTTGTACAATTAGTTACATTTAAAATAGGCATACTTTCCTGTATTGAAGTCGAAGAACTTAAAATATTAGGATCCTTACTACTAAAGGAATCCTCGACTATCATAGAGGAACTTGTGCTGGGAGTTGCGGATTCAAATCTTGTATTCTCGCTGCTACCTAGAATTCTTCTGGCCGTATCTACTTTATTTGCACTTGAGTCGGCCACATAACTTTCCGCGACTGTGGAAGATCGCCACCCTCCGTGCCTTTTTAAAGCGAGAACATCCGCACCCGTATCTGCCAAAAGTGTTGCCGAAGTTCTTCGAAATGAGTGTTCCGGTAAGACTCAGGATTGTCCAAATTCAAGTACTTGGCAATATTATAAGGTACTTTTCCAAGGGTATTTTTACCAGCAACTTGATTGACACATTTCCCTACCTCATACCTCAAAAAGAGTCGTCTATGATCAGTGTTCTTGGGCCTTAAGTTAACATATTTTCTGAATATACCAAGGCAATCAATATTATTTTCAGTATCATTGATAATTGTAAACGAACGTCTGGTTTTATGCTTGCTATCTGGAATTTTTATTATTATCACATTCCTCTTATCTTCAATGTCACTTAATGTCATCTTGAGCAATTCGTCTTTACGGCATGCTCCAGCAACGCCAATGAGTGCAACTACCTACAAAATAAAGACCACTGTTTTATGGAATAGTTCTAAAGCCATATTCATACCTTCATCAACAAATATTGACTGTCTGCCTTGAAAACACATTTGATTTTTTGGGATTATAACCATCGTTTCTCCTTTTCAAAAAAGCTCTCAATTTTGGAAATTTAGAAATATCTATACTGTCATTAATGGATAATGTTGTCTTGAGCATAGAGTATTCACTCCACAAACTTGCTGGACTCTTCAAATGTTGGGAACGCTCAAAGAAATATGCCAAATTGCATTTTCATCAACAATATTCAAATGCTTCACCGCTTGCCACTCTTTAAACTTGGAATATATAAATGTGTACCTCTCTTTCGATTTTTCGGGCAGCAATAAAGCACAAGCATTCGCTGCTGCTTCTTCTACGCCGGTTTCTACGTTCTCGCACATTTTTTCACTAATAATAATTACACTTGACTATGACTTGAACTTTTTTTTTGTCAAAATAAACTTGACATTTCAATAAGAATTTCGTTGCCTGGCAATTAAAAAAAAAAAGACAATTTAACGAATACGTTGACAACGCCAAATTTGTTAACAATTTTGATTGTAATGGTTGCTAGCATAGGGTGCATGGAATTAGTAGGTCAATTTAAACAATAATACAACAAACTGGACACCAGTTAAAATAATAGCTTTATTTGCGAAGACGATCCCAAACTAACCCTGAACGCTAAAGTAAGAATCACATCATAAAAAGCCATTAATATTGTTTCATATCAATGGCTTTTCATGATGTGATTCTTTCCTTATATTAGCATTCAGGATCAGTTTGGGATCTTCTTCGCGAAGAAAGCAAATAGGTGCACCATCAAATTCATGATATTTATTATCTATAATGTACGGTAGCACAAAAAATATCATATGCACCTCGACTTGTAGCGTGTACTTTTTTGGCCTCAAATGCTTGTAAACCTCGGCCCTACGGGCCTCGGCTTGCAAACTGCATCCTCGGCCAAAAAAGTAACACTTACAAGCCTTGGTACATAAATAACTATTTTGAAAATGACGACTGCGTCACTCTACACATAGGGTTCAATATTTTATTATTTGTCCAAAAAAAATCTGTTTGTCGGTGAAACACTTAGTGACAGAGAAAGACAAATATACAATTATGATGCTCCCAATGTAGCTTTTTTGCCGTGGCGCCATCTACTTGCTTGAACTGTTTTCACCTTCAAAATTCGTTTTAAGGTCATCTCAAAAAATCCGCAATAATTTCCAAAATCCTTTGGCATAAACATTATTTGATATATTATCTACAATCTCTACAATTAGCTTTTTTTAGTTCTTCGTGGTTATCATTAAAATATGCTTTTCACGGATCCAAGCTTGATAAACATGCAAATATGCAACCACCAACACATTCAATTATTTTGGTGGTTGCGAACATGATTTTTGAATTTAAAAAAAAGGCTGAATATCGAAAAACCAAAATAAGGAATTGTAGATAATCGATCATATAATGTTTATGCCAAATTTGAGCCAATTCTGATGTGCCGTTTTTTTGAAGACCTTAAAACAAGTTTCGAAAAATCGACCAATCACAGTTTAAACATGGCGGCCATTAACGCGGCCTTAAGCGTTTTTCATCTGCATAGAAAATACTTATGACGTTATAAAATTTGGTGTAACATAACATTTTCGAGACCTTTTTCTTGGACTTGTCTGACATAGTTCAACCCGGTTACCAACACTGGATTTCTTTACTCCTTTTTTTCCTATCTGGATAGGACATGTTATTGTCAATCACATCAACTAGCTTGTTTCATGGAATCAAGTCAGAACTCCTTGTCAGTCTTTTTCTATGTTCTTATTGTTATGTTCTTGCTAAACTGAAATGGAATATAATAATATGTTTCAACCATCATGTTGCCACAAGGGGAGATCCTGTGCAGCATCTCCCCTTGTCTACTTTATCGGATTAGCCTAAAAATATCAAAACCTCCCATTGGTATTTTCGTTCTGTGAGAACATAACCTTATCGGTTAACCTTGCTTTCTACTCTGACACAAAAAGTTAAACAAATAACATTAAAATAAACAATAAAATACTTACCTCGCGTCTTTAAAATATTAGATCAACAATGCCAAAAATACAAAATTCCCTTGAAAAGCTTTTTCAAAAAAAAAAAAATATTGCACAAAAACAATCTGATCTGTGCCGGTTGACCATTCTGGAGATACTGTTGGCGCCTTGGCGTGATAGATCAGAAAGCTGCAAGAGGCGGGAAATATTAGCGTGTCCATTGTCTCCCAGTGTCCCGATCCTATCCACCCTCCCCTCAGAGGTTATTCTAACGTGCAGTTGGACACAAAATGTGCAGTAGGAAAAATAAATTGTGCAGTGGGAAATTAAAATCTGTGTAGTTTTCATTTATCACAAACAAATAATTTAGTTGACATAATACAGTATCCGCGGAAAAGTCTGCACCATATGAGAATTTTTTTTATGCTCATCCTTACTTCAAATCGGTTTTTGGGATTAGGTTCTGCATGACTGAAAACCAAAAAAACACCTAAAATTTTTGATTCGAGACTTGCCTCACACCTGTCAAATGCCATTTGAAAACTTCAAACAAGGAAAAGTGGCATTTTTATAAGAAATATGAAAAAATTTTATGAGAAAATATTGTTTCAAATGATATTTAGAGTCTAATTTGATATTTTTGTTTTGAAAAAAATATATTTCAAAGCATACAATTTTTAAAATAGTCCAGAGGCGTATCAAGATTTTAATAGAAATATTTCTTTTTGATGTTTAAACTCTTAATTAGATTATTAGGACTTGAAAAACCATTAGTCAGATACAAAGTAATTATTTTAGAGGAATGGTCGCGAAAGAAATCCTAAAAATATTATTTTTCCGTAGATATTCGAAAAAAAATAAAAAAAAAAATATTTTTTTTTTTTCAAAGCAAAAATATCAAATTAGAATCTAAATGTCATTTGGAACAATATTTTCTTATAATTTTTTTTTTATATTTTTCATTAAAATGCCACTTTTCCTTGTTTGAAATTTTCAAATGGCATTTGACAGGTGTGAGACAAGTCTCGAGACAAAAATTTTTGGTGTTTTTTTGGTTTTCAGTCATGCAGAACCTAATGCCAAAAACCGATTTGAAGTAAGGATGAGCATAAAAAAATTTCCCATGTGGTGCAGACTTTTCCGCGGGCACTGTATACTACACATGAGAATACACTAGCACTATTAACACATTTACTCTAAAATTTATTGCCAATTTTCTCCCAGCACCACCGAAAATTCTTCGTTTGCAAAAATACCTTGGTACCATCTTTGCTGTTTGGCCTGTGCTGTTTCCTTGACTCTGTTCTGATGCTTAAATGAGCGTCAGCGCAGAGTCAAACTAACCCAAACCATAGTGGCTTGTCAAGGATCCCACTCTGACAGATAAGGAATGTGGTGATAAATGTGGAAAAGGGTGTGGCACCCCCAAAAAAATTTCGCTTGCGGTGCAATTTTTTGAAGAGTTCACAACCAAACTAGGATGGCACTAGCCGCCACTGTTTTTATAACACACCATATGAAAAGGATTTTTTAGCGAGTAACCGTTTGTAAACCGTGTTATCATGAGCTATAACCGTACGGGTATTACCCTCTGTCAAAATTACCCTCTGTCAAAATTACCCCGCCCCTCGAACCCCAAGAAGCTGTGCCCCAAGTAGGTAGAAAGGCCTAAATATAAGTTACATCAAGGTGATTTTCTTCACCTCCGATCAGTTGTTCGTATGCTCCAGACAGAACTGCAAGCAGTCTGAAACATATAGTTTATAAATATTTTTTGATAAAATGCAGAATGCTTACCTACAAAAGTTATTACTGGAATCTCTTGAAGTTCGGAAGAGATAAAAGTTTGTAGTTCACTCGTATTAAAAAATAATGGGCATATGAAACATGCTTTGCCAATCTTGGCATTTTTGAAAAATATAAATTGTGCCAGAGGCAAATGAATGTCAAAAACTTAAATTACATGAACCACAACAACGCCAAAAATAAAAATTTCTATCAAAAAACGTTCTCAAACTGATAAAAAGACTTTAGAAATTCACAGAAAAATGAAAATAAACAGGGTTAAGGTGAGGTTAAGCTGTGTAAACAGTCTCTTATGGACGTTAAGGTTAAGTTTGTTATGCCGCAACGCCGTCTTGAACATCAAACTGCCCTATTAGGCAATCCAAAGACCTGTCAAAAATGGCGACTAATTGGCACACAATAAACAAAAAACATATGGCGGGGGCAGGATTATCAATAAAATGATCAAATTGAAATTAAAAACTGTTAAAAATGCACTCTTTGTGTAGATACCTATAAAATGAAACAAAAAACCAGTCCACATATAAAGTCTGGATAAGTCTGGATAGTCTAGCTAAGTCTGGAAAAGTCTGGATAAGTTTGGATAAAGTCTGGAAAAGAGCCAGAAAATTTCTGGAAACGTCTGGAAAAGGCTCTATTAGGTCTGGAGAAATCTAGACAAGTCTGGATAAAGTCTGGAAATTTCTGGTAACGTCTGGAAAAGGCTTGATAAGGTCTGGAGAAATTCAGACAAGTCTGGAAAAGTGTATTTGAAGACGGGAAAGTGTTTGGAAGAAGGCCGGAGAGGTCAGGAAAGGGCTGGATAAGGTCTGGAGAAATCTAGACAAGTCTGGATAAAGTCTAGCTAAATCTGGAAAAGTCTGGATAGGTTTGGATACAGTCTGGCAAAGCCAGAAAATTTCTGGAAACGTCTGGAAAAGGCTCTATTAGGTCTGGAGAAATCTAGACAAGTCTGGATAAAGTCTGGAAAAATTCAGCCAAGTCTAGAAAAGTCTGGATATTTCTGGAAACGTCTGGAAAAGGCTTGAAAAGGTCTGGAGAAATTTAGACAAGTCTGAATAAAGTCTAGCTAAGTCTGGAAAAATCTGGATAAAGTCTGGAAACGTGTGGAAAACGCATGGAAATTTCTGGATTGGGTCGGAAAAATTCTGGAAAGGGTTGAATTTTAGCGGATCTCAAAGCTCACAATAATCACAAGCATTAGCGTTGATTCGGCATTTTCAATGTTCTCCTCGGTTGCATCTTTGTGAAGGACTGTGAATTTTTTATTTAAGTGACAATTCTCTGACAATATGCCCATTAGCTGTGCTATTAGATATTGCTCTGTAGATGGTTGTTTTTCAAAGCAAGGAAGTGGTTTAATATTTTTTCGAGGTCCAATAGAAGAATCTAGGTATGTATAGGGTTTTCCAATAGTAACGCTCGATGTTTGACAATAGCCCATGAAAAACTCGATAGTCACACAGGTGCTATCTTTGGCAGCCGTATTCAATTAGTCTCTGCATTTTATTATGGAGCGCTACACGATTGAGCAACGCGTCGGAATTGTTAAAAATTATTATCATTATCAAAACCAATGTTCTATTCGGAAAGCGTTTCGTGCACTCCGTGCAATTTATGATGTCAACGATCGTCCTTCAGAATCCACAATTGGCCGACCTAACGTCACTGGATTTTTTTCTCTGGGCATTCTAAAATCCAAAGTCTATGTTGACAAACCTCGAACGGTTGCCGCCTTAAAGGCCAACATTAAGCACTTATTGCTGAAATTGAGCCATTTTTATGCGATAACGAACACTAAATGATTCTAACGACAATCTAAAATTGTCGGAGAAATGTATTGATAATTCGGATATTGTTGAAAACAGCTATGGAGAAGTAAAGTCCGTCGATTTTAATCTAATACTCGAAAGGAATGTGAGCTGGTGGCACCCTACATTTGAACGCCAATGGTCACCTAACGTCACCCCTGGTTTTTGCCATATACTTCACCCCCTCGCTCCTCATACGAAAAGTCGACGAACAATACTAAAAGAAGGAAGATTCAGGGACTTGACCAAATCTGCAATACTTTCTGCAAGAAATGTTGATGTCGAAGAAATAAACGAATAAGTTGTCGAACTGTTGGACGTCAAGACCGAAAAACTCTACACCAGTATAGATAGTGTCGAGAACTGTGATAATAGTGATCTAAATGATGCTATTCTTCCAAAATATTTAAATTCGCTTAATCCGCCGAATTCCCGCTCCATGAATTACGATTGAAAACGAATTCTATTTTATGCTTCTTAGAAATCTAAGCATCAGTGCAGGTCTTTGCAATGGTACAAGGCCTTTAGTTCTGGAACTTGGGGATAATCTGTTAAGCTGTGAGATATTGACTGTTCGACGAAAAAAAAAATGCGCAGGGGCATTATGAGAGGAATAAATGGGCTGCCGATTGTCGAAAACTGTCACCCAATATTTGGCCCCGTTTAGAAATTAGAGTGAATGCAAGAAAGGGGTAGTTTTCGATGCAATTTACAACTTCCTCGCACTTTAGACAAGTCCGTGCTCGCTTAATTTTCAAGTAAAAAATTCGAACAAAAAAGCATTGGAGAGTGCATTTTATTAGCAATAATGTGGTGTTCGAAAAATTGAAATCGGATTATGCATTCGGCCCGCTGCTGCAACAAATGCGCGCAAAATAGCAAAACGTTGATTCAGTGACCTTGAACAATAACATGCTACTATTCAAGACGCTGCAGAAAAAAAAACTATAGAAGATAGAGGGGTGCTGTCCCTGAGTTTTTTATAGCAAAAAACATCAGGTACAACATTCATTTGAAACTTTTTGCTATTGGACCATCCCTTTGAGCAGCGTTCTCCATAAACCGCAAATTACCCCTAAAAACCACCACTAACTAAAAACCCTATGGAAGTACAAGGTCGCAAACTTAATATATTATTAAGCACATGAAAATGAACCGATCCCCCCCCAAAAAATGTTAACTTCTAATTATGTTGAGGTAAACTTTCTTCATTGCTTGGCCTATTTGATCACATTTAAAATTTATGTCTACCACGTAGGTACAAACAAAAAATCTTTTAAAAAAATTTTTTTTTCGATTGTTTGCAGTAAAATGTTGATCGAGTAGACTTCAATAACTGGCCTAATAAAAAAAAAGGAACTTCATGAAAATGTAAAAAAAAATTTAAGACTCGATATCTCGTACATAAATAGTCAATAACTCGGTTTATAATAACACCTTGATTATGGTTATGATTATTCTGTTTTAATTAAACCACTTCGAAAAATGTATACCTACGAGTTCCATAAAACAGAATGAGATAAGTAGACATACGCACACCGTACATTCAAGAAATGTGATCGATTTAAAATCATTATGATATACCATACAAAAATAATTAGTCACCAACTCCATCCATCGCATTTGAAATTTCTTCACTAAAATAACATCTATACAACTTACCTCACTACTGTTACATTTAATGTATAAAGCCGCGTCCAGATTAGTAAATAAATGCGTTGTGTTGAATTCGGGATTCGCCACACATTTTTTTTGGCGCAAATTTGGTATCTAGAACCACATAAATATTTGTGTTGTGCGCCGTGCGTTCTTGCTCAACGTCGTGTGGCGGTGGTGTATGGCTTTCCTAAGCTTATTGTATCCATTCTGGCAATTTTGGGCCCAATCTTGTGTATCAAAAATTCAAAATTATTTGAAGACATACGCAATTTTTTTTTCAAATGCCCTGTACTTTCATCCATAGATAGAATATTCAATAATGTGCTACCATCAGAGTTTTTCTTATGCTGATACAGATACTTAGTCCAATAGACCTGATGGATTTGTTTCTTTTTTTCTCTTCCTTTTTCCTAATGAGAATAAGGCACATAACTATGAAAGCAACACATTTTCTTGCAGTATTATCCATCCATCAGAAGACAGTAATCACGGATTCACAATTTGTGCCGAATGCCACGTACAACGTACATTTAAATCAAAAATTATGCTGTTTTTTGTACAACACCTAATAAATATTTTCCATTTTATAATTATTTTGATGGACTTGATTTAAAAAAAAAAGCGCGCGAAGCGCGCTCATGACCTAGTTACAATAAAAGGCAGGTGAATTTTAATTATTTTTGGTTTCCTGTCAGGTGTCAGGTATTTGTTAACTGAGTGTGCGAACTAGGCATTTCGCACACTGGGGAATCATTTCGCGCACGGCGTCATGGGTACGTTAAAAAAATCTACCGAAGCCATTATTTTTGGTTTCCTGAGAGGTATGTGTCACCATGACACCAGTGTGCGAACTAGCTATTTCGCGCACTAGTGTGCGAAATAGCTAGTTCGCGCACGGCGTCATGGGAACGTTAAAAAATCAATACCTGGGAAAAAAGTATCACTTCGCAAACTGTCATGAGTGTGCGAACATCATAATTTTTTGACAGTTGCAGAAAAAGTATATTCGCTTTGTCCAAGGAAACACAGACGGTGTAATTCCTCCCCTTCATTGTTCAAAGTTACTTCAGTTAAAATTTCAATATTTTCTGCCATGTTGGTCCCCCGGATCTCGAAGGAATGGATTGGATATTACACGTTCTACCTTGCTAAGTGTTTCTTTCACCTTTTACGTTTAAACTTAAACTAACAACCAGAAACCCACGTCCACGTCCCGCAATAATATTTTCTAATTTTTGGGTTTGACGTTAGAGTAAGGTAAAACCCATTAAGGTAAAACCCAAACGCCCATATTTGAATAAAATCCAACTGTCAATTGTTCTATAACCGCCAGTAACCCAGGTCCTGCATAGGTTACTGAATTCAATACCGTGTTTTGAATGCGTGACGTCATTGATTTCCACTATTGACGTCATAAATAACTTCCCCTAATACCGCTGCTTCGCTAAAATTTCAACGGTTAGAGATTTTCAGTTACCGTTTATAACACAGTTACAAACGGTTAGTCGCAAAAAAATCCTTAATGTTAGACGCGTTTTATGAGTTATTATAAAACCAAAATAGAAATAATATTATGTGAGTGAGTGTTAGTAATACATATCATGGTAGTACGTATAGTGATTTATTTCCTTTATGCGCCGTGGGAAAAAATCCTTAGAATAACCCCTGCCTCCCCTTATAGTTTTGTCAAAGTAATAGTTCAAATTCAGATCCGTTTTTAGTCCGTCTTATTCAGCTTCCACCATTTCACTTGAAGAATTAGATACCTCTTCAGATTCAGACAACATTTCTGAGTCCGATTCGGAATCGGATTCTCCAAGAGAAATAATGAAAGGTAAGTCTCCCATGTATTTTGTCCAGTTTTCTGAAATAAGTCTGTCACAAAGTCTACAAAAATTCGTCCACATGTCTGAGGTACATTTTGAAAGAGACTCACGCCATACCCTGACAACCCTATCCGTGGATGGTAGCTGCGAAGTTATAGTTTTATTATAGAAGTTCTTACAAAACCCCCATGCCATTTCAATAGGATCATATTGGCAATGATAAGGAGGTAATCTAAGAACTTCGTGTCCGTGGCTTTTCAAAATGTCGTCAATTTTGTATTGTTTTGGTCTATTCCGAAATGGTTGAGTTAGGTCCCATAGTTTTTTTTTGGTCATTTTTGTGTCGAAGTCTACGTTATGTTTAACCAACCATTCCTGCATTTTGTCTTTCTTTGAAGAGAATGAAGATGGTTTATCCTTCTGCTCTGAATGATATGGAGCGTTGTCCATGATTATTACACATTTCTCTTCAAATAAATTCAATGCAGGAATTAGTTGATCAACGACCCATTTTTGGAAGATGTCCGCGTTCATGGTATTGTGGTAGTCTCTGTCATTGTTTCTTGAATCTAGAAAAAAATCGCACCCATCTAAAAACCCAGAACTACTACCCACATGCAAAATAGTAAAACGTTTCCCCTCTGACTTAATTTTGGATGGGTTGCTTTTCATATCAGATTCGTGTATCCATCGACGAACTTGAGATCCGTTTTAGTAGATCCAAAGGACCCCGCACCCGATACATGAGAATTTCGGAACCATACGATTTTCTTTAAATTTTAATATGTTGTAGGTATGGATAAGTACTTCACAAAAAAGTAAGTTAGAATATGGTGGCTCCCTCCGTTTAGCTACAGTGGCAAATCAAAATTATGGCCATCAAAATACAATTTTGCATTGTTGTTTACATTTTGCTGCTAAAAATTAGCCTTTATCTGATGCATAGTAACAGCGGCGGGTATACAGAATAATTTTTAGTGTGAAAAATCTTCTTCGTGCGGTGGTAATTGGAAAAAGGAATTAGGTGATCAGGCTAAAAATAAGTTCTATCTGATAGATGTTGACAGATGCGGATATTTGAACTTAAAATTCAACAATTTTCATCCAGTGCCATAGATAATAACATTTATAAGAAAATTGTGAAAAATATGCTTTGTGAGGGGTCATTGGAAAAAGTAATTAGTTCATCGGCATAAAAAACAAAAAAAAAATCATATAACTTTCAATACATCGATCACTTGAAAAGGATCATTAATATTACTTTAGGATATACTGTTTAATGTTTACTGTCCAGCTATACAGGCCGACAATCTTGGAAATCTTAACTACATTCAACAATCTCGTTGAAGGATAATGCACTTCATTTTCCTGGTGCCTTCCGTATCCCAAATACCACAAAAAGCGGGATACATGTACCTTCACACACACCCAGAGTTCTATCTCCTGCTCCACATGTGCAATAGCATGATGTAATAGGATCTGGTAGGGGAGCCGGAGACCCTCAATATCTACTTCTAATTCAAAGACATTGTAAGTAATGTATGTGGTATGTCTTGTTGCTTGAGTAAATCGTGAGAAAAGTCGAGTCCGTATAAGTCCAGGTTCATTTTGTTGTATTTCAAGAGAAAACTGGCTGGCATTTTGTCTTGATCCTGCAGCATGTAAGCTGAATATCACGAAGATATGGAATCGTCAGATGTGGAAATTGATGTTATTTGGCATATTCTATTGGAGTCCAAGGACCTTGTCCAAATCTGCGATTAATATTTTCTTCCTCTATTTTGTTGAAGAAAATTCGGCTCTCTAGCAAATTGAAGCATTCTCTCTGCTCTTGCAATGTCAGCTCCATGACTATTAATGGGATCGTGGAATTTGTTTATCATGCGTGTGCATTGATATACAGATTCCAGATATCGTTAGTTCCAGCTTACATGCAGGATCGAATGCTAACCAGTTTGTTCTTGAAATACAACAAAATGAACATGGACTCATACGGACTCGACTTTTCTCACGATTTACTCAAGCGACAAGACATACTACTATATACATTACTTACAATGTCGTTGACTAAGAAGTAAATATTGAGGGTCCCCTACCAGATCCTTTCATCCTATTACATCATGCTATTGTACATGTAAAGAAGAAGCTAGAACTCTGGGTGAGTGTGTGCATGTATCCCGCATTGGATATTTGGGATATGAAAGGTTCAAAGGAAATTAAGTGTATTATCCTTCAACGAGATTGTTGAATGTTGTTAAGAATAAGATGCCCAAGATCGTCGTCCTGCAGCTGGACAGTAAACAGTATAGCTTTGGATGAGGTAAAGGTAATATTAATAACCATTTTCAAGTGATCGATGTGTTGAAAGGTATATGAATTTTTTTGTTTTTTAGCTCTATGACCTATTATTACTTTTTCCAATGACCACCTCACAACGCATAATTTTCACAATTTTGTGAAATTCAAGCTAGAATCGTTTTTGAAAGGGAACTCAGGTTACTTTGCAATCTGATGTTTGGAATACCTGGAGAAGAATGAAAAGAAATTCGAGATTATGCCGACGAAGTAAGGGCACGACTTCTTGGGATACATGATAAATAGGTAGGTATATAATAACTTAATTACTTTTCCCAATTACCACCGCACAAACCATATTTTTCACAATTTTTTATTACTGTTATCGACGGCACTCGACTTGACACTGGATGAAAATTGTTGTATTGTAAGTTCAAAATATTTGCATCTGTCATTATTTATCAGATAAAACCGGGGATAGAACTTATTTTTAGCCTGATAAGTGATAACCTAATAACTTTTCCCAATTAACACCGTACAAAGAAGACTTTTAAACCATTTTTTACTACTGTTATCTACGGCACTGAATGAAAATTATTGTGTCATAAGTTTAAATATCCGCCTCTGTCATTATTTATCAAATTATGAACTCATTTTCAGCCTGATAACCGATTAACTTTTTCCAATTAGGTACCACTGCACAAAGAAGATTTTTCAGAATTTTTTAATATTCTACTGTACGCCACTGGACTTACATACTAAAAATTATTCTGTATACCCGCCGCTGTTATTATGCATCAGATATAGGCTAATTTTTAGCATCAAAATGTTAAAAACAAGCAAAATTGTATTTTGATGGCCGTAACTTTGATATGCCACTGTAGCCAAACGGGAGGAGCCACCATATTCTAACTTACTTTTTTGTGAAGAACTTATCCATACCTACAACATATTAAAATTTAAAGAAAATCGTATGGTTCCGAAATTCTCATGTATCGGGTGCGGGGTCTAAATAAACGAATCTGATATTTTCGTTTGAATGTTTATATTGGAGGTATTTCCGCAAAAATTTAATTTTGGCAGCAAGAACATGTTTCTGCTCACATAAAATTTTGCGTCTATTTACTAATTTAAATTTATATCCCATAGATTTTAAAATTTTATATAAACTTGTTTGCCCTCCCTTAAATTCCAAATTTTCTTTTGCGTATGTCAGTAATGTTTGTAAAGTAAAATATTCATTTTTAGAATTGTATTTCCAAATTTGTCGTTGTGAATCTTCTTTAAACATTCGGTCCATAATAGTCTCTGTCTTTTTCGGTCGGCCTAAAGGTTTTTTGATTGTATATTGTCCAGTCAAAATTCTTTGAATAGTCCTGGTTCCCACCTAACATTTAAGGAAAATATTAGTTGGGTAAGAAATGGCTTCACATCTACATTTAAGTTATACCTACCGCAAATATATCTGCAAGTTGGGCTTCAATTGTTCCCTGGAGAGCCTCTGGTTTATTTTTTTTTTAATAACCATGACATTTCAATATTTCCCTTTTTTTTCTTCTGAGATTATTTGCAGCATCTTCAAAACGAAAGAAATTTGACAATGCCGAATTTTAAAAAATGTCATTAGATTTTGCAGATACGCGAAATATGTAGTTAGGTAGCGTTTATAATATAGCATTATTGAAAAATGCATTGAAAAATGTGTCAAATTTCATTTGCCAGATAGGCCAGAAAATTTTAATGCCGCGGCACTTACGAAATTATGTAAACCACACTTAAAACTGTCTGGAATTTGACATATACTGTCATTATTATACGAGGGTCAACCTGCCGAATTTCCATAAATAATGCTACGCCAATAATAAGTGAAAAGCATATAAAGTCTGTTTTTTTTTTAAAGATAAAAGTCAAAATGACATTATGTTGGCAATACAATGTAAAATTGTCAATGCTTCCCAATTTTTTATGTAGAAAAGGCTTGTGTTGCCAACATAGTTACTAAATTTTTGACTTGGGGAATTATCTTTAAAAAAAAAAACAGATTTTAGGTCATGTTGACTTTTCCGACCAATCACAATTAACCTATGTCTGGCAACAGTGAAGTGTCGCTAGTCTAGAGTTTCGTAACCCGAAATACCCGGAGATGGAATGTAATGGATAAACGAGATACTACTACTCTTTGACCTGAGGATAAAGATATTCTTGGATCAAACTAGCAAACTTGATCCAATATCGATAAGCCTGTCCTAATAGTAGTATAATTAATAATAAACTTATTATTACTTATTATTCAGAAAACTATTTGTGTAAACAGAACAATAACTATGTTCTGTATCTTTATTTATTAGTAATAATTGTCTAGACATTTATTTTAACCTTATTTTAACACAATTTTTGAATTTCACTTTTTTGTCCTAACAATCATGACCATGAACGTCGAACGCTTCGCTTCTTACGTATGATTGACTCTTTAAAAAAATCCAATAATGACATTATCGACGATGTAAACCGTTGTCCTTTGTGTTGCACATAACAAGTTGGATTTCCATATAAGACCCGACAAGATAAAAGTTGTCCAAGTCTTGAATGCAAATGCAAGTTAAATGGGGTTTATGAACCGCAAAATTAACTATTGTGAGCGGAACTTTTCTAAATAAATGTTAAATAATAGTTTAAATGCTATTAATGTTTCTTCTAATACGACACGGACACGGATTGTTAGTGTAAAACTAAAACTTATATCAATAGTATATAGGCATATAATTTCAAATACCGGTCTGTATAAAGATGACGCACAACTGAGACAGGTTTCGAAGGATAATGTGAACGTGAGAAAACTATATTATGTAGTACCGTCAAGCTAGAATAGGACAGAAAACGAACGGTACGCTGTACGCCTTATCGTATATCGAACATTCAACAAACCACAAATTCCTGCTCCACTCTGCTGCTGCAAACGAATAAACCAATATAAAATGTAATGTAATGTAGTACTACTTTCCAAGGCGGCGCGTTAATTTCATGACGTATTGATTTATCGTGTTTTGTTTTTAATTTTTAATAGAGTGTAATGTGATAGTGTTTGCTGCAGCAAATTATCAGTGTATATTTGTTAACTTTATAATGAATTTGGCTCCAAAACCACGCAGAAAACCTGAGCAATATGGTCGATTTGTAATGTAAACAGATAATGTTATTGAAGATAATTATAAGTTCCGAAACTGCTGGTATGTATATCTAATTATTATTCTAAATTGACGGAAATATTTAAAATTTCTAAAGCATTAAAGTTTTTATCTGTATAGTTTTGAAACTGTTGTGATTTTGCTTTAGCTTACTAAAACAATGAAATGATGTACCAATCATACCATTTCGCGTAGGTGGTTCGTTTCGAATATTATAACCTCGTCTCGTATAACCAGATTTTTTGAACTCGAAAAAACCACTGGGCCTGTTCGGGTTTGAAAAAAAGAATGATTCCAAAACAATCGCACAGTTCATCAATCAACAAAATGACAACGACTCCGACTATCACAAATTTCAATAATAAACTGTGCGATGTTTTTGAACCGTTGTAGAACCGTCCTTTTTTCAAACCAGAACAAAGCTACTATACAACAGGTTCAAATTTATCCCCACTAAATGATACCATTGAATGCCAGCCACATTTTGAATATTAAATAAAGTATACCTACAGAATAAAACCTCGACAATAAAAACTCATAATGAAAACACTTAATTATATGAATGATAAAATTAATAATAATTAACTAGAATCTAAAACTATGCAATAATACATTTCTGTAGGTATGATCTGCGACTCTGTACTGGCGTATAAAAATTGCATAATAGGTAAATATGGCTTTTGCTGTTTTTGGGGTATTTTTGTTCCTATAACGAATCTTTGGATATTAGATGTCACGACATAATCTTTTATTAATAAAATATTACGTTCCTATTATCTATATATTTCCATATTTTCAATTATTGACCAAAAACAAAACCTATGGAATTTTTTCCACAAAGTGGCTCCTACTTTTGATCTCGGTTACCGAATTTATTGCGGCGTTAATTCAAAATGAAAACAAATATTTTATGCTGCAATAAACCAATATAACCAAGATACCGTATGTTAGGTCACAGAATATAAACGTAAGTAGGTACCTATATATTCTGTGGTTAGGTACAGGGTTTTCCCATATATTTTTGCACCCGACCTGCAGCCTTTACAGGTATAAAGATGATAGGTGTAAATACAAAAGCTGTGCAGTTTTAGCTAAATTTTAAGAATCCATCGTCAGAAACAAAAATTTATTATCAGAAATTTTAGAAAATTTGCGTACTTTCAACTTTTTTCAAATGGCATGCCCTGTATTTGATTCTATATTCTTGACGAGCACAATTTTCCGATTTCAAAAGTATGTAGGTACACTACTCAACAATAAGTTTGCCCCAAGCATAAATTTCACCAATTTTTGAGACACCACAACTTTTTAATAAATTAACGGAAAAATATGCCGTTTTCACCATTTTTGAAAGCGATTCCTGGTTAGTCAATTAGTCATCTGCTGTACACAAAAAAATATAGAATTTGAATGTTTTTTTCATACAGGGTGATATTGGAGTGCAGTAAAAATAGAAAATTTTTGTAGCCACCCCATTTCTACAATTATTTTTATTTATTTTTTCTAGGCATAGAGGTACCCGAATGATTATTATGTTTATCCCTCGAAACGTTTTTGGATTCTTTCTTATATCTTTTTTTGTTTATAAAATAATGCAAATTTAGTGTTATAATGACACCCAGAGTTTCAAGGTCTTCAAACCCATCGTGAACAAGTTTAAGCATTAACTTTTGGGATCCGCTGGTTTAAATTTACTTGCTATGATCACAATTAAAACTTACTGACGTAAAGCCGCGTCCACATTAGTAAAAATTCACGTTGTGCGTGGTATTCGGCACAAATTTGTATGTGCGATACAAATTTATGCGAGTGTGGACCTGTTCGCCGCATACAGACGCACGCAAAAATTTTCAACGCACGTGATCCGCGGCTTGTCGGTTTTATTCAAGACATCAAAGGGATTTGCGGCGCAACATCGTTCTAGTGTGGACAAATTTTTTCGTGAACGAAACAAATAACCAAAAACAAGCAACGTACACTCTGAAATAAAATAGGCACACATGCGTTGAGCAAGAACGCACGGCGCACTACACAAATATTTATGTCGGTCAAGATGCCAAGTTTGCGACGCAAAAATTTGTGGCGAATCGCGAATTCAACGCAACGCATTTATTTACTAATCTGGACGTTGCTTAAGAAAGCTTTATACAAAATACACAGGGTATGCGAGGATACTTTAAAAACTTGAAATTGCAAGTTTTGCCATTTACTCTAGCCATTTACTATTACTACAGAAAATTTAGTGTCAAGGACGGATAATACATTTTGACTTACTTTGAAGGCTATATATTACTTCTGCAATGTAATTCCAAAAAACAATTTCGAGGTTTTTTTTGTCATCTATTTTTTCAGAAAGTTACGTCATAATTTGTAAACCTATAAAACTATTGTTTCCTCAATTTCTTGATATTTGCTGCCATCAACAGGTCCTAAAAGAATAATTATTCAACTTGCCAACATTTTCGCTGAATTTTTACTTGTGTACAGGGTGTGCCCAACTCAAATCATATGCTTTTTATATGATGCCACTTACTTTTATTAAATTGCGAAATTCAAAGGAGTGTATACATTCAATGGGTGATTGATTTGGGGACACCCTGTATACAAGTAAAAATTCGTCTAAAATGTTAGCAAGTAAAAATATTTTTTCTTTTTGGACTTGTTGATGGTAGCAAATATCAAGAAATTGAGGAAACAATTGTTTTATAGGTTTACAAATTATGACGTAACTTTCAGAAAAAATGGATTACAAAAAAAACCTCGAAATTGTTTTTTGGAATTACACTGCAGAAGTGATATAAAGCCTTCAAAGTAACTCAAAATTAATTTTCCGTCCTTGACACTTTCTTTTCTGTAGTAAATGGCAAAATTATGCAAAATCTTAAATTTCATGTTTAAAGTATCCTCGCACACCCTGTGTGTTTTGTATAAAGCTTCTCTACGTCAGCTATAGTTTTAATTGTGATTACAGCAAGTAACTTTAGACTAGCAAATCCTAAAAGTACTTAAACTTGTTCACGATGGGTTTGAATAACACTAAATGTGTCATTATAACACTAAATTTGCATTATTTCATAAACAAAACAAGATATAAGAAAAAATCCAAAAACGTTTCGAGGGATGAACATAATAATCATTGGTATGCTTAGAAAAAATAAATAAAAATAATTGTAGAAATGGGGTGGCAACAAAAATTTTGTATTTTTACCGCACTTCCTATATCACCCTGTATAAAAAAAAAACACTCAAATTCTATATTTTTGTGTGTAAAGCAGATGATTTACAAGGAATATATTTTTTATTATAACAATAGATACATTTATCAAAACCACACTTCGCCGCATTACATGGTATTCTATATTTTAAATTAAATTCTATATTTATTGTTTTCAGTAAGCGGTCGTAGATAAAACGCTATACATTACATTAAAAAAAGAACATATTATGACGTCGTTATATCGGTTGTGACTATAATAATCATACTAACATCTGAGATAAGAGTTCATTACATTATTCATTATGAGAAGTTTAAGAAACGGGAGCATGATCAAATTCAAAAATGTAAGTCTCAAAACGTTAATTAAATCATCGTTTTTGTATTTGGTAACGCGTAGATAAAAAGGTGAGGTATTAAGTAGGAGGTTAATTTATTAAAAAGTTGTCGCGTCTCAAAAATTGGTGAAATTTATGCATGGAACGAACCTATTGTTGAGTAGTTTAATTTGTCTATATTTGGTTGAATCCTCTCCAACATATTTGGCTCTAAAAATTTTAAAAATACTATCAGAGATACCAAGTGCCTCAAATTTTACCTGTAGCTGTCACCCTGATAGGTAGAATCGTTCACAAAATCTTAGTCAGTAGAATAGTATTTTCACGTATTTTTACAATTTTTGGAGCTAAATATGTTGGAGACGGCTTAAAGGGGGTGTGACCCTGTTGTGTCCCTTTGCCGTCAGTTCCTTAATGGTTCTGGACGAACATGAACTTCGTGCTGCGATGGGACGATTGAGGGAAGAGGAGCTTAGAAACCCTGTCGTTTCAAAAATTAATTTGTTGACAATCTATCAAAAACTTGACAAAACTGCTCATGTCACTTTGGCAATTATACCAGCAAACTACTGGTTTTTTCCTCTACAATACATACATTGCAGGACACTATAAAGGCGTGCAGGCCGGTCCAAATACTGCGTTGCAGTTCCATTTAAAAATTCTAATAATAAAACTGGGATCTGAACAGACCCAAAAGAGAAAGTTTAAGTGCAAAAAATCGAATAATAATTTGAACCGCATCTTGCTACGATGGTCTGTTTTCGAGTTAGGGCGGTTTAAAGTTACAACTGTTTGTGACGTCACACTGGATTATCAGGGACAGTATCAACACGTGTAAGAATTTTCCAAAACAAAAGACAATTATCTCCTAGAGCGAATTGCAACCACTTAAAAGTATAGGGTACGGTTTACTGACGACTGAACGAGCAGAAGCGACATCACAAGTTCCTGCATAATTTATCTTCTCAAGGAATTTTCTCTGAGTGTTCCTAGGGCTGCATACTACCATAGAAAACTGCGCAGAAGATATACACAAAGTACTAACAACTCTAAATGTAAATATACAAAAACAGGATTATAAAACTAAATTTCTTCCATCGGAAAAACCTGAGAAACCAATTATTGTCACCTTTAAGAGCGAAGAAACTACAAAAACGATAATAGAAAGCAGAAAGAAGAAAGGAACATTAACATTAAAAGATTGCAACATAAAAAAATTTATTAATGAAGACCTCTCAAGGGAGCAGAGACAGATATTTCACAGGGCAAGACAACTAAAGAATCAAGGATATAAATATGTCTGGTGCAAGGGCGGCAGAATTTTTGTTCGCAAAGAGGATGGAAGTCGAATAATTTGCATCAGGGATATATCGCAAATTCAGAGCCTGGAGCAGGATCCAGCACAAAATTGAATTCGTTTATCACATTGATTCTTTAAAAAATGGTTTAGGAGTGAGAGATAAAGACTGTTATGGATTTAATGTATTGTACATGAATGCAAGGTCTATTAAGAACAAGACAGATCAGATAGAATTGCTCTTGAAAAGCTTAAAGGTGAAAATTCATATTATAATTGTAAGCGAGACATGGTTAAGACCAGGAGAAGAAGAATTTGTTAACATACCGGATTACAATGCCTGCTATGTTAGTAGAAGTAAACACGGTGGAGGTGTAGGCATTTTTGTGGACAAAACGATCCCATTTAAGGTAATGAAGGAACATAACTCAGACCTGTCGATGCTCACTGTAAATATTGTAGATGTTAAACTCAATGTTACGGCCCTGTACAGTCCCCCGGACTATAAAATGAATGATTTTCTCAAAAAATATGAAAATTTTCTGGAAAGCGTTTCCGGTTCCAAAAATATAGTGATAGGAGATTTTAACTTGGATCTCTTGAAAAATAGCAATGTTATGCATAGCTACAAGGAGATATATAGGACATATGACTACCACCTTTTGAATGAGACAGTGCTAACGAGAATGTCAAATAATCCTTCACTTATCCACCATGTTGTATCAAATTTTGATAATAATAATGAATTGTCAATAATAGATCACAGCATAAGCGTTCATAGATTACAAGTTCTAGGCTTACCTAAACCAAGACAACCATGTAACAAAGCAGAAAAAAAGTATAGGGTGTTCCAGAACATAGACTATCCGGAGGCACAGAAGCAACTTTTGAAGCTAATTCAGAATTTACACCATTTCACCGATCCAGTTGCATTGTACGACCAACTTGAAGAAATTTTCACAAACAATAGGCATGTTCAGGTTAAGGAAGTCTGCAGAGTCACTGGGAAAGAGTGGATCAGTCAGAAAAGTCTTTTATTGATGAAAAAAAGAGACAATTATTTCAAAAAATTGAAAAAGAAGGGAACTGAATACTATAAAGGAAAACATACAGAGTACAGTGAGAAAGTGAAGAAGCAAATTAAATATGATAAAAAAAGGTACTATGAAGCTGAATTCGGAAGAAGTCTTGGCGATGATAGGAAAACATGGAGGACAGTGAATAGAATAATACACAACAAAAAACATGCTAACAATAATTTAATTTCATCACTGAAGGAAAATGATGTTCTGCTGACTGATCCAAAGGACATATCAAATTCATTCAATGATTTTTTTATCAACGTGGGCCCAGATTTATCAGGGAGAATTCAGCATATCCCAGTAAGTAAATTGGACAGTGTTAGAGACTCATTATTTTTTTCACCAGTTACAGCTATTGAAGTAGAGAACATTATCAGTTTAATGGACAAAAGTAAGGCTTGTGGAGTGGACGGTATCACGGTGGACAGTGTCCAGCAACTAAAAAATGAGGTATCTATTATTTTTACAAAAGTTATTAACTTATCTTTGAATAGTGGTGTAGTGCCAGACAAATTAAAAATAGCCAGAGTAAAACCTTTGTTAAAGAAAGGAGATTGTGAATTAGCTTCAAACTATCGACCGGTATCGATCCTTCCAGTATTCTCTAAAATACTGGAAATTTGTGTAAATAAACGTCTTCAATCTTTTCTTGTTAGGAATGAGTTTTTGTATAAGGGTCAATATGGCTTGTGCAGAGGCAGAGACACAGAGACAGCTGTGTTGGATCTTATCTCAGATCTTCAAATTAAAATAGATCAGGGACTTACCTGCTCGTTGGTGTCTCTGGATCTGCAGAAGGCATTTGATACAGTAGATCATGGTATTTTGTTAATGAGATTAAAGGAGGCTGGTATAAGGGGAATTCCATACCTTTGGTTTGAAAACTATCTACTAAATAGGAAACAATATGTCAATGTGAATAGTGTAAATAGCATTTTAGGAGTAATTAAATGCGGGGTTCCACAGGGGTCAGTTTTGGGTCCCACTTTGTTTTTAGTCTACATAAACTCAATTGGGAAACTATTTTTGAGAGGTAATATAAAGCTTTATGCTGATGATACAACACTAGTGTACTATAGTCAAGATGTAGAAACAATAAAGAATGACATTTGTAGTGATTTGTCTGAAGTGAGCATATGGCTTAAGTCTCATAAATTGACTGCTAATGTTGAAAAGTCATCTTACATGTTTTTGAGTAGAAAAAATGTAAACGGCGTTCAGCACAATATATTGGGTGGTATGAATAAAAACGAAGTACATGCTACTACTACAAGTATTAGTATATTCTTCGAAGTATTTACTTCACAAAGAAGCATTTACTTATTTCCGGTATTGTCGAAATGTAGTATCTACTTCGTTTTGGAGTAAATACTACGTAGAACATGCTAATACTTGTAGTACTAGCAAGTACTTCGTTTTTATTCATACCACCCATTGTTTGAAAGTCAACAATTGCAAAACATCTCTGTCATAAAATATGTGGGTCTTTACATAGACAGTACACTTTCGTGGTCTGCACACATTGATCATATTCGAAAAAAGATAGCGCCTTTTGTGGGACTTTTGTTTAGAGTTGGCTACTTATTGACAAGAAAATTACGTAAGCAGTTATACTATGCACATATTTATAGTCATTTGCATTACTTGATATCAGTCTGGGGCACAGCGGCAAATTATATGTTAAATCCTCTAAGAGTTCTCCAAAACAAAAGTATAAAAAATGTTTTTAAACTTCCCTTAAGGTATAATACCGAGCAATTGTATAAAAAGAGTAAATTCCTGAATATTAACCAAATTTATAGTTTTAAAATAATATTGTACAATTATTATATAAGTAACAAAAACAAAAGATCAAATATTTCATTTGTGAATGTTCCAAATATTCATAATCATCACACTCGACAGGTGAATAATTTATATATCACACGAGTTAGATCAAACATAGGATTAAATTCAATCTACCACAGAGGTGTGAAATTATACAATACCTTGCCGCTGACCCTAAGAGGTATCACTAAGCATTTTTTATTCAAAAAAAAACTGAAACAATTTATTTTAGGTCTCTCCTAGCCTTCTTATTGGGGCATTCAGGTTGAATCTGTTTGTGTTTTTTTAATTTTTTAATTTTTTTATGTTTCGCTGTCTCTCACTCTCTTGCAAACCTCAAATATACTTAGGTAAGAAATAGAAAATAAAATGTTATTTACTTGTGACTGGTTCCTTTCATGTGATAAAAGTAGGAAATAAATATGTATATTTTTCAGTTAGGCATAACTATTTAGTAAATTAATGATTAGATGTTTTATACCTATTATTAATACTGAGATAAATATCTATGTTAAAGCGCGCCCATCCTAAATGATAATTGTTATTTTGTTTGTTATAGATAAGCTGATTCCTAGGATAAGAATATTTTTTGTTAATTCTTCTTGGAATCAATAAAGCTGATTTACTTAACCCTTTAACGGGCAAAATTTTCCTAAGACTATTTTATTCAGAAAATGCTAGTTATGTAGTCTTTTGGAAACAAGAAAAGATAATTTGTCACTAGAAATCGAGTTTTCTATTTTTTTCGTTGCTATATTAGGCGGTAAACCATTTTACCAGAGACCATTTAGGACTAAATATGTAGGTAGTGTTCTCTGGTACAAACCCTATACCACACCTTCATAAATAATGCAATAATAATATGAATTTCTGCGGGATCAGAATAAAAAACACAATAGCTTTCAAACAGAGTTATAACAAAAACGAAATATACAATAACTAAAGAAAAATTACATCAAACTCTATAACAAATGAACATTCCCTATCTTACTTCCATATGATCCTAAATAAGGTCCTAAAATTTTCCTAATCATCGGATATTGTGAAAACTGGATTGACAAAATCAAAAACAAATCAGTAAAATATTATAATAACAATTAGTGCGATTTAAAATTGTTCATTATCGTTTTTATACCACAAAACATGGAAATAATGTTGAAATTGTATACATTCGAAAGAAAATTTGGAAAAATTTTCCTAGCGCAAAAAGAACAGAATGAAAAGTTGATTGATATTTCATGGAGACATGTATATGAAGCATGTATCAAAATATGAATCTTGAACTAGGAGTAGAACTTATAGAAAAAATAATTCAAAATGTACACAAAATTCACAAAATAAGTTCCAGGTTGAGAATATGTATAGTTTTTTACTAAATAATTGAGTACAGCATTAGAATTTTGAATTTATATCTATTCAGTATACATATATAGATGATAATTACCTATTTGATTCGTCAAAATCCCTTCCGGATTATAAATATTAATGAAAATATGAATTGAAGTACATAAAACAACATAATTGATGCTTCTCGAGTCCCACTGGTATATATGGTGTACCACTTTCAAAAATGCGACCCATCCAGAAAAATCTTGTAATTAACTGACGTCGGAGACTAACGTATATTGAATGACGATGTTTTTAGGATGCATTAAAACCAGATTTTCAGGTTATAATAAGGAATAAACAAGGTGGTACTAGGTTTACACCAGAGAACGTTAAAGGGTTAAAAAAAAAACATCCTGTACCTAACGTAGGATTTAAAATTACGCATTAAGGTGGCAATACTAATCCGTTGTTTCTTTGGTTGCCTTTCTTTTGGAAAAGGTCTTGCAATTGATTATTTCCCAAAAATAACCACGTTGATCGATTCGTTCGTTTACCTTAATATTTATGGAGTTATTTTTTTCAATTTTTAGCGTGACTATTTTTAGTTTTGGGAAGTAATCCATAGCAAGACTTTTTTCAAAATATAGGCAACCAAAGAGACATCCTGTTATTTTTTCGTACAAAGAAATAGTCAAAATATGGAAAAACTAACTCCACAAATCTTTATATAATCGATAAAAGAATGTTCAGGCCAAATTTGGGGCAGTTCTGATGTGCCGGTTTTTTTTTGCACCTTCAAAGCGATTTCCCGAAAATGGGGCCAAGTGCGCATGTACAGGTTGAGTCACCATATTTTGACACCCACCTGCAGCCGTTATTACAGGTGATAGGTGAACGGTTTAAATACAAAAGTTGTAGTATTTCATCTGAACCGCCAGAATTTTCAATTAGATTGTACAAATGAGCAACAAAAAGTGGAAAAATATGTCAATGTTCACTTTTTTCAAATGGAATGCCCTTTATTTTTTTCCAAATTCTTAAAGTTCTCGTTTTTCTGATTCAGATTATTTAATATAATAAGTGTTTCTTTCGATAGTTTTGGAAATATATGGAGTTTAGTTATTCAAAGAGAGTAGTTTTTTGAATAAATTTCATTGATTTACCTGTAACCTGTCGCAAAACATTGTGATACGTGAATAGATCTTTAAATAACTAAACTCCAGGAGGCGTATTCTGTAAACGAATAGGAATAGACATAGAGAAGAGATAGACATAGACAGGAAATATAAAACACTAATTCTGTAAGCATCTTTCCAAGTTGATTCGGGTGAAGTCGAAATAGAAATATCGTAAACTATCCGACGTGAAAACATTGCACTTTCCTAGAGAGTTTCATTATTTTTGTGGTGTTTTAAATTGTCAGTTGTTATCAACTGTTCAACGTCAATATCACATTGTTATTGATTATTTTTTATTATCAATATAAGCCATTATGGACCCTAAATTCATGCATTTTGTGATGAAACTGAAAAAGAAGAGCGTCAAGAACCATTAAGATTGGAAAGGATAACCTTGCGAGATGAGTTTAATGCCTTTCATAGGCCCGGAAGGGAATTCCGGAGGTATTTCCACCTCACTTCACACATGGCTCCTGTGGTTAGAGCCGTAAGAATCCCATTTCAAATTAGAGTATTGGATGCTCTAAGATTTTTCGCTCAAGGCTCCTATCAGAAGGCGGTACGACAAGACTTCAATACATGTATGCCTCAGTCCACATTTAGCAGGGCATTAAGTAATGAAGTATGTTTGGCTCTAGAGGCCATTGCTCCTCAGTGGGTTAAATTTCGCCTATCCGAGACTGAGAAGTAGCTTAAGAAAGAGGAAAGAGGAATTCATGGCCCATTTCGGATTTCCGGGAGTGATATGGTGTATCGATGATACCCACCACGGCCACCACTTACCCTTTTGTGATTTGCGCTATTTTACCACAGTATTTTTACTAAATGTTACGGCTAAAATAACATTTCAGGGAAAGGGACATATTGAAGGCGGTTATTTTACTTCCCAAATACGAAATTAGGGAATATCTCTGAGAAATATTTAAAACAGAACTATTCAAAATATGACAAAACCTTTGACAAAACTACAAAACATAACCACTAATAAACAAAACATAAACTCTGACAGAAATTGAATGTTTCACGATAATGTGCTAGAAAAAGATAGAAACAATTTTTCTATTACAGAAAGACCTAAACGGGTCTTTCTATTTCTCTATGCCGACCGAACACCGAACGGGACTCGAGTGCTGCCGAACTGGCATACAGAATAAGGTTTTGTGATATTAGAAGGAAATTTCTTGCCTAGAAAGAATTTTCTATGTCTATGGCGTTACAGAATATGCACTCAGATATTTCTAAAATTATTGAAAGAAACATCAACATATTATATAATCTGAATCAGAAAAACAAGAACTTTAAGAATTTGAAAGAAAATAAAGTGCATTCCATTTAAAAAAAGTGAACATTGACATATTTTTCCACTTTGTCTTGCTTATTTGTTCCATCTAATTAAAAATTCTGGCGGTTCAGATAAAAAGCTACAACTTTTGTATTTACACTTTTTACCTATCAACTGTAATTACGGCTGCAGGTGGGTGTCAAAATATAGTGACTCACCCTGTACATGGGGTGCTGTTGTCACATAACTCTTCATGCTTAAGGTGACAACAGCAGCCCATGTATGCACTAGGAGGCACTGAAAGCTGGCTGAACCGCTTCAATACAGTAATTATTTGAAGATTAGCATTACTTATTTCTTATTTACAACTTTTTGAAGCTACACCTAATTAGTATGTAGGAAAAAATCACCAAAAATCTGTTTTTGATTAGATTTTTGAATATAATGCACAGAACACTGTTGTGTTTTGTGCATCATATTATTATTGTTATTATTGGAATCAGACTGGGTCAGTACTTGTGCTCTCAGCTGAAAAATAATTTACTGAAAAATTAATAATCAGTTTTTTTGAGGCGTTAATGACAAAATAATGAAGTCTCGTGAGTAAAGGCCGGGACACATCTATCATGCATTGTTCCGATCCGACTCCGATCATACAATCAAGGTCCTTATTCTTGGAACAGGGGAGCAGCGTTCCTAGGAGAACGCTTACGAACGCTGCTCCCTGTTCCAAGAATCAGGACCCTGATTGTATGATCGGAGTCGGATCGGAAGAATGCATGATAGATGTGTCCCGGGCTTAATTCGTAATTTAGTGCGTAATGCGCAATGCACAAAGTTGGGCTACTTTTAACTATTTACAAATTCAAACACTGTGAGTTATGCAAATTGCATCCGTCCCTCCATTTTTCCATTGAAAAACATAATAATGAGTCTGTTCTCACAAGAGTTTCTGACAGTTTGCAAACTGTCAGAAAGCACCACACAGACCTGTTTTCTATGCCGTCGTTCCAAGATAAATCGGTAACTTAGCTGAGCTATTGCTTCTGATAGATTCCAAAGTGTCAGTGTAAAATTTCCACGAAGATTTTACTGAGGGATAGTGTTCAGATACCGAAAAGAAGGCACCATTTGACTTAATGTAAATACATTAATATTTGTTTATGAACCTTTCGATCCTTTTTCCCTTTATTGGCTATTTTTCATTATAAGAACAAGTCATTTGGTAGTATGTAATAATAGAGACTTGTGATAAAAGAAAAAGTCATCATAGGGATTTACTCGCTAACAAGTATTAAAATTTCTTGACATCAGCATCTGTGTTAGAGGTAGCCAGTCGTCGTTGTGAACCAATATTATTTTAAATGGAACACAATGTATATTATTAGGCAATTCAAACCACGTGACATTCAAGATGGCGTGGCGGCCACACATGGGCCAAAAAACACAAAAAAATATCTAGTTTCTGCCAGAATTAATAGTTTAGGTACCTAGTCAACAAATATTTTATAAAATAATGAAAATCAAAGTTGTGAGCAAAACTGTATGCAAAATAATTTAAAATACGCATGAAAACATATCCAAAACAAACTTGCTTAGCTGCCACGCCACATTGAATTTTCCGTTTTGACAGATGGATTGAATTGCCTAATACGCTCATTTGTTAGTCCCCTTCAACCTAATTTCAACGATATGTGATTTGAAATGTCTATCTTATCTTCAATAGTTATAGGGAAAAACGTTGAAACCCCTTTCAAGATCTCATGTTGAAGAAAGAAAAATTATACCATTCATAAACAAATTATTGCTCAAATTTTATTCATTAATTTACCTACAAGGTGAAATCTGCATATAATTTGCTAATGGAGTTTATATGTCTTTCCACGCCATCCTGACGTTATTACTTGAGTTAGAAATCTCAAATTTGGAATAGTTGTTCTTTGGCATACTGGCTAGAACCTAACGGAGCCAGATTTTTTAATTTCGATCTAGAAAAAAAAAAAAAAAATAAGACAAAAAATGAGTTTTAGCGTAGACTTTTCGCGCTTTTTTTCTCTGATCCCACGTCGAAGTCGAACTTCATCCACGTTCGTCGCGTCTTCGCACAGAGAGTGTTGCCAAATAATTATTTTCAGTTAAAAAACCCGAGAAATTAAAATTGTTGAATTTTTCCCAGTTGCCTGATGTGGCGGAAAAAAATTAATATTTTTTTTGTAATTTTACATCTTACACATTCTTGTGTTAATATGACAAACAATTTCATTTACATTGCTGGCAGAGACAGGCCTATCAACTAGTATTATAATAAATCTAGATGTCCTAAGTTATTATCATTATTTAAAAGGAAAACATGAGACTTAGGAAGGGATTTTCGCGTTTTTTCCCATAACTATTGAAGAAAAACCGAGAGATAAACATATTATCAAACCGTATATCGTTCAAATCATGTTGAAGGGGACTAATGAATAAGCGCCCAATTAACATGGACTTCTATTTAAAAAAATACAACTTCGCTCTGTTACACTTTTTTGACGCACCTCGTATGCTTAAAACTGAGTTAGTTAAAAACTTTTGACAATTTCTTTTCTATCTGACACTTCTGTCAAAAACGCGGAATAAAAAAGTTAGGAGGGGGTGACATTTATAATAGATCACCCTACTAAGTATGATTGATCAGAAATTGAAATGGAATATACTTACTTATACAGGGTGAGTTACTAAGCGCGCAGTGGTCCATATCTCTTATACTAACAGAGATCGAAGAAAAAATTAAAAACAAAACTTGTAGATAAACATGAGTACTAAATTCCTAAATTATTTTCCAGTATGCAGGGTGGTCCAATAAGTAGTGGTGATACAAAGTTATGTTTTTCTAAATGACTCTTCCTGTATATTACGACATTTCTAGATTCTGTGAAAAATTCTAGACATATTTCATGTACCATCGTCACCAAAAGTAACTGGGACAGCATCATATTAGCTCTTGTACTATTATATGAATTTTAGTGTCAAATATTTGTCAAACTATGAATTAAATGCATTGAAATGAATGATGGTTCAGACGGTTGAATTAGTCCAGGAGATTAATATGAATTATTTTTGTCCCAGATACTTTTGGTGACTATGGTACAATGTCATATACCTAACTTCACTGGCGTAGCCAGGGGGGGCAAGGGGGCATTTGCCCTCCCCAAGACCCTTAAATTTTATGAATAATTCCTCAAAATTAAAATAAACAGTCCCAAAAATAGCGTAAAGAAACCTAAAAAAGGGGCGTGGCACCCAAAAATTTCGCGCCTGCGGCGCTTTGTCTCCAACAGCGGTCGCGGTGAGTCCGCAATAAACGCTTCCTGCAAATTTGCCCCCCCCCCCCCAAGACAAAATCCTGGCTACGCCACTGCCTATCTTCAACTGTTTCGGAAATATTGACAGTTTGAAATTGACTTTTTTGCATCTCTAACAGACTGTAAAACCTACCTAAACAGTTGATATTACAGCAAAACCTATTTTACATTCTTATCCTAGATTCTCATAAGCTTTCATTTGATAAATAATTTAAGCGGAATCTTTAATCATGGATTAAATTCAAGGTTGGTGTCAAATGATAGTTTATGAAAAACTAAGATAGGAATGTATCGGTTTTGCTGTAAAATTAACTGTTCAGGTTTTACAGTCTGTCAAAGATGCAAAAAAGTCAATTTTCAACTGACAATATTTCCGAAACAGTTGCAGATAGGTATATAACATCGTACATGAAATATGTCTAGAATTATCCGCAAAATCCAGGAATTTCATAATATACAGGGGGAGTCGTTTAAAAAACATAACTCTGTATCACAACTACTTATTGGGCCACCCTGTATACCGGAAAATAATTTAGGAATGTAGTACTCATGTTTATCTACAAGTTTTGTATTTAGCTTTTTCTTCGATCTCCGTTGGTATATAGGAGCGCGCGCTTAATAACTCACCCTGTACATAGCTTATTTCTCTTCAGAATACTGATGATTATTTATTTCATTCATGACATAATAGACGAATCAGACAACGTCATTTTTTGAATACAGTTTGTTTAAATAATTGATTATTGCTCAAGACCTGTTTATTCGCGATTAAATTTTTGTTTACCTTTTTTGACAGAATTTTGATAGAAATATTCTTCATAAATAGAACTCTTTGTTGCTGGCTTTAAATCCAATTATTTAAAATGTTTTATAAAGATTACCGTAACCTCATTTATATAACTAGAATACCCCTAGTTATATAGAAGTGTTGTCAATCACCTTTATAAAAACTGGAAACTAGTAGTGTTTGCAGTATATGTTATAAAACTTTTGGTAATGATAATTTCTTTTATAAAACCTTTAGTAAAACCAAACTACCTAATTTGACATATGAGAAATAATCATCAGGTGCCTGTTGTTGTTTATTATTGTTATAAGAAATATGTGCATTATGCTTTAAAAAAAATGAAGTTCAGCACATTATTTCGCCAAAAAATTTCAAAAAACTTTAATAGAATTTCAAATTCAGTGCCCTCAGTATCTTCCACGAGGACACAGTGATATTACAGTTTCCAGAGTTTATATTGTTACTAAAGTGATCCGCCATATTTTTCTACCCAAAATAATAATAATAAAAAAGACGCGTTGCAAAAACACTAGGTTTAGCTGATTTTGATGCAAAATATACAATAATTGTTTAATACTGGCATATGCAAAACGGAAATGACATTAATTTGTGATTAAATCTCATTTTTACTAATATTTATATATGTATATTTTGTGAGAAAACTGATTTGAAATAAATAAGAAGTGAATATTTGAAGGGCCCCTGCGTTTTTTCGAAGTACCGGTTCTACGTACTTTTGCAGTAGAAAAAGTTTCCCAACTATATTTTGAGTCTACCAATGCTGTAAAGCTATAACAAAGTACCATCGTTTTCTAATAGGTAAATATAATTTATATTTGGACTCCATATTTGTTTTTATTTAGTAACAGACATCTTGAAATAAAATTGTGGGAATTGAATAGAAGGAGACCATTTAAAGCAATTTATTTGAGAGAGAAAAAATATGTATTTATAATGATGACAGAATTGACAAAAGTTATATAGTGGTTACCACAATATTCCCGTTACCGATAGTTACATAAATTAAAGTTATATACCGTTACTAAACACAGGTTTTCGAAACCTTTATAAACGCTCAATTTAAGCTCAGAAATATTTCGGTAAATGGATATAAAACCTTAAGTTATATAAAGAAGGTGATACAACATTTACGGTAAATATTATAAAAAAAAATGTTTATTGGGTATTGTGCATTCAACTATTTTCCAAGCAAAATCATGCTTAAAATATGTTGGATAGTTTAATCGATTTAATTTAAAGCTCTTATATATGATTATTTCATTCATTATAAAATAAACCAATCAGACAACGTCATTTTTTGAATAAATTTTGTTTAAAACGGTGATTATCTCGCAAGATCCTGTTTATTCGCGATAAAATTTTTATTTACCTTTTTTGACAGAATTTTGATAGAAATATTCTGGCATTTTATTAAAGAGAACTCTTTGTTGTTGGCTTTAAATCCTAATTATTCAGGAAATAATCTATCCGTATACCACTCGACCTATAAACTTAAATGGATTAAACAATCCAAATATTTTTTGCATGATTATGCTTTTTGGCAAATAGTTTCATGCCCAATAACTTTTAAATAATAGTTAGTTTTAATAAGTTATTGTGCATTCAACTATTTTCTAAAATCATGCTCAAAATATGTTGGATAGTTTAAAAGAATAAATTTAAAGCTCTTGTGATATAATATATGATTATTTACCAAGGAAATATCGATACCTTCTAAATCCTACACTTAGTACAATTCACTGATTACTTATTGCTTTTACGTAAGTTTAAACAACATTTTTTTTTCTGTGATTGACAAGAAATGTCAGCATTTTTGACCGGTTGACAGGTCGCAAAACTCAATGTTCTGGTATATTAATTATGTTTCAATAGTTGCTAAGGAATCAATGAATAACAATACGAGAATCACTTTCTCGTCCTAGGCCGGAAAAGTGATTCTCGTACTGCTGAATAATTGGAACAAAAAGACAAATATTTACCAGATATTTAACAGATCGCAGAAAAAATAGTATGTGTATTTCGGTGGAAAAACACATTCTCGACCTTCGTCGACACTGTGAGTTATGCACCGTCGGCCGAGAATGTGTCACTTTTCCACCTTAACACACAATATACTATTTTATTAACACTGACTATAACTAACTTACAAACTATTGTCCGTCGTTTTTAATCTGACACTTTCCGTATGAGGAGCGAGGGGGTGAAGCTTATGGCAAAAACAGATGTCACCTCAGGTGACCATTAATAAATAAATAAATAAATAAATATTCTTTATTTTCCATAAAGACAAATTTACATTTGTTTAGGAAATTGTCAAAAAAGTATCTAAAACTAAAAACAAGCAACATGTTTACATATACATATGCATTACATTACATTACATACATCGAGCAAGAATAAAATATCACAAACATTTATCAGATAAAAACTCCTCAACGGAATATAAACACCTTGCCACTAAGAGGTCCTTTAGTTTTTGTTTAAAGCTATTTAAATTATCACACTTTTTCATATTATCCGGTAAAAGATTAAAAAATTTAAGGCCGGTTACACTGGGAATTTTAAAGGGGGTGTGACCCAAAAATGAAAGTTTTAGAGCCAAAAAATCTAAGAATAAATATTTAAACCGCATCTTGCTACGATGGTCCGTTTTCGAGTTACGACGGTTTGAAGTTACAACTAGGCGTTTGTGACGTCACAATGGATTATCAGGGGCAGTATTAACATGAGTAAGAATCTTCCAAAACAAAAGACAATCATCTCCTAGAGCGAATTGCAACCACTCAAAGTATAGGGTACAGTTCACTGGCAACTAAACGAACAGAAGACTGCGATTTCGGCGGTTGTGACATCACAAGCTCCTGCATAATTTATCTTCACAAGGAATTTTCTCGGAAACTATTTTGAATATAGGACTGCGGTTTTCACGAGAGGTCTTAGAATTTTTTTCTTGATTTAAGTAACTCAAGTGGTTTTTCAGGGTCACACCCCCTTTTTAACGGATTTTTTATATTTAGCAAAAGGTACTCTAAAACTATATTTTTTTACTACTAACCTGAGAAATAGACATTATTCAATCTATTTTTCAAAGAAAAAATTGAATTTCTCTCCCTAGGTTAATAATGAAAATAATGAAAAAATACCTAGGTCAATAATGAAAATGACGTCATGACGCAAGGATATTTTCATGTTTCTATTGGTTCAATTTCAATTTCATACGTCAATTTGAAAAAAAAATGCAGGTTTCTGTAGGTACATAGGAAGTTATATAAGCTGTTGATAGAGGGCAGCACTTTCAAGAGGGCGTTCACAAAAAATAATTAGAACACAGATTTTAAACAATTTTTTTATTTTCTACTAGCAGTAGTAAAAAAAATTCTATATATTCCTCGGTAGAGAAAGTCATTATATACCTCAAGCATTATAAACCTCGGCGCTGCGCGCCTCGGTTTATAAAAGCTTTCGGTATATAATGACCAACTTCTCTACCTAGGTATATAATATACTATTAGATCTAGTATTAATAGTATGTATATCACGGTTGTACAAAAATATATCTTTGTTCTTAAAAACATAAACACACATTTCTAATATAAAGGGTGGGGACTTTAACTGGAACTAATTCGCTAGAGCCTTCGGATAAAATATGTCGACAAAACGCAAAAATACGTCGATTAAGATTTTTTGCTTAAGATTTTTTCACATTAATTTTTTTATACAGGGTGTTCCAAGAACAGCTTTATGGTTCTCAACTTCATTTTTTTTAAATGGCAGCCCCTATGTATTATGATATTTCTGGATTCTGTGGAAAATTATAGACATATTTCATCTACAATGTCATATACCTATCTGCAACTGTTTCGGAAATATTGACAGTTGAAAATTGACCTTTTCGCATCTTTGACAGACTGTAAAACCTAAACGGTTGATTTTACAGCAAAACCGATTTTACATTCTTATCGTAGATTTTCATAAGCTATCATTTGACATCAACTTTGAATTTAACCTGAGATTAATAATTCGAGCGGAATTTTTAATCATGGATTAAATTCAAAGTTGATGTCAAATGCTAGTTTATGAAAAACTAAGATAAGAATGTATGATCCGTTTTGCTGTAAAATTAACCGTTCAGGTTTTACAGGCTGTCAAAGATGCAAAAAGGTCAATTTTTAACTGTCAATATTTCCGAAACAGTTGGAGATAGGTATATGACATTGTACATGAAATATGTCTAGAATACCCCACAGAATCCAGAAATGTTATAATATACAGGGGCTATTATTTAAGAAAATAAAGTTGATAACCATACAGCTGTTCTGGGAACACCCTGTATAAAAAAATTAATGTGAAAAAATCTTAAGCAAAAAATCTTAATCGACGTGTTTTTGCGTTTTGTCCGCATATTTTATCCGAAGGCTCTAGCGAATTAGTTCCAGTTAAAGTCCCCACCTTGTATAAAGACTAGGCAGAGTTAATATTCTAAAGTTTTTAAAAAACATGAAGCTATTTTGGAGGCACCTGCAATACATCTAATAGCCCTTTTTGAGCCAAAAATACCCTTGAAGAGTCGCTAGACCAACCCCACAAAATAATACCATATCGAATTCTACTTTCTAACTGAGCATAATAAACCTGCAACAATTGCGCTTCATTTAAAACAGGTTTTAGATTGTACCTATAAAATATAAATATTGGAACTCAGTTTGGAAAACAAAAATTCACAATTGTCCTTAAATGTCATATTTTGATCCAAAAATATCCCAAGAAACTTGGCATCATTAGCTGATTCTATTGCAACATCATTCATATTGATATTCAGTTTTGCACATGGTTTTTGAATGTAATGAAATCTAATTAATTTTATTTTTGTAGGATTTAAATATAAACTGTTTAAATTAAACCAATCATTTATCTCGTTTAAAGCCGTGCGACTACTGTTTTCCAAACAGGCATCACATTTCCCTATCTTCGACACTGTAAAGTCATCGGCAAATTTTACAAACGTCGTTTTTCGAAAGCTATAAGAGTTGGCCTGTAGCATAATATCCAAGTCATTTATATATAAAACTACCGCCTCTGAATTATTAAATATACCTATTAAATGTACGTTATGTTTTGGGTACTCTCTGGATCAGAAGTCACCTAAAATTAAAATTTTACACCATCCTTTTTTAAGCAGCTTTTGGGCGTTATTCTTGTAAAGTGTACCACCAAATAAATAAACTCAGGCACAGCAATGTTCAAAGGATGTAAAGAAAAAAAAAAACATCTATCTCTAGCGCAGCCCTGTTTCACTCTATCTTCACTGCACTACTCTATCTGTTCTACTCTATACGCACTACTCTATCTGATCTACTCTTTTTGTACCACTCTATCTGATCGGAATAGTGGAATAGTTCTGTTCGAAATAGCTCCAGTTCCTGAGCAGCATTGTTCTACTGTATCTGCAATGCCGAGCTTCGTTCCAGGTATCAGAGAAGGCGCGGTATACAAAATACAAAATACAAAATAAACTTGGTATCGGTTATAAGAGATGGCGCCGTAAGCAGGCTTAGTAAATTTTTTTCATAAATAAATAAAATAAGTAATGAAATGACCACATTAATGACATAACAACATGCTGGTACTGTCAACGCTGAAAAAAAGTTTCAATTTGACAGCAAAATCCCCATTAACAAAATGATCCTCAATTTATTTATTACAAAAAATGTGATAAATGAAGAACCGCTCGACCGATTTTGTGCAAACTTCACATAAACCATCTAATAAATAGTCCGAACAAAGCCTAAACATTTGGTTTGGCTAGGTGAGCCCGTTCTAGAGTTATAAAATTACAACGAAAAGTGGCATTTATTTTTATATATATAGATAAGTAATGAAATGACCACATTAATGACATAACAACATGCTGGTACTGTCAACGCTGAAAAAAGTTTCAATTTGACAGCAAAATCCCCATTAACAAAATGATCCTCAATTTATTTATTACAAAAAATGTGATAAATGAAGAACCGCTCGACCGATTTTGTGCAAACTTCACATAAACCATCTAATAAATAGTCCGAACAAAGCCTAAACATTTGGTTTGGCTAGGTGAGCCCGTTCTAGAGTTATAAAATTACAACGAAAAGTGGCATTCATTTTTATATATATATATAGATAAGTAATGAAATGACCACATTAATGACATAACAACATGCTGATACTGTCAACGCTGAAAAAAAGTTTCAATTTGACAGCAAAATCCCCATTAACAAAATGATCCTCAATTTATTTATTACAAAAAATGTGATAAATGAAGAACCGCTCGACCGATTTTGTGCAAACTTCACATAAACCATCTAATAAATAGTCCGAACAAAGCCTAAACATTTGGTTTGGCTAGGTGAGCCCGTTCTAGAGTTATAAAATTACAACGAAAAGTGGCATTCATTTTTATATATATAGATGAATAGAATAGGGCCAAGTATAGACCCTTGGGGCACTCCCATATCTAATGATACCAACTCTGATTTCACCTCTCTACATATACCATTATCTGTATGCATCATGCTAACATACTGTTTCCGAAAAATCAGAAAGGATTTTATAAAGGTTAAAGGGGCCTCCTGTATGCAATAATAACCCATGATCAAGACAGTCGAATGCCCTACTGAAGTAAAAAAAAACCCCAACAGGGCACTCGCCAGTCTCCACAGCGTCCAATATGGATTCAAAAAATGCTGTTACTGCCTGGTGGCCGATCCTCGGGCCAGGGAGTAGAGCTTCCCGAGAAAACAAATTTTTCGTCTTTATCATTCTTGTTCACTTTTCGATAACGTTGACAAGGACAAAGCATTCGTTCTATCGGGGAGCTCTACTCCCTGGCTCGAGGATCCGGCCCCTGGACAGTTGACCTACCACTGCGGAAGCCGTATTGGCTATTAGATAAAATTCCCCGCAGATCCAAAAAATTCATAAGCCTGTCTAAAAAGGCATATAATAATAAAATTAAAAAATTTTGAAAAAATTATAGTAACAGTCACTGGTCTATAATTATTTATATCACGAAGAAAATAGAATTCTGGAATACTCGCGCTGCCTCCCTTCCTTAACCATATTGGCCATCTCTTAAATCTTGCCGACTTCGCGACACCAATGAATGTAAGTTCGTAACAATACTATAGAATTAATGAAAACAATAATTTCACGATTCCTAGATGAAATATCGAATTTGGGAAGAAATCTATTATTTTTTGCATTGAAAATTATACAGGGTGACATTTTGAAAACTTACAATGGCTATATCTCAGGAACCAAAAAAAATATAAAAAATCGCTGAAAAAAACTTCTAGAGTAGGGAGGGGGAAACAAAATTATGTAATAACTAAATTATTTTCACTCACCCCCTCACCCCCTCCCCCCTCACCACCAGCCACCCCAACTTAATATTCTTGAATGACATCCCCCTACTTGTAATACCTTATCTGAAAGCTCTTAAAAAATGCTTTTCAATGGTACCCTACAAACTACGATTCTATGTAATAATTGTCAATAATTTTCAAAATAAAACCATTGAAATGTGAATTGAATTTTTGACTTTTAATTTAATAAACGTTTAAAAACATTCTTTTACTATCGTAGCATCAATCTTTAGGCTTAAACATTTTAGATTTGTATTATTTCTTGTTTATTCGTTGTTTTGGGAAGCTGAAAAAATTGACAAGTCTAAAAAAATACAATTTTAATTTAAATGAATGAAGTTTTATTTACCCTATAAACCAAAAACAATCACATCGAATCCTAGCTTGTAGGGTACCATTGGAAAGCATTGTTTAAGAGCTTTCAGATAAGGTATCACAAGAAGGGGGTTGCTATTTGAGATTATTTAGTTGGGGGGGCAGGGGATGAGGGGGTGAGTGAAAACAAGTTAGTTATACATAATTTTGTTTCCCCCTCCCTACTATAGAAATTGCTTTCAGCGATTTTTTATATTTTTTTTGGTTCCTGAGATATAGCCATTGTAAGTTTTTAAAATGTCACCCTGTATAACAAATTACCGAATGATGAAAAGATTAGGAGTATCAAAAGCTTACATTGTGGAACGTTTCTAAAGCTGGAAGAGCAAGGCCAGCAAAACACAAATGTAGTTGTGAAAGTTGATGAAAGTTAAAGTGACCATGAAATCTAATAAATTTTCATTTTATTTCTTTACATATCCGGATGTTGTAACATCTAGGGGTTCTTTTTTGTACTAAATATAGTCGTAAATATGATTGAAATTAATAACAAAATTTGAATTTGAATAGAAGGAACAAGATTGCATTTTAGTTATAGTTATTTGTATAGGAAGCCACATTGAAATAAACAAATATCAAAGATAATATTTGCAAAAACATTCAATTTATTTACTTTTCTATTAAAAGTACAGTACCAACCTACTTAATGAATGATTGTAATATTCCAAGAAAAAATTACTTGTTGCTGTCGCTGATTATAACTTTTATCTATCCAGATCAATGAAATACGCAAGGTATAAATTTAATATTTGATAGATAATGATTTAGGGGCTGCAATTTTTGTATATTTTCTATGCTATTTTTATTGATAGGGTATCCAAATGAGGTATGTATGTTAGGTACAGACAGGGTGATCCATTATAAATTTCACCCCCTCTTATAACTTTTTCATTTGACGTTTTTGACAGAAGTGTCAAATACAAAAGTTTTAAGAAATTGTCCTACAGGGTGAACGAAGCCCTGAACCTTACTGCATCAAGAAAAAATTTATCGTGGCAAAACAATAGTATATTACATACCGAGGTGGGAAGGGTTTCATTACATTCAGTAATGAAACTTTTCACTGAGGTATGTATACTATTTTACTTACAATCATTCGAATTTTGAAATTTTTATTTGAATTAAAACTAAAAAAATACAATAATTAACAATTTCATTTACTTTCGGCCCACGGGAGGAAAGTTAACTTTCGACCCGTGTGGGCCGAAAGTAAAGGTCAAAGAAGTGACATTTTCAACCTTTTTAAAAGTCAGTAAAGTCAACATTACATGTATGATTGTAAATGAAAGTGATTTTTTTTAGAAATACTATTCTAAAGTATCTGTTGCCTACCTTGTTAATACCCCCAACATAATAATAAATTAGACACGAACTGTAGTAAAGTGAGGTTTTTTAGGGAATAAAATATAAATGTAGAAAAAGGGCACAGGTATCATATTTGAAGAATTACCCTAAAGGTATATTATTATTATTATTTTTTCAATAACATCGAAGAGTTGGTATTTTGAGAAAAAAAAAAACAGGAGAACCAAATTGCACAAAATCTTGGTGTGTGAAATATAATATCAATAGATTGATACCTACTAAAAAATAGTATATTGTGCAACAAGTGTTGAAAATAGCACTTTTAACACGCATGGGGAAGTTTGGTGACACGAGCCGCAGGCGAGTGGCACAAACCGCACGAGTGTGAAAAGTGCTTTTCACACGCGTTACACACTATACTTTTTCTACGACTGCGAAATAACTATATTCACATTGAGATTTAATTTTTCTTTTTGGTAAAAATTATTATTTAGGGTTATAATCAACGAACCATTTTGGTACGTACGTTGAATGCACTCAGACATACTTGCAAAACAAAAATTCAGTAGAAGTGTCATTTTTCTTTTAGCGTGTGAAAAGTTACTTTTCGCACGCTGTGCGGAATAATTGATTCTCCAGGTAAGTTAGTAGTGCGTTTTTAATAGCTTTCTAGAGCAGTCGTAGAAAAAAGAATAAACAAAACTGAAAAATGTCTTTTTGAGAGAGTCGATAAAATGTGCCATTCAAAAAAAAATCGGATATTTTACGCTGTATTAGAGCAAAAACGAAACCTCGGGTGTAGATGTAACAGTCGAATTCGGAGTCCCTCAATGCTCTGATACCCATGACAATAAATGTTTTTATTTCCTACTGAACTATTATAACTATATAATACCTTGGTTACGATAATCATAAACAGGGTCTTAACTTCCAAGGGAGTTAAGGATATCATAACTCCCAAGGGAGTTAAGGATTTCCATAACTCCCAAGATAGTTAAGGATTTCCATAACTCCCGCTTTTACCTTGAATAGGTGAAACTTTGACAAAAAATAGAAATTTTGGTTTATGGTTTATTCCTTTATGAAAATGGACAAAATAGAGTAAATTCAGTAGGAAATAAAATTATCTATGTACCACGGGAATTATCAGGTGTTAATACCCACGGGCAATTGGTGTCCCTCGGGCCGAAGGCCTTCGGGACACAAACTTTGCCCTGGGGTATTAACGTCCTCCTAATTCCCTTGATACATAAATAACTATAAATCCAACATCTGAAACCATCACTCTGGATACTCTTGACTTATTTATCTACAGAATCCAATATTATATTCTTCAATGAGCATATAATGATTCACGACAATGAAAATTCAAATACGAGCCGAAGGCGAGTGTTGAAATCATTCGAGTGGATAATAGCCATTATTTGCGAGTAGAAGCCTATACTTTCTCCTTGAACTTTTTAAAAGAAAATCATCTGTTTTTGTAAGAAATACCAACCATCAAAAGTCAATGGCATGTAATATTGACAGTTGAGTTGAAGAGGACCCTTCTATACTTGGAGCTCTATAAATTTTGGCGCGTGAATAATCGAATGTAATTTTAACCTCAAAATTCAAGTGTAATGTGTGCAGAGCTGGGCAAAGCCCTCAATGAAAGGGCTTCAAGCACTAAGCCCTAAGCCCTTTCTCAAAGTGCTTTCAATTTCAAGCACAAATTCCTTTTTATTTTCAAAAGTGCTTCAGAAGCACAAAGCCCTCAAAGTGCTTTGTGCTTGGCAAGCACAAAGCCCTCAAAGTAATTTAGAAAGTGCTTGAAGCATATCAAAAGTGCTTGGGGCGCCTCAAAAAGGGCTTTGAAGCTCTTTAAATGTGCTTCAAGCTCTTTAAATGTGCTTAAAGCTCTTTAAGTGTGCTTGAATCTCTTTAAATGTGCTTGAAGCTCTTCAAATGTGCTTGAAGCTATTTAAATTTGCTTAAAGCTATTTAAATGTGCATGCGCAGCTTTTCAAATGTGCTTGAAGCCCTGAAATCTTAGTACTTCTAACAACGCTAGTGAGCGATAAAAATACAAAAGCTTACTTTCAATTTCCTCAGTTCATTTGACTAGAGAATCTTTATAATAATAATAATAATAATAATAATAATAATAATAATAATAATAATAATAAGCGTCTTTATTCAGGAAAAAAAGAAATGTGTACAAAAGGCAGTACACACTATATGGCAGGAATGGCGAGATTTAACTAAAGTTATTCTTACACCTAACCATTCCCTGCCACACAATATGCCAAGAAATTTAAAAAAAATACATAGTTATTAATTGCAATTATATAATCAAAGTAGAGAAACCAAAAAAAAAAAAATATATACATAAAAAAAAGGCTAAATCTAAGCTAATCAGGTACATTTTGTGTTGTAAGAAGGTAATAGGCCCCTTGCATCAAATTTTTTTATTGCTGATTTCGATAGTCCATGAAAAAAAAGTCAACACGTGTTTTTTCTTTTTCTTCTTAGTCAAAAATTGACGGAGATACAACGCTATGAAATATGCCTATGACGTCATCAGGTATAATACTTTATGACGTCGCACATGCTCAGTATATCTATACATACAAAACTTAATATTTGTATAACTTCCGAAATAATCATATTTGGGCGAAATGAAAAAAAAGTAACGATTTTTTTTCGATTTCCTACAGTTTGCAATAAACAATAATCAATTTAATTTTCCATGCAAGTACCCTATTCCTATAGTTGGACCTTAAAGATCCCAAATTAAATAACTTGAGTTCGTTACTTAAAGTATTAAAATTGGTCACAGCCACATGTGTAAAATATATATTGTATTTTGTATTTTCTTGCAAATTACAATTAAGTACAATAATCGTGAATGGTAAATGATATTGGTAACCAAAATAACTCTAAGTGTGGGTAATTTTTTTTTAGATGGTATCCTATCCTTACACATCACAACAACTCAGGCTAATTTCATGAAATTACTAAAATTGTATTATTTGTCATTTTCTTTGATGTTAACAGATGGCGTCACAAAAAAATTAGCATATCGATACTGGTATCGAAATATGGATTTAAAATATCGATGCCATTTGACGAGTATCGATATTTTTAAAATATCGTACCTATTGAGAATAGAAATAACGATAAGCGAAAATCTAGATTCTAGATAAATATCAATCAGAAAATTCGGTGGTATGCGGTAAGCATTCCGACACAGAATAGATATCAGAATTAAGCAACAAAACACATCGATTCAAAATTTTTAGGTGGGGGATAGCAGAGCTGGGCAGGGCTTGAGTGCTTTGTGCTTGCGAAAGTGCTTGAAGCACTTCGAGGACTTGAAAGCCCTGTGCTTCAAGCCCTTTTATAGATTTGTAATTGGGGCTTGCAAAGTCAATTACTTTAGAAAAGTGCTTGGTAATTTGTAATTGAAAAAAGTAATTCAAGCCCTTTCAATGAGCTTCAATTACTTTTAGAGGGCTTGAAGCACTTTTGGGAGCTTGAAACCCTTTGAAAGGGCTTCAAGCACTTTAAGAGGGCTTGAAGCACTTTTGGGAGCTTGAAGCACTTTGAAAGGGCTTGAAGCACTTTAAAAGGGCTTGAAGCACTTTGAAAGGAATTTGAATTGACCATCATTCAACCTATCCCCCACTTAAAAATTTTCGATCGTATTTTGTCCTTTTTTTTTCTATTACCTATTTGTTTTCTCTCTTAACAATGGAGGTTTTGAATTTGAGCTTAGAATGGAATTAAAAAAAAAAAAAAATGAATGAACTTATTATTCAAATAAATAATTAATTTATATTGGTATCCTATTTAACTTTATCACTTGATTTTTTTCACTTTTCCTCATTGAACATTTTGAAAACCTTAAAATTGAATTACCATGTAGTACCCCAACTACCCCAAGTACCCCAGAACTACATCTCAAATAAAACATACTACTGCTACTCTGTGAAATTAAAGTTCGTCTCTACTATACCAATTCTGTGTGATGAGTGTACGCGGTAGCTTATGCCACTTTGAGAATTTTATTACAAATTCAAAGTGCTTTAGGCACATATAAAGAGCTTCAAGCACATTTAAAGAGCTTGACGCACACTTAAAGTGCTTCAAGCACTTTTCAAATCACTTTGAGGGCTTTGTGCTTGTCAAGCCCAAAGCACTTTGAGGGCTTTGTGCTTGTGAAGCACTTTTGAAAATAAAAAGGAATTTGTGCTTGAAATTGAAGCACTTTGATAGAGGGCTTAGGGCTTAGTGCTTCAAGCCCTTTTACTGAGGGCTTTGCCCAGCTCTGGGGGATAGGTTGAATGATGGTCAATTCAAATTTTTTTTAGAGTGCTTCAAGCCCTTTTAAAGTGCTTCAAGCCCTTTCAAAGTGCTTCAAGCCTTTTTAAAGTGCTTCAAGCCCTTTTAGAGTGCTTCAAGTTCTTTCAAAGTGCTTCAAGCCCTTTTAAAGTGCTTCAAGCCCTTTGGAAGTGCTTCAAGTCCTCTAAAAGTAATTGAAGCTCATTGAAAGGGCTTGAATTACTTTTTTCAATTACAAATTACCAAGCACTTTTCTGAAGTAATTGACTTTGCAAGCCCCAATTACAAATATGTAAAAGGGCTTGAAGCACAGGGCTTCCAAGCCCTCAAAGTGCTTTAAGCACTTTTACAAGCACAAAGCACTCAAGCCTTGCCTAGCTCTGAATGTGTGGTTTCAAGACAAGCTGACGCTGACACTTTCGAAAATATTCTTTAAGGGCCACTGAACGCTTTGGAAGATAGTTTAAATTATTCATTGTCCATTGTTCATATATAGTCATCTTTCTTTCTACTCAATTTAAGCGGTTTAAAACTATTGACATTTACCGCCAAAATTCAAAGCACTGCAAGTTCACTCGCGCCCTCTACAAAATTTTGGGGAACTTAACTGGATATTTGCTGCCATTATTTTGAAACGAAAGTTTGGTGATTTGAAAGGGGACGTCAGTCATGTAAGGTGTGTTTGTATCGTCTCATTGCGGCCCGTGTATTCTAAAGATACGGAGAATTAGATTGGTCGATAGGCCGTGGATTTCGGTTAAGAATCCACGGGATGTGTAGAGTTCGTATCATTAATCAGTTAAATATCGGGCAAGAATGAATGTATTATTTATTAGTTCGAAGAGAATAGTTGTTATGTTTCTACAACTGTCAAAAAATGATGATGTTTGCACACTGATGTCAATTTGCGAAGTAACTTTTTTTCCCAGGTAGATTTTTTTTAACGTTCCCATGACGCCGTGCGCGAAATGATTTCCCAGTGTGCGAAATGCCTAGTTCGCACACTCAGGTAACAAATACCTGACACCTGACAGGATATCAAAAATAATTAAAGTTCACCTGCCTTTGATTGTAAATGCAATATAAGCTTCGAATGATCGATATTTAAATATAGTTGTAGAAAAAATATTGTTTGCAACTTGTGCGCGAAATACTTTGGTGATCTCGACTATTTTTTTAACTCGGCTGCGCCTCATTAAAAAAATAAGCATTTCGCGCACTAGATACAAAAATAACTATTAGTTTCCTGTCAGTGTGCGAACTAGGCATTTCGCACACTGGAGAATCATTTCGCGCATGGCGGCATGGGAAAGTTTTAAAAAATTTACCTGGAAAAAAAAGTGTCACTTCGCAAATCGTCATCACTGTGCAAACATAATCTTTTTTTGACAGTTGTAGAAAAAATATTTCTCGATATCACATAGCATGGGACAGCTATTGGGAAACATTCATTAAATCGGATACAGAACCTTGGTGCCGGAATTAGCCCTATAGCACCAAAATACCCAAGAAATAGTCAGAAATTCTTCGCAACTCGGAAAATAGGGCTGATCTGTTTCCATATTAACATTAAATGCTGATGCTTGCTCGAAGCGTACATTTAATACCTCAGTATGATTTTTAAATTACACACATACTGTACGACACGTAGGCCCGCGAACAAAAATTATTCTTAGAAAAAAATTTACTTATTCTTTCATACATGTGATTTTATTTTAAAACTACAATTAAAAATAAGATGATGGCGTCCTAAATCAGATGTTTTGCAGTTTTTTGACCGTATCTGTCTATCAGTACCTCCCAGCCAAAAAATAGTTATGATAAAAATTGGGGACAAGGAAATTCTCTACAAGTTTCATGTAAGGTATTTTTTTCTGTGTCAGTATTTTCAGAGTTATGTTGAAATATACAGTGTGTCCAAGGTAAGGATGGGATGGCATTAGGATCTGGAGCACGGTTGGAGTAACAACGTTGGTTAGATGAGGAAAAAGTTGCGCAATTTAACGCTCAATAAAATGGTACCTACTTTGACATTTGAAAAATTCTCGATATTTTCTGCTACGGCGCTGTCACGCATGCATTGAGGATTGAGGCAGGTGGTCGTAATTTTGAGCATCTTTTGACGTGAATCATTGTTTTTAATAAAAACTTCAAGCCTTCCTTGGGTTTTGTACTTTGTAATATTCAATAACACAGTTTCTGCTTCGAACACGTTTCTCCGTGTGCAAGGTGGCTACCACAGCGCGGACTGTAAAGTGCTATTATCACCTAACCAAAGCGCATGTGCCTATGGGTTTATAAGTAAAACCTGCCAAGGTGAAACAGGTCCTGACAACCTGCCAAGGTGAAACAGGTATACCTACTCGAATTTTACTTTTTTCATTAATTTTTTAAAATTTTTAACAAGAACCAGTCGCAATCGTACATAAAATAATGTATATAACGCTTACATAAACAGGCTTTATTGACTCATTATTCAATAGCCTCGCTCGCAAGCTCGCTCGGTCATAAACTTATTCGTACAATAAAGCCTTACTTTATGTACTTGTTATATAAATAGCTATTATTTTGGCGAGATCTATCATCCCTTAATTTTTGGCACAATAGTTTCGGAACATCCTGTATTTAATATAAAAATCCAATAAGTAATAGCCAGAGACTATTGTTACAAAATACTCAGTCATTAAAAATATCATAACTCCGCCACTGTTGAAGCAAAATATAATTGCTAAACGTTATTTTATAGGAAATTTTATGCTCTTTAATTTTTCTACTTTGATATTTTTTCGTAAATAGCTTTGTTTTTAAGATTTAAGGCCAAGGTTGTTTAGGGATGACAGGCCCGGCCGATTAACGGTGGGGTTTGATGGTATTTATGCCCGATTTTATAAGCTCAGGTTACCCCTGGCCTGAGAATTAATCCGGTAACAGGTGCGTGATGCTTTGTTTTATAAACCAGAGTGGGAGTTAACCCTGCCTCTCCATTTGGCTCGTGGTAACTCTGGAGTTTAGCGGTTGTCATGCGCAAAATGCGGAAATTGTGAAGAAATAAAACGAGAGGCTATTGCAATTTGCAAATTGTCAAAAACAAAATAATAAAAAATTATTTTGCATTTTGAAAATTATAATAATCTATATTGTTTGTTATTGGATAATTTAAAAACTAATAAGTTTACATTATCCAAAACTGGATATGTATTGGTATTTGTAGTAATGTTTTGCATTTAAAAATCAATAGATATTTTAATTTAGAGATAATATGGATGAAGTGAGAGATTTATTTGAAATTTTTGATGAACTCTTAACACATGATGAAGAAGATATTATTCAAATAATTGAGGCACCTCGAGAGCCTAGGGTTTTTAGAGATATAATAGCGACTTTAGATTACTGAAATGAAAAAGAATTTATAGCGCGTTTCCGTTTATCTAAACGCCAGGAAACTAAACTAAAAACCGATAATCGATATGGAAATATAAATAAGTATCAGCTAAGTTTCTTTTAAAGAATGTATGGTTATGCTGTGTCTGAGTTCTACTTCATTAATTTTTACAGAGATCTTTGTATTTTAATCCGAGTCTTAACCCTTAGGGTAACTCGAGATATTTAACTCTACTTTATAGAACCGGGCATTAAAGGACCCCAATATAAACTTACATACCAAATTTCAACTTGTCTCCAATTTGTTCAAGGTTTGACTGGATCGACCCTGCGCTAACTAGTGTGGCGCATTAGGCGCGAAAGTGGATAATAGCTTTGAGTGCGGGAAAGAGACTTTGCGCAAGTGTTAGGAACAATATTTTTTCTACCAGTATCTTGAAAAAGTAGACTCTGAATTGTTAAAATATTAGAAAAATCAATCAAATCAAAATCTTCAAAAATCATTTAAAATCTATTGGAATTCCTCAGAATATTTTTTAAATTAAATACCCAAAAATCATTTCATATCTTCTGGAATTTCTAGAATCAGCAAGAATATTTTCATGAGAGTCTCTTAAATATCAAAAATTTTACAAATTTCTAGCAGTACAGACTGGTCCAATTTGGACACCTTTGATAAGAAACATCATGTTAACTAAGAGTTAATTTCAATTAAAAGCTTTCATTTTGAATATTAGTTTATTCAGAAACCATCAAAACATTGAAAAAAGTATAACTATGGCAATTATGCATAACAAAAATGAGTGCGCAAAGAGTTTCCGTGCGCAAAGTTCAACTTTAACCAGTAAAGTAGGTTCGAAAATCATAAACCAAGCCTTTCTATTATCGGTATTAGCGCACCCTGCAAGCTAAATATCGAGATTTTTGTTTTCGATTTCGCAAATAAATAGTCAGATAAGCCTAATACCTATACTATACAGGGTAGCTGAGCTTGCGTATTTTTTTAGAAATCCTGCCCTATTTTTAGAACTAGTGTTACCAAAAAGGTTGCGCTGGATTTTATTTAGAATAGAATAGAATAGAATAATATTTATTGCGTAATTTGTACAGTATAATATATAATAAATATAATACAAAAACAATACACAAAAGGCAACATTCGCTGAGGCGTTCTTCCATGATGCCCTGTCTCCTTGAACACTTTCATACTACTACACAGATTCCAGTAATTGGCTTTTATAAACCTTTTTAAAAATCACTAATGAATTATTAATTAACAAATCATAGATATTTGAGTTGAGTAATTCTACAGACAGAAATGCAAAACAACTTCTAAATTTGGATGTTCGATGTAGCGGTATATTATATCTTACTGTATTTCTAAGATCCCTATTATGCAAGTCATTTCTAGGCACAATTAGAGACCAGAGATAACCAAGGCAATTACTCTTAAAAATCTTATAAAGAAAAACAGCAAAATGCAGAGAGACACGCGACTCAAACCTCAAGTATTCATACTGCATGTAAATTGGGGTGATATGCTCAAATTTACCAGTACAAGAGACAAATCGTAGACAAGAATTTTGGGCTAACTGAATTTTATTTCTCAGTTCTTTTGTCAAGAAGCTGAAGTAAACAACACTACAGTAATCCAAGTGAGGGTAAATTAATGATTCAATCAGCATCATTTTTGTACTACATGGTAGTAAATACTCAAATGCATATAAGGATTTTAGTTTAAGATAGACTAACGACAGTTTTTTGGATATGTGAACACTGAAGCTTAAGTCACTGTCGATTATTAATCCCAAGTTTCTAGCGTTCGCGGCGTACGGAATCACCAACCCATTGACATTAAGAATTGTGAAGTTATACAAATCAAACCGATTCCTACCAGCCTTTGAACCACATATTAAATGCACGCACTTTGACGTGTTCAAGAGCAATCCATCACTGATAGACCATTTGTATATTTTGTTCAGATCTTTATTAATTTCATTCATAGCAGCGCTGGATTCCTCCGGGGGAAACGCGGCCAAAAGCTGCGTGTCATCCGCGTAGAGATGGACCGAGCAAAACCCGACCTGGCTAGGCATGTCAGAAGTATAAAAATTAAATAATAAAGGGCCTAATATGCTGCCTTGGGGGACCCCACGCGTCACGAGGACAGGCTCAGACCTTGCTCCCTCCACCTCCACAATTTGGATTCTTGATGTCAGATAACTGTCAATCCAGAGGCAGACCTGCTCAGAGAAACCATAATACCGCAGCTTGGCCATTAATAAGCTATGATTGATAAGAAGGCCTGGCTATAATCAAGTAGGATCAGACACGAAATCAGGGATTGGTCGGTGTTTAAAGATATATCTGTGGTGATTTTACTCAGTGCAGTTGCGGTACTATGGCCTGCCCGGAATCCAGACTGCACTGCTGGCATAATATTTCTATTACATATAAAGTCATTTATCATGTCTGAGACAAGTAACTCAAGCATTTTGCCAAGGATTGGCAAGATGCTAATGGGTCTGAGTTCATTAATAGTACTGATCTTAGCAGACTTTGGAAGAGGCTGTACAATAGAGGTTTTCCAAGCAGTGGGAAATTCCCCAGTTTGCAGAAATAGGTTGAAGAGATTAGTGAGTAATGGCACTATAAAGTCTAGGCTATAAAGTAACATATCATGAGTTATATTGTCAATTCCACTGCATTTAGACCTAATGCGTCTGAATGCGCGATAAACATCAATTTCGGTTAAGTTCTTAAAGAAAAATGAGTCATTATCCAGTCCTGCAAATTTATTACCCATTAAAAAAGTCCAGAGTAGCATCATCAATTGGAGCAACCAGCTGACAGACACTTGCGAAGTGGTTGCTGATTTCGTTTACATTTTTTAAGTGATTAGGAATTTCTATGTTATTATTGCAGTGAATATTCCAGTCGTTCATTTTTGACCAAGTTCTTTTAGGATCTTTTTTAAGTTTATTCAATTCGAATGACATATAAGCCTTTTTTTCACTTCGAATGGCAAATGAAAGATAGTTTTTTATATCAAGGTAATAATTTTTGTGTGCTTGAGATAAGGTTCTTTTATATTTGTTATAAGCATTTCGTTTTAATGTTATGATTTCTTTTATAGTATCAGTTATATAGGGTTTAAATTTTCGTTTAATCAAGACAGTTTTCAAAGGTGCAAATCTGTCAAATACTTCTGTCAGCTGATGATTAAGACACTCAATCATGGTGTTAGATGATCCTTGTTGAAGGATACGTTCAAATTGCTTATGATTCATTTCTGTATTAAATTCATCAATACTAAAATTTCGAAAGTCCCTGTAAGTTCAGTATTTAGCCAAAGGTTTTGGAACATCTAACACCAAAATCGCATACACTAATCTATGATCTGTTAGATTATACATTTCCATAGTTCCCGATTTCTCAATACACAATGATTTATCTATACATACAATGTCAATTAGTGTGCTGCTACTTCTGGATACCCTAGTAGGTTCTTCAATTATTTGAGACAAATTAAACAATTCCAGAATAGAGTTAAAGTATATACAATCTTGATTCTTTAATAATAAATTAACATTAAGATCACCCACAAGAAACACATGATCATACGAAGGTGACAGTGAGGAAAGTATGGTCTCAATTGCATCAAGCGCCCTAAAACTTACAGCAGGTTTGTATAAAATACCCACCAAACAGCAAAAATTTTTATAAACAACTCTGACCCACAGTGACTCCAAATCACAATCCCCTGACCAGGAAATGTCTAAAGCCTTACCATTCCAATTCATTCGATGCATAAATACAGACACCGCCACCCTGTGACCTTCTGTCCACTCGATGCAGCTGATAACCAGGTATGCTGGCAAGCGAATCTGGGTAATCCTCTGCTAGCCATGTTTCCGTCAGAGCTAGCAAATGAAAATTTTCATGCAAAACTAGGTCTTTAATATCACTAAAGGATGGAATGAGGGATCTAATATTAAGATGGGCTATATACATATTATTATTATTTCTATTGGTTTTAATGGTTTCAGGTGTATTTATAAAAAACTGCCACCCGATTCTAATCCAAAAGCATGTCCCATACTCGCTAGGAAATCTTCATGCTTATTAAAGTTAAACCTACCAATGCCAACATATTTTGGCCAAAATGAATTATTGTACATCTCGTCCTTTTTTGCTAGTGGAGCAACAACTACGAATGCCTTTAGCCTACCTGACTCCGTCGGTATTTCTTTTACGATGATTTCAAGATCCTGAAACCCCTCTTTTCTTTTGATAAAGTCTGTAATAATTTCTTCGGAGGCAGACCTTTTCACTCTGTTCAGGTAAAGCCAGGCTCGCCTATCTCCACCCTCAAAGTTTGTCTCAGTTCCTCCTGTGCCGAGGTTTTTCCGTTTAATAATCTTTTTGCCGCTGGGTTGAAAACCCCGATCATTATTGTTCTGTTGTTTATTTTCATTTGCAGCCCCTCCGCGCCCGCCAGCCACTGTCACCGCATGGCTGTCACGTACGCGATCAACGCTGACATCTGCATGATTGCCAATTCCAATCCTCCGTTGAGCATTTGAACTACTATCGCGTTCCTTGTTTCTAGTGCCCTCAGCCGTGTTGCCACGCTGCTCTGAATTATATCGATTTGGCATCGATCCACTCGATCCTATATTGACCACATCACTATAAGACGGCTGTTGTGTGTTTACCTTTTTTCCGCCTTCTAGGGTACATATTTTGTCACATAATAACCCATTGCTTTGTTTTAAGATATTGTTTTTGTTGATCACCTCCTCAAGCATCCTTTTAAGGTAATCAATTTCCACCGAAATTTTCGCGATTTCCCATCGTATGTAGATCATTGTTGCCGTTGATGACTGCACTAGCACTGGTTCCGGCCACATTCACTGTTGGCACGCAGCATTCAATTTTTGTATTGTCAATAACTCGCTTTACTGAGCCAATCCGTTTGATGCAACTGTTGTGATAGATGGAGAAACAGTTGTTGCAAACTCAAACTGAACAACTTTTCTTCGCACAACACTTAAAACCATTTATTTTAGCATCTTTAGCACTCGACTCTGAATCGTCGTCTGATTCGCCCGCCATCTTGGAAACTAGCTGTAACTTTTTTAATTTTTGTCCGATTTAAAAAAATGTGGTATCAAAATAAAGCCTATATCACAGGGATGTCATGAAATCTAAAAAAATTAAAAATGTGATAAAATTCGAGATGGTTGAACGTGATAAAAATATAACTTTTCATTCGATTAGGGTCTTGGATACACCCAATACACCTAAATTAAGGGGCGGTTCCTCAATTGCGAGTAACTCTAGGGGTTAACTAACCCGGTGTTAATTTCAACCTTGCAGGTTAACTGAGGATTGTGTTTCTCAAGCATCCACTGTAGGTGGAGTTAATAATTACTGGGTTAAGCAATAGTTGGTAGCATTATTGTTTACCAGAATGGTGATCCTAACATATTTTTGATTGGTCGAAAGCAGTCACGCATGGGTCGATCGTCAAATTAGCCCATTCACAAAACTTTTTGGAGTTTGTTGTTAAGTTAATGATAAGTTCGAGTATTCTTTTTGGCGCACCGTTTTTCCATTACAATTTGTTAATTTTTGAAGAGCGTGGTTAATGCAGTGTGTGTAGTCAATAGTCATGGAGAAGAAAGATATCGCAAGAGGAAAAAATTCCTTGAATTAGAAAAAATAATAATAATCAAGCTATAATATAAGCGAAATATAGGGTGCACGGGGTCAGACATGAACTATTAATCCTTTGTAGAGAAATCCTAGTCATCGTATTTCTCGAGAGGATTAATCCTTTGGCGGATTATATGAGGCGTTTTTCCTACGAAATTGTAGAAATCTTCATATCTTCATCAATCAATCCATATATTTCTATTTTGAAAAAAAAAAAAATATTACCACAAAATTGACAAATCACGATCACGAATCATCAGATTATCTCAAAGGGTAAATCCATAAATCCATAAATCGCTAAACCCGCAATATCATCAACAGTGAGCCAATTTAACCCAAGGTTACACTAAAAGTTATAGCTAACTCGCTGTGGAGAAACGTTTACCCTGGAGTTATAAACAACCCGGAAATGACTCGCTATTGATAAACCGGCCCTAATATAAGTAACGTATTTGATGGATACTTCACATTGTTCTCATGTCGAGCGTAGCTAAAGTACCTAACAACGCTATAGCTATAACTTTGCATGTGCAGTATGTGCCCAATACTGGATTCCCTCCATCCAGCCCAGGGGAGAACAAAAATTATACAAACATAAAATCTCTGCTTACTTATCTTGTGTGAACCCCGAAAATATTTAGATATATTCGGAAAGTTTTAGTTCATGAATACTCAACAGTGAGAATAGAAAAATTAATATAATTTTCATGTAAATCGACTTAAGGCCCACCCCACCACCCCTAAGTTGGAGGTTTTCTCTTTGAATCCTTTCATGTAGGGCATTTTCAATATTTTGCACTAGTCACAACATTCTGTGTTAAACACAGATTTCAAATATCCATCCAACATGTCTTTGTAATCTTACGAGTATTATTTGCTTCCTGTAAATTATTGAAGATGTCTGGCCAAACAAGGCGATATTTCACACAAATTCTGAGATTTTTCATTTTTTCGGATTTCATGACATCCCTCTGTGATGTAAGCTTTATTTTGAGACCAGATTTTCTAAAATCAGACAAAAATTGGAAAAGTTACGGGCAAATTAATTCCAGCACGACCTTTTTCGTAACACTATTACTAAGAATAGTGCAGTATTTCTAAAAGAATACGTAAGGTTAGCCACCCTGTATAATATATTAGGCTTATCTAGACTATTTATTTGCGAAATAGAAAAAAAAATTCCGATATGTAGCTTGCAATGCGTGCCAACATCAATAAATGAACGGCTTGGCAATGATTTTCGGACCCACTTTACTGGGTCACCCTGTATAGTTAGAGATTTTGCGCAATGATGAAAAATACTTATTTTCACTAGTACTACAACATACCAAATTTTTAAAAAAATCGACCGGTCCCCGAAAACCCATAAGATGTGTGCGATGTCCTTTCACATAGATTATGACAAGTTGACAAAGTACCTAACAAACTGACACATTTCTGGTGTTGTCAATCATGCAACATAACCAGATTTCTGTCAAAAACACTATAATTATTTCAAAAGATTTGAACAAGTGGGTGAAATTGACGTATGAGTGGGTAAAATTGACGTATGAGTGGGTAAAATTGACAAATAAGTGGGTAAAAATTGTTCGATTTCACTACTTCGAATAAAGTGTTACTTTAACAACGAGTTTTGAGTCGTTTAAATGATAGTTTACCATTTGCGATAGAATAATAGTTATTTTTTATACAAGACGACAAAATGGTAGTTTATCGTTGACCGGAAAAGTTAATTCACGAGCGGAATTAATTCCAGGAGACGATAATGGCATTTTATAGTTGTGTGTAGAACGAAGCATAGCCTAATTATGGACGTCTATAGTATCAAAAATATTTAGAAATTATTTGAGTCGAACACCTTTGCATAAGTAGAAATTCGTTTGACAGATTTTGACAAATAAATAAAAAACAAAATATGCATATATTTTTGACAAAATAAACGTCTTTATCTATCCTTTCTGTTAAAGTATCATTTAATCTACCCTTGCGGTTAAAGTACTACTTTATCTACTACTTTTATTAGATTAAAGGCTACTTTACCAGTAGCTATGGAAAAAACTAATATTCATACCATTGAACCAAAAATTAATAAATTAAAATTTGATTTATTAGCCTTTACATTGCTTATTTATATTGTAGTGTGGTCAGTGTGAATCATGGTACGTGCTCTTGTATTGAACGATCCTGACCACTTTCAATGTGCCCCAAGCCGCTCAGGGGGCGCGCATGTTCATGGTCATCGCTGGTAATCGATTTTAGTGAACGCCTTTGGATGTTGACGCTATCAGCTGTCATACTGGTTGGTCGGTTGTGAAACAATTTTTAGTTTGTCAAACTTTTTATGAATCATTTTCATTAGTTATAGTGTTTTATTATTATTATCACACTTTATTAGCAAATTAATTGCTCTCAACAATGTCATTACAAATACAAACAGCTAGGCAAATAAGTATTTACATCCAAAAAGTTTTACAAAGTCTTCACATAATGAGCACATTTTGTTTTAAAAGTTCTTAATGAGTTGCATTCTTTCATGTCCCTAGGGATACTATTAAACAATCTTAAACCTACACTAAACACAGTTTCACTTTGGAAATCAGCAATATACAAGTCATTCACTGATCTTGACCTAGTATTATGAGTATGAATATCTCTAACATAAACCACCTCATCAGTTAAATATGTCGGCAACATATTTTTTCTAATTTTGACATTTAAAGTGACACTTTCCAAAACTCGTTGACGTTATCAAATGGCTTACTTTTCGTCACCAGTTACGAAAAGTAAAATTTTTCGCAACTGGTGATGAAATAGCTATTTACCTAACAAGTGCGGAAAATTAATTTTTCCGCAGGCGGCTGCCGTTTACCGAACGACGCGTGGCGGAGTTCGGTGATACAGCCGAGTGCGGAAAAATATTTTCCGCAAGTGTTAGGCACAATATTTTTCCTACAGGCGTAAAAATGTAAAATTTGTCTTTTTTTTTGACATATCAGTGCGGTAAAATTTTTTCCGCACTGACAGCCGTGCGGAAAAACTTTTTCCGCACTGATATGTCAAAAAAAAAGTTTTACCGCACCGTGCGGGAAAACTCATTTTCCGCACGCATATCAGTGCGGAAAATCGATTTTTCCGCACGGCTGTAGGAAAAGTAAATTTCATCATCAGTTGCACAAAATACAAGAAGAAAATCTGTGACACTTTTGGGGCTGAACTACTCGGAGTACTTTGTTGTTATTATATTCTTTTTACGGATATATTAGGAAGGTTTAATTTTATTCAAATTATTTACATAATATGACAATGTATGAAAAAAAAAACTAATTAGTTATAAATATTAATACTAAACACAATTTGAACAATTATTGATGATATTAACAACATAGTTTTCTGTGTTGCATTAATTAAATGAATAAATTGAATGTTTTTTTCATGGAAGTCTCTCTAAGGATGTTGGTGACAATTTTCTGTTTTTTATAGTTATGAAATTTTCCACATAGCCCTTAGCGGCTGTATTAGACTTTCACCCCCCATGCTTTCAATTCTCAGCAAATCATCCACAGAATCTACAAGCAGAGTAGGTAGTGGATGATCGCCGAAAGCAATGACCGGTTTGAGTCACCAAACTCGACAATTAACAATACTGGCTTCCATGGTAACGGAATGAGAAACATCTCTGAACTTACTTGACAATTTGGAAATAATTATAGAATAGACTTTGATAGAAGGGACATTTTTCATGTTTTTATTGACTTGAATTTAAATGGATCAGATCATAATATACAAAATTAGAAAAAATATTGTGTGAAACACGTTGGAAAACACTATTTTTCGTAACTCGCTTTCTTTTGCGGAACTCGCTTCGCTCGTTCCGCAGAAATCTGCTCGTTACGAACAATAGTACTTTTCCCAACTGGTTGCACAAATAACTAATTTTTAAGTTTGTAAACAAAGACTAACATATTGTATGAAGCTCGTTGATGAACATTCATCAGATTTAACCTTTCGAGCATACTTCTAATAGGAGTTCGCTTATTGCATAATAAAATTGCAACGGCTTTGCAGTTTCTGTAACATGTTTTTTTGTCCTGTATTTAAAAAATGAAATAATGTTCCACAATAATCAAAATGTGGTGCAATTATTGATTTGTAAATTGTTAGTTTAGTGAATAGTGAAACTTTATTATTTAGCCTATACATAAAACCTGCTTTTTTCGCGATTTTCTTTTTTATGTACTCAGAGTGCAGAGAAAGGTTGAGCTCAGGGTCTATCATTACTCCTAGATATTTGAAATATTTAACCTCTTCAATCTGAGCATTATCAATAACAATGTTGAGTTTGTTTTGTTTCTTGAGTTGAATTAAATTATACTTTGAGGATAAAACCATAAATTTTGTTTTGTTTACATTCAATTTAAGTCCATTTACCATTAACCAAACATGCAAGTTATTAAGATCTTCATTTAAATTATTTTCTATGTTTTGAAATTCATTAATATCGCAAATAAAATAAAGTATTGTATCATCTGCAAACAGTTTGATTTTACAATACCTTACATGTTTTATTATGTCATTAATAAATATGAGAAATAAAATGGGCCCCAGCACTGATCCTTGAGGAACAACATGACGAGTTTCAATTTTTTCTGATACTGAGTTTTTGAATTTAACCTTTTGAAATCTTTGTTCCAAATAACTCTTAAACCATTCTAATACTTTACCTGTAATGCCATATTTATTCATTTTTTGTAATAGTAAATCAATGTTAACAGTTTCGAAGGCCCAGCTAAAATCTAGGAAAACTACACCAATTACTTTTTTATTATTTATCTGAGATCTCCAAGAGGATGTCAAAAACTGCAAAGCTGTTTTACACGAATGAGCCTGCCTATAGCCTGATTGTTCACTAATCAAAATATTATTTAAATTAATATAATGCATCAACTGATCTTTCACTAGTAATTCCAGAGCTTTTTCATAAACAGGTAATGTATTAATGGGCCTATGTTCTGTGCAAAGAATAGTTTTTGGTACTTTTTCTATTGGAATCACGGTTGAGCACTTGCACGCATCCGGAACGACACCCCGTGACAAGGACATGTTTATCAGTTCTAAAAAATATTCACCAACTGCCTCAATGGCCAGTTTAAATGACTTCAAATCAATGCCGTCCTCATCACTGGATCCCTTTCCCATGCCTGCAATTTTTTGTTTTAATTCGTAAATATCAATAACTCTAAAACTATCGAACGAACAATCTAACTGAGTGATTTTCTCCAATACAAAGTCATATCCCTGTACACTTTTAGTAGAATTTACGATATCTCTAATACTTTCTGTAAAATGTAAATTAAAATTTTGTGCAATCTCTAAGTCATTTTAAGTAGTTTGTCTTTGAATTTTATTTTTGAGGGTTTTTCATGTCTTTTTCTATTAACAAGTTCTTTAATTGATTGCCACATTCTTTTTGTATCATGTTTGTTTTCATCAATTTTTTCTTCATAATACTTTTTTCTTTCACCTCTAATTTTTGTTGTGACCTCATTTCTAATTTTTCATTCCAGTCTTCCTCCAGTCCTGACTCCTTTGCTAATCTAAACAACTTGTCTCTATTTTGAAAAGCCTGCATAAGTTCATAGCTGAACCAAATCTGAAGCTTAAAATTGATAAAGATTTTAACCTCTTTGATTGGTGCATGACAATCAAGAGTTCCTACAATATTTTTCGTGAATATATTTGCTAAATTATCCAAACTTAAATTATTGACCAATTCAGGCTCAACAAGGAGTGTTTGAAAGGATCTTTTGAAAAATTTCTTTTTTTGAATACTTTGTTGTTTTGTTCTGGTACTCGATCTACCAAGGATACTAGTAAGTTGGAATGATCTGAAATTTTAGGTATATCCGATACTGAGTGGTTAATAATTTTGTTGTTTGAAATTAAATAATCAATCAGAGTTTTGCTAGTTGAAGTAACCCTAGTATATTCGGTAACCACCTGGTATAATCCTAAATAATTTAACAAACTTTTCATTTGCCTACTGTACACTGAGTCTACAATAAGATCTATATTGAAATCCCCTAGAATTACTATTTGACATCCATGTGACAAAAGCTCTTCCAATCTTGACTCTAACGCATCCAGAAAATCAGATTTAGAGGCGCTAGGAGAATGATATAGAGCACATATGATAAAATTAGAATTCTTTGTATTAACTTTGACCGCTAAGAACCAGAAGTTCATTTGAAGTGAATATTTGAGGATTTCCCGATGTTCAATGTCATTTCTTACATAAATAATTGTTCCACCTGTGTGTCTGCTTGTTGAATTACATTGTACCATATCATACCCCGTTATAGATATTTCATTTTGATAAACATCATCAGTGACACAAGTCTCTGACAAGCATAAAATTAAAGGATTATGACAAAATACAGCAAATAAAATACTATCAAAGTTTTTGATGATACTTGAACAGTTTGCATAAAATATGTCTGTTACTGATTCCTTTGAAGTTTTTCGCATTCATAATTTTCGTTCGCATCAATTCGCTTGACAATTGAAATAACTTCAGCGTTCTGAGTGTTTGGCGTAAAACCAGTAACAAAAAAGTACTTATATTTCTTTACCACCTGGTTTTGATTGTCTGAATTATTTCCAAAAACCGCTCTATTTCTGCGATACTGGTTATTTAGTCGTGGGATATTTTTTTTACTTCTACCCAGTTTTAGTTCGGGTAAGTTTTATCTTTATCAAGGTGTCAATCCCATTGGTGATGAAATTGATGTGAAGGCAAACAGAAAAAGTTCAATTATTATCTAAATATGTACCTAAATAAAAATATTCTAATTCCAACGATAGACAGATACTAGTTTTATTTTCCTATCTTATCCAAAAAACGTTTTTGGCGTTGACTTGGTTATTACATATTATATTTATTGCTAATAATGAGGGATAAATATATTAACTAATGTTAAAGCTGATCAAGGCCTAAAAAAATCATCCACAAAGAAAGTTTCAAATTCAAATATCCCGCCAAAATCATTTTACTTTGACCCAAGCCTATAGAGGCGCCACATATATAAACTTTTTTTTAACACGGGAGTTACCATTCTATATCCCCATTCAAACCTTATTCTATGGCGTGGATGACCGAATGTGTTTATAATGGTTTTTATGTGAGATAAATAAATGAAAGAATTGTTTGAGAAAGAGTTCTGTAATTCTTCTTTCGATGTTATAGTAGTTCTATGAGTTTACTCGCTCTGCTTTCCAGGTTGTGTTCAACATAATTAAATATATTTTGAGAATCAAGAATAATTAATATGTTCTTGTATTTCTTAGTCCATTTCCTAATAGTCTAAGAGCCAGCGCCAAAAAAATTCTATGAATTTACTAAAGCTAGTTTTTAGAGAGTTGATTACAGTAGTTACGTATGTACATGAATATACCGCGGTCAGTCAAGCAAACCTTAGAACAAGGACCTAGGGTATCTTGTTAAAGTTGTCAAGATAACTTATGTAATGCAAGAAATTAACTGAAGCTAAAAATCGTCATACATATTATACAATTCGATACATTTCTTCGGAGATGTGATAGGAGATAGGAGTAAATTTAACCGTAACATGGTTTACGCAAAACTCAATATTTTTTGAAATATTCCGATGTTTCTGTTTTTCTTAAAAACATAAACCTATTGCTTTAAAAATTAATTAGCAAAAATCGCCTATATCTTGAAAACGGTAATCGATAAAAAAAAAGAAAAACCCGTTTGGAGGGTTGGAAGGGGGAACCAAAACAAGATACTTTCCAGCTCTCCCCGAATCACCCCTCCGGCCGTAGCTATCCTAACCTCAAAATCTTAAATGGCACTATGGGTCATGTGATACCTTATTTAAAAGGTTTTTCAATTCTCTTGACCAATCTGCAAAAAAAATTATTATCTAAGGTGTATTTTTTCCCAAAATGAATTTTGACATTGAAAACTTTGAAACATAAACAATACCGCCTGGCTCTGATTGGTCGCAAAATGCCATGTCCCTGCAGGTTGGAATCAGTTTTACAAGGCATGTCGTACAAATAGCATCTCGCGACCAATAAGCGGCATTGTTTATATTTCAAAGTTAACAATGTCGAAATCTATCTTGGGAAAAATAGAGTACAGATACAAATTTAAACTGTCGCAAAAGAGCCCATGCTTCGGGTTAACAACTTTGCCCTCTTGAGGAGGTGAACACTGTCAGGTACAGTGAGGGGAAAGGGGTTCAAAAAAATAAAATCTCGATGATTTTTCTGTTCTACCCGATCAAAAGAGGTTTTCATCATTTCATTTTTTTTATCGATTACCGTTTTCAAGATATAGGCCATTGACAGTTTTCTTTCAGAATTTGAAAGAAAATAAAGTGAACATCGACATATTTTTTTACTTTGCATTGCTCATTTGTTCAATCTTATTAAAAATTCTGGCGGTTCAGATAAATTTCTACAGCTTTTGTATTTACACCTTTTGACCTTTTTCCTATCACCTGTAATTATGACAGGTGGGTATCAAAATATAGTGGCTCCCCCTGTACATAACTGTTGTAGTCAACTCAAAACCGGCTTTAGTAAATTCAGAGAATTTTTCGGCGCTGGCTCTCCTCTGTCTATAATAAATATACATATGTATGTTCAGAGTCTTTCCCCGTATCGACCTCCTCACTACAGGAATTAGGTGAAGAGATATAAAAAAATTGTAAATATGAAAGTTTTGGGGTTTTCCCTGAAATTTTTGAATTTTATGTCAAAAACTTTTTTGTTTTTTATAAATGTTCAATTTTGACAGATGCTCAGTTTTTTCTTATAGAACACCCCATGTATGACTTCATAGTGAAAAGACTCGAATTTTCTGATTTCAAATATATATGGTTTAACTACTTTATACATAATTTATATAATTTCTTGAAGTAATATATAGGGTGTTCCATAAGAAAAAACTAACGATGTGTCAAAATTCGGCATTTTTTGAAGAACAAAGAAGTTTTTCACATGGGATTCCAAAATTCCAGGGAAAACCCCAAAACTTTGGTATTTACAATTTCTTGATATCTCTTCACATAACCCCTGTAGGGGAGGGGATATGTACAGGGTGGGCCAATTTGGACACTTTCTTATGGAAACACCCTTTATTTTTAGAGATAGAAAAAAATGAACCCCCCAATCTGAGGCTCAAATTTCATGAAATTTTGATTGGTGCAAACCGCATTTTGATATCTTCAACCGTTTAGCCGCTAGAGGGCGATTCTCGATTTTGAGCAATAATGTGAAACCATCATAACTTTTTTGTTTATGAAAATTATTGATTTCCGTAAAAACTTTCTTGAAGCACTTTTTCAAGCAGAATTCAGCGAGGCTCTCAGTTTTTTTCTAGTTGGTCCCAACGCTGAGATATTGACCAAAGTCTGGGTTTTTTCAATAGGACAACCTATACAGGGTGTCCCAAAAAGATACCGACAAACTTTAAGGGGTAGTAGGGGACATCAAAACAAGCATTTTTGTTTATATAAACATATGTCCGCAAATGAGCCATTTGGGCTGTAGAGCAAAAAAACTGTTTGATACTTTTATTCTTCGCAATAATTAAATCACTGTTTACTTATTAATTTTGCTTTATTATCAAATAAATTATGGTTTAGAATAATTGTTCAAAATGTTGACCATTTACTTTAATGCAAAAATTACATCGTCGGGTCATTGACTGAAAAGTTTAGTCTACGAAACACCTGTTCGTAATGAGGAAGATCTGATAGCAAGGAAACTGGCGAGTTGTACCCATGTAGAAGCTATTGCCGGAATATTCCAAAGAGTTCGCGAGTTGAACAATTATTGTAAACCATAATTTATTTGCTATTAAAGCAAAATTAATAAGTAAACAGTGATTTAATTATTGCAAAGAATAAAACTAGATACCAAACAGTTTTTTTGCTCTACAGCCCAAATGGCTCATTTGCGGACATATGTTTATATAAACAAAAATGCTTGTTTTGATGTCCCCTACTACCCCTTTAAGTTTGTCGGTATCTTTTTGGGACACCCTGTATATTAATAGCTCATTAGAAAGCTCTGCTTTTTCTGATTTCGATGATATAAAGTTCGATAGGTTTATCTTTAACAGTTTTCGAGAAAAAAAATTATTTCGGTTTTTTTCATAAGAAGCAATGTGTAAGAAAAGGACTTTATATCTGTAAGGAAACTGAGAAAGGTCTCTTTCCAACACATTGTTTCTTATGACAAAAATCGAAATATTTTTTTCTCGAAAACTGTTAGAGATAAACCTATCGAATTTTATACCATTGAAATCGGAAAAAGCAGAGCTTTCTAATGAGCTATTAATATATATGGTGTCCTATTAAAAAAAACCAGACTTTGGTCAATATCTCGATGTTGGGACCAACTAGAAAAAAACTGAGAACGTCACTGAATTCTGCTTGAAAAAGTGCCTCAAGAAAGTTTTTACGGAAATCAATAATTTCCATAAACAAAAAAGTTATGATGGTTTCACATTATTGCTCAAAATCGATAATCGCCCTCTAGCGGCTAAACGGTTGAAGATATCAAAATGCGGTTTGCACCAATCAAAATTTCATGAAATTTGAGCCTCAGAGTGGGGGGTTCATTTTTTTCTATCTCCAAAAATAAAGGGTGTTTCCATAAGAAAGTGTCCAAATTGGCCCACCCTGTACAGTTGCGATAAAAAAAAAGTAGTACAAGAAAAATCTGCAAAATCTCCTGGTCTATTGTACATTAATTTAATTCATAACCAAAAATGACATATTTTTGGCAATTTTCGACAAGTTTTTAACCTAGAAAGCTCCAGATGACATGACTTCGGCATTTTCACCCGTTTTTAAGCTAGAATATCCTTGCGTTTTTATTCTCATCAAATTTTACCGATGGATCCACCATTTTATGGCCGTCATTTTCATTTTTCATTCATTTCATCGGTGAAGTCACCGATGAGAATAGAAACGAGAGGGACGTCATTGCCTGAACTCAACATATTTTTAAATGTTTGTTTACTGTCAAAATGTTACACCGGGAGCTCAAATTGAGGTTAATAATTTTTGTACTACTTTTTTTTTGATCGCAACTGTACATACTACAGAATATTTTTATCATTCGCTATTCTTTTACAGGACATAAAATATTATTCTACATAGTAGTATAATATGTATTATGTAATACTTTTAGTAATTTCAGAATTTACAACGCAATTAAAAATTATTTTGCAATCTGCACGCGTCAGGGTAAACATTCACTTCTGACGTTTTTTTTTTTTTTTTTTCAATTTTGAGAAGGATTTGTTCTTTTCATTATAATTATGATAAATAATTGTATTCATAATTATTCCTCCATAAATATTCCTAAACTTCCTTCATAATTTTTTCTTTTGCATGCATAAACTGATCAATCAAAATCAATTTCAGAAACCATTCCCATTATATAACTACCTACTAAAAATAGCTTTGTAAAGTGTGTTTCTATCCCATGACCTGACCAACAGAAAACCCGCTTTTTGGTAAGCGGGCATTGAAAATTAAAATTATTTTTAGGATTATATCTGGTTAGTCAGTAAAGGATTTAACTAAATCCTCAAGCACACAAAAGTACATGATAATTGGCATTTACATAAATTAAATAAACGTACCTACTTAAATATTTTCCAATAAAGCAGACAATGAATCCTATGGTAAATTAAAAATTCATTAATAAACTGTTTATAATTTATGGTTTTTCCAAAACCTATTTCATCCGCTATATCATTAGCTGGTCGTTTGGTTGTATGTACTTCTTTTATCTCTCTTTAAATTATTATTGGTGAGCATCTTCAAAAATACAAAAACAAACCTTATCTATAACGTTTATATTTTCCTAAAAACAAATAATGTGGGAATTTCCACAGTTTTTGTTTTTTTTTTATTGTGTAGGTACCTTTTGTCCCTTTTGTCCTTTGTACCTTTGTCATCATGTTGGGGATAAGAAACTGAAAATGTATGAGTCGATTATGTCTGAAGAATCCCAAATTACCTCGAAATTATAAACGGGTCTTCGAAAAAAACCATATCAAAGAGTGCTTCGATTACGAAAACTTACGTCGCATTATTGTTTCTTTATTGGACAGGATTTTTGACATGACATTTTGACACAAAATGCAATGACAAAATTAAAGAAAAAAAGACATACGTTTAAAAAATCATAGCCATTTTTGATATGTTTTTTTTCGAAGACCATTAAAAACAGCCTCATTTAGTTTTCACAATAAAAATTGTGATTTATTTAGTTGGAAAATATCGTCACCACAGAACGCGGTTTTCGTGGAAAATTCCCTATGTCTAAGTTGGTCTAAGGCATCCCCTTATCATAACATTATAGACATGATTGGTAGGTAATAACAAATACATACTACCTACTATTTGCTTAGGAGTGTATATAAAAGAAGATAGAAGCGGAACGGTGTTCGGATAACCTCTATATGGGCGGGAAAGAGACTTTGCACACGTGCAGGAACAATATTTTTTCCACCAATTTTCACTTCTTGGATTATGTATATTTTTATTTTCCCGTCTTACTGTACTGTTAATAATTTATAACATGATCAGAATCGGAATTGAAAAGTTATACTTCACCGCCGCCAAACATACCTCCTGCATACCTTGAACAAGATAATTATTTTATTTGTCACTCATTTGTAAAACGTCATTTATCAAGTCAAAACATAAACAACGAAAATTGATATTGTACATCATACGCCAGGTATCAGTTTTTACTGGCTCTTGAAGGTGACAAGCTCGCCTGACGGCTCGCTAGTCATTTCCTTCAATCACCAGTAAAAACTGTTTTACCTGGCTAATAATGTAAAATACTATACATCACAAGTATAGGAACTACAACCTACAACTGCTCTTATAGGAATGTCATTTATTGTCAGAGTTATAGATTATAAAAAAATTCAGCAACTATTTGTACGGGACAAAGCATTATGATTTGCAAAACCAATCTTCTCGGCCCAACCAAATTCAGAAATATAGGTAGGTACCTACCAGGAGCTCATTAAATATTCTTTTATCATCGAATTTGGGTGCGTATCATTAGTGAAGACTGAAGATATCCTAGTAAACTTAGTCTGTTTTAAATGTTGCTGTTGGTTGGTTTGTGTTGCATATGCAGTATGAGAATGTTTATGTTTATGTGCTTAAGTTTGAGATAATTTGCCAATGTAAGTGTTGAAAAAAATGTTTTATTTGGTAAAAACACTGTAGCAGACTCTCAGCAACAAGATGTTTTACAAATCGCGTTATTCCAGCTCTTTAATATTTTCCGATGTTCAATGCCTTTATCCAATAGTATTTTGAGTTTCTCTATTACCTATGTATTCCTCCCGTATATTTCACAATTTCCTTTATTGCCCTCTCTTGAAACCTTATTTAGTTTCATTTTGTTTATTGGTTTCTTTCCTTCATATGTTTCAAATGGGAATATTTCTTTTGATCCTATATATTTTATTGAATCATGATTCTTCGGTTTAGGACGGAATAAAAACTCTGGATTTCTCGCAAAGTCAACGTTTCGTGTTTAATTAAACACTTCTTCAGGACTACAAAAAACAAACCAAAAAACAAACAACATATCAAACGTATCAAACTGGAAATAAGAAGAAGAAACATACAATATAGTATATTATTGTATTAAGTGTAGAAGCTTTACTTTTTTGTGCTGAAGCAGCAGGTTTGCGAGCCGAACGTAGGGAGGCTTGCAATACTGCTGAAGCATAAAAAAGTGCTTCTACTCTGTTGCAACCCGCTATTTTTTCTCCAAACGAATGAGGTAAGCTCGGGGGTAACTGAATCGTTGAGCGGCCGTAAAAGTACGAGCGGCACTAAAAGTACTTTTGCTGCCGCTGCGGTTGCCTAGCAGCATAGACATTTCTGACAGCTTGACAGGTGTGAACAAAGTGACGTTTTTTTGACGTTTGGAAACAAAAAATATACGAAAAAATAATAGATACAAGAATCTAAAATATAGAATATAAATACAAATTATAAAATCTAAAACTGAATACAAACACGATAAATTTTCAAAAAAGTGAAGCACACTCACCTAGCGAGGTATTCCAATAAATTTACGAAAAGAACCCTGGATGTCAATGGGTTGACAAATAAAATAAAATTAGGGACCAACACAGTGACAAATGAGCACAAAACAGGCAGATTAAAATAGTATATTAAAGTATAAGTGGATATTAGGGTCGACGCGCGATTTTTCGAGCACGACGGCGCAGCCGGAGTGCTCGAAATACAGCAAGTGTTTTAAAGACCAGTTATCCACGAATACTTTACACTATTTTTTTTTATTGGTATACGTTCAAATTATAAATGACTAATAATTGTAGAATGCTAAATTCGTGCCTAACACTTATCATAATTTATTTGACGTTATCTACAAGTACCTAACCTACTCCTGACAAATCAATAATTAAAAAGTTGACATTTATACTTGTTTGGGTTGTTAATGTTGTCATGATAACTTCAAAACACGCGCGTTTTTGAATGTTTTAAACACGCTGAGGAGTACTTTAAATAAGTAAAATAGGTTATCAATAAAAAAATGATTTTAAACGGTTTCTCTTTGGTATTCCTTCAAGCACTAAAACCTACCTTCATAGTTAGTACCTACCGATCGCAAAAAACAGCAATAAACCAAAACCTGCGCCAAAAAATATTTGATTGTTATGGAATGCACTCTAACCAGACGGGAACTTTTTTGAGATCCCCAAAAATTCCAATATGCAAAATGTTTAAAGTTACAATTTTAGATTAATTAGCTATTATTAATTAATTAGTTACTAAATCTCACTCAGATTTTCAGTGTCAGATCTTTTATTAATCGCCGTTCTATGCAACTGAATACAAACCATTTCGCTGAATAATTGTTTGTTATAGTGAACCACTCTGTCCACTGTCCAGAATTTCGACATTATCAAAATCAAACCCATAGTCGTTCTCGAAATGGTAATTTGCCAACGCAGTTTGCTCCTACTTTGCCCTTTGCCTTTCTGCACATGAATTCCTGTGTTCGTAAATTCTATTTTTCAATCTTTGTTTGGTTTGTCCTATATACACTCCATCGCATTCCAAACAGTTAATTTTATACAGCGTGGAAAAAAATAATGGAACACCTACAAGGGTTTGAAAACTCTACAAGGTGTTAATGAATAGTGGGATCAAACTTCTAGGATAGATAGTACTCATTAAAATAATAAAAAAGTTAATAGAAACATAGGTCCGCAAATGCTTAGTTTTGGAGATACAACGGTGTCAAAGCTTGAAAAAATCGGTTTTTTAAAATCCGTTTCCCGAATTTCTTTAAACTTGGCTGATTTGTTTGTAATAACAAAAGGTATCTTTTGAATCAATTTGATTTCTTGTAATTATTTCAGTGGTGCCTCGGAGGGCGCCCCAGGAGGCAACTACCTACGTTGGTAAAAGTGGAAAAAAAATGACACGACTTTTTTTCCATAACTTTGATAGTTTTTCAATCATCATATTACAGTCAAAAGATACCTTTTGTTATCACAAACAAACCTGCCAAAAAAAGAGGCACAATTAGCATTGAAAATAGGCCCCCGTAAATTTCAACCAACAAATCAATATTTTAGAGGTATCATCATTGCAAAAAAAAATTGAAATGTAAAGAGGATCGTATGTCTGTGATAGCAGATATAGCTTGTCCAAGTACGTATTAGGTCCTGCTATGATATGCATAGGAAATATCCAAGGAAATATCCCTACGTAGATTTTCTTGAATATCTCGAAAAATATCAATCCGATTTTGACCTTTTTGGAGATTGATACCTACAAAAAGACCTACAAAAGTACCCAAGTTGAAAACCACTTGGGTACATGGGATGGTAAATGTATTGTAAATCTAGATAATAGGTCCTATCATGCTGCTTTAATCCACACAGAGCCTCGTGGAACCAACCTTTTCGATTAATAGTATGGCCGAAATAGGGCTTTGTACTATTAGACTATCCTATGTTGTCATTCTTCAGCATTTCTTGATGCATGATTTCAACTGTGATGGTTTGCGAAAGAAAGTTTACATGATGATACTGAATATTTATTTTGCCTTTGATTTTTGTTGAATGTTTTGGAACAATTTGGCGATTCCTTTGTCCCCGTCCTTGTTATATATTTTTTTAGTCGTCTGTTTTATTCTTGTTCTTCGAAATTTATTGAATCCGGTTCTGTACTTGCTGTCTCCTGGGCTTCTTGATGCTGCAAAATGTTTTGGAGCCGGTCCTACTCTCCTTGCTTTTCTTCGAGTCTATTCTCGTCCGCAAGTTTTAATAAATCGTGCACCTGGTTAATCTGATTCGTTTATTCCGGATTTGTTTCCTCTTTTCACCATAGGCAAAAATTTCATCATTCAATTATCCCGTTATTGACTCCACTTGTTACACATGTGGGATCGTTAATAACTGAGCCTCCTTTTCCCTCGACTTTTTTAAACTCAAATATATTTTTTCTACAACTGTCAAAAAATGATGATGTTCGCACACTCATGACAGTTTGCGAAGTGACACTTTTTTTCCCAGGTATAGGTATTAATTTTTTAACGTTCCCATGACGCCGTGCGCGAACTAGCTATTTCGCGCACACGTGCTGGGTGTCATGGTGACACATACCTGTCAGGAAATCAAAAATAATTAAAATTCACCTACCTTTGATTGAAAATGCAATTTTGGCTTCGAATGATTGATATTTAAATGGAGTTATAGAAAAAATATTGTTTGCAACTCGGGCGCGAAATACTTTGGTGATCTCGACTATTTTTTTAACTCGGCTGCGCCTCGTTAAAAAAATCAGATCTCGGTCACCAAAGTAGCATTTCGCGCCCTTGATACAAAAATAACTATTTTCTGCAATAGACAAGAAATGTCCGCATTTTTGACCGGTTGACAGATCGCAAAACTCAATATTCTGGTATTTTAATTAAAGTCTGTTTTTTTTTAAAGATAAAAGTCAAAATAACATTATGTTGGCAATACGATATAAAATTGTCAATGTTTTCAAATTTTTTATGTATAGAAAAGGCTTGTGTTGCCAACATAGTTACTAAATTTTTGACTTGGGGAATTATCTTTAAAAAAAAACAGACTCTATGTTCCAATAGTTGCTAAGGAATCGATGAATAACAATAAGGGAATCACTTTTCCGGCCTAGGCCGGGAAAGTGATTCTCGTATTGCTGAATAATTGGAACAAAAAGACAAAATTTTTTAATAGATATTTAACTGATCGTAGAAAAAATAGTATGTGTATTTCGGTGGAAAGCACATTCTCGACCTTCGGTGTTTGCCGGCCTCGGCTACGCCTCGCCCGTCAACTTACACCGTCGGCCGAGAATGTATCACTTTTCCACCTAATACACAATATACTATTATTTAAATCAATAACACAAAAATCACGACAAAATCAAGCACTACTACAGTACTTTAATTTGTAGTTCCTGCAGTAATTCCTGTGTTCTCTTTTTTAAAAGGTGTTCCCAACAGTATTTTCCTTCTTATTTTTTGAGTTCTACCTCCCAATATCCTCTTTTTGAGTATCAAGTTGGAAACCACTTGGATACATGGGATGGTAAATGTATTGTAAATCTAGATAATGGGTCGCTATCATGGTTCTTTAATCCACACAGAGCCTCGTGGAACCAACCTTTTCGATAACTAGTACTTTCTGTGCTAGTACATACAATGCTAGTACGGACGAGATGGGGCTTTGTACTATTAGACTATCCTATGTTGTCATCCTTTAGCATTTCTTGATGCATGATTTCAACTCAGTGTCGGTTTGCGAAAGAAAATTTACATGATGATACTGAATATTTATTTTGCCTTTGATTTCTTGTTGAATGTTTTGGAACAATTTGGCGATTCTGCCTTTGCCCCCATCCTTCTTATCGACTTCTTGATGCTGCAAAATGTTTTGGAGCCGGTCCTACTCTCCCTGCTTTTCTTCGAGTCTATTCTCGTCCGCACGTTTTAATAAATCGTGTACCTGGTTCATCTGATACGTTATTTCGGGATTTGTTTCCTCTTTTCACCATAGGCGAAAAATTCTTCACTTAATTATCTCGTTTCTGACACGACTTGTTACATATACCGGATCGTAAATAACCGAGACTAGTTTTTTCTTGACTGTTCCAAACTCAAGTATATTTTATTTAAATTAATAACACAAAAATCACGAAAAAATCAAGCACTACTACAGTACTTCAAATTAGTTAAACTAAACTGACCTAACTATTCGCATAACTATATCACTATTATTGATTGCTGTACAATCCAAAACTCTTTCTCATCGTCGTGGGCCGCTCACATATAGCGTTTCAAGCCATCTCTATTTTCCTACAGAATTTCCTACTAGAAATATCCGGTAACGCCAATCGATAAATTGTTGGCTAAAATATTCGTTCAAGACCAAACTCATCGAATATTCCAGTTACCGGGCAAACCAAGGGTCGATCAATATGAGCGACGTAAGGGTTCAAATATGCTATCATGATGCTATCTCTGTTATTTTCTATCAATATGAATATACTTCTTCGAAAGGCTACTTTCACATGCCAGGAATATGGGCAAATTATGATATTTTTTGACGCAGATACGTGGATGCAACCGAAAATGAACAATATTTTGCAAGATTTCAGTCAGATTATTGAATAAATTAATAAACAAAAATAGCAAATTTTAATAAAAAACCACGTGACTGAAAACGCCGCCTCACCGGCTAAAGCCGTTATTCATGATTTTGTTGTACACATTTAAAAATACGAAATTCAAAGGAGTTAAACGATTTTACCTATCCTTTATATTTTATAACGTAGTAAAGGACGGAAATAGCTTCTAGCTGTTTAATGATTTTCTAATCGGAAATGCGTTTTCCGGAAAGTGACGCCGCTTTCCGTGTCCGCGTTTTCGCAGCAGTTTAAAAATTCAATTTTCAAATCGTTTCATTTCCAAAAATAGATGTTAGAATGACTAACACAATAATTTAAAAATGTTTTTTGAAAAATGTGAAAGTGGCCTATTGTAGTCAATTGCATTCCTATACTCATGTTTTTTTCTGTTTTGATTCCCAACTCAACTTTTGATTTACTAGGCCCGGTTCATTCATCTTCAGATAAACATGCTGGTAAGTATCTTCAAGATAAATGTACCGTTCTATAATTCTATCGGTCGGCGGATAACTGGCTGACCAATGGGATTACAGATTGCGTTTTTCTTCGTCAGATTGCATTACCTGACAGTTTATCAGAAGGTGAATAAACCGGCCCTTAGTTAATTATTATAAGTTAGTATTCTAATACTTTTTTTTTGTTCAATTCCAGATCTCAAGAACTGGAAACATGGCTCACCACACATTCTACAGACTTATGTTAGCTGTCATTATGGTCACAGGAGCCTACAGCCACCCAAAATGTAACGAAATAGACCGGAAAAAATGCTGGTGCTTTAATGCAGAAAGCATAGACATTCAGTGTCCAATAATGGAACCGCAAATCAGCCTTACAGTAACAAAAATAAATCACAAAATATCTTTGCAATGTTTAGGGAATTCGAGCCCCTACATCGATTTGGAAATAATTCCTGAAATGGATGTGTCCGAGTCAAAGATATTCCAAATGTCATATTGCTATTTCAATAACAGTTTCATGGATGTTTTGGATAAATTTAATATCAAAGAATTGAAGACGTTGGCCTTTGAAAGCATGGCTTTAAAAGACAATGACAGCAATATATCAGTATCTAAGGAATCTTTCGAAAGGCTTGGCAGCTTAGAAAGCCTTACAATGACCTACAGCACATTGAGTTTTGCTGAAGACTTTTTAGCAAATACTCCCAACTTACTATCTCTTACCTTAAGCCGAAATCACATACTTGAACTTGATTTCTCCCTCAAAAATTTATCAAAATTAAAACTTCTGGATTTATCAGGAAATCAAATCAATAATTTGCCAGATGGAATTTTTGATGATCTCTCAAACCTTACAGTTTTGTATTTTTATAACAATAATTTAACGGAACTGTCTAGAAACTCATTAAGTGGTCTAAATAATCTGAGGCTATTAGAAGTGAGCCAGAATAAATTGAAAGATATTGCTGAAGATACTTTTGCAGACCTTCATAACCTGGTAAACATAAGTCTTCGCGACAATAATATAAGAGGGGTGCCTGGTAGCTTATTTGTCCAAAATCCTTTATTGGAGAACATAAGGATGGATTACAATAAAGACATGATTTTGTCAGATTATATTTTTTCAAATTTGACAATGCTTCGTAGTGTGGCACTCAATGTTAATAAGTTGAAAGAAGTGCCTGAAAATGCTTTTAAAAGTTGCGTAAGGCTGCAACAAATAAATTTGAAAAATAACGAGTTGGCTACATTACCAGAATATGTATTTAAAGACCTTAAAAGCCTAAAGAATCTCGATTTGTCTTACAATAAATTAAATTCTCTTCCAAATGGAATATTTTCGACGTTACATAATTTGGAGGAAATAAATCTGGGCAAAAATCTTTTGAAAGCTGTCAATGAAAACCTTTTCAAATACATGAATAATCTAAAAAAGCTTGATTTAAGCAAAAACAGAATATCATTAATCGATCTTAAAGCATTCTCAAGCCTCCAAAACTCCCTGACTTCTATAGATCTCTCTTTCAATGTGTGGAATAATAACTACTCTGTTCCACCAGAATATGGTTCACTTTCGGGTACCTTATCTCCATTGAACGATCTTATTACGCTAAAAGAACTGAATCTTGGTCACAATAATTTAACTGACATTCCAGAACTTTATGCCTTGACAAATTTGAGGAAAATGGATCTTAGCTACAATGAAATTACAAATTTGGAAGTAAGTATTTTTTATTAAATACTCTTTATTTAACACCTGACATCAATTACTGAAGATTAAACAAACAAACCACAAATTAAGTGTTGACATGTTAGTATATAGATAATTTCTTTGGAATTTCAAACTAAAGCGTGGTTATTGGTTTTTAATTATAGATTGATGTTTTATTAATATGGATAATAAAAAAAAGCATAAAAATATAGTATTGGTAGAATTGTTACAACCAATAATTATAGAAATTTAGGTAGTGGGTCTTCGGAAAAAACGTCAATCAAAGATGGCTATGATTTTTTAAACACGTATGTTCTTGACGTAGGTATGTTAGCTATTTTTCTAGAATTTCGTAATGTCATGGTCGATTTGTCGTTTGATGTCAAACAACAAATGACGCTCTTATAACAAATTCCATTGGCAATAATAGTGCCGCACTGGGGCGGCTCCATCACTAATTCAGAGCAATTTGGAATATACACTGGTGCAGTGTTGCGAACCAAATGGGAGTCTTCGACAAAGCCCGACAATCTCTGAAAAATTTGAAACTTAGTCAACGTTATGGATGTTATGTTTTTATTATGAGTTTCTGTTGGCTTTTCATTTTTTCTTTGGTGTTTGTTTTTTCCATTCCAATTCAGTTTTCCTATTTCTTTTGCTGTTTGGATTTCCAAACTAAAAGTCGAATATTGGATAATTTTTAAATGTATTTATTTATAATTATTTTTTGTTTCCAAAATAGGTGAGTCGACCGAATATAATGAACTCTTATGAAAACTGGGAAAATGATGAAAAGATACGGCACAGTAGGTATACGGCATAGGTAACGGTTTCAAAAATGGCCACAAATGTCAGAACATCAATTTACAAGTTACAACGGAATGTCATATTGCATTAGTGCCGCACGACCTCCAAGAGCTCGTGCGGAACTGATTGCACTCAGAGCAAAAAGTGTCGCAAGAGTTTCCCAATGGGATTCAAAAACTAAAATGGCCAATGGTTCACAAATATAAATATCTATATGTATATAGCACTCGTATCGCACCAATTCGGCAAATGGAATTCAGTTTTACAAGAGCCTATACAGGGTGATTCAAAAGTAAGCGGCATCCTTTCGGGGGCGTATTCCTTGCTAAAAAATAAGACAAAAAATTCCTATTAACATGGGTTCGGAAATGCTACCTAAGGGAGCTACGCCCCTTCGAATAGGACATCTGAAACACGTATTTTTCTCTATAACTTTAAAACCCTTTACAATTGGATTTTGAAAATTGGTGTATTTTATAAACATTCGATGGCAATTAAGATACTAAATTGAAAATTCAAAAATCTTAATCAGTGGCGTCACATACTGGGGAGGGTGAAGGTTAAAACATCCCTATTTTTTTTACTCGTCAGGTTTTTGCGATTCTGATTAAAAATTCAGAAAGTTTACAGCTTCTTACACAGAAAAGGTACTCTTGGTTCAATTTGATACAGCGTACCGTTTACGAGAAAATTGACTTTGAAAATTTTCTGATTTGCGTATGTTTCGCAAAAACCTGACGAGTAAAAAATAAATAAATAGGGATCTTTTCACCCTCTCCAGTATGTGACACTGATCAAGATTTTTCAATTTTCAATTTAGTATCTTAATTGCCATCAAATGTTTATAAAATACACCAATTTTCAAAATCCATTTGTGAAGGGTTTCAAAGTTATACAGAAAAACGCGTCTTTCAGGTGTTCTAATCGAAGGGGCGTAGCTCCCTTAGGAAGCATTTCTGGACCCATGTTAATAGGAACTTTTTGACTTATTTTTATGCAAGGAATACGCCCCCAAAAGGATTCCGCTTACTTTTGAATCACCCTGTACAGCAACAAACAAAGGTTTGGTGGGAGTTCTCTCATAATTACAATAACTGAATGCTGGAAATGCCTTCCACCAACGTCAATACAAAGCCCAGCCCTCTTCTTCGGATGCTTCTAAAAATAGTATGCCCTATCGGATCAGAGGTGTTTATTTCTAGGTATTTTGCAATAATTCTTCCTCGCATAGCCTCAATATTTGGGACAGGAGTCATCGTCATGTAAGTCATCTATCTATCTATCTATCTATTCAGCCTTCTTCATTCCATATTTGGACGTAGGCCTCCCCCAGTCTTCTCAATTCCTCTCTGTCTGTTGCCATGTTCATCCACCTGGTTCCAGCGTGCTTCTTCAGGTCATCAGCATACCTTATCTGGGGTCTTCCTCTACTTTTTTTATCCTCCCAAGGTCTCCAGCTTAAAATACATTTATTCCATCAGTCGTCTTTTTGTCTGATATTGTGACCTGCAAATTTCCATTTTAATTTTGCTACCTCCTTTCTAACTTTTGTCTTTCCATTGATCTTTGTGCTTTTGTTATTTTATCCATATTTGACTTTGTGAGTGTCCATGTTTGGGATCCATAGGTGAGGACAGGAAGTATGCATTGATTATACACTTCGTTTTTGAGGTATTGTGGATATTTTCTATTTTTCAAGATGTAGCCTAATTTGCCGAATGCTGCCCAAGCCAATCTAACTCGTCTCTGGTTTTCTGCTATTTTGTTTTTTTTTGTTGAGTTTAATAATCTGTCCTAGATATACAGTGTGATTTTTTAAGTGTGCAACATATGAGATTTTTTTTTAGTAATAGCACAATCCAAATACAAACAAGGCTAAAAGTTGGTGCATGTCTGATAATCATATTAGGTGCACTTAGAATGGTTGCAAGTCAAACAGCATACAGGGTAGCTCAAACAATATCAAAGCTGTACTGTAAAGTACCCTTATTTTAGAAAATTGAGCGACATGTTATAGAAAAAAGTTGTTTGGAATTAAAAGTTATGCCTAAGTACCAAAACATAGCCTCCTAATATATTTTTTATTTTTTTTTCGAAAAAAATCTATAATTCCTATATTTTTTTTATTTTTGAATTCCGCCCTTAATACTTTCAAAAATTAATTAAAATCAAATCAATTTTACATAACTTTGTTCAAATTCAAGCATATTTGTAAAATTAACTTAGATTTTTAATTTTTTATGGAATCACAAAATTCATGTTTGTTGCAATGATATTCAACACAACTTTAAAATGTCGCAATTTTTTTTTTTAACAAGTTAAAACATTACTTATGATAATAGCCATATTAAAAAAAAACTCTCCTTAAAGTGCAAAAGTTTTATTTTATTCAAGTAAATATTACTACAATTTTGATATTTTTTGAGCTACCCTGTATGCTGTTTGACTTGCAATCATTCTAAGTGCACCTAATATGATTATTAGACATGCACCAACTTTTGGCCTTGTTTTTATTTTGATTGTGCTATTACTAAAAAAAAAATCCCATATGTTGCACACTTAAGTAATGAGACTGTATATAATGTGGTGGTGAATCTGTTCAGGACTGTTACATCTTTAATAATATATTTTTCAGAGGTTAGTATGTAGTCATACATCATTTCATTTCTCGTTGTTCCATTAGGGCTGAGCCATGTCCACTTTCTTTGCGGTTTCTTCTTATAGAACGAGTTCATTGCACATAGATGTTTTTCTTCTAGATAGTTCATCAAGGTAGTGCCCCTATCGTTCCTCTCACTGTACCCAAAGTTCAACATTTTAGTCTCTACTTTATTCAGCTTCTTACCAAGCTTGGCATTGAAATCTCCAATTACTAGAGTAAGGCGAGTTTTATGTTCTTCCATAGCCTTTGATATATCTTCATAGAATATTGCGATGCTCTCGTCGTCGTATGTTGAACACTTGAATAATTTTAAGCGATGTTCTTTTCATTTCAAGTACGAGATAAGCAACCCGATCTGAGACTCCCTTGATAGTTTGGACGTGTTAACTTATCGCTTTATTTATAGTAAATCGTACTCCAAAGCTACTGTTGTCTTTGTTACCTTTGAAGTATAGCAGGTTACCGGAGTTCAATTTTATTAGGTTTTCTGTTTTTCTTCGGGTTTCTGACAAGCCTACTATATACCACTTTATTCTTGTCAGCTCTTCCTCCAGTTCATGTATCTTTTCGTCAGTGTTCATTGATCTGATATTGTATGTTCCTATTGTTTGGTTGATCAGTTTCTGTGATTTTTGTTGTGTTAGTCGTTTTCATGAGATTTTGATCTTTGTTGTTCGGAGCGAATTTTTGCCTCCCCCAGATTCCGTGAGGCAGACCATAGGGGTGTGGGAGTCGGGATATTTCCCACCCACCTGGGGACCAGTTCTATTTGTTTTGAAATTCGCCATGGTATGTACAGGGGGGTAATGACAAGTGAAACACCACGCTTGCCAGGCGGGTTGGTGAGTTTTGATTCAGCACGGGCAGTAAGTCATATTCATGGATAAAGGAGGTTAGAATTTTTTCTAGGTATCGCTCTGCAGTTAAAATTCCAATCCATACTCCATTATTTCCTGGATAAAGCTGTGCGTCTCTAAATTCATGAGGGTTTTCTTTTCTGCTGCCCTACTCCGCATATCTTGGTGGTTTACGTATCTTAGGAGATAGAACCATGCCTATCAGTAAAAAAACATTTATGTTCCTCTCGTGTTCAATGACTTCCGGGGTTCACTTTGATGGTCTTCCGCTTCGACAGCTTCCCCCCTTTCTTTTTACACTCCGGAACTTAACACTAGTTCCTCGTACTAAGTTGTTTTTTCCTGAGGCTTCTGGTAAGTCACTCGTCTTCTTAAATTGCCTTTTCTGAGACTTGCGATGCCTAATGTGTTAGAAATTAATTTTTTTCATTGATTCGAATCGGCTTTTTGCTTCTTTTTTTTTAAAGCTTCTAATAATGATTCCTGGTGAACCTTTTTTAAATTGCTTTTTCTAAGGCTTCCGGTAACGATTCTTGAAGCTGTTTTCCAATGTCAACGTCATCCAGGGTTGCGCTTTATCTTTAACTTCTGGTACCTATTTATTCTTGAGCCGCTTTTTCCCAAATCGATTCCTTTAAAGCCTTTGATGATCGTTTTCCTTGTTTTTTATCGATTCCGTAAGAAAAGCTAATTGCTAGTTTCTTCTTCAGAAGCCTCTGGGATTGATTCGTGCGGCCATTTTCAAATTGCTTCTTTGGCAGGTTCTGGTTAAAAAATTTTTTTTTTTATATATAACTTCAGTTAATAAATATTTGCATTTTTTGTAGCTTCTAGTAGGTATATTGACTCTTGAGGATCGTCTTCTGAAATTAACTCTGCTGAAGCCTCTGGTAATGTCTGGTAATTTTTTTTGAAACCGATCCAATATTTGAACTTCAAATTCTTAGCTACTTGGTGTTGTTGTTTCAAAATTTTACTTCAAAATATTTTTCTTGCATTAGGTGCTAGATGGAAAGGAAAACCCGATAAAAGCAACTAGACTTTCCATCCAAATCGCTCATAGAACGAATAGACTTTATTAAGTAACTAATTAAATGATATAATGTCCGTCTGGTATATTATTTGAGAAATAATGACATTATATCAAAGACAGTTAAATACGAAATAATTCCCTAGGGCGTTATTCTAAAAAATTTCGGTCAACGTATATCCCTCGGGAAATACACCATTGACCTCAAGCGTTAATATCCTTATAATACCATTGGTACCCTAATAACTATAATTATTTTTACAAATATACTGCGATTTCAATACATTGCGCCCCAATATTTCAAATCCACAGTTAAAAAAAATTAGAAAATTGAATATTAGGTTCCATAGCCAATTGTCTAATCCAAAAACTGATAGGCAATTCATCCAAAAGTTTTCGAGAATGGGTGTATGTATTTAAACAGGCCATTCTACTAGCATTAGCAATAGAGTATTAGAAATTTTTATGAACTTTAAATCTTTTCCAGGTCCCACAATTCGCCCTAGCAATTAGTTACAATTACTTTGTAGACTTGAGCCATAACAAAATTGAGAAACTTGGCTTCCGCTACGCCGAAGACATTGCCACAAGTAACAGTGGTGACGCTATCCACTACAATGGGGAGCGGAGTACCGTACTAAAAATTCACAGTAATCCAATTGTCTGTGATTGCTCTAACTATGATCTTACAAGGTATAACGATAATCAAATGAAGAACTTGAAAACCTTAGTTGAAATCGATCAAAATGAATTATATTGTGCCAACGATAAACATCGTAAGGTCATCGATGTGCATCCTAACCATATTGATTGCCCAGTACTAAATGGTTGTCCAGAAGTTTGTAGGTGCTCTTACAAACCCTATTATACTGCTATTATTGTTGACTGTTCCAAAAGCAAATTAACTACATATCCAAAGTTTAATTTTACGCTTGATCAAACATTTAATCAAACATATTTATTACTGGGTGATAATTTACTCACCAGAGGACCAACAGAAAACGAAACGAATTATTCAAATATTACGAATTTGGATTTATCTGGAAATTTGATTTCCGCAATGGATTGGGTTCCTTCTCAAATCAAGGTAGGAATGTATGTGTTTTGAAAGCATCAAATTATAAAGTTGTTTTTTTTTTTCTATTTAGGAACTCAATTTGAATAACAACTTATTGACAAACTTGGATAGTTCATTTATTAGGAAGCTTAATAGTACGCGTATTGAAAGGCTCCACCTCCAAGGAAATCCATGGAACTGCGACTGTAAAACTTGGGACTTGCAAGTATACTTGATGGATAATTATAAAAAGGTAAGATGGGCTTTGGCATGTTGAAAACCTAAACAACAATGCCAGTGTTATATTTATCAAGAACCTTTTGAGATCGTCTATTCATCTGATTAGTGGTTAGTGCTCTATCCTTGGCATTTAACGATTTTCTTTTCCCATTTAATTCTTCATCTAACCTCTCTACGTGCCCCGCTAAGTCCCACGTAAACTTTGTTATCCGCACTAGGTATAACATATTTTCACTCCGATTTCTGAAATATAATTTAGTGGGAGTCAACTTTTCTGTTTGTCAGAGCTGAAAGGATGCACTAATTAAAGGTTCTCCTTTTGGGAATATTTCAATATTAGCCTCAAAGAGTCTCGATTTTCCATTAGTATCAGGAATAAAGAGACAATATGTTTTTTGTCAAACCTCTATATCACAAACGACGATTGATATCTTTTTCAAGCTAAAAAATAGAATACCGCTCATTTTCATCTGTCATATTCCAAGTTACAACAAAGTCTCCTATGTCTTTAATCTTACAACAAATATTGGATCTTGTTTAAAGGTTTTTCTTAGGATAGTGATTCTTTTTTTAATATTCTTTTCATTGTTTTCATAGAATATACTTATCTACTGTACTTCTTTACATGTGTGGTTAGTGGTTGGTGCATGAATATGGATCAGTTTCAGCTTGCTAGCTGCAGGACTTGAATTTCAAAATCAAACATGCTATTCTCTCTAAATTATCTTACTTATTTCTTTTTCAGGCAGATGATATCTTCTGTATGAACAGCAATACGGAACTTACGAAACTAACTGAACTTTGCAAGGTCTCACCGTATCTAACGATTATGTTGCCTATCATCCTTGGCATCTTTCTTTGTTTTGCCATTGCTTTTGCCGTTTTCTATCGGTACCAAACCGAAATCAAAATTTACCTTTACGCCAAAAACTTGTGCTTATGGTTCGTTACTGAAGAAGAGCTGGACAAGGACAAAACTTACGACGTGTTTATCAGTTATGCCAACCAGGACGAAGCCTTTATCGCTGGCCATTTGTTGCCCGAATTGGAACATGGACCTCATCCCTTCAAAGTGTGTGTACATACAAGAGATTTTATTCCTGGAGAGTTTATTACAGAGCAAGTTGTTAACTCTGTTAAAGACTCTAAAAGGACACTCGTAGTGCTTTCTAATCACTATGTGAATAGTAATTGGGGCAAATTAGAATTTAGGACCGCCCATGCTGAAGCCTTGAGCGAAGGCAGGACAAGAGTTATTGTAGTCATCTATGGAGACTTGGATGAAACTAAATTGGATAATGAATTTGAGAGCTACATCAAGACTAATACCTACGTTAAATGGGGCGATAAATATTTTTGGAACAAACTCAGATACGCCCTACCTCATTCCAAAAATGGTTTCTACGAAAAGAACAAAAAGCATGCGAAAATGATGCTTAAAATTGATGACAAATTTAATCTGATCAAAGATCCTCCCAGTCCCAGCAACACTAGTACTCCACCGATTACTTTAGACCCATCACTTTTGGAAAGTAAACAGATAATTATTGATGTGCCTGCAAAGAAAATAGTTGAGGGAGAATCCCCACTTTTAATTAAAAAGGTTTACTAATTTTTGACAAAAATGTAAATAAAATTTAAATCTGTGATTTTAAGACATCCATTTTTTATAATCAACTATTTGCAAGCGCTCATATAGGAGTATTTAGTTCCGTTTGGTGAAACTAGTGTATATTCTATAAATTTTCAGATATGTATCCTATATCCTCTGCATAAAAAGAAATATACACTTACCTACTAAACATTATTTGTAGATTTAGCATATTTTAATTTTCTTATCCATGGCAATGTTCAATGTTACCTGTTATAAGTAATAAGTACATAATATAAGGTTGCTGTTTGTCGAGTGGAATTTCATATTCATAGGCGGCGTCGAACTTTATGTTAATTTCCTGATTTAGGGTAGAGTAGTAGTAACTTAAATAGGAATTACTAAAAGGTTAGTAGGAAGAGGTACCTGATGTTTGTTGAGTTTTCGATTGTTTTAGTTATGAAACAGACGTGAACTAGGATAGGGCTGTAGCTCATGATCATCGAATGATGTATGAACAGGAACACAAGAACAATATCTAAAAAAAAAACTAATGTAACTGTTTTGACACTTTTTTTTTTTTTAATTTCCAAAAAATGTTAGTACCTATATAAATAAATAAGCCTTTATTTCCAACAGGAACAAGTCCCAATTACAGGAAATCCTATCCTATTCACAATCTGTAGTACAAAGGTACTTACAGGTAAATTTATCACTTTTCCCTATCAAATAGCATTGAAAGGTGATAAATTTCACCTGTACATTTGGACTACAGATTGTGAATAGACAATACATATTTATTTTTGAATCCTGTTTAAGCTAACTCTTGCAGCTTCTTTACACATTTTAATTATAATGATTTTTTTATGGTTCCTCCTAAAATGTTCAATTCTTGTATTCTACAAAAAATTAAAATACTATAGTGTATAATTTGAATGATACGTAGCCAGTTTTAAGGTATGTTTTTATTTTAATATTTGTTTATTGAAGTATTTTAAGCATAGCCGATTTTAAATTGTTGGATTTTTTACTTTTTATTTAAACTGTACCTAATAATTTTTATTCACTTAGTACAAAACTATTTTTATAAATCTGTGTGTTTTCAATTTACTGGGTTTTATTTTGATTTGCATCCTGTTATAGGATATTATTAGTTCATAATTTTACCGAGGTGAAAAATGATTTTTTCTCCAAACGTCAAAAAAACGTCACTTTGTCAGCACCTGTCAAGATGTTAGAAATTTTATATCCTACTGACCTATTAAAACCATATAATACCTTGGTTACGATAATCATAAACAGGGTCTTAACTCCCAAGGGAGTTAAGGATTTTCATAACTCCCAAGGGAGTTAAGGAAGGGAGTTAAGGATATCATAACTCCCAAGGGAGTTAAGGATTTCCATAACTCCCGCTTTTACCTTGAATAGGTAACACTTTGACAAAAAATAGAAATTTTGATTTATGGCTTATTCCTTTATAAAAATAGACAGAATACAGTAAATTCAGTGGGATATAAAATTATCTATGTACCACGGGAATTATCAGGAGTTAATACCCACGGGCAATTGGTGTCCCTCGGACCGGAGGCCCTCGGGACACAAACGTTGCCCTGGGGTATTAACACCTGCATAATTCCCTTGATACATAAATAACTATAATTTCTATGCTGGTAGGCAAATCCAGCGGGTTAACACCTGACGAGGTGGTAGAATAGTTATTTGTTTTACTAGGCAGAAAAGTACAAGATTTAAGGCATAGCCGAGGCTAGGAAACCAGCCGAGGCATTAACCTTTATGTGACTGAATGGGTACCCTGGTACCCATTCAGCTTTTAGATAAGAATAGTTTTTTTGTTTAAATCCGTTGAACTTTGTGATTTCGTGACATTTCTGAGCTAGGCTATTCAAGCAAAATTTTAAAATGTGAATTATATTTTTACACTATTTTTGAAATAAAGGAGGTGCAAAGTTTTTTCACCTACGAATGACGGTTTGGGTACCCAGGTACCCCTATCAGTTTTAATGCAAATAAATATGTTTCATAGCAAATATGGAAATGCAATAAAGTTTATCTTTCATTTGTTTATTATATAAGGAGTATCAGAGAACAAGGAGGTCTTACATGTGAGGTCAGTTTGTTTATTGGTAACATTTTTGACATAAAGTTTGATCTACAGAGTGTTCATTACAAACAGGTTTGAAACAGGATTTATACAGTTTACGGGTCTTCCTTTGTTTGTGGTTTAATTCTCGACAAATTTGACATTTACCAACGACCATAATACGCCCAGAAGCATGACGCCTTGGTGCTTCTCTAGCTAGACTAACAATCGGATCGACTATTTGTCGATCAAGGACCATTTCTAGAGACTGACGTGTGAAATAATTACCGACAACTTTTGGAATAAGAATAAGGGAACGCATTTGAACGGCGGGCAAGCACAGATCATTGGCGAGGTCTTTTAGAAATCTACGACGTTGATCAGTGGCTCTAAAATTTGGATTGTGTTCCTGGTGAATATAGTAAGAACTGTAAGAAGCCAAGCCAGCAACGTCGATCTTGTTGAAAAAGTGCGATACGTAAAACGTAAAACGATTTTTTTTACGTTTTACTCTATACTCGCCTAGCATTTTATCCAAAGTATCGACGCCTCCTTTTATTTTAATATGATATATTATTCTCAGGCTTCGCAACGGTGGTATCATCCACTTGACCTATTGAGTGCATCGTTGATAAAAGGATAGGTAACAAATTTGTTTTTCTTTGGAACATAGGAGCATAATGTTGCATCATACAACTAACCTGTAAGTACTACTCTGCAGGCAGTCGAATTAGTTGATGTCGCTGCGCAAAATTACTAAATAAAATACGGAAATAGGCGGGGGGGGGGTACCCAGGTAGGTACCCCCGCCGTCATAATAAGGTGTTTTTTTTTTCCCAGTCACAGAAAGGTTAAATCTGCTTTTCTGCCATGTAAAACATATAATTTTTTCTCCGAATGTTCAAATTCACACATGGACATCTTTTTTATATTTATTTCATTCATTATTATTATCCAAATAATGAAATTATTTTGACAATTGTCATTGTCACCATCAATTTCAAATATCAAATTGAGTGAAATTATTACCTAAAACGTTGACACTGTCACTTTTAATGACAAGGCAGTAAAAATCCACTTTTACTGCATAGGCAGTAAAAATACGACTTTTGATCCTGTCAAGTGTCATTAAAAGTTCGCTTTTACTGTCGTTCGGAGAAAAATTTAATTTCTATGCTGCTAGGCAACCGCAGCGGCAATAGAAGTACTTTCAGTGCCGCTGGAGCGGCAGCAAAAGTACTTTTAGTGCCGCTCGTACTTTCACTGCCGCCTAACCATCTAGTTACCCCCGAGGTCACCCCATTCGTTTGGAGAAGAAATAGCGTGTTACATACTGAGTAGAAGCACTTTTTTGTGCTTCAGCAGTATTACAAGCCTCACTACGTTCGGCTCGCAAACCTACTGCTTCAGCACAAAAAAGTAAATCTTCTAACTCGATCCTAATACAACAATATACTATTATGTCCGATTGACCAATAAAGTGCTATTTATAGTGCAGTTCTGCGTCAATAAAGTAGCACTATCTTTTACTGTAAAATATAGTGCTACTTTATTTAGTAAAATAAAGTGCTAGGTACTTTATTGCCTACCTGAACTATCTGACAACCTGCCAACGTGGAACCGGTATACTCGAATTTTAATTTTTTCATTCAATTTTTAACAAAAACCAGTCGTAATCGTACATAAAATCATGTATATACCGCGTACATAAATGGGCCTTATTGACTCAAAATTTAATAGACTCGCTCGCAAGCTCGCTCGGCCATAAAATTATTCGTACAATAAAGCCTTACTTTATGTACTTGTTATACAGGGTGTCCCACCGGGAACCACATCGATCTATATATGAAAAACTGTATGCAGAAAATTTTTGAAAATTTGACAGTATACTAATGTCAACGGGGGCAACTCGGCTAAAATATTTTCAAGATGGTGGCACTTCTGGTTATACCGAAAGTAGACGTTAACTTGCTTATTTCAAATGAGACATTCTGTATATTATTTAATTTTTGAATTCTATTCAAAATTCTAGACAGATTCCGTGTATAATGCCTAAGTCTACGCATTTTTGACATATTTAAATTTTTATGTCAAGAATTACGTTTGCAGGCCACAAAATAATAATGAATTTTTCCTATAAAAAATCTTTTGATATGTATCTACTTTGAGTTGGATTCCTTGTTGACAAGGACCTACTTCAACAGATTTTTTATAATATTTTGACAACCATTAATACAGGGTGTTCAAAAAATAGAATTAAAAATAAAATTGAGAAAACTGCCGAAAATACATTTTTTCAAATGGAAACCCCCGAATTTTATAATTTTATCTTATTCAGCATGCATTGAACATGAGGGTAAGTTTGTGTAAAGTTGTCTATTCCGAAAACTATTAGTTTTCGAATAATACCCATTTTTTTTTTTTTTTTGTTTGGTGATTTTGCTACCGATTTCAAGTTCTGTCAATGTCGGCGTTCAGAAATAATCTGATGCTGAAGAAATGCAATGTCTGACCGCTTAAATTATACAAACGAAGATTATTTAAAGTTGTTTATTATTTATGGAGAATGTGATAAAGTTATATCAAGAACATATGACACATTTGCCATTCGATATTCGCAAAAACAGAGACCATTACAATATTCTGTTAAACAAATTATAGAAAATTTCAAGAATTTTGGAGCCGCTAAGGCTATAATACTTAGTGCATATTTAATTTAGAGAAAAAAAAAAAGAAAAAAAACAACTTATTTCTTCAGTAAATGTTCAAACTGACGTCCTTGAACTTCCAGACATTTTTCGTTTTTCGCATCGAAGAATCACTTGGTCATAGGTCGCTTTTCTGATTGATTCGGGTCTTAAATTTCTAAATGCATTCCGCACTCGCTGCATGCAATCTTCCATAGTGGTTATGGGAGAGATATACTCTCGATCTTTAATTGTACCTCAAAGGAAAAAAATCGAGCACCGAAAGATCTGGGGTTCGAGGTGGCCAAAGGAAAGGACCATCGTTTGCTATCCATGGATCGCCAAACATATTGTGAAGAAAATTGTTGATGAGGAAACCTCTATGTGGAGGTGCTCCATAATGCTCTTAAATTAAGTTTCTATGAACAGCGAGAGGCAAATTGTCTAGATAGTTGGCTTCAAAATTATTTAAAATGTTTAAATATCCTTAAGTTACTAAGCAAACTTTATATATCTAGAATGATTCAAAAACTTCTTACATAGGTATCATTTAAATTTTCTTGATAAAAATGTAGAGCCACCACGCAATCATTCCGTATTGCACAATATACATTAAAATGCCAGGATTCTTGAAAATTGTGCTCCGCTAATTACATGTAAATTTGAATCACTCCAATAATGGGAATTATGTCGATTATTAATGCACCATTTTTGTAAATTCAGCTTCGTCCGTCCAAATGATATTGTCCAAAAAAAAATTGAATTCAAAAGAAACACAAAGTCTTCCTCCGCACGCAAATTTTTAATTGAAAAATTAAAGAGCCTGAGAGAATATGTTCCGAAGCTATTAGAGCTTCATCATCAGGGGCAAGTTTGCTCAATATTACTTATACAGTTTTACATCGTTTAATATGAAGCCGCTGAACTTAGCATTTGTTAGAAGCAAAACAAAAAGATTGAGAAAAAACATCTACATTTCGACAAAGGACATTTAATTTAAACAGGTACTAGTTAAAATTGTAAAAACATTGTAAATATATTGTCAAAAATTTTCTGCATACAGTTTTTCATATATAGATCGATGTGGTTCCCGGTGGGACACCCTGTATAAATAGCTATTATTTACGACTAATATATAATTTAAGAATTATGACGTATGTATTCTGTCTAGTTCATCAACCTGTGATGCCTCGATTTCGACTAATTTTGGGTCGAAAAATCCATTTCTTGTGATAAAAATGTTATACATGTTTTATATTTCGCTTTTAGGCGCCATTTTTTCAATTAACACAGCCTTAAGACTCGGGAAGACCTGTCCAATTGATAGCTCAACTATCTGCTGTCTTCATTAATATCGAGACCCCACCCCAAACCAGGTTGGTAAGCTGCCCGTAGCGTGTGCTCCGTCAATGATGCTAGAGTGGGGGAAAGCATATTGACGTCACGTCCACCTGCACAAAAAAATTCTGGCAAGCTTTGTCTATTTCTGTCTCCGTGCTGTGGTTGTCGTATAAACAAACAACGAACTTTTGTAATGACACTAATGTAGAAGAAATGTTTTGGTGTATTTGCTTCCCAAGCATTTAAAGGCTTCAGTAACCTCATATTCTTGCCATGCAGCCCATGCCTTGAGTTTCCTTTTGACAAAGTAAATGAATGACGTTGTGTCTCATCCGGTAGAACTATGGAAACCACGTAAGGCAAGAGATTTGTCACTTCCAAGAATTCTGCTGGTACGTACGACACTCCTAACGGTAGTGTCACTCCCTAACTATTAAAATAGCTGAGAATAGATGTACTCACATAATGTCTGCCCAGTGACTCTGTGTCTACGGTGCAACGGTGAGGGGAATGCAGTTGTAAAAAAAAAATGGCTGATTTCATTCATAAAATACCCAGCTGCGTGCGAAACTTTTTGGAAGTGTTATCGTATTGCAACTCTTACACGAAAATCGACAATGACCAAACCTCCACCACTGGATATTTCAATATAAATCGATATTCCAAGATGGGAGGATAAAATGACGTGAGCCCTGGCCAATAGCGAGACGTAAGCTGACGTCAGCTCATTGACAACCGTATGATTTCCCATGGCAACGGCGTTCCTGCCAAAAACTCCACCAATCAGGTTCATCCAGGCCGGATGCTTGCCAAATAGTCAAAAGCGGATGGTATCTTTAGAAAATGTTTATTTTTTACAAAAGGAACTCTTTGAGTCACCCAGCCTCGCCCTTAGGGGGTATCTACCCTAACTTATTTTTTTTTTTTGATACGAATCTTCCTTGCAGTCTTATGGCAAAATCTTAATTCGGACGATTAGTTTCTGAGATATCGGTGTTTAAAAGTAAGCATATTTTCAAAACTAGTAATTTTGACTATCTCTAGATAAAAGAATTCTGTCATAATCACCCTCTAAGGGAGGAGGTGGGGTGACTCATTTTTGTTTTCCCTAAATTCCCCCGATACGTATTTGAGATCTTCCTGATAGTATATTTTGTCTAAGAGATATTTCCGATTGCTACTTTTTAAATTGTCACCCTGTATGTATTTTGACTCGTCGTACGAAAATTCGACTTTGAAGTAGGAATTTTTGGTACTTCGACTAAGGTACAATATTCTGCCAACTTTCTCCTAAAAATATTCTGTGGCTAAAATGTCTGCTAGTAGGCTCACAACTCTTCTTGTAGATATTGATATATTGAGTGTCGCAATGAATGTAACAAAATGGATTAGTAGATACATCAAATTTGAAATTTCAGGGACACAGACTGCGACGCATATAAAGCTGACCTGGAGTACAGTCTGCCGAACATCAGGAAGAAAATAAGAGACACTGAAGACTTAGAGATGGTTGTGGATCAATTCAATGATGCAATCATCTCAGCCTTCCCTTCAATGAAAATTGCCCATTTACAACAGGGACATCCACCAGTAAAGTGCCCTTGTGGAACCAGACCCTTGCAAAGTTAAGGAAAAAAACTAGAACAGAATTAAATGAAGCCATGAGAACCGGGCAGTGGGAGACATACAGAACCACGTTGAAAAAGTTCAAGGAAGAGCTGAGGGGATCCCAGAGGAGGTCTTGGAGGAAGTACTAGGAGGATATAGGAAGTACTCAAGATTTGCTAGACTACAAAGAACTCTGTCAAGGGCCCCGAAGACAACAATCAAATCAGTCAAGAACAACCTTGGTGAATACATACAAAGACAGGGGAAAAGACGGCTAGGGAACTCCTAAAAACCCACTTTCCTGGCTCAAAGATAGTTGATCAGACTCAGTGGACAAGGAACGAGCATCCAAGACCGACTGGCTGACCTCGAAGAAAGTAGTCAACTATGAAAAAGTCAAATGGGCTATAAAAACCTTTGACCCATATAAGTCAACAGAAACAGAAAGGATCTATCTCATAATGTTACAGAACAGAACTGAACTTGCAAACAGGATACTATGTAACATTCTAAGAAGTAGTCTCTGAAGGCCTGGAGGCGCATTAGGGTATCGTTCATACCAAAATCTGGAAAAATAGGACAGGACACGGCGAAGTCCCTAAGACCCATTAGGCTTACATCATTTGAGCTTAAGACACTGGAAAAACTTGTGGATGGACACATTGGGGACGGTGTTTTGGCAAACAGACCACTACACCCAGACCAATATGCGTGCGCAATGAATGTAACAAAAAGGATCAGTAAGAAAAGTGAAACACTGTCACTAAAGCATCTTTTTCTGCAAGAAATTGATGTTGAAGACATGCTAGAAATTTTGGGTTTACCAAGACTTCCTAAGCATTAATATCCCATCTTCAAAAGAAGGATGGATGAAGGATACCTCAAAGTTTTGTTCACAAATCAGTTGTGTGGTGACGACAAAAAACACGAAAACACATCTACACTATTCTACACCTATAGGTGCGATTGGCGATTATATCTGCTCTAGGACCAGACGCGCGCGATTGACGCTAGCGACTCTAGCGATGGTCGCTCCAAAGAAAACGGAACAATTTACGAAACATACAAGCAGGACTAGCAGGACTCCCACGATTATCGCCCCGCGATTATCGCTCTGCGATCATCGCAATAGTCGCTCCAAGAAAAACGTACCTTAAAGTCGAAATTTCGACTTTTTTCTCGAAATTTCTACTTTTTTCTCGAAATTTCAAAATTAAAGTCGAAATTCTTGGTACTTCGACTTCAATCTCGAGCTTTCGACATTGAAGTCGAAGTGGATTATTTTTTGTATATGTGGCACTTCTACGCCTTCGTAGATATGTGCTTGCACATCTGAATAATTATTGGCAGCTTGTGCACGTGTTTCTGGCACGTTATTAAAAGTACCTACAATTTAAATAAACAGGGAAACGTGAAAATATAACATTACGAACAAAATCGTACAGTTGTGCGAACAAATCAATTAATAAATCAGGAAAAAAAAACTAGTTGATTCAATAACTCCTTTGTAGTTATAGGGGCTTTGCCCCAGGTGTTCCTTCGACCTTCGTTTGCTGACGTGAGGAGGACGTCAGTTGTAGGTTCTTCCTTTTAGGGATGAGAATCCGTCGTCAACAATTGGTGTTCTTCTTCTGCTGACTTGAAAAATGCTACCGACTGTGCCAATGTTCGATCTCGATATAATAATTGAACTTTTTTGAAAAAACTTTATTGCATTAAACTAACAATTAAATAATGGAGAATGTATAGGAAGGTCGAATTGGAAGTTAAGAATACAGAAGAAATAGGAAATCGGGTGGAAGGCCAATTGAAGAACTACTACTCAAGAAATCAATGGATAAGTAGAATACTAAACGTTGTCAAATTTAATCGAATCTATTAGAACTCAAGACTTAAAACGAGTCAATGAAAGATTTGTACATTTGATGATGATTCACAATTTACTGCTTAATCCCACTTGATCTAATCTGGGATATTTTAGACTAACTGTTAAAGACGTTTATTTTGAATACTAGTAACTCCATTAAAAAAATCTTTGAAAACTAGCACAGAGAAAACCGCGTGGACCTCCTTTTTAATGACATAAGTTGCGCCTACTCTGAAATTACGAAAATGGCAATTGTTAAAATCAGCATTGCCATTTTAGCTGTTTAATAAAAAACCGCTTCTCACGATTTAGCCCCAACAGTATCCGCATGATTTTGGTAAAATAATGGATAGACACGATACGAGATTGCACTTTTAAATTGTTTTCACCTTTCTCAAAAATGTCATCGCATAATATTTTAGCACTGCTTTTACTACACCTAAAATTTTAGGTCACCAATTAGCGGAATTAACACTTGGGAACTGTTTATTTTTTAAATTTAATTATATTTTGTTGCGATTTGCAACTGCTTATGTGTTCCAATTCTTGAGGACCCGTTGGTGAGAAAAAATGTTTGATAATTTTCAAAGCTTAGTACCTATAATTTCCATTGGAATAGAAATTCCTTATATTCACTTATACAGGACTGATGCATTCGCGGATTTGCTTAGCACCAGAGAATTCTTTACCTGCTTGCTGCAACATCGAATGAAACACGTATCTATAAGTTCTACAGCATGTATGTTTCTTTGAAAAATAATAACCTTTATTCGTTTGAAAACCTTTTCAACGATACTTGATACTTTAACTGTTCATAAATTACCTGTTGAGAAAAAAATTAATCCAATGTTGCAACGTCAACTTTCAATCACTTCTTTTCTACTTTGAAACTTTTTCAATGAGGAATCTAGTAGTGGTGAGCAAATTTGTTCGATCTGGAAAAAAAAAGTTTATTGAAATGAATACTGCTAGAAAATTAATTACGTATACATGATTATAGGCATTCCCTTCCATATTGTATATTGTATGCAAGATCGGCCAAATCAAACAATAAGACCCGAACACGACGACACCTTTTTCTGGCAACAGGATTGCTTAGAAGAAATCGAGTTCATAATGCGGTTGAGAAAAGCGGGAGCACTCTGTCCAGCACATATTATTGCTCTGACTTTTTTGATGAAACGTGAATTCTATAACTACTTTTGAAATTGGTGGCTATCTCAAAAGATATTTCGAGCAATCGATTAATCAACGATTTTACAGGTTAAAAAAGTGGATCAAAAACTATGCGTGCCAACCTATCAAAAAGGTTCTAGAAAAGATCTGCGCGAAAACCCATCTACGGCATCTACTGCTTTTATGCCTAGTACTCATAGTTACCTACCTCAAAAATATGTATATGCTGGTATAAATAACCTATCACAGAACTGTTATTCAAATTAATAAGAACGTTCACTTTTTCTCCATCAGCACGTCTCTTTGTTGCAGTGTATTTTCTGAAATCAATCGTTCAAGATAAACATCTCTTTTTTTGACGCCCTCTGGTTACATCCATAATGATGTATAATCCATCGCTATTTTGTCTTGCGATCTTCTAGTGGCTGCCTTGAGGCCTTTCTGCATATTTTGGTCGGATTAAAAGCGTCCCTCTACTAATGCCTCTCGTTCTTCCGATAAGCGGCCTTCAGAATAATCCAAGAAAGTCCGTACTCTTGAATATTTCATCCAGACAATCGATGGCGTTTTCCTTTCCATTTTCCATATCGATTGCTGTCACACATTTTGCGAATGATGAAGAAAGCATTGAATATTTCAACTTCTGGAAAACATTTATCTATTATTATTATATATGTTGGTGGCAGAAACCCATCTGTTTTGTACAATAACTTTTTAAGCTCAGGATTATCACAGTTTTTGAAAGGTGAACCAGTAAGATTATAAACGATTTTTGTGTAACACACAATGAAACTTCCTTATATGTAATTTAACTTTTTTCTCCCTTCTGTGGCTTCGTGGCCTCTAAGCTTGTGATTTTTATTGCTGCCGACATCCAGAGTGTAATAGACACGAAGTATTTTTGTATTTTTTAGGTTTGAATCAGATCACTTTTCAGCCCTCTTTCCTTAAGCGACTTCTGACTAAACCGCCATTACCTTGCCTTGCATTTATCTGGCGTATAATCACCTGCCTCATGAGTAGGTTGATTATCGCTACCAGCTGCAATGACGCTAGCTGTCCGCTATCCTCACCTTGTTTCCATCAACTAACCATCTCACGTAAACCAACGTTGTGTCCTACTTTCCCAGCAACCAGGGGATTCTATTCTTCTTGTTTCTTCACAACTTCCTAAGTAATACCTGTACGGGATTGTCATCTTAGGCCAAGGTATAACCGGTCTTTCGTCGAAGGAGACTAAAAGGTTGGTAGTGCCAACCTCACAGAGGCCTACGAGGTCACCAGCTATGAAAATAGGCGGATCTTTCGCCTTTGTAGTGAGCAAGCGTCTGATCCCATGTGAGTGTCTTATTTCATGTTAGAAGCAGCTATTTATTCCACGGCGTCTGATTCCATGTTAGAGGCCGCTGATGAACTATGTTTTTAACAGTTCCAGGATCTCCAGTCGTATTTTCTATATGCCATAAGGCCAAGATTATAGAAATAGTTTTAGTGCAGCCAGTGGCGTAGATAGGTTTTCATCCTGGGGGGGTCCAGGTCAATGAAGTAGAAAAAAGGTTTGGAATGGGCTTTGCGTCCATTCAATTGATTCCAGAATGAGATAGCGGTAGTATGGGCAAAAAATCTATTGGATCTCCCATATCTCTCACTCTAACCCTGAGTGGGATACCGCTAGTAAGGACAAGAATTTAGTAATCATTATTCCCGAACTTTTAAATTTAAATATTCATATCCGTTATTTTCAAATGGTAAGATTCATAAAAAAATATAAGATTAAAGTTTTTATTTTGATTAATTAGGTACAATTTAATGTAGTAGTATAATTTATATTATATGGAATTTATTCTTTAATTCCAGGACTCTGAAAGTAAAGAATAAATTCCAGTCTTCTTGGCTTTCTGGCTAAGTGGTCCATAAAATCTTCAATCTTTTTCTAACAACCAATGAAACACATACATAGGATAGATATATACCTATTTTTTGCACTAAATCTACCAATCAGAAACCCAAATAGTGTAGAGCACGGTACATCAATGTTCAGGAAACATCGATATCGAGATTTAAATAGACTCCGATATTGAAACGAGGAGATGAAAACAAACTTTGTTACAATTTTTATTTTATTTTTTTCCACCTCTGGGGCTCTGGGGGGGGGTCCAGACCCCCTGGACCCCCAGAAATAAGCTGAGAACAACAAACATCATCCAAAATTAAAGCACTTGTATCTCATCTACTACGTTATTGGGCCAAACCGGCCAAAGACCAAAGGGATGACGTGAAAGTAAGCAGAAGCTGCTCCCAGCTGGACTGCCCATCCAATAGTCCAATCTGTTATGTCTCTACAAGTACCACTTATACGATGGAAACAATGGAAACAACCACATAGGTATCAGGTTAAATGTTAAATATTGAGCAACTCAAAGATCGATCAGCTACTATAGAAAACAGAGTCACCAGGGCCTTCTTCTGCGTCACAAAAGCGACTCATAGTCTTACTACAAAAGATCCAATTCCCAGATCTAGAGACAGGCGTCAGCTACTCAAATACCCAGCTCCTAGTTGCTCCTGAAGAAGTGCAAAGATGGGAAAAGGTCCGAATGGTAGCTCATTGGAGACCATTTCGGATCTGATACAGGCAAAAAGGTTCATATACATCTCAGCAAAAAGATCTGAACAGCTTCTCAACATGAACAGAAGACATAAGAATAGTCATTGGTCTGCTCAGTAGGCAGCACTTGATGAAATATCACCTAAAAACAATAGACAAATCAGACAATGAACACTGTAGATCTTGCAAACAAGCAACACAAACTACAGAATATTCAATCTGTGAATGCCCTGCCCTGTTCATTTCTGCAAGAGGCTGAAATACTTTGAAAGGGTACGGCTAACAGGTGGGCACTTTACCACGCAGGAAGTTGACTTTCTTTGGGAGAAGCCTACAAATAGAGAAGCAGAGTCACACACAAAATATCTGGAAAGGTAGCAGGGCTTGAGGGACTGGAACAAGCTGTAACGACCCCCAAATGCAATCTGCAATCCCATATCTCAGTAGCGATCTTTCGCTAAAGGCAAATATTGACGCAGAAATTCAACATCAACTAAATTGCCCCACTGCAGTATTTGAATGTCTCTTGGTCTTGGTCCACAATGCCATCATCATACCATCAGTTTCCTACAGAAGTGAAACCTGAAACTTGATTACCGATCACCTACAGGAATGTTGCGGTTCTTAGAAAAGTATCATTATATGCTTAGGTAAAATACTTAGAATAGACTGATGATCGCCAAACGAACGACAGAGTTCTTGTGGAAACCAATCCCACGAGCCATGGAGTAATGCTCATCCATCATCAGTTTCACTGGGCTGGTCAAGTCACTCGGATACCAGACTTAAATAGGTACTTCTTCTCGGGCAAATTATATACCTACCTATTCACAAATTGAGCCTGGCCTGGAACTCTGTAACGGATAGAGATCGTTATCCCTATCGCTATGGCACTTGCTGTCTTCTTCTTTCTGTTCAAAATCAATAGAGAGGGGACGTCGATAGAGATAGAGAAAATATCTTTATTCGTTACAGAGTCCCAGCCCTGGTTAACCTGCGTGGCCAACGCAACCAGGAAGGGCAATTTAGGCTACACAAAGATGTCCTCAAGACAAACATGAAAACATATCAAATCGATGTGAGTGACTTAATGGGAACCGTATGACGCTTGTTTCGAATCAGAGCATGCTTGCAGTATTTCGAAATAATGCGCAGGACAAACGTAATTGTAGAATAGAACGAGAATCTATATAATGGGAGCTGGTCTACAACAACGACCGGTTACCGCTGACTGCGAGTGCATGAATGAAGGTTTTTTACTTAGGTCAAGATGTTGTACCTTCCGTAATTATCATTTATAATCTTCATTTTAGACGAGAAAAAACCGATCGTAAAAATTGCGTCACGCAGTTCAAGCTAAACAAACATTGCGAACAAAGTTTCAAGGGCAAAATTACTACAAAAGAAGTAGCGTGCTAAAAAAAACATCAAAACAAAATACCAGCAAATTATTGAACTATGCTCAATGTAGACGAATATTATAAAGTAAAAAAGCATTACCTTAGGGAGTAAAAAAAAGTGTGAAGTGCCATAGTGTGCCCCCCTATCTCACAAATATTTCCAAAAGAGTAGAAGAGAATTAATTATATTATACGAAGCCACGAAAAAAACTTAAAACGTGATTATCAGTGCTTAATTGAACCTCAAACTGTCTATAGAAAAGCAACCTGATCAATAAGTTTGCTTCGCTCCATTATTTTCTAAAAGCGATGAAACGTTTTTGTGTCGGTTTTTGGCTCTTTGCTGGAAACTAATAGTAAGCAGTCATCTGCAAGCAACTTAATTTTGAATAAGTTATCCTCCATGTAGGAAATTCAGGAATTAATTTCAAAATTAAAGCGACCCCAAAGTGTAAAAGTTTAAAATGACTAAGTAGTCGGTGGCATTAGCGTAAAAGTAAATGGCTAGAATTTTTGTGATTAGGAAAAGTAATTAGTACTTTACGTTCCCATATTTTTGGTAGTACGTATTCTGGAGTCCCAGGTCCTGATAGGGTGATTGGTGATCCCTGAATGTCTAGATCATCTTTGTGGGATTTTTCGTGGCTCCCCTGGTATTTCTTTCCTGTGACAAGAATGGCCTTTAGCAGAGGGCGTTCAGTTGCCTTTGCAGGTATGCTAGCTGCTGAGTAATCTCTTCAATTGATGGCTGAAGTGGTCTACTTGGGTTCAGCGGTTGCTGATTACCCCAGCGGAATGTGGTTCTGAAAGCGGTTTTGGGACTGGCTTTCCTGGCGTGCTTGGGGTATTTCTTGCATCCCTGGTAGGAAGCTGGGTGGGGACCGCCGCAGTTAGCACAGGCAGTATTTGTTTGGGCTGTGTGCAGTATCACTGAGGCGGATTTCTTGTGGGCTGGCTCTCCGCTGTTATTTTAGCTGTCAGAGGATTTCTTCCTGCGCCGTCGGGATTTGACGGGCTGGAAGTCGTCAATGTCGGACTCTGATTCACCCGTTGGCATGTTTTAATTCCGTCATCTATTTCGGCACCAATAGAAATAACACGTTCTGATTGGCTGCGCGGTGTTCTTCGACGCGGTGCCGAGATGGGGGTCGGAAATAACTGCAGAGTGCCGAGATCGCATGACAGAATTAACTATTTCTTGTTACATCTTGGGCATCATTTCTAGTGCAGACGCCAGGCGATATTGCATTATTATTATAAGATATTTATTATTTTTACCGCAAAAATGGAAGAGTTTTTACCTACCTTGTTTCGTAACGTGACTATTCATGAAAAATTTATTCGAAGCAACATAAAAAGTGAAGAAGATTTGCGCCAATGGGTACAAGAATACAGTGTATTGAACAAAACAAACTGGAACGTTAAAAAGTGCATAGGGTCAAATGGGTTTGTGGTTAGATATGGTATTATTATTATGATTGAAATAATAATTGTTTTAAAAAGGGTGCATCAAATTCGATGGCCTCTATTAGTACAGTGACAAAAATATTTGTCAGTTTAAGGAGCTGTATTCGGGTTTCATTTATGCCCGATCTAAAGAAAACACCTGAACCTCGATACCTTTGAAGCTTATTGCCTTTGTATAGAAGATACTGGTGTTCAAGAATTCAATGTGTTTGTTTCACTTTATCCAAAGTGGAAAACATATACATATATCTAATTACTGGAAAAGACGAGAGGATTGGTCGCTTGCATTGCATACAAAATAGAATTCACAGCATGTATGATTTTATTACAGAGTCACCATAATACTCACGGCACTTCTTCAAAGATAATAAATCTCTGCATGCAACATGCAACGCTTAAAGAAAATTTCGACTCACACGGCTTGGGATTCTTACCTAGCTACTGCTGGTGGTTATTTACCCAGAAAACATACATCTAGGGCTGCAATTAGAAATTAGAGTACCTACAACCTACGACAATAAGCCGAAGAAAAACTTTAATTCAAGGAACAAAACGTTTGGAGGTGGCCGGCCTTCGAAAGAGTCATTAAAACGAAGAAGAATCAAAAGACCTCGAAATTTACAGTTAAATGTTGACCACAATGTCCCAAACGCCATCGGCCATTAATTTGTTTCACTATCGTTTTCTATATCCTAATATCTTTTGTGTCAGGTACTACTCTAATAACTGAATAAAAAAAATCTAAGCATGTTTAAATTTCCTGTTTCAATAAAATTTGCTACATCCTGATATTTTTTGTGCCATGTACTACCTTAATAATTGAATAAGAAAAATCTAAGAATATTTTGATTCCCAGTTTCAAGAAAATTTGCCGTTGGCTTTGTTTTAATTCTGTCCGCTGTTTCGGCACTCTGCAGTTATTTCCGACCCCCATCTCGGCACCGCGTCAAAGAACACCGCGCAGCCAATCAGAACGTGTTATTTCTGATATGGTGCCGAAATAGATGACGGAATTAAAACATGCCACCCGTTGCAGGGTCCTTGTCGGAGGTGGCGTTTGTTTCCATTGCTTGTTGGGCGGCAATGGCGGCGAACTTTAGCTGCTCGTTTTCCTTCCGCAGCTTGTTGACTGTATCGACAAGTGAGTTTTTGTGGTTTTGAACTTCTTTCAGAACGGCGGATGTTGCTCGAAGTTCGGCGGCAATCTGTTTATTGGCCTGTCGTAGTGCATCCACTTGTTTCGTGATCTCCTTTTTCCAATCTTCTGTTATTTGGTGATCCATCTTGAAAAACACTGTCTTCGGCGACTGTCACTTCACTTTTGAGGGCTTAATTTGGCTTTGAGAAATGGACTAGTCCATTCCCTTCGGCGCACTTTGAGAGCTCGACTCAGAATGAAAAAAAAAAAAAATATTTCAATGCCGGATACTCTTTATAGGAACGATTTCTCCCCCCAACCCCAATATCGATCAGTAGAGAATAGGACATGCGTCTCGTTTTGAAAGTGTTTCAAGAACATTGGCACTCATGTTAAAGAAAAATCACTTATTTTTGGGTTATCTCAAAAACATTTTAACACTTTATTAGTACACATAACACAGTCACTACAAACAACAACTGTTCAGATTTTTGGTAGAAAACTTGGTAAAGATGGATGTGCCCATTGGGAAACAAATAGTTTGCACGTATTAGAACTGTGTGATTGGATCTAATAATAAGAAAGCCTACGACCATTATACCTTCAACTTTCCGTGAAGAAGCAGATGTTCGTCTTTAACTTCACGTGTGGCATGCTAGCACCTTTGAAAGGCATACCAATATTAACATTAAAACAGTGGACAGCGATGTAGTTGTCATTGCAATATAGATACGCCTTTTCTATGTTAGATGGATTAGAGGAATTGTGGATTGAATATGGAACAGGATCAGGAACAGGATATCTTCAATATCTTTCAATTTATTAAATGCATCAGAAGCTTTCACCCGGGCTATCAAACTTGATTCTTTTCTTCCATGCTTTCACTGGTGGAGACACTGTTCCAAGTTTTAGTGGTATCGGCAAAACCACTGCATGGAAGACGTGGATAATATTCAGGGAATTAGACGAAGCTTTTCGTAAATTTCTAAATATGGCTCACCCAGTTTAAATGACAGGACGAGCTTGATTTTATGCTTTTTCAGCAGACAGTTTCTGCGAACGAAGCAAGACAAATTTTATTTTGCCAACAGGTCCATTGAACACATTCCGCGTACGTGTGAAGTTCTATTAAATCATCTTAAGAGGACGATACTCCAGTGTTTTGTATGGAGAAATTGCATTCAACGTGAATAGGTAGATCCAAACATTCCAAACGAATGGGAAGGAAAGAATGTTGGCAATAATTATGAGCCTCTTTGGTCAACAAATCCAGACAATTCAATGGACAAACTCCAGGTGCTGATTGAATGTAAATGTACGCAGGGTTGCATGTCAAGATGTAGTTGTGTGAAAAGTGCGTTAAAAATTGCACAATGCTCTGCAAGTGTGAAGGTTAAAATAAGAATAAAGTTGTCTTTTAAGCAAATAATAAAGGATTTTTAGTCGAATAAGTATTTGTTTTATTATTTTGCATCTTAGCCGTGTTCGGCATTGTCATCTTTTCCGTCGATTTGCTCCGACAGGTACGAGACTGGATCAGATAGTTTCGATTTACAAATCACGTGCCTGTCAAATATTCGGAGCAAATCGACGAAAAAAATAACAATGCCAAATACGGCTCTTGAATAGCTATTTATACAATAAGTTACGAAATGAGCGTCTTTTAGGCACGCGACGTGAAAATTGTCCAACGAGGCAAAGCCGAGTTGGACAACACGTCGAGTGACTAACAGACACCGTTTCGTAACGTATTGTATACAAGATTTTTTCTACTGGCATTTTATAATAAAAAAACACAATTTTATTTCATGTGAATAAGTCGATTACACCCAAAATCTTTGTTACCTGCTTTTACTTGACACCTGACACTTTTCATGCGATTTTCTTTTCAAAATTCGACATCAATAATTAAAATCCTAGAAAGTAGGTAATAACACAAAGTTCTGTTTTGAGTAACCCAAACGTTCAATTCAGTAATTCCATTTTCAATATTCATAATAAATACAAAACAAAATTCAAATATGTGTTTAGTGTGTTTTTTATTTCTGAATAATGAATGACACTTTTAGGCACTAGTGCTTAAAAATTACTTTTACGCACTCATAAGTCACTTTTACGCATTCAAAAGTCACTTTTACGCACTGAGTGCCTAAAAGTAACTTTCACGCACTCAGTGCCTAAAAGAATGTCGTTTCAAAACTGAAATGACAATCGAAAAGTTGCTATTATGAAACGTCAGTAGAAAAAGGTATATCCGACACTGTCGAATAATGTACCATATCATAAATGTCATGTCGTAACCATAGTGAAATACGTCACTTCATAAATAGCAGGATTAGTTTGGGTCATTTCATATACAGGGTGATCTATTATAAATTTCACCCCCTCCCAACATTATCATTTGACGTTTTTGACAAAAGTGTGAAATACGAAAGTTTTAAGAAAATGGGTACATTCAGGCGGTCCCAGCAGCTAAGCTCAGCCACTCAGCAGGGACTCTATTCTCGATACCAAGGAACAGCGTTCTCATAAGAACGATTGCTCTGTCATTGTCAGTGTTATGCCGGACGACAAAGACAGAACCTTCGTTCCAATGAGAATGCTGCTCCGCTGTTTCGAGAATAAAGTTCCCGCTGAGTGGCTGAACTAAGCCGCTGGGACCGCCTGAATGTAACCATTGTCAAAAGTTTTTAACTGTCAGTTTTAAGCACACAGGGTGCGTGAAAAAAGTGTAGCAGAGCGAAGTTATATTTTTTAAATAGAACACCATGTATATTGTGCGCCTATGCGTTAATCCCCTTCAACTTGATATACACAGTGTGATATGTTTATCTTCGATAGTTATAGAGAAAAATGTGAAAAACCAGTCGAAGGTCTCATGTTGAGAGAGAATAATTATACCATTTAAGCTTTAGAGGGAATTAAATTACGCGTCAATCGAACTCGAACACCCCAATTTTTGATCACTTTTTGAAAGGATATAACTCAAAATCTAGCAGGCCGATTTTGTTCAAATTTTCGAGTGAAAGGATGCTCTAATTGCTATTTAATTTCCAGATCTTAACAGATTTCCAGCCACCTGCTAAAAGATACAGAGTGAAACATAAGTTGGCGATTTTTGTGCGAAAGTTTGGGTTCACCCCATTCTGCTGGAGGGAGGGTTAAGTACATTTTTGGTATGCAATTTAGAAAAGTACCTTAGTACCTCGGAACGTTTTTGAGATTTTTTGAATATCGCAGCCGACTACGATTTTATCATGAGTTATACGATTTTATGTAAAATATAGTTATTGACGTCATTATTTCTTTTCGAAACAAACACTACAAGAATGGCGCATGGGAAAACACACTTAGAACATATTATACAGGGTCATACAAAAATATATAGGATGTTCTGATAAGAGTTTCCGGATGTTTTTCTTAATTCAAACGAAAAGGAAACTAGGAAACATTTAATACTTTATAGCAATAAGTAACATGATCATTTACAATTATAAGTGAAACGCAATATCTAACAAATGGGCACCACGACTTCTCTCACAGCACACAATTTTTTTGCCAGAATTTTCGATCACATCTGTGCACATTTCCGGTGGTATCTCACGAATAATACGCCGAATCTCATCTTTCAACTCTTAAATTGTTTGGGGGATTGTTAACATACGCTTTGCTTTTGATGTAACCCCACAAAAAAGAGTCTAGTGGCGTTAGATCGTAAGATCTAGGCGGCCAACTGACATCCCCATTTCTTGAAAGAAGTTTACCTTCCGTGTTTTGCAATAAGTCAATGGTTTATCTTGCTGTGTGACATGTTGCGCCGCTTACATCAAAATAAAAGCGTATGTGAACAATCCCCAAACAATTCAAGAGTTTAAAGATGTGATTCGGCGCATTATTCGTGAATCGTGAGATACCACCGGAAATGTGCACAGATGTGATCGAAAATTTTGGCAAAAGAGTTGTGTGCTGTCAGAGAAGTCGCGATGGCTATTTGTTGGATATTGTGTTTCAAGTATAATTGTTAACGATCATGTTACTTATTGCTATAAAGTATTAAATGTTTTCTAGTTGGCTTTTCGTTTGAATTGAGAAAAACATCCGGAAATTCTTATCAGAACACCCTATTTATTTTTGTATGACCCTGTATAATATATTCTAATTGTTTTTTTCTCATGCGCCATTCTTGTAGTGTTTGTTTCGAAAAGAAATAATGACGTCAATAGCTATATTTTACATAAAATCGTATAGTTCATAATAAAATCGTAGTCGGCTGCGATATTCAAAAAAATTCAAAAATGTCCCGAGGTACTAAGATACTCTTCTAAACTATATACCAAAAATCTACTTAACCCTCCCTCCAGCAGAATGGGGCGAACCCAAACTTTCGTAAAGAAATCGCCAACTTATGTTTCACCCTGTATCTTTCAGCAGGTGGACGGAAATCTGTTAGCAAATGGAAATTGATTAGTAATTAGAGCAGCCTTTCTCTCCTGAAAATTTAAACAAAATCTGCCTGCTAGATTTTGAGTTATGGTCTTACAAGAATTGACCAATAATTGAGGTGTTCGAGTTTGATTGATGCGTAGAAATTCACCTGACCGTCATTTTACCGCTTGCACATTCAAAAACGCGATGGTATTCTGCATAGACATTGATGTTTTTGTTCGCGCGTTCATGTATGTGCGTACATGTTTTCAGACATCCACGTCCGTGTGTAACCGCCTTTAAGGCGGTTACACACGAACGTGGATGGCTTGATACATATACGTGCATACATCAACGTGCAAACAACAACGTGCATGTCACCTTTGTACAGACGCTCGTGCAAAACTGTCAGTCTTGCTACTCTTGCTACAGTATTCCAAGTGTGCATACAAAATTTCTAGCGATTCCAGAATTCATCTGAGCATCATTCTACCGCTTGCACATTCAAAAACGCGACGGTATTTTACATACACATTACACATTGATGTTTTTGTTTGCGTGTTCATGTATGTGCGTACATGTGTTCAGACATCCACGTCCGTGTGTAACCGCCTATACACACAAATCCCGGTACCGTTCTTCATTCATACTTTCTCTCATTAAAATTACCAGTTCAGTCTACCCATTCCGGTAAATAACCCCCCCCCCCTCCAAACTGTCACGCCACCACCACAAAAAGCCTCTTTACTTCCATGCATTCTTCTCTGTAGCTCTCACGCGTTTCTCTACATACTAATGCACTTCCGTCATTCTGATCACCATTCAGCTACTCCCCAGTGTCTATTGTCTATGAATATTAGCCCAGTTTATTCGTGCTCTTCGATGGACTGCTTTTAATAATGGACATGCTGTCTGGCTCTAAAATTTCTCTCATCTGATCGTTGATGACAAATGGACTACCAAACAAATGAGAGAAGATCAAGAGGCAGACCAGGACATTGGGCAAATTCTACATTGAATTGAATTGAATTGTTGATTTTGAGGCTTCAATTCCTAACGCGATCCTTATTCGTGAAGAATTGAGAGCTCTGTTTTGTCGAACTGGTGAAAGAATTCTGCTGGCATCCCGGGCCGAAGTAATTCTTGGTTTACCCGCTGCAATGTCTATAAGCAGCGGTGCCAGTGTCAAACCGCCATTTTATTGGCCATAAAATTGCGCGACTTTGCCCTAATTTAACAGACCTCGTATCTTTAATAATTATCAAGATATCTCTGGTTAGAAAAATATAGCACACTGTATATTTTTGTATGACCCTGTATAATATGTTTTAAAGTGTGTTTCCACATGCGCCATCATTGTAGTGTCTGTGTCGAAAGAAATAATGACGTCAATAGCTATATTTCACATAAAATCGCATAACTCAAGATAAAATCGTAGTGGGCTGCGATATTCAAAAAATCTCAAAAACGTTCCGAGGTACTAATGTACTCTTCTAAACTCTAATTGCATACCAAAAATCTACTTAACCCTCCCTCCAGCAGAATGGGGGTGAACCCAGACTTTCGCAAAAAAATCGCCAACTTATTTTTCACCCTGTATCTTTTAGCAGGTGGCCGGAAATCTGCTAAGAACTGGAAATTTAATACCAATTAGAGCATCCCTTCACTCCTGAAAATTTGAACAAAATCGGCCTGCTAGATTTTGAGTTATAGCCTCTCAAAAAGTGAGCAAAAATTGGGGTGTTCGAGTTCGATTGACGCGTAATTTATTTAATAGGGTATTCCAATAAGAGGTTTCGAATGTTGGTAACGAATAAAATAAAAGTTTCATAACATACCTAAAAGTTATTTATGGCAGTGCGTAGCTGGACAGTGTACAATTAATCGTGGAATACAATATCTGCCAAATGACCACCACGACTTCTCTGGCAGCACACAATTCTTTTGATGAAGTTTTCCACTATAATTAGTAAATGCACGGCGTCGCTCATGATCGGCTGGCTTTAGCTTCTGCGCTAGTTTAATTTTTTAAGGATGTAGCCTTAAATCTTTTTTCAAAATTCGCCATGTTGAAGTTTTGCTGATACCCATATATTGCGCGCGCCTTTCAACAGACATTTGTGGATTTTGAGCCATACTTTCACGAACCGCCTGAATATTTTCAATCAAACGAGCAGGACGTTCCCGGACTTTTGTTTGGATATCTTGCATAGATCCGGTAGCTTTGAATATACGCTTTACGAATGGTTACTTCTGACGGACGATTGCGTACAGCTAAGTATTCACAAATTTGCCGAAACGTGACTCTCTCAGAAGACCCATTTAAAAAATACGTTTTAACAATGTAAACACGTTGTTCTACCGTGTAGCGCTCCATTGCTGAAATTGTACTGAATTCCACAATGAAATAAAAACCGAATAATATAAACAAAGTTTGAGACAAGAAGAGTAGGAAAATAAAACATTCGAAACCTCTTATTGGAATACCCTATATGAACAGTTCATTGTTCAAATGTTATTTATTAATTTTCAAGATGAAATCGCGGGTGAAATATCAAAATAAATCATGTCTTAAGTTATTATTATTATTTTAAAAAACATGAAAAATTGCTGCCGTGCTATTATTCAAAATAGAGGAGGAAATACCGGTTATTAATTATTTTTAACTAAAGTTTAAAAAAATTTTTTTTTTGAATTTTCTTGTTTTTTTTTTCTTACCTTCTTTTGGAATTTTATCTTTTGTTAATACCCTTATTAGGTCAGAATAAGAATATATTTAATCAAGACATAAAAATATTTTATCAAAATTATGAAATAAAAAATATTTTTCAAAAATAGTAGTGGTGCGTTAATTTTGCTGGCCAGTGTATTTTGCAAAAAAGAAATCCCCAACTAAGAGCGACCACAAAAAAATTCAAAAAAAAATATAAAAAATAGAATCCAAAATCGAGAAAATAGTATAAAACTCACGTTGCAGAAGGCTATTCTCGCGATTCTCGCACTCATTCGTTCGTCGACTCGCTCCTTCGTCGCTCGTGTCCAAATTTCGAATTCGTGCGGGCATATGTGGCCTTCTACAACTTGTATTTTAATATACTATTCTTCTCATTTTATAAGATGTAATTTCCAGTTTGAATTTGTATTTGTACCTAATTAATGTAGTTGCATATTTTATGAGGTACCTATAGATTAGGACCGAATTCTAAGGAAAACGTTAACGATTGCAAATCAGGGGTAAGAATTGACGTTAACCAAAACCAGCATTTAATTACCAACTAAACTAACAACATAAAACCAGACCTATTTTCAGTCTCTGCAGCGCCTGAAAATAAATACTGTCGATAACTTTGCGTAAGTTAATTAAAACTAGTCGGGGAGTCAAGAAAAAAAGAAGAATACAATAATGCCTGTAAATAGGTAACTGGCAACTATACGAAGAAGCACTATCGTTCGTCTTGATTTACCGACTGTTCTCATATGTATAGACGATATGTAGAAGCGGCTTAGCCCTGCATGCGGTCAAGGGCGTGCACCTGTGACTTGTTAGTATAGTCGAACCAGAATTTAAATCATCAGCAAATATGAAAGAGTATTGAGAATTTGCTCAGAATTAAAATAATACTGCGTGTCATATTTAGACGATTTTCTTTATTAAATTAAGTACCTACCTACCTAACTGCTGCTTATATCCACTAATCTATGAATTAATGAAAGTTTAACTCGAAAGTTCCAGTTTCGGTCCAAACCAGATTAAGTTGAATTTTTATTCTTCTAACGTGATTGAAACGGTATCTACTTAGTTTCATTGTTTGAATTTACAAGGATCATGTTACTGCGTGTTGACTCTCAGACGTGAGGCTAGGAATTGACGAACTGCCTAGCTAACTTTTTTTTTTAAATAAAGTTGAGAATAAAAAATAACCTTATCTTATTCGCTTCCCATCCAAAAATCAAGATGCGAGTTTAACTTGGTCCGCTGTCTCTAAGAAGGCATAGATGTTATTGTTAAGACAATTGTTTATAACCTGAGCTGTAGATTCTGGAGATTCTACAGCTCTTTCCTGTATTATACGCTCATCTCGTGGGAATAATCGTTAATCCGTTTTGTTACTTGTCTAGCCTGTATGTGGATTCTGGCTTTGCACCGATCTTTTTGTTCACACCGATAAAATGCTGTTTCTCCTGTGGTTATCGAAAAAATATATGAAAATTCGTTTTCAATAAACTTCTATTTTCCGTGTTTACTGTTAACTTGGTTTGGCATTCTTAATATTTTATTGGCCATTTGCACCAACCATTTTAAGGAAAGTTTAACGATAATCAACGCTTTAAGTGACATTTTTACATGTACAAACGGTGCAAACAGCCATAAGTCTCTAGTATAATGATCAAAAGTTAATAATACAAAAAAGAAAATTTCACATTTCTCTTATGTGAAAATCTGAACCATTTGGTACTTAGCAGGTACATCCAGATTAATAACTGATATATCTGCAGATAATTGGTTTTTACTTATTAAAAGAATATTTTTTTTTTAAGAGACTGGGTCTCACTTCAATTTTCGTAGAATTTTACGGGTGATAAACCTTCTCAATTATTTTGTTCCAATATAATTTACGCCATCAGCTTCTAAGAAAACCGCGGACCCTCTCTGATCCCAAGGTATCTACTTTCTGCTATTGACGAGGGCGTCACTTTCACAGGCTATGTTCTTGGTAGTTTAGTCTACTTCGCTGCAGAACCTACAGTTCGCCTCATAGCTGGGTCCGGTTTCAGCAAATAATAATAATAATAATTAATAATTAATGCTTTTATTGTCACATAGTCAGCCCAAATACATAAATACATAACTAACTACTAGTAAGAAAAAAAAAATAGAAAAAAGTAAAAAAAAAGAAAATGAAAACAAAAATAAAAATAAACGAAAATTATGAGTACGCGACAAAGGTCAGAGTTCGCATAGTCCGCTAATTGCCTAGCAGGGAGTGCGCTCTTCCACTGGCCGAATAAAAAAAAAAAATACCAAATATATCCTCTAAAATTAGTTCCAGCCCCTAGGTCTCAAAAAAAAAAAATATATATATATATATATATATATAGTACAACGGTCGAAATTTGATCGTGGCGCCATCTAAGACAAAACTTCAACACCAAGCAGCAATTTTCGCTGCAATATGGTGACTGAGTAATCTAATCGGCCAACCAAATTTCAGTTCGTGGGGAAACCCAGAATAGGAAAACCTATTATCCACTGATGAGAAAATATTGCAGCGAAAATTGCTGCTTGGTGTTGAAGTTTTGTCTTAGATGGCGCCACGATCAAATTTCGACCGTTGTACTATGTATATATTGCCTACAGGCACGAAACTTGGTTTGGTTTTCTTTGCTTTTCCTAGCCATACTGATGAGACCTGATAGGTCGAAACGCGTCTATGGATGGAAAAGCATGGAAAATCAAACCAAATATTTTCTTATATATATATATATATATATATATATATATATATATATATATATATATATATATATATATATATATATATATATATATATATATACAGGGTGTATATTTTAAGTGATACCACTATTACTTATATCCGAAACGGTAAGAACTACAAGGTCGGTTAAATTAGAGAAAAGTTGCCTTTTTTGATGCCCATTCAAAACTTGTTTACAGTGTTGTCAAATTCCTTTTAGTTTATGAAATACAGGGTGATTTCTTAAAAACGCCAAAAACTATTTCATCAACTATTTCAGAAACTATTGATATTCGAGACACAATTTAAATTTGAAAATTTTATAATTTTTTTCGCTCTACAACATGGCATCTTCAAATTTTTAACCCGACGTTTCGTGATCGAGCTTCCATCATCAACTTCATTTTTTTTAATACGGACCTGGTCTTTTTATACCATTTTTACAAAGGGAATAAAAGGCACTTTCTAAAAATGACATAAAAAATTTGATGACACCATGTTGTAGAACGAGAAAAATTAAAAAACTTTCAAATTTAAATTGTGTCTCGAAAATCAATAGTTTTCAAAATAATTGATGAAATAGTTTTGGGCGTTTCTTAGAAATCACCCTGTATTTCATAAACCAAAAAGAATTTGACAATACTGTAAACGAGTCTTAAATGGGCATCGAAAAAGGGAACTTTTTCCTAATTTAACCGACCTTATAGCTCCTACCGTTTCGGATAAAGCAATAGTGGTATCACTTAAAATATACACCCTGTATATACTATATACACCCTTTTGTAAATGCAGCTATAAGTAGATATCTACCTAATAAACAAATACATAAATAATTAAAATACCTTTTCCTACGAGCGTGCGCAAAGTAGTACTTTTCCGCACGCATTTCGGTTCTCAAAGTTGCACTTTTCCGCACTCAGTGCGGATACAGGCCTTATCCGCACTGAGTGCCGAAAAGTAAAAATAATTGTCAAGCAACAATAAGTACACCTGTCGACTTTGACACATGATGACAAATTTTTCCTCTGTTCCTGTTCCAGCTAACATCTATACCTACAAACACCAAATTTAATTAACTTCAACACATTGTCAGATTTGTTTTCTATATATATGCATCTACAAACTTTCTCATCAAATTTATAGCATTTTCCATTTGTCGAAACAGGGCAAAAAAATGTATCCTTATCCTTACATGTTACATGCTTTTAGAAAAAGATGCGGATGCACTCAGTGCGGCACTGATGACAAATGGAAATCGCCATTAAACGCTTTAAGATGAAGAGCTCTGACGATGATTTTCTGGTATATTTTTTTTTTGTTATGTAATTTTTTGATAAATGCATAGGTTCCCTTCAAGTTAATTAAAAATAATTAAACAAATTATTGTTTTTTTTTTAAATTTTTGTTGTTACCTACCTGATATGAAGCTCGTAGGAAAAATTTTGTTCCTAACACGTGCGCAAAGTGTCTTTTCCGCACGCAAACACGTATCCGAACTCCGCTTCGCGTCGTTCGTATAACTGTGTTTGCGTGCGGAAAAGTAACACTTTGCGCACTTGTTAGGAAAATAACTATTTTCTCCAAACGTCAAAAAAACGTCACTTTGTTAACCCCTGTCAAGATGTCAGAAATTTAATTTCTATGCTGGTAGGCAAATCCAGCAGGTAAACACCTGCCGAGGTGGTAGAAATTTAATTTCTATGCTGCTTGGCAACCCCAGCGGCAGCAAAAGTACTTTTAGTGGCGCTCGTACTTTTACTGCCGCTCAACCATCCAGTTACCCCCGAGCTTACCCCAATCGCTTGGAGAAAAAATAGCGTGTTGCATACGGAGTAGAAGCACTTTTTTGTGCTTCAGCAGTATTGCAAGCCTCACTACGTTCGGCTCGCAAACCTACTACTTCAGCACAAAAAAGTAAAGCTTCTACTCCTAATACAACAATATACTATTAATAAAATTAAGGTAGCGTCATAAGTGAGTTAAATATCACCAGTAAGAAAAAAAATAAAATAAAAGATGTCTCAGGCATATAATTTTAATTTTTAATTTTGATGGAATAAACCTTGTGAGGTTTTAGACTATAATATCTATTACCTAGAAATAGATAGTTTTTTATTGCTTTCCTGAATGGAGAAATACTTTTTAAACATTTGTGAGAATCAGAAATTTTATTGTATACTTTGGCGATAGAATTAGAGAATGACCCGTGATAAAAATTCATCCGACAAAGAGGAATGTCAATCAAATTTTTGTGTCTTGTATTAACTTGAGGAACATTATGCTTGAATGAGATTTTTCCGTTAAGATACCTAGGTTCTTTATTAGTTAGAATTTTATGATAAAGAACTGAACAATGCAAGAATCATCTTTGTATCATGCTTAACCACACAAGCTGTCGAAGAGGTGTCGAAATATGGTGCCTCCTTCTGAGTCCACAAATCAATCTCACACAGGCATTTTGAAGCAACTGCAATCGTTTCATCACCGGCTCACGGCTCACCGTAGTTCAGGTGTGAAAAAACCAATGAGTCGCAAAGAGTAATCTTTGTATTTCTATTTAAATACCCTCGCTTACTGTAAATCATTTTCAAATCTGAAAACCCCCGCTTAATTAACATAGATATGTGATGTTCATAGTTCAACTGAGTATCCAGCATTATCCCCAAATTCTTAGCCTTGTCAAACACTTCAAGATTCTGACCACTTACAACAATTCTAACCTGGTCCCTACACCTAGTTCTAGCACGTTTTCTACCAAACAACATAACTTCCGATTTACTAGGACAAGGCAAGACGTCTTAGAACTGCTTGCAGGTTCAATATTTGTTCTTTGCTTTCAACAGACAAAAAGCGATCCCAAGATCAGGCTCTGGCCCGATAAAGGCGGCGTTGCTGCCTTCACGAGCCAGCTGCTCTGCTTCCTTGTTACCTTTTATACCCCTGTGACACGGTACACAGACAAGCGTAACTTTTTTTTGTTTTTGAGAAAAGATCCCGGGGCCTTGCCTGAATGTGGCTGCATAAATAAATGTGCTTGCCCGAGTATTCTCTCTGAAGATTCTTCTGAGCACACACCAATATTATCGATACCGTTAAAAACTGACCCAGTGTAAAATTGATTTAAGCCTCTGAACGCTCACCATTTTCACATTCTTGGACCTTCTCCTATTAGAAACCCGTCCGTGTATCAAGCGAGCCACTTTGATCTGATTAGGCAAGGATTCGCTTCTAGCCAGTCGCTTCTTGCAGAAATGGGAGCTTTTATCTTCTAAGGGGGCGTCTTTGACATTGTATCCTTTCTAGTAGCTACTATCTGTTAGTATCAGTCCAGGCCCTTGCATGCTCCAAATTCCACCCTCTGTGAACCCATTGTCATTGTCCCCAATCGACGAGTCTGACTGAAGCCTCTCAAGCTCGGTGCCTCCACAAAAAGACGTAGCGCGTGTGCTCATTGGTCTTATCACTGCAGTGTAAAGCCAGTGGACTACATGGTTTCCCATAGACTAGCAGTGGCTATCTGGACGACCGTCTCAATGTGATCCCTCTAGGTCAGCCTGGACTCGATGATGACTCCTAGATATTGAGTCTGATTGATGCATTATCTTTCGACCATATTAAGAATTCTTTACATGATCCCTTTAATTGTGCTGGGTACCATTCCAGCCACGACGATGACAAGATCTCCCCCATCGCCTTGATTATATGTTCATACCTTCCTCGTTCAGACTAAGGAGTAGCCCGTAGCACTAGGCACCACAGTAAAAAAATGTAATTGCTTCATCTGCTCTGGTTGTTCTTCTTCCACTCATTGTTCTATTATAGCCAGGGATAGGGATTTCGGAAAAAGAGTTATAAGAACATCATGCATAATGATGACATAATGAAATATCATTCTATACTCTATATCATGGAAGTATGGAGGATACTTTATAATGTATTTTCTTCCACAAGGTAACTTGCGATATTATTGCAACAGTTTCTGATCTTAGATTCGGCTCTCCGATTCAGTGCACCATATCAAACCACATTTGGGAAATGTACAAATTGGTCGAAAAACCAATTAATTATACAGGCTGCAACTTTAACATACCGAATATTCCTGCCATCACAGAATTTTGCTTGAATGCTTTTGAGCTTTTATAGGGGTTTCAAGAAAAAATGCCAACAAAGTCTTATATTTATTGGGAATATGATGTTCTTTTCAATCCCTATTTTCATTTTACAGGCCTTTCTTGTTCTTCGGAAAATAAAAATAACACTTCAACTAGGTAGAGAGAGATAACGAAACAGCACATTTGCTTATCTGGAGGAATGCTGTATTCGGAATCTATGGATTTTTAGTAACCATGAAAAGATTATTTTGATTTGAAAGATAGGAAATCAGCATTTTTATGGCAATATTGCTACTGGGATGGTATATAATATGCACTAATGTGCAATCATACATACAGGGTGACAATTTGAAAATCAGCAATCCGAAATATCTCTTAGACAAAAATACGTATCGGGTTATTGGAGAGGGAACCAAAATGAGGCCCTTTTTGAGTCACCCCGCCTCACCCCTTAGGGGGTAGCTACTCTAACTTATTTTTTTTTTAAACGAACCTACCTTGTGTTGCACATCGTTGGATAGCTCGTTGCTATCTCTTTACATTCCTATAGCAAAATCTTTAATCGGACGATTAGTTTTTAAGATATCGGTGTTTTAAAGTAAGCACATTTTGGAAATTAGTAGGTAATTTTGACTAACTCTCCTTCTTCTGCACGCCTCTAAAGAGGAATAGAAAACCTTTCAAAAGAGGTATCACACGGGGTAGGTTCTTATTCAAGAAAAATTATTAGGGGCGGTTAGCCCCCAAGACAAGAGGGGTGGGGGTTAGTCAATAAACACATTTGGTTTCTCCGATGTGTATTTGAGACTTTTATGACAGAATTGCTTTGTTTAAGAGATAGTCAAAATTACTTAGTTTTCAAAATGTCCTTACTTTTAAACACCGATATTTCAAAAACCAATTGTCCGATTTAAGATTTTGCTACAGGACTGTAAAGGGATAGCAACAAGCTATCCAACGATGTGCAATACAAGGTAGGTTCGTATTGAAAAAAAAATAAGTTATGGTAGCTACACCCTAAGGGGTGAGGCGGGGTGATTCAATTGGGTTCTCTCTCCAATCCCCCGAAACTTACCTATTTGACAACTTCCTCATAGTATTGTTTGTCTAAGAGATATTCCCGATTGCTACTTTTCACATTGTCGCCCTATATCTCTTCCGAATAAAAAATTTCACTCAAGTGATAATATGGAGTTATAGATAAATTGGAGCGATAATGATATTAAGCTGGCAAGATAAGATATTATTCACTGATCTGAGTTAATAGTATATTATATACCTAGGTAGAGAAGTTGGTCATTATATACCAAAAGCTTTTATAAACCGAGGCGCGCAGCGCCGAGGTTTATAATGCTTGAGGTATATAATGACTTTCTCTACCGAGGAATATATAGAATTTTTTTTACTACTGCTAGTAGAAAATTAAAAAAATTGTTTAAAATCTGTGTTCTAATTATTTTTTGTGAACGCCCTCTTGAAAGTGGTGCCCTCTATCAACAGCTTATCTAACTTCCTATGTACCTACAGAAACCTGTATTTTTTTCAAATTGACGCATGAAATTGAAATTGAACCAATAGAAACATGACAAGATCCTTCAGTCATGACGTCATTTTCATTATTGACCTAGGTATTTTTTCATTATTTTCATTATTAACCTAGGGAGAGAAATTCAATTTTTTCTTAGAAAAATAGATTGAATAATGTCTATTTCTCAGGTTAGTAGTAAAAAAAAATAATTTAGTCAAATGATTCTTCTGTTACAAATATTGTCAAAATGAAAAAAATATATATTTTTAAATTCACTCAATCAGCTACCCCTTTACAGTCACGTAAATAAATTCATCCGTCGCAAATCTGGGAAACATAATTGCTATAAAATTAAATTATTTTCAAAAATTCCAAAAAAAAAAAATACATTGAGTTATAGGTAATCGTGCTTCACGTTTTATTTAAATATGGAGTTAACAAAACCATTAAAATCAATAAGTAGGTACAAGAGTGCATAAAACAAATTTAATCTACACGTGGTCCGTTATCAATTGTTTATATACAGATGAAAACCCATATTTACACGATAGAGTAGTCATGCGTGCAAACAGACTGACCCAATGATCCGTATAGGTAAGGCCGATAATAATAATAAAAAAATGTTAATATCTAACTGTCCTTTTAAGATCTATGGCTATGCATTTTTTCGCACATAAGTGAATGCAGGAAGATAATTCAAATAACAAAGGGAAGATGCTTTATGAAAAAAATTTAAAACAAATCTAGGCTACCGCAATCGTCACGGAACGTTATTAATGAATTTCCCACGCGAACAAGGAAAAAAGTCACAGCAAAACACAATAGATACCATCACCTAAGACTGAATTCTACCTCCACTCATAGTGTAAAACGACTGGGCTAAAGTGTGGACGAAGAAGAAGACGCTTCTGAAGAACAGCAGCCAAAGAGTCCAGTGAGTGACATTGACTCCGCGAAGAACCACGCACCAACGACCTGTCGCGAAAAAGTTTGTTAGCCCCGGTACTGCTGGGTTAATGCAAGAGACTGAGAATATATAGGAAGAATACTCAGAAATTATTTTAATCTCGAAAGGTAAGAAAGAGTTTGTTCAATTTTTTTCCAATAAAATGGAAATTAGAATATATTTTATTATTTTTATCTGTATTCAAAAGCTATTTTTTTGCACCCATCAGATTAAAATTGTTAGGGTTGGTTATTTATACAATATATTTCACTTCCTGAAATTTTTTCTACAAAATTGGCCAAAATTGTTCCATTTTTCTTTTGATCATAACTTTAAATGATTTATTAATTTTTAACATTTCATTAATTCTTTTCGTTTTTAGGTGTAGGGAATATTGGTATTTTTTATAACATGTTGATCTAATTTTTGTTACCTTTTTACAATTTTACAAGATCTTGAAGAGGAAGTTTTAGATTTTTTCAGCTTAACAACTAAAAACGATATTACCTACCTATTTTTCAAAATATTTATTCTAACATTTTCCAAATACCTAAATTCGAATTCTCAGATTTATTTATTTATATATGAACCTGCTTGCTTAGTCTAGTTTTATAAAACAATTGATATTGCTATCACTCAGTGTATTACATTTCATATAATTTAGGACTGAACATTCTGTGATCATTTAAAATTAGATTTTCGTTGTCCACTCTAAGATTAACGTCAGGAATTACACAAATGAAAAATGTACGCTCGATGTGTGCTCTCATCAGATTATACGAATGGCCCCATGCACGAAATTAATTTTAATGTTCCTGAAATCTGTACACATTATGACCAAACCTGTTTTTTCAAGTTGCGCTGAGCCGCAATTATGTTTGACCCTATGTGTACTAGCCAATAATGAGAAAAACGTTCTTTTCGTGAAGATATACAAAAAATAGATTTTAATATTTCGTATGGTAACTTACCATACGAAATATTAAAATCCGCCGGCAGCAGGGTGCAAGGGGGTGCACTTGCACCCCCCTGTCAGAAATACATTGAATACAATATTTTTTATTTTATTATTTTTTTTTTTTCAAATAAGTTACAGTTTGAATTAAGTTATTGAAGACAAACTTCTAGGCGGCGTGATATTTGGACGCCAATAATTGTATTTCTTTCAAGAATTTGGAACACTGGAGCTACTCGCTCCGGTGTTACTCGACAACGATTTTAAAGGGAGAGATGCGGAGTGCAACCAATGACATTGGTGCAACAAACACTTTGCGAAAGGAATAAACGCGTAGCGCCTCGGATCTGTTCCGGAGCTCCTCTTAGGTGTAAAAGGAATGCAACTAATGTAGAGTAATTTGAAATACACGTTACGGGGAAATTTCGTTACTCGAGAGAGAAGAAAGATAAACGTAAAGAGACGGAGAAAGACAGCTATTGATTGACAGAAACCAAAGATTATAAGCGTAAGGGAGGATTTTCATGCATCCGTTTTCCGTCGAAATATGTCCGTTTAACATTCTATTTTGACATATTTATATACGATTATGTCAGAATAGAATGTTAAACGGACAAATTTCGTCGGAAAAACGGATGCATGAAAATCCTCCCTAAAAACGATTGCCTATTATTGACCAGCGCCGATACTATTGTGATGTCACATTACTATAGATGCGCGTCTCCCTTTGTTATACTACTATCATTGCGTTTTGTGATTATTTTCGTTATTTATACATTACATATTTGTGTCCTGTGCTTTTTTTTATTTGTATAAATACCTTCAAAAATAAAGAAATTACGACTGTTTAAACTGTTATCAAGATAAAGAGAGCACACTGTATATACTGTTGTATTTGCCTTTCACTTATTATTGGCGTAGCATTATCCATGGAAATTTGACAGGTTGACCCTCGTATAACAATGACAATATATGTCAAATTCCAGACAGTTTTAAGTGTGTTTCCCATAATTTCGTAAGAGTCGCAGTATTGAAATTCTCTGGCCTATCTGGCCAATCAAATTTGACACATTTGTCAATATATTTTTCAACAGTGCAACATATAAATGGCACCTTACTATTCTGCATACCTGCAAAATCCATTGACATTATTTAAAATTCGGCATTGTCAAATTTATTTCATATTTAAGATGCCCAAAATAATTTCTCAGGAGAAAATAAGGGAAATGGGCAATAATAAAATGTTACGGCTATTTCGAGAAAAGAGAGGTTCTTCAGGGAATAATAATTGAATTGGAGCCCAACTACCAGATACATTTGGGGTAGGTATAGTTTAAATATAGATGTAAACCCATTTCTCATAACCAGCAACCAATATTTTTGTTGGACGAAACCCGAGAAAACAGTTACTGCGAAAACATATTTATGCTGTACCCATTTTTTTTTTTAAATTAATTTGGAAACATATTTTGGAATTGAATCTACTCAGATATTTTACACATTCTGGCAACCTGGCTTTCTGTTTTATAACCCTGAAATTTAAAAAATACATTGTCATCAAATGTCATTATTATACGAGGGCAACCTGTCAAATTTCCATGGATAATGCTACGCTAATAATATCTGAAAAGCATATAGGTGTTTCTTTTGAAATCCTCTCTCTTTCCCTCTCTCGCATCTTCAATCTCCCTCATTCGGTTTTTAAGAAGTTTCATTTCTACCACGTGTACGGCGCTTTTTCATTCCTACGATTTGATATCCCGAAAAAAGTAATAAATTGCCGAGGTAAAAACATCATATAACTTTCCCAATCACCAAGAAAAATTTATTTTTTTGAAAGCTCAAAATAACCATTTTTGGGCGTGGCACCCGGAAAAATTTTCGGGCATTTATTCAAATTCTTAAATTAGTAATTTGGACCAATATAACAATCCACGCGCCGCCATTGCCTGTATGCACCCCCCTGAAACTAATCCTGGCGGCGCCTATGGCCACTGATGGTAAGTAAGTTCATTAGAGTATTTGACAGCATCTTTAAAAAGGAACAAGTGCATAGAGCCTTTCGAGATTTCATTAGCTTATGACCAAAGAATAGCCCAATGGATGATTTAACGCAAATGATCAATTTCAAAACTAACATATCCTATAATCAGTTACCAATTATCTTATTATTATTTTAAAGATACGCACCGGATGCTTCTAGGGTGAACCTTGTACATGGGATGTTCATGTTGAATATATCTTCAGTAAATTCTTGGAAACATCAAACGATCTTCCGTACTATATGCGCATTTCGAAGCAAGACCGTCTTTTGAAAGCGGTGCGTGTAGTGTGTAGGTTATGTTTTAAGGACTTCATTGATTACTGGATTATGTATTGAGTGATATATTATATTAAGGCTCGTTGCTCCAATGATGATTGGCTTGATCCTCATCTTACGCATTTTTAATTAACACGCTTATATTAGCTTCACCTGTATGTTGTGTATGTTTGTAAGTTTGTAAGTAACATTGAAAATGTTTATCGCACGGGCACATAAGAATGCGTGCGAACTTTTGGACTCTTGGGAAGTGTATGAACAAGAACCTGGAACAAGCCAAGTGAGCTGGAACAAGTCGGGCAAGTGTTTGGAAGAAGTCCAGGGAGGTCAGGAAAGGACTGGATAAGATCTGGAGCAGTCTGTACAAGTCTGGATAAAGCCTGGAAAACTCTGGAAAATGTCTGGAAAAGTCTGGAAATCTCTGGAAACGTCTGGAAAGAGCCTGGAAATTTCTGGAAAGGTTCGGAAAAATTCTGCCAAAGGTCCCAAAAGACCTGGGGATCATTTCCAGAATCCGGATCAGTCTGTACAAGTCTGGATGAGGTCTGGATAAATCTGGATAAAGCCTGTAAAACTTTGGATAAGTCTGGATATTGTCTGTAAAAGTCTGGAAATCTCTGGAAACGTCTGGAAAAGACTTGGAAATTTCTGGAAAGGGACGGAAAAATTCTGGAAAAGGTCCCAATAGACCTGGGGATCATTTTCTAGAATCCGGATCAGTCTCAACAAGTCTGGATAAATCTCGATGAAGTCTGGAAAACTCTGGAAAGCTCTGGATAAGTCTGGATAATATCTGGAAAAGTCTGGAATAGGCCTGGAAACTTCTTGAAAGGGTCGTAAAAATTCTGGAAAAGGTCCCAAAAGACCTGGGGATCATTTTCTAGAATTCGGAGCAGTCTGTACAAGTCTCGATAAGGGCTGGATAAATCTAGATGAAGTCTGTAAAACTCTGGATAAGTCTGGATGTTGTCTGGAAAAGTCTGGAAATCTCTGGAAACGTCTGGAAAAGGCCTGGAAACTTCTTGAATGGGTCGGAAAAATTCTGGAGGGTCCCAAAAGACCTGGGGATCATTTTTCAGAATCCGGATCAGTCAGTACAAGTCTGGATAAATCTGAATGAAATCTGAAAAACTCTGCAAAGCTCTGAATAAGTCTGGATAATGTCTGCAAAAGTCTGGAAATCTCTGAGGCGAATTCAGGAATGACACACTCAATGTGAGTGTGACACCGGTGCGACGCACTAGCCGTTCATAAATGCTATAGTCACAGCATAATTTTTTGGTGTGGCTGCGGTGTGATAGTGTCTTTATGTCAACAATGCCAACCGTTCCTCCCATAATCTCAATAATCCCACCAAATATAAACAAAACACAGATAAGAATTGAACTAAAAAGTGAAAAATAATTTTTAATATAAACAGAAAATATTAATAAACAAAAAATATTAGAATTATTGTGAAAAAAGCGTGGGGTGCTCAATGTACGAGAAATGTGGAACAAAGCACCCCACGCTTTTTTCACAATAATTCTAATATTTTTTGTTCATTAATATTTTCTGTTTATATTAAAAATTATTTTTCACTTTTTAGTTCAATTCACTATAAAAGCGTGTTTTTTAGTTTTTTTAAACTATATTTATTTGCATTTCTATTTATAGGTCCTTGTAACTCAGTAACTTCTCGACTTTTTTAAGGACGATGTTGCATTCCGCTGCCACGCTCACATCAATCATTAGACAAATGGTCTTTTTATTTGTCCTTGAGAACGATTTTTTTGCTTGCCTTTATGCTTTAGCAGTTGTCTGTCTCAGCTGATTGTTATATGTTTAAATTGATTGAGTCGCTACTTGCTGAAAATTGAAATCCATGTATGGTTGGGAAAAAAGTAAAACTAATTTTTACTATCTATATTTTCAATATATTTTATTACAAAACTAACATGTTTCACTGCACTGTCACTTCATCAGACACTGATGCTGTATTGTGGTGTATGGTTGCATTTTTTGTCAAAACATTTGACTCAAATGTTTTGAGGTCATTGCGGAAGTTTGTGGCAGCCGCTTGTTTCCTTTATGCTGTTATTAGAGCTTCTGGGCTTCTATTTTAGATATCAGTATGTTTTCTGATGTTTAAGCCACTCCTTACTCTTGCACCAGTCAATAATACCTCGTTCTTATTCCTCCAAAATTTGGGCGTGTATTTCCTTCGATCTTCACTTTTCCTTAATCTTGACCACGATTCTTTTCCAATCTCTTGTTTATCGTTCTGTTTTTCTGCTTCCATCTATTTAATCAGGACAGTATAATTTTGCTGCTGTTTTTTTTTTTCTTGTCGATACACGAGACCTAGATACTTGTCTTCTTGTTTTAACTCCAGGTATTTAACCAGTCCGTGAAGTTTATGTTTGTGACTATATAGCTTCCATATTCACCAAACCGCGTCCTCCATCAGATCTAGGAATACACAGCCTATATTCCGCTGTGTTGCATTGTTCCGTATTTTTCAACACCTATAATCACTTGTAAAATTTGCGTTCTTAGACGCATCCTATGGTTGTATTGTAAAGTTGATATTTTGAGCCAAGATTCGTTTGCCATTACCAGATGAGGCTTTTGCAATTTTTTTTCTCGCCAAACTCGACTCGAATGTCTAAACAAACTCCTTCAATTTCTAGTTGTTTCTTCAGTTAAGTATCGTTCCTGGCTATCAGCTTCATTGTTTGACTAATAAACGAAACCATTCTCTCCAATAAGTCCAATGCCCTAGGCACTCTCAGAGCTTCCAATAACCAAGAGTGCGGTACGCTATCGGCGGCATTACGATGGTCAATCAACCCAATAGAAAATCTCTTCTGATTTTCTCTGCAATCCTCACCAAGTTTTTCACGCGTTGCTAATAGTTTTTTATTTATTTTGGTCCTATCATCCCGACATGACAACATTGCAATTGTCACCAATTTTGGATGTTGATGTTAGTTTTCTAACTATTCATTCATTGATTCCATAGCAACTATTAAAACATAATTAAAATACCAGAATATTGAGTTTTGTGGCCTGTCGAACAGTCAAATATGTTCAAGAATATGTTGATATTTCTTGTCAATAGCAGAAAAAGTATTTTGTTAATCCAACCAATAACCAAAACCTAACTTTATCGTTAGAACCGGGTTCTTCACATCTTAACCATTATCCAAGTATACTGAATGTGATTTAGGGCAAGGGCAAAATGTAGGATTTTCACGTATCAGGTAGGTACCTACAACTAGAGCTGGGTAGGGCTTGAGTGCTTTGTGCTTGTAAAAGTGCTAGAAGCACTTTGAGGACTTGAAAGCCCTGTGCTCCAAGCCCTCTTATGTATTTGTAATTGAGGCTTGCAGCTTGCAAAGTCAATTACTTCAGAAAAGTGCTTGGTAATTTGTAATTGAAAAAAAGTAATTCAAGCCCTTTCAATGAGCTTCGATTACTTTTAGGGGGCTTGAAGCACTTTTGGAAGCTTGGAAGAACTCTGAAAAGCCTTGCATCATGAAAAGCATCATCTAACCTATTCCCCACCTAAAAATTTTGGATTGATGTCTTTTGTCGCTAATTCTGATATCTATTCTGTGTCGGAATGCTTACCGCATAGTACCCTATTTAACTTTATCACTGGATTTCCCCTTTTCCCCATTAAACATTTTGAAAACCTTAAAATTGAATTACCATGTAGTACCCCAACTACCCCAAGTACACTATCTGAAGTTTTGCTACTGGTCAGTATTTGAAGAATCATTGATATAAATAAGATAACTAGGTAACGTAGAAGTAGCTAAATCTCACCATTTTAACTTGGATCAAATACTTTCGTGACCATTATGACAATTTCGCACATGATATATTGAGAAGAGTCGTAGATATATTCCGAACATTAATTTCCATCAGAGTGTGACGCCCCCAAGCTACATTTTCGAAGAAAAAAACTATTCAGTGCACAAGTAACAATCATATTAATTTATTTATTATGCTTGAACATTTCTTCGGTTTGGATTATAAAGGCCACCAATAATTAGTGACTCTTATTTCAGTCTACTTTTTCACAGAAAAAAATTATCCAGTGAACAAGCTATAAAACGTATTATTAGAATTTATTTGCAATCATATATGTAATCTTGTCATTACTGACTTTTTAAAAATTTGCAAGTGACACTTTACCTGTGTCGCTTCCCTCTTCGATTTCCCTCACCGATTTCCCTATTCGACTTCCCTCGCCGATTTCCCTCAGTCTAATTTATTTACCTTTGCTGGCAACAATGAAAACATGTCAGGTAAAAACGTCAAAGCAGCGAATGACACATTTTGGCATGGTTGTTTTATTTTTTTAATATTAAAAAAATTGATTGACTAATCATAATTAATGGTGTGCTTGCAAATAAAATAGTATACAAGCCTCGGAGGAAAGTTTTTATTTCTGTCTCGAGATTATTAGTCAATCTCGACGCTTCGCGTCTCGATTGACTATATCTCTCGACAGTAATGAAACACTTCCCTACTCGGCATGTAATATACTATTAATGCTTGAGCGTTTTTTTATTCAAAAAATTTGTAGGTGCCTATTTTTTTTTTTTTTTTTCATTTTAATAACAAGTTCTTTGTTGAGACATCAGGCACATACCTATAGTATTTTGTTGTCAGACATAATTTTAGATAATCATTAACTTCGTAACGGTTTTCGGTTTTATTCTTCGGATGTCTTTTTTCGTTTTGCATGTGGAACATCTTCTAAATCAATATTGCTTGTTGTGTTTTGAGGTCACCGCGTGATTAGAAAACAAAAAGTTGGCATTAGAATTTTTTTATTGGAGCTATAGTATTTTTAATACCTATTTAGAATAACCCCATTCTTATTTATCAATCACGAATCAGATGAAACAAAAAATTACCAACAAAAACTAACGTCGATTGCTAATACGTCAATTTCATGTACAAATAGGAAATTCCTAACCTAATTTTATTTGTGTGTTCAAGAAGCGAAATACGTTTAGTCACTAGAACGACTGGTACTTCTCAATAGGTATTAAAAATTCTATATATGGGCATAAGTTCTGTATCAACCTTGGGTACTCTGTTTTAGAGAAAAAGCATATTAGGCGGCAATTTAGCTTTCCAACGCTATTTTAATTTATCAAATATGTTGAGTGTAATCGATAGTACCTAATATGCAGTTTTCCAAAATCATCTTGATTCGCGAAATAAAGGATGGCCGAAGCAGTAAACAAAATAAAACGGTGATTGTAATTTTTTGTTAATTTCAAATGTATTTACTCCATTAATCTAATTTTCAATATCAACCATGAAATCCACTAAACAATTTAAAAGAATTTTATCAATTTTTATTTATTACATTAATCATTGTATTTATTATTTATTTTATTTAGTGCCGGTTTATTCATCTTTGAATTAACTGGCAGGTATGCAATCTGACGGATAAAAACGCAAATTGTAATCCCATTAGTCGGCCAATTATCAGCCGACCAAATAGAATTATAGAAAAGTAAACTTATCTTGCGGATAGTTATCAGCAAGTTTATCTCAAGATGAATAAACCGGGCCTAATGTATCAGATTTCAAATGTAGGTATAATAAATACATACTTAATTTTGAAGCCTATCCAAATAACTTGACTCTAGTGACGTATTTTTCAAAAAAAAGTGTCTATACAGACAAAATAGTCTTCTACTTATGGCCGTTTGCACCGACCATTTTAAGGAAGCCTTAGCGATAAGTATTCCTTAAAGTGACATTTCTCCACGTAAAAATGTCATTTTAAGGGATACTTATCGCTAAGGCTTCCTTGAAATAGTCGGTGCAAACGGCCATTAATATTTAATTGAAACGCCAAATTTCTGGGAATAAATACAATGCAAACGACTATAGGTAGGTACCTACGATCAGTGGTACCTACATCCGATTTCCGGTACAGACACCAGTGATGCCAACTCGTGGGAAATTTCCCTTTTCGTGGGAATTTTTGGATGAAAATATTTGAAATGGGAAAAAGGGAAAAAAAATTAAAAATACATGTTTTCATGGGAAATTTTGTTAACTCAAGGGAATAAAATTAAAAAATATACGTTATAAATAAACATTTTCATGAAAATTGTCAGCCTCTAGCAGCGTTGTCATGTTTTAAAGTCCCCAAAAATCATCTTATCCTTGCCTTGTCAACATAGTCAAGTGTCAACGCCAGTCAACGGTCGAACTGTCAATATTTATTATTTATTTATTTATTATTAATTCTCTGACATTCTGTCTCTATGGTACTTGAACCAATAACGTTTAGCGTTCTGCTACGAGATGGCTCCATATCCAGGCTGTAAGTAGCTGTAAGCTATCACAGCCATAGCTCTGTTCCAACCGACATGAGAACCGTTCTAGAACGGTTATTTCCAGTTGCCCACCTATTTTTTAATAAGTTGAACTTTTATCCTAATTGACAAATGAATTGATCGACTGGAAAAGAGCTGATAAGCTTTGTTCTAATACAGCAGGAAACCGTACTATGTACCTCCCGATTCTGCGCAAAACCTAAAATTTGTGCGTAGAATCGAAAATTCGTATACAGAGTGGTTTCCAAACTGTTCATGGACCGGTTTTTGACGTGTTGGAACAGACCTGGTAACCATAAATGATAACAGAATCCTGGGAAAATTCTGGGGAATTTTTATTTTGCATGGAGGGAAAATTTGGGAATTTTTACACATTCGAGTGGGAAATTTTATTCTAAAGGGTTGGCAACACTGACAGACACGTATATCACAATATCTTTGGTTTTACCAATGTTTTGAGGTACCTAAGAGATGTCTATCGGCATAATAATCTTACTTTCAAATTGCGCTTCTTAAACGTTCAAATGATTTATTTTTGAAGTGTCTCTCTTGACCGTAGCAAACTATCCCTCTAAAGAATAGATCTACTTCGAGCGAGCGACCTGCATTTTAAAGAGAGCAGACAGAGCCTCGATTCAACAACGGACGTTTTATAACATAAGTAACAAGTCGGCCGTTCTATGCCCATAAAGAACTTATTTAAGTTTGCGGTATTTTGCTAAAATGTATAATATTCCTATCGAGTTTACAAGAATTACGGCGTTTTAATAGTAACTTGCTCGCGCTCACGTCACATCGTAAAATAAATTTGACCATCGGCCACCGCGAAAATAACTGTATGTCCATAGTAAATTCTTATTAGCATAACTGAAAGATGTCCCGGGGCTCCATTTGTAGTCATTTTACATTTTTATACGGTTCATTGCGTGTTTACACATATAAATCGGTACCTACCTAGAAACCCAGTTTTGAATTCAAAAATGACGACAATGTTTCCATTCATCCATATAAACAATAATTAGTTATCTTTCCTATATACATCAATGGTTTGTGTGCACAATTAATAATCGACTTTTGTTTGTTTGCGATTATAAGAGAGACGATAGGTTCAGTAAAGGACTTGGATCCAAGAAAGTTTTTGAATTTCTACAAAAATGCTCAATGACCTAAAAACAACCTATTCAATTTAAGGAAGATTTTATAAAAAAACAATTGTTATTAAAAAGGAACCAAGAATAGAAAAATTCATTTTGTGTATGAATTGATCAGCAAAGTCATATCGCCCACAAGGATTTCAAACTACAACTTAATGCATGTAGCATAGCGCAACGCTCTACCAAATAGGCTATTGAGGCCTTGGTTTCATTGCCACTTGTCCATCGACCCAGAAGACAACAGATTGGAAGAGCATTATAAATTATCACATTTTTCATTTCAAAAAACTTTATCATATGGAATTTGAAATGTTCATAGATAAAGGAGGTAAAGGATAAAAAACAGATTCGATTGAAATAGACGAAAATAGCTATTTATGTACCAAGGGGATTATGAGGATTATAATGCCCGAAGACGAAACTAGCCCGAGCAGGGCCTCTGGCCCAAGGGATATATTTCGCCTGAAGGGCATTCTAATCTAAAAATCCCCGTGGTGCATACAATGCTTCATTTTCTACTCAATACAATGTTCTTTCATCAATTTAGTATCAAGCAAAATCAATTTAACTTGTGCGACAGAATAATGTTTTGTATTTTGACATATAAAGTCTAATCTTTATTAACGGAACGTTTCGGCTTCTTTTGATTTTTACCGCTTTTGTCGGCGACTATGTGCAAAAAACGATGCTTTTTTTTCAAAGCGCGTGCCGCCGGAGAAAAAAGCGTATAGTCTGATCTTTATTATAATCAGCACATCTCGCATTTCTTTTAGAAAAAAATACCGCCCACAAAATACCGCTTTTGCTGACAACTGACAACAGTCCAGGTCCAACGAGTAGACAGGGTCGTTTTGAGGAAAAAATAATACATCCCTTAATAGAAATCGCCAATTTTTGAACTAAAATAAAACCTAAAAAGCTAAAAATCTATTCAGTACTGCCCCTTGTCAAAACATCTTCACTTATCCAGTTGCTTTTTTCTTCGGCGGCACGAGCTTTGAAAAAAAAAGGCAAAGTTACGTAAAAAAATAGTCCGGCTAATCTGTGAGTATAGATAATACGTCTGGCTGGCTAGTGAAAAATTGAAGATCCGAAAAATTTCAGCTAGACTCACTTTCCACTATCTGAGATAAGCCAAATTGCTGTTTTCATATAGTTACCTACTTTATGTTCTATTGTAGTGAATGTGAAATATTTTTGACTGGGAAAATAAGTGTACTTGTATTTTTCATTGATCTTGTGAACCCATCCGAAAATTTTTGCGAAACTCAAATATTCTTGTTTTGTATCACCAAGAGAACAAACTATTTAATATACACCAACTGGGAAAATAAATGCCAACAAATTTCACTACCTCCTGGACTACTAGGGTGAAGTGCAAATCAATAAAACAACAACAAAAACACCTTAGGGTATTATAAGCGGGCGTTATAGATCATAACGCCCGCTGGGCTCATAATGCCCTCAGGTTGTTATAGATATGTTAACGTATTTCGTTTCCTAGGTATCGTGGATCTATAATAGTTAAGTAGAAAATACAACAATTAAGAAAACCTCGATTTCGACGCTCCAAATAAAAAGGCAAAAAATGTACTCAAAAATATGACATATGACGTCTTTTCAACAAGTATACCAACACCAATCCTCGAAGGAATTGGTGCAAGGAATGAAAAGCTCTATTGTCCATAATTTTTAATCTGAAACTTTCCGTATGAGGAGCGAGGGGCTGAAACTTATAGCAAAGCAAAAATAGGTGGGACGTCAGGTGGCCATTGGCGTTCTATTGCAGGGAGCCACCAACTCACATTCCTTTGGAGTATCAGATTAATCGACGGACTTCACTTATAAGTAGGCTTCTGAGAGATTTTCGAAATGCCCGTTCTTTATTCCTCAAGATTCCTTTCAACTTGCATCAGTAATAAACGAACTTCCTTTTTCTGAAGAAGAAATAGCAAGTTGATAAGATATTGGCTGCTTGAGCCAAAAAATTTAATGTTGTACGTTTAGACAGAGTGTGTTTCTCACTGTTCGAGTAATCACATAAGGGTCCATTTGGGATCATGATAGCCTAACAGCAAAACCACCAAATGAGAGGTATCTTGCAGAACATATCATTCAAAACGAAGATTTGCATCGCGCCAAAGAACCAAATCGTCCCCTAATTTCAAGCCGTTCATCCCAGACTTAAGCGCAACATCAAAAACAAGTTTATTTGATTATTTGAAGGTGAATGTCTTGATCGATAAAGAATGTATATCTACGTCCATTATCTTTTAATTTATTGTCGCAACATTCCGAATGTATTTTATCTGCAGTCTTTATGGAAAAATTTCTAAAAAAAACTACGAGGTTACATAAGAGAAAAGCAACAATTCCTAGTCTTTTGACTAGTCATGCAAGCTTAGGTCTTGATTTAGTCCAACACACAGAAAAATATCCGTGGAAACCATCAAACACAACACGGTAAAAAGCTGCCATGGGCTTTGGAGTACGCCCTACTTCAAGCCACTCCAAATTCAGGAATATCTGATAGAAATTTTCAAAAAATATGGCCATTAACAATTCATATATTACCTAACATGATTATATAATAAATTACCACCTCGTTGTCTGAAAGTTTCTCATCATAGCAACTGTGCATGAAACATTATTAATAGCAATATTGTAGTAGTAGTAAGAGCTTTCGGGTATTACAGTCGGCGAATTTACATGCATGATCGAAGGGCAAGAAGACAATAAGTTTCCGAAGAAAACAGTATTTTTTGATATTTATCTTTGAAACTGATATTCAGATCTCCAGACAGAAGTACCTTCGACTTGCAACGGAAGCTCAAAATTGAATTATGTCAAAGTGTGCATTAATAAATGAAGCTTCCACCTATTTTTGTCAGTGCTGATATGTCCATGCATGATCTGCGAATTCCTCTTTTGTCGCATCAATAGCTTGCTTGAGTAGTCGTTCACTTTGCTGACTTTCATTAGTATATAGTCAACCATATTAACTTTTAAGTAACTTGAATCTAGCTTAGAGACTTGCTTCTTTTGGTGTACGATTGTGGTCTATGCAACCAATTTTATTCTTTTACCTACGAGCCTGCGGTAAAGTGCACTTTACCGCACGTATTTGCAAATGGAAAGTATCACTTTACCGCACACTATGCGGTAAAGTGCACTTTACCGCATAGTGTGCGGTAAAGTTAACTTTACAGCATAGTATGCGGTAAAGTAAAATATAAAGTGTGCGGTAAAGTGCACTTCACCGAATAGTGTGCGGTAAAGTAGAATTTGATATTTATAATCAAAAATCCTCTCTTTTTCAGAAAATGGATTTTTGATCATTTCTAAATATTATCTAATTTCATTAATTAATCTGATTCATTAATTAATTTTATCAATGCCTTTTTTTGGAGATGTAGATGCTCATAGGTAAAATTTTGTACCTAACACATGCGGAAAGTGCCTTTACCGCCCTTAACGGCTTGACCGAACTCCGCTTCGCGTCGTTCGGTCAACTGCCGTTGCGTGCGGTAAAGTATCACTTTCCGCATTTGTTAGGTAAATAACTATTTCAAATTTGCCTTTCCATCAAACCAAATTACAGCTAGACTGATTATTATTTGAATTCAGACTGATTCATACTGAAAACATCTGGCATCAAAGCAAGATCCCTATTGCTTTGACACGTATTGTTCTACTCTAGCGCTCAGCCACCTCATGCCTTTTGCTCAGGACTCATTGAGCAATTGTGTACTGAATTTGTATTCCAGTTAGGCAAAAAATTTTCATTTTCTTAGTTATTTTCCACTATCATCACATATTACACTTTCTTTTTCTGTTTTTAGGTTATGCCGTTACTTGTGCTACATATTCTCCAAAATTTTCTACTTTTATGTATCCGTAAATAGCACATGGCAAAATGTGAATAAGGATCTATACATGAGACGGTACTCTCCGCCATTATATTATGTGGAAGGATTCATGGGACTCGCGTTATCTTTTGACATAACTTTGGGTAAAGGTTTTGCTTTTCGTTACTTGTCTATTGGTTTGAAAAGTTTGTCATTGCCTTGTAAACACATTTCACAAGCGAGTGAACTGAAGCAAAATATAAGTATATATGGATGTCCCATCTTTGAACTCTCTAAACATCCCGATATTTTGAGTTTTACCAAGTAGAGATTTGCATGGAGCTTGCCTTCCACTATATCGCTACTATTATTTTTCATAATAAAAACTTTATTGTTCTTAAACAGCAGTAACAGAACATCATTCAAACCATATTTTTCAAGCTTTCGTCATTTTTCATAACAATTTGTTTACCTTTCTGAGTTGTCAAATACACGATGCCGTATTTTTTCAGTCATAACTTCACCATGCTTAGCCACGTTGATTATACGTGTTTTCTGTCCTTCTTTAAGTCAGTTTGTTTTGATTAGTGATGAAACGATTTAAGTTATACGATTACGATTGTGGTCACGATTATTCAATCAAATATCGTACGATTACGATTACGATTAATAAACGAAATATACCAAAAAACTTTATTTCCCTTTAAAAAGTTGATAAAAGCTGAAATGAAATGATAATGAATACAAGAATCAAATCAAAACGAAGAAAGAAAATAAACAGTATCATATTGATTTATGTATTGATATACCTATATCCATAATTTAAATTAATACTGGTTAAAAGCATGGTATTTTTAAATTTTATGGGTTCAGTTGATTTCTCTCAAGAGTCTATTTAGTCCTGCTGTAGAAAATAATAGTTCTGAATCTACAGAAGATGGCTTGTAGGAGTTGTAGGATAGATATTTGAAGGCCAATTTCCAAATAATAACAATCGTATAATCGTAAAATCGTATAAAGATAATCGGCGATTACGGTTAATCGTGAAAACTTGATAATCGCAGGATGAATCGTAATCGTTAAAATCGTTTCATCACTAGTTTTGATGTGTATCACTAAGAATCGAACACCTATAGAAGTAGCACGACAAGCATCAGAAAATAAACGTTTTCTTTTGCGCCACTAACTCTAACCTAAAAACGGACGAACTGTCAATCCATAGAAAAGTGATTTATATTCTTGATATAGAACGCTCACTTCTGTTGAAGTCGCCAAGTGACATTTCCGACGGTGCTGCCATAGCGGTGTAGTCATTGAACTAATATTTGGCGGGCCGTTTGAATCTCGGTTTTAAATGACTGGTTTGACATTTCAATTATTTCAAAATAAGGCAGTGCTTCAAACTTCATAAACTAAAATTTTATACATTTTATTTTCATATATTTATGTGAGAATCACTTAATGAATAGAATAGTCTATAATCTATTCATAGATGATCTGGCGTATCTGACTCATGAGCTGACTGAAACACTTTCCAATCTGCTTTTTGAAAATGTCCATTTTTCCAGTTAAAAGGCTGTCATATTTGATCAAGTTATTTATAATTCCCTCGAGCATGTATGGAGCATCATACAGTGACACGATTTCTAGGATGTTTATCTCCAACAAAACCAAAATTTCTGTTTCTGTGTTCTTTTTGATGTAGATTTCCCTGGTTTGTGGCTGCAATTCGCTATTGGCCGATTCATTTTTTGCCGCCTGGTCACACACTGTGGCAACAACTCTTAAACCGGCTGTTTATGATGATGCACTTATCACTTCTTTCACAGTCTTGGAATTCAAAACAATCAACGACGATGCACTCAACAAATTAATTCAGATGACATTTGCGTTATGATTTTAAATGGACAACTGCGTTTTTATGACTTGTTTTTATATACATGATTCTATGTCGGTCATTGTCATTTTCTATTCACTAAACAAAGATAGCTAACTCATCGGTGAATTCAGAGATTAGAGTAAGAACGAGGGGGACGTTGAGAAACGGCGATATGGGCGCACAGCGGTGTAGTCACGAACTAAAACAAAAAGTGGAGGGGATGAATCCAGTGAATGTTCTATTTAAGAATTTATAAATCACTTTTCTATGTGTCAATCCCCGTTGGCAGTGTCTCCAACATTGGAAATTAGAAGACTGGGAAGCGGGTCAAATTTACCGACTTTAGCTCGAACGTTGCGTGTGACCAACTTTGGATATATTTTTATATATTAGCGCATGGCTACACCACAGCCTATGGCTACAGGATGGGACAAATTTCTATGTGTCCAACGTTGGCATTCAATATATCGTATTGCATCGGACATAAGTCATATTGAGTTTTCGTCAAGTTTCAGAAATAGGAACCGTACAATTTCTTCGAGCTTTCTACAATCGGCTCGCTTATGTTCAAATGGAATTTTTTTTTTGAGGACTACTTCGTGACTTTCTATAAAACTTTTTGAGTTGGCCTGCGAAAGCAGTATTACTTACACTGTCAATTGTTTCATACTTACTTTCTTTCCTCGTTTTTTCCATTGGTAACCTACTTTTCACATAATCCAGTGTAGCATTCCATCGTCATGGAAAAAACAACATTCATTGCAGTTACTAAAGTATCATACAATTCTGACATTGAAGAAAACAATTGCGAGTATTGCGACAATTTCACTTCGTTCCAACTTTCCACCAGTTGCTTATTTTAGTAGTTCCCAAATCATTCGCTCAAATTCCGTTAAGAGGAGCGTTTAAATAAAATGTCATTTACAGACCTTCACAAATTTCTGTTTTATTCCAAATTTAGACCACTTTTCAGTAAAATGCAATTATGTTCATAACAATAATAGATTAGAGTAAGAGTCGATGCATTTTTGGTTGCAAAATACGCAGTCTAAATAGTAAAATTATTAACAATTTTGTTGACAACAATATGCAAATTTTGTTTATGGATTTAAATGAAAAAGGCACGAATACCTAGAGTAGCACACCAACAATAAATTTCCAAAATTTCGGATCGTCAATTGCTGGAATAAATAAATAGAACAGAATTGCCGAAAATTTATGATGTTTTTATTCCAAAATTAATCAAAATCTGCCAAAAGTGCCAAACAAGCAGGTGATTGCTGTCATTTTCAGCAGAGACTCAAATTAAATGTGTGTTCAGCGCTTCTCTTGAAGATGTCGCTGAGTTCGGGAAGGGTAGTCACTTCTTTCAAACGCCAGTAAAAACTGTTTTACCTAGCTAAAAATTATTTCATTTGCATCTGAATAAAATTATTATTCCACTGTAAGTTATTACTGTGTAAACGAATTGATATTGAAGATGTCGCCATCTACTTGTAAATAAGTCAATCACTTACAGAGAATTTGAACACCTGTGATTAAAAAATATTTAATGTATGTCATAAAGCCCAGAAGATGGCGCGCTAGCTCTTATCTGACTGACCTTATATCTGACGCTCCTCTTAAGGTTTAAAGTCAGGCCTATTGTTTATTGCAGCAACGCGAGATGTCAGTACTGTCGCCCCTATAGTGTACCCTAACTTGATAGTCAAAAAAAAATAGAAATCTGCATTTGGTTAAATTGTGTGATGGAAAGTTTTTTCTTTTTTTTGCGGAAATTCGAAGTATTATTCTGTTTTACATAAACAGGGTGGTAGTTTGGACCAACACAAATAATTTTGAACGTTCATCCGTCGGATTTATTTTTAAACAGTGTAGCTACAGGCGTATTTCCAACTATTCTTGCAATAGCGAGAAAACTACAAGTTCAAAAAATTTGAAAAAAATATATGTCGCGTAGAATTGCAATAGTCGTTCGTAATAAAAATAACGGGAAACTTCATCTCTTCGTTTTGGAATAAATGGTGAAAAACCACTTTTTTTCAGTTTTTGCGATATAACTCAAAAATGGCGAGTCAAATTTGCTTAAAAAAATTATGGATTTAAGTATATCAATAACCATAAAACATATATTTTTTTTGGAATTTTTGAACACAAAATTCAGAAAATGGGGGTTGACTTTAAACCTTAAGAAAACATAAAGAGTGGTGTTCTCTGGGAATATTAAGCTCCTCAACTTTCTCTGAAGCCATAACTTGATTGCATATGCCCCTTTTTGTGTAGGATTCCATAAATTCTTTTGCAGTCTTCTTATCTTCGACCATTTCCAGTATATTGTCTGCCAAATGCTGTACAATCAAGTTTCTATCCTTAATATGGCACTTTTTCCAGGATCGTCGTTGGACTGTCTGGTCCATGGCACGATCTTTCTAGGACAATAATAACTGCTGCCTGTTCCCCAACGCCGTTATCCAAAAGTCTTGATTGGAAAATCTTGTAGTCCTAGCGGTACATGAAAAAAAACGACAAATTGTGTTAAAAGCATGAATTTTGATACAGTTGGTCTTTAAACCATAACAATTGATTTGGCCCGTAGCACTACCCCACACAGGGGCGGATGGGCCAGCAGGGATTTTGGGAAGTTTCCCAAAGGGCCGCTTGCTTCTGGGCCGGTCCAACCGACCTGGAAGCATACAGGGTGTTTCACGAACATCGAAACAGAGGCGTTTTAAGGGTATTTGAAGGTCAATTTAAAAAAACGCTCGGAGACGTCATTTTTGTATTTAAGGGGGAAACTTTTTGACCCCAACGGTATTTCGCTAAGGTGCGTGGGGTGACTTCCACCCCACTTTTTTAGATAGGGAAGATGGGGCGAGTGGTACCTTGTTTTAAAGGTATTTTGATTCTCATCACAACTGCAAATTTTTTTTTTTGGAAACCGAATGAATAATTCTCAAGATATCCACTGTAAAAGTGGCCATGGGATAAATAAGAAATAATTTTCTGGCCCTGTTATTCTCGAATTAGCACTTTCCTCTCGGACACGTCAATTTTCATTTTTTGTGTGCTTCTGAAAAAATGGCCGTATCCCCACTATCGCCGTATTGCACCAATTTCCTGATCTAAGATTTAGAAAAATAAAATAAAATGGTTTTAAAAGAGGTGTTTCATCTTCCTCTGCACACCTTTCGCACAGCGAGTCTTCTGCTAGCTTCAGCGTTGGATGAACCCACGGAGTGTGGGCCGGTCTCTAGAACAACAGGATTATCAAGATACCTTCAAACCAAAGTCTGAGGTCAAACGGACGGCCTCAATATTATGAAAGCACAAATAATGGTCAATTTAACTTATGGCGCACTGAAAAGGGAAAAACGCAACATAAAAGACGTAAAGTTAGAACCAACTAAGAAGAACCCCTGACGTCATCACTGATGAAGAAGGCAAATTTCCTTTTTTCTCCCATTTGAAGTGAGACAAAAGATCACGCGGTGGCTGTTTGAAATTAAAAAAAAAAAAGATAAGAGTTACTTTTCAATTTTCCATTCTGCGTTTTCATTCAGCATTTTTGTTTTATCACTGTTGTTATTATAGGTCTGTTTCTGCAGAAATCACAAACCAGTCAGAGCGAATTTCATTGGTTGAAAACCTCAGTTGAAAACAGTCAGAAAACTAGTTTCAACCAATGAAATTCACTTTGACTGGTTTGTGATTTCTGCAGAAATAGACCTTATATTATAAGATCATATCTAAGTGACGGGATGTGGATGCGCCTCATAAATCCATCAATGTATGGGCCGCTCGCTAGACTAAAATTTCCCGGCCCACTTCCTAAAATTCGTCCAACCCTGGCTAGCTTCCTTGTGTTTAGGTATTTTCTGAGAGAGCAGTGTCCTGTCAACAATCCAACCACATCTCTCAATTGTCTCCTGCTTAAGCTAAGCAGTTCTTCTGTTCTGCTCTTAGATGGTCCTTCCATGTAGAGTTTGGACTGCCTGAGTCTAGGAAGTTCCGCCCAGAGTTTTTTGTGTTACCCTTATAAAATAATACCAAAAAAAGGACTAGTAGGTTTTGAAGCTGTGTGACCTTGAACTTTAAAAAAAATTGGCTGCAGCGCGATTCATTCACAACAGCCCCCAGAAAAAAATACTGATCTGGCAGGCCGGGCCGGTGCCAACGGTTTCCCGGGCGGGTTTTATGCTCCCCATCCGCCCCTGACCCTACAACTGTCATTTGTTTATATTTGTTTAAACAATTCACTCGATCTGGGGGGCTTTATTTGAAATTGATGCAACTTTGCGTATACGCAAATGACGTTATTTGCGATTGAAAACTGGTGCACGGCTTATTTGTAATGCACTGCGAGCGATATGACTTTGCACCACTACCACTCCCAACTTTTGCGCATGGGGGTGTACCAATCGCAAATCTAGCTCGCACACGCAAGTTGTGTTGTCAATTTGTCAATTTATTTCGATTTATTTTAATTTTGATGGTTCACTTCAAACAAGTTCGAATAATGTGGTGATTTTTATAAATAATATATGATTTAATAACGTTATTAACAACAATGGGCTGGCTCGTCTTGAACTAGCGAAGGCTTTTAAAGAAAACCTCGCAGTAAGGCCGCGATTTTATGCCTTCGTCCTAAGTGACCGGATATTCGTAAAAAAATTTCGGCTAAATAAAGCTACTTTTGAAGACTTATATGAGGCTTTACAGGGCTATTTAGTGGCGCCAAGAAAAGCATCTTCTACCGAGCACCGTATAATACCGCTGAGGCTTTTGCAACATTTTTTTACTCGACTTTTTGGTAAAGGTTGGGGCGTTCTCTGACAAACTGGACAAGAAGCCTTTTTTCCTCCGCATCTGCGTTTGCGGAGCTCTTTTTTCTATCTACAGGAATAGGGCTTGGTGAAATAATATTCATTTTTTGTGGTAAATTGCTCATAAGTAAACACGAAACATATTTTAGAAAATTCTAACCTCAAAACATCAAAAAAATCATAATAAATAAATGTCATCGTAAAATATACGTCACCGTCAGCCAAAATATCGTGAAATTTAAAAATCCACTCATTTTTATATGGTAGATTTTCAACATTTTGTGAAAAGAAAACTGGCAACGCAGCGAGCGAGTGCATCTTTTGCGTGCACGCAAGTAGAGATGAACACGTCCAATGTCAATTTCAAATAAAGCTATTCGCACATAACAAGTTGCGTATACGAACAAATTGATGCAACTTTACGTGCACGCAAATATTTGCGATCGATTTCAAATAAAGCCCCCCTGGTAAAAAAGCACAAAATAGGCTCACCAGGATGCCAATGCCGAATAAAATTCACATTGGAAGTTGATAAAAAGGACGGAAAGTCATGCTGACCCATCCTAAACCAAGCCGTCATTTTGATTTTTTGTTTATACATATTGTTTACTATTGTTTATGCAAAATAATTGATTTCTCGGATATTGCATGTGGGGAATCGATTTCAACTAATTAGGGGTGAAGAATCTCAATTAATAGCATTAGAAGTCGTTTGCACTTGTTTTTCTGTAGGTATTATAGAAGAAAATATGAAGAAAATATTGAATAAAATTTGACGTTTAAGTGACAGTGGATGAATAACTGAGGATTATTAAATTATTAAATTATTGAAACCATTAAATAATAGTATATTATATACCTAGGTAGAGAAGTTGGTCCTTATATACCGAGCGCTTTCATAAACCGAGGCGCTCGCGCCGAGGTTTATAATGAGTGAGGTATATAATGACTTTCTCTACCGAGGAATATATAGAATTTTTTTTACTACTGCTAGTAGAAAATGAAAAATTTGTTTAAAATCTGTGCTCCAATTATTTTTTTTTGAACGCCCTCTTGAAAGTGCTGCCCTCTATCAACAGCTTATGATAACTTCCTATGTACCTACAGAAACCTGTATTTTTTTTCAAATTGACGTATGGAAATGAAATTGAACCAATAGAAACATGACAATATCCTTGCGTCATGACGTCATTTTCATTATTAACCTAGGTATTTTTTCATTATTTTCATTATTCACCTAGGGAGAGAAATTCAATTTTTTCCTAGAAAAATAGATTGAATAATGACAATTTCTCCGGTTAGTAGTAAAAAATAGTTATTTATTATACAAGACGGTAAAAAGATTCTTTACCCGTGAGTGGAAAATGTTGATTCACGAGCGACGAAGGAGCGAGTAGATTAATTCCACGAACAGGTAAAGCTTTTTTACCTACGAGCGTGCGGTAAAGTGCACTTTACCGCACGTATTTGCAAATGGAAAGTATCACTTTACCGCACACTATGCGGTAAAGTGCACTTTACCGCATACTGTGCGGTAAAGTCAACTTTACAGCATAGTATGCGGTAAAGTAGAATACAAAGTGTGCGGTAAAGGGCACTTTACCGCGTAGTGTGCGGTAAAGAAGAAATTGATATTTATAATCAAAAATCCTCTCTTTTTCAGAAAATGGATTTTTGATCATTTCTAAATTTTATCTAATTTCATTAATTAATCTAATTCATTAATTAATTTTATCAATGCCTTTTTTTGGAGTTGTAGATGCTCATAGGTAAAATTTTGTACCTAACACATGCGGAAAGTGCCTTTACCGCCCTTAACGGCTTGACCGAACTCCGCTTCGCGTCGGCATTTGTTAGGTAAATAACTATTACCGTCGTGTGTAATTGTAATATTCTATTTTATTCTTGAGCCACTTTTTATTTTTCACAATTACTAAAATCATAAACTAAAATGTGCTAAAATTTTACATAGATTATTACAAATTGACAAAGTACCTAACAAACTGACATATTGCTGGTGTTGTCAATCATGCAACATATCAGATTTCTGTCAAAACACTATAATTATTATAAAAGATTTGAACAAGTGGGTAAAATTGACGTACGAGTGGGTAAAATTGACGTATGAGTGGGTAAAATTGACAAATGAATGGGTAAAAATTGTTCGATTTCACTACTTCAAATAAAGTGTTACTTTAACAACGAGTTTTGAGTCGATTAAATGATAGTTTACCATTAGCGATAAAATAAAATAATAGTATATTACATACCGAGTAGGGAAGTGTTTCATTACTGTCGAGAGATTTATATAGTGACTATTAATCTCGAGACAGAAATGAAAACTTTCCTCCGAGGTTTGTATACTATTTTATTTGCAAGCACACAATTAATTATGATTAGTCAATCAATTTTTTTAATATTAATAGTTTAATAGTTATTTATACACCAAGTGAGTTAAATGAATGTTTATTCATGAGAAGAAAGTTTAACCCACGAGCCCTAGCGAGTGGGATAATTTTCTTCGAATGAATAAACATTTTAACTCACGTGATTTATACAAAATTTTATCCCATTTTGATGGACATTTAAAAAGTAAGGAATCAAATTATAAAAAGAATTCATTTATTAGTTATGAAAGCGCTAATTATTGAAATTGCTGGTTGCTAAGGTATAACTAGTTGTTTGTTTGTATTTGTAGCAGATTTTTATACTGGCAGAGTGACTTAAAAGACCGAGAGTGAGTTAAAAATATTTTAAGTCACTCAGGTGATAAACGTCTACTTACCTTTGTCATTATGCGTTCAATAATGTCATTTTTAAACGTCAAAATGGGATAAAAAAATAAAACAAACATGCCAAAATGTGTCATTCACTGCTTTGACGTTTTTACCTGACATGTTCTCATTGTTGCCAGCAAAGGTAAATAAATTAGAGTGAGGGAAATCGGTGAGGGAAGTCGAATAGGGAAATCGGTGAGGGAAATCGAAGAGGGAAGTGACACAGACAGGTAAAGTGTCACTTCCAAATGTTTAAAAAGTCAGTAATGACAAGATTACATATATGATTGCAAATAAATATTATTTATTTTATAGAATCATCTAATCAAAATAATAAGTGCCCTAAAACCGTACAGTTTTTTTTTTACAAAATGGACACGATATTGATAAAGAAAGTATTATTCACCTGTCAAAATATGAATGTGGAACCCTATCGGAAATCTTCAGAAAAAAAAACTGATTTTAAATCAAATTTTTTTCATATTTTCACCCCATAGAGGCCATAACTGCCCTAAAACCGATGTTGAAAAAAAAATGGGCACGTTGCTGAAAGACGTTATAATCACCTGTCAAAAGATGAATGAGGAGCCCTATCGGAAAACGCTCTCGCACTTCTTTCACTTTGGCACTGAATTGAATATAGGAATGTTCACAAAATAAAAAAATCCCGTTTAACCATCATCATCAAATTATTAAGCATCGTTTCATAAGGAAATCTAAAAATTTTTACGAAAATCAGAAAATTCTTCATATGAGAAAAACGGAAACGAAACATTGATATTCGTTTAAACGCACAAAATACTCTCCGATTGGTCTGACGTCACAATGCGTAACCAATTAGCGCGCGCAAGTGCAGTGGCGCTAATAGCTACTTGAATCAGCTTTTTGTGACGTTTCTTTTGCGATTTTTCTTGAAAATAAAGAATATTATTTTTTTTATTATTGGTATTGTTATTATTATGGTAGGTAGGTATGTTTTAATTTAACGAGAGAGTCTGTTGAAGATCTAACAAGTATTTTGATAGTGCTGCTATCTCCTTTGTGCCGATCTCTGTGTTAGGGTTTACCGAAATTAAGTTTAGAAAGGGTACTATGGCTAATATGAAAAAAGGTTTCCAAAAGGCTAATTCACATAATCTGCCAACTGTGGACGTTACTATGGTATCAGAATTTTTGTGTATAACAAGTGCGGAAAGTTATACTTTTCCGCACGCAATGGCATTTGCACGAAAGACGCGCCAGCGGAATTCGTGCAAGTCGCAAGTGCCAGAAACATACTCTACGCTCGTGTTGGGCACATTTTTCCTACGAGTGTGCGGAAAACGCGTCTTCACGCACCGATTTGCGTGCGGAAAGTACGACGTTTCCGCACCTTGTAGGAAAACACGTACGTATGAATGAATGAATGAATTAATGAATGAAAGAGTGGGCGGCCGCGACAGTAGTGCACATAGGTCTCCTGTGGTGGACCCGTCGTGCCCCACTGTGTTCTACCAGAGGCCTATGTCCTTAGAAAAGCCAATCAGGCACCCTGGCTTCATCCTTTTGACGTCATCGGGCAAGGAATACAACTTGCCCAGGTGTTTGAACCTCGCGCGCGTGAGTGCAGGGCACTCACCGATGACGTGGTCTGCCGTCTCCTCCTCCTCCATGCACCAGCGGCATTCCGGGTCGTCCGTAATGCCCATGCTGTGGTCTGTGGAGATGGGGTCTTAGGTGCCAGTGTCCGGTTAGGAGACCGGTCACTAGCCGTATCTCGCGTCTGTTCAGGCGCAGTAGTTGTTTGGTGAGACAGGCAGAGGGCCCCTCAATATGGGCCTTAGCCTGCCTCATGCCAGGTGCCTCCATCCACCTCCCAAGGACACGTACGTATTATCCGTTCACAATCCGATGTCCACAGGTAGGTACAGCTAAAATCACCTTTCAATGCTATTTGATAGGGAAAGGTGATACATTTACCTGCACCTGCGGACATCGGATTGTGAACAGGATATATAGGTACCACTTTTTTCGTCTCGGTTTTACTTTGTTTGAGTATCCCATCATTACAAAACATAGATAATTCGAATTAGTGAATAAAGCTTCTTGGGATTAAGCAACAGTCAGCAACACAATCAGGTCGGTTCCAACCGACATGAGAACCGTTTTAAAACGGTAATTTCCAGTCGATCAATTCATCTGTCAATTAGGATGAACGTTCAACTTATCGAAAAATAGGTGGGCAACTGGAAATTACCATTCGAGAACGGTTCTCATGTCGCGGGTTGGAATAGAGCTGTAAACTTGTAAACAAATCTCGCTAACGCACCAGTTGATTGTTAGTTCCGCATAGTGACGTCACAAGCGCTACTCTCGCCGCAGAGGGTTGTTTGCTAGCCTCGCTAATTTCGGTTTTTTCTTTTCGATTTATCAGATCAGATGTTTTAATGCTTAATACGTGTTTTGTGGACCTAGAACCACCACTTTTTATTACAATTGAAAAATAGTGAACATTCCTATTGTCGTTACTTCACATAAGAGCGGCGCATAGCATTATAAAATTAAATAATCGAATAATTTGTTTCACGAAAGTATTAAAAAAGCGCGGAAACGAGTTCTTATGCTATTAATCGAGATTCTTGACCTCTAATTAGTCGAAATCGATACCCCACATGCAATATCTGAAAAATCAATAATTTTGCATAAACAAAAGCAAACAATATATATAAACAACAAAATCAAAATGGCGGCTTGGGTCAGGATGGAACTTCGGATGGGTCAACATGACTATACGTCACATTTCTACCTAGACGAATTGTTTCTGTCACTTGTGGTTTGTTTGCTATCCAGACCAACTGTATCTAAAATGTTCAGCCTGTTTGCAACTGTTTCCGAGATAATGACAATTAACAACGATTAAGTCAATTTTAGTAACAATCTTTATAATAAAATAAATAGCCTAGAAAATTAAATATTTTCAGTGGATCAGGTATTCGAGATGACCACCATTTTCTGCTAAGCAGAGCTCCAGCCGATCCCTGAACCCGTCTACAACGTTTAAAAGTAATGGCCCGAATTTCAGCAATAATTCTGACTTTTAAAGATTCTATGTCATGTGGACGTTAACGTAGAATTTGTTCTTCAAATATCCCCACAAAAAGAAGTCGAGCAGGGTTAGGTTCGGGGATCGCGCTGGCCACTCAACAGGACCTCTTCTACCTATCTAACGTGCTGAAAATTGTTCGTTTACCTATGTGTTGCCTAACATTTGCCGCATAATGCGCATCAGGTGCTCTATCTTGCTGGAACCATACCTGTTCGTTCACTCTATTATTTATACCCGCTTAAACCATTCTGCAAGAAGGAATTATGTGATCGTTGAGGATAATGTACGGCATTCAAATTACCATCTATGAAAAAAGGTCCCACAATATGTCTTCCAACTGCCCGCCCAAACATTAACTTTTCCGGGCCTCTGAGTATGAACTTACCTGGAGTCATTAAGTATTCTCAGCTGATTAATAACGATAATTGTGTCTATTTACAACGCCGTTTAAATGGAAAGTAGCTTCATCCAAGAAAATTATGTTTGTTGCGAAGTTATTATCGTTATTGCATATTTCCATCATCAGCTCACAAAATTCAGTTCTTCTATCAAAATCGTCCTCGTTCAACTCATGTACCAACTTTATCTTATAGGGATGTTACTTCTGCTTTTTGAACAAGTTTTTTACTGATTGATGAGAGTCATCAAAATCCATTGCCAATGTCCTAGACGATTGTGTTGGAGTTTCTTGTTTTTAGAGCATCATATCCAAAGCTTTGGTTGCTGTTTTAAGTCGACCTGATCTAGCAGCCTCCTTAACACTATCTGAAATTTTTTCAGCACTCGACACACAGTTGACTGATTTATTCGAGGCCTATTCGGATATATTTCATTGATTATTCCACTCATGTGTTAGAAATCCCATAAGACAAGTGACGATTTTCAGAATTACAGCGAAAATTCTCTTTTCCATTTGTTTAACTAGAGAGAATTACAGCGATAATTCTCCCATGTTATTGTATACATGGTTGTCATGATAATTTTTGATACAAACAAACGGTTCCTGATAGCAACCATTTATTTGCATTGATTGTTGAGATGTTCCAATCGTTTAATACATATTTGTTTCCATATTTTTTGCATTCTCATACGTGAAATAATCCTCTAATTACCACTTGAGGTTTAAAATGAACCAGATAATTTTGAAGCTCTCGTGGTATTATCCCCGACTATTTCACTAGAGTGTATTACACCGGTTATACAACTCACTGTACATTATTCCCATATGACACGAGAGGCTTAATAAGTGATAAGCCTTTTGGGATTATCGCGCTTGGTGGCAATATTGTTCATTTGCCAATAAAAATTTATAAAGTATTGAAGTTTAGCTCGTTGTATAACCTTCTGAATACCACTCGATGTTTCAGGATTACCTGATACTTTTACCTGACACTCAACGCGTTACCAGCAACACCACTCCTCCTTCGGAGTCGTGGTGTTGCTGCGTAACGCGTTTCGTGACAGCTAAAAGTATTATCCGGTAATCCGGAAACCTCTTGTCTAAGACATTCGACAATAAATTCGGTGTTCAGCTGACAATATTGCTACCTGGACAATACCAACAACATGATATTTCAGCGACCATTTTTTGACATTGTCAAACTGATATTTTTAATTTGAAGTTTTTATTCATATTTTTGCATTCTATTTATTTTCAAAATCTTACGTGAAATAGTCATGACAAATACCACTCCAGAAACAATTGTGTAGGCAAAATTGTTCTCAAGGTTTTATTCAAGTTTGTTGCTTTTCGGCAATTTCGCTCATGACATTTTTGACAAAATCACGAGCCGTCAGGCCAAGCAACAAACTTTCATACCTTTCGAAAATTTTACCGACAACATTTTTTCTCTTGTGATATTATATATGAAAAGTTGACAAACCTGATGTTGAGATCTCTTCATATTTCCGTAATCGCTCATTATTAAAATTTCAATTCGTCGTTTTTCATTGAGATGAGCCATAGTGCAAGCAAATTAAGAAATACTCGACAGAAAATTAATCAGGGACTCAACATTGACACCTCTTATTTCACTGTCATAAAAACACCTTGACACAACTGGTATGTATTAGAACTTTAAAATTCTTAAGTTAATTAGGAAAATTTTAATTTTTCAGCTGTCATTATCTCGGAAACAGTTGAAAATAGCTGAAAATATTAAATTAAAAAAAATCATAGTTTTCTCAGCAGAATCCAGATATGCAATCACATACAGGGTGTTTCATTTGAAAAAACAAAGTTGTTCTGGATAGCAAACATACCGGAAGTGACAAAAATAATTCGTCTAGGTAGAAAAGCGGGAAATAATTTACTGAGCAACTTTCATTAAGGTCATTTCTTCGTATACGAGGTAATTAAAAAGTTTCAGGTATTATTCGCGAGTTTTTTGCCACTCTGTAGAAACCACTATTTAGCCATTTGTGGTCAGTTAGGTGCTATATACTTTTTTGAGGCTAGTCTTGAATGTAGGTTAAAGTAGGTACCTCACTTTCCACAATGTTTTGGCAAAATGATATTTCGATAAAATAGTGTCATAGTTTTTTGACACTCAACGAAATGGATCATTTGCAGTTACGCCTTGAATAAATACTAACTTTTCATACAAGATGAATGGATAAATATTCAGGTATTAATTTTATTTCCAAAAAGCGATAAAGCGATAAAAGTCTACTAATTCAGTGACTAAAAAAGTGATGATTTATTTATTTTACCACTCACTTTCAGGCCAATTATATTTTAACAAGGAATCTAATATAAAATTACTTAAAGCAATTTTATAATCATTCAACATTCAAAATCCCTTCGCAATTAAAATATTTCGTAAATGTAATGTCCTGATGCTACATTAATTGCATTTTAACATTCCATAGAAATAAATAATTGTAAGGTTTGAACTATAAATTGCATTTGCAATTCGTTCAAGATATTTCGCAACACTTTAGTAGGTAATTATACCTTATTCCGATTTTTCCAGAACTTCTTTGCACGGTTTTCTTAACGTTTTAAAGGACAAATTGGACATGCTCTATAATGCTGATTACTGGGCCAATTAAGGTTAGTATCTCAACAAAATTTTGCCTCTCAAAGAAATAGGTACAAATTACAGTGAAATGACTAGGTTCAATTAGACATGGTAATAGAGATTAAGAAAAAAATTAAATTTTCATCATTCTCAGTCTAAATTTAGTAGGTAGGTACTTTTTCACATGCAATAGAGTTTGAAAAAAGTATATATTTCAGAAGAGTATAACTATCAAATTTACTGAAGAACCACAAATTATAGCGACAAAATTGGCAAAAAGTAATGAAAAAGAAGAGAAAAATGGTTAGAAAATTAAGCACAGCGGACGGTAGCAAATTCTAATCATTATAGCCGGCCATCATTTTTTATCCTATAGGCCTCTCAAATTCTAATTTTTTTATACCAATTAAGTTTATTAAATCACAAATTAAATTAATTTCCCCCTACACATTTCAACGTCCTACATTGAATATTTAAAAAATTAAAATAGAGAGGACTCAACTAACCTACTTGCACTCCGGGTAAAAGTATTATTGAAATGTTTCATTTGTAGGCACATATTGTTCAGATAGAATTCATTGTTTGTTGGAAAAATCGTTGTTTCATCTCATTCAACCAATTAATGCATTGCAAAATGTATACTATCGTAACCTGGTTTTAGTCTACAATATTCATTCAAGTGATATAATAGAATGTCGCTATTAAATAATCCTAGAGCTTGATTGTGCTTTCAAAATTATTTTTTTACAATATTAGGAAAAATTCCCACATATTGTTCATATTTATTTTAGATTGTTGCTGTTTCTTTGAAGATTTCTGATTTTATTAGTCGGATTATTTCGTGACTCGACTGAGATATAGGTACTGATAAGCTGAAGTAATGCTAAAGTGCAATTTTTCACATAATTCGCTATAGCCGAATGTAACAAACAACAAGCGGTACATGGACCATAGTTTCACACACGAGTGGACAAATCGGTTATTGTAATTTATGAACTTGGTCCATTCTCAGATAATTATCGGTGTTGATGCTTGTAAAAAGAAATAACCGTGGTATTTGACCGATTACGGGCAGTCTAGCTTGACAAACGGGCTTTTTTGTGGCTTTAAATATTGTCATTTTCAGGCAAAAGACTAAGTTATAAGTGGAAAATTTCTTCGTTATGGTCGATGGGAAAGATAATTATTATTCAAGATAATATTTCCGACGTTGACTTCAATTTTTAATATTCCATGAGAAAAATTCTCGGATTTGAGGTTAATTAGTGCACTAAGATTTTTTTTTCTTTTTTTAGCACAAATAATAAACTGGCATGAGGTGGACATTTTTAATTGGAATATTTGGAGCAATCCTAACAATAAGTCGTGCAGGGGACGATGGAAGCGAATCAGATGGGGATACTTCAAGAAAAATTTTGGGATCAAGGTAAGATTAACTGAACTGTAATTATAAGAAACGGTGAAATCAAAGATGACTAACTTAACTGCGGAAAGATCTGGGTGGCATTATTTAAATTTTACAACGGTTTGTTTTCCAAAACAGTTTATTATAATTCGATGTGGTTTTTACTCGGGTTCTTAGCAGCACACAGATTAAAAAAGTGTATACTTAACTGTCAATGCTAGTCAGTGGCGCACCCAGAAAATATGTTTGGGGGGGCCCTACATAGGTTGTGGCTTGTGACTGAAAATCTAAAAAAAAAATTGAGGTGTCAGGGTGCCACGCCCAAAATTTACCACATTTGTTTATACGTAAAAATACAGTTTGGGAGGGGCGGCCTGGGAGGGGACCCTGGGCCCGATGGTTCCCCCTGGATGCTTCACTGTCCAGGAAATCTGGGAAACTTTGGAAAATATAGATTTTTTTTTGAAATATCCAGAAGCTTTTGAGCTTTAACATACTAAAATTTTATTAAAAACAAACCAAAGATAGCGGAGTTACGAATTTTTTAATCCCAGAGAGATATTTTTACAATACAGACTATGGCCTGATTTTAGATTTTTTCCTAGAAATCTAGGATACTTTGGAGAATGAAGAATTTTTTATATATCCAGAAGCTTTTTAGCTTTCACATACTGAAATTTAATTGGAAAAAAAAACAAAGATACCCGAATTACGATTTTTTTAATCCCAAGGAGACACTAAGTGATATTTATAGGTACAATACAGATTATGGTCTGATTTTTGATTTTTTTCCAGGAAATCTAGGTAACATTGGAAAATGAAGAATTTTTTCATGTATCCAGAAGCCTTTTAGCTTTAACATAATAAAATTTGATCAGAAAAAAAAAACAAAGATAGCGGAGTTACGATTTTATTAATTCCAGAGAGACACTAAGTGATATTTCTACAATACAGACTAAGGCCTAATTTTGGATTTTTTTCCTGGAAATCTGGGATATCTACTTTAGAGAATGAAGATTTTTTTTTTATATTTCCAGAAGCCTTTTAGCTTTAACATACTTAAATTTGATTGGAAAAAAAACCAAAGATAGCGGAGTTACGATTTTTTAATCTCAATGAGACATTAAGTAATATTTTTACAATACAGACTATGTCCTGATTTTAGATTTTTTTCCTGGAAATCTAAGATACTTTGGAGATATTAGATTCTATATCCAGACGCCTTTAAGTTCAAAAATACCCAAATTTGATTGGAAAACAATCAAAGATAGTGGAGTTACAATTTTTTTAATCCAAAAGAAATGACTGATATTTTTGCCTTACAGTCTATGGCCTGATTTTTGTTTTTGTTTCCTAGAAATCTGGGAATTTTTGTAAAATAAAGATTTTTTTTATATATTCAGTAGCCTTTTACCTTCAACATACCAAAATTTGATAGGAAAAAAACCAAAGATAGCGGAGCTACGATTTTTCAATCCCTAAGAGACATTAAGTGATATTTTGACAATACAGATTATGGCCTGATTTTTGATTTTTTCCCAGGATCAGTGGCGCACCCAGAAAATATGTTTGGGGGGAGGGGGCCCTACATAGGTTGTGGCATGTGACTAAAAATCTAGAAAAAAAAATGGAGGCGTCAGGGTACCACGCCCAAAATTTGACACATTTTTTTATACCTACGTAAAAATAAAGTTTTGCAGGGGCGGCCTGGGGGGGCCCTGGCCCGATGGCCCCTCCCCTGGGTGCGCCACTGATGCTAGTGAACTGAGACATTAATTTAATGAATTATTTATGAATTTTAACCACAGCGGCGGTGAACTGTTGAGATCGGTGAGAAGTCACGTCTCTCAGCTGGAAAAAGTTTATTTATGAACACCTAACTACTTAAATAATGAATTTAAAACAATTCATAATTGGCGGGACCATTGGCTCGTAAAATATAAGTCAGAGTAAAAGGGTATAAGCACATAGTGGAGCGACAAGCAAAGTAGTGAGCAGTGCGGAGAGCAAAGGAGCGAAAAGTAACACACGAGATTAAATTGTTTGACACATAGTGAGGAGCAGTGCGGAGTTTAGCAGCGCTGTTAATATCGAGCAAAGCGACGCGTTCAAGCAAGCCTGATTTTTCTACTTTGCTCGTTTGTCTCTGTGTTGTAAAAATATACTTTGAATAATTTATTAATAAGTAGTATTTTTGTTAAAATTCCATTGTGAGACCAAAAGGATCCCCAACATCATAACCGATACATATTAGATAAGTTGTGGGATGATGTAGCAGGAGAAATGAAATCAACAATAAAGCAGGTGAAAAATGTATTACAATAATAATGGATTGCTGCTGGACCAATTGGGTTTATGTTAAAGTTAGTCCATTTTTTACCAATCTTTGTTCTATTTTCTCCAAGATGTAATAAAAGTTTTAATATTCATTCGAAGATAAGAGTGAAATTTTTCTGGATGTTGCCGTAATTCCTCATATAATTGCTGATATTCGCCTAATCGAACTCTGCTTCTGAGTTCTGTTTATATGGTGTGCACTACACCTTCTTTTTTTCTTTCTGTGTCTTCTCATCAAATACCAAACTTTTAAAGACGACGTTTCAGTTAAAACCAAATTATTAATTTTTATCTTTTTCACTCGAGTATTGACTCGCCACTATGTGCATACAATTCTTTCATCCACTCTCTGCTCAATTGATGCTCTGCTCTCCGCTCTGCTCGCCGCTCCACTATGTGCTTAGCCGATACGTTTCGAGTATCCGGATAAACACACATCAGTTGGCATCAAGGGATCTGATTCTGAACCGATCAAAATCAACGATTGCCGTAAATTCAGTTTCGGCTCTCACGACCGTGTAGAAAACAAAAGTTTAAAGGGTTATGTGCCTACCTATTCATAAAATTTTTAGGAACTACTTAATAAAAAAAAAACTGAAATTGAACATGGAAAACCGCAACGCTCGGACACGCCGATTTTTGATTTAAGGGAAATATTTTTCAGTTTTTTCCATCCCCGTAGATTCAACCCCCTAGCTAGGGGGAGAAACAATCCCCAAAATTTGAATAGGGGATAGGGGTCGTATCATACCTCTTTTTAAAGGTCTCATCGAGTTCTTTATGACCCTAGAATTTCGTCTTATTATTTTCATCGGTAACGGAAGGGAAGACAGCTTGTCAAACTCTTGGAAATAGACTATTTGTTTTAGTAGGAGTAAAAGCGGTAGATACTTACCTACCTTAAGGGGATTGAATGCGCCGTTTAAAATATATTGTAATGCACGTCGATCTATACAACTACCCAATAAGTTAATACTAATAAAGACGCGAGGTTCATCGCGATCATTGCATTGGGCTACTGTTGAGCCGGTCGGCACTGGATCCTTCATCACGGCGATTTAAAATGTATAGAAAAACAGGCGGAGGAAAGAGCCATGGGTTTTGCTGCAGGCATAACAGAGATAGACAAAATGACAAGAAGAATCAATTAAATTTCTACAAAAAAAAACTAGATAATTTTTGGAATTCTGGTTTGCGCCACATAAGAATGGCGCTAACTAAAAAAAACACCATAAATTGATTAACTTTCTGGTTTTTTTTTTCAGTTTAAATTACATTTTTGTAATTTTTCGAGAACTTGTTTCTATTATCGGATTTCTAAAAAGATAGCGCCATTCGTCCCTATATTATAAATCGAATGCAAAAAAGAAAGTTGATATAACTTCAATTGTTAAAAAAATAGGTTGAAATTAAGAATGCAATGCATTCCTTGTTTCATTCATCTCATTCCCACTAAGGAGTATTAATCGGAGCGGAAGAATACAATGATAGACTGCGTTAGGTGCTTCGCGCAGGAAAAAATATTTTGGCATTGAGGCGCATCCTCTCCCTTAATAAAAATACTTACAATTTACAATTCTCGTGTATACCTCATTAATAATAATAATAAAAAACCTCAATTTCAAGTATTTTTATTAAGGGAGGTAAGTATGGCTTTCACTCCCACTAAAACAGTAGTCTATTTCCAAGATTTTGACAAGCTCTCATTGCTTTACGGATGAAAATAATAAGACGAAATTCTAAGGGCCATAGAGAACTCGATGAGACCTTTAAAAAGAGGTATGACACGACCTCTATCCCCTTATCAAATTTGGGGAGTTGTTTCCCCACTAGCCAGGGGGTTAAAGCTACGGGGATAAAAAAAACTGAAAAATACATCCCTCTCAAATCAAAAGTCGACATGTCTGAGCGTTTTTCCAGATTCTCATTCCAAATCCCATAAATCGGGGTGGACTGTTTTCCCTGGGACACCCTATATAAATATTACCAACCAACAACATTCCAAAAAAGCACAAAACAAAATACATGATAACAAATTACTTTATAATAAGAACTTTTTTAATGTACTGGCGAAATATACAGGGTGTCCGTTTTAAGTGATACCACTATTGCTATCTCTGAAACGGTATGAAATACGAGGTCGGTTAAATTAGAAAAAAGTTGCCTTTTTTGATGCCCATTCAAGACTCGTTTACAGTGTTGCCAAATTCCTTTCAGTTTATGAAATACAGGGTGATTTCCGAAAAACGCCTAAAAATATTTCATCAATTACCAATTTAAATTTGAAAGTTTCATAATTTTTATCGCTCTACAACATAGCATCTTCAAATTTCAAATCTGATGTTTCGTGATAGAGCTGCCATCACCAACTTAATTTTTTTAAATACGGACCTGGAGTTTTTATGTCATTTTTAGAAAGCTCCCTTTATTCCCTTCTCAACGATATACCTCTTAAGTATGATTGGCCGACGTTTCTGCTTTAAAAGGTGATCATCAGTGATTTTTACCAAAATTTTACCTTAATTGGGCCCTGGTATTCGTTATTTGTAACAAAGACGGTCTAACAAGTATTCTTTTCCTTTTATTTAGAACACTTAGAATCATCTTATTATAAACAATATTGAAAATAATGACTTACAAACTAATTATTATTGTGAATATGAACTCAAATGTCCATTATTCCTTAAGCATCATCTGCAATTTTTCACAATCTTTTTTTTTGATATTATTTAATAATGTTTTCATGCAACCGTACGCGAAATTCAATTTCGCGGCCGCCACACCTTACCTGGTGTGTATACCATGACCGCGAAACTTTTCAGCATTATCGAGATTATCTTGCCTCCGCCGCAAGGAACAAGGACATTTCGCGGCCTTGGTATACAAATAACTATTATTTATTGTAGCACATGCAGCCCTTATCCCCTCTTTGAATTCTTGTAATGTCTGGTATTTTTGTTAACTCCATAATGAAAATCACTGTACTCTTATTCATTTAACAATTATTATGAAATAAATAAATAATAAAGAAATGTTTGACAGGTTGCACAGCTGTCAATTTAATTTTTTTCAAAGCATTCTTTGATGAAATTTATTTATATTCAATATCAGTGATGCCAACCCGAATTTGTGAAATTACAAAATATGTACGTAATTAGTTTCTAAGTAATTATTTTAATTATTGTTCATAATTAGATAATTTTAAGTGTTCTTACAAAATTATTCTGTTAATTTTGTTCTAACTGATAAAAGAAAAACGTACTTGTTAGACCGTCTTTGTTACAAATAACGAATTCCAGGGCCTAATTAAGGTAAAATTTTGGTAAAAATTACTGATGATCTTTTCGAGCAGAAACGTCGGCCAATCATACTAGAGGTATATCGTTAAAAAAGAGTAGAGGGTGCTTTCTAAAAATGACATAAAAAATCCAGGTCCGTATTTGAAAAAATGAAGTTGATGATGGTAGCTCGATCACGAAACGTCGGATTGGAAATTTGAAAATGCCATGTTGTAAAGCGATAAAAATTATAAAACTTTCAAATTTAAATTGTGTCCCGAAAGTCAATAGTTTTCAAAATAATTGATGAAATAGTTTTAGGCGTTTCTTAGAAGTCACCCTGTATTTCATAAACTAAAAGGAATTTGGCAATACTGTAAACGAGTCTTGGATGGACATCAAAAAAGGCAACTTTTTTCTAATTTACCCGACCTCGTATCTCTTACCGTTTCGGAGATAGCAATAGTGGTATCACTTAAAACGGACACCCTGTATATCACCTAACTATCCTTTTTCTTTGATCTACATTTGGACATAATATGCGTCAGTTGGGCCAATTCTCTCTTATGATCGCTTCTCGGATGCACAATTAAATAATTTGGAAGATATTTTGTTGTGCGTCCATCTTTTTGGAGGACGTCCCTCGATATTTTGCTCAAATCTGGTACCTATCTACTGCTTTCGCAACATCCTCGTGTTATTTACTTTTGCTATTTTTATACCCATGTGCTTCTTTTGTGATCCTTCATTCCACGTCTTGCTTCTTTTGTGAATTTCTGTTTGTTGGAATCCTTTTTCCTAGTGAGCGACATGTAAGTTCGTTGTAATTTTCCAAATCTATTCGTTATTATTTTCAGAGAAACTCATTATTTTAAATACATTTTCATACATGTTACCGGTTCTAAACATTTTCATGCGATTATTTATTGTAGGTCCCATATAACATTAAAAAATGCTCTGATTTTGATGGTGTGCTAAGTACTTTTTGCTTGTTGTCACTTCGAATTTTCAGTTTTTTGGAAAATATTGAGAATTGAGCATTTTGAGGGTACGCTTCCAATACTTTTTTTTTACTTTCCACGTCATCCAAATTATTCACAAATTAACAAATCTTCACATATTAGTGAATTTTTGCAACAAAAAATTGTTTTTTTTCAATACCTAGTGTTTTTCATATGTTGGTATATTTATAGGATCAAACGAATCTATAATTTGCAAGATGCCACTGGTGAGAGGCTAATTTAATTTACCCGGTATATGCAAATATTTGACAGCACACAATGTTATCCATAGACCACAGCCTCAAGTCACTTCGTTCACTTCCAATTGCTTCCAGTACTTCTTGGCAGTTGTCAAACAGTTGAAGCAATGGTTAAATTTTCATCTAGCTATAGGTGGTCAAGGGTCATATCAAAATCGAATAAGAGGATCTAAGACCCAGGACTGACCATGCATAAGAAGTTGTCGTGAAAATCCCACGTTGAAAATAACTGAAATTAAGGTGCGACCATGAGTCGGAGGGTTGATGGATCGGAAGAGTACCGAGTAGGTACCTACTAAAAACCAAAATAGATTTTTGTTCTCTGAGTGAAAAAGGATGACTTGGATCTTTTAGGATGATTGATGTTGATGCACAATTCTGGATTCAAGCTCATTTCTCCCTATCATTTCTCCCTATGGTGTTTTTCTATGACCAATGTTGATAATTGCTTACATTGGGAAAAAAATTTCAGAATTTTTATTTTGACTGTAAATTCTATTGATACCCTTCCTTACAAATCACTTAGAATATATCTCTAACTAGTACTAAAAAGTATTACCTTTTTGAAAATGAGCATAAATTTGTCATTGTCAGAACTGCTAAATCAGCTACTTACAATGCGATCTTCACGTCCTGTGTCTACGGATTGGGGCGATCATAGTCAGGCGAGAGCACCGACCCTCGTGGAACATCGGCTTCCTAGTTCTCTAGTTATTGAGTGATATTTGCCAATCTTCACGCCCAAGATTCTTGCTGTCGAATAATTTTAATCCAGTTTACAAGCAATTTCTTGATACTCCGCTTGAATTTTCGTGTGAAGTAATCCTTCATGCCAGAATCTTTCGTTTGACATCTAAAAAGACCACAGGTGTCTTATTTCAACTAAATCCATTTGTGGTATGTTCGGTTAGTTCGAGCGTCTATAGCTTGGTCGAATGCCTGATCTAAGTTCAAATTGTTCTCCAGGAATCAATTCCAGCTTACTCGCACAGTATAAGCAGTTAGACCTAGATGTTTGTTTATTAGCTTTAATCAAATTTTGACCATGAACTATTTGTTCAAGTGTTTGGTTTTGTCTGTGCTTTTGCATTTGTATGTTTTGTTTTTTATTTTTTCAGCTTTGTCCACAAAATTGTAAAATTTTCTGACAATAAAGCAAATTCTTTCTTTCTTTCTTTCTTTCCAGGTCATCAGATTCCTGTCGGATCGTGGAATTTGTAGCTCTCTCTGACAGCTTGCCCAAAAGGGCATGGGACCATAGTCCTGTAATTTTTCTTTCTAATCCTTCCTGCTCTGCTTAGCACAATGTCCTCCACACACTTCCAGCACTGTGGGAAATAGATTTAATCTCAAGATAAAATTGCTGATTTTAGGGACGCCCAGTATAAAATATTGTTATGTAAAAGATAGCTTTAGGTATATTTGGCATAATACTCTATTAACTATTTACGTATAAGGAAAATCGTTTTTTAAGGAATTTCCTTGTATATGCTTCATCTTGGAACACCATGTAGCTACTTTTACTACTATTTTTTTTTTCTAAAACTTTACTGTTATAAATTTCAAGACTTTTTTTATAAAACTTCGGTAGCTATGTTATTTTTAATACCAATTATCACTTTTCTTTAAATTTCTTAGCATTTTCGAAACCTGTCGGGTTCGCCATTTTTTAACCCCCTGTAAAAAATATACCTACGAACTTTCAGAATGACAAGTCAATATGGTTTAATATAGTACCTCACTACACACACATTAAAATTTATTTTACAATTTTAGCACGACTTAAAAACGAAAAGTCATATGGCCCCGTTTAGAAATTACAGTGAATGCAAGAAAGGGGTAGTTTTCGATGCAATTTACAACTTCTTCGCACATTAGGCAAGTGCGTGCTCGCTTAATTTTCAAGCAAAAAATTCGAACAAAAAAGCATTGGAGAGTGCATTTCATTAGCAATAATGCGGTGTTTGAAAAATTGAAATAGGATTATGCATTTGGCCGCTGCTGCATCAAATGAGCGCAAACAAGTGAAACGTTGATTCAGTGACCTTGAATAAAAACATGCTCGTATTCAAGACGTTGCAGAAAAAAAATATTTAGAAGATAAAAGGGTGCTGTCGCTGAGTTTTTTATAGCAAAAAACTTCAGCAACAACAATCATTTGAAACTTTTTGCTATTGGACCATCCCTTTGAGCAGCGTTCTCCATAAACCGCAAATTACCCCTAAAAACCACCCCTAACTAAAAACCCTAGGGAAGTACAAGGTCGCAAACTCAATATGTTATTAAGCACATAAAAATGAACCGATCCCCCCAAAAAATGTTAACTTCTAATTATGTTGAGGTAAACTTCCTTCATTGCTTGGCCTAATGTTGGAAATACCAACATTTATGCTCTTTACTTTTTCTGGTGGCGGAACTCATTTTGGCCGATGCTTTTTTCATACAGGATGCTGAACTTGTAACCATGTAAAACCTTGAGAATTTAATACAAGAATTTGGAAAATATGTCACGTCGCGTCGTACGATGATTTTTTTGCGTGTAGGGTGGATCAATGCTACACCTCTGGATGTTTTTTCAATTTTTTTATATCTAGCGATGCTGTGAAAATACCTATAACGGTTTTGGTCACGCTTGTTTCTTTTTTTTTAATTCTGTTATTCAATGTGGAATTAGGCACGAGCAGGACCAAAATGAGACTTTCATCACATGCATTATACTTGGGAGTGATTCAATAAAGAATTAGGTAAGTTGTGTGTTGCAAAGGTTCTTGATCGAAATCCGAAAAGTCTAACGCAAAGCAATATCGGGCAAAAGGAGGTACGTTGTGTTTCAAGAAACCGAGTTTGAACAGTGAGGAAAAGCGGGCAATAGCATGCCCGGATGAAATAGAAATCTTCAGGAGATTGACAAACGATCCTTCTTTCTGGAACGAACAGTAGAGAAACCACTTCTTCAATCTGAACCCCTCTGATGACCCAGTGTTGATTTGGAGGTGGTGAAAAGTTTTGAATGATTGAACATTCTCGCCCAAGTTACATTTGGCGTTGGACTTGTTACGGTTCGGGGCGGTATTGTGATATTTGTTATTATCAGGAACCAGAGAGTAGACGCTAATACATTTGTACATTATAAATGTCAGTTTGTTTAATTTTTTTTTTTTTTCGACATTGAGTTTTGAATTATCTGGTTTGTTCTACATCATACATCATCTCTACCGTGTACCTGTGCAGATCCAAAATTCGAATTTCACCTAAACATAATTTCTCTATCGTTTTTCCGCGATCGGTTGCAAGTTCGTGTAGCTCCAATAGCGGATCTCCACGTGAAGTCCCTATTTTTTTTTAAATTAACGTGATAGGCATTTGATTTAGACGCTACTTGACTTCTGACCAAGGAGATAAGGAAAATAATTTCTGTATAACCATCTCCTCAGCGCCCTGAATACTGAATATAATAATATTTTCCACTGTGTCGACTTTTCAATCTCGTTAACGACCTTATCCAGAAGCAGAGATTATATTTCAGCCCACAAGTACCCTCTAGTAACGGGATTTTCGTTGATTCATTTTTCCATTCCCATTTTAATGACTCCCCGAAGCAAATTGTCACCCAATGATTGAGGAACCTGATAGGGATGCAATTTTTATTGTGGTATCTCCAGTAGACCTAATCCACATTATCTCTCTCTTTTTCTTTGTCAACCTCTATTTATCCAATCCTGGATGAAGGTATCTTCTAATTGTTTCCATCTATCTCATCCAAAGTTTGCCTGTCACTGTCTCAATGTCCTCCACCCATTTTTTTCGAGGTCTTCCCATGCAAGAAGCATGTCTCCCTTGGTCTCCATTCCAGGATTCTTCATGTCCCTCTGTCGTCCTCGTCTCTGGCTATGTGGCCAACCCATCGCCATTTCATCTTTGCTACCTCCTCCACAATGTCCCTGGCTTTCGTTTTGCATCTTATCTCGGTGTTTCTAATTTTGTCTCAGTGATATTCCAAGCATATTTTTTTCCATTGCTCTTTGGGTGGTTTCCAAATGTTCAGCGGACTCTTTGGTGAGGGACATGGTCTTTAATCCGTAGGTACACACCGGTAATATGCAAGTTTCGTATAAGTACTTTTCTTTTTAGGGTTATGGGAATGGATTTATTTTTCTCGATTTTCACAGGCTAGAGAATAGAACATTTGAGGCGAGCTTTTCAACATCCACAAACTCTGGTAGAACCTTTTTTGCAGTTGCATGAGATGACTCTTAATAATTAATGATATGTTCTTAATGAATGATAGCCAGCAGCATCTTTTGTCGGAGGCAACGACGTAAGATTCACGTTTTTTTTTTATGGAAGATTAAATAAGGCGCTGGTATCTTACTTCTACTAAATTATCTGAGGAATTATTTCCACCGTACAACACCACCAAAAACCTTTCGCCAGCCTCTGCAACTTCATCTTCTTTGGCATGTGGCATGTGGCCTGTGGGTTAGTGAAAATGTTGATATCTACGCAAAGATTCGGATTTTTCTGTAGAAGTTCCACAAGTTGTAAACATTTTGTTGATACCTCTGGTTATCCATTATTGGCGTTTCGTTAGGAAACGAGTATAAGCGCGATATAAATAAATAAGATTCCAGGACAGAATACACAAATGGCTCTGTTGTATTTTAGTATGTAATATATACAGGGTAGGGTGACACTTTAAAAATTTACAATAACTATATCTGAGGCACCAAAAAAAAAATATGGAAACTCGCTGAAACTAATTTTTATAATTGGGAGGAGGAACCAAAATGATATAATAACTAACCTGTTTTCACCTACCTACCCCCTCACTTGAATCAGATGAGTTATCACATGTATTGGTCGTCGATTTTTAACTGACACTTTCCGTATGAGGAGCGAGGGGGTGTTTCATAATATGGCAAAAGCAGGTGTGACGTCAGGTAACCATTGGAGTTCTAATGTAGGGAGCTACCAGCTCACATTCCGTCCGAGTATCAGATTAAAATCGACGGACAATAGTGGGTTGCTATTCAAGATTATTTGGTAGGGAGGCTGAGGGTGGGGGGTAAGTGAAAACAGTTATCACATCATTTTAGTTTCCCCTCCCTATAATAGAAATTGTTTTCAGCGATTTTTGATTTTTTTTTTTGTTTCTCAGATAGCTAATTGTAAGTTTTTAAAATGTCACCCTGTACATTAATTACATATCATACATTTAAATAAATACAAATTTATATAATTTAATGAAAATATAGTAACTTAATGACATTTTCGCACCTACTCATGAATAAAAATTCAATATCGAAAAACTTTAAAAAATTGCAATGTTTTTCTTTTACCCTGGTTTTTGTAGCTATAGCTCATTACAGATAACATTGTAGAAAATTAAATCTTGATTCTTCGGTTTAGGACGGAATATGGAATATATGTCTGGATTTCTCGCAACGTCAACGTTTCGTGTTTAATTTTGTGATCGGTACTAACTATGAAGGTCGGTTTCAGTGTTTGAAGGAATACCAAAGAGAAGTGATGTAATGTTTGTAAAATAATTTCAATCTGCTTTGTGCTCATTTGTCACTGTGTTGGTCCCTAATTCTATTTTGTTTGTCAACCCATGGACATCCAGCAGGGTTCTTGTAAATTTATTCGAAAACCTCGCCAGGGGCCTTATTCTGTAAGGAACGAACCGTTCGATTCGGTAGAATTTCTTGGATTGTGACGTCATTTTCGGTTTGGTTTTCGCGCTACCAAACCGAAAATGACATCACAATCGAAAAAATTCTACCGAATCGAATGGTTCGTTCCTTACAGAATAAGGCCCCAGGGGCCTTATTCTGTAAATAACGAAGCGTTCGATTCGGTAGAATTTCTTCGATTGTGACGTCATTTTCGGTTTGCTAGTGCGGAAACTATTCCGAAAATGCCGAAAATGATGTCACAATCGAAGAAATTCTACCGAATCGAACGGTTCGTTCTTTACAGAATGAGGCCCCGGTGACTGTGCTTCACCTTTTTGAAAAATTTATCGTGTTTGTATTGAGTTTTATATTTTATAATGTGTATTTATATTTTATATTTTATATTCTTGTATCTACTATTTTTTTCGTATATTTTTTGTATGTTTCTAATTTATTTTCAGTTTGATACGTTCAAAATATGTTATTTGTTTTTTGCTTTGTATTTTTTTTGTAGCCTTGAAGAAGTGTTTAATTAAACACGAAACGTTGACGTTGCGAGAAATCCAGAGTTTTATTCCGTCCTAAACCGAAGAATCAATATTTAATAACAATTTTTGAGGACACGAATTATTTTCTAAGAAATTGTAGAAAAATTCAATTTTTTCTATTTTTGGTTTGTACGTTTTTTCCCCAAAGTTGACCGTTCACGAGTTATATTGAAAAAAACATTTTTGTGCACACTAAATCCAAGATGGCGGTGAAAGCCGGCGCCCCCCTAGGTCGAAAATTCAAATTTTTGCTTAGGGCTTCAAGCTGCGGGTCTTATTTTCCCTCTAATGCCTGGCCTATGGTAGCTATACCGAGTTAGATTTTTGATCGTGGAGATATTGTCGAGTCCCAGAAAACCACTATTCAACTATTCAATTTCTCTGGTAATTGATTTATGATGTCACATAATGCCCATTTTATAATACATTATTTAATAAACAGAATCTCTAAACTGTGGATAAATACACCACAACTATTTCAACTTTTAACCTATTTAGTTATCGCAAGTATCATCATAAAGCAAATGTCCGGCAGCAGTCTCGCCATTCATCCTTGTTTAACTTGCCTTTAGCCCTTTAGGCAGTGATGCCAACTCTAGGGATTTGTCCCTAGTTCTAGGGATAAATATGCAAAGAAAAATTGTCTAGGGATATAGATAAATTCTAGGGGGTTTTCTGATATTTTTAATTTTTCTCATACAATTTAATAAATTTTAAAAAAATAAATAAAATGTGTTTTTTTTTTAAAGATAAAAGTCAAAATGACATTATGTTGGCAATATAATGTAAAATTGTCAATGCTTTCAAATTTTTTATGTAGGAAAGGCTTGTGTTGCCAACATAGTTACTAAATTTTTGACTTGGGGAATTATCTTTAAAAAAAAAACAGACTTTATATAATATTATATAGTATTACATATTCTTAAAAAAATCGGAAGTGACCTTATTATTGGTACATCTGAGTAATTACATACAACATACAACAGTGTAATTTTTGTATGTTGTGAAGTACTCTTTGCTTTTCGTGTAACGTGATGTGTGTGGGGATTCCCGCAACAATCGCATCGAATCAGAAGACAGTTGTTAAGAGTCTGTCGTATCGCCACCCCAACAGTGACGTCAGCAATGTTGTATTGCTTTTGGAAATTCTATGTTGTTTTTTAAAAACTTGAGGATTATTGCGATTAGTTTTTAAAATATGATTTTTTTTCTTGTAAATTGCAAGTATACCTACATTACATATTACAATTATTATTAGGTTATTGTTATGATAATTCTAAAATGAATTTGAGAAAAATAAATTTTAGGGAATTCTAGGGATATATTTTTTCAAATCTAGGTATTTCCACATCCCATCAGTTGGCAACACTGCCTTTAGGTTAATTATATAGACGAATGAATTGAACTGAATTTCATCTTCGACTCTGTGTAGCTATGAATTTTCTTAAACTGAATAAATCTCACACTACAGATTTTAAACAAAATTTTCTCCGGTCCTTTTATTACGTTAGTCAATTACCACTACAATGAAATTTTGTAGAATAAAACGGTGTCGTGACCAAAAAATCTGTCTGTACCTTAACAGTTACTTATTTATTCATGCTTAACAAAATATCTGACCACGAAATTTATCTATATCTAGAGCTATAGGCAACTGAAAATACAATTTAGTCGGAGTTTGGGTTAGTAGAAATATTTGAGATTGTAGCACCCTAGTGTATACCCATATGAGGTTTATATCATTATTTTGAATAATCATTTGTAAATTGTAAACAAGCTGTTGGGTGTCCCAGAAATGAACTTTGTTATTTTTTTTTTTTTAATGAACACACGTATTTTCTGTTAGTTTTATCCCACTGGCCACTGGAATCAATCGATCACTTGAATATACCTACCTATTTACATACTCTTATTAGATTTCCAGAATTTGTGTTTCCAGTTTGTGTTCTAATGGGCTTTTTATCATTTTCAACTAACTTTTTGGGTAATATGAAAATAATGTGAGGTAGAAATGATAGACATTAGAGAGTTATTGGACGTGCAATAAGGACAAGAAGTATTTAAATTAGTCTTATTTTGACATCTACGCATGCGTATTTCGTATTTGTATCTGAAAATAAGGATTCCCTTAATAAGGTTACCTACTGCTTGTCTTTATTTGTGTACGGTTAGTGCGAGGCAGTAAACTTCCCTTATTTCAATATTTCTAACATTTTTGACGACTTTGACGTTTCGCTTTTTGACGATGACGTAATTTTACTTAGAGAATTTGTTTTTTACAATGGTTTTTCATTTTACTGTAGGTAACATCATAAACTGGGTATCAGTAGAAATTCACAAACAAAAATAAACACTTTTTGAGGTTGAAATTTATAAACGTAGCTATCAGCTGTCAAAATTATGAATACAAAATAAGTTTTCACTTAACACCTACTACAGTCTTCCAATAACTGAAGAATGATTGAATAACATTGCGATAGGCAAAAAAACCCAAAAATAAGATCGCCATTTATTTAAATCAAAATATTCCGATCGGCTATGGAAAGAATCATCGAAATTTTTGGTCAGTTGGTCATGTACGGAATGTCCAAGAAGCAGTTGTGTCCAGTACCTAGTTATTAAAAAAATTTGGACCTCATAAGGTGTTCAAGACAGGGCCATGCAAAGCACGCGCGGGCCCAAGTACAGTCATTTCGACGGGCCCCCCTAAAGGGACCCAAACATTTTTGAGTGTCACGACTGCCCAAATTTTTACCCAAAAGTCGCTAAAAAAGCACGCCTCGGGTATAATTTCTTTTAGGTATTTTTAAAGTGAAACCTCGATATTTGCTTTACGAAAATTCTGATCGCGTAAGGGGAGTATGAACAGCGTATCACCGACGACCGGAATGGGGATACGCACACGCTTGTCGCTTGATTGAGAGAAATACATTCCATGATTGAAAATTCGAATTAGGTAAATTTAATCTCCGGTTGAATAAAGTTGGTGTTAAATGATGGTTTATGAATGTAAGATCGGTTTTGCTCTAAAGTTAACCGTTTAGGATTCATAGCCTCTCAAAGTTACAAAAAAAGTAGGTAAGTTTATTCAGTTTCAACTGTCAATATTTCCAAAACAGTTAAACTCAGGTAAAGGGTAGATGTATCACATGAAATCTGCTAGGAATTTTACGTTGTAGAAATACAATCCGAATGTTCAATAATATACAGAGTACAGAGTATTCCATTTAAAATGGGAGAGTTGGACAACGCAACGACATAGGTTCCTAAAGTTAATAGGTTGCCTGGTAATGGGTAACTTGATGACGCATCCTGGGTGCCTTATCTAGATTTGCATTATGTTGAGACACCTACACAGATGACGTCATAGAGTTATCAGGTAACCTACCTCTACCAAACAACCTTGACCACGACCAACTTTTCTGAAACACTCTGTAACTAATGCTTCCTCCAGCTCAGGAGCATTATTTGAAGAACATATATCTGAAAATGAAATGTCTTGTGACATTCAATAAAATCACGATGATCTGGTAGTTCATGGCTCAAACGTTTTAGGTTTCAAAATATTCTGTATTGCTGAGTCTATATAGGTAGGTACTTATAAGAATTAGTTCATAAAGAAGTCAAGTTGAGTATTTGAAAATCTAATAAAATCGACTATTTCCTTCTATGGTACAGTTAATTATTATCTTGCTAAAATTAACGAGTTAACTCCATAATCCAGGCCACTGGTAATTTAGGTAATAAATAAACATTTATTAACGCGAACGGCGGCGTGCGATAACTAAAAAGCACTAGGCGGATGAGAACTGTTTAATTATGGTATTTTAATGATGTAATTAAATAAAAATTTATAATGGTTTGTTTTGTGTAATTTTGTTTAGAATGCTTTGGTTTGCTTTTCGTACCCGTTATACAATAATTTTTTAGTATTATGTCTTCCTTTGTATAAAAATTATCTAGGTGTTTGATAATTTTTTAAAAATATTGACCTTGGTTTCCACCAACTATTTTAGGAGAGAGCCTTATAAGTATTCCTTAAACTGACATTTCTCCATGTAAAAATGTCATTTTATTTACGACTAATGTATAATGTGCGTATTAAATTTGTGATTTTGGCAGTATAATGACATATGTTATTCCTCCAGGGATTAATGACGAGTAGCGGGATTAATGGTCATTATTCCACAAAAGTGTCAGTGTCAAACGTGTAGTGCTTGTGGATTTGTATTGAAAATTATGAGACGGATGAAATTTGTTCATTGAAAATCTCGAATAAATTAATTTGTCGTAAATAAAGTAGAGTATACTACTCGCAATAATGGCTATTATTCCCTCGGAATGTTACTCCCTCGCCGCTAACGCGGCTCAGTTCGTAATAATCCTCGGGAATAATAGCTATCATTATTGACTCGTGGTATAATCTACTATTATAGTCCACTAGGCAGTGAAGTTTTTCAGCGCTTATTTTTCCCAGTTGGTGTATATTAAATAGTTTGTTCTCTTGGTGATACAAAACAAGAATATTTGAGTTTCGCAAAAATTTTCGGATGGGTTCACAAGATCAATGAAAAATTCAAGTACACTTACTTTCCCAGTCATAAATATTTCACATTCACTACAATAAAACATAGTATATGAAAATAGCAATTTGGCTTATCGCAGATACTGGAAAGTGAGACTGGCTGAAATTTTTCGGATCTTCAATTTTTCACTTGCCAGACGTATCCATACTCACAGATAAGCCTGTCTATTTTTTTAACTTCAGTAAACTTCTCATTAGTAGACCTATTTTTATCACTGGAAAAAGAAAGGGCCGTGCATTCGTAAGCTCTAACGCATTTTGCGCCTCAACCCATCGGAAAACCCCCCCTAAAAATATATGAATTTTGCTTAGAATTACTAACCCTACAATTCTATCCATGTTGTCTGACTGGGAGAATAAGTGCCGAAAATCGTCACTGGCTCCTAGACTATTAGGGAATACTTATCGTTAAGGCTCCCCTAAAAATAGTTGGGGGAAACGGCCATTTATTCCCACTTATATCATGAAAAATAAAATTTCTTATGATGCAGAGCTTAGGCAAAATAAAAAAGTTTCAATACCACTTTTTCAAAAAATTACAAGCACAGGTTATAGTGATATTTTTGACATAGTGACTATGACTCCACCTGCACCGCCATCACATATAGATACAATTTACACAACACTCATGGTAGCTGCAGGATGCGAAGAGAATGTATTATTGACAACAATTTATGCAACATTCGATTTACCATTCTGTATGAGGCCATAAAAGGATTCACAGGTATGATGTTTTCTGACCCAACACTGTCAAAGCTGAGGAAGATTGTAGTTAGGTAGGACGTTTTCACCTTTTGATGTCTTAACTAGGATGTTTAATGTATAGGTTACATAATGGCTGACTTTGAGACTGACCCTGGTCTCCAAGTGCTTATGTCTCGGTCTCGAGTGTACGCCGTAAATTCAACAAAGCACATTATGTCCATGCTTATAGTCGTGATGGAGAGCGCAAAGTTTGGTGGCTCGAGCTCTTTACAATATTATTCTTAGCAAGATGGAAATAACGGACGAGGAGAAGGAAGCTTCTGAACGAATCATAGCGAGTCTATGTCACATATAAGGCACGATTGCATCTAGCTGTAGTTGGCTGAAAATTTTGTAGCTCACCAGATTATATGCTAATTGAATAAACTGCATACAGAGAGTTTGACATCACTTGAGGCATCGTTCAAAGAAGGTTTACAGAAGCAGTGCTCAACTCTTATGTTTAACTAAAACCAGCTATCACTAATAATAGAAGCATTGGAGGACTTCACAGGCGTAACATTAATTTCCTCTGAACATCATGTTGATGCTAGAGATTCTCGCATAAAACGAGACAATAGCGCGATTGGGAAAATACAACAGGCTGATGTTGGACGGGTTCACTGCATGGGTGCGATAATGACCTTATGCGATAATAGGTACCAGCGCCATCTCTAGAAAAGGTAAAAAACAATTATCAAAGTTAATAGCGAGGTTGATAGAGACTGAACATTCATTGAAGGATTGCATAAAAACCTTCAATAGTCCGAGCTCCACAGCAGTAGATATAGAAAAGGCAGGAGAACGTCTATTCTTGTCTTAATATCAACAATGGATGGCAGTGTCTCTTGACTCACTAAGGTACCATTTATTCCAGAAATCGCTTAGGTCACAGCAAGACTCTCATTCCTTCCACCCGTTCTAGTTCTTCACAGCGTTTGCGTAGGGTTTCCTAAGTACAGCAGTGGCTTGGGAACAACTTAGTTCCCGGAAGCGGGGTTGGATCCATCAAAATAATTGGCACCTGTCCCTGTAGCGATACCTAACATGATCTCTTGCTCCTGCGAAGGCAATCGATCTACCCATCAATGTTCTAGTGTGGAACGTGGAGTAAAATGTTCTGCACTATGCAAAGTATGTGAAGGAAGAAATTGTAGCCACGCATACACTTTCACATTTTCAGTTGGTAAAAGTGGTAATGTTCTTCAGTTCGGGGACGTAGATGAGGAATCAGACGATGATCCTGATATTGAAAATTCTCCGAACTTTTTCTAAACCAAACCAATATAAGATATTAGAAGGACGTCGATGGTGTCTATCTTTTTTTTTAGGGCAATTTTTGATGTCAAAACAATGGAAAACTAAAACTTGTAATATTTAGTTTTTCTAGAAGGAAGGGTAATTCAAATAAATTTTAAAAAAATTCAAGTCCGTTTTTAAATAAAGATTTTATGCAACCGTCCGCAAAATGAGCTTTCGTGGCCGCTACACAGGCCGCGAAATTCAATTTCGCGGCCGCCACACCTGACGTGCAAAATGTGTCCAATCCATAAAGTGTTTCTGTAACTTTACATAATTTTTATAGTCGCACAAAAAATAGTGTGTATACCATGACCGCGAAACTTTTTATCGTCCTCGAGATTATCTTGCCTCGGCCGCGAGCGGCCTCGGCGATAACTTTTCTCTACGTACGCTAAATGGCACTTCGCGGCCTTGGTATACAACAAATAACTCTTATGATGATTGCCATAAAACGAAATGTCGGATTAAAAATTCGACAACGCCATCTTGTAGGGGAGAAAAAGTGGATACAATAATATTCAACCGGCTCAGGAAATGCCACTTCCTCCTGAAAAGCTTTCTATGGCTTCCTCCACACTTATTTGATGTATTCGATGAACAAATTCTTGCTTTCTCATTTAAGTGCCTCGTCCTCTCCGAACGTTGGCAATCATTAGCGCTATCTGTACTTTGTCGACCGCTTTTCTAAAGAGACTTGTAGTCTCACCATACCATTGTCGCAAATTATTTAGCCACGATATTCTTCGACGCCCGGGTCCTCTTCTGCCTTCGAACTTTCCTTCCATTATCAGTTTGAGAAGTCTTTATTTTTCGTTCCTGAGGATGTGTCCAAAGTATTTCAACTTTCGTGTGAGCATGACTTCGAGATCTTTTGACATTCCCGCAAGCACATCCACATTGCGCACTCTGTCCATCCAGGATATTCTCAGCAATCTCAGCATCCGTCGATAGGTCCACATTTCGAAAATTTTCAGTTTTTTACACAATGTGTCTGTTAGAGTCCACGCCTGAATTCCATAATAGAGGATACTGAAGACGTATCAACGTAGTACTCGAGTGCGAACGGAGAGCGACAGACTTCGGCAAGAGAACACGGGCTCCAATTTTACAAATGATGCTCTGGCTTGCTCAATTCGGGCACGGACCTCCTGCATGTTATTCCAGTTTTCGTTGACTTGTTATCCAAGATATTTGTATGACTGAACGCGTTCGATTTGTTGGTTCTGTACCTGTAGCCTCCAACTTGATTCTTATTAATGGCCATCCATTTGTTTTTTTTTTGATGTTTAAATTTAAACCAAATTCTGCACTATTAGTTGCCACCTGGTCAAGTAAAATCTGAAGACCCTCCAACGAGTCCGCGATTATAACGGTGTCGTCAGCGTACCTAAGGTTATTTATGTTAACGCCGTTAATGGAAATTCTTTCAGGGCTGTTTTCCAGGACATCTTTGAATATTTTATTCGAGTAGATGTTAAAAAGTAACGGTGAAAGGATACAACCCTGTCGGACACCCCTTTTGATTCGAACTTCGCTTGACATCTGTTGATCTACCTTAATTTGCGCAGTCTGGTCCGAACTGAGATTCGCGCATAAAGGACTCGCATTTTGCATATATTCTCTTGTGGATGATCTTTATGAAAATCATAAGAAAGTGACTCATCAAGCTGATAAGTCGATAATCGCTACATCTTTTTGCCGTGCTCTTTTTTGGAGTGTTATAAATGTTGATTGAAACCAGGCGGAAGAAATGACGCCCGATCGGTGAACGATATTAAAAAGCTTCACAATCACGTTTAGTGACTCCTCTTTAAGATCTTAATGACTTCCGAATAAATTCCATCTGGACCTGCAGCTTTTCTATTTTTTGATAACGAGACTGAGACTGCATGTTCGACTTCTTCCCTAGTTATATCAAGCCCCTCGCTTGTATATTGTTCAGGAGTGTCCGATCTTTCATCATGAAAAAGGTTTTTGATATAGTTGCGCGCACCACTGTTCTACTTTGTCGTTAACGTCGAAAATTATTTTTCCTACGAGCGTGCGCAAAGTAGTACTTTTCCGCACGCATTACCGTTCTCAAAGTTACACTTTTCCGCACTCAGTGCGGATACGGGCCTTATCCGCACTGAGTGCCGAAAAGTAATTATAATTGTCAAGCAACAATAAGTGCACCTGTCGACTTTGACACACGATGACAAATTTTTCCTCTATTTCTATATCAGCCAACATCTATACAAACACCAATTATAAATTAACTTTGACACATCAGATTTGTTCTCTATTCATATGCAAAAATCTACAAACTTTCTCATCAAATTTAAACGCTTTAAGATGAACAGCTCTGACGAGGATTTTCTGTTATTTTTTTTTGTTATGTAATTTTTTGATAAATGCATAGGTTCCCTTCAAGTTAATTAAAAATAATTAAACAAATTATCGTTTTTTTTTAAAAAAAATTTGTTATTACCTACCTGATATGAAGCTCGTAGGAAAAATTTAGTTCCTAACACGTGCGCAAAGTGTCTTTTCCGCACGCAAACACGTATCCGAACTCCGCTTCGCGTCGTTCGTATAACTGTGTTTGCGTGCGGAAAAGTAACACTTTGCGCACTTGTTAGGAAAATAACTATTTCCTACGAGCGTGCGCAAAGTAGTACTTTTCCGCACGCATTACCGTTCTCAAAGTTACACTTTTCCGCACTCAGTGCGGATACGGGCCTTATCCGCACCGAGTGCCGAAAAGTAAAAATAATTGTCAAGCAACAATAAGTGCACCTGTCGACTTTGACACATGATGACCAACTTTTCCTCTGTTTCTTTATCAGCCAACATCAATACAAACACCAAATATAAATTAACCTTGACACATTGTCAGATTTGTTCTCTATTTATATGCAAGAATCTCAAGCTTTATCATCAAATTTAAACGCTTTAAGATGAACAACTCTGACGAGGATTTTCTGTTATTTTTTTTTTTGTTAGGTAATTTTTTGATAAATGTATAGGTTCGCTTCAAGTTAATTAAAAATAATTGAACAAATTATTTTTTTTAATTTTTCTTGTTACTTACCTGATATGAAGCTCGTAGGAAAAATGTTGTTCCTAACACGTGCGCAAAGTGTCTTTTCCGCACGCAAACACGTATCCGTATAACTGTGTTTGCGTGCGGAAAAATAACACTTTGCGCACTTGTTAGGAAAATAACTATTTTCTACGAGTGTGTGCAAAGTAACTACTTCGCGCACACTTTTGAGTACGCAAAGAAACCCTTTCCCAAAAGTTTGCGCAAAGTAACTACTTTGCGCACACTATGCGGTAATTTTTTTTTCCCGCACACTTTTTTTTTCTGGTACCCATAATAAAATCCGGTGGCCCCCTATTTGGGGGCAAAGCCCCGCGAGATTCTTCTATTTGTTGGGGGCGGAGCCCCGCGGGAGCCCTCTTTTGGGGGGCCCAGCCCCGCGGCGGCCCCTTTTTAGGGGGCCAAGCCCCGCGGGGGCCCTATATCTGGGGGACCCAGCCCCGTGGGGTCCCCTTTTTTAGGGGGCCCAGCCCCGCGGAGAGGGGGCCAAAAAAATGTTTTGGCCGATTTAGATATACCTAGTTAGTTGTTTCTGATGACTATAAAAATTAAAAATTTAAAAAAGAAGTATAGTTATTTCACTCTTAGAAAAAATATTGTTCCTAACACGTGCGCAAAGTATTTGTCCCGCACTTAAAGCTTATTCGAACGCCGCTTCGCGTCGTTCCGTCTAACTGCTTTCGCGTGCGGGAAAACATAACTTTGCGCACTGATTAGGAAAACTACTATTATCTTCATTGTCCAAGAGAATGCTATTTTGTCGTGGTTTGTATACCACTAGCAGCTTCCTTGTCGCGTCGGAAAAAAATACTGAATCCAAATTTCTTTCGGCAAGGCTGTGTGCTATTGAGCCCAATGTAGTGCGAGAAATTGTGCTCAGTTGGTAGTCGAAGTACTCCTATTCGTCGACGACACCTCAAACCTGTCGCAAGTATATGCTTTTCACTTATTATTGGCGTAGTGGCGTGCCATGGAAATTTGACAGGTTGACCCTCGTATAATAATGACATTTGATGACAAAATATTTTTCAAATTTCAGGACTATGAAACAGAAAGCCGAGTTGCCAGAATGTGTAAAGTGTAAAATATCTGAGTAAATTCAAATAGTAAAATTATTTAATTGGAAGAGTTGTGGCGAGCTTTTATCAAACAATGTTCTGAGATTTTTCCGTCACGATATTCTTCTTTTTCCTGGTCCTCTCTATCCAAATATCTTGCAGGATCGTATTGTAACAAAACCTTATCTTTTTGAAAGAGTTGTAAGGCATGGGAGGGTGGGTAAGATCTCGACAATTTTTACATAAGGCCATTTTTTGAGAAAGTGGTAATATACTTAAGCCTACATTTTCAGTTAGATAACCTCAACTATAGGTTACTAAAATGATGTATTAGAGAACCAATTCTGTAAAGCGTTTTCTTTAAAAATAATCTTGTATGTTGCCTTGCTTGAGTCTAATACCTCTCCATCAGAAGGGAGACATTGGAGCAAAATAGGGGAGATTTTGGACATGAGCAAAAACATGGTGCATTTAATAAAAATAGTTTATTTCAAGGTAAAGGTAAAATATTATATTTCGCCAAGTAATTATTTTGAAAAATAACTAGAACAGATAAAAGATATAAATTCCTACATTCTAATTAAATTGAATGGAATTCTTGAAAATTTAAAGAATAGAAAAAAATAAAAACACAAATAAAAAAATCATCACTGCAAACCAAATTACGTCAAATCTAAATTGAAATAAATCATGTGTCTAAATCTCTTTCTTCTATCATTAATGGGAGATGGAAGTGAAGAAGTAATGTCGTAAAAAGGAACCAAAGCTTAATCATCTTTAAGAACTGTGAATCTATTTGATACAACGTGACGTTCTAAGAAGTTCACTTCATATCAATCAACTCTTCTTATAATTTTCGCTGCCTAATTTCTGACACTACTTTTACCGTAAACTTTGTCGTTATAGAACATGCTTCTGGAAGTTCTTTGTAATCAAAATTTTTCTCGTCGTTGATGAAAATTAATTAATCTTCTGATAAATTATCTTTACATTCAATTCGATCCTCCTCCATATCCCTAATCGCTGTCTTCGGGAGTGTCAGTGGCAATCATGCATCTACCATCTATGGCGCAGGATAGTTTTTTGATGTTGATGGTTGTAGCTCTCTCTAGGTTGCCTTTTTGATGTGGATAGTTAGTTGCGGCTCTGGATATGAATAATTATTATAGATGGTGGGAGCCGGTTGATCCATTACGTGAGAGGAGGAAAAGTCTTCTTCTTTGAAGATGTTTCGATAAAATGGCATTATTTCAGTGCATCTGGAACCTGATTTTTTTGTTTGTTGGTGCAGCGGTTCTAACCCAAGCTTGTTAACATATCACAAGCAAATCCTAGAGCACCACATCCCGAAACACGTTGCATCATTCTCTTGGCGTCATAGCGTATGCGGGGAAACGTGATAACATGAGTGGTTCAAAAAATATTAAATTTTACCTCATCTAAATTATAAATTTGCATGAGTTCTAGAATTCGTCTGAGCATATTCATAAACTAATCGCCTTGTTGCGTTTGGCTCCAGACCGTAAAATATAGAGGAACACTTCAGTGGATATTTCTCTTAAGCGTTTTTCATCTGCATAGAAAATACTTATGACGTTATAAAATTTGGTGTAACATAACTTTTTCGAGACCTTTTTCTTGGACTTGTCTGACATAGTTCAACCCGGTTACCAACACTGGATTTCTTTACTCCATTTTTTCCTATCTGGATAGGACATGTTATTGTCAATCACATCAACTAGCTTGTTTCATGGAATCAAGTCAGAACTCCCTGTCAGTCTTTTTCTATGTTCTTATTGTTATGTTCTTGCTGAACTGAAATGGAATATAATAATATGTTTCAACCATCATGTTGCCACAAGTTTTTGTTGCTGTTTTTCTTTTTGAAGGGAAGCTATGGACAACAAGGGGAGATCCTGTGCAGCCTCTCCCCTTGTGCACTTTATCGGATTAGCTTAAAAATATCAAAACCTCCCATTGGTATTTTCGTTCTATGAGAACATAACTTTATCGGTTAACCTTGCTTTCTACTCTGACACAAAAAGTTAAACAAATAACATTAAAATAAACAATAATAGAATACTTACCTCGCTTCTTTGAAATATTAGATCAACAATGCCAAAAATACAAAATTCCCATGAAAAGCTTTTTAAAAAAAAAAAATATTTCACAAAAACAATCTGATCTGTGCCGGTTGACCATTCTGGAGATACTGTTGGCACCTTGTCGTGATAGATCAGAAAGCCGCAAGAGGCGGGAAATATTGGCGTGTCCATTGTCTCCCAGAGTCCCGATCCTATCCACCCTCCCCTTATAGTTTTGTCAAAGTAATAGTTCAAATTCAGATCCGTTTTTAGTCCGTCTTATTCAGCTTCCACCATTTCACTTGAATTAGATACCTTCTCAGATTCAGACAACATTTCTGAATCCGATTCGGAATCGGATTCACCAAGAGAAATAATGAAAGGAGGAATATTTTTGAAAGGTAAGTCTCCCATGTATTTTGTCCAGTCTTCTGAAATAAGTCTGTCACAATGTCTACAAAAATTCGTCCACATGTCTGAGGTACATTTTGAAAGAGACTCACGCCATACCCTCGCAACCCTATCCGTGGATGGTGGCTGCGAAGTTATAGTTTTATTATAGAAGTTCTTACAAAACCCTCATGCCATTTCAATAGGATTATATTGGCAATGAGAAGGAGGTAATCTAAGAACTTCGTGTCCGTGGCTTTTCAAAATGTCGTCAATTTTGTATTGTTTTGGTCTATTCCGAAATGGTTGAGTTAGGTCCCATAGTTGTTTTTTGGTCATTTTTGTGTCGAAGTCTACGTTATGTTTAACCAACCATTCCTGCATTTTGTCTTTCTTTGAAGAGAATGAAGGTGGTTTATCCTTCTGCTCTGAATGATATGGAGCGTTGTCTCCCAGAGAAGACACATTTCTCTTCAAATAAATTCAATGCAGGAATTAGTTGATCAACGACCCATTTTTGGAAGATGTCCGCGTTCATGGTATTGTGGTAGTCTCTGTCATTGTTTCTTGAATCTAGAAAAAAATCGCACCCATCTGAAAACCCAGAACTACTCCCCGCATGCAAAATAGTGAAACGTTTCCCCTCTGACTTAATTTTGGATGGGTTGCTTTTCATATCAGATTCGTGTATCCATCGACGAACTTGAGATCCGTTTTGGTAGATCCAAGTTTCATCTAAATACACGAATCTGATATTTTCGTTTGAATGTTTATATTGGAGGCATTTCCGCAAAAATGTAATTTTGGCAGCAAGAACATGTTTCTGCTCAAATAAAATTTTGCGTCCATTTACTAATTTAAATTTATATCCCATAGATTTTAAAATTTTATATAAACTTGTTTGCCCTCCCTTAAATTCCAAATTTTGTCAGTAATGTTTGTAATGTAAAATATTCATTTTTAGAATTGTATTTCCAAATTTGTCGTTGTAAATCTTCTTTAAACATTCGGTCCATAATAGTCTCTGTCTTTTTCGGTCGGCCTAAAGGTTTTTTGATTGTATATTGTCCAGTCAAAATTCTTTGAATAGTCCTGGTTCCCACCTAAAATTTAAGGAAAATGTTGGTTGGGTAAGAAATGGCTTCACATCTACATTTAAGTTATACCTACCTCAAATATATCTGCAAGTTGGGCTTCAATTGTTCCCTGGAGAGCCTCTGGTTTATTTTTTTTTAAATAACCATGACATTTTAATATTTCCCTTTTTTTTTCTTCTGAAATTATTTTCGGCATCTTCAATACGAAAGAAATTTGACAATGCCGAATTTTAAAAAATGTCATTAGATTTTGCAGGTACGCAAAATAGTTAGGTACCTACCGTTTATAATATAGCATTATTGAAAAATGCATTGAAAAATGCATTGAAAAATGTGTCAAATTTGATTTGCCAGATAGGCCAGAAAATTTTAATACCGCGGCACTTACGAAATTATGTAAACCACACTTAAAACTGTCTGGAATTTGACATATACTGTCATTATTATACGAGGGTCAACCTGCCAAATTTCCATGTCACGCCACTACGCCAATAATAAGTGAAAAAGGTATACGTGTCAACATAGTTTACAGAGCGATAGGTACCCAAAGCGAAGGAAAAAACTGTAAATATCTGTTTCTTACGATACATATAGGTCGATTTTAAACAAGCCAACAAAAAATTGTGCAGAAAAATTCCCTCAAATAAAAAGGTGATGCGGAGCTTTTGAATTATATAGATACATTCGTATTCGTATTTCCACGCTATGTGATTTTAGATTTACATAACTGCCCGGTGGTAGCGTGGAAAAAACATTCAGCAAGAGTGCTGAAATGTGTAGCTTTCTACACGCTTTATTTGAAACTAGATACAATTTATCGATTACATACTCAGTAATCAAAAATTTTTAAACTGATACCACTGATACCGACCGAGAACAACAATTCCATTCAACCACATAATGAAATATCAATAGTCAACATTAAAGTACCAAGTACCTCTTATTCTTTTACAATTTCTTAAATCGTCTTTAAACCATTTCACAATTTTATACGGATTCAACTATATTACCGTTGCAAGTCTGGTACATATCTTGATTTATTTATTCTTTTCCAGTGTTGTCACATCCGTATCAGTCGTCATGGACACCGGAAATAAAAAGAACACCATCTTCACCGACGCTGTTGGTAAGCCTCAACCGAAACCAGCCAACCCTTCGGAATTAGCCAGTCCCATAGAGCTTCTCAATCCTGATAGATATGAATTTTACACGTTCGATGACAATGGAGATTTAGTCAAAAGACTAATGTCCTTGGAAGAAATCAAAAGTATCATTGCTACCGGAGATAGTGATGCACTAGACTTGGACTCCTTTACGTCACAAGGCTTTTTGCCAGAAAAGCGCGTGAGTGATGTAGTTAATAACGTACAAAGTGTCCTTAAAGAAGAAATGGAAATTCTCAAAGATCCTATATCGAAACCTATATTTGATACTCCCGATGTTAGTGACTCTTGGAGCATGATATTACCTGCTGTTTTTGGAAATTCGGGTGAAGATATTAAACCGGAAAAACCTGCTGGATATGTTACTCCTGACACAATTATGATCGAACCCAATTTCCAGTCGACATCTGGACCTCAGAAGGTCGATTTAATTCTGAGTAGCACCAAAAAACCATCTGTAACATCCACAACAAAAAGACCTCTTGCCAGCATATCAACGGCATCCTCAATACACATATCACAACCAGTTTATTACAGCAGCCCCTTAACAACAAAAACCACCCCTTCAACATCAACCGCACCTTCAATTAATGTAGAAATATTTTCAAATAGCATTTCAACACCTAGCACAGAAAAAAATCAGGAAGATGAAGAAGTCCCTACCAGAATTACAAATTTCTCATCAATCACGAACCCACCTCTAGTCCGCAATGTTACTCGACCTGCCACAACCTTGTCAACAAGCACTGGAACAGAAACTAGTTCTTCAACCCAAAAAATAAGTTCCATAACCCAGGAAATCCAAAGTTCAAGTCTAAAACCACTAACAAAATGGACCAGCACTAGTTCTAAACCTGGTTCCACGCAATCGAGCACGACTCAATGGACTAATACCAGTTTTGCCACCTCAGGTGCTGTCAGTTCAGTAAAACCTCCACCAAATATATTTGGTTTTCCACCATTCACTCATGTAAAATCAACAACTCCAATCCAACTAAGTGCAGCCAAGCCGACTCTGTCAACTCATCCTAATATATTTGGTTTTCCTGTTAAAGTAGAACAAATGAATAATCCCACAATCACGGTGTCTTCGTCTACCACGCTACCATCAAAAACTTCGACCATATTTTCATCAACTCCTTCGTCCCAACCAATAACTGCCAAGCCGACTAGGTCACCTCATCCTAATATATTTGGTTTTCCTGTTAAAGTAGAACAGAAGACTGATCCCACAACAATATTAGCATCTTCATCAACTTCGCAACCAACAAAAACATCGACGATATTTTCATCATCTACATTACCGACAATATCTTCATCAGCTGCAACCTCTTCAGTTCCAATCACATCGTCAACAATAAACACCAGTGCATCATTGATAAAAATTACACCAGAACTTAGTATCACTAGTACAGTTGGTAATGTACAACCTAGTTCCTTAGAAACAAAGAATCAAACCGATGTTACAGGAAAACCAATTGAAAAAGTGGTGATATCGAGTACTAGCACCCCGCTAAAATTGACGACTAGTGAAACTTACTCTCCTTCGACTTGGAGACCAAGTCCTGAAGATGCCCACATTTTCAACATATTCAAAGAAGTTTTGGCGGAAAGCACGTCAACTGAAACTGCCAGAAATGAATCAAAAACTCCCTCTCCAAGCACAGAATATTTTACCACTGACAGTACAACTATAAATGATGCAATAACTTTTGAATCAAACAAAATCCTTGCAACCAACCTTGATGATGATTTAAGTACTTTGCCAACCGAACAAAAATTATCTACTAGCTTAGAATATGATAATGATCCAGCTACAACAAAACTACCAACATTATTGAATGCTTTAAATGACAAACAAAAAGTATCAGCATCCGAACTACTAGACCAACTACTGTTCTCTACCAATATTTATGAGATAAATACCGAGTTAGCGTCACCGAAGCCTTATATTCCAGATACAGATCAGAGATTTGATAATAGTAACTCTAAAACAACTTTGCCTGTTCAAGAACTGGATCAGCAATCTACAACAACGGATCAAGATTTTATATCCTATCCCCCAACAACTGATATCACTCTAATTCAAAGTATTGAGCAGTTATTATCACAAGCAGTTGGGGATGTTCAGACTGTTCTAAATCAAACTACAGAAGGTGAAAATTATGGTAAAGAAGCTGAAACATCTGTAACAGCTGAGCAGTTAGATATTATGTCTACAACAGAAGGTGGTCCTAGTGAATCTACAGAAACGTTCGCAACAAATATTAATTTAGGCAACTCAGTTGAAGCTTTATTATCACAAGTGAATGATGCAGCCGCATTAAATAAAATAATTTTAACTGAAAAACCGCATGTCGATGTTACTTATAGAAAAGTAGAAGAACATAAATCCACAGCTTCTGTGGTGTCTACTACACAAACTCCTACAGTATCATCAATATCGACAGAAGACTCAGTAGATACCGAACAATTCAAATCAACACTTGCTGAGCGAGAAGAAGCAGAACAAGAGGCAACTACTTTTTATTATGTAGTTAAAAGGAAATCACAAGCCACGTCTGAAATTCCTTATTTAATTAATATTACATTATTAGGTTCAGAGCCCATAAGGAATTTAAGCAAACCAGCGAAGGCTGATTTGAGCTTAGAACAAGAACTATTAGCAGCAGAATTAAAAAATTTGACTTTAATCGAAGCAAACAAAACGTCAGAAGCCAGTGAAGTCATAAAAGAAAGTGAAACTAAAATCGTGTTAGTTAGTTCAACATCAGCAACGACGATTGAATCAACGGAAGCCTCAATTGGTACTTTTACAAAGCCTCCTGATAGCTCCACAATTGTTGCTGAAGAAGAAACAACAACGGATATTGACACTTTGAGTACCACGCAGTTCGAAAGTGTAACTGGTGACAATCATTTATTTTCAACAGATAAAGAAAGTACCACTACGGATATTGTAACGACTCAAAATTTTGAAAATGAATCTACTAAAAATGCTCCTGCACTAACTACTGAAAATGTTCCTACTAGATCCACTACCATTCGGTCAGTACCTAAACCATCCATTGTAATATCCATCAATGAAAATAATACTTTGGTGAGCGAAAATGGAAAATTAGTAGCGAACAAAACGATAGCTACAACTTCTGTAGCTCCAACCAAAGCAGCAGCAAAAAAAAATAGCACTTTATCATCATTAAAGCAGCAACAAAAAAATTCAACCCAAGACCAAACATGGACCTTAGTATCAACAGTTGCTCCTCAACAAGCTTCTCAGCAACATATTCCACCACCAACAATTCCTTATCCAGAAGTACTGGAAACTCCAGTTCAAGTTGATTTAGTTCCAAAACCAATGCAAGGATTCGGACTGGAAGACACCACATCAGCTTTAGAAGTCGACGTTCATCAATTTGCCAATTTATGCAATGAGTTGGCGTTTGGATTCTGGAAAACTGTTACTACAGGATTAAGTTCTGCTAGAAGCCTTTTCGTATCACCATTTGCCGCAACATCAATATTAGCAATGGTGTTTTTAGGAGCTAAAGGTGCTACTTCAGAGGAAATGAATGAAATTCTCAAATTAGATGATATGGTCACTTTCAATCCTCATCTGATATTTAAAAGTGTTACTGAGTCAGTTGTAGCTGAACCCAATTCAGGAATAGCAACCACTGCTATGATAAGAGAGCTATTTAGTGATAGAAGTAAAGGAAAGCTGCTAGATTTTTACAAAAACAGAGTGAGGGCGTTTTATGATGGATTTGTAGAAGAAGTGAGCTACAGGGAGATTGGAGATATAATACGGCGGAGATCGAATCTTTTGGTTAAAAAATATACAAATGGTAAATATACGCAGTTTTTCAATGATGCCTCCATTGTGCCAAGATCGCCTTTGAGTGGAATCGGTATAAACATATTTGAGGTAAGAATATTTATTTGCATGTTAAATAAATTATTTCATTTATTTTTTTTTAGACTGACTGTTCAAATACATCCTCTGAAGGCAGAGATGGAGAAATTCATTTTGTAGTATTTCCTTCAATAAAGCAACGTCGCCTTATTCCTATTCCAGCTGTAGTATATAGGTCTGGATTCTTAGCTGGCTATGAACCAAGCTTAGACGCTACAGCAGTATCTTTAGGAAACAAAGAGCAAATAATCAGCACTATTTTAGTGATACCTGGACAACAAGGTATTGCTGCTCCTGGTGATGGACTTGCAAGGTTGGAGAAGAGGCTTGTTGAAAGTTCTTTCAAAAAAGGTAAGGTTTAATGTTTTAAATAATTCCCATTTATACCAAGTAGGTACCATATAGAAAACGATACGGCCAGAAAGCTACTATCGTGATACTAAGAACTTTTTTCAGGTGCTTGGTCCAGATTACTCCGCTCTCTAATCCCCCGTTCAGGCTTAGAAGTTCAAATTCCCAGATTCTCACATCGTTCAGTGATCAACACAACAAATACACTGCAAAGAATGGGACTGCACGAACTATTCAGTCCAGTCAGTGCGGATCTTAGAGGTCTGAATGGAGTAGCCAATGAGCTGCATCTATCTGACGTTTTACAAATTAACAAATTTGCAACTTGTGGAGAGAAACGGCAGGATGAAGTTCAGCATTCGGAAGTGTACCCAGCTACCACAATGAGAGCCAGGTAAAAATACATACTTATCTATACCAAATTCAAAATTCTAGAGGGACATAAATCCCAAAATATATTTTTATTAGGATTTTAAAAATCGTTTGTGGATTTTAAAATGGCAGCAAAAGATTTTTTAATGTTTTTTTTTTTTTTTTTTTATTTGTCAAACATTGTGTTTATTACATTACAATCTAGTCAGTAAGACTAATTAGCAATTTTGTTTTAACCTAATTTACTATAAAGTTTACAATTCTTGAGGTTCACTCAACAGTTTTCCCCACTTTCCTTAAACTGTAAATCACAATTTTGATGTGTTTATAGCACTATTTTGTTGTGTTTTTCAATTTCAGTTCACTAGCTCGAACGGCTTCACCCTTCTCAGTCTTCTAACTAGCTCAGTATTGTCTAGGAGCTCAATCACTTCCACATTCACATGTCGATGTAGTCTATCTTCATGGCTTTTTGCGTACTTTCTTATAATCTCTGTTAGAGTATCAATTCCTAGTTCCCGATGTAGATCACTATTTCGAACGTACCAAGGTGCATTAACAATGTTTCTTAGTACTTTATTTTGGAATCTTTGAATAACTTGTATCTTACTATCTTTAGTGCAACCCCAAAGTTGAATTCCATATGCCCATACTGGTTTCAGTATTTGCCTATAAAGTAGTAACTTGTTATGTATGGTTAAATTGGACGTCCTTCCAATTAACCAGTACATTTTTCTATACCTACTTAAATTCAAGCTCTTGCCTTTTTTTCTTAACATGTGCTTTCCAGCGCAATTTCGCATCAAGAGTCATACCAAGATATTTAGCTTGATTTGAATATGGTATAGGGGTGTCATTAATTGTGATTTGTATGTGATTTACGTTTTTGTTTGTAAAATCAACGTGAATTGATTTGGTTTCAATCAATTTTATTCGCCATTTTTTGGTCCAATTTTGAACTTCACTGACAGCGTTCTGCAGTTTTTCTGTTGATTGTTCAATACTTTTTTCCACTGTAATTAAACCAGTATCGTCGGCGAATGTTGCTGAATGACAATTTTCTGGTTTTGGGATGTCGCATGTAAATAATAAATATAAGTAGGGACCTAGCACGCTACCCTGAGGTACACCTGCTTTTATTTTTCGTAAATTTGACTCAAAATCTTCATGTTTGACTCTGAAATGTTTATCACACATATAGGATTCCAAAATATCAGAATATTGTTTTGGCAGAAACAGCTTTAGTTTATATTTTATGCCAAACTTTGTCAAATGCTTGCGCTACATCGAGGAAAACTGCGGAACAGACTTTTCCCTCTTCCAGCGATTTTTCTATTAAATTCGTTATTCTGTGTACTTGGTCGATCGTAGAGTGCTTGTCGCGGAATCCAAATTGAGGCGTTGGAATGATTTCCTGTCTTTCTATGATCGGTTTTATTCTCTTTAGCAGTATCTTTTCATAAAGCTTAGATAAAACGGGCAATAATGATATTGGCCTATAAGATGACACATCATGAGGTGGTTTTCCGAGTTTTGGTATCATGATAACTTCTGCAACTTTCCAAAGTTTAGGTACGTATTTAAGCCTAAAGGACGCATAGAAAAGGTTGCATAATTTCACAATAGCTTTCCTGGGGAGTTGTTTTATTACTTCCCCAGTAATTAGGTCATATCCTGGAGCTTTTTTCGGACTGATATTTTGTTTGATCCCTGTTAATATTTCTCTTAGTGAAGTAGGCTTAATGTTGCCTTCTTCTTGATAAGGTTCATTCCAGGGAAGATTTTCATCCTGTGCTTCGTTAGGCTGGAATGTCTTTTCTAAATGACTTGCAAAAAGTTCTACTTTTTCTTCGTTACTCCTTGCCCATTGCTGATTTGAATTTCTTATGGGTGGAATTTGGGTAACTGGTCTTTTAAGGCCTTTAGTTGCTTTCCAAAGAGAATAATCAGTGCTTTTGTCGCCGGTGAGTTCACTAAGGTAATTGTTAATAGAGTCATTTTTGATTTCTTGAATTTCTCGCCTTATGCGCTGCGTCACTTTTCCTGTGATCCAGAAAAAATTGTAGCTGACCTTTAAAAGAAAGGGTTCAAGGCCCTAGAAGCCTCCAACAAACTTAAGTGGAGAACAAAACAACCACTAAACATGTTTATGATAACATTTAGCCATGATGAAGACATCAACAAAATTTTCGAAATTCCCAAAATACTTGGAACTCAAGTGGAAATGAAAGCACTAAAAACTTCCAAATTAGTCCCTCAATGCAAAAAATGTCAATCTTATGGACATACTCAAAAATATTGCGCTAAAGAACCACGATGTGAGATGTACAGGAAAACATCTCACTGTAGACTGTTCGAAACCAAAAGATTCTGAGCCAAAAGGCGTCCACTGCCGCGAGAAACACCCAGCTAACTATAGGGGGTGCATTGTAGCTAAAGAAATACAAAAATTAAGGAATAACCCGAAAAGGCCAACTCCCACTCCACAAGCAAGTACAAATGGTCACAGCCAACAACCAAGAAACGCAGCTACGCCAAACTCTGCGACAAGGACTTACAGCCAAGCAGTAGCATCAGTTCCTGCCACTGTTAGTGGCAACTCTATTAACCAAAGCACTATGAAACAAACATTGCAATTGATTTTGGAAAAATTAAACAAACTTGATGAGCGATTAACTAAACTGGAAAATAGCAATAATGGCGCTATCATCAATCGTCAAAATGGTCAGTAACCTTAGAATTTTAGCTTGGAATGCCAATGGGCTCTTTCAGCATCAGCAAGAGTTGCAAGTTATACTAGATATACAAAATATTGACATTTGCCTCATATCAGAAACGCATTTTACAAATCAATTCTATATTAAATTTAAAATTCATCCTAGCAATACAGCACATGGAGGAAGCGCTGTCATAATTAAAGAAAACATATCTCACATTGAAGAGACGGAATACAAAACAATTGAAATTCAAGCTACAGCAGTAAGTGTAAAAACCAAAACATATACACTATCCATATCTGCTGCCTATATACCACCAAGGCATTTATTGAAGAAAAATCAATATCTTAGAAAGTTGGGAAATCGATTTATGGTTGGGGGTGACTTTAATGCAAAAAATACCTACTGGGGTTCCAGACTAACCAATTCCAAGGGGAAGGAACTTCTGCAAGCTATTAATGAATATCAATGCCAGCCCCTATCCACAGGTAGGCCAACATATTATCCAACCGATCCTGGAAAAATTCCCGATCTAATCGATTTTTTTCTATATATATATCTCCAAATTTTCTGGAGATAGAAGAAAGTTATGATTTACACTCAGATCACTCACCAATTATCCTAACTCTGAGTGAATATATAATTAAGAAAAAAGCACCTATCTCATTAGTTAATAAACTGACGGACTGGGCTAGTTTTAAACAAAGTCTGTCGGAAAAGATAAACTTATCAGTACCGATGCGAACGCCACAACAAATTGATGAAGAAGTCGATTGTTTTATCGTTAATATTCAACAAGCAGCTTGGGAAAACAGTCCCAAATTAAAAAGAATTTTTAAGGGAAAAAACTACCCAAAAGAAATTAGAGATCTTATTATAGAAAAAAGGAAACTAAGAAGAAAATGGCAGCAAAGTCGAGATCCCCATGACAAAACAATTATTTTTTAATGTGCGACGCCTATAGTTATAAGCATGCGGTACTTTAGTCTTTGGAAGAACGAGAACTTCTATACTTATTTTCTAAAATTTTTGATGTAATATTTACCTAGATACTAGATATTTAGGTACTCTAAAATGTACATTAGGTGAATAGAAACATGGATGAAAAATCATTATTACAAACTAAAAAAATACATATTTGACAAATTTATTATTCATTTCTCAGAATCACACAGGGCATGATAAATAAATGCATATTAAATTATATCTAGCTGAAACAATTTACCTGAGATTAGCCTAAAAGTAACTTGATACAATGTATTTTCAACAATAAATGGAGCTTTTGCTATCTTTAATTTACCACCTTCAAAGAAAGCAGTTTCTCGATAGTAAAAGTATTTTCTTATCCATAGAAATTGAAGCATTTGTTTTAACTTCAACCTTCTGGTCAAACCGAATGCTTTTACTTCATAGTATCTGCTTGTAGCAAATACTTCAAAATTATTCATACTACCCATGATGCTATTTAAACTTTAGATTTAAACCTATCACTTCCAAATTTGATCTGTAACTGTACTGTTATTGCTTTCTAATGTCGTTTGTAGAATAGTTATTTGTTTCACTAGGCAGAAAAGTACAAGATTTAATGCCGCGGCTGGTGTTTCATAGCGGAGGCGTAGCCTAGCGGAGGCGTAGCCGAGGCTAGGAAACCTAGCCTCGGTAGCCTCGGCATTAAATCTGCTTTTCTGCCATGTAAAACATATAATTTTTTCTCCGAATGTTCAAATTCACACATGGACGTGTTTTTTATATTTATTTCATTCATTATTATTATCCAAATAATTAAATTATTTTGACAATTGTCATTGTCAACATCAATTTCAAATACAAAATTGAGTGAAATTATTACCTGGAACGTTGTAACACTGTCACTTTTAATGCCTAGGCAGAAAAAGTCCACTTTTACTGCCTAGGCAGTAAAAATACAACTTTTGATCCTGTCAAGTGTCATTAAAAAGCCGCTTTTACTTTCATTCGGAGAAAAAAAATATTGTATGACATTTGTGTTTGAAGTATTTTAAGTGCATGTGAAACTTTCGCATGTGTGCCTTAAAAATGAACTCTTTCACTTATCTCATAAATAACTATAATGAGAACCCATAAAAAAAGAAGATAACTGACAAGTTCGTCTGAGGTCTTTAGAAAAGGTTCCATATTATTCACTAATATTCTCTGTACAGATCCGCCCGACGTCTCCACCATCTTCCAACTTTAGAGCAAGACGAACCCCGTGATTATCAAAGAGCCTTCCACGATCCACTTCACGATCCATCTTTACTTGAACTACCATTGCCCCTACGGCCACGACAGGCCAGGATTCCAGAAGTTCCCCGACTACGGTTCGACAGGCCTTTTTTGTATTTCATAAGACACAATCCCACTGGTTTAATCTTGCATATGGGGCGATTTAATCCCCGATTACTACCATGAGTAGGGTTAGAACGCTAGTTTTGCGAATAATGAAGACTGTAAAAAAATTAATTATAGTATAATTTTGTTTGGGTATTCATTGGGAGTTACTTTAAAGCCCCTGATGCAAGTGTAATGACAGAATTGTATGTTTCATGTAAAAATACTAAGCCTTATCATTTTTTGTTTTGTTCAGTTAATCCTTGAAAAAAATATATGAGGGGTAGTTTTTCACAAGGAATGCCTTGTCTAACAAGATAATTTGTATAGGAAATGAAGCCTTTTTGCCATTATGTATGTCATTTATCTAAATCTATCTTAAATATGTATTTTAAAAATCTAAATTTTCAAAAGTTGTGCATTTTTCAAGGTTCTCCTTGAAAATATTCCTAAGAAAATGACTAGCAATGTAGAAAAATTCAAAAAAAATTATAAATTAAAAAACTCAAGTAAGTTTTATATACATTTTGGCATGGAATTTGGCTGCAAAATCATATCGATTGAAATATTTATTGTAATAAGATAAATTAATAAGGAACTAATTATTTGTTAATATAGTTTAGGATATACCTACTTTTAAGTTCCAACTATGTTATTCTTTTTGTGATTGTGTATACTATAGGCGCCAAATTTCTTAGATTAGTAGCTAAAGCAAAGATGCTAAAGTATTATGTGCAATTAAGGGTAATTTATTTCAAATAAAATTATAGAAATATTTATGTGTTTAATTTGATTTTTTTAAACCTGTATTGGTATTATGCCTATTAAAAGTGTTAAAACAGCTTTGTCTCAAAGAACTGAAGTCACACTAGTTGTAGATCTGAATTCAAACAAAACTGTTGGCAATGTTTAAATAAGTTGAAAATTTAGCACAAAAACTGTACGTTGGTTTAATCAGTTCTTGTTGCGGCTCTAGCAATTATTATTATTCTTGTAGCAGTGACGCGAGTGACCAAAACAAACAATTTATAAAAGTTTCTCGTTCAAAAATGATAGCTATTTTCCTGATTATTGCTCTTCTGAGGTGCAAAAAAAAATTTTCATCATTTACATTATTTCTTTAATTTGAAATCAAACCTAAAGAGATACATAAAGAGAGCAAAATTAACCTGAAAATATTTAAAAGGTAAAGAAACCTTTAATATAGTTCCAAGAAATCTTGTTCTGTATATTCTTCAATATTAAGCATAATCATTAAATTGTAATAGAAAAATTTCCATAATCGGGTATAATAACGACATTCTAAGTAATTTTTTAATTTACTTTTTCTCCTTATCATCGGACTTTTCGTCTTTTTTCTTTTCCTTTAAGTTTCCAACAGCTTGACGAACAGCTTCAGATTGAGGATCAACCCCAGGTAAACTTTCCAGAACACTTTGCAAAAATGTTGGATCATTCATGACAGTTGAATAGTCTTCATCGTCGTCGTTCTCTACTTCCATTGGTTCTTCCTTAGTGGGAATGGATTCTTCTATGATTTATCAAAAGATCAAAAACAATTCTGGGATAACTTTTTTCTTTTTACTTACGTGCATCTTGCATGGACATTTGCATTGCAAAAGCAATTTGCTCGTCTTCAGACATATTGGCAAAATCGACTGGCATTCTAGTGGTGGTAGTAGCAGCAGGAGTAGTAGTGGTGGAAGCTCCCTCTTCCATTGACATGGCTAATGCTTTTTCTAACATAGCTTCATCACTGGGCTCTAGAAAAAAGAACACAATTATAAAACCCATGTGAATTATGAGGTTAATTATCACCTTCTTTTATTGTCTCCGTTTTAGCAGTGGAATCGACTTCACCTGCAGCTTCTCTAGCTCTTCTAGCTTCATCTTCTTGACGCTGGCGTTGTTCTTCCATCGAAACACGCAAAGCCTGAAAAATATATCAATATTATAGGTATTGTATGTTAGTGGAAAACTAGGTGGAAACTTCAAGAATCTACTATTGCTTAAAAATATCTGGTCCATATAGGTCACCAAACACTAATATTTTTAAAAATCGTGTTGACAGAGAATTGAAAGAATACTCAGAGAGAATAATTCATTATGGTGCATAAACTAAATCTCACATATCCTTTTGAAATTTTGTTAAAGTAACAATAGCTTCATCGGTTTCAATCGCCTGCTATTGTAATTCTAATAATGATAAAATAATAGTAATAGATACTCTGTAAATATTTCAATTAAATATATATACAGGGTGTCCAAGATAAGGATGTCTGTCATGGGGATCTCGTAAATGGTAACAGAGACAGCAATGGTTAAATGGGAAAAATGTTGTGCTATTTAATCACTAACAAAATGTATCCAACAAATTAAAAAAAAAATTACAACTTCAAGTGATATATGAAAAAAAAAAAAAAAATCCAAAATTCGGTTTTTCAAGAATATCTTGGGAAGTTGTCAGAATTTTTGAAACTTCTTGCATGCTTATTGTTAGTCAATAAATAGCGCAACTTTTTTCCCATTCGTATGCTTCAAAGCGAGCTGAGAGTCTCATCATTATAACATGATGGACACCCTGTATATATTTTTTTTCAAGCGTGTTTACCAAAGCCAATTCTGGGTCTTCATTGGGATCAACACCAAACTCATAGGTGCCGCCAAGGCCTGCTGCACCAGCTCCATCTTCCCCTTGAATAACGGGGGAAGAAATTAATGCGTCAGATAGATGGGGCCCTGGGGGGACAGTTACTAAGTGGCTGCTGCTGCCATCCTATGAAAATACATTTATAAAATGTTGATAATTTTTTCTATCAACGTTTACCTTTCCATTTATAGTGCTAATAAAAGTAGTGAGCACATCGGAATTATCATCGTCTTCCCCAAAACTAACTATATCCACATTAACTTTTTCCTTTTTCAATTTTTTAGCAAGTTTCACAAGTTCCTTTTCCTCACTAATCACTGGACTTCCAACAAACGCCACAATTCTCATTTTATGGTTCTTGCCTTGACGATGCTTTAATGCCAACTAAAAATAGATTATGTAAATTATAGTATTTCAAATGATAAGATAAGTATTAGTGCCTTACATGAGCAATTCTTATTCCAGTATGCAAATTTATGTCTCCATTTGGTTGGACTTGATGAAGTTTTGATAAAATTCGACCTACATCACTTGTAAGAGTAGCTAGGACTTCAACCCTATAACAATAATGGATAGCAACATTATAATGGATTGACCTTAATAAGTGATAGGCAGGCCATTTTTTTTTAGAGGTACATAATAGAATTTCAAGGGACATACATAAATTCAAACAAAAAAATAAATAAATCAAAATAAAATTTCTTTATCTGTTGTTGTCCAAGTTTACACATTCTTTCAGCCAACTTCACTTTGAGAGGAATAGCCTTAGATAGCTAAAGATAGATTTATTATGATTTATGAAGGAAGATGGTGTGCAGTCCTATATAAACTCTCCCCGCCTTGAAGAACCCAATATTTACTCTGTGCTAGAATTCAAGGCATTTTTAAGTATCTTGCATGTGGTCTAGATACCTTAAAAATGCCCTTATGACAAATGTAACATACATTGCAGAGTTTCATAATATTTCAGTATGTCGCCTATAATGTACACTTTATTTTTTCCCAAGATAGATTTTGGCATTGTCAACTTGGAAACATAAACAATGCCGCTAATTGGCCGCTATTGTAAACTGATGTCAACCTGCAGAAACACCTCATTTTGCGACCAATCAGGGTCAAGCGTTATTGTTTATGTTTCAAAGTTTTCAATGTCAAAATCTATCTTGGCAAAAAATAAAGTGTAGTATAAATGTTGTGAAAATAAAACATGTCACATATTAAGCTGTATACAGTGCCACAATATATGGTACGTGTTAGCTGTTTAGAAACAAATCTATGAGATTTAGAATCCCGAAAGATATTTTGTTGAAAAAATTGTGTGGAGGAATACAGGAAACAAGTAGAAACAGAAAATCGACTTGATAAAGAAACAAAACAATTAGAAACAAAGCGAAACGAACCTTATAAATTTGATATTTCAAACCGGAATAATTATACCCAAGCAACTGAAAATTTCAAGAAACAATCAAACACTAAAATCACGAAATTCAAGCCAGGGTTGTTATTACAGACCAATTAGTGTAATCTCGAACTTTGCCAAACTTTTGATAAAGCATTTAAACAGAACAAAATTTAAAAAAACAAAATGTTAAATACAAAATTTGTAGGATTTTACCTCTATTATCTTTTTCACGTCCAACTGGGCAAATGACAGGTGTCATAATGACAAACACTTGCAATTTTTCAGAGAATTTTTCAAATGGAACACCCTGTATAATTTCGACTAGAATGAATGATTTTTTTCTTCTGATTCCAAATATACCATATTATATTGATATTTGATTCACCTACTGTTTCAATTAAGTTTAAAAATGTATTCACATTAAACTAAATAAAGTCTGTTCCCGGTTCCTTATATCAATGGTGAGGCGCACTTAATGCAATTTTAAACTTAAATAGCGCAAAAACAGGTGAAGCAAATATCAACATATTTGGAATCAGAAGAAAAAATAAATCATTCTAGCCAAAAAAAAATGGTATTCCATCTAATCTAGAAAATGCAAGTGTAATAGAGGTAAAACCCTACAACGTTTATATCTATCTTTTTATTTAATTTCTGTTTAAGTTGTAGACCCTGTACCTTCTAGTGGAGAAAATACAACAAATTTTGAATACAGACAAAAAGTATGGAATAAATGACTTCACTAAATAGTATGTATTACAGGGTCTGTTAGCCTGAGTGCCACAGCACCCAGGGCTTTTTTGTCTCTCATAATTTAGTTAGTTCCAAGGTTAGTTCCGACGCTAGTTCTAAGTAGGTATCTAATGTAAATTTTCATACCTTAGTTCATAATCATAAAGTTGTAAGTTGTTATTGAATATCTTGAAATTTACAATAATTTATAATATGTATAATGTATAACATATTCTTGTTAGGTGTATTCGGAATCTTTCTGAATTATTTAAACATTTTTGAATAAAAAAGCCTATTTAGGAGAAAAGACCCAATATATTCAAATAGGATAATTTCTCGGGTAATTAAGGTTAAATTTGAATGAGCTTGTAGCCCCAGAAAATGTGTAAGAAATCAATGCCCCTTATTGGGCACGTTCCTCCCAGCAGTCCCAGCTCACCCTGCTGACCTAATGTAGGCTTGCACATAGGTACCGGGTGTTTTTTTTTTTATCTTTGATATCATTTTGATCACATGTAACTTTTTTGTTTTTGAAGTTATCAAGGTAAACAAAAAAACAAAATGTAGGGTTAGTAGCCAAGTTTTTTTTCAAGTTACACATAAAACAAAACACTTTCAATCTTTTGACATATAAGCCTACATTATATTTTTTCAAATGGAACACTCTGTATATTATATGTGTGTTCGATAGAATATCTTATTTTAATTACAATGATATAACACACTTCATATTTTGGTCCACTCGTTATATAAGACTTTCGAGGTGAAACTTATTAGGCGGGGGTCTGATATTTGGGATGAGAATTATTGAGAGTGAATATAAAAATTTCATATATTTTTGCCGATTTGTCAAAAACAAGTGGACCAAAATATGAAGTGTGTTATATCATTGTTATCAGAATAAGATATTCTATCGAACACACATATAATATACAGGGTGTTCCATTTAAAAAAATATAATGTAGGCTTATATGTCAAAAAATTGATAGTGTTTTGTTTCATGTGTTACTTGAAAAAAAACTTGGCTAAAGTCCAACAAATACCATTTTAAAGTCACGTGATTTTTCTCTATCCTTGTTGACTACATTTTAAACAGCGGTGATAGAAAAATTGACAAAAAAATTGGTGTTTAATTATTGTTCATAATATTCTTACCTGAAATACAATCCGTCACTGTCATCAATTGGTTTGTCAAAGTTATTTTGGAAAATGATACAACGAACAAACACAGCTAATAATTTTGACTATATTAACCTTTTTCCAACTCGAAAAGAAGCAAATAGGAAACGGGTACCTACCCAATTTGAGTTCAGAATATATCACAATAGACAGCAGATGCGACAAAAGTGAGTCTCACAACAATTGCAAATATTAAAATTCCCATCTGATTGGTCAATACTACTTCAAAAACGCGTTTGTAAAATTCTAGTGGGAACATATCCTAAAATTCAATAGTAATTAACCACCAGTAGCTTTTTGTAGGTGATATCAACGACATAATCAAGAACATGCGTTTTTTTGCCACCAATATCACATGACTTTAAAATGGTATTTGTCGGACTTTATTAATACTATATTTTGTTTCTTTGATGTATATAAAGTTAGCAGTGCAAAGTCAGCAGTGCAAAATTTTTATGACTGGAAAAATTAGTGCTAATTAAGTGCTAATTAAATGCCAAGTTCACAAATTTTGTGCTCTTGTAGTTTCCGAGATATCGCCTGCACTGCTACCTACCTGTTAAAGATAGCAGTGCATCATCCAGGAAAGTGGTAGGGTGATATAAATGATGAAGAAAATTGAATGCTAATTAAATGCTATCATTTTCATTAATAAAATTTCTATTTTCAGCTTTTTTTCGCATATTTTTTTAAAAACAACGTGGTGCACTGCTAGCTTTATGCAGTACACATATTGAGTTTTCATGAAAGAAGGGATTGGAAGAGTTTTCGACATAGGAATAATTTAGTGCTAATTAAGTGCTAATTAAATGCCAAGTTACCAAATTTTGTGCTCTTGTAGTTTCCGCGATATAGCCTGCACTGCTATACCCGTTAAAGATAGCAGTGCACCATCCAGGAAAGTGGTAGCATGATATAAATTATGAAAAAAATTTAATGCTATATAAATGCTACCATTTCCATTAACAATATCTCTATTTTCAGCACATTTTTTAAAAACAACGCGGTGCACTGCTAGCTTTATGCAGTACATATATTGAGTTTTCATGAAAGAAAGGGTTCGTGGAGTTTTCGACATTAGAATAATTTAGTGCTAATTAAGGTCTTATTTAATGCCAAGTTACCAAATTTTGTGATCTTGTTTCTTCCGAGATATGGCCTGCACTGCTAGCTACCTGTTAAAGATAGCAATGCACCATCCAGGAATGATCAAGAAAAGTGGTAGGGTGATATAAATGATGAAGAAAATTAGATGCTAATTCAATGCTACCATTTCCATGAACCCAATTTCTATTTTCAGCTTTTTTTCGAATATTTTTTAAAAACAACGCTGTGCACTGCTAGCTTTATGCAGTACACATATTGAGTTTTCATGAAAGAAGGAATTGGTAGAGTTTTCGACATAGGAATAATTTAGTGCTAATTAAGTGCTGAATAAATGCCAAGTTCACAAATTTTGTGCTCTTGTAGTTTCCGAGATATGGCCTGCACTGCTAGCTACCCGTTTAAGATAGCAGCGCACCATCTAGGAATGATCCAGGAAAGTGGTATGGTGATATAAATTATGAAGAAAATTAAATGCTAATTAAATGCTACCATTTCCATGAACAAAATTTCTATTTTCAGCTTTTTTTTGCATATTTTTTTAAAAACAACGCTGTGCACTGCTAGCTTTAAACTTATACCTTGCATTTTTTGGGACTTACACCTCAATTGAAATTAATACCAGAAGTTTCTTGATTTTGATACGAATTACTACAAGCTCTCTGATGAGAGCAATTTTACCTATCAACGGGTATAGCAGTACAGGCTATATCTCGGAAACTACAAGAGCACAAAATTTGGTAACTTGGCATTTAATTAGCCCTTAATTAGCACTAAATTATTCCTATATCGAAAATTCTTCCAATCCCTTCTTTCATGAGAACTCAATATGTGTCGGTACTGCATAAAGCTAGCAGTGCACCACGTTGTTTTTAAAAAAATATGCGAAAAAAAGCTGAAAATAGAAATTTTGTTCATGGAAATGGTAGCATTTAATTTTTTTCATAATTTACATCACGCTACCACTTTCCTGGATCATTCCTGGATGGTGCACTGCTATCTTTAACGGGTATAGCAGTGCAGGCCATATCTCGGAAACTACAAGAGCACAAAATTTGGTAACTTGGCACTTAATTAACACTAAATTATTCCTATATCGAAAACTCTTCCAATCCCTTCTTTCATGAGAACTCAATATGTGTACTGCATAAAGCTAGCAGTGCACCACTTTTTTTTTAAAAAAATATTGAAATTAATCCACAAATGGGCTATTTACCCAGAAACTTCCCTTGCAACACAAATAAAAATTATAACTTTCAAAGAACAAACTATCCACTTATGTATCAGTTACTATCAGAAACAGACTGGAACTTCTTGGATGATGAACAAGATGTCAATACATCAGTTAATCTCTTTTACGAGACATTTTACAATATTCTTGAACAGTCAGTCCCTCTTTTCCATGTAAACACAAAAAATAAGTTCTCATATCCATCTTGGTACACTAGAGAAATAATAAGTCACTTAAACCAAAAACAAAGGCTACACAACAATTACAAAAAAACTAAATTAAAAAGTGACTATGACATTTTTTCGACTCTTAGGCAGACTATTAAAGCAGACATTGATGAAGCCTATAGATCTTACATAAGAAATACTGAATCATCAATAAAAAGGGAACCTAAGAATTTTTGGAATTTTTGGAAATATATCCGGCAAAAACGGCAAAAATCTCGTATACCAGGATCAATGATTCTGAACCAATTGTCTTTAGAGTCCCCGCAAAACATAGTGGATGGATTTGCCAATTTTTTCAAAGGTGTATATGTTGCATCATCAAATCCCTTCTTAATTAACCCTGTCGAGCCCTACAACTCTCAAAATATATCCATTAATAATATTTCTCAGCTTGAAGTGTGCAGTGCACTCAAAAAATTAAATGATACAAAAACTGCAGGTTATGATAAAATACCATCTTTTATATTGCGTGATTGCTCACCGTTTCTATCAGTGCCCTTACATCTTATCTTCAATAATATTTTAAAAAATAATATATTTCCGGAAAAATGGAAAAAAAGATTTTTCCTGGCTTTAAGGCAGGTCAAAATAATAATATCACTAACTATCGACCTATCTCCATACTGTCCAACTTTTCGAAGGCCTTTGAAATCTGTATTCACAACAATCTCTTCCATCAAGTTAAAAACCTAATATCTCCTACTCAACATGGCTTCTTTCCACAGAGATCAACTCAACTATCACAAATCTTACAAGTTTCCTACAAAGAGCTTATCAATCTATCAATAATAGGAAACAACTTGACGTCATATATACTGACTTTTCCAAGGCCTTCGATAAGTTGGATCATGGTCTCATTGCCCGGAAAATGTACAACATTGGGTTTCATAGGAACCTGGTGAATCTATTTATCTCATATTTGAGCGGGCGAACAGAGTTTGTGGAGTACAACGGCTTTCGTTCTGCCGACTTCAGCGCTTCAAGTGGCGCTCCTCAGGGAAGCAATCTAGCTCCTCTAATATTCGCTATATTTGTGAATGATATCACCGACACTATCTCATCTAACTGTGTACTGTTTGCTGATGATCTGAAAATTTTTAGAATTATTGACACCATACAGGACTGCACAGAATTACAAAACGACATTGACTGCCTGTCTTCTTGGTGTATCACAAATAAACTTCCACTAAATATTGATAAATGCCAATCTATGACTATTTCCAAACTTCATAATGAAGTGAAGTTTGCATATAGACTTGAAAATACCAATCTTTCATGGGTAGATTCCATACGAGACCTTGGGGTAATTACCGACAGTAAACTAAGTTTTAATAAACATATTGACCAAATCGTTCAAGCTAGTTTGAAAACACTTGGCTTTATTATTAGGTTACAATATGCAGCTCTGATATGGTTTCCTAATTATGATGTACAGGGTGGGCATTTTATTAAGGGCCTATGTCTTTTCTCAGAAACTACAGGGTGTACAAAAAAAATATAAATACAAAAGTTTCTTGGTTTCAAGCAATGTTATCAATTAATTGAGTTTTATTTATACAGGGTGTCCCAAAAGTGCTGCACCGACTTCAAAATCAGAATTTTTAATAGAACACCCTGTATGTTATTGCATATTTGGATTCTACGTAAAATTCTGAGCAGAATTCATGTAATATACCCTATACCTAAGTTCAACTGTTTTGGAAATATTGACTTTTTGCAACTTTGACAGGCTGTAAAACCTGAACGGTTAATTTTAGACGAAAACCGATTTTACATTCCTATCTTAGTTTTTAATGAACTATCAGTTAACACCAACTTTGAATTTAACCGGAGATTAAATTTAACTGGAATTTTCAATCATGGATTAAGTTGGTGTCAAATGATAGTTTATAAAAATCTAAGATAGGAATGTATAATCGGTTGTTGCAAAAAGTCAATTTTCAACTGTCAATATTTCCAAAACAGTTGAACTTAGGTATAGGGTATATTACATGAAATCTACATAGAATCCAAATATGCAATAACATACAGGGTCTTCCATTTAAAGTTTTGGTTTTGAAGTAGGTGCAGCACTTTTGGGACACCCTGTATAAATCAAACTCAAATAATTGACAACATTGCTTAAAACTAAGAAACTTTTGTATTTATATTTGTTTTGTACACCCTGTAGTTTCTGAGAAAAGACATAGGCCCCTAATAAAATGCCCACCCTGTACATGTTGACAGGCTCGAATATGTCCAGCGCAGATTTCTCAAGTACCTAAGCTTTAAGCAGGATGGCATCTACCCTCCACGGGGATATGACCACAAATTATTACTAGCAAGATTTAACTTTTTATCAGTTAAGCAAAGTACAATTCTTGTCAGTCAATTTCAAAATATGCAATAATTTAATTGATTCGGCTGAAATATTAAATTACCTCAATTTTTTGGTTCCCGCAGCAAACACCCGAACTCACCATAAATTTTATCTGGAAAACTGTCATACTAATCTCGCCAGAAATGCGCCTATATACAGGGTGTCCCACAATCAACGTTACAGGCCATAACTTTCTTATTTTCAAAAATAAAAATTTGAAACAAAAAAAATTATTAATGGCTAATTAAGCTCTCTTCAAAAATATAAAAAAATCATCCCTTGAAAAAATCATCCCCTATTTACAACCCTTGACTTTTTTTTTCAAATGGCACCCCTATTATTTTTTTTTATTTTTGAGAAGCTTATGAAATTACAAATTTGTATGGTGTATAAAAAGTTTGTTTTTCCATGTCTCTTGGGGGAAAAAAAATAGGTGTCCCACCCTTAGTCTTATACAGGCAATAACATTTTTGTCTACAAAAATAAAAATATGACAAAAAAAAATTAATTGTGTGCAAATTAACCCCTTTTCAAGAATATTAAAAAAATCTTCCCTACAAACTCATCCCCCAAAAACAACTCTTGCCTTTTTTTTCAAATAGAACCCCATTATTATTATTTTCATTTTTGATTTTTTTTTCCAACGAAACATGGAAAAACAAAGTTTTCATACATCATTGAATTTGCAATTTCATGAACTTCTCAAAAATAAAAGAAAAAATTAGGGGTGCCATTTGAAAAAAAAAAAGTGAAGGGTTGTAAATAGCCCAAGTAACACAAAACATACATTAGATGTTTATTTTTTATCTAGATCATACATCTAGATACTGTATCGTTCGACGTCATATAGACGTCTACATGTCCGCCAGATAAACGTCTATGAATAATCTATGTCCTACTGAAAATCGATGTATTTTTTAAATCAGATTTAGACGTTATATAATACGTGTTTTTAGACGCATTATATTGAGTGTTTTTAGACGTCTTTTATATGTCTTTGTTAAATATACACTGTGGGCCAAATTAAGTTGGAACACAATTTGACCAATAATAACTTTTATGTCTGTTTATGGATTTTAATGATTTTTGGATATGATATTAGTCAATATGTTTTTGTTGCAACCTTAAAATTAATTTGACCAATTTTGGTCAGGTCCGGACTTACGACGATTTTATTAAATCGGTGTATTTAAGTTCGTTGCAAAAATGAACTGCACTATAGTGCAGTTTGTAAGTATTGAAGAAATTGATTGTGGATGAAGCCCCCTTCATTATCGACTACGGTCTGTAAGCGTCTTCTCCATTGGCTATGATCCGTTGACTGGCATTTGAATAAAATATTGACATTGATAAATAATTCAAAAATAAAAAATGCCTGACAGTTTTCAGTGACCGAAAAGGTGGGAGGTAGGGGTCAACTTGCAAGACAAAAAAACAACTTTCCACATTTTCTTTGCTCCGCTACGCGTCGTTCGGTCAAATGCAATCGCGTGCGGTAAAGTGACACTTTCCGAACTAGTTAGGAAATATACTATTGAATTAAACAGCTTAATGAAATGTCAAAAATTTGACAATTGTCTGATTCCAAAGCAATCTGGATTAAAGTAATGTAAAATTTCCTATTTGAATTACATATTAGTCAAAAAAATCATAGTTTCTCAGGTTTTGGTTCTAAAATATTTATATTTTCAGGATTTGTTTTCCCATAAATGTCCTTCTAAAAAATAATAATAGTTGGTTTGTAAGTAGTGCAGTTCATTTTTGCAACGAACTTAAATACACCGATTTAATAAAATCGTCGTAAGTCCGGACCTGACCAAAATTGGTCAAATTAATTTTAAGGTTGCAACAAAAACATATTGACTAATATCATATCCAAAAATCATTAAAATCCATAAACAGACATAAAAGTTATTATTGGTCAAATTATGTTCCAACTTAATTTGGCCCACAGTGTATATTTTAATTTTTTATAGATGTTTTTTAAACGTCCTTTATTTTTTTCATGCCTCTTTATGGGCATATTTTCTTCAAAAAAAAAAAAAATAACTATTATAAAAATGGAGAGCTGAAAGTAATTGTCAGTTTTAGTCGTGTTATTCAGGCTTTTTGTGATTCTGAGTTACTTAATTTTTTTTTGCAAGCATAATCTGTACGAACATGGATGTATACCTACTATAATTGGTCATAATAAAAAAACTATACCTACATTAATCGGGGATAGCTATATTACTAAAATTTTCATTACAAAATTATATTTATTAATTTAGTAACTTAATTGAGATGATTTGTATATGAAACAAATATATTTATATACGAATTATATTGTTTTTCTTTGTGCCGCCAATCTTAGCCAGTCCTTCATGGCTTGATTAATGACCTTATCATTCATATCCGAAGGTTTTCCATTTCCAGAAGAAAAGCAAAGCTCAGTGGCTTCTGAAAATTAAATAATCAGTTTTACTATCGACCCTATACTTACTTAATATTACCATAAATGACATCTTTTAACTTGGTGGCTTTGAAGGCTTTCTTATTCTGGCCTGCCCAGTTAAACTTCGTCGCTAATCTATTGGTGATGCAAAATTTTAACATGCCCATTACTGTGGTTCTCACGTTAAGGCCCCCAATACACGCTAGACGATTTTTCTAAAAAAATAAAAATAAAAATAAAAATAGATCTTACAGATAGGTACCCACATATCAACTTATCAAACTTATTCATTTAGGGCCAAATTATGGACCAATTGAAAAGTGTCAGGTTGTTACCTAGCAGGTACTTTCTATTCTCTAGAGCATGGAAAGTTCCTGCTAGGTAATAACCTGACACTTATCAGTCGGTTCATAATTTGGCCCTTAGAAAGGTTAGTAGTTTGCTTACCAAATAAGTGTGCATTGGCTCATCCAATAGAAGTTCTTCCAGTTTTTGGAAATCTGCTTTCCTGTCCACAGGCAGTATCGGAAACTCTTCTGGTTTTGACACGTGCTTTAGTTTACTTTCATTCAGAAATTTCCACATCTGGTCGATTTTAAGAGTGTTCTGATCTTGTACTTCAGTAAGTTTCTGCAAATGCTGAATAACAGTTGCCTCGAAACCTTTTTTTGGAGTTGTGGAGGAAGATGATGTACTTGGAACACAACTTTGGGTAGCAATTTTGTCATTATTAGGTTTTGAAAATCTGCTTTGTGAAAAATTCAGGGTATTATTCTGGGGAAGAATGACATTTTGCAAAACCCGTATTTTTTTTTTAGGCTCCGTTGCAACATTTGAATTTGTCCTAAAATTCAATAAATTGTGTTATTATTTTTCCTTTTCCTATATTTATAAGAATTTGCTATACATGCATCCTAACGATTGGGAATCTGAATTAATATTTTCATTGCTTCAAATAGATTCAATATGGTTATATTATTAAATTTAATTTTAGTTCTTGATCTAAGCAATTAGGTTTTGAAGAATTCCCATGTCTCTCAGAATTTGTATTATAATAATAATAATGTTTTTTATGTATGAATTTTTTGTATCTTGTCATTCAGATGCCCTACCATCTTACTCATAGTTAAAGGTTTTAGTAAATTTAAAGACTTACTCCTTGACCCTCGCGTTCTTTGAAGATTCCGCCTTTGAAGGAAAATTATTCCAACTTTCATCTTCAGATGCAGCGAAAGTTGTTTTGAGTTTTTCAGTTACTTTGATAGTGCTGGGTGTATTGTATCCTTTATGCGATTTTTCATCATCATCACTACTGGAAGAATTGGGCCACACGTTATTTTCTCTGCAGACAATTTTTTTCTTTTTGGCTTTCAAGACTGTTTTTTTTCCTCTTGATGCACTACAAGTTTATGAGGGAGATTTGATATTAATAATTAAAATTTTGTAAGTACAATATTAAATTATTACCTGGATTTACTAGAATCTACTTTTAAAGTTTTCTTTCTTTTTGCCAAAGGTAAGTCCTCGGAAGAGTCAGAGGAGTTTTTGGATGGAACATCATCTTCATCCATCAATTCATTTATATTTGGATCACTTTTACTGGATAAAAAAATATATATGTAAGTTTAAATATTGTTTAATATTTTTGCTGTTATTATATATTAATTAATTTTTTTAGGTATATACCTATTATGAAATTCAGAACCCCTTTCCGTCATGTCATCACTTGAATTCCCTGAATTCCTATTCATTATTTCTCTTCGAACTAAAGAAGACGTCAGACAATTCACTGATTCGGAATTAGTAGATTCTTCAATAATTTGTGATAGTCTTCTTTCACAATTTTCAATTCCCTCTAAAACATATATAGAGATTTTATTGACTAAAATTTTATTCCAGAATGGACTTCAGAACTAGAGTTATCTAAATTATAACTATATTAATAAAATTTAGAACTTAGAACTACTCTAACTACACAGAATAAGCAACTTCATCATGGAAGGTGCAATAAAACGTTATGCAAACCTAAGCCTGCTATATTCAAATATATTATTATGTAGGGTACACAAACCTAAAGTATCATGAATTTTGATAATCATATGCTGGGACCAATCTTCCTTGGGTGGAGCATATTCAGAAACCAACCTTGGAATATTAGCTTTAGGCCAGAAGCAATTATTTCCACATATCCACGTCATTGGAACAATCGCACAATCTTTTTTCTCAAATTCAACAATGGCATATGTTTGCACCATTATTATTGCTTAATCTTCTGCGTCTATGAGGATTGGATATAAACGGGAAGCTTATAGATTGAGGAAAAGTCTCACTTAAAATACCAATTTTAAAACGCCGTTATTTCAAGTAATATTCGGTAATAACAATTAAAAATTTAATCAATGTAGGTACATACTATAATTATATGGGTACTTAATTTGAACTTTCGTTTTATTGAAATAATTTTTTGACAACCATGCGTAACTATATATTATTATATACCCAAAGTAGGTTCTTAGATAATTTTATAGTCAATCCATAAAATATTACTTTACGTACCTACCGACGTCTTGAGACATAAGCCACTACTAAAAATTGTGTACTACTCCCAAATAATTCCAGATTTAGGTTTTAGAAGAAAGTATTTGCGAGTAATTTGTTGAAACGCTGAGAATATATTTTGAACAATAAAATGTACTCTATTTACCTATCCAATGAACCAATTACATATTATACAATTAACTCCTAATTTAAATTTATAGTAGGTAAGCAAAATTTATTTTTTGATACTCCTATGCTATAACACAATAAATATATTCTCAGCACTTCCACTCTCCAGTCTCGGCTTGGCCCTGAATTAAAATATACAGGGTGGGACACGAAAAACTTCCCACCCAGATTTTTTCAGGTGTTAGGTGATTAATCAAAAACCGCTCGGACACGTCAACTTTTGTTTTTGGGGGACACATTTCATTAGTACTTTCACCCCCTATCTGTCAACCCCTAAGTGGGGGTGACAGGTACACCCAAAATTTCAAATGAAAAGGGAGGTCGAGTGATAGGTCATTTGATAGCTATTTTTATTAAGATTATATCCACAGAAGTTTTAAGCTGCTACTATTTACCCTGCCGAAATGGTGGCTTGTCAAAGTTAGGAAAAATGTATGCTTCAACTGATACAGTGATTCTATCTTGAATTGAATCAACATGAACCATTTCAAGCTGAACTGTTGAATAACAATACTTAAATTAAATAACAATGTTATTTTGTTACTATGGATAACAAAATATGCTGTTTCGTTATTATGAGGTGAAAACCACACAGTCTAGGTATTCGAAAAAATGCATTTTTCCCAACTTTGACAAGCGCCATTTCGGCAGGGTAAATAGTAGCAACTTAAAACTTTGGGGATTTAATCTTAATAGAAATAGCTATCAAAAATGACGTCTCAGTCGACCTCCCTTTCCATTTGAAATTTTGGGGGTACCTGTCACCCCCACTTAGGGGTTGATAAGTAGGGGTTGAAAATATACCAATAAAATGCGTCCCCTAAAAAACAAAAACTTACGTGTCTGAGCGATTTTTGATTAATCACCTAACACCTGAGAAAACCTGGGTGGGAAGTTTTTCGTGCCCCACCCTGTATAATCTAATCCATCTTAAACTGCCTTATAAGGCTTTAGTACATGGGAGCACAAGTTGTGTGTAAAATTGGGAAAATAATGAAACCGTCTTTATATGCTGTTGCTATACATTTGAACATTATGCTACTTATAGTAAAATTTTCCACTTTTCCTGTTCCTCTGACAAAATATATGTTCAATTTTGAGGATTCTATGGGTTTTTCATAAAAATTGTACATATATTTAAAAGGTACGCCTGAGCACCAGTAAACGCTATTTAAAAAATAAATTGATTTTATTGTAAATATTTTTTTGCGAACTGCAACTATATTATTAGGTTTTTTTAAAGATAAAACAAATCTGTCATTATAATATTTTATGCACTGAAAATAACCGTTTTCTTCCGAAAATACCCCTTTCACATGCTCTTTTATTTTCTTGGAATGATTATTTGAAACATCACTGTTGTTCATTTCACATATTCTATTATAAATTTGTTGCAGAGGGCGATGCTTTCCTCTAACTCTCCTTTTCAGTTTTCCCAAATAATTCTCATAATCGAAGCAGCTGTAATTTTCTATATTACCATATTTTCTGGCGTCCTCACATGCATGAATCAATGAATGTACATTGTACACCACAAAGAATTTTCCGTATATTTCTGCTGATTTATAAACAAAATGAGCTAGAGCTGATTCTGCAATGTCAAGATAATTTTCAAGAAAATAGTCATTCGATAATATAAAGACAGCAGCATGATAATATAAAAAATGTTCATAAATCGCTTTGCTCACATTATTTTTCAATAGGATAGGTCCATAATACAACAGGAACATTCTAAATTCTACAGCTTTCCACCTCTTAACGTCTTGCAGAGTTCGTAAGGTTCTACTGAATTCCTCAGGGAACTTCAATTGTTTTATTTGGCAGTTAATGTTGCCTGTGGCAGTTTTGGATAGTCTAATACGTCTTTTTCCTTCAACTAAATATTTTACGAGCAATCGTTTTGTCACGCCAAGATACAATAAGTGCATCGGATCCAATACAAATTGACTAACTAAACCCAAATTTAACTTTATTAATGGGGATAAACCTTTAATATGATCACATTTTTGGGGTCTATTTTTGTCAATTTTTTTAAGCTCTGGTTTTTCAAAATCAGAATCTTTTCTTTTTGTACTGGTAATATCATTCACGTCGTAAAATCTTTTATTTTCTATGTATAATGAACTTTGAGTACATCTCTCACAACCTAATTTACTTGTGTGCCCCTTAATATTTTTCAAATAAGACCTGGCTGGTGCATCACAAGTAAAAAGAGAAATATTGAACTGGTACAAAATGTTATTGTACTTGAATCCAGAGTCTCTTAATTGGTTTGACTCTTCAATAAAATCTAACAAAAATGATTCTATTGGTGTAGGCTTGCCTTTGCCACAAAATACAGCCACAACAAATGGGGCCTTATCGTTTTTAATTTTGGCTAAAATAGGCCAAAATTCAATAGTGCTATTATTATATAGCGGTATCCCATCAATATTTATTTGTATTGAAATTAACGTGTGTTCAATAATTTTTGAATCAATTTTTTTTCTTAAACCAGCTTCGATACCAAAATATATTAGCTCGCCATTTTCTAAAATCGTCGTCTCAACTTTTCTTGGTGTTCCTAAAATTGAACGTATATCTTTTTTTAAAAACGGGTACTTCGGCCTTATTAGAGAAATTATTTCATTGCAACATTTATGAGGCACGTTATTCTGACAAGCCCATTTCTTAAAACTACTAACAAACGCTTCTTCTTCTATTTTTTGGGAGATTTGTTGACTATTTAATTTTAACCTGTCTTCATTTTCTTTTGAATTTTTTTCATCAAAATATTTGTTGTCAGTAAAAGTATTTTGATTATTGGGCACATAATAATATTCATCATTTACGTCACGGTCATCAGTTTCATTATCGTCAACAATCATTACATTATCATCGGTGTTTGAAATATTTTCTAATTCTATTGAATTTAAATGAAAATTGTTATTGTTTATTACAATTTGTTCTGCTGCTGAACCAGAGGCTGCATATTTTTCATTAATTATAATATTTTCTATGGCGTTTTTTGTGTTTCTAGAAATACGGCGTCTTAAGTGGCGTTTAGATATAATTTTAAGAGACATAATGGATCAAGGGAATGGAAAGCATTATTAATAGGAAAACTAACAAATCTGCGAGCAAATCTGTAAAAAAAAACACACAGCATTAATTATTTATTATCGTAACTATTTTTTACGAAGGCCGGTGTTACCCAATTCCTTAATTCTTAATTTTTTTTCTTAATTCTTAATCCTTGAAAACACCAATGTTAAATAAATTGAACTTTTTACGAATTAAGAATTAGGGACAAAAATTAAGAATTAAGGAATAGATTACCTAAGTCGTGACGTCATGCCGGCACGTGATCGCCAGTCAACCTTTCCAAACAAACAACGGTTTGCATGTAAAAACCCATAAGGTAATTTTTAATGCCTTCGCATTCTTCAGTTCTACGTGAATAAGGCTTCTGTTTCTGATATTTGGATAAAGTGTGTGTATATCGACTGATTTCTATGTAAAAATTTCCAATATCCGCTGTATTTTCGAGAAATTAAAGAATTTAAGGTTGTTTATGTAGTTGTTTTCAGCCAAATTTGAAAAACCCTCTTCCTAATTAAAGAAATACAAAAATATTTTAGGATTTCCGTAAAGGAGGCATAATTAACTTTCAATCTTCAAGAAAAAACAGTATTAAAGTTAGTTTTCTAATTTATAAACTCGCAAAATAGAAAAAAAACATAACCTCAACTGTCATTCAGCTATTTATTTCGTCAAAAACTGGCACGGAAGACTTAGGTACCTTGGCAAATATTTTTATGAAAATCGGTCAATACGCGCACACTTTGTCTAAATATCTCAGCTAGAAGCCTTATCCAAACCAAATGGAACAATAAACGGGTAGTAAAAATTCCCTTATGGGATTTTATATATTGTAAACCGTTGTTTGTTTGGAAAGGTTTCTCAAGAGTCAAGCCACGCCTCTTGTGGCGTCAGACTAGCGAATTTTATTGGTAGAACCAGGGCAGAAAAAAATGTATTTTCATGTCTATCTTAAACAAGTTGGTAGAAGAAGACAAATACACTCAGTGGGCACTATCCCTTCCAATAAAATACGTAGTCGGTATTGGCGCCATTTTCATGTTTTTTTTATTATAATAAATACCTAACCTATACACGACACACACATGTACCCAACTTTATGGCGGACACTGTATGACCAAGTTTTTTTTCTAGATAGTAGAAACATTTATTACTGCAATATTAACATTCTTTTCACGATTTTGTATGCCGGTAATGTGAGAAAAAATAAATTATAATTATACTATAAAAAAGATAAAACTAAAAACTTACCCATAAACACACCATGCAAATTGGCGAAACCGATTAATGATTAATCCATCAATCGCGAATACGTACAACCACCAAAAACCAAAAATATACGGCGATTATTCGCGAAAATAAATAGGGAACGGACAAGATTAAAATCGCATTAGCCCTAATCGGCAATCGCACGCCACAACATGGACACCCGCCACAACCACACCAGCAACCAACTGAACCAACAACGTTGTTATAACGAGTAACGACAACGATCGCAGCGACAACCTGGGATGCCAAAATTATCAACTAAAGAGTTTCGTAACGCGCACGCGCAGTCCTCAGCACGTACCGCGAATTAGCGGAATAGTTTAAAACACGTCTAAAATTTACTTGAAAAAGACATCCATTACTTACAAATATTAGATTTCTAGTTTAGATATCTGATAGATGGTGAATATAGATTGATAGATAATGAAATAGATCTAAAAACCGGTGTAATTGTACGTATTGTCTACAAATGGTCTAAAATAGAGGTTTAAAATTTACAGGAATAACGTATTGTCTACAAATGGTCTAAAATAGAGGTTTAAAATTTACAGGAATAAACATCTATTAACGAAGAGTATTAGATCTAGTTTAGACATTTGACATAGCTTTTAAATGTATAAAAGTGTATTTTCCTGAAATAAATAGAAATCTAAAAAACGTCTATTGTACGTATCGTATAAAAATCGTCCAAAATAGACGTCTAAAATTTAATCTAAGTCAGACATAGATGCAATTTAGATGCCATAGATGTGTTTTAAACCACAAATAGATCGTTTCGTGTTACTTGGGAGGGGATGATTTTGTCATGGGAAGATTTTTTTATATTTTTGAAGAGAGCTTAACTAACCATTAGTCATTTTTTTTTCAAATTTTTATTTCTAAAAATAAGAAAGTTATGGCCTGTAACGCTGATTGTGGGACACCCTGTATAGAGCCTGCTCATAGCATAGTCAATTGATACCCATTATTCTTGAGTTGGATCTTTTCAATGGTACTGTAAAGTCATTTAAAACTAAAATTATATCACAGATAAAAAATGCTCTCCTGAATTAAATTGCTCTAGTAATTGTTTTAATTAATTATTGAATCTAGCATTTTTGTGGAGTATTGCTGATTAGCTTGGGGTTAACTTTTTGTCCTGGGGTTTTGCTGGGGGAAGCTGTTGATACTACTTAATATACTTAATTTACATCTGTTTTCTCTCAATTGTTAATTACAAACTATAGTTAGTTACTTCATGAACCTAATTTTAAGTTTACAATAGCATTTATCTAGTCTTTAATTTGAAATTATTATAATTGTCTTGTTATTGGGTTTATCCTGTTAGACCATAAATAAATAAATAAATAAATAAAAATAAATAAATAAAAATAAATAAATAAATGTGAAAAAAAGCTGAAAATACAAATTTTGTTCATGGAAATGGTAGCATTTAATTAGCATTCACGGCTTTGCAGTTTTTGATATCAGGTTGGAAATCTCAAATACAGAAGAAAAAAGTCATTGGTGTAGTATTTTTGGATCTCAGTAGAGCTTTTGAGACAGTAAACATTGATCTTTTGTTACTAAAACTGGCAAAGTATGGTATTCGAGGCATAGCACTAAAATGGTTCAAAGGATACTTAAGTGAGAGATTTCAGAAGGTTAAATTTAAAAATGCCAATTCCAATAGCATAGGCATAGATCAAGGGGTTCCTCAGGGTTCAGTATTGGGACCTATTCTTTTCCTGTTGTTCATCAATGATATAGTTCTTCATGTCAAACATTGTCAAATAAAATTATTCGCAGATGACACTTTGCTTTATTTTGTCTGTGATATTGATGAAATAACATTAATGGAAAAACTGTTAAACAAAGATCTTGAAAATATTGATGTGTGGCTCATAGAAAATGGTTTAAAACTAAATGTTGCAAAGACGAAATTCATGATTCTTGGTTCTAAACATTGCCTTAATCAAGTTCAAAGACAAAGTACTAATGCAGCAGTAAAAATAATTATGAATAACGATATCTTAGAACAGGTTAAATCTTTCAAATATTTGGGTGTAATGCTGGATCCTGAACTTAATCTATCCTTGCACTGTGACTACATAAAAAAGAAAATAGCAAAAAAAGCAGGTTTTCTTTACAGATTGAATAACAAGATTTCACTTTTCGCTAAACTCACAATTTTTAAGTCAATAATTGCTCCTCATTTCGAATATTGCGGTACATTGTATCATTATCTAAGTTTGACTCAAAAAGACATGCTACAAAAACTGTAACAAAAGAACACCAATAAAATCCATGCTGGAGAAATTAGACCTTATGAATGTACAACAAAGATCTACTTACATAATGCTAACTTTTGTTTTCAAACTAAAACAATATGTTACCATCATATTTATCTGATGAAGTTACTTATGTGCGAGATGTTCATTCATACCAAACGCGATCCAGTGTGGTAAATAATTTTTACATTAGTGATTTTCAGAGTGACACTTTGTTTAGTGTAGGCTTAAGAATGTTTAACAGTATACCCGCAGAATTGAAGCAATGTGACTCCTACTCTAGATTTAAGACTGAATGTAAAAAATATGTAAGAACTTTATAGACTTTGTTGAATACTTTTCCAGACATTCCATGTTGGGTATATACCTACTGGTTTAAAATATTTCATAAAATCATTTTGTAAAAGCTTTTTATTGCTAATAAAGTGTTTGATATAATTCAATTTTCTTCATCATTTATATCACCCTACCACTTTCCTGGATGATGCACTGCTATCTTTAACAGGTAGCTACTCGGGTAGCTACCTAGCAGTGCAGGCGATATCTCGGAAACTACAAGAGCACAAAATTTGTGAACTTGGCATTTAATTAGCACTTAATTGGCACTAAATTATTCAAATGTCGAAAACTCTACCAATCCCTACTTCCATGAAAACTCAATATGTGTACTGCATAAAGCTAGTAGTGAACAGCGTTGCTTTATGAAAATATTCGAAAAAAAGCTGAAAATAGAGATTGTGTTTATGGAAATGGTAGCATTTAATTTTCTTCATCATTTATATCACCCTACCACTTTCCTGGATTATTCCTGGATGGTGCACTGCTATCTTTAACGGGTAGCTAGCAGTGCAGGCCATATCTCGGAAACTACAAGAGCACAAAATTTGTAAACTTGGCATTTAATTAGCACTTAATTAGCACTAATTTTTCTTGTCATAAAAATTTCGCACTGCTGACTTTGCACTGCTAACTTTATATACGTGTTTCTTTGTTTACCTTGATATCTTTAAAAACAAAAAAGTTACAGGTGATCAAAATGATATCAAAGATAAAAAACACCGGGTACATAAATTAGACTGGAGTAAATAAGGGAAGATATGATGTAAATGTCCAAATTTCTACTTACTTTGCCAGAGTGAGTAGTCCAACATTGTTCTCTGGATTAGATCTTGTTTTTGAGTGACAAACTAAGTTAACAGCATCCTGTTGTGCTTGGAGTCTTGTAGGCAAAAAGTCCCCATTTCGCATGTAGTCACTGTTGTCGACACTATAAGAAATTAATGTAATTTCAGAAAAGGAATTGAGTAGGTATTTGTGAAATTACTAAAAATTGTTTAGTCATTCCATTGAATCTATTATGAATTGTAGGTTATCTAGCAAGAAAAAATTCAAAACTTACCAAATCATAGTACTTTCGAGCACCATCTTGTAGTAATTTGAAGGTAGATTCGCAATGAACTAATTTAAGGCTTTTGTCGCCTTTTTTCTGTGAATTTTTTAATAATATAATTTCTAACAAAACAGCAGCCTCTTGTTTAGGTATTTTTTGTGACGTTTCTCGAGTTGAATCGTCGAATCGTTCTCCTTTCTCTTTCTGTGACATTGGACAGTATTCTTTGACTTTTGGCAATTTTGACAGCTCCCTGGTTTTCATTTCTAGCTGCTGAATGTGCTCCAAGCCGATCCGGATTTAATCTGGCTCTCTAGATTTTCGAACTGCTATCGTTCATTTAGGACTTTGGGCTTTGATTTCAACAATCATATTTTCGTTTTGAAGTATTAGGCAATTCAAACCACGTGACATTCAAGATGGCGGGCGGCCACACATGGGCAAAAAAACACAAAAAAATATCTAGTTTCTGCCCGAACTAATAGTTTACGTACCTGGGGGGCTTTATTTGAAATTGATGCAACTTTGCGTACACGCAAATATGACACAAATGACATCAGTTGCGATTGAAAAAGTGCATGTCAAATAAGCCGTGCACCAATTTTCAATCACGAATGACGTCATTCGCGTGTACGCAAAGTTGCACCAATTTCAAATAAAGCCCCCCTGGTCAACAAATATTTTATTAAATAATGAAAATCAAAGTTGTAAGCAAAACTCTATGTAAAATAATTTAAAATACGCATAAAAACATATCCAAAACAAACTTGCTTGGCCGCCACGCCACATTGAATTTTCCTGTTTGACAGATGGATTGAATAGGCATTCAACTTTAGGGAGGATTTTCATGCATCCGTTTTTCCGTCGAAATATGTCCGTTTAACATTCTATTTTGACATATTTATATACGATTATGTCAGAATAGAATGTTAAACGGACATATTTCGTCGGAAAAACGGATGCATGAAAATCCTCCCTTACTATTTGCCATTCAGATTATAGCCGCTTACCAGCTGACATTAGTTGTATTCCTTTCACACCTAGGAGGAGCTCCGGAACAGCTCCGGGGCTTCACGCGCTTATTCCTTTCGAAAAGTGTTTGTTGCACCACGCATATGTTCCCTGCAAATCGGAGGTGACTAAGCACCGAAGCGAGTAGCTCGAGTGTTTCAAGCTCTTGAAAGGAATACAACTTTTGTGTTTGTGCTTCAAGCACGGTGCAGCACAGTGTTCTGTGTTTGAAACGCAAAAGTTAGCATACTCTCGAAACGCAGTACAGCTGGAACACGAATATGCGCTTGAAGCATTTGCGAATTTGCGCGCGCAAAAGCTCGATTGCGTGCTCAAAAGCGTCAGCTGGAAAGCGGCTATAATGACAGAAAATGTCAAATTTCAGACAGTTTGAACCACAGATTAACCCGTCCCAAATAGGACGGGTTAATCTGTGGTTTGAACTGTGTTTCACACAATGAACTATAGTCAAAAACTGGAATGCGCACACATTGCCATATCTACCAAAAAAATGTAGCCATGAACGATAGATGCCACAAAGGGGAATGTTGTTTTTTTCTGTTGCTCGCTGACATATGACGTTTTGTTAAGGCCGTTTTACAGCTTGCAATTCTATCTGCAATATGCAAGAAAGTTGAACGAGAGCATGCGCAATAGTGAGTCAGCTGATTCTTTTCTGCAAGATTCTTGAAACTTGAATGGCATTGCATGCAATCGGTTTTGTGCCATTTTTCTTGAAGGTTTTCCTGCAAGTTGGGGAATTTTTAGCAAATATGATGCCTAAAGTGGCTGCTATTGTTTTCTTTTTTTCATATCGACTTATAATCGCTTTTTTCATTTTTGGTAAATGCAAATATCAACAACACAACATTAAAAACAAAAAAGCATGGTTAAGGTTATAGAAGGAAACAATTCAAATTGCAAGGTGTAAAACGATGTGCAAGAAATCTTGAATGCAATTTTTTTACATGCAACAAATTGCATTCAAGTTTTCTTGCAAGCTGTAAAACGCGACGTTTTCAATTAAAAGAGATGGACAATAAGTATGAAAACAATCATTTTCCCGCCAACATTTGCCTGCTTGTCAATGCCAGTGTGTATTGGGTGTTTTGAAAGGAAATGTGGGAAAAGTCACTAATTCATTTGCAGAACTTCGCTATGGAGAAAGCGGTGGATTATTTTGGAAGCAAACAGCTCCCGCAAACTGAACTTGAACGTGGATTACTTTGTATACTTGATAGGCCGTGGATTTCCCTTTTTTTTTGCGAGTGTTCTTTCTGATTTTATGTATCCAAAGTTTGATGGAAACTTATGGAAAGAGACGTCCGCCGGTAAATAGGAATTATTTTTACAAAATGGCACACTACACAATCACCATGTTAGGAAAAAACTTTGAAAAAACCGTTGAAATAATAGTTTCCAGTTTCCACATGTACAAAAGTCTTGTCAGCAAACCACTGTCAGCGGCTGTCAATCGTTGTTTTCATCAATGAACTATAGCTAAAAACTGGAATGCGCACACAATGCCATATCTGCCATAAAAATGAAGCCATGAAAGACAGATGCCACAAGGGGGAATGTTGTTTTTTTCTGTTGCTTGCTGATATATGACGTTTTCGAAAGTTTTGTCATATTTCCCTTCACAGGTTTCATCAATTGGAATACGTGTTGGAAGCAATTTTCGCCATAACATAATGAGTGCGACAAAAACAGGTATCCCCTCCGCAGCAGCCGCACTAGGCTTCAAGTTCGTCCTTATGTGTTAGCATTCCAGTTTTTGGTTATAGTTCATTGGTTTTCATACTCTTTTGGCGTCTGGGGGGGTTTATTTGAAACGTGCAATTCAAATACGTCTGACTAAAGCCTAGTACTCATAACTGCGAAATTCGCATTTTTTGGACATTGCTTCGACAATTTGACGTTTGATACACGCATAAAACGTCAAATTGTCAACGCAATGTCAAAAAAATGCGAATTTCGCAGTTATGAGTACTAGGCTTAAGTCGCAATTTTTCGCGGTGAAATTCAAAAAAATGCACATGTGGCTTATTAGGCAATTCAATCCATCTGTCAAAAAGGAAAATTCAATGTGGCGTGGCGGCCAAGCAAGTTTGTTTTGAATATGTTTTTATGCGTATTTTAAATTATTTTGCATACAGTTTTGCTTACAACTTTGATTTTCATTATTTAATAAACTATTTTTTGACTAGGTACCTAAACTATTAATTCGGGCAGAAACTAGATATTTTCTTGTGTTTTTTGGCCCATGTGTGGCCGCCACGCCATCTTGAATGTCACGTGGTTTGAATTGCCTAATTTGAAACTTTCGTCGACGCATTTCGCTAAATTCGTCGACGCAAGATTGCATTTGACATGCGTCACCTCTAGACCTCGTGCATTTCCAAATTGCACGCGAATTTTTGTTTTAAATTTCAGTTTAGTCGACAATAGTATATTGTTGTATTAGGAGTAGAAGCTTTACTTTTTTGTGCTGAAGCAGTAGGTTTGCGAGCCGAACGTAGTGAGGCTTGCAATACTGCTGAAGCACAAAAAAGTGCTTCTACTCCGTATGCAACACGCTATTTTTTCTCCAAACGAATGGGTAAGCTCGGGCGCAAATGAATGGTTAAGCGGCAGTAAAAGTACGAGCGGCACTAAAAGTACTTTTGCTGCCGCTCCAGCGGCACTAAAAGTACTTCTACTGCCGCTACTGCGGTTGCCTAGCAGCATAGAAATTAAATTTCTACCACCTCGACAGGCGTTAACCCGCTGGATTTGCCTACCAGCATAGAAATTAAATTTCTAACATCTTGACAGGTGCTGACAGACAAAGTGACGTTTTTTTGACGTTTGGAGAAAAAGAATATTCTGGGCTCCATGGAATTCGAAAATATTGTTAATTTAAATGCTCTAGAAAGGGCCCAATTGTATAACCATAACCGCAAAGGCATCAGAAATCCAAGAATAGATGCATGCATTAACAATGTTTATAATAGGTAATGACGGGGAATTTATAAAAAACTTTCGACTTTCAAAAGAATTTTTCGAAATTCCTTTCATGAAAAGGAGTTCGAAAATTTTCCCGACAAAAGGGACCGATATTTGTTCAAAAAATTCGACCAAGAGTTCTTTCTGTTTTTTTGCTAACAAATCCGGACTTTCTCTTATTGGCACTTGCCCCCGCACTTTCTATCCTTTTTGCAGTATTGCCTTACACTTATAGAAAGAATGAACTAAGATAATATCAACAGAAAAAAAAACGAAAAAAACTCCAATTAAACACGAAACTTTATGCACGGAAATAATCAAAAAAGTTGTTGACGGTAAACAATTTCAAATTTGACATTTCAATGCATCGTTCCGTTTGGTCATATGAAATTTTCTAACAATTTCATTGGTTAGAATCTTTTACAGGACACGTTGCCAAGTTGAGTAGTGCAAATTTAAAAATTCACGATTTACAAAATGCACAAGATTTCAAATAAGCCGATCGTGAATTTTTAGAATTCGTCGACGCACATATTTCGACCGACTTGAGTCGTATATGAAAGATTTGCACGGATTTCAAATAAACCCCCCCTGACAGTTTGAAGCCAGAGAGAGAGGCTTTTAAATTGAAAAGGTCAATTTCCGCCATTTAACATAATGAGTGCGACGTATCCCCTCCGCAGCAGCGGCACTAGGCTTCACGTTCGTCAATATGTGTTCGCATTCCAGTTTTTGGTTATAGTTCATTGGTTTCACATAATTTCGTAAGTGTCGCGGTATTAAAATTCTCTGGCCTATCTGGCCAATCAAATTAGGCAATCTCAATCACGTGATTTTATAATGGCCGTTCGCGTCAAATATTGCGGTGACAAGCCGGTGACGTTTGACATTCATAAGGAGAGCATTTGTATTCTGGCCCTTGCTGCTTTCGAAGTGAATTTTATGTGTTTCTACGTATTTTTCATTGGTTTTGGTCATTGTTGTGTTCATAGTGAATCTTATAGTATTTAGTATTTCTACGTATTTTTTAGTGTTCTTGCCCTTGTTGTTTTCAAAGTGGATTTTATAGTGTTTATAGTGTTTCTACGTATTTTTTAATTTATTAATAAATTCTGAGATGGAGAGTGAATATCTTAAGGTATTATTATTAGGGGAAAATCGAGCTTTTAGTTGCAGCAATCCATTAAGCCCTGCGTTGTTTTGATAATTCATATTTGTAGATCAAAAGCCAATGACTTAAAATAGCAGGAGCTTGATAAAATTTCACATTATCCCTGTTACCTCGACTTCCACACCCAATTAATTACGATGCAAATCGCTGGCATTTTAATTAATACAATACCTTAACACCCAAAAAAACACAAAATCCGATGATTCAAATCTGGACGTTTCTCTAGAATGTGACAGGATCAATGACATATAGAATAAACAACACCGTGCTTGACCGAACTTCCCATATAGCCAAATAATATTTTTTCTACGAGCGTGCGGGAAATGGCTCTTCCCGCACGATTTGCTGTGCGGGAAGACTTTTCTCCCGCACCAGTGCGGGAAGAGATTTCTTCCCGTACTCAGTGCGGGAAGAGTTTGAAATAATCATTGTGACATGGAATTGTTTGTATTGTTGATACACCTATACTTTTACCTTTGATACCTTTACCTTTTTTTTATAAATACCTTTCAATACATGTTTAATTCTACCTTCTGCACAATCGCATTTCATTTAAATTAAACTTCTCGTAACATCAGCTTTAGTGTGCTCGTAGAAAAAATATAGTTCCTAACTCTTGCGGGAAGAAATTTCCCGCACTCGTTAGGAAAATAGCTATTTTGAAGCTTCAAAAAATATTTTTTTTTCGGATCAAATATATTTTTAAAACATCCAAATATCCATAAAACATATTTTTAGGAAATTTTTTGAACATTCTGCGGTAACGAATCGATATTTTTTGAATATCCATACGATATTTTTCAAATGTATTAGGAATATTTTTAGAAAGTATGGAAATGTTTTTTGAACATCATCGAAAAAAAAAATGCGGATTCAGAAACGATGTAGGTATTAAAAATGTTTCTATCTGTATGATATTTTTGAGAATATTTCAAAAACATTTTTAAAATATCCAAATATATTTTTAAAACGTCTTTTGGATATTTTGTGGAACATTTTAAAAAAAATGTAAATAAAATATTTTCCACACATTGAAAAAACTTAATTGGTTTTGTGAACATCAAAACGATATTTAAAAAAACATTATTAAAATATTTTGAAAACATCATTCCAACATATACGATGGTAATTTTTATGGGTAGGTACCTATTAGGTAATTAAAACTCAGAATCAAACTCAGAAATATTTTTTTTTTACGCATGGATCATAATCAACGATTATCGCACGCTGCAGCGTGCATAAAATGATGTTTATGATGCGCCTACCTTTTCAAAGGTTTGCTATAGAAACGATTGATCTACCTTCATTACCTATAAGTTTACCTGCCGTTTGAACTAATATTTATCAAAATTAATGAACACATTTAAAACATTTCTGAAATTATGATGAATTCGTAATAAAAAATAGCGTATGATATGCGTGTATAAGAGCAATTAAAGCCCTTGCGACTTACAAATGTCGCGCGTGCTTTAAATGCCCTCTTATACACTTATATCATAATATACTATTATTTGTGCATATGCTTCTGATCCAATTTATTGCCCCTCAGTTCAGCACCTGCCTGGTTATGGCTTATTGCCCATCGAGCTGCGCCTGGCTCTTCCACAGCTCCTTTCTTCTTCCTGCAATAAGAAGTAATTTGTATGATTATAATTTATCAATGTCATTTTTATAGATACAGGGTGTTCCAACGACGATCGATCAAAGGCTTTTTTTCTTGTATCTTTCTTGTTACTCTCTTTGTATTTTTGAGAAAATCCAAAATACCTATCTCATGTTCCTGCAGAATTTAATTATTGTATCAAAAAAACTTTGAACCAAAAACATAAGACACGCCATGGATGATGGCTATCTTGGATTCTCACAAAAATATAGGGAGATTCAAAAAGAGGCTCCCCGTTTTAAGTCCTCGTTGGAAAACCCTGATATAAATACCACTTACCGTGGACCTCAATCGAAATCGCAATTATTCTCAGAGCCAAATAACGTACCTACACTCGCACTCGCACACAAACCTCACAAAACGGAAGCAAAAGTTGGAAATGGAAAAAATAAATAAAACGGATACGCATCAAAATACTCAAATTAAATCAAATATATATTGACTTCACTCTAGCTAAACTCGACTCAAACTGAAACTACACATCACACGTCGGCGCCCGTCGCCTCGCCGGGCCCCCCTCAAAAAGTAGCACAAAACTACCAGTGTTGCCAGAACCGTTTTATAAGCTTTCATGGGTTTCCAGAGGTCGTATTTTCGAATTCATTCGAGTACATTTCGTACACGAAATTTGATTGACAGCAATGTAAATTAAATGGGAAGCATTTGAAATCTTATCAAATTTTGTATGCGAGAATATTCGAAAATACGACCCCAAGGTAACGGTAAATTTTAACTTTACCGTTACAGTGGTTACTTGGTTACTAGCTGACAACACTGCGAATTAATTCAAGCGGTAGCAGGGGGGATTTATTTGAAACGTGCAATTCAAATACGTCTGACTAAGTCGCAATTTTTACCGGTGAAATACAAAAAAATGCACATGTGGCTTATTTGAAACTTTCGTCGACGCATTTCGCTAAATTCGTCGACGCAAGATTGCATTTGACATGCGTCACCTCTAGAGCTCGTGCATTTCCAAATCGCACGCGAAAGTTTATTAAATATTTAAGTTTAGTCGACCAAGAATATTCTTGGCCTCATGGAATTCGAAAATATTGTTAATTTAAATGCTCTAGAAAGGGCCGAATTTTATAACCATAACCGCAAAGGCTTCAGAAATCCAAGAATAGATGCATGCATTAACAATGCTTAGGTAATGACGGGGAATTTACAAAAAACTTTCGACTTTCAAAAGAATGGTTCGAGATTCCTTCCATGAAAAGCAGTTCGAAAATTTTCCCGATAAAAGGGCCGGATATTTGTGCAAAAATTCGACCAAGAGTTCTTTTTGTTTTTTGGTAACAAATCCGGACCTTCTCTTATTGGCACTTGCCCCCGCACTTTCCATCCTTTTTGCGGTATTGCCTACACTCATAGAAAGAATAAACTAAGATTATATCAAGAAAAAAAAACACAAAACTCCAACTAAACACGAAACTGTATGCACGGAAATAATCAAAAAAGTTGTTTACATTAAACAATTTCAAATTTGACATTTCAATGCATCGTTCCGTTTGGTTATATGAAATTTTCTAATAATGTCATTGGTTAGAATCTTTTACAGGACACGTTGCCAAGTTGAGTAGTGCAAATTTGAAAATTCATGATTTACAAAATGCACAAGCTTTCAAATAAGCCGATCGTGAATTTTCAGAATTCGTCGACGCACATATTTCGACCGACTGCGTCGCATGTGACAGATTTGCACGGATTTCAAATAAACCCCCCCAGGTAGGTATCATGCATGTGCAACTCTTATGATGGCGCAATTTGTTCTGCTAAAAGCTTGCGACTACAGACGACAGAGGCGCTGTCGTCCAATGCTGTTGTCAGATTTATAAATAAAAAGTACAGATTATTGTTTATTTGTTTTAAAAAAGTTTCCAACAATGAAAAAAAAAGTCGTGTACCTCGCTAACATATAATTGCCAGTAGTACGATTTGAAATTACATTTCTTTTCCAAAACAAATATCCCATGCTTTTGACATATGGCAGCGTCGCTCCACTTTTACTTTTTCATCATACTTTGACAAATTTTGACATATTCCATTTTTATTCAATAATTTGAATCAGAGATTGACAATTTTCTCCGTTCAAAGCAAAATGGTTTTTTCTTGTTGTGTGGGAATGTGTGAAACCCGAGGGAACAGAGTAAAAATGCATCGAATGCCGAAAAATGATGAGCAGGTATATTTCAATCCCTACATTATACCGAAATCGGGATTTTACCTCCTGTAATTTTACCACTCTAACTTTTCTATTTAGGTGTTTATTTTATGCCTGCAAAACGTTCACAATCAAAAAATCTTATTGGTTGTAGGTAACTATTATTGATTGTATTGATATCATACTGTATAGTTAATAAAGTAATTCAAAATTGTTATTTTTGTATTTAATACATGGATTAATTAGTATGTTACTCTTCGGTATGTGATCAAGAGACTGTTTATCATAATTTTATTTCCACTAGAAACATATTAAATTGTTCAGTGCTAGTGGCAATAAAAAATGATAAACGGATCCTAAAGAAAAAAAAATAAATTTAAAAAGGAGCGCTTCCCGCGCTCTCAAGTTGCTGACTACACACGCGAGAGGGCGCTGTAATCAGGAACAAAATGTTTGTATTGAGTTGCCTATCTATATTATAGGTTCGAGAAAGTTTTGTATCCCTTATCTATGGGTAGGTATATGGCGCCTAGAAACAGCAAACGGACAAGCAAAGTCTGGGCAAGTTAAATCAAATGAAAAGCTTTCTTTTGGTTCGAAAAAAGGACGGTTCTAGATTTTGTTGTTCTAGAACGGTCCAAAACAATCGCACAATTTATAATTGGAATTTTTGATAGCCGAGCCATTCGAGCGATGGAGCGCGACTAAGGACGGGTATTATAAAATTATTTTAACAGATAACTAAAAGTTAACTTTTGGAATTACGAGAAGTAACGTCATTCCAGAAGTTAACTTTTAGTTAGTCTGTCAACGTAGTTTTATAATACCCGCCCTAAGTCTCGAGCCAGACTCTAGAGACCGAATGTTTTAAAAATGTTCAGCAAATGTGGGGAAAAAAATATTCTTTTTATTATGTTTTTATGAAGTTCAAAAAATATCCATTTAAAAATATTATTTTGGATATTTTTCTAGAACTAATGTTTTTTTGAATACATTTTAAAAACATTTTTTGAACATTTCCAAACCAATGTGTGGTCACAAATGTTGTTCGAATATTTTAAAAATATTTTATTAGCGTTGTTCAAAAAATATCCACTGTTGGATGAAAAAAAAAATATCCAAAAAATATTTTGTGCTATATGGGTTCCATATTGAATAGACCTATCTCGCATAAATAGAAAAAGAAAGCTTAATTGTAATAAATACAAATTAGAAAGTAATAGATCACATGCGCACACAACTCGTGGCTGCCGTGTAGCCAGATTGTATTGTTGCAGAGCAAGTGTAGACAATACGAATCGAACATTATAATATTAAAGAAGTAATATAGTGTTAAGTGTTTTACAACTCCTTAAATCAGACAAAAGAAGAGCTTTAAAGTGTATATTAACATCGTTTACACTTTTATATTTTGATAAATGTTTCATCCGGCAACATTTCACAATGGAATTGCAAAGAAATATGTCAAATATAATCTAACATAACCTTAAATGACACTGCGGTGAGTTCAAGTAATACGTAAAGTATAAGTTTGCTCTTTGTCCAATTACACGTTGCAAAGAACGAAGGAACGATTAATTCTGAACTGGCCCCTGAATAAGAATATGACGCAAGCCTGTAACCAACTCGCTCCTTATTGGACGCTCACCTGCAACCTACGAGTTGCGCGCGCAGTCCAGGTAATAGGAGATTCGTCTATTTCGTTTTTGACAGGTCAGTAGATTGCCTAATTTGACACATTTTTCAATCGTGCGATATATAAACGGAACCTACGTATTTTGCTTACCTGCAAAATCTATTGACGTGTCTCCTAATACCTGGTGTGCGCGCGCAACTCGTGGGTTGCAGGTGAGCGTCCACGTCCAATGGAAATCGAGTTTGTTACGGACTTGCGTCATATTCGTATTCAGGGACGAGTTCAGAATTAATCGTTCCTTCTTTCTTTGTAACGTGTAATTCGAGAAAGAACAAACTAATACTTTACGTATTACGTGAACTTATCGCAGTGTCGTTTAAGGTTATGTTAGTTGACATATTCCTTTGCAATTTCATTGTGCGATGTTGCCGGATGAAACATTTATCAAAATAAAAGTGCCATTGATCTTAACTAGGGTTTCCATAAAGGTTTTTCGGAATCCATAATCCATCAGGACCTAGAGGAGTCAAGGAAATCCGGACAAAATTCGGACTTCGCCGATAAATTTTTTATAAAGGATGAATTTTGTTTATTTTTTTGCAAAAATAAATTTTTACAGAAATGTATAGATACGTTTTGAGCATTTTTTCCGTTAGACTGAAGACACAATGACAAATACGAGAAACCAATGACGAGAGACAAAAATATAATAACACGTGTATCAATTCTATAGGCAACCCAGAATAAATGGATCCAAGTTAGAGGATACAATTTACTTGCCACCCCAGGATCATAAAGAAATATAATAGTAGTAAACTATGAGAGACGTTTGTTTAATGTAATAATCTGGAAGTGTGTTTGTGCACATACCCGTAGCGTATTTCGCATGGTGTGGCAGATTATTGAACTAATTACTTCGATCGTTTCTGACAACTCGGTTTAATTTGTCTTTGTCAGCAACTTGCCCGAAAATGTTCTATCTTTTTTTAACACATACAAAATACAAAATTGTCAAAATTTGACAAATTATTGAATCGTCTGATTGAATCCGAAGACCATCAATCAAAAACTGAATGCTCATCATCATAACTTAAAATTTCTTCTATTATTTATATTAGAGAAATGAGAAAACATTCTGTGATCATAAATATTAATTAATTAGACAAAACCGACACCAATAATAGTGTGTTTTCGAATTTGCGATGATGCGAGATGCAGTAACAAGGTAAACACAAAGCTTATAATACAAACATTTTTAGTTACTGTATATTTATAAAATTGGAATAAAAAAATAAGTTTGTTTAAAGATATCTCAATTTTTGTATTGTTCAATTACCTCCTTGACCCCCTTAAGGAATCTCATTGCATCTAATTTGAATTTTTTAAAAATAAGTTCTGTTATCGTTCTAAACAGTTGCTCGGTAAATTTTAGCAAGTTTTTTCAACAAATGTTTTGCTTTGCAATTAACTGTTTTGAGCGTTTACAGTACTTTATTTTTAATAAATCTCAAATAAAATCAAAGTTAATAATTTAATTATTCAAAAAAGCCGCCTTTTCACTGTCGGTAAAGAAGAAACCTGCATTTAAACAATGTTCACTCTTTTATTGCCGTCCGTAGCCACCAGAGGCGCTAACGTCGACATTGTGCCAGTTAAGTACAGGGGAATGACTTCTCTCGTAGTTTACTACTATTATATTTCTCTATGCCCAGGATACAAAATTTCAGACTTTTGGTAGGTATCCCCCAAGGAGAATACACACTCTGGAGTGCAGCTAATGACGTCGGAAATGGTTTCACACCAATTATGGCGGCAATTACCAAAAACAAGGCCGATCTTGTTTTTGGTAATTGCCGCCATTAAGTCGTCAGTTGTTTACACTAACGGTAGTAGTTTAGAATTTAAATTTATGATGGAAAATATTTAATTTTGATTAGTATTTATAAAGCAAAAGACCGCGGAATCATAACCTGCCTGAAAGGCATGGTGCCTACGTAACAACCGGTGATTTGGCGTGGTGGGAGGCTTCAGATTTGTTCCACATAGGCCTCACTAGAATAGGCTATGGTAGTAGTGTGTATTATCCTTGACTAACATGAACGAAATTCTTTTATTGAATTTTGAATCTAAAGCCTGGGCTACAGCACACTAACTGAGAAGTGGCGCAGCAAAAATTGGCGTTTCGTATTTTTTCTCATGCAACTAATTAATTTGTTTCAATAAAAATTAAATTTGTTGGTGAAATTATTGAACTATTTGCTAAACATACAATTTGCCTCAAAATCCTTCAAATTCTGATAAAAACCTTCAATCCTTCAGTAGTCAAAATTTTAGACCAAAACTCTTCATATTGAAGGAAATCCTTCAATTCTGGCAACACTGACCACAGCATATTATGCAAAAACAAACAGCAGGTTAACTCTTACGCGCATCTCTTCTGCGCACGCCGCCATTCAAGATCAAGGATACAGACCTCGAATTAGCCTTCTGATTGTTTTTATATGTGCTGCGATTTTAGTACAGGGGCCAGGGGGAGAACTTCATAACCATTAACCCTGTACGTCACCGAAAGCATCGACTCAGCGGCTGGGTTCGGTAATTGCATCTGCGAGCAAAAAAAGCGAATTTTGACGGACGTCACGGCAGGGATGTGCGTCTACACGTAGACTTTCATTGTCTACTTTACGTGTAGACAATGTAGACAACGTGTCAACAATGTAAAATAATATAAATGACGTTTAATTCTAACCTCACACTATCCTTTTTTTAATTTTTTTTTTTATTTTATTATTGGTTTTCCTGATATTTTATAATCAGTGAATGCTGATATCGAAGTGATAGTGATAGTATAGTAACTTTTGATATTTTTTTTTCGAATTTCTTAAAATAAGTTATTAGGCCTATTCGGGTTTGGAAAAAGGACGGTTCTAGAACGGTTCAAAACAATCGCACAGTTCATCAATCAACAAAATGACAACGACTGGGCTATCACAAATTTCAATAATAAACTGTGCGATTCTTTTGGACCATTCTAGGACCGTACTTTTTCCAAACCCGAATAGGCCCATTGTTTACGCCGCATGTAGACAATGTGTAGACAAATGCTCACGTAAACAATTCGAATTGTCTACGCGTAGACAATCAATTGTTTACGTTGACATTGTCTACAGGCACATCACTGCGTCACGGTATCACTTATCCACCACTTATCTTTTTTCACGTGTCAAATTACGTAACATCTGTCAAAGTTTGCTCATTTTGCTCCATAGAAAAGTGATTTATATTGTTGATATAGAACGCTCACTTCTGTTGTAGTCGCCAAGTGACATTTCCGACGGTGCTGCCATAGCGGTGTAGTCATTGAACTAATATTTGGCGGGCCTTTGAATCTCGTTTTAAATGACTGGTTTGACATTTCATTTTTTTCAAAATAAAGCAGTGCTCCGAAACTTCAAACTAAAATTTTATTAATTTTATTTTCATATATTTATGTGAGAATCACTTAATGAATAAAATAGTCCATAATCTAGATGATCTGGCGTATCTGACTCATGGAGCAGACTGAAACACTATAATTTGAATGGCCGTCATATTTGATCAAGTTATTTCTAATTTCCTTGAGCACGTGTGGAGCATCATACAGTGGCACGATTCAGGGTTGCCAGACGTCCCACCTTAGGAGGTCCGCGCCTTTTTTTTATTAATTTCAGGTCACGCTTTTCACGTGAATTGTCCCGATATTTCCGCTTTTTCCACCCAATCTTCACATTTAGTGCAAAAAACACGCTCATTTTACAACTTGTTACATAAATAGCTATTTCTTCATTTAAAATCGACGCAAAAATCAAATAACGAGCCTGAATCGCAAGCATTTGATCGAGGATTGCAAGTGACATCACCACTATTAGCTGCTGACGTGGTGACGTCACTCGAAGACCTTATGGACTTGTGGAACCGGCGAACGTGTACGCCTTCTCAGGATGAGCAATCCTGTTAGTTTACGATTCTTGGGTTTTAATAATAAATGTTGTATGTTGTAGGTATAAAAATGTCAAAAATTCCAACAAAATCCAAATCTTTCATTGCACAAACTAAAATCTGCAAAAAACTTTTTTTCTGGCCATTGAAAAATAAACAACTTTCATCATATTTCCCTTAGACGAAAACTTCACTTTCGTCACTAGTGATAAAATATCTAAAGACGAAAGTGAATGATTAGGATTTTACATGTTAAAAACATTCTTTCAAATCCAATTATAATATACAATGATATAATGTAATGAAAGCAAAATAATAGTAATAAAATTAATTAAAAACGAGAACTTTTTATAGATGGCGTCATGATTCATCCACGTTTTCAAGTACCATCTATTAAACGAAGTAGGAACCCTTGTGAAAAAACATTACATTAGTTTAAAGGTAAGCGCACACTAGCCGGAGCCGAACGAGTTGCACCAGGCGCAGGAGTCTTACCAAAATATTGTTTACATTGATTTCGATGAGGTATCGCAAACCATCGGGAGCCGCACGAGCAGTATTACCGCAAATGCGACCAGAGGTCGTATTTTCGAATATTTTCGTATAAGAAATTTGATACGATTTTGAATGCTCCCGCCCATTTAATTTACATTGCTGTCAATCAAATTTCGTGTACGAAATGTACTCGAATGAATTCGAAAATACGACCCGGATGTTTGGCAGAGAATCTTTGTTCGGTCCATGTTGTTCGTGCTGATGACGTATGTGCCGAATCCATTGTTAGAAAAAATTCCACTATAATGTGCGCACTTAAAAAAAAATGATGCGATACGAGCACTTATCTAAAAAATAAATGGATAAACAATTCATACTTGATTGGCAAAATTTGTGCGAAAATTTGGGGTCAATATCCTACGAACAGTTGTGCAACGGAACAGCCTAACGCCTGCGCAGTGTCTTATCTTTCGAACAACTGTTCTACATTTTGAAATTCTTTCATTTTCATTGGCCAGATTTTGTGCACGCACAATACATGTATCTACTGCGCACGCTCACAGCTGTCCCAGTCAGTTGTTTTTGTTTAGATTTTGACTTCGTAAATTAGCAGCATTAAAAGTGTTCTTTGTTTATCCATTTATTTTTGAGATCAGTGGATACGAGCGGTGCGTGCGGTTGGTTCGGCTCAGTCCGGCTTTTTCATTTCATAGATCTGGCAACCCTGGCACGATTACGATTTCTAGGTTGTTTATGTCCAAAAAAAGCATCTCTGTTTCTGTGTTGTTTTTGATGTAGATTTCTATGGTCTGTGGTCTGTCGCTGCAATTCGCTTATGGCCGATTAATTTTTTGCGCCTGGTCACATATTGTGGCAAAAACTGCTTAAACCGGCTGCTTGTGATGCACTTATCACTTCTTTCACAAATTTACAATTCAAAACAACAAACTCAACACTCAACGACGATGCACTCAACAAAATAAATCAGATGACAGATGACAAATGCATTATGATGTTAAATGGACGTCTGCGTTTTTCTGACTGGTTTTTATATCCACCATTCTATATGTCGGTCATTGTCAATTTCTATTCACTAATGGCCGTTTCCACCAACGCAAATTTAAGTTTACTTAACGTCAAGTGCCGCTTATATTATAATTTTGTTTCCACCAGTCTAACCTAGTCTCATTAAGATAAGGTTAACTAAGCCCAGAAATTTCTAGGCTTATTCCTCCCCTAACAAAGTGGCGATGATAAACGCAAGCAATTTGCATAATATGTTTTTGTTGACACAACAAACGTTGAAACTGAATTGACCTTTTCAATTTAAAAGCCTCTCTCTCTGGCGTCAAACTGTCAGACGCAAAAGAGTATGAAAACAACGTTTGACAGCCGCTGACAGTGGTTTGTTGACAAGACTTTTGTACATGTGGAAACTGGAAAGTATTATTTCCTCAGTTTTTTCCTAACAATGGTGATTGTGTGTACTGTGTAGTGTGCCTTTTCGTGGAAATAATTCCTATTCATCGGCGGACGTGTCTTTCCATAAGTTTCCATCAAATCATACATTTGTCAAATTTTGGATACATAAAATCAGAAAGAATACTCGCAAAAAAAAGAGGAATCCACGGCCCATCAAGTATACAAAGTAATCCACGTTCAAGTTTAGTTTGCGGGAGCTGTTTGCTTCCAAAATGATCCACCGCTTTCTCCATAGCGAAGTTCTGCAAATAAAGTTTAGTGACTTTTCCCACATTTTCTTTCAAAACACCCAAGACACACTGGCATTGACAAGCAAGCAAATATTGGCGGGAAAATGATTGTTTTCATACTTTATTGTCCATCTCTTTTAATTGAAAACGTCAATTGAAATAAAATTAGAATTTTCTCAATTTTCTAATTTCTGGTGTAGTTCTCGTTTTTTTTTTCTCCCAAAGCTTATTTTTTTCGGCCAGAGATACTCCGTGTTTTTTTTATTTTCGATTATGTTCTTATTTTTTGATGTTAGCGATATTATCAGCTCTTTTTCTACGGAAGCGCTGTGAGGCCACGAAAGTTTTTTTTTTTATCTGACTCGAGTCAGATAATAACTGACTCGAGTCAGATAATATCCGACTCGAGTCAGTTAACGTAAATACCACGTGGTTTAATAATAGGCAGCGAGCAGCACACACTTAAAATGCTTTGAAAAGTTCCGACAAGTTTTGTTGCGTACTGCCTCACCGGTTTGTGTTGGTTGAATAGTGAACCGTATCTGTGCTTGAATATTAGTTATTATATTTGTTCTTTTTACTTACAAAATAAAAGATGGATCTTGAAACCTTTCTGACAGAACGAGGACTTGGGCAAGATGTTATAAACACGTTGAGGGTTGAAAAGGTAAGGTGTTTATTATCTATAGTGTATTTTAGTAGTATGCATACAATACTTTACTGACGACGTTTTACCTATTGATTACTTATTCGTAACACAAAATGTGTAGAGCTGCTATATGCCGGCAGGACATAATATGTCAAAAAACAGGTCTAAAAAAGATGCATTTTTATAAATGGAAAAATGGGAGACTCGAATGCGCAAATCCTGTCAGTTTTAATAATAATTTTAAAGATTGTATTGTAACACAATCGCGTTATCTCTCACTCTTGCACCGCAAACTGCTTCTCTCTCTCGCTTGGCTGAAGTCGACTCGAGCTGACTGATCGCGGAAGGCCACGAAGTAGGCGACATCTATAATCAACTTTGGTACTCAAAACTCAGTGAACAACAAAGCAAGTTCGCATTTGGCCCCCGGCATTGTTTCTGGAAGTTTTCAATTTTCTACAGAATATTATTCTTTTTATGTATTGTTTCTGTTATATAAATCACAAAAACGCCATAAAACAAAATTTAACAAAAACTAACCTCAAAAAACTGGCTTTGTTGTTCACTGAGTTCTTCTTCTTCTTCTTAACTGAATATTGGCTCTGCTCCACAAGGGGCAATTTGCCAGCACATTTGTTGGTATCCAGAGAGCTGTCTGGCTCTAAGCCATGCTCCGGACGCTGTACTTTCAAGGTCTTCGAGATTTTACTGCTGCTATCTTTATCTGGTTTATGGAATTTATTTTCTTTCCTCCTGTGAGTTGAGGTTGTAAACACATAAAAGGATGACACAACACAGGTGGGGAGGATGTTTTTTTTTTTTTTTTTTTTTTTTTCTAAAAAGGAAATTTTTTTGGGATATTTTTCATTTTTTATTTTTTTTTATTTTTTTTTTTTTTTTTTTATTTTTTTTTTTTTTTTTTTTTTTTTTTTTTTTTTTAAGAATAGTCTTTTGTTCATGATATTGAGTGATTGTGGATGAGTGTGTTGCTGTTTCAATGTTTTTGGTTCGTTCAAAATTTTTGGAAGTGCTTACAAGTTTATTTTATTGTAATTGAGAAAGGAGACCAGACTTTTAATTGTGTTAGTGTTTAAATTTCTTAGTGCAGTAATCATTGAAAGAGGTGCCGGATGTCCGAACTCCATGATTTGCCAATACATGTCCACGTTTACTATTTTATTAATTGGGCATTCAAAGAAAATGTGATTTAAATCTTCGATCTGGCCGCATTCGCAATTTGGGGAGTCTTTTTTGCCTATTCTGTGCAGGTATTGGTTGGAAAGGAAGTGTCCGGTTCTCATTCTAGTTATTACAGTAATGTGTCGTCGATCTATGTAAGGGAATTTTTTAAACCATGTTGACCTAGGAAAGCTGTCCTGTACAAGGGCGTACCACTTGCCTTTTTGTTTGAGGGTGCTTTTCCAAGCCAACTCGTGCTCCTTCAAAATTTTTCCTTTGATGGAGGCCAAGATGTTATTTTTGTTTAGTGGAAGGTTTTTTGGAACCTGAAGTTTTCTTCCAATATAAGCCAACTTGTCAACTGTTTCATTGCCAGGGATTCCCGCGTGACTGGGAATCCATGCCAGTTTAATGTCATAGCCTGTTTCATATGTTGCAATCAATAACGCTTTGGCTCTGAGGGCCAGGCTACTCATATCCGGATTCATGAAGTTTTGATTGAGGATGTCTATTGCGCTTTTAGAGTCTGTGAATATGATTGCTTTTTTGATGTTTCTTTTGACTGTGAATATGATGGCTTCTTGTATGGCTACTATTTCAGCTGAGCAGATGTCGAACCCATCTGGCAGTCTGCAGCTGAAGTTATGTTTTAAGGAGGGACAGTGTATTCCAAAACCAGCTTCATGATCCTTTTTTGATCCGTCAGTATATATGAAAATATAATCTTTTCTAAACTTTTCTGTGTTGGCCATGAATTTAGTTTTTGCAGAAAGATCCCTTTTCCCAATATTGACGTTGATGGTGCGGATATTCCTTATTTGGGTTTCGTATTTTATATTGTAGCATGGCCAAATATCAATTTTTTCTATTTTGTTCCTGTAAGGGAAAAAGTAGTTAAAAGCTTGGACCAGGTAGGGTATGTCCTTTCTTCTCCAGTAATTTGCATTATTCATGTAATGGATTTTGATAGCTTTGATCAATGGGATGATGGGGTGTTGATGAATGTTAACTGATTTGGTGAAAAACTTAATTCCCAACCACAACTGCCTGAAATTGAACTCCATTTGATTGGATTCTGCTAAGAGTGCGTTTGTTGGAGTAGATTTGGTGCATCCAAGGACTATTCTCAGTGAGTTGTATTGAACGGTTTTGATTTTGTTAAAGTTTTTTTTGTTCAGGTTGAGGAGAAATGCCCCGTATTCTAAATGGGACATAACAATTGCGGAGTGTATGTTTAGCAGAGTCTGGGGGTCTGCCCCCCACCACACTTTGCCAAAGGTTTTCAAAATATTGATGCCTTTCCCGGCTTTTTGAGTGACATATTCGATGTGTTTATTCCAGTTAAGTTGACTATCTATTATCATACCCAAGTATTTAATGGAATCTGAAAAAGCTAAGTGTTGATGTTGAATAGTTATTGGAGGGAAAACCCCGTTCCTTTTGCCTTTGGTAAAGAGCATTGGCTCGCACTTTGTTGGGGATAATGTAAGTTCATTATTTGTGAGCCAAATATTTATTTTTTCTAGAGCTGCATTCATCTTGTTTATGAGAATGGGAATATTTTTTCCTTTTGTAAAAATGGCGATGTCATCTGCATATGCCATAGTGATTATTTCCCTGTCCAATACTTCAAAGATGTCCTTCATGTATATGTTGAATAGAATTGTGCTAAGTGGTGAGCCTTGAGGGAGTCCTTTGGATGCATGTACTGGTCCAATTATGTCGTTTTGGATGCTTCTGATGTAGAGGTGTCTATTATTTAATATTTTGAATATGGTGTTGCAGGTTTCTAGGGGAATATTGTAAGATATAAGTTTTTTGTAAAGTTTATGAACGTTAACTGCGTCAAATGCTGATTTGATGTCCAGGAATATGGCCACGACCGCCTCATTTTGTGCAAAAGCTAGATTGATGTAAGTGATGAGATATGCCAGGCTGTTGTGTACGCTGGATTTTTTCCTAAATCCAGTTTGGAACGGAGAAAATGCTTTTTTATTTTCCATCTGCCAGTCAATTCTATTTTTTAACATTATTTCCATAACTTTGAGATAGCAGGAAGCCAAGATTATAGGTCTGTAGCCTTCTACAAGGTCCGGGTTTTTTCCAGGTTTGTTTATTGGCAATACTAGGTATTCTTTCCAGGCAGCTGGGAGGTCTTTTCCACCCAGAATGCTGTTGTAAATGTTTAGAAGGGCTTCCTTTGCGTTGATGGGAAGATTTTTTATCATGGAGTAAGAGACTTCATCAATTCCAGGGGCCGAATCTTTTTTATTCCTTATGGCTGCATTAAGTTCATGTATATTAAATTTCTGTATTTTTGTAGTTCTTTTGATGTCGAATTCTGGGACTATGTCTGTGATTTCCATGTTATTTAGGATTTGCGTTCTTAGGGTGTTGTTTGGCGTTTTGACTTTTTTCGTTGAATATATTCCGGCGAATTTTCTGATTTTGTTCCAGATCTCCCTGACGTCAGAGTTTCTGTTTAGGGTCGCAGCGTAATTTAAAAATTTTTCTTTTTTTTTTCTTTTAAAAAATCTTCTACCCTTTGCAATGGTATGTTTCAGGTTAAGATAATTTTCCATGGAGGGCTGGCTATTGTATTGATTTAGAGCCATTTTTCTTTCTTCTATTTTGAGGCTGCATTCTTGATCCCACCAGGGGTTTCCTGTTCTGTTTCTAGTATTTTCCGGCGTTCTGGGAATATGTTGGTCTGCTGCCTTTTGCATTATGTCATTCAATGTATTGAAGTTAAGGTTTTGGTCTGTATTTTTTGTTGTTTTATAAATATCTAAATAATATGGAACCCATTTTGCTTTTGTGAACTGTCTTTTGGGTAGATATGTGATTTTAAAATCCGATTTTGAGAGTCTGGAATATTGGTTGAATCTGATGATTGTGGGTAAATGGTCACTGTAACCAGGTTCCTGTGTGACTGACCATGTGCAACGTAGTGCTGTTTGCAAGGTTGCAATGGAGAGGTCCACAGGACTTGGTCCCTCGTCGGGTGCTCTGATTCTTGTTGATGATCCGTCGTTCAAAACAGACCAGTAATATTCCGATAAAAATTCTACGATTTGTTTGCCATTGATATTGATCCTTGTGCTACCCCAATCTGGGTGGTGAGCATTAAAATCTGCCATGATAAGGGTTTCTCCTTCTAATTGGGAGGTTATGTCTTCAAGTATATTTTTCAAGTTAGGGATTTGATGAGGTGTATAGCATGTCATTATGTTCAAGTTATTAATTTTAATTATTAAGAGTTCCAGACTGTCATTTTGTATTTTAATCTCAGTGTAGATATAATTATTTTTTATACATATCGCTACTCCCCCATAACCGTCATAGCGGTCGTTTCTTAGAATATTATAATTTTTAATATGAAAAGGGGTTTCTGGTTTTAGCCAGGTCTCATTTAGGAGTATTATGTCTGGGTCGTGTTTCCATAAACAGCTGATTAGGTTGTCCCTATTGTGAGTTATACTTCTGGCATTCCATTGCAGGATTGTTAGCTTATGGGTGTAGGTCAACATGGTTTATTTTTATTTATTTTTTTTTTAAATGACTTGTATGGTTAAAAATCTGAATCTTCGTAATCCATATTTGGATTACTTTCCATTATATGCTGAAGGATACTATACAATTCTATCTGGGTACTTTTATTTAGGTTAATGATAAAATCAAAAGTTTCATCTTTATTTAGTTTGTCTATGGATTTAAGTGCACTTTCTGGCTTTTTTTGTGATGAGGTTGTTGGACGGTTGAATTTTGTGTTGCTAGAGGTTGATGGGATTGAGGGGTCGAATTGAGAAGAATTTCCTTGGAAGTTTGAAGAAGTTCCTTGTAGGTTTGAAGAGGGTCTTTTGAAATTTGAAGGGATACTTTGGAGATTTGTGAATGTTCCTTGGGGATTTAATTGTGACCTGGAGTTCGGAAAAAATAACTGTTCGTTGTGGAGCCTATGGTCGTACCCTGGTTTTTCTAAAATTCTTTTTTTGGTAGGGTTTACTAGTGCGTGTTGGTAAGATCTTTTTGAGGATTGGTTGCTGTTTTGGGCAGCAAACCTTCGTTGGTTAATAGGGATTGAATTTTCGTTCTTATTTCTATTTTCGAACGGTTTAGGGAAATCTCTAGGGTCTAGATTAAAGTTGGTGGTTTGGTTATTTTTTGGAATTAGTAAGGCAGCCTCATAGTAGGAAATGTTTTCGAAAACCATTGTTTTTTTAATTTGTTCTTGTCTTTGGAATTCGGGACATTGTTTTGAATTAGATCGATGGGAATCGGATTTGCAGTGATGGCATTTTTCATCACAGTTTGTGTGGGGAATATTTTCTGAAGTAATAGGTTCTGCGCATTGAAAACACCTTTGTTTTCCTCTGCATAAGGTTCTCGTATGACCGTACAAAAAACAATTGTAACATTGTGTTACCCTAGGAATGTAGGGAGAAACTGGCAACTCTAATCCGTACAAATCAATATACCTTGGTAGTATTGTGCCATCAAAAGTAACCAATATTGAGTACGTGGGTACGTAATCAAAATTTTTTGAATTATCTTGTACAGAAGATGAATTGTTAATTGGGGATTTTTTATTCACTCGCCTATTTAGTCTGGTCACGTTTTTTATTTTGTAATTTTTAAAAGCGGAATTTACTCTGATATCATTTTTTAAAGTTTCAACATCAAGTTCGGTATCTACAGACCTAACAACCCCTTTACAGGAGGTATAGTTAAATGGAATTGAGACCCTAAGGCCTTTTTGTTTTATTAATTCATTATGTAAAAATTCATTGGCTGCCTCATGGCTTAGAAATTCGACACCTATTTTGTTTCTGCCTAGCGCTTTGATTTTTTTAATATCCTTCAGCTTTAAGTCAAAAATTTCTTTTGCTATCTTAATTTGTGAAAAATTTCCTATGTTTTGTTTATTAGATTCGACTGTAAGTAAAAAAGTCTGATCATTATTATTGTAAGCCCTTTCATATCTTGGACGATCTACATTGGAATTTTTATTGTTTAAATTGTTTATATTTAGTTGACCTTGGTCAATGGTATGTACAAAAGTGGAATTATTACTATTAATATGTGTTTCCTCTATATCAGGATCTAACGGCGGGGGGTCGTCCCCCCCTGTGACACTCATTGTTTAAGGAAAATTAATAAATGCTTTTGTTAAAATGAATTGAAGTGATTAGATGAAAAATGGGATGAAAAGTGTGAATGGTAATGTTAGTAGAACTCACCAATCCTCTTGAAGGGCAATTTTCACCAATTTTCACCGAGATTTCCGGGAACGTGGAGATCGAGCAGCTGCATACACCGAGGTTTCAACAGCAAGTGTTCACTGAGTTCGGCAGACATAAGACATATTGCTATTTTTCGCGTAATTTAGCGCCATCTATTGGTATAGGAATTTCGCCAATACATGAGCGTTTCCTATTCGGCCCCGCTGACGGCTTTTGCTTGGGACTTGAATGCGCCACAGTGCCAAAATATTTTTTCCTGCGCGAAGCACCTAACGCATTCTATCATTGTATTTATTCTTCCTCTTTCATTAATACTCCTTGTGGGACTGAGATGAAATGAAACAAGGAATTCTAAGCAAGGAATGCATTGCGTTCTCAATTTAAACGTAACTTTTCAACAGTTGAAGTTATATCAAATTTCTTTTTTGCATTCGATTTATAATATAGGGACGGATGGCGCTATCTTTTTAGAAATTCGATAATAGAAACAAGTTTTCGACTGGAAAAAAACGAGAAAGTTAATCAATTTATAGTGCTTTTTTTTTAATTAGTTCCATTCTTATGTGTGTTAACAATACAATCGCATAAACCAGAATTCCAAAAATTATCTAGTTTTTTTTGTAGAATGCAAAATAAATGACTATTATGTCACTAATATTTGCTCATTTGCATTATGTAATGAGCCCCATTACCGCACTAGTGCGGTAATGAATCATAACGCGTTCATTATCGCACTAGTGCGGTAATAGGTCATCATTTTTTTACAACTACACAATAGTTATTATTAATGTTTTTGCTTTAGTTAGCGACCTCAGTAGATATTCCGATTGGGTTTTTTGAGAAAGGTTGGATTTAGATCAAAAATAAATGGCGTTGAAGGAAATAGGCAAATACACATTTTGAAGAAGAAAATGTGTCTGCGCTGTTTATTTTTGACCTAAATCCAACCTTCCTCGAAAAAACCAACCGGGTTATTTATAATACACAAACGACAATAGTCACTTATTTTGCAGGTCGTAGATAAAATTTTGTATATCACACGTACGGTAAGGCTCATTACAACACTCGTGTGGTTACCACGACTCGATCTACGACATAGTCGTAGCAATATTGCCCACTCGTTACTGTAATGAAGCTCATACCGTACTAGTAATATAAATAACTATTTCTTGTCATTTCGTCTGTCTCTGTTATACCCGCAGCAAACCCTATAGCTCTTTCGGACTGTTTTGCGATACATTATAAATCGCCGTCATGAACGATCCAGCGCCACCCGGCCGCGTAAAGCCAAACCCCTGTGTAGTACAGAACGCGCGGTCCAGAAGATGCTCTGTATCACTCGGGGCTTTGTTTTTGATTGCGCTGGGTCGCGTCGCACAAACCCCTACAGAGCACGCGGTCCACAAGATGCTCTGAATCACTCGGGGCTTTGTTTATGAATATGGTGCGTCGCATGAGACAAATTCCAGTGTGTTACGGAGCACGCATGCCTATTTTACACGTTTTACGAATCTACGAAATGGAATTCTTCATAAATATCTATTTTTTTCTTTCATAACAATAATTCCTCTCATTTTGATAATTGTTTGAAGATAGGTATAAAAGTCGTACATGAGTACGTACATTCAATAGTCAAGAAATTAGAGGTATCTCTCTCTCTGTATCGCACTGGAATTTGTTCGACGCGGCCCAGCGTAATCAAAAACAAAGCCCCGAGTGATACAGAACATCTTCTGGACGGCGCGCTCTGTACTACACAGGGGTTTGGCTTTACGCCACCCGGCCCAACAGTGGCCCGCTGCAATAATCGCGATGAACCTCGCATCTTTATTAGTATTAACTTGTTGGGTAGTTGTATAGTTCGACGTGCGTTACAATATATTCTAAACCGCGCATTCAATCATTTCAATCCCCTTAATCAAATCTCATTCAATACCCAGAAAAAATGTGCTGAACGCGCCTAAAAGAAGTTTCTACTTCAAATTATTATTATAAAATGCTAGATCAGTGTGCGATTTGTGCGAAATGAGAACTTAATTCTAGGTTCTAGTAAACTCTTAAATTTGAAGAAACCTGTGAATAAGTGTTGAAATTAATAAATTCAATTTTGTCAATTATTTCATTTTTCTTACAAGAAAATTATTATGAAGACGCATCATTTTTTACTTTGTTAAAATTGAGGCGTATTGCATACTTATTTGAAAATTGCAATAAATGAATATTAGATTGAACCTATCTGCAAATAATTTAAATGCATTTGAAAAAATTTAGAATCTATGAGAAAACGAAAAATTTTCAACGTTTTTGTTACAGATAGATGCAGAAGTTATTAAACAAATGCCCGAGGAAGATTTGAAGCTATACATTCCCCTTTATGGAGACCGAATAGCTGTCAAACAGTTTTGTAATAACAGAACAAAGCCAAGCCGAAAATTGGAACTTTTGAAAAAATTGCAAGATAAAATCAAGAAAAAATCAAAAAATTGTAATGGTTCAAGTTCCAGCCACGAAGAAGACGAAGAACCAGAAAAGAAAAGAAAATACGGTAACGAGAAATCTAGTCGCCAGGTAGAAATAGGTTGGATGTGTAGCTTAGATGGTGACAAATATAAACAAGTGCGAACTAGGACTGGCGGAGGTACACGAAAATTCCGTGCCTTGAAGACCATGAAAAAAAGTGCCCTCATTCAGAAAGGAATCGAACTTTTTTTTCCGGGAAATATTTCCAAAATGGGTGAAATAGAAAAGTTTTCCGTCAATCTAATGGATTTTAAGTTGTCCGTGATCGAAGATCACATAACTGTCGAAGATATGTTTCAAAATGCCAAATTTTCTAATTCGAAAGTGAGGATATATTTAGCAACAAAAGAGAAAGTACAAACGGATACCGGAACATGTTCAACAGAAACGGAAGATAGTAGTGATCATCTCACTACATCATACATAGAAACTGTTCCAACCAGTATGCCTTTTTCTGTTCCTGGTATTCCATCTTCACTGGAATTAAATGAACCACAGCAACAGCAAGAAACTTTAACTGATGAGACCGATTATTCAACCATTTCGCTTGGTTACCAAAATGAATCAAATTCAAATGTAGTGATCGAATTTGAGAATGACATAACTAGATTTTATTCCAACTATATCCCAACAGATGTATTTGAAGATGAGACTGTATCAATAACACAGGATCAAGAAATAACGGAAACTTTTACACCAAATGTGACTCCGACTACTACCCAGCAGGAAAATTCAAATCCCATCAACTTGGAATACAATGTGGTCTTTCTTCGGCGTGGAACAGTTTTTGACGACCTTCTCCAGGTATTTATGACGTTGGACAAGGATGGATTACCTATTCAAATTAGGATGATAGGATATAATGGACTAGAAGAGTGTGGCCAAGATGTAGGGGGCGTGTTTCGAGACGCGTTATCAGCATTTTGGTCCAATTTTATGGACAGGTGTACAGTGGGCGCGAATGTAAAAGTCCCATACATACGCCATGATTTCAATGCTGAAAAGTGGGAAGCCATTGCCTTGGTTTTATATATTGGTTATAAGGAAACTAATTACTTTCCGATCGAAATTGCGAAAGTTTTTATGGAAATGGTTATTTTTGATCGTAGGTTGAGTGACCTAAATGAATCATTTCTGTCATATGTCAGTTCGGATGACAAAATTTTGTTAGAAAAAGCTAAGTCAAATTTTGGTGATGTCGATCAAGATGCTCTTTTAGATGTTTTGTCAGACTTGGGATGTAAGATTGCACCCAATGAAAGAAATATTTCTGAGATATTAGATGAGTTAGCTCACAAAGAACTCATACAAAAAGGAATGTTTGTTATAAATGCATGGCAAAAAGTCCTTAAAAACTTCATTTCTGAGGAAGCTTTTTTAAGCATTTATAAGACAAAGCATATCAATTCAAGGAATGTTTTGTCTCTATTATCTGCTCCTAGTGTTGATCTTGATGGTGAAAAGAACTCAATCTTCAACTACCTCAAAAAGTTTATCAGAGAAAGTACTGTGGTAACATTAAAACAACTATTGAGATTTTGTACCGGAGCTGACGTCATAGTAGGAAAACAAATACAAGTAAACTTCAATCAAAGACATGGTCTGAATATGGTTCCAACAGCCCATACTTGCTCTTGTATTCTCGAGTTACCAGTAAATTACCATGACTATCCAGAATTTCGTTCTGATTTCAATTCAGTACTAAAAAGCACTGATTGGTCTATCGACATGATATGATTATGGGAATCTGAAAACAAATCCAGTATTATATAGAAAAATTTCACTTTTTATTGTTTTTAGAATCTTTTATTTTTTTTTGTTAATTTTCGTTTTTATATCTACTATGTTGTCTGAGTTGTTCAAAAACAGACAAAATTTGACTGTATCGACAAGTGTAAACTTTTACTTTTGTGTTTTTAAAAATGAAGAATATATTTTGTTTACAAAAAATATGTTTTTTTTTTTACACGGTACTTTTCTGCCTAGTCAGGCCGGAGTCTCATGCATCCGATTTCCGACGAAAGATGTCCAAAAAACGTTCTATTTTGACATATTTTTATACGATTATGTCAGAATAGAAGGTTTTTCGGACATCTTTCGTCGGAAAACGGATGCATGAGACTCCGGCTTAAAACAGCTATTATAAACTATCTAGAAGTCGCAATATTTCAGTTCTTAATCTAATGTATAAATTAACCGCCTGGTATGGTTCGTAATATTTTGAAAGATGTAAGTCTTCCAAAATGATATTACACAATTCAAATACATCTGAATCACATGGTTCTGATATAACTAAGCATTCTTCTGTGCAGTTTTCTATATCTTGAAAGTTTGTTTGAACAAGAAAATCATTTGTTTCATACAACTGTGGTAGGTTGTACATTATACATGGACGACCGCTGGGTCCCCTGCCATTTCTTGATTTTCGAATATTATGCGAATTCCACTCACATAGTACCTGATCAATTTCATCCTGAAAAAAACAAAGCAATTCAGAACTATTACGCGCTATTACATATTTTCTATGTATTTCTAGCAGATTGTTTAAATTTTAATCACCTGATTTAGGTTTGTTCAGACATAGTTCAGAATCAGTTCTGAATTCGAACCGAAACCGCCATGGATTTCGAACGCACTCCATGCGAATGCATCAGAATGCGTTCGAAATCCATGGCGGTTTCGGTTCGAATCGAGAGTTCGTAATCCGACTTCTGGTTTCTGAACTAAGTCCGAACAAACCTATTCAGACTGATTCTGAACTAAGTTCGAATAAACCTAATATGGGTAATAGTATCCAAAATAACTTAAAAAATTCTCACAATTTTAAGTAATAAATAACAAAAAAATTCTCACTCACCTGAATAATATCTAAAAAACAATACTGAATCAGTGATTTGTCCAAAAATGTCCCAGAGAAGTGGCCATCGTCCTTTATAGTTTCAAATAGATTAATCCAAAATTGAGAATTATGTTTCCTTAAAATGGACCACCAACATTCAATTCTTTGATTGGCCTGACTGGTTCCATATAAAAAAGCTGGTCTAGTTGAATTTACATGTTGATTACATTGACGTAAAAAAATCTGCATATTTTCTATATATCCATTTTCAGTTCCCATGTCCGATCGTATAGTTAAAGGGCAGCCCAGCAGTTTTTTGACGGCCTCCAAATAGAAACCAGCTATGACTTTCGGATTACTTGTACTGGAGGATGCTTTTACCCAAATGATTTTTCTGGAAAAACCATCTATACAGCCATTTATACCTATTCCATAGGGCTTCAATTTATCATACGAATCTACATGCCAAATATAGTTTGGTCCTTTACTGCAGTACTGCCGCCTTCTTAATCTTTTTCTCTGTCTCAGAGATACTCCATGAGGATCCAAAATTTTGAGCAAATTTCGAACAGTATCTTGTTTAACCGTAAAACCAGCTTGAAGGCATCGAAGATGCATCCATCTGTATCCATGCAAATACCCCGAACCGTTAAGTTCGTTTTGTATGAACTGCTGTAATGTATTTATACTTGTATACTGTTTTTTTCGAAACAAATTGAGCTTCTGAAGGCGCCGCTTCAGAGATCGCTCGCTCAGATATATGTTATGTTGCGTAAGACATCCTAAAATCTCAAAATACTTGAGACCCAAATGAAAATAGTATTTGATTAAATCGTCGCACAACATTGTTCGCAAGATACACACACTCTAACTATCGTAAATACTTCAGCTAGACTTCTCATATACTATTTGACTCGAGTCACTTATTATCTGACTCGACTCACTTATTATTTGACTCGAGTCACTTATTATCTGACTCGAGTCAGTTATTATCTGACTCGAGTCAGATAAAAAAAAAAAACTTTCGTGGCCTCACAGCGCTTCCGTATTTTTCCTCTATTGTATAGTTTGGTGTCCGGCTTTTTTTTGATAAACTTTCCCTGTTTGTTTTTATTTCCCGACTCCACGCTGCTCTAGGCACCTTCGTGCTCGTTCACACACAATGTAGGATAAACTACCAATATCTAAACCTCTTCTCTGTGGAATAAACCGAACCCGGACAACAACAACAACTATCTATTTAATTAATAAAAATTAGCGAGAAGTGACGAATGACAGATAACATTGACACGACTAGTGTAAAAAACGAAAAGTACGAAAATATTTCACCTGAAATGCAATGTTGCCAAAGCTTTACGACACTTATATGGCGTTTCCGATTGGTAGATCTAGTGCGGAACTAGTGCAATTTTTTCTATTTCTGTCTTTTTCTTCTACAGGTCAATTAAAAGGATGCAAATACACTCAGTGCGCACTGAATCTACCAATCGGAAACGCCATTAGCTAAGCTTGCACTTATTAGTTGTGTTTGTTATTCCGGTGTAGGGTAGGTTAGTGCAGGCTGCTGGTGTAGCTTATGGCAACCAGGGTAAAGGAAAACTCCCAAACGCGTTAGTGCAGACAGTGCAGTTCGTGCAGCGATATAAGCGGATATCTAACCTCAAAAAAATTATTATTTAGGCATAATATGGTAAATTGAAGTGGAAACTCCGAGAAAAAAATGCCTAACATCAATGAAAAAAATAAAATTTACAAGGTTTTAGTGTCCGAAATTATAGAGAGAGGAAGATGAAGAAAATTCCCCAGATTCCCCATCTTCCAGCTCTGACGACAGCTTGTTACATCTGATTCAGATTCTAGATCGAGTAATTGCAATTTTGTATATGTACTTTCACAGCTCATTTTTTTGGATCATATCAATATATTTCATTTAAGATTCAATTTCTTTTCTATTATTAAATCTGCATTATTTAGCTTATTTTGAGGTTTTAGCTTAGGAGCAACAAACAAAACAAAACAACAACAACATTGACCCCTCCATATTCTGCACTTATTACACCTCCTCTTGAGCAGGTGTAGGTAGTGCAAGATTGGGCACCCTACACTGAGATAACAAACGCCTTACACTATTTGCACTAACCCCATAACAAACGCCTCAGTGCAGAAAAGTGTAAATTATTGTGCACTAGTGGAGGATAACAAACAGACCTAAAAACTATGGTGGAACGAAATTATATTTGAGTGTCCCTTAACTTTTAAGGGCTTCATAGTTAAGTAAAGCTTAGTTATAGTTTGGTGGAAATGGCCATAAACAAGATAGCTAACTCATCGGTGAAGTCACAGATTAGGATAAAAACCAGGGGGACGTTAAGAAACGGCGATATGGGCGCACAGCGGTGTAGTCACGAACTAAAACAAAAAGTGGAGGGGATCAATCCAGTTACTGTCTTTCAAAATCTTACAAAAACAGCTTGGTTGTGATACAGCCTACAAATCAACTGTGAAGGGCGAAGGCGAAGGGCCATGTATACTTATCAATTATTTTTTTGTACCCGGGTCCCGCTTGATACCCCATCCCGAAAAAATTAATTCTCATTAGCCTTTCTAAAATTTTTAGTTAAATATCGATATTTCACGAAATGGAAATTGCAAAATAATCGTAGAATATAACAATAATATTCATCAGGAATCAGGATTCAGGACAAGGAGGCGGAGGCGTCAAAAAACAAGCAGCAAAAACGTTATGGGCGCTGTATTCGTGGCGTTGCCTCCGTGTGATCCGCAGACGCTTGTGTTTTGCTCTTTGCTCGCAGATGCAATTCCAATTACCGAATCCAGCCGGTGATTCACCGAGTTTCCGTTGCCCCGTGCATGCTTAATTAGCATAAAAATACTATCCTTTCTGAATTATAATAGTTGTAAAATAGTATTTAATTACCTACTGGGAAACTTGCCTTTTAGCTATTTTTTTTTGTTGCACTTTGCCTATTTTGGCGCCCCTGTGCCAGCTGCGTCCTGGTGGAGAGATTTCCCCGTCTCCCCCCCCTGTTGGCTACGCCCCTGAAGATACTTATACGTCATATTTTGGTGCAGTTACTAGACTGGAGGGACATCAACCTATTATAAATTGACTCGCCGTTGGATTGCCTAATTTAATAGTAGATTATACCACGAGTCAATAATGATAGCTATTATTCCCGAGGATTATTACAACCTGAGCCGCGTTAGCGGCGAGGGAGTAACATTCCGAGGGAATAATAGCCATTATTGCGAGTAGTATACTCTACTTTATTTACGACAAATTAATTTATTTGAGATTATCAATGAACAAATTTCATCCGTCTCATAATTTTCAATACAAATCCACAAGCACTACACGTTTGACACTGACACTTTTGTGGAATAATTACCATTAATCCCGCTACTCGTCATTAATCCCTGGAGGAATAACGTATGTCATTATACTGCCAAAAATCACAAATATAATACGCACATTATACATTAGTTGAAATAAAATGACATTTTTCCAACCTTCCGTTCGTTTTCAAGTGGCATTTTCGTTGTCAGCCGAGCTGTCAGCTATCAATCAAATCCTATCAATTTTTGACAGCAATGCATTTCAAATGGGGAAGTTCAAGTACCAGTCGAGTTCAGCTGAACTCTGTTTTGAGTTTTGAACCAAGATTGTACAAGTGGGCCTAAGTCTGGTCGACCCCGATTTGAAAGCCGCTTTCCAGCTGACCATTTTGAGCACGCATTCGAGCTTTTGCGCGCGCAAATGCTTCAAGCGCGTGTTCGTGTTCCAGCCGTACTGCGCTTCGAGAGCTGCTAACTTTTGCGTTTCAAACACAGAACACTGTGCTGCACTGTCCTTGAAGCACACAGCTGGAAAGCGGCTAGGAACAGATGCGCTGGCTTTCATGCATCAAATGGTTTTTTGAGTTCGGGATTGAACACTTCTGCAACAAACACTTTTTGAAAGGAATAAGCGCGTAATAACTAATAATGCCCCGGAGCTCCCTTATGCCCGTATGCACCATTGCACAAATTCTCTGATTAAGACTTTCGCCGTGATCACAAAATATTTTTCATATGCACCAAGCGTTTTTTTCGCCTATTGGCAATTAACTTTAAATTGCTCGATGGCCTGGAATTTAGAACAAGATAACCGCGGCTAGGTAATAAAATGAGGTTAGGTGTTTTGTTTGTTTTGGTTCCGATTTCAAATTTCATATTTACATTTTACAAACATTTTTGTAAAAAAAAAACTGGAACAAATTTGTGTGAAGTGAGCCAGGAAAAAAAAGAACTGAAATCAGGAATATGGAGGTGGAGAGACATTATTTGACAATGATTAATTTGGATAATGAAATTGTGTTAGATGGGTTTCCGTTTCCAAGGCGTTGGAATGAGATGTCGTGGAAGTTAGCCACAGAATCAGAAACGAAAATCAAATTTTTACAGTCGTCCAAATAAGTAGTGCAAATTAATATGTGTAATTATAAATAGTAGGTAATTATTAGCTTTGGTGGTCAAAATTTAGAATATTTTTTGTGAGAATAGGTGCTAGGGTGTACCCTCTTTATAGATAAGACTTTGAAATTCCGCCGAAGGGATGAAAAAACTAAATTCAACCCTAATATCAAAGTCTATTGGAAATTGGAATGAATACATACCTACTTCTACAAAAATCTCTGTAACACCAAACTTTTTTTTTGAATACTCTTTGAAACGTTGATAATAATAAAATACCAAAATAACTAGTGTGCGACGGGGTTGAAGGGGGTGGATTCAACCCCAAAGATAGGGAAAAACTACTAACTTCTGAAAAAAATTTTGCTACATCACCAAACATTTTTAAAAATGTTCTTTAAGACGTTACTAATCTAAAAATCCCAAAATAAAGAGTGCGCCTAGGGGCTGAACGGGGTAGATTCAACCCCAAAGATAGGGAAAAATACTAACTTCTGAAAAAAATTTTGCTACACGACCACCAAATATTTTTAAAAATGTTCTTTAAGACGTTACTAATCTAAAAATCCCAAAATAAAGAGTGCGCCATGGGGCTGAAGGGGGTAGATTCAACCCCAAATATGGGGAAAATATACTAACTTCTGAAAAAAATTTTGCTACACCACCAAATATTTTTAAAAATGTTCTTTAGGACGTAACTAATCTAAAAATCCCAAAATAAAGAGTGCGCCTAGGGGCTGAAGGGGGTAGATTCAACCCCAAAGATAGGGAAAAAATACTAACTTCTGAAAAAAATTTTGCTACACCACCAAATATTATTAAAAATGTTCTTTAAGACGTTACTAATCTAAAAATCCCAAAATAAAGAGTGCGTCATGGGGCTGAAGGGGGTAGATTCAACCCCAAATATGGGGAAAATATACTAACTTCTGAAAAAAATGTTGCTACACCACCAAATATTTTTAAAAATGTTCTTTAGGACGTAACTAATCTAAAAATCCCAAAATAAAGAGTGCGCCTAGGGGCTGAAGGGGGTAGATTCAACCCCAAAGATAGGGAAAAAATACTAACTTCTGAAAAAAATTTTGCTACATCACCAAACATTTTTAAAAATGTTCTTTAAGACGTTACTAATCTAAAAATCCCAAAATAAAGAGTGCGCCTAGGGGCTGAAGGGGGTAGATTCAACCCCAAAGATAGGGAAAAAATACTAACTTCTGAAAAAAATTTTGCTACACCACCAAATATTTTTAAAAATGTTCTTTAAGACGTTACTAATCTAAAAATCCCAAAATAAAGAGTGCGCCATGGGGCTGAAGGGGGTAGATTCAACCCCAAATATGGGGAAAATATACTAACTTCTGAAAAAAATTTTGCTACACCACCAAATATTTTTAAAAATGTTCTTTAGGACGTAACTAATCTAAAAATCCCAAAATAAAGAGTGCGCCTAGGGGCTGAAGGGGGTAGATTCAACCCCAAAGATAGGGAAAAAATACTAACTTCTGAAAAAAATTTTGCTACACCACCAAATATTTTAAAAAATGTTCTTTAAGACGTTACTAATCTAAAAATCCCAAAATAAAGAGTGCGCCATGGGGCTGAAGGGGGTAGATTCAACCCCAAATATGGGGAAAATATACTAACTTCTGAAAAAAATTTTGCTACACCACCAAATATTTTTAAAAATGTTCTTTAGGACGTAACTAATCTAAAAATCCCAAAATAAAGAGTGCGCCTAGGGGCTGAAGGGGGTAGATTCAACCCCATACATAGGGAAAAAATACTAACTTCTGAAAAAAATTTTGCTACACCACCAAATATTTTTAAAAATGTTCTTTAGTCGTTACTAATCTAAAAATCCCAAAATAAAGAGTGCGCCTAGGGGCTGAAGGGGGTAGATTCAACCCCAAAGATAGGGAAAAAATACTAACTTCTGAAAAAAATTTTGCTACACCACCAAATATTTTTAAAAATGTTCTTTAAGACGTTACTAATCTAAAAATCCCAAAATAAAGAGTGCGCCATGGGGCTGAAGGGGGTAGATTCAACCCCAAATATGGGGAAAATATACTAACTTCTGAAAAAAATGTTGCTACACCACCAAATATTTTTAAAAATATTCTTTAGGACGTAACTAATCTAAAAATCCCAAAATAAAGAGTGCGCCTAGGGGCTGAAGGGGGTAGATTCAACCCCAAAGATAGGGAAAAATACTAACTTCTGAAAAAAATTTTGCTACACCACCAAATATTTTTAAAAATGTTCTTTAGGACGTTACTAATCTAAAAATCCCAAAATAAAGAGTGCGCCTAGGGGCTGAAGGGGGTAGATTCAACCCCAAAGATAGGGAAAAAATACTAACTTCTGAAAAAAATTTTGCTACACCACCAAATAATTTTAAAAATGTTCTTTAGGACGTTACTAATCTAAAAATTCCAAAATAAAGAGTGCGCCTAGGGGCTGAAGGGGGTAGATTCAACCCCAAAGATAGGGAAAAAATACTAACTTCTGAAAAAAATTTTGCTACACCACCAAATATTTTTAAAAATGTTCTTTAGAACGTTACTAATCTAAAAATACCAAAATAAAGAGTGCGCCTAGGGGCTGAAGGGGGTAGATTCAACCCCAAAGATAGGGAAAAAATACTAACTTCTGAAAAAAATTTTGCTACACCACCAAACATTTTTAAAAATGTTCTTTAGGACGTTACTAATCTAAAAATCCCAAAATAAAGAGTGCGCCTAGGGGCTGAAGGGGGTAGATTCAACCCCAAAGATAGGAAAAAACTACTAACTTCTGAACAAAATTTTGCTACACCACCAAACATTTTTAAAAATGTTCTTTAGGACGTTACTAATCTAAAAATCCCAAAATAAAGAGTGCGCCTAGGGGCTGAAGGGGGTAGATTCAACCCCAAAGATAGGGAAAAAATACTAACTTCTGAAAAAAATTTTGCTACACCACCAAATATTTTTAAAAATGTTCTTTAGGACGTTACTAATCTAAAAATCCCAAAATAAAGAGTGCGCTAAGGGGCTGAAGGGGGTAGATTCAACCCCAAAGATAGGGAAAAAATACTAACTTCTGAAAAAAATTTTGCTACACCACCAAATATTTTTAAAAATGTTCTTTAGGACGTTACTAATCTAAAAATCCCAAAATAAAGAGTGCGTCTAGGGGCTGAAGGGGGTAGATTCAACCCCAAAGATAGGAAAAAACTACTAACTTCTGAACAAAATTTTGCTACACCACCAAACATTTTTAAAAATGTTCTTTAGGACGTTACTAATCTAAAAATCCCAAAATAAAGAGTGCGCTAAGGGGCTGAAGGGGGTAGATTCAACCCCAAAGATAGGGAAAAAATACTAACTTCTGAAAAAAATTTTGCTACAGCACCAAATATTTTTAAAAATGTTCTTTAGGACGTAAATAATCATAAAATCTCAAAATAAAGAGTGCGCGATGGAGCTGAAGGGGGTAGATTCAACCCCAAAGATGGGGAAAATATACTAACTTCTGAAAAAAATTTTGCTACACCACCAAACATTTTTAAAAATGTTCTTTAGGACGTTACTAATCTAAAAATCCCAAAATAAAGAGTGCGCCTAGGGGCTGAAGGGGGTAGATTCAACCCCAAAGATAGGGAAAAAATACTAACTTCTGAAAAAAATTTTGCTACACCACCAAACATTTTTAAAAATGTTCTTTAGGACGTTACTAATCTAAAAATCCCAAAATAAAGAGTGCGCCTAGGGGCTGAAGGGGGTAGATTCAACCCCAAAGATAGGAAAAAACTACTAACTTCTGAAAAAAATTTTGCTACACCACCAAACATTTTTAAAAATGTTCTTTAGGACGTTACTAATCTAAAAATCCCAAAATAAAGAGTGCGCCTAGGGGCTGAAGGGGGTAGATTCAACCCCAAAGATAGGGAAAAAATACTAACTTCTGAAAAAAATTTTGCTACACCACCAAATATTTTTAAAAATGTTCTTTAGGACGTTACTAATCTAAAAATCCCAAAATAAAGAGTGCGCCTAGGGGCTGAAGGGGGTAGATTCAACCCCAAAGATAGGGAAAAAATACTAACTTCTGAAAAAAATTTTGCTACATCACCAAACATTTTTAAAAATGTTCTTTAGGACGTAACTAATCATAAAATCCCAAAATAAAGAGTGCGCGATGGGGCTGAAGGGGGTTGATTCAACCCCAGAGGAAAATACTAAATTCTGAAAAAAATTTTGTTACACTACCAAACTTGCTAAGAAATGTTCTTTGGGATGTAACTTATAATAAAATCCCAAAATAACGAGTGTGCGACGGGTCTCAAAAGGGGTAGATTCATCCCCAAAGAGAGGACAAGGATATCAACTTCTAGCCAGCGTTCAAACTCATGACGTCACGAGACGATATATGGTTCGTCCTTGCATTCGTCGCGAAAATTCGGTTCAAGTTAGCCCCCCCCCCCCCCACTGAATTTTTTTAAATGAAACATATCCCATAGTTTTGCTCGCATTTTGTTCCATTTTGCTTCAATTATAGTTTTTGCTCCACTACAGTGGAGAGAGTATGTGGTCTATTAAGTGGGGGACGCCAAATTAACGTTAGGGGGGGTTAGGAGAGGATTCTAAAATGAGCGAGAATAAGATGAGCATAACATAACTCCGACATTTTCACTGGGGAGGCTGGTAGAGATTCTTGGGAGCTCTCTATCTCATTCCGGGTAACAGAGCAAAATTCGTTGATCATGGAGTAAAACTTGAAGGATAAAATGAGCATAAAAAAACTTTCAAGCTCTCTCTGGGGGGGGCTAGGAGAGATTTTTGGGAGCGCTGTAGCTCATTTCAGGTAATGGAGCAAAACTCGCCGATCATGGAGCAAAATGAAGCAAAGTTCGGAGATTAAAATGAGCATAAAAAAACTCCGAAATTTTCATTGAGGGGGGCTGGGAAAGATTTTTAGGATCTCTGTAGCTCATTCCAGGTAATGAAGCAAAACTCTCCGATCATGGACCAAAATCGCGAGCAAAACTTGGAGAATAATGCCCGTATTACATCTGTGTATTTTTCGAAAGGAATGAACGCGTGAAGCCGCGGAGCTGTTCCGGAGCTCCTCCTAGGTGTGAAAGGAATACTACTATTATGACAGTAGGAACCCCAGCCACGATTGCGCACCGATTCTGTTTTTGAATCGAATCACGGCGCATCACGCTTCACAGAGCTTGGCTGGGATTACGACAAGTAGAATTCCACTAAAATTCTACTTTCATGACGTCAGTTTATCTAGCAACACTTAGCAACAGTGATCATCGCCTCTAGTGTATCGATAAATAGGTCGCCCGTGAGTCATGAAAATAGAATTCTACTTGTCGTGATCCCTCTGCTTTCGGGTGCCACCGTTTGAGCGCTCGTGAGTTACTCCGAAGTACTCTGGCTACAGTTTTACTCGTTCGGTTTCAAGCGTTCGAGTGCAAAACGTATGAAGTATGACAGGTGTGAAGTGTTCTTGGAGCTTCGCACTCTGCACCCGAAAGCGGCTCGGCGGTTGAGTTCGGAATGTGGATTTTAGTGTTGTGCCAGTGCGGAGTTCGTGATCACGTGATAAAGGTGTAACACCGAATACAAATACTTCGTCATTTCCTACCGAGTAAACGGTGTCCCACCATCTTTACACTATTCGGGCACCAAATTATTTCTAAATAATTCTAAACGCGAATAAAGTGTATACCAAATTTACTCCTACCAATTAGCAAAGGCCACAGTGTCAATAGTGTAAAAAGTGTCGACACTTTTTACCATTCGGAACTCACCTACGGTTCGCGTTCACATACCGCTGCGCTGACCGCTCACTTCGCACCTGCCTTGGCAAACGCAAATGGCTGCAAGGAGAAACACTGCGTCGCCAAATGCCAAAGTTCGAGCCAGATTTGTCTCTTTCGTACTTAAAGCTACTCGTTGGCTCCCCTTTATCAAGTTTGGCTCTTTTTAAACTCAGACAACTACTTAATATTTAATAATTCACAAATGAAACGCCGACTGGATACCTAAAATCAATTTACAAATTCAAATTTCCCTCTGAAACAGGAAACTGTTCTACCTGTTAATTTTACACCAACCGACACTTTTTACACCAAACTTGTATGTATATTATGGTTCTATCAGGGCCAATAAGGGGTCAATTAAAACCGAATTTTCGCGACGAACTACTTGCATGATTTCATGAAAGCAAACGCTTGCAAACGCTTTCGCGAGATGACGTCATATTGAACGTAGTTCGCCGGAAGCAAAGACGCCAGCGTTCAAACTCATGACGTCAGAAGACGATATATGGTTCGTCCTTGGATGAACTACATTCGCCGCGAAAATTCGGTTCAAGCTAGCCCCCCCACTGAATTTTTCTAAACAAAACATATCCCATAATTTTGCTCCTATTTTGCTCCATTTTGCTCCAATTATAATTTTTGCTCCACTACAGTGGAGGGAGTATGTGGCCTATTAAGTGGGAGCGCCAAATTAACGCTAGCTCTCCAACACCCCCCCCCCCCCCCCCCAGTGGAAATTTCGAAGTCTTTTATGCTCATTATAATCTTTAAGTTTTGCTCCATGATCGGCGAGTTTTGCTCAATCACCTAGAATAAAGTACAGAGCTTCCAAGAATCTCTCCCAGCCTGCCCCAGTCAAAATTTCGGAGTTTTTTCATGCTCATCTTGTTCTCAAAGTTTTGCTCCATTTTGCTCCTTGATCGTAAAGTTTTGCACCATTACTTGGAATGAGCTACAGAGCTCCCAAAAATCTTTCCTAGCCCCCCTCAACAAAAATTTCAAAGATTATTTATGCTCATTTTATTCTCCAAGTGTTGCTCCATTTTGCTCCATGATCTGCGAGTTTTGCTCCATTACCTGGAATAAGGTACAAAGCACCAAGCACCCAAAAATCTCTACCAGCCCCCAGCCCCACCCCAGTGAAAATTTCTTTTTTTTTTATGTTTATGTTATTCTCCAAGTTTTGCTCGAGATCTTGGTCCATGATCGGAGAGTTTTGCTTCATTACCTGGAATGAGCTACAGAGATCCTAAAAATCTTTCCTAGCCCCCCTCAATGAAAATTTCGGAGTTTATTTGTGCTCATTTTAATCTCCGAACTTTGCTTCATTTTGCTCCATGATCGGCGAGTTTTGCTCCATTACCTGAAATGAGCTACAGCGCTCCCAAAAATCTCTCCTAGCCCCCCCAGAGAGAGCTTGAAAGTTTTTTTATGCTTATTTTATCCTTCAAGTTTTGCTCCATGATCAACGAATTTTGCTCTGTTACCCGGAATGAGATAGAGAGCTCCCAAGAATCTCTACCAGCCTCCCCAGTGAAAATGTCGGAGTTATGTTATGCTCATCTTATTCTCGCTCATTTTAGAATCCTCTCCTAACCCCCCCTAACGTTAATTTGGCGTCCCCCACTTAATAGACCACATACTCTCTCCACTGTAGTGGAGCAAAAACTATAATTGAAGCAAAATGGAACAAAATGCGAGCAAAACTATGGGATATGTTTCATTTAAAAAAATTCAGTGGGGGGGGGGCTAACTTGAACCGAATTTTCGCGACGAATGCAAGGACGAACCATATATCGTCTCGTGACGTCATGAGTTTGAACGCTGGCTAGAAGTTGATATCCTTGTCCTCTCTTTGGGGATGAATCTACCCCTTTTGAGACCCGTCGCACACTCGTTATTTTGGGATTTTATTATAAGTTACATCCCAAAGAACATTTCTTAACAAGTTTGGTAGTGGAGCAAAATTTTTTTCAGAATTTAGTATTTTCCTCTGGGGTTGAATCAACCCCCTTCAGCCCCATCGCGCACTCTTTATTTTGGGATTTTATGATTAGTAACGTCTTAAAGAACATTTTTAAAAATATTTGGTGGTGTAGCAAAATTTTTTTCAGAAGTTAGTATTTTTTTCCTATCTTTGGGGTTGAATCTACCCCCTTCAGCCCCTAGGCGCACTCTTTATTTTGGGATTTTTAGATTAGTAACGTCCTAAAGAACATTTTTAAAAATGTTTGGTGGTGTAGCAAAATTTTTTTCAGAAGTTAGTATTTTTTCCCTATCTTTGGGGTTGAATCTACCCCCTTCAGCTCCATCGCGCACTCTTTATTTTGAGATTTTATGATTATTTACGTCCTAAAGAACATTTTTAAAAATATTTGGTGGTGTAGCAAAATTTTTTTCAGAAGTTAGTATTTTTTTCCTATCTTTGGGGTTGAATCTACCCCCTTCAGCCCCTAGGCGCACTCTTTATTTTGGGATTTTTAGATTAGTAACGTCCTAAAGAACATTTTTAAAAATGTTTGGTGGTGTAGCAAAATTTTTTTCAGAAGTTAGTAGTTTTTCCCTATCTTTGGGGTTGAATCTACCCCCTTCAGCCCCTTAGCGCACTCTTTATTTTGAGATTTTATGATTATTTACGTCCTAAAGAACATTTTTAAAAATGTTTGGTGGTGTAGCAAAATTTTTTTCAGAAGTTAGTATTTTTTCCCTATCTTTGGGGTTGAATCTACCCCCTTCAGCCCCTAGGCGCACTCTTTATTTTGGGATTTTTAGATTAGTTACGTCCTGAAGAACATTTTTAAAAATATTTGGTGGTGTAGCAAAATTTTTTTCAGAAGTTAGTATTTTTTCCCTATCTTTGGGGTTGAATCTACCCCCTTCAGCCCCTAGGCGCACTCTTTATTTTGGGATTTTTAGATTAGTTACGTCCTAAAGAACATTTTTAAAAATATTTGGTGGTGTAGCAAAATTTTTTTCAGAAGTTAGTATTTTTTTCCTATCTTTGGGGTTGAATCTACCCCCTTCAGCCCCTAGGCGCACTCTTTATTTTGGGATTTTTAGATTAGTTACGTCCTAAAGAACATTTTTAAAAATATTTGGTGGTGTAGCAAAATTTTTTTTCAGAAGTTAGTATTTTTTCCCTATCTTTGGGGTTGAATCTACCCCCTTCAGCCCCTAGGCGCACTCTTTATTTTGGGATTTTTAGATTAGTTGCGTCCTAAAGAACATTTTTACAAATATTTGGTGGTGTAGCAAAATTTTTTTCAGAAGTTAGTATTTTTTCCCCATCTTTGGGGTTGAATCTACCCCCTTCAGCCCCTAGGCGCACTCTTTATTTTGGGATTTTTAGATTAGTTACGTCCTAAAGAACATTTTTACAAATATTTGGTGGTGTAGCAAAATTTTTTTCAGAAGTTAGTATTTTTTCCTCATCTTTGGGGTTGAATCTACCCCCTTCAGCCCCTAGGCGCACTCTTTATTTTGGGATTTTTAGATTAGTTACGTCCTAAAGAACATTTTTACAAATATTTGGTGGTGTAGCAAAATTTTTTTCAGAAGTTAGTATATTTTCCCCCATCTTTGGGGTTGAATCTACCCCCTTCAGCCCCTAGGCGCACTCTTTATTTTGGGATTTTTAGATTAGTTGCGTCCTAAAGAACATTTTTACAAATATTTGGTGGTGTAGCAAAATTTTTTTCAGAAGTTAGTATTTTTTCCCTATCTTTGGGGTTGAATCTACCCCCTTCAGCCCCTAGGCGCACTCTTTATTTTGGGATTTTTAGATTAGTTACGTCCTAAAGAACATTTTTAAAAATATTTGGTGGTGTAGCAAAATTTTTTTCAGAAGTTAGTATTTTTTTCCCTATCTTTGGGGTTGAATCTACCCCCTTCAGCCCCTAGGCGCACTCTTTATTTTGGGATTTTTAGATTAGTAACGTCCTAAAGAACATTTTTAAAAATATTTGGTGGTGTAGCAAAATTTTTTTCAGAACTTAGTATTTTTTCCCCATCTTTGGGGTTGAATCTACCCCCTTCAGCCCCTAGGCGCACTCTTTATTTTGGGATTTTTAGATTAGTTACGTCCTAAAGAACATTTTTAAAAATATTTGGTGGTGTAGCAAAATTTTTTTCAGAAGTTAGTATTTTTTCCCTATCTTTGGGGTTGAATCTACCCCCTTCAGCCCCTAGGCGCACTCTTTATTTTGGGATTTTTAGATTAGTAACGTCCTAAAGAACATTTTTAAAAATATTTGGTGGTGTAGCAAAATTTTTTTCAGAAGTTAGTATTTTTTCCTCATCTTTGGGGTTGAATCTACCCCCTTCAGCCCCTAGGCGCACTCTTTATTTTGGGATTTTTAGATTAGTTACGTCCTAAAGAACATTTTTACAAATATTTGGTGGTGTAGCAAAATTTTTTTCAGAAGTTAGTATATTTTCCCCATCTTTGGGGTTGAATCTACCCCCTTCAGCCCCTAGGCGCACTCTTTATTTTGGGATTTTTAGATTAGTTGCGTCCTAAAGAACATTTTTACAAATATTTGGTGGTGTAGCAAAATTTTTTTCAGAAGTTAGTATTTTTTCCCTATCTTTGGGGTTGAATCTACCCCCTTCAGCCCCTAGGCGCACTCTTTATTTTGGGATTTTTAGATTAGTTACGTCCTAAAGAACATTTTTAAAAATATTTGGTGGTGTAGCAAAATTTTTTTCAGAAGTTAGTATTTTTTCCCTATCTTTGGGGTTGAATCTACCCCCTTCAGCCCCTAGGCGCACTCTTTATTTTGGGATTTTTAGATTAGTAACGTCCTAAAGAACATTTTTAAAAATATTTGGTGGTGTAGCAAAATTTTTTTCAGAACTTAGTATTTTTTCCCCATCTTTGGGGTTGAATCTACCCCCTTCAGCCCCTAGGCGCACTCTTTATTTTGGGATTTTTAGATTAGTTACGTCCTAAAGAACATTTTTAAAAATATTTGGTGGTGTAGCAAAATTTTTTTCAGAAGTTAGTATTTTTTCCCTATCTTTGGGGTTGAATCTACCCCCTTCAGCTCCATCGCGCACTCTTTATTTTGAGATTTTATGATTATTTACGTCCTAAAGAACATTTTTAAAAATATTTGGTGCTGTAGCAAAATTTTTTTCAGAAGTTAGTATTTTTTCCCTATCTTTGGGGTTGAATCTACCCCCTTCAGCCCCTAGGCGCACTCTTTATTTTGGGATTTTTAAATTAGTAACGTCTTAAAGAACATTTTTAAAAATGTTTGGTGATGTAGCAAAATTTTTTTCAGAAGTTAGTAGTTTTTCCCTATCTTTGGGGTTGAATCCACCCCCTTCAACCCCGTCGCACACTAGTTATTTTGGTATTTTATTATTATCAACGTTTCAAAGAGTATTCAAAAAAAAAGTTTGGTGTTACAGAGATTTTTGTAGAAGTAGGTATGTATTCATTCCAATTTCCAATAGACTTTGATATTAGGGTTGAATTTAGTTTTTTCATCCCTTCGGCGGAATTTCAAAGTCTTATCTATAAAGAGGGTACACCCTAGCACCTATTCTCACAAAAAATATTCTAAATTTTGACCACCAAAGCTAATAATTACCTACTATTTATAATTACACATATTAATTTGCACTACTTATTTGGACGACTGTAAAAATTTGATTTTCGTTTCTGATTCTGTGGCTAACTTCCACGACATTGGAATGAGAGGGAAAATTATTTTGAAGCATTGGATGATCTGATCTATAAGCCAATGTCGTAGATCATAGATCTTCTTGAAGAGGTAGAAGATGCCCTATCATTATTATAGGGTGTAGTACCTACATTCTATGCAAATTTATGACTTGATTATTGATTCCAATAACTAGGTAATGACTATGTAATTACTGTTTATTTCAAATAAAAATGCCCTACATGCCCTGGATGTTTTGTTTGTTTGTTTATAAAATTAAAATTCATCGACAAAAACGCAGAATGGGTCTCGCCAACCCAAAATGGGCTTTTATTGCCTTTTATTAAAAATCTATAGGAAATTTGCGACGTTATCGGTGAGTTCCTTTCAGGTGGCCCTCATTACAAAATCACAATTAACTAATTTGAGTGCAAAATCCTTTGGTGCATCGAACCGACATTTTTACCGTGATTACATAATTATCCGTGATTAGCTAATAACGAAAATACGTGAAAATGGTGAATAGTATGAGGAGCTCCGGAACAGCTCCGGGGCGTTACGCGCTTATTCCTTCCGAAAAGTGTTTGTTGCACCTGAGTACTCAAGCCCAAAGTAAACCATAAATGCACGAAAGTCGGCGAATCTGTTCCTTTCAAATCGGGTTGACACACCGGAGCGAGTAGCTCTAGTGTTTCAAACTCTTGAAAGGAATACAGCTACATACTGGAAAGCAGCTTTATATCCTATCGGCGGTGCACTCTCGTACTCTATCCGTTCCAGCGGCCGCACCGGTGCGGCGTGATCCCGACAATCCGGAGCCGTTGATCGAAACGAGTCTGTCGGTGTAATGTACTCCGTCTCTGAATCTGTGTCCCTACTCCGAGTCCACACTTTTTCCTGTTCCACTGGCCGGCGCGGCGTGATCCGATTAGTTCGAGTTTGACTCCGAGTCCGTACAACGTAGACAACGCAAAAGTGGTCCGGACTTGAACTCGAACTTGGACCGGACCTGTTTATTTTGCAGTGGATCAGTTCCCACTGTGAAGATCAGTTCCAGTATTTGGCCCTGATAATAGCCAATTTTGGGTTGGCGAGACCCCATATCTGCGTTTTTTTCGATGAATAACTTTTAGGTATACAGTATACACAAACAAACAAAGCATCCTGGGCATTTTATTTGAAATAAGCAGTAATTACCGTAATTACATAGTCATTAGTTACTGGAATCAAGCCATAAAATTGCATATAATACTACCACCCTATCATAAGTTAAGTTAGGGCATCTTCCACCTCTTCAGGAAGATCTACGACTATTGGTTCATAAGATCATCCATCCAAGGCTTCAAAATAATTTTCCGTCTCATTCCAACGCGTTGGAAGCCCATCTAACACAATCATTATTTATCAGTATCCAAATCCTCGTCAAATAATAGGTGGTCCATCTCCATATTCCTTATTTGATTTCTCCCTGCTCACCCTCGCCACACACTATTTTTCCAGTAATTTTTTGGGGACAAAAATGTTTTTAAAATGTAAAAACAAAACAAAACATTCTAACCTCATTTCATTATAGCCGCGGTTATCCTAAATTCCAGGCCATCGAGCGATTTAAGTTAATTGCCGATTAGGCGAAAAAAACGCTTGGTGCATACGAAAAATATTATGTGATCACGGCTAAAGTTTAATCAGAGAATTTGTGTAATGGTGCATACCAGGCAAATGCAAAATCCTTTGGTACATCGAATCGACTTTTTTAACCGTGATTACATAATTAGCCCTGATTAGCTAATTACGAAAATACCTGAAAATGGTGCATACAGGTATTAGGGTATAAAAACTAATTGAATGTGTCAGGAAAATAAAAGAAAGCGCCTCAGTTTGTAACAGCTGACGAATGAATTCTTCAAGTCGAAATCAGCTGATGTAATTTTACGCAGAAGTGTAGCCCCAGTGAGTTTCAAAATATTAAAATTCTTTTTGTATGTTTTATAACTTTGAGTTTATAGTTCATTGTTTATTTCTTTAATTTTGCAGGATGTTTTTCGCAAATTAAAAGCAGCAGGCCATTGCCAAGGTTTTGCCCTCGGTTTTGCCATTTCATTTGAATTATTTTTGAGAAGTTATTACATTCACAATACCTACAATTTATTGTAAAGTGGAAACAATGGGTATAGATGATATATTTCTTTGGTAAGTAATATTCCTCAATAAAAAAATACTAATTGTACGTAATTTATATTGGCAATAGCAGAATAAATATTGGTCTTCACTCCCCCATGCATTCTGCATCTAGGAGTTATAATAATTTACCTATTAATTTAAAAGTTAACTAACTTTATTATTTCTTATGTTATGTTATGTTATGTTATTTTCTGTATAAACGCCATAAGGGGTTTCCATAAGTTCAACTTTTTATCTTATGTTATGTTATTTCTTATGTTATGTTATGTGGCTGTATAAACCCACCTTTACAAAACTTTAGTCAATTTCATAGGAAACTCAAAATGCACTTAGGTACTGATATAACTTAATAATAATATTTATTTTCATAGAAATATTTAAAAAAAAAAAAAAAAATGTTTGTTAACTTTAGTTAGATTAAAGCTGGATTTATAAACTCTGACGTCCGCGCCCGCGCCCGCGCTCGCGCTCACGCCCAACATAAATGAAGCAGATCACGAAGTTTGATTTATAAACACAAACGCCCGCGCCCGCGTTCGAGTTCGCGCCCGAGTCCGCGCTGGAGATGGCCAGTTTTATCTTCGACGGGCGCGGGCGTCAAAGTTTATAAATCCAGCTTTAGCATCACCATTTTGTTATTAATATTATATTCTTGAGAACAGTGTTTTATACACTGATTTAAGATTATGTGTAATATGAATGTACTATAAAAAAAATTTGTGAATAAATGGTTAAAAAAAAAAAAATGTTACGAAGGCGGAGAAGTGCCACACATAAAAAAAATTATTCACTTCGACTTTAATGTCGAAATTTCGAGAAAAAAGTTGAAATTTCGAGAAAAAAGTCGAAATTTCGACCTTAAAGTCAAAGTCCCAAAAATTTCGACTTTAAAGTCGAAGTTCCAAAAATTTCGACTTTAAAGTCGAAGTACCAAAAATTTCGACTTCGAAGTCGAATTTTCGTACAGTACCTACCAATAAGCCAATGACTGGAGAGTTTCCTACAGAATTAAAAATTGCTAAAATTTGCCCTATTTACAAATCTGGTTCAAAAAAGCTAATGAACAATTATAGACCCATATCCTTGATAAGTGTATTTTCGAAAATTGTGGAGTCTGCTATTAAATTAAGAATGCTATCTTTTATAACCAAATATGTCGGTCATGATCCATTCCAATATGGTTTTCAGGAAAACAGTAGCACTCTAAGTGCTGCTGTCGATCTCATAAACCATGTATCAACTAAACTTGATGAGGGACATATAATAATAGCTGTGTTCATAGATCTGCGCAAGGCATTTGATGTTGTAAGCCATGAACTGTTGTTGAACAAGTTGCGACTCATGGGCTTCAGAGGTGTAATGTTGCGGCTTCTTAAGACGTACTTGCAAGATCGGCAACAATATATAGATTTGAACAATGAAAGAAGTCCAGTCATAAAAAATAACTGTGGAGTTCCCCAGGGCTCAGTCCTGGGTCCACTCCTCTACACATTGTTTGTATTGAGCTTAAGACTTGCAGGTTTGAGCGGACAGTATACAGTATTTGCAGACGATACAGTCCTGGTTTATGCGGATAGTGATCAGAATAATCTAGTCGAATTAGCGAATGGTGATTTGGATAGATATTATGATTGGCTGTTAGATAACAAATTAATGCTAAATATAGAAAAAACAAAATATATGGTACTTAAACAAAAAAATAAACATGTAAATAATATAATTATAAGTATAAAAGACAGAATTACAGAGAGTTGACAGTATTAAATATTTGGGGCTAGTGCTTGATGAAAACCTCACATGGGCAGAACATATTGAACATATAAAAAATAAGTTGGTTTCTTTTATGGGTGCTGTTTGTAGATGCAGACATTTTTTAAGCAATAATGCTAAATATAAAATTTATAATGCATATTTTTTGTCAGTCATGAGATACCTTATCCCAGTATGGGGTACTTGCAGCATATCATATTTCGAAAAAACCAAGACTCTGCAGAATAAAATACTTAAAACACTGTTTAATCTTGACTATCACACTCATACTAAAGAGTTATATGAAATGCTAGGTCTGCAATCATTAAATCAGATCCTCAGTATCGAGCAGTCAAAATTAATGCATATGTTACGCTCAATAGTCGAAGTCGGGCAATGCCCGAAAAAAATACGCAAAACTAGTTGTGAGCAACGATAATTTTCCAAACCCGAAATTTTAATTTTTTACGCTTATTGAGAATTAAAACATAAACAGAACTAGTTTTTCACTTTTCAAAATGTACAGAGCTAGTTTTGTACATTTTTGAATAACCAGTACTAGTTCTGCCTTTTTCAGTGTCCAAATAAAACAAACATACATAAAGCCGAAAAAAATATAATTTAAATATACCTATTTTATCTAGATAATGACAAATAAAACAAATAAATCTTTATTCTTAGGCAAATATCCAGTTATTCGCACATCTCTGTTACAACGTTCTACAGAACCTTGCTTTTGTGAGTGACGCGGTTTTCCATGTACGATTTTCAAATGGGACCACTGACACTTCAAATTATTTATAACTTGGGTTTGCAAATTCACGGCCATTATCAGATTGAAGAATAGATGGGGACCAGTCTTACTTATAATAATTACTGTAACATCCACAAATTCACGAGCACAAAAAAATAACGAAATAAATTCAAAATAGCAACATAACCCTACTTTTTATCTGGATTTGGGAGGTTGTAAGCTGTAATAGAAGCAGAACTAGTGCTGGTCATTCAGAAATGTACAGAACTAGTATTATACATTTCAAAAAGCGCAAAACTAGTTCTGCTTATCTTGTAATTTGTAATAAGCGTATAAAATTAAAATTGTGGGTTTGGGAAAGATTTGTTGCTCAAAACTAATTTTGCGTATTTTTTTTGGGCATTGCCCGAATTCGACTATTGAGCGTAACACATACAATTATTAATAATAAACTAAAATGTAATACACCCATTATTCACTCAAATCAGATTCATAACTATAACTTGAGAAATAGCAATGACATCCACCTGGCTAATGTAAGAACAAATATTGCACTTCGAAATCCCATTAGTGAGGCATCAAGAACTTTCAATTCCCTTCCTACAAGGTTAAAAGACGAAAAGTCAAAAAATAGGTTCGTAAAGAATGTAAAAAATTACTTTAAGTGAACAAACAATACACTATATTTTGCTTTGTTAATTATTATGTAAGTAGGTGATGGATTACTATTTAAGATTTAAGATTAACGAACACCTTGTTAAAGTACTTAATATTCCGATACCAGTGCTTTTTGCACTGTTTAGGAGATTACCTTTAACTCAAGCAAGAAAAATATGGAATGCTATTTATTTGTAAAATTTATGTACAATAAAGCTTGAATAAAGGATTGTTAAAAAAAAAAAAAACTTAAAATACATACAGGGTGACAATTTAAAAAGGTGCAATCGGGAATATCTCTTAGGACCAGATAAATTTACCGTTATAAAATTCTCTTGGTTGGCAGATAACTGGCCGACGCAATGGGATTACAGATTGTGTTTTTATCCTTCAGATTGCATACCTGACACTTTATCAAAAGGTGAATAAACCGGCCCTTAGACAAAAAATTCTATCAGGAAGAACTCAAATACGTATTGGGGGATTGGAGCAAGTATTAAAATGAGGGACTCTTTGAGTCATCTCGCCTAGCCCCTCAGGGGGTAGCTACCCTAACTTATTTTTTTTAATACGAGTCTTCAAATCAAATCAAATCAAATCACACATTGTTCGATAGCTCCTTGCTATCCATTTACTTTACAGTCTTATAGCAAAATCTTAAATCGGAAGATTAGTTTTTGAGATATCGGTGTTTAAAAGTAAGCATATTTTCAGAAGTAGTAGGTAATTACTATCTCTATAGATAAGAGAATTTTGTCATAATCACCCTGTAAGGAGGCAGATAGTTACCGGCAAGTTTAACTCAAGATGAATAAACCGGGCCTAAGAGAGACTCTGTATGTATTTTGAGTCGTCATACAATAATTCGACTTTAAAGTGACATTTTTTGTACTTCGACTTTAAAGTCGAAATTTCGACTTTTTTCTCGAACTTTCAACTTTTTACTCGAAATTTCGACATTAATGTCGAAATTCTTGGTACTTCGACTTTAATGTCGGAATTTCGACATTAATGTCGAAGTGGATTATTTTTTTTATATGTGGCACTTCTACGCCTTCGTATAATGTAGCAAAATGTCTGCCATAATATACAACGTTCTAATGTTACAAATTTCCTCAGAAAAAAGTTGTTCACTTGGAAATAGTTTTTTTCGCTTGAAGATAATTCTCAATGTGTATTTTTGGACAACGATCAGTCTTATAAAGAGCATTTTTCCATATGTTCCATCCTACACCAGAATCCCATAACCAATGGTCGATTCTACCAATGCTTTATAAAGGACAATGAGCATCTTTCTCTTCAAAAATTGTGTTAAAAGATAAAATTTGTGGACTAATCCGCGTATTCTGTTGGATATTCCGTATGGAAATGCAATTTCAGAAAACCAGTTCACTTATAATTCCGAGATATTTTGTTTTTCTCACTTCATCCCAGGATTCCCAGATGCTATCATTAAAAACGAGACAGTATCATCTGCATAAGACAACGCAAGAACATCCATATTGAGCCATAAGAGAGTGTTTATATAAGCAACAAATAAGACTGGTCCCAGTACTGTACCCTGTGGCACCCCCATCTCTATAACCTGCTCCCGACTACTGAGAACGTTATTAATTTTTACTAATTGGATTGGACCATGTTATCAAGATAGGTCCTCAACAAGTTCAACACAGGCCCCTCTTGTTCGCTTTTTTTTAGAGAGTTAAATTTCTCCTCATTCCATATGTGTAGCATATTTAATCATTTCAGAAACATATGAACATCATTTGGCATGATAAGGTTAAAAAAAGAAAAATACATTGCAAATAAAATTATACACACTGATTACCACTTATTTCTCGATTAAAATACTTGAATATGTTTACAGTTGTTATATACAGAAGGAATTTGAAATAAAAAATAAATAAAACTTAAAATAAACAGAAATAAATAAAATTTAAAACGCAAATCAGACTCAAGGAATAATAAGTTTGTACATTTTTGGCAGACAGTAAAATTTTAAATTAATCATGATCATAGAGATATCCATTTATAGAGTAGTAAGCCCTATCAGTCAACCAATCCCGAGACCAATCCCTTACTTTTCTTCTAAATTTTTAAAAATTATCAACTGATTTAAATTTTGGTGGTAGCTTGTTAGTGATGTAAAATGCTCGAGCAAGTATTTTAGGAGAACGTTCTCTGAGCAGGATCGAGAATTAACGAGAATAAACGAGCAAAAACGAGCAGGACCCGAGAATTTATGCTTTTTATCAGACGCTGAAAAAAACAAAACATTTTTCTAAATAAATTCTGATTTTTCTCAAATTTCCCGAAATTTCCAAATTTCTCGTGGAAGTTCTGAATATTCTGAAAATTCTTCATAAATGTGCTGAAAATTCTCAAACTTCTTGGGAAAATATAATACATATATCCTATTCACAATCTGTAGTCCAAAGGTACAGGTAAATTTATCACCTTTCCCTATCAAATAGCATTGGTGATAAATTTTACCTGTACCTTTGGACTACACATTGTGAATAGATAATAATTAATCTCATAATCTGTGAATTGTGTCTTGTGTCATGTTTGACAACAATAATTATTCTAATTTGGGTTTTTTTCTAGTAGAACGCTACCTTTGCTTACAAAAAAAATAACTATTGTTGCTAAGTTGCTTCCTGGTTCTCGGGCTCAATATTTGATATATCTCCGCCTTCAACAGCTTCCATAAATATATCTCTACTCTATGGCGTCATGTGATTTTATTGGTTAGGATCGTGCTTGAGAACGTGCTTAATATTCTCTATCGTGCTCAATGTGCTCCGAAGGTAATATTCAGCACGAACCTTTTTTTCGTGCGCGAACGTTCGCAAATGTTCTCGAAAGCACAATCAGAACGTTCCCTTGTTCACATCACTATAGCTTGTTATAGATTTTTACACTTCTAGAAATAACTGAGTTTTGTGTAAGGCTGGAACTAGGAATAGGATGAGGAATATCATTGTGATTTCTGGTAATATACTATTATTCACAATCCATACATGTAATGTTGACTTTACTGACTTTTAAAAAGGTTGAAAATGTCACTTTTTTGACTTTTACTTTTGGCCCACGGGTTGAAAGTTTACTTTCGACCCGTGGGCCAAAAGTAAATGAAATTTTTAAAATTTATTGTATTTTTTTAGTTTTCATTCAAATAAAACACAATTATATACTTTATTATGTTCACGAATACTAGTGTTGTAAAATGCTCGAAAATTTATTTTTGGAGAACATTATCCGAGCACGAACGAGAATGAATGAGAATAATGAGCATGAAAGAAAAACAGTAATGGCATAAGTATAATATAAAATGAAAAAAATATCTGCCTATATTTGGTAGATCTATACTATGCATAAAGTGTTTCTATAGGAGATGACGAAATTGTGGATGCTATCGATTATAACACAAAAAACTTGAAAATATTACACTTTTTCTTAGACATTTTCAATAAAAAGTAAACACTATACTAATAGGTGTGTTCGCAGAGAAATTGCAAACTAGCCAAAGTGAATTTCATTGGTTGAAACTAGTATTCTGATTGTTTCTGACTGTTTTCAACCAATGAAATTCGCTTTGACTGGTTTGTGATTTCTATGCGAACAGACCTATTTACAAGCTTTAAAATGAATACTAAATGAAAAACCGGCAAGCGGGAGTGGACGACAAAAACTGGCATGTGAATCCCTGATACCTAACACTGCTGGTCGACTTTCCACGAATTTTTCTCGATCCCCAGTCCCCAGTGTTGGAAAATAAATGTTATTTAATGTGCTAATTTTTATTAAGGAACATTCTCGTTCATGCTGATTCGTGCTTTTGAGAAGGAACGTTCCCACTAAGCCTTGAACTTGTTTATTCTCGAAGAGAATAAACAAGAAAGAAAATATTCCATCAGTTACAACACTAACGAATACAATGACTTTTAATAGAAAAATCAATATATTTTTTTTTCCAATATGTAGTAATCTTTAAAATAAAAGAATAATAATAGCCAGAAACCGTTAAGATTCCTTATTAAAATTGATAGTTAGATTGGATTCATTGTAGGCATTGATGGATATTGAAAAGCCACTCGCCTGTTGTAAACCAACCAAGTCTCCATCAGTAGTAGTTGAAATGTTGACTTCTTGGTTGTTTGAACTTTTATTACATACTGAATACAGGATGTTGGGGCTGGTACAAGACCTCGATGTCAAAGGCGTAGACAGCATTTTTGCTGTTTTAGCTTGGTTCTCCAAAGACGAGTCTACATATCCTTCTGCGACAGTGCTTGATTTCCATCCTCCCAAGCGTTTAAGTTGCAAAACATCTGCTCCACTATTTGCAAGTAAAGTTGCTGCCGTTCTTCTAAATGAATGACCTGTGAACCTCTCCGAATGAGGTAGTTTCAAGAATGTCGCTATTTTCTTTAGGAACTGGGAAATTGAGTTGTGCCCAAAAGGCTGGTTGGTTGCATTTCCAAAGCGACACTGGAAAAAAAATCTTTCGTTTTCGATATTTTCTCGAAGTCTCAGGAAATCGATAATAATCTTAACCCAACCTTTATCAGTGATAAGGAAGGCTCTGCTACTATACGTCTTTGTCTCTGGAATTTCGATTGAAATTTTACCTTCAAAAAGGTTGACGTGTGTAATTTTCATTTTTAGGAGTTCGTCGCTTCTGCATGCACCAGAAACACGGACCACAAGCGCAACCTGAAATAATAAATACACAGAATGAGTTTTCATGATTTAATTCGAGAGAAACGAAAAAAAAAGTTCTTATTGGCCCAAATTTCTACATATAATGAGAACTTCTTACCTTTATAGGAAGAAAATCCCGTGGTGCATTTTGCAGAAAATCCTCAATGTTTTTTTCTTGAAAATGTGTTGGATTTTGTTGGCTTATATCCAACATTCTGCCTTTTCAGGACCGCGACGAGTTTTCCATATTTTGAAATGACAACTTTCTCCAGAGGCAAGATTTCATAAATTGAGTGGGTTTGTGTCAGAATATGTTCAAAAAAATAATTGTAGTATAAGACTAATTTCAAATACATGTGCAAATTCTAGATACAGACACACATTTCGGTCGCTGAGCAAACTGCTTGCTTTGTATGTTGAAACTAGTGCAGTTCTTGGTAGAAAATTAGTTTTGAAATCGGTTCCGATTACCGTTGAATGTAGTGCCCCTCCAAAGTTTGGATAGTCATGTCAGTAATTGTATGCAGGGAGACTTGGATAATATTAATATTGAAGTTCAAACAAAAAGCCTCAATGCACTAGTTAATACACCTTTTTTAGACAGGGGTCAAGTGGTAAAAAACTTGACCTAGTGTTGTTAAATATACAATCTTTGAGAAACAAAGTTTCAGAATTTGAATTGTTTTTAGCTGATTTAGACTACCCAGGCATTGTTCTTCTCACTGAGCACTGGTTAAGGGATGATGAGCCGATATTTTTGCAACAGTATAGTTTAATATCTAAATATTGTAGGTCAGATGCAGTGCATGGTGGAACACTCATAATGGTACAGCAGAGATTGTTTGAAGTATTTAAAATAATCAATGTAGATAGATATAATAGTTTAATAATTGAAAAGGAATTCGAATTTTCAATTGTGTGTTGTTTGCGACCTTTGTTTTATGTTTTGTGTATCTATAGACCTCCTTCAAGCAATGTTGATGCGTTTTTTGCCAGATTGGAAAAACTTTTAACAAGCCTACCTTTGAATGCCCTAATAATATTGACAGGAGATTTAAATATTAACTTTTTATTTACGACTAATGTATAATGTGCGTATTATATTTGTGATTTTGGCAGTATAATGACATAATGGTATTCCTCCAGGGATTAATGACGAGTAGCGGGATTAATGGTCATTATTCCACAAAAGTGTCAGTGTCAAACGTGTAGTGCTTGTGGATTTGTATTGAAAATTATGAGACGGATGAAATTTGTTCATTGAGAATCTCAAATAAAATTCGCAATAATGGCTATTATTCCCTCGGAATGTTACTCCCTCGCCGCTAACGCGGCTCAGTTCGTAATAATCCTCGGGAATAATAGCTATCATTATTGACTCGTGGTATAATCTACTATTAGATACAGGATCGGCTTCAGTGCAGACTTTGAATGGCTTACTCTCCTCTATTTATTTAAAAGTACACGTAAAGGAATCCACTAGAATTACTGCGAATTCAGCGACATTGTTGGATTATATTTGTACAAATTCTGATGAAGGGAGAGTGAGTTGTTCAACAGTTGGTGCGGGTCTTTCCGATCATGAGGCGGTTGTGTGTGGACTGGAGGTGGAATGTGACTATGGCACAGTTAAACTGCCAAAAGAGTACAAACGACTTTACTCTACAGGTAACTTTGAGACATTTTTGAGACTCTGCGAGCAGACAGACTGGACCGAGATTGGTAGATGTGAGAATTCTTTGTCGCGGTTGCATTCTGCTTTGTTGAGAGTGTTTTATAGATCTTTTCCGCTTAGAACCAGGAAGTGTAAGAGTAAAAAGCTGTGGATTACAAAAGGTATAAGAGTATCGGCTAGAAATATGCGTTCTTTGCATTACATTAGGAAGTTTTATTTGGGGAATGATGGTTTTATGCTTTTTTTCAACAAATATCGTAAAATATATAGGCAAGTAGTTAAAATCGCTAAGCAATTATATTTTAGAAATAGGATAGAGATGGCTGGCAACAAACAAAAGGAATCATGGAGAATTGTTAATAACTTAAGAGGAAAAAAGAATACTTCACCAATGGACTCAAATTTGACTGCCACGGAAATTAATAAATTTTATTGTTCGATTGCGGCTTGTCTTTCTAGCAAAATTAGTTCTGGGACTAACCCTAGAGAATATCTAAGTCACATCATAAGCGTATCCGAGTCTTTTTTCTTTAAACCTACTACAACACAAGAAATCAGAGACACCTTAAAAGATATTAAAAAAAAAAAATTCTGCGGGATGGGATGAGATTACGCTGAAGGTCTTTTCGCATTTGCCCGAATCGGTTCTAGAGGTGTTTGCTGATTCTGTGAATCAGTCCTTTCAATCAGGTATTTTTCCTTCCTGTCTGAAACTTGCAAGGGTCTTACCTCTTTGTGTTGGTGTCTGCGATACACCCTCAAATTTTAGGCCAATCTCATTGTTGCCTACAATGTCTAAATTAATAGAAAAGCTAGTCAAGGCGCGTTTAATGAGTTTTTTTAAGAAACATAGTATTCTCTGTTGTGAACAGTTTGGATTTCAGGAGTCATGTGGCACAAATGATGCAATTTTCGCATTTTTGGAGAAACTATATTTGGGATTAAATAACGGTGATGTCGCAGCAGCGGTTTTTTGGGATTTGTCAAAGGCCTTTGACTGTGTCAATCATAAAATAATGTTATGTAAGCTGGAAGCCTATGGGGTGAGGGGGGTTGCTTTAAAGTGGTTTGAGTCCTACTTTTCTGAACGGGCACAGAGAGTTACTTTTGATGGTGTTGATTCAGAACAACTGGCTATAAGTGCAGGGGTTCCACAAGGATCTGTTTTGGGACCTCTATTATTTTTATTGTACATCAACGATCTGTCTAGCATTGATATAGTTGGGGTATTTACACTGTTTGCTGATGATGCCACGATTCTCTGGGTAAATAAGGATGTAGAACAGCTTAAATCGGATATCAGAAATGATTTAGTTAAGGTTAAAGAATGGACTGATGCGAATTGTTTAACTTTTAATGTGTCGAAGACAAATGTGTTAACATTTAAATGTGGTTTTGAGGGAATTACCTTAGGGGCAGATACTGTTGCCAGTCAAAAATCGAGTAAGTTTTTAGGAGTATACATAGACGATAGATTAAAATTTGAGCCTCACTTAACATACTTACGTGAGCAAAAAGGTGTCATCAGGATGTTATGCAATCAGAGTAATATCGAGTAAGCTAGATCTTGGGACTACAAAAAGTGCATACTTTGCACTCGTTGAATCCCATTTGCGGTATGGAATATGTTTCTGGGGTTTTTGTTAATTTTCTCTCTTTAATATGTTGTTTGTGTTGCAAAAGAAGGCGGTAAGGTATATGTTTAAGATAGGATTACGAGACTCATGTAGACCATTGTTTTTGCGTCATAAATTGCTTACATTTCCTGCTATTTTTTTACTAGAGACTTCATGTCTCGTTCATAAAAAGTTTAAGGAAAACATACACGAATTTTCATCTGTACATACCACTCGACAAACACACAATGTGAACCTTCCTATCCCTTCCTCCACACAAACAAAAAACTCAATAATCTATCAAAGTAAAAAGATCTTTAACCATCTGCCACTGCATCTGAGACAGATAGTATCTGGTAAAAAATTTAGAGTACATCTTAAGAGGCTTCTATTATCAAAGGCCTACTATAGCACAGAAGAATTCTTCCAAGATGCTTTCTTGTGACTGTCTGAATATAATTTGTAGTTTTATTTAATGACTTCTGTGTTTGTTGACTTTACGTTTGTGCAATTTTGATATTTTTTATTTTATATTTTAGAATGAACATGTTTTTGTATTTATGTTGATTTATGTTTATATTTATGTTGATTTTTAAAGTGTCTTCATCTTTTGTTTTAATGACTGTTTAAATGATTTTATTGTTTTAGTCTGACCTTGTATTGTATTTTTATTTTAATTATTTTAATCTTGGTACTCTATGGCCCTGGAATTATTTTTGTATACTTTTTTTTTTCCCCTTTTACAGCTTTGTCAACGAGAATTTTGTTCTTAGACAATAAAGCATTTTTTGACTTTGACTTTGACTTTGACTCCCTTAAACTTAAAACATGGTTTTGATCATGCTATACATAGACCAGAGTGTTGATGGCTTCTTTTCTTTGCTCATATCGCTGAAGTAGGCCAGCAAGACGGTTTCTGAAGTGATGTTTTGTACTTTTTTCTCCGTACCAATTTTTGAACTTTTCGAATGTTTCTTCATGTTGTTTTCTGCTCTTTCCAGGAAGCAGACTCTCCTCCGCTTTCCCAGCTATTTGCCTCAACTCTGGTGGAGTGCAATTGATGTCTTCATCACTATCACTGGTCATTTCAATCAACAACGAAATTAAATCGATTAAATCTGAGATTTATGAGAACTCTCCATAGAGAAATATAATAGTATAGTAAACTACGAGAGACGTTTGTTTGATGTAACAATCTGGAAGTGTGTTTGTGCACATACCCGTAGCGTATTTCGCATGGTGTGGCAGATTATTGAACTAATTACTTCGATCGTTTCTGACAACTCGGTTTAATTTGTCTTTGTCAGCAACTTGCCCGAAAATGTTCTATCTTTTTTTAACACATACAAAATACAAAATTTGACAAATGATTGAATCCAAAGACCATCAATCAAAAACTGAATGCTCACAATCATAACGTAAAATTTCTTCTATTATTTATATTAGAGAAATGAGAAAACATTCTGTGATCATAAATATTAATTAATTAGACAAAACCGACACCAATAATAGTGTTTTCGAATTTGCGATGATGCCAGATGCAGTAAAAAGGTAAACACAAAGCTTATAATACAAACATTTTTAGTTATTGTATATTTATAAAATTGGAATAAAAAAATAAGTTTGTTTGAAGATATCTCAATTTTTGTATTGTTCAATTACCTCCTTGACCCCCTTAAGGAATCTCATTGCATCTAATTTAGATTTTTAAAAAATAAGTTCTGTTATCGTTCTAAACAGTTGCTCGGTAAATTTTAGCAAGTTTTTTCAACAAATGTGTTGCTTTGCCATTAACTGTTTTGAGCGTTTACAGTACTTTATTTTTAATAAATCTTGAATAAAATCAAAGGAATCAAAGTTAATAATTTAATTATTCAAAAAAGCCGCCTTTTCACTGTCGGTAAAGAAGAAACCTGCATTCAAACAATGTTCACTCTTTTATTGCTGTCCGTAGCCACCAGAGGCGCTAACGTCGACATTGTGCCAGTTAAGTACAGGGGAATGACTTCTCTCGTAGTTTACTACTATTATATTTCTCTATGGAACTCTCAAAACTTTTGGCTTATTTATCAGTAATAACCATAGACCATAGAATAAGGTTTATAGTGGGGATAGAATGGACAGTCCCGTTATATGGGTCGGACAACCATTTGTGGCGCCATCTGTTGTCTATGAAAAGAGCTCATCCCATTGTAGCAGCTTGTAGAGCAGTTTGCTTCTTTTTTTTTTAGATTTGCTTTTTATTTATTTTATAATAAACACACAATTTGATACAAATTTAACAAATAACGGTTTATTACAAAGAAAGAAGAAAATTATGTTGGCTTTTCGAAACATGTCAACAAAGTCAACACTTAACAACACAGAATTAAATAACAATAGTCTTTACACTAAACATAACACTGTGAAAGTCCACAAATACACACAGATAATGCTCTGTTAACAATACGAAACACTTTTTTAACAAACACGAGTATTAAAACAACAAGAAGCACAACGTTTTCTAGTTCATCGTTTTGTCATCATTTGTCATTTCATTAATTTATGTCGGTTCATGTCATAATTCAATTAGTAATCACGTCACCCTTCTTCTGAGCGGAGATACCTTGGAGATACAATCAACAATGCGTACGCAAATCAATTAACAGCGCTTCTACCGGGTATGAAACAAGTTTATCATCGAACCAAGTGGTACATTTGAAGATCGCGGGGTATGCCATATACTAGTAATGTGCTAGTAATAACAAACCTTGTTTTATGCCATAGCAACCTTCGCATGTTTTCAAATACCTGCCATCCTGACGACTCGGTCAGTTTTTATTTTCGAAAAATCGTCAGTGACAACTGGTGACAACGGTCACTTGTAATAGAATGTCAATTTCATGTCTTAATTTTTTTAATTTACCAATAATTTTGAAATTGAAAATTACAAAATTGGAATGATTGTAAATAATAGCTATTTATATAACAAGTACATAAAGTAAGGCTTTATTGTACGAATAATTAAATAATGATTCAAAAAAGCCTGTTTATGTAAGCGTTATATACATGATTTTATGTACAATTACAACTGGTTTTTGTTAAAAATTGAAAAAATCCAATGAAAAAATGAAAATTCGCGTAGGTATACCTGTTTCACCTTGGCAGGTTGTCCGTACCTGTTTCACCTTGGCAGGTTGTCAGGACCTGTTTCACCTTGTCAGGTAGTCCAGGTAGGCAATAAAGTAGCACTTTATTTTACTAGTAAAATAAAGTAGCACTTTATTTTACTAGTAAAATAAAGTAGCACTTTATTTTACTAGTACAATAAAGTGCTACTTTATTGACCCAAAACTGTTCTATAAATAGCACTTTATTGATCAATCGGACATAAAATAGTATACATACCTCGGTGAAAAGTTTCATTACTGTCTCAAGATTTTAATTAGACCTTGGCTGCGCCTCGGTCTAACTAAAATCTCTTGACAGTAATGAAACACTTTCCACCTCGGTATGTAGTATACTATTTCTCTAAATCAATATATTTGTATAGCTTATTCAAGAGCAATTCATGATTAACACAATCAAATGCCTTTGAAAAGTCAATGAAAATGGCAGCTGCAAATTCTTTATTTAATTTAAAATAAATGTTTTCTAAGAAGGCGAAAATTGCATCATTCGTAATTTTCGAACTCTGAAAGCCATATTGACAAGCACTCAGCTCAGTTCTTTCTACTTAAAAACTGTAGCATTCTTTTTTTAATAATTTTTTCAAAAATTTTGGATAGTGTTGGCAAAAATGAAATTGGTCTAAAATTTAATTGCTCTGAGTACGATCCCGTTTTGTGCAATGGGATCACTACCGCCGTTTTCAATATGCCAGGAAACTTTCCTGAATTAAATTTGTTGATTGCTTGGGCTAAACAGCCAAGAAAATTTCCATTAAGGTTTTGAATTTTTTTTATGGACATTTCATCAAGTCCACATGATCGGCTCTTTATTTCATTGATGAACGTTTTCAGCTCCTCCGAGTTTCTGTAAATACAAAGGTTTCCTCGACATGTAATTCTGATAGATATGACAAGGGATCAATTTTAGGGCAGTAAAATTCGTTCAGGACATTTGAATCTATTTGTGCTAATTGTTTGGACTGGCCCCTCGACTGTCTCTTTTTACCTCTCAGCTCGTTAATTATTGACGATGTTTCTTTTACCTCATTTTTTGAGAGAGAAATTCTAGAAGTATAAAATAAACGGTTAGCTGCTTTAATGATTTGTTTGTAGTATCGAATGATGTTTTCGTTGTTACTAAACTTACTAATTTTGTGCAGGACTCTCAAATTTTTTGATGATGTCCTTATACCCCTTGTTAACCGTGATTTCGTGGGTTTTCTAGGTCTCATTTTACGAATTGGAAAGGTCAAATTAAAAGTATTATACAAAAGCGAGGGGAATACATCCATGGGTTCATCTGAAAGTAGGACACTTTCCCAGTTAACACAGTTCAAATTATTAGTAAATAACGCAAAACTTCTTTTAGAGAATATACGTCCAAATTTTTCAGGCAGCTTTTTAGTTTTTTTCAAGTAAGGGAAAAGATGCCAGTAACGCTTCATGATCAGACATGTCAGTTGAAATTATTTGACACCTACCACTATTTTCTCTAAAGTTTGTACAAAAGTAATCTATTAAAGTAGCCGTGTCAGCAGTTATTCTAGTAGGGGAAGAAAGAAACATTTTTAGCCCATACGAATGCATCAAGTTTTTTAATATCTGGGTGACCGCGTTGTCGACCTTGAATGAATGAATGAATGGAAGAGTGGGCGGCCGCGACCGTAGTGCACATAGGTCTCCTGTGGTGGACCCGCCGTGCCCCACTGAGTTCTACCAGAGGCCTATGTCCTTAGAAAAGCCAATCAGGCACCCTGGCTTCATCCTTTTGACGTCATCGGGCAAGCAATACAACTTGCCCAGGTGTTTGAACCTCGCGCGCGTGAGTGCAGGGCACTCACCGATGACGTGGTCTGCCGTCTCCTCCTCCTCCATGCACCAGCGGCATTCCGGGTCGTCCGTAATGCCCATGCTGTGGAGATGGCGTCTTAGGTGCCAGTGTCCGGTTAGGAGACCAGTCACTAGCCGTATCTCGCGTCTGTTCAGGCGCAGTAGTTGTTTGGTGAGACAGGCAGAGGGCCCATCAATATGGGCCTTAGCCTGCCTCATGCCAGGTGCCTCCATCCATCTCCCAAGGAATCGCTCCGCGAGGAGACCCTTCAGGGACGTGACAGCCTCACATTTGGCTATGCCCAGCGTGGGCTCAGAGCCCACAGGTGACATCGACGATCCCTGTCTGGAAGACAGTAGCGTGTTCCCCTAAAGAAAAGGATTTACTAATTTTAGGGGACCCTCCGCAAAAACCTGCCCCTGACCTGTTATCCTTTCTGGAGCCATCCGTGTACCAGATAGCTCCACTATTCAGTACAGTTGGCTTGGAGCCGCCCAGCCATTCACTTCTTTCAGTGATATGGGCCTCCAAGCCTTTGCTATGAACAAGCTCCGGTCGCATGATATCGCTGCCCATCAGAAGGACAGGACATTTCTCTGCGGCCTGAGACCAAATTCTCGCGTGTCCGGTTTCGCCGGTGCGCATTTCGTCAAGGACGTGCAATCTATAGGCTGTCCTCATGGCCTCGAACTGAATCACGAGGTCCAGAGGCGGGAGACCTAGGAGGGTCTCCAGGGCCCTTGTTGGGGCCGTACGCATGGACCCCGTTATGCTGAGGCAGGAAAGGCGCTGGACTCCAGTTGCGCCCGTATTTTGGCTTTCTCCGTGCAAGGCCACCAAACGATAGCCCCGTACGTGAGAAGAGGTTTAACTATAGAGTTATGAATCCGGTAAAGGATCTTCGGTGAGAGACCCCAGTGCAACCAAAGGCCCGTCTACATGCCCAAAGGGCACAGGTACACAGAAAAAAAAATAACATTGGTTTAAAAAAATATATATTTTATCCGAATAAATATTTGTTTGATAATGGACAAACAAATATTTGTTTAAAAAAAAAAGACTATTTATTTAACTTGTTTTAAAAAAAATATTTGAGTCAAACAAATATTTGTTCAAAATTACACCTTCATTCAGTAATTTAGAACCGCACTTGGTTCACTCAAATAAATATTATAGTTGATCCGAGTAAGTAATGTGCTTTTCACAACTAATCATATTGTTGTTTTAACTTTAACAATGTATTAGTAACCTTTTCTTTTCTAATTGGTTAATATGAATAAATTCTGTAGTTAATAGTGAACTAGGAAATGCTTGATTCAAATAAATCTTTGTTTTTTCCAAGTAATTTTGGGATTGTTGAATAGCTAGAAAACATATTTGCTAAAAAATCTTTATTCAATTTTCACAAACATTTGAACATCAAAGAATATCTAAGTATGGAAATAACAAAATAAATAGGTAGGTAATAAACTTAGTATAGAATGAAAATTTTTCACTTTCGCGCTTTTCACTTTTTCTACATCACCTAGGGTTTTTGACGTCAACAAAATCATGATGATGTTATTGTCATTGAGGTCTTCAAAAGTTTTTTTGCTATTTGGAACTTTTATTCTTCCCTTTGGAGGCAGCAAAGTTAGGTAGCAAATAGAGTTGGATGGCGGTTTCAAAATCTAGAAGGAAAAAAATACAACAGGCATTTAGGCAATTTTAAACTCAACTAGAAATTCAATGCAACCTACCTTTAGTTATGTCGCCGTACTGGATCATCTGAGGCTGACAATGCTGTTTTTTTCTTATTTTAGATTTTTTCAAAAAGATCCCGAATACGTCTTTGAACCTCTATATATGTCTGTTGTCGAATCATGTTTTAGTTAAAAATCATAAGAAATCTGAAATGAAAAGAAATAAATTGATAAAAAAAAATTTTTAAGTCACAAGCTTTTATAAAATGCACTAAAAATTAAAAAAGTTTTTATGTAAAATAATACCTAGGTATTTAATTTCATTTTTAAAATTTACATTGACATCATTTATTACTATTGTGGGAAGATTTATCAACCTCGGATTTTTAGTGAAAAAAATGGGTTCGCATTTTGTAGTTGAAAGAATTAAATTGTGGTCTCTTAACCACTCAGTCAAAACATTCAAAGTATCATTCATAATTTCCGACATTTCGAACGGATTTTTTCCCTTAATATAAATAACCAAATCGTCCGCATCGCCAATTATCTTAACTCTGGGGGGAGTTCAAAAGAATATATCTTTAATGTAAATATTAAAGAGTAAGGTACTTACTCAAGGGTGATCCCTGCGGAATACCTGTATTAACTAATGAGGGGCCCAAAAATTCTCCATTTCTATTTTTTGAAAAAAGTATGCGGTCAGATGAAATTTTGAGAATTAAATTTGTGAGTTCAATTGGAATTTTGGCTTCTAGTAATTTGTTATCAAGTTTAAAAATGTTTACGTGATCATAGGCAGCCTTGATATCAAGAAAAACAGCAAGTATTGAGAGATTCTCCCCAAATGCTGAATTGATCTCTGTTATTAAAAGGGCTTGAGCATTTTGAGTACCTTGGCCCTTTCTAAAGCCCGTTTGAGTCCATGGAAAGTACATTTTGTTTTCCAGGAACCATTCGATCTTATTTTTAATTATAATTTCTAGGGTTTTCAGTAAACATGAAGAAAGTACGATAGGTCGGTAGCTATCTAGCAATAGAGGATTTTTGTTTGGTTTCAAGAGGAAAAAAATGTTGTATTGTTTCCAAGATTGTGCGGAATATGTCCCCCTAATAAAATTTGGTTATATATTCCAAGAAGGCTCAATTGAAGTTTAGCAGGAATGTTTTTCAGCATTAGGTAGGAAATCTCGTCCATTCCTGTCGCTGAGTGTTTTTTATTTTTGATAGCCGTTTGTAATTCTTCAATCGTGAATAGTTTGATTTCGTTCTGCAACGACTGTTGGGGTGTAAAATCAACACTCGCTGATGTTATTGCCATGTTATCAAGAAGATTCTGCCGTAAACAGTCTGAATTATCCTGTGTATATGCTTTTGAACGTGATCCAGAAAATGTCTTGACTTTGTTCCAAACATAGCCCAAGTCTGAATTTCTGTTTAATGACCCACAAAAATCTATAAACTTTTTTTTCTTTTTATTTTTAAGTGCCCTTTTTGTAGCCGCCATAATTTTTTTTGCCTGCAAATTGTTGTTTAGGTCTGGTTTGTATTTAAAATTCTGCAAATCTAACTTTCTTCTGCTGACTTATAAGGAACATTCATCATCCCACCAAGGGTTGTTTATTTTGGAGTTATTGTTGTTAATTGTTTTATATGGAATAGCCTCCGTAGCTGAGGAGTCCAATATTTGATTAAATTTTGTATAGTCTATTTCATGTTCAGCAAGTCCTGCTGCTTTTACAATTGAGAGATCATAGAACCGATTCCAATCTGCCCTATTGAAGCTTCTTACTTGATAGGGTCTAAAATTTAAATTTCTATCCATTTCCGGCGTAGAATTGAATTCAATTAATGTGGGAAAATGGTCAGAGTTTGCGCAATCAGATAAGACACTCCATTTAGCTGTTGGGGCGAATAAGGGGTCTATGACCAGTGCTGTGGAGAACGTGAATCGAAGCAGCTGTGTTTTTCTCCTCCGCGCAAACGATACTAATTTTTTGTGTGGGATTCTTTAAATTCCTTTGGTTTATTCAACTCTATCTTTGGTAAGTCGACATTTGGCTTGTCTTGAATTTCATCCTCTATATTTTATTGGGAAAAATCTAATAAAATATGGAGGAAATTGACGACCCCGGAGGGGGTCTAGATCCTCCAGAAAAACGTTTTAAATCTAATTCAAACACGAATGAGGGACCATCCTCGTCGACCTTGACTAATTCTACTGCCGATAAGCGAAATGAAAAAATGCCTAAACTTTATAGTCCAACTGATAAAGGACCGTTTGTAGTTTTTATTGAATCAACCGAAAAATCTGGGAATAATATCGGTAAATTTAATGATCTGAAAATAGCAAAAGAAATTTTTAATTTAAAATTAAACAACATTAAAAATATCAACAATAAAGGTTTGAATAGACTTTCCATTGAGTTTGACGACTATAGAACGGCAAATGAATTTACAGAAAACATTTTCTTAAAAAACAAAGGATATTCAATCTATGTACCTTATAACTTTGTTACTTGCAAAGGCATTGTCAGGCAGGTCCACAAGGACATCCCCTTATCAGAAACAATTAATTCTCCTTTTGAGATTATGGATATTATTAGACTTAATCGCAAAATCCTTTCAAAAAAAGGTGAAAATAAAACTGAAGTAGAATATGAACCAACCACTACCATTCTAATCACCTTCAAAGGGATAATATTACCTAAATACATAGCCATTTACTAAAGAAAAATGTTTCACCTTATGTAGCTCCGGTTACACAATGCTACAATTGCTTACTCTATGGCCACACAAAAAAATTGTGTAAAAATAAAACAAAAAAATGTTTCAATTGTGGGGAAGAGGATACTCATTCCATATTAAACGAGAATCAAACAATTAGTTATTCGTGCACATCAAAATGTTTACATTGCAAAAGTGAAGAACAGAGAACTACGTCAAAACTTTGTCCCGAATTCAACCGTCAAAGAGACATTAAAAGATTAATAGCATTCGAGAATATAACCTTCTTTGATGCTTCTAGATTATGCCCCAAACCATATGCCCCAAATGAATTTTTACCTCACCCTCAAGAATTCCCTGAACTTCCCACCTCTGCTAATAACAACCAAGAAACAAATGCTATTCTCCCTTCTCAGAGGAGAAATGTCAATTTTAAAGACGGACTTAACCCCAGATATAACCAAGTAGCATCTACAACTCAGAATAGGAAAAAACCTCAAGGAGGATTTGACAGGGCCGCCCATAACGAAGCTCTTTTGTTCCCCAATTCGCGTATTCCTAATCAAGATAACAAAAACAAATCACAATATAATACCCAACACCTAACTCAAATGAACCAAAACAGTAATACAAATACCAATTTATTGTCACCAAACACCCAAATGCCTTATAGTGCCTCTCACAATAACTTTCAAATCTTAGATTCATTAGTAAAAACTTTACCCATATATGCAGTTAATCATTTGATTGACTATATTCGCTCTATAAGTTCAGGTCCCCAAAGGGAAGTGGACTATTCTTTAACTTAGCGTCTTTAATATAATAAAACAAAAAACTTTAAAAAAATTTAAAATTCTCCAATGGAATATAAGAAGCGTCTTCCCAAACAAAGGAGATCTAACTAATTTAATTAAGGAAATTAACCCTAATGTAATATTGTTAAACGAAACATGGCTGAAGTCTGAACAAACATTGATTCTGAACTCATATAAAATCATCAGACAAGACCGCATTGATGGTTATGGTGGAATTGCCACCTGCGTAAAAAATAATATAGACTTTTCAGTAGTCAAAAATAAAGCACCCATAGTAGAAGATAGTAATTGTTTACAGTTTACTATTATTGAGGTTATCGATATCGAATTCTTGAGAGTTAAGAACAAAATTCGTAGAGAAATTTCGTGAAATCAGCAACCGCATGGCAACACTTGAAGAAAGCAGCCAATAGAAAATCTAGGCACGTGACGTCACCATCCTAAGAATTTTGAATTTCAATTAAAAATTTAAGGCCTTTCCCGGTACCAAAAAATCCGAAAAAAATATTTCTGGGCTTTATTTTGATTACCCTTTCAGATAAGCAAATAAAAAAAAAACGTGGGAAAGACCCATTCTGTTGTAGTCAGCGACATCTAGAAAAACGGAAAAGAGTTATTATGTGGTTTATTATTGGCAATAAGAGATCGCAGGGCCTGGCACGAATACCGCGCTTCCTCTCGAGATAACCAACGGAAATTGTTGGTACTAACCGAGTGCATATTTCGCTTACACGGCATCAGTTATGAGGTTGACATTAAGTTAAGGCTAAAATCTTCGTCATTATGTATCTTTCAACTAAAGAAACAGTTTTTTTAATAGAGCACCATTTCCGGTCATACGGAGTTGGAAGGAATAAAGGCTCAAGTTTGAAATAAATCTCAGAAAAATTTCAGCAACCACTCTAAATAAATATTTTCAATGATTTGCAGAATCGTTATGAAGTTTTTTGCGTCGCTATGATGCATTTTTTGAACATTAGAGTAAAAATCAAACGAGAAGAAGCCACTGTCGTTAGCGCTGACAAAGAAAGCAGATTTCCTTTTCTCTGGGTCCGTCCCATATGAAGTGAGACAAACGATAACGCGTGTGGCTTCTTCTAGTTTGATTTCTACTCTACGCATGATACAAATTAGTAAATTATATAATTTGTATGTTCGGTACTGTTAACTGGTTCTAGACTAAATTTTTCCAAAAACGATTTTTTGATAAAAATTATGGTTCCCCCGTAACCTGTTGACCCTTTACGACAAAATTTATTACAACGTTCCGTATTACCACTCTCATGGGCTTTCGCCATGCAATAAAAGAAAAATAGGATTCTTCTGCTTTGTCTAATTCAGCCAGTCTTTATCGATCGGTTAATTAATTTAATGGGAAAAACAGAGATCTACTGGATGCGATTCATCTGGATTTCACAAAATAAACTTACTGATGACTAGATGCTGTGATATTTATCAATAACTAAATCTCTGAACTATAATCCAAATTTCAGTTAAAAGTTTTGTTCTGTAATCAGGTAAAGTACCCAATTGTTGACATCCTTGCTCATGATCACCACACATTTTCCAAATTTCATTTTCCAAATTTTCAAATCCAAGGCTTTGATATATTTTTTGGCGTGATTTCAAACTCCTAATTTAGTGTTTAGATGTATTATTCACCTTATATTCCTATTATTTGTGTTATTATGCCAAAAATACCTGAAAGGTGATAAAACTCCAATAGTTGACACCCAAAAAAGTTCACTTCGCCAAAAGTTGACACATTTTTAGTCCAAAGGTTGACATATACAGGGTGTCCCAGGGAAAACAGTCCACTCCGATTTATTGGATTTGGGATGAGAATCTGAAAAAACGCTCGGCCACGTCGATTTTTGATTTGAGGGGGAACTATTTTTAAGTTTTTCTCATCCCCGTAGCTTCAACTCCCTAGCTAGGGGGAGAACAACCCCCTAAATTTGAATAGGAGATAGGGGTCGTGTCATATCTCTTTTTAAAGTTCTCATCGAGTTCTTTATGGCCTTAGAATTTCGTCTCATTATTTCCATCCGTAACGAAATGACAGCTTGTCAAAATCTTGGAAATGGACTATTAGTTTTAGTGTGAGTAAAAACGATACTTACCTCCCTTAATAAAAATACTTGAAATTGAAGTTTTTTATTATTATTATTAAATAGGTGTACATTAGAATTGTAAATTGTAGGTATTTTTACACGAATTTTTATTAAGGGAGGTAAGTACCGCTTTTACTCCTACTAAAACTATAGTCTATTTCCAAGATTTTGACAAGCTGTCATTTCGTTACGGATGAAAATAATAAGATGAAATTCTAGGGCCATAAAGAACTCGATGAGACCTTTAAAAAGAGGTATGACAAGAGCCCTATTCCCTATTCAAATTTTGGGGGTTGTTCTCCCCTTAGCTAGTACTACGAGAGCCCGTGACACAAAAGCCTCAGTCATCTGTTAGAAGCCCGTTTTTTGATGGCCCGGTATGCCAAGTCCTCGATCAACTAAAAAACGTAATGGTTGGCGGGTTTCGGTGTGCAGAAGCTGAGGGGTGGATGAATTTTCACTACCCCAAAATAAGGCTTTCTGCCTTATGAGTTAGAAGCTTTTTTTTTGTTGTGAATAAATAATATGGACCTACTGAGGCCTGAACAGGAACGGTTGGCGGGCCTTCCCCTCTCTTCACCATGCCCACCGCGTTTTAAGTGAGATTCCCAAGGGAAGTTCCTACCTTACAAGTCAGAAGGAGGAAAAAAAGTGGAAATTATACATTTCCACTTTCTCGTCCGTTCTTCGCTGGGTTGGCAGCCGGTTGGCGCTCTATTGTACATTTAAACATATGTTTTTGCGAAATTGAAGTTGTATTTTCCCTCGCTATAATCTAAAGAATTAGTGGAGGTTTTTACAAATTTTAAATGGATGAAAAAAATAATACACACATTCACCAATTGATAGATGCGATTTCATCCGCAGGTTACATACATAATTTTTTTTCTGAAAGGAGAAAAAAAAACATCAGAATGGCTTAAATAAACCCACATCAGAGTCACAGATTACTTACATACAGATGCGAAAGAGCTGCGAATTCGTGGTTCAAGATTAATTTGATAGACATAGGTTGGCCGCACCAATTACACATCAATGTATTTTGAACATATTTATTATATAAATGCGGAAGCTCAATAATATAATATTATTTCTTTAAATCGTTCACAAACAGCAAAAAAATATTTTTTTCTACCCGCAAAAATATTTAAACACACAGGCTGGAACATGCTCACGCACTCGGCCACGTTAATTGTCCTGACGCGGGCAATCTTTATCTATGAGTCGGGGAGCTGGCGGCCCGGCTTCGTCACAGAATATCGTCGACGACAAGTATACGCACTTTCGCATCTGTATTAGGTGATCTGTGTCAGAGTGGCTCAAATTTGGTATAAACCTCGGCAGAATTCTTTGATCGATTATCTACTATAACCATACTTTGGCCAGGGAGGGCGCAGGTTATGAATTATGAAAAATAATTTTTTAAGCATTTATTTTTACTTTACTTATACGTTGTGAGAATGTACAGGGTGTTACAATTTGGATACTTTTGATAAGAAACGTAAATTTCTGAGCCCAGATACAAAAAAATGACCCACCCCCCCACTGAGGCTCAAATTTCATTATAGAGGATGTTTCTGGATTTTGAGCAATACTGTAAAACCTTCATCACTTTTGAAGTGAAAACTTCTTCAGAATCGTTGGGAGCAGGGTTGGAAAAAATCATGATTTTTTTGAAAAAATCAAAAAATCAGATTTTTTTGATTTAAATCAGATTTTTTTGATTTAAATCGGATTTTTTTAATTTTTAAGAATTAAACGGCTTTATTAATTTTTGATCAATTATTGGTAATTTAGTTTCAACAATGAATGATGCAGTAAATATAGTATACCTACTCCTAGACAAAATTATCGCACCACTGCACATTAAGCACCACAAAAGCAGTGGTACGATAATTTTGTCCATGAGTACATAATAAGAGTAGGTACTTATATAAAGTATAATAAAAATAAAAATTTATTAATGTTTATTAATAAATAAATAATTTCAACAAACAAAACAGTAGATAAACGGTAATTTCTGAAAACAAAAATAAAAAACATAAATAAAAATATTCGATAGGTAGAGGTGTACCTACCTATCTCCCTGCCCCTTAAACTTAGTAAAGAGAAAAAAAATATAAGTCAAAATAAAGTAAATAAGTCAAAATAAAGTAAATAATTCTTTTGTAAAAAATGAAAATAATACTACTTTTATAAAAAAAAATTATTCCGATTTTTTAATATACCAGCTTTGCGGCCTTTTAATTACCAAGTCGATTTCTCGAATCATTATGGCAGATTATAATACATATTATTTATGTTGAAAATATTCTCTCTACCCCAGCCGAGGATGGTATTGTAGTCAGAAATTTCTTAATAATTACTAAATCCTCTTTGGTTATCCCATTTATATAAGTATATGTGTCAAAATAAACGAATATATTTTCAATTTCTAAAGAAAGAATTTAAATCATTGATTTTTTTCAAAAAAATCACTTGATTTAAATCATGATTTAAATCGTGATTTAAATCATTTGATTTAAATCATGCCAACCCTGGTTGGGAGTGATTTGAGACTCGACTCGATGAAACGAAAAAGCGACACTGAAAAGAGGCAAACATATAGATCTATGGGATTAAGCCGGCTAGAGAATAAGATAGAATACTTTTGTACAGCGTTCCCTATTCTTCGTCTCCTCTTTGTGCGGTGCTTCGTAGCCTCCCCACTCTTGTCTACCAAGCGTTGTACCTAGTTTGTGTATCTCATTCTCTCTCAGCTTAGTTTTTTGGAGGTTTGACTTCTACCGGGTGTGAACTGCACAAATATATACAGGGTGTATATTTTAAGTGATACCACTATTGCTATATCCGAAACGGTAAGAACTACAAGGTGGGTTAAATTAGAAAAAAGTTGCCTTTTTTGATGCTCATTCAAGACTTGTTTTCAGTGTTGCCACATTCCTTTTAGCTTACGAAATATAGGGTGATTTCTAAAAAGCGCCTAAAATTATTTCATCAATTATTTCGAAAACTATTGATTTTCGAGACGCAATTCAAATTTGAAAGTTTTATAATTTTTTTCGCTCTACAGCATGGCATTTTCAAATTTCAAATCCGACGTTTCGTCATTGAACTACCATCATCAACTACATTTTTTTAAATACGGACCTGGATTTTTTATGTCAGTTTTAGAAGGGGAATAGAGGGCGCTTTCTAAAAATGACATAAAAAATCCAGGTCCGCATTTAAAAAAATGAAGTTGATGATGGTAGCTCAATCACGAAACTTCGGATTTAAAATTCGAAGATGTCATGTTGTAAAGCGAAAAAAATTATAACTTTCAAATTTAAATTGTGTCTCGAATATCAATGGTTTTCGAAATAATTGATGAAATAATTTTAGGCGCTTTTCAGAAATCACCCTGTATTTCGTAAAATAAAAAGAATGTGGCAACACTGAAAACAAGTCTTGAATGGGCATCAAAAAAGGCAACTTTTTTCTAATTTAACCGACCTTGTAGTTCTTACCGTTCCGGATATAGCAATAGTGGTATCACTTAAAATATACACCCTGTATATATTTTTTATTTATAAAAATAATTGATTTACATAGGTATAAAATGTCTATAGGTACTTTTTCAAGCAGAATCCAATGACGTACTTAAAAAAGCTATAAAGCTTTCACAGTTTTGCTCAAAGTCGAGAAACGCCCTCTAGTGACAAAACGGTTGGTGGTATATCAAATTGAACCACCCTGTACCCAGTAAGTACATAATATCAAAAAACGGAAAATAATAAAAATACCTATTCAAAATAAAAATATGCAATACAAATTTATCTGATAACAACAAAACGAAAAATTGAACAGTGTCAGCTTCGAAAATTTTTCTATAACATTCTTTTTAAAAAAAAATTCTATGAATTTTTTGGAAAATTCTTGGAAAATTTTTCTGAATAAGTATGTTTTTTTTTTCAAATGTTTTACTCAAAATTCTCTCGAGTAGATTTTCAGACTCTCAGGGAGGCGCGAGCCCCCTGCGCCCCCTTTCTGTATCCGCCCCTGAAAGTATGTTTATGTCCAATTTGAGGCAATTCTGATGTTTTTTTTTTTTTCTCTAATTTCCCAAAATATTTAGCAGTTAAATTAAAAAGTGTGTATTATTTTTTCTATCTATGAAAAAACTTCCATTATGTCCTTAAATTATAACGAGAGAAAAAACAACTTCAATTTCGCAAAAACATATGTTTAAATACACAATAGAGCGCCAACCGGCTGCCAACCCAGCGCAGAATGGACGAGGAAGTGGAAATGTATAATTTCCACTTTTTTTCGTCCTTCTGACTTGTGAGGTAGGAACTTCCCTTGGGAATCTCACTTAAAACGCGGTGGGCATGGTGAAGAGAGGGGGAAGTCCCGCCAACCGTTCCTGTTCAGGCCTCAGTAGGTCCATATTATTTATTCACAACAAAAAAAAAGCTTTTGACTCATAAGGTAGAAACCCTTATTTTGGAGTAGTCAAAATACATCTACCCCTCAGTTTCTGCACAGCGAAACCTGCCAACCATTACGTTTTTTAGTTAACCGAGGACTTGGCATACCGGGCCACCAAAAAACGGCCTTCTAACAGATGACTGAGGCTTTTGTGTCACGGGCTCTTAGACTATAGAGGGTTGAAGCTACGGGGATGGAAAAAACTGAAAAATAGTTCCCCTTAAAATCAAACATCGACGTGTACGAGCGTTTTCCCAGATTCTCATCCCAAATCCAATAAATCGGGGTGGACTGTTTTCCCTGGGACAACCTGTATGTATTTTTTCACAAAACCAAATTTTTACTTTCAAGGAATTTTATCACGGTCTGTGGAACTAAGGAGAATATTTTTCTAAGTGTATAATTTTTTAAATAAAATATATGCACATAATGATCAATTATTTTTATTTTTTTTAAACACATGTCGTAGTTCCATTACTTGACACTCTTGAAACCAATAGTTGACATGTTGCCTGTATCAGTAGAAACCTTGGTAGAAACATCAATAATGTAAGAATCAAACTTTTTATTAATAAAAAAAAACATTGGGAAACTTTTTGTTGGGAAAAAAATACAAATTTTAATTCCAAATTGGTAATAAAAGAAATGTCTCAGAAAACATTGGTACATTGTGTTTTTTTTTTGGTGATTTAGCTACAGTAAGCCCCCTATCGCAATTATCCAACGCAGCAATCATGTCTTCTGGTAGCTCTGGTGCATATTTCAGCAATTTCCATTTTTCATAAGCCATCTCCCGATTTAAACCTGGAAGGACCAATTGTTGACACTCTAAATCTCCAAACATTGACAGTGGTGACAGGGGTGTCATCTATTGGATCTACGACCGTCACATTCCCCAAACCCATATCTAGGTTTCTTTCTAATCCTGTGCAATAAAAAGAGGCAGACTACAATGTTAAAATATTTTCACCGCCAAAAATCCATAAGTTGACACTAGTGTCAACATTTAGATCACCCCCCCTTAAAAAGTTTATGCCTGTTATTTAAGAGATAAAACAATAATAAATATGTATTACAATGTATCTTATTATACAGTAAATATATATTATTCATAAATTATCAACCCTACCTTAGCTTTGAAAACTTTTGTTTTTATATCTTCTTAACTACTTTCACTAGAAATCTGGAAAAAAATTCAAACAATTGCACCTGTTTACTACTTCTTGCCACCATTTTGAAAAAACTTGTGATTTCAAATCCATACATCAGATATAGCATGCAAGATGGCTCCAACAATACTATAAGCTATTCCAGTTAGCTTATAACCTCTATAAATTCTTATTTTCTGGAATAATATGCTAATGTGTCAACTTTTGGGACCCTGTCAACAATTGGGTACTTTACCTTAGTTCTCATTCTCGGTATATATTGATTTTTTTACTGCCCTGCCAGGTATCAACAGAGGATTGGAACATACGATAAACAGCTATGGGAAACAAGAATAGAACAAAGAGAACACAGAACCTACGGACTGAACCATGTACAAATGCGCACTGCAAAACTCAACACCGATTTGATCGACTTAGATTTAGTTAGAGGTTTGTTTATTCATAAAGTAGATCATATACTAATTGCACAATAATAATTCAACTAATGAATGGCAATATCAATTATTTAATACATATATGATTATAATAAGGATATATAAAAATTAAAAGCAAATAACAAGGTAAATATTGTCTTTATCTCTTATCTCAATAAATAATTTTATGGAGGGACATCAAAAAATAAAAGAGGTCAAATAATGGCCGCCTCAATAAAGTTTATCTTGGATGTATCTTACTTGCTGCAAGTTTTTAAATAAAGTATAAGTATAAAAATAATTAGCAGTATGAGTATTATAGTGGTAGTGGTACCTGTAGATTAGTTTGGCAGAATAATGAGACAGGATTTATTTCCGAACAAAATATTTCAAATCCTATTTTTTACTATCCAAAATTCAAAAGGCAAATCTGAGCTATGAATGAATTTACATAAAAAATAAATATTTTTCTCTTTTCAGGATCATCCTTTACAAAGGCCAAGCCTCAGCATGGTTTTCTTAAAGTGGCAAAAATGGCCACACTCAGAACGTTATTCTTGCCCATCTATGCCAAGTGGTGGATTCACCAAACATCCGCTAGGTTTTTTATGTTTATTTTGTTCCTATACATAGTGCAAATGATTAATAATATAATTTTTTATTTATATTTATATAAATTTCCCGCTAGTAATTCTGAGGTAAGTACCTTATCATAAATCCCTTTTTTATTTATAAAATAAATTAGGTATTTGACATAAATTTACATTTTCTGATTAAAAAAGATCACAAAAATTATGTTTAAGGGTATTTCCTGCATGGAAGTTGTAGTTCCAATTTTTATGGCATGGCTGTTGAGCCTTATACATTCACAAATGGTCGCAACTATTCCTGATAAGCAAGACAATCATAGACGGAAAAGGAAAAAGTTACAGTTTGCTGATGAAATCGAGAGTGACGGCAAATGTAAAAGGTATGTGATGGTGTCAATCATAACAAAATAGATAAGTGGAATGTACGGAAGCGCTGGAGGATCAAGGTAATAATTTTTTTTCAAGTCGACCGGTCGACTTATTAAGTCAGCCGGTCGACTTATCAAGTCGACTTATTTATGTCGACTTATTTAAGTCGACTTATTTAAGTCGACTTATTTAAGTCGACTTATTTAAGTCGCCTTATTTATGTCGACTTATTTATGTCGACTTATTTATGTCGACTTATTTAAGTCGACTTAAATAAGTGACTATTTATGCGTGAAGTTACGAGAATTTTAGGAATTTGGAGGGATAGATCTATATTTATGAACTATCGATCAGGCCCTTCAACTGATGGGCAAACAGGGAAAATATCAGAGAGGGGAAAAACTTATGCGATATTTGACCTTTTTAGTCCCCTAGTGACTTTCCCAAAACTAACTTGACCAGAGAAAGTATTCTCGGATGTGATTAGGGGTCAATTCTTTCTCCTTGAAATAACAAAAAATCCCTACAGTGCATTATTAATTTTTCAAGAATGTTCAAACAAATTATCCACTTCTTCCCCCCGTAGTGACTCTCCCACACCTAACTTTATAGACTGTCAGCTAATGACAGATTTTGCTGCCCGATTTTCTCTCTCCGGGGATTCCAACCACTGAAAATTATGTCAGTGCTGAGCTGCAAAAATGAAAATTTAGCGACCGGACTTCTGCTAGGCATATGGAAAATTCACTTTTCTTTTGCAGCGGCCGGATAATATACCTTAACTGCAGACTGGCTTATGACTTAAATAAGTCGACATAAATAAGTCGACATAAATAAGTCGACATAAATAAGTCAACATAAATAAGTCGACTTAAATAAGTCGCCTTAAATAAGTCGACTTAAATAAGTCGACTTAAATAAGTCGACTTAAATAAGTCGACATAAATAAGTCGACTTAATAAGTCGACCGGTCGACTTGAAAAAAATTTATTACCTTGATCCTCCAGCGCTTCCGTAGGAATGGTATTAATGAAACTTATTTTATTTTCTATTTTTAAATTAAATGTTTTTCACCACTACTACTCCTTCAGTTGTTGAGGCTATTGTTGACCTAATGCTTAACCACTTCCTCTAATATTCAATAGCAATAGTTCTTTAGCAGTAACCAATACCCAAAGAAGTAGCAGTGCTAGAAAACGTCAAATTTGTAGAAAATAAAACTAAGCATGTGAAAGTAAGAAGATTTTTTTATTTATTTGAATCAAATCCATTTTTAAAATGTATGGGCGACTCATTTTAAACTCAATAATGAAAAACAAATCATTTTGAGGCATTTTGAAACAACTTATAATTTTAGGTTTTCACGAAAGAATAGTGGCCCATTTAATCTTCAATTTAATTCATATAACATAAGACGGAAATATAGGTGAGTATTGAAGGAAATTAAAACTTCAAAGTAATTAGGACTTTCACTGGTTTATCCTATTCGATTTCTTATGTGTGTATTTATTTTAGGTTGAATATAAGGCCTTGGTTCAAAAAACCAAACGTGGATGACGACGGATTTGAGAGTCTCGTCGGTAATGGATCTCGAACTAACTCGGTTCCTGATGGACCCTGTCAACCTATAGAAGGTATTATTATGACAATTGACTGTTGCTTATTCACCACAATACTCAACTGGTCTCCGAGGTAACTCTTGCTGCTGTGAATTAATCTGACCTTTAGTATAACCCCTTACATTGAAAATAAAAGTATCCTTTTCTGTCTGCCGTGTTTCTATCAGACACACCACAACAATGGGCTCCTCATGCAAAAAGGATTCCAATTCGCGTTTTTATTTTGCTTTGTATTGGTATTGCAATGCAGAACACTTTTTGTTGTCCTCGAGGGACCAATCCATTCCTTGTCAAGGATTCTCGATTTCGCAGGATCGACATTTTTTAATTCCAACCCGTACGCATCTAAACATTCCGGTATAGGATTCGGCACCTAGGCATATTTCATTGGTCCGTTTGAATTCGGACCGCCAATTAATGCGGAGTGCCGAAATCCGTACTTGAATGTTGAACGGTGCTGAGCCTCAGGTCGGAATGGTATATGCATATATTTACTATGTGGAGTGCCGAATCAAAGGTCAAAATGTTAAACAGTGCCCAGCTGCAGGTTGGAATGTTACTGAGTTAGCGCGGCACAAAATCAACAAACAAACTTTAATTACTTTTTGTTACACATTTATTTTATTTCAACGATACATTTCAAAAAATCTTGGACAATAATTTGCAGTGGCGGATCCAGGGGGGGGGGGGGCTTATAAAAACCTGAAACCTGGCAAATTAGAATAGAAAATTTTGAAAATAAATACCTTAATATATTTATCTTTTTTTTTTTTTGGTATCTGTGGTGCTTAGTTTAATTAAAATATCAATTGAAGCCAGGCAACAGCAGCTTTTGGATTTTCCTTTCTTATTATTTCCTTGATCCAGTTTTTTATAAGCACTATGATGGCATACAAAAACATATCTAAAAAATGTATTTTCCAAAGTCTATTCGCATCCAAGAAGATTCTGTCATTGAATTGACATTGAACACAAACCTGCATTTGAATCTCTTATAATTATTTTTCGCTGACTTCACATTCCAATTCGTGTATGTTATATCACTATACTGTTCTATCCTTTGCTTTATATCGTTTTCCTCCAAAATGTTGGCTCGGTAAATTTGCTCACCATATTAAAAGTGTTTAAATGATCCAGGCAAACTCATCTTGCATGTTTAAGCACAAGAACACATGAAGCAACGGCGAAATAAACCGCATCCGCCGCAAAATTGTAGCTAAGAGGAACACGAAGGAGGTGGACAGCTGATTTAATATAAAAACCGCGCAAAACGCATGGCAACATTCGGACCTGATACTCAGCACTGTTTAACATTTTGACCTTAGATTCAGCACTCCACATGGCTGTTGCTAATGGACCATTCTGACCTGAGGCTCAGCACCGTTCAACATTCAAGTATCGATTCCGGCACTCCGCATCAATTGGCGGTCCGAATTCAAACGGACCAAAGAAATATGCCTAGTTGCCGAATCCTATACCGGAATGTTTAGATGCTACCCGCACTGGCCAAAAGTTTACCTCCATTACGTAGCTCCCATTACCACCAAGAAGTCAGTAAGGGGATGGGTCAGTTTGGACACTTTTAATAGGAAACAGCAATTTCTGAGTAAGATACAAAAAAAACACACTCAGAGGCTCAGAAAACTTCCTCGTTTTGCCGTTAGAGGGCGTTTCTCGATTTTGAGCAATACTGTGAAAGCTTTATAACTTTTTTGTTTATGAAAGTAATTGTTTCCAATTTCCATTAAAACTTACTAAAATCAATTTTAAAGCAGAATCCAGGTCGTTCTCAGTTTTTTTTTTTTTTTTTTCTATTTGCCACCGATTTTGAGATACTTACCAAAAGTTCTATTTTTCTAAATTAGAAACCCTATACCGGGTGCCCACGAGATTACTTTCCGGCTGCCATTTTTTTATTTGTTCATCGATATCAACGAAAATTGGTAGAGTTGATATTCTAACCAAACACCATTTTTATGCATCTATGACAAGTTTTCCTGACTTTCGGTTTCACCGGAACTTTTGATTTTTGAATGGCACACCCTATATATTTTTTGTTTTTCAGAATCTGCAGATCGTTTTACGTCGTAATGTACCACTTTTAAATCTCGTTCAGTCCAAATTTCGTTTTCAAATTGAAAAACTAGAAAAAAACAAAAAATTACGTACATTATAAAACAAAAATGTTTGAACGAAAATTAAGAAAAATGTCGTAGTGTATTATATCGTTGGATTCGCTTTAAACTACTGCATTTAGTAATGTTATGAAAGTGATGTTTCTATTCCAGTTTTTGAGCTAGGGCAAAAATACTAAAATAATGAAGTTTACAGCCCTCTTCCAAAAAAGTTTACAAAGATAAAATTGAGTTTGTATTTTTCTGAAATTAAGTAAAGTATGTGGAGTCATTTTAGGATGATCATGGCACTCTAGTTGAAAAATAAAAATTTAATTTAAAAACAAAATTTGGACAAAACTCGATTCAAAAGTGGTGCATTAGGACGTAAAACGATCTGTAGAATCCGAAAAACAAAAAATATACAGGGTGTGCCATTTAGAAATCAAAAGTTCCGGTCATTTCCGGTGAAACCGGAAGTATAAAAAACTTGTCATAGATGCATAAAAATGTCGTTTTGTTAAAATAACAACCCTTCCAAGTTTCATTGATATCGATATACAAATTAAAAAATGGCAGCCGGAAAGTAATCTCGTGGGCACCCGGTATATTGATGACTCATTGGATAGATTTATCTTTAACAGTTTTCCAAAATCGGATACAAATAGAGAACGTCACTAGATTCTGCTTAAGGGGCTTTCAGAAAGTTTGTACAGAAATCAATTATTTTCATAAACAAAAAAGTTATGAAGCTCTGATAGTATTCCTCAAAATCGAGAAAATCCCTCTAGCGATAAAACGGGGAAAGGTATCCAACTGCGGTTTGCATTGGCCCACCCTGTGCATATGGTCCTTCTGGTCAGTAGTTTGGGTTACTTAGATGTTTTCTCTTCAATAGCTTGCTTTTGATTATTATTTTTAATGTTTTCTGATTTACTGGGGAATATAAAAGTCTTCCCGATTTGATTTGATCATAAACGATAAACCAAGGGACCCAGCAATCCTAGTATTGACTTCTGTGAAGAGAATCATAGCTTTGTAAAAATTCTTAAATCTTTTGGAATATTTGCCCAGTAGGGAAGTTTTTCATTAGCAGTAGCCCCTAGAAAACTATGTTTTTTACTAGTAGGTATAATACTTGATGCATGCTTCTAGAAATAAAGCAATTTTCCCTTTAAATTTAACATTCATCATAGATTTTCAAATGGAGCTGGCCTTATCTTTTTTGTTTTCCTCGTTTCTATTTCCCAACACAGCTTTCTTCGCCTATTATTAATCATGTATTACATTAACACAAGTTTCATGCTTGTTTATTGTTTTTTTTTTTTGTCAATAGAAATTGGTTCGTCCTTAAAACTACCTGACATTGAACAAACAAAAGAATCCCAAAATCTTCTACCTCCAGCTCAAGTCGACGATGTTGCCAATAACCAAGAAACAAGTTGTGTTCATTGCAAAAGGGGTAAGAACTTGATATTTATTATTTTCTTATAATGCTTATTAAAAAAAAAAACGGCTTTAGGTAGCCAAGATCAAGACCTAGATGACGAGGACAATACTTCTAATTGCACATCATGTATGAAATGTGAAAATTGGGTGAAACAATTAGGCAAAACCGTAACTAAATCCTCATGTTGTACCGATTCTGAAAGTGAAGCAGAAGAAATGTATAATAAATTGAAAAAACAAAGTATCGTAAGTAAATTTTGGCAGATAAACCATTCAAAATACATAAATTGATTTTTTCTGTTAGGTAAAAAGACGTACTTCCACACATCGTCTGCCAACAATAGCAGTAACGTCGGCACTAGACAGTACTTGTGATACTGAAAATGAAGCTCTATCGTCACCACGAGATTGGACAGCAGGTGTAACGACAAATAGTGAAGATTGTAGCAGTGATTTGGATGATGTATCAGATGCTGCGCCACCGGATAGATGTTCAGATTGTTTTGGAAATGATGCTGATGCGAATACGATGTTGAACCCGCCCTCTGTTAAAGGTAAATTGTTAATTATTAAATTACGTTACCACTGGGTAATTTCTAATGGAATCGTTTTGGGGAAAAAGAGAGCCAAAATTTTGACTATGTTTAGTAATAAATTATACAAATTTTATTATGTCGTCAGCATTGTTGCCAGGTATATGAATGAACTTGCCAGGAGGACAGTGCATACTAGCAATATTGATAATCAGTCTCTACCATAGACCATAGGTTGATTAAATTTGTCATTCAATTAAAAAATAGATTAGATAAAAACAAAAAACTGACTTCTGAATTTTCAGTGTTGCCACTTGCTAGGAGCTGTGTTCAATTCACATTTATTCTACCGCCTACTGCTCTCATGTTCCTTCTAATCCCGCTATGCATTAAAATACTAGCAACTCTTTCCAGTGGAGCTTCCTTCCAACGTTCATCTAGTAAAGCAAACATTCTCCAAACCAGCTATTAGTTGAAATTTCTAGTCAAAATATAGTGTATATGTTTTCCAGCAACTTGCACAATTTACGAATGCAAGGAAATCAAAAAAGCCGACCTATCAATGCTAGATATTAGCTCCATAATAATCACCAAAGTAGAAGCAATTCCTTCTACAGCTGACTACTTTTATGGAGGTATAGTCGTCTCGACCCTATTAGCCTTACTGCCTCTTCTATGTCGTTTAACTGAAGAAGGACCTGACGTTAAACACTTCTGGGAAGCTTGCAAGAATGGTAGCCACAAATTCTTAGACTCACAGTCACCAGCAGATGCCGCATATTTCGCCATGGATGAGTTACCAAAGAGGGTTGGAGAGTTTGCAGATGTAGCTTTAGGAACATCTTTTTGGTAGGATTTAAGCGGAAATTTAATTTAGGTTGGTGAGATTTTAATGTTTTTTCTTACAGGGAACGCTATATAGTGGCAGTAGCAATGCTGCAAAGGTTCATTTATGCTTCAATGATATTTTTCCTGATGGTAGTGGCAGAAAGAACGTTCAAGCAACGTTTATTGTATGCCAAATTATTCTCTCATCTGACTTCGTCCCGTAGAGCCCGCAAGTCAGAAATTCCACATTTCCGATTAAATAAAGTAAGTTGATTTGAATCTACTGATACTGACATGAAAAATGAGTAGTTGGGTGATAACCGCAATTAAACAGTCTGAAACGTGCTTGCCAAAGTTCCGAGGGCTAGATTTTAAAATCAGATAAGAATACTGTATAAAACAACTCGCAAACCATCAAAAATTTGTTGTACCTAAAAAAATTTCTTTCAAACATTTCTTAGAGTTTTCTTTGAAATTGGACATAACATTTTCACATATTAAAATAATTGAAATTAAATGAAAGGTTAAACATTGAAACACTCTCCTAGAGACTATAAAAACACACAAGATGGTGGATCATGTCTTATAGATCATTTATACTTGCTGTTCTCTACAACTATCATTTTTCCACAATTCAGCAATGCCAGAAATACAATAGATCTTCACTGATTATATTTTGTTGAAAATAGGTTAGAAATATTAAAACATGGCTCTCAGTAAGATCTTACCTAAAGAAACGAGGACCACAACGTTCAGTTGATGTAATTGTTTCTACAGCTTTTGTAGTAAATTTGCTACTACTAGCATTTCTATGTACAGAACTCTTGAAGGTATTAATTTATTTAATTTAAAAAATATCACGTTTGGTATTATGACTGTTATTTTAGGAAACAGTTTCCTTTTCTCAGTACTACTTGGAAGCCCTTATATGGTGTTTGGGATTAGGAGTGATGCTCTTAAGATTTATCACTTTGGGAACGAAAATAAACAAGAAGTATCGCAACCTTTCCGTTCTTATAACGGAACAAATCAATTTACATTTACAAATTGAACAAAAACCTCATAAGAAAGACGAACTGACTGTTGCCAATAATGTTTTGAAATTGGCTATTGATCTTCTCAAGGTAACAATAATTTATTTCAATTATCTTTATCTTACATGAAATGTTTTAAGGAATTGGAAAATCCATTTAAAATCTCTGGTCTCTCGGCGAACCCGATATTATACAACGTAACAAAATTGGTCATTTTATCAGCCCTATCTGGTGTACTATCCGAGATGTTAGGGTTCAAATTAAAATTGCATAAAATCAAATTGAAGTGATGTTTTTAGAGGCCAAACTAATTTGAATGTATTGCTGTTTATCAACTATGCCATTGTAAATTATTTTTTCTACGTCTGCTCTAGAAAACTATTAAAAACGCACCCCTAACTCACCTAGAAAATCAATTATTTCAAAGAGGGTACGAAATAGCTATTTGTGTATTAGGAGCGCAAAGTGATAAATTGTCGCTCTGAGCGAGAAATTTGACTATCTCGCAAGAACGACCATATTACTTTGCGCTCAAATTACACACATGATTTTCTCTACAACCGAGCGCAAAGTAAACTTTGTAGCTCAGGAGCGGCAAAGTAAACAAAACGCTCGCTCCTCTAGAAGTGCTACTGTGTGATTTCTATTGGAAACGAAAATTTCTACTTTGCGCTCGGTTGTAGGAAAAGAACTTTTCACAAGCTAAAACAGTAATGACCCTTCCACTGATTTTTTTTTTTGCCAATTGTTCGCACTTTTCATACTTGTGTGGTTTGTGCCACGCCTGTGAAAAATGCTTGTTGCACAATGTTGTATTCTACTGCAAGACATTCAAAATTTAATATACCAATGGTATTCTGAGACTGATTTTTCAGTATCTTGTTTGATAGCCCTAAGTAGATACATTTAAAATGTATTATTAAAATGTAAACGTGTTTCTTGCATTTGTGTAAAGTTACTTATTATTGCCGCGAAATATTTGGTAGAAGAGCTTAAAAAAATATATATATATAAAAAATTGTTGTTTTCAACATATTAAAAATATTTTAGATTTATTAACCTAGGTACCTTTTATACGTAGTGACTACTTAATGCAAAAACCATATTGATTTTGGGAAAATTTTGATGTCAATCTATCTGTAACTACTTATCTAGTTTATGATAATACATTATACACTGAATTGTTCTTTTTTTATACATACACAAATTTTTCTTTCATTGGTCCATATACATTTATTGAGTTTTTCTGATCATTGTACAAATAATAGTTATAAGTATATCACTATTTTAGAAATCAATGAACTGTGATTTAACATCACAAATAACAGGGCAGAAATGAATTTGTGATTCTGTATAGGTGTAGAAATAGTATTAAGTAAGTTAACATTTGCATGTATGTACTCAGTTAAGATTGGGCGTTATCATATTTCATAGAATTACTTTTGAGTTTGGAATCTTTGTTTTTCAAGGAGAATTTTTTTTTTGTTTGGATGGTTAGGTCATACACATTTTGTTTATTTACTTGAGTACGTACAATTTTTAATAATGCAAAAATCATAGCGCATTCAAATAGCAGTCAAATTGCAAATTGCTTAATAGAATATGAAAATTTAGAAGTGATACTTTATTGTGATTTCTGATTATAGTACCTAATTATTTAGTGTCGATTGTATTAAAATTATTTGTTCTCTCTAAATTGAATTACTGTGTTCAATGGTTGCAAATTGTTTTGTTTTCCTTTTTTGTAAAAAGTAACAATAAAATAATATAAAGCAAAAACAATTTCCTTATTTCAAGCCAAATAAAACATACTTTTCAAACTAGATTATTTATTAGTCATAAATATTCCTCTTATAAAACATACAATATTCACAATATTAGTTAAACAGGACTAGTATCCGTAGCCTGGCTACTGCAAGTAGTCATATATTTTAAGGAGATAGATTCCGGACTGGATTTATCATCATCTCCTCTTGGCGGACAAAACAATTGCTTGAAGACGCATGTGTAACAAGCGAGCAGGGCACCTACTATACACGCGCCCACCATCAGACTTATGACGACCTCCATATATTGCCAGAGCCGCATGGTAAATTATCGATTGATGTTGTTTCGGATTCTGACATTACTGGATGCAGTTCTGAAAATAGAAAATTAAAATGTAAATTTGTTGAATTTCAGAGATGTCTTCTAAGGTAATTGATATTCTAACAAAAGCAGATTAGAAGGATACTGTCTCACTGCTGTAACTGATTTATTGTTTGTATAAACTTGTTGCTTTCTTGCTATAGAACAAGACTAAAAGCTGGGAATAAATTAAAGAGATCAGTAGCGTAACTTGACATCAGGGGGCCTCGGTGCAAGATTAGATTACAGTGACATTAGATTAACCCCCCTCTGCCATTTTTGGGTGCCACGTCCAAAAACGTTAATTTCAAGCCTTCAAAAGAGCTATTTATGCAACAAGTGTGTAAAGTAAACCTTTACATGAATGTGAATTTTGACAATTACATGACTGAAAAAAGGTGCTTTACACACATATTGCTTACCACTTTAAGCCTAGTACTCATAACTGCGAAATTCGCACAAACGTCAAATTGTCGAAGCAATGTCAAAAAAAGCGAATTTCGCAGTTATGAGTACTAGGCTTTACGCACTAGTGCTTGAAGAAGTTTACCAGAAAAATACTAAATTGACCAATGACATCTGTCATTGACATCACTTCACGCACTAGTGTGTAAATGTGAAGTGAATTGTACTTTACGCACTAGCTCATGAAGTGAAATTTTACGTCTTTTGAATAATGCGTAAACCGTAAAGTGAGTCCTTCATGCGTACCTAGCATGATACTAGAAAGGAAGAATTTATTTTGTAATTTTTTACCTTGGTGTTTACTTATGTATTACCACTTTGTTTCTCTATTGAAGAAGGCATGGGCTTTCCGCAATTTTTCCCCTCACTCTATCTTGAGAATGGGGATTGTTTAGAAGAATACACAATCAATAAAATGCAAGATATTTTGAGGCCCCCTGAGCAGGCAAGGTCGACAACCTTGTTGTTAGCGGAAAACGTTTTATTATAAACTTGTACTACAATTCCCAGACATTTAAAAACATTTTTTTTTAAATTAATATTACGAATTTAATAAAATAGGTACTTATAACAAATGTAGGGCCCCTCAAGTCTCTGGGGCCTCGGTGATTTGCACCGAACTGCCCCTATGATAGTTACGCCAGTGAAAGAGATGTGTGACAAGGCAATAAGAGAAATACAAGAAAAACGGATCTTTCAAGATATTTTACATTGAAATTGCAGGCAAAATTTCAAATACCTAATGTAAAATCTGTAGAGCTTAGTATTTGTTAAGAATTTGGAACAAATTATAACTTAAATCCAATCCTTAATAATTCACCAAAAAGTTAAATAAGAGTCCCATAATCAAACCAAACAAGCTTTAAATTCAAAAATGGAGCTATAGCAAAACATGAACATGCTGTAGTTAAATCTATAAAATTAGGCAAATCTTGGGTCACTATAGCAGCGCACAATACAAATTTCAAATTGATTGATACAAAGAGTGATTCGACAAAAATAGATATCAAGCAATAGTTGGGGAGGTGACGTCGAAAACATGCAAGAGTTTTCTGAAGGCTGGTATTTTCAAAATAGGTCGTACTTTAGTGATGGAAAGCTAGTGTACAGTCAGCACTCACAGTTACGGGGGACAGCTGGCGCTGGCACGCGCGCTAAGTTGTAATTTTAAGAAGCATCTAAACTGTTTTCTCAAAGCTCAAAGTTTATAGAAATTTTGCATATTATCTGTTTGAAGGTCACAGATAACGTATGTAAATCGTCAGACGTCTAGGAAGCTGCAAAAAAGGTATCAGACCCAGACGCCCTTAAAGTTTTCATTTACCGCGTTTTATAGCGTGAAGTAGTACTTTTACGCCCTAGGGCGTCTTTTATGCCCGCGGGCCTAAAAGTTTTATAATTTTAAAAATAAGCAAAAATTCGACGTAATTTTTTTAAATATTTTCCATTTCTATTGCTTAGTCCAAAAAATATTATATTTTGTTCAAAAAAACCAGCCTTATTTCAATTAACAAGAATAATGAAGTAGGCAATAATAATAAAACTCAATTTACTTTGAAATTTTAATGTTCGACTGGTATATTATTCGAGAAATAATGACATTATGTCAAAGTCAGTTAACCTTTAACGGCTACGCAGTGGTCTGTCAGACACCTAGCGAAAATCTTTTCCGGTTTTTTTGAAAAATACTTGCGTTTTGAGAGGTGAGAGTTTATGTACCTTTCAGTGGATCACTGTCCCACTACAGTAATGCGATAGCGTCAGTGGAGTGAGTAGTGATTTTTTATTTAATCCTAAATAGTATAGGAGCTGGCAGGTTTTTCGGTGAACGATATTGATCAAAATTTTTATTAATTAATCATGATTGAGGGTTACCTGGACATACCAAAACTGACCGTCTGCCGTTTCAGGGTGGCAGCTTTAATCGTGGGTTAAATTTTAAAAAGGGATGAATTTTCATTTTGGTGAACGACATTGATCAAGATCCAAATTTTCGGAAACGAATTAACAGTTTGAGGACTTATCAATATTACACAGGCAGACGATTTGTTTGACAGCATTACTTCGGCAGACGCCTGTCAAATTTGTAATTTTCAAGTTTTAGTGAACGACATTGATCAAATTTTGTTTTTTTGCAAATCGATTCCTTTCCTAACGTACTCTCAGAAAAAATATCGGCAGACGAAAAAGACGGCAGCGTTTTTTTGGCAGACGCTGGAATAGTGACAAGTTGATTTATGGTAAAAAATACTGATAATAGCTGATATTCGTGAAAGCGTTAGAGCAGCTCTAGTGTATTCAAAATTCAAATAGGCAGAAGATTTATTTGACAGCAAAATTTTGGCAGACACTATTAAATTTTGTCATATACAGGGTGTCCCACCCGAGAGTGACCCATTTGAAATGCTTATAACTTCTAAACTAGTTGTGCTAGTGACCTGCCGTTTGCGCCATTCGACTTCTCCTGGCCTAAAGTTTTTTTTAGTAGGTTACAAATTTTCTTGCCTCTCATACAGGGCAAGTAAAAAAATCCACTTTTCAACATCGAAATTCTCCACTATCTTTAATACAACACCCTGTATATCACAACGTCAAAAAAAAAGAGTCATGCTAAAGGTATCCATGTACCAATAAGCATCATCCTTGAAACTTAAAGTTTTAGCCGTAAAAAAATGAAATCTAAATCCTTGTATTTTAGCATAAGCATGGCAGCTTCATGTTGTATTGTATGTATGGAAGTGGAGAGGCGTGATTATTCAGAAGCATGATTCTATTGGTTAGAGCTTGAACGACAGCACGCAGTGGCGTGGTTATTGGCGAAACTAGAGAATATTTTTTCTAATAATTTTATTGGTTTATTTCCTTGGTGTTTTCGGTGCCACTGAACTCAAAGACATGGCTGTAATCAGACGGTGTCATCAGTTAAGGTGTCAATGAATATTTTTAGGTAACGCCCCAGTTTTCTTCCCCCTTTCGTCTCTACCAAGTTACCACTTGCCAGACTATAGGTATGTACTTGCTATCACTATGGCAAACAATTTTTAAATGTGTGTGTAGTTGGACATCAACTAAGTTAAAATAAATTGTCCACGAGAACTTAACAAGTTCCAGTGAGAATTAGCGAGGTACCCCAAAAGTAACAGTTTGGCGTGGAATCTCTGTTGAGGAAAAATACGCAAATAACATCTGTAAATAAGTGGTTTAAATTAATACAATTAAATATAGTCAAACACTTATAAACTTAATAATAATTAAACTTTGAGACTTAACATTTAACAATATTATTAAATAACGCGATTTATTTTTTTTTTAACTACGTTTTTTAAAATGGCTTATTATTACACTAGGTCTACAAATTCTCAGTAGTATTATTATTGCGTAAAGTAACTTTTTTTTATCAATTTTCACCTATAAATACCATAAAAATATTTCAAACTTAGTTTTAGTTTCGTAGAAAAAAAAATCAATTTTTTCAAAAAAATTAAAAAAACTATACATTTTTTACTCATTTGCGGAATGGCGACGTGGTTTTTTCGCTGCTCTCTTATATTCTGCTTCTGGAACATCTCGACAAACAGTTCAGCAATAATCCGCCAACATGGCAACATTTCACTTGCCCTGATATCGTTTTTCCATGATTGCGATGTCCTTATGGAAGCGTTCTCCATCGTCACTCAATGCCCAAAAGTTGTCTGGAAAGAAGTCTAAATGTGAATGTAAAGAGTGGATTTTCAGGGACATGTTGCAACCTAGTTTTTAATACGATCGTAACATATTTCCAATTCCAATTAGTTCAGCATAGTTGTCGGTCCTCTTATTTCCTAAGAAGTTTTTTGCCACAAGACGAAAGTCTTCCCAGGCTTTTTTTTCTGTACCTTCCAAAACACAGTCAAAATTATTATCTTTAAATAGTGTTCTAATTTGAGGACCGATAAATATACCTTCGCTTCACTTAATCTTGGAAATTTCTGACGAAGGTAGATACTGAAAAGCAGCTCCATTTTTGTTCATTGCTTTTACGAAATTTGTCATAGGCCCTAGTTTAATATGCAACGGTGGCAATAATACTATTTGTGGGTCAACTAAAGGGTAATTTTTTTGCCCAGGTTGAAGTGACTGTCGATGACGCCAGACCTTTTTTATGTAATGCACATTTCTATCTCGACTATCTCATTCGCAGATAAAACAACAAAATTTCGTGTAGCCCATTTGTAGACCAAGCAGAAGAGCTACGACTTTCAAATCTCCACAGATTTGCCATCGATGTTCATCATACTTAATCCGCAACAAAAGGCTTTTCATATTTTCATAAGACTCTTTCATATGGACTGCGCGACCAATAGGAATCGACGGTAAAATATTTCCGTTATGTAGCAAAACAGTTTTTAAACTTAGCTTAGAGCTATCTATGAAGAATCTCCATTCGTTTTGTAGATAGAAAATATTAAGTGCTCTCATCAAACCACTGACATCTTCACAAAAGCTAAAGTGTCCACCCTAGCAAAATATTGCATCAACTCTTTTTGTCTAGTACGGAAAGAAGTTTCGGCCTATAAATTCCGTTTTGGCAATGCTTAGTCCCTTACGAGATCGTTTAACTCAGCTTGCGTTATCTTGTGTGACTGTGATGATGTACTAGGTGCTTTGAAATCTGACATTGATAAAGTTAATGGTGAACTGTCTGTGCTTTCATCTTCTTCGTCGTTGCCAATGTCAGGACGCTCCGGGATTGAGTGCGACAGAGGACGAGTAGCCGTTGGTACATTTGGATATAAGGTACTATGGCTAGGAATGGCAGTGTTTGCCAAAGTGATAGCAAGTACAGTACATACCTACAACATGAAGCTGCCATGCTTATGCTATAATACCAGGATTTAGATTTCAATTTTTTACGGCTAAAACTTTAGGTTTCAAGGATGATGCTTATTGGTACATGGATACCTTTAGCATGACTCTTTTTTTTGACGTTGTGATATACAGGGTGTTGTATTAAAGATAGTAGAGAATTTCGATGTTGAAAAACTGATTTTTTTTACTCGCCCTGTATGAGAGGCAAGAAAATTTGTAACCTACTAAAAAAAACTTTAGGCCAGGAGAAGTCGAATGGCGCAAACCGCAGGTCGCTAGCACAACTAGTTTAGAAGTTATAAGCATGTCAAATGGGTCACTCTCGGCTGGGACACCCTGTATATGACAAAATTTGATAGTGTCTGCCAAAATTGTGCTGTCAAATAAATCTTCTGCCTATTTGAATTTTGAATACACTAGAGCTGTTCTAACGCTTTCATGAATATCAGCTATTATCAGTATTGTTTACCATAAATCAACTTGTCATTATTCCAGCGTCTGCCAAAAAAACGCTGCCGTCTTTTTCGTCTGCCGATATTTTTTCTGAGAGTACGTTAGTAGAGGAATCGATTTGCAAAAAAACAAAATTTGATCAATGTCGTTCACTAAAACTTGAAAATTACAAATTTGACAGGCGTCTGCCGAAGTAATGCTGTCAAACAAATCGTCTGCCTGTGTAATATTGATAGTCCAGGAGGTGGCGCCAAAAACATGCAAGAGTTTTCGCAAGGCAGATATTTTCAAAATAGGTCGTACTTTAGTGCTAGAATGCTACTGTACAGTCAGCACTCACAGTTCCGGGACAGCTGGCTCTGGGCGCGTCCATGCCATAAAATTAAAACTTTGAGGACGTCTGACCCCCTTTTTGCAACGAACTAGACGTCTGACGATTTACATACGTTATCTGTGACCTTCAAACAGATAATGTGCAAAATTTCTATAAATTTTGAGCTTTGAGAAAACAGTTTAGATGCTTCTTAAAATTACAACTTTGCCCGCGTCCCAGAGCCAGCTGTCCCGGAACTGTGAGTGCTGACTGTACACTAGCATTCTAACACTAAAGTACGACCTATTTTGAAAATATCCGCCTTGCGAAAACTCTTGCATGTTTTTGACGCCAGCTCCCCAACTATGATAAGTCCTCAAACTGTTAATTCGTTTCCGAAAATTTCGATCTTGATCAATATCGTTCACCAAAATGAAAATTCATCCCTTTTTAAAATTTAACCCCCGATTAAAGCTGCCACCCTGAAACGGCAGACGGTCAGTTTTGGTATGTCCAGGTAACCCTCAATCATGATTAATTAATAAAAATTTTGATCAATATCGTTCACCGAAAAACCTGCCAGCTCCTATACTAAAAGATAGATAATGGTCTGCTAGACCACAGCGTACCGATTACTTAAATGCATCCAGGTGACCCAAATTTTCAAAAATGGGCACGAAATCTTTTGAGTCAGGTTTTGATGAACTCGATAACGATATAGATAGCGAAGACGACTTAGATGGACTAAAAGCTGGTGCAAAGAAACTTATACCCTTGATACCTTGATAACTATAAAATACAACTTTACAGTTTTTAACTTTCATAACCGGCTTTTTTCCACAGAAAAACACAAAAGAACTGTTGCCTTCAACATTGAGTAATAGCTCCATAGGGTGGATGGCTTATTTTTTTTTGCATTTTTCATTAATGTATGCCAGGAGAATTTCTTATACAAAGTACTGCTGCTCATTAACACCATGTTGGGCACACCAGGAAATAAAGTCCTTATACAGGGTGTCACGAAAGGTTTGTTACAAACTTCTAGGGATGGTAGATCTCGTAAAAATAAAACTTTTTTCTTGATAAACATGTGTCCGGAAATGCTTCGTTTTCCAGATATACAGGGTGGCCCAAATTTGAGCCTCATCATTGGGATCTCGGTAACCGTAAAAGATACGGGTTCGGTTAAATTATGGCAAAGTGGCGCAATTTTATGACCAATAGAATACCGTTTTGAAACTAGAAAGATTCCGAATACTTCCGGAGATATTCGGAAAAAACCAAAATTTTGAAAAATCGTTTTTTTTTCCCCGGGCTTATTTGAAAAGCAATTTTAAAATAAATGTCACTTCATCATTGTCACTTCTTCCCCTTTAGAAGATGGTGGTACTAAATTTAAAATTCGACGTTTCGTCTTCAGGCGGCCATCCTTAACTTACGTTTTTTAAATACGAACCTAGATTTTTTATTTGCGATTTTGTCATCTTTGGGAATCCTAAAACCGATACAATTTATAATTTTTTAATACTTAACACGGTAAAAAAGCAGGTCCGTATTTGAAAAACGTCGGATTTCAAATTTTATACTGCCATCTTGTAAAGAAGAGAAAGTGAAAATGGGAATGTGAAATTAGTTTTTCAAAATCATTTTAAATGAAATCAGGAGAAAATTTAGGAAAAACGAGAAATTGATGTTTTTTTTCGCATAGTTTTTATTTTTTCCTGATTTTATTTAAAAAGATTGTGGAAAACTAATTTCACCTTGCCATTGTCACTTTTTCTTCTCTACAAGATGGCGGTATTAAATTTAAAATCCAATGTTTCGTTCCTCTGAAATCATCATTAATTTTTTTTTTAAATACGGACCTGCTTTTTTTGCTGTGTTATTGAAAAATTATAAACAGTATCGGTTTTAGGATGCGCAGAGATGACAAAATCGCAAATAAAAAATCCAGGTCCGCATTTAAAAAAAGGAAGTTAAGGATGGCCGCCTGAAGACGAAACGTCGAATTTTAAATTTAGTAGCACCATCTTCTAAAGGAGAAAAAGTGACAATGATGAAGTGACATTTATTTTAAAATTGCTTTTCAAATAAGATGATTTTACAAAATTTTGGTTTTTTTCCGAATATCTCCGGAAGTATTCGGAATCTTTCTAGTTTCAAAACGGTATTCTATTGGTAATAAAATTGCGCAACTTTGCCATAATTTAACCGACCCCGTATCTCTTACGGTTACCGAGATCCCAATGATGAGGCTCAAATTTGGGCCACCCTGTATATCTGGAAAACGAAGCATTTTCGGACACATTTTTATTAAGAAAAAAGTTTTATTTTTACGAGATCTACCATCCCTAGAAGTTTGTAACAAACCTTTCGTGACACCCTGTATGTTTTTTTTTTTTTTCATAGTCTTTTGGACTTTGAAGGTAATAGATCTTCCTTGGCCTCTTCAACTGCCTCAAGAATAAACTTGGGCAGGCTATTTTGCTCCATTTTCAGACGCCAGACTACAGATCATGAAAATACTACACACTACACACTACACAAAGTAAAATAGGTATTTGTTTGTATTGTTCTGGGTTGCTATAATAGTTACGTGATATCTACTTTTGCTCAATTTACATTTTATTCAATGTATTAGGGCGAAAAGATTATCTAAAATAACTGTGAAACAGTATGGGGACCTAGCATTTCTAAATCATATAAATGCCTTGGGTGTTGGACCCCAAAAAACTTCGAGTGGACATCATTTGTACACGAAAATAAAAGCACTACTACACCTTTTCCATAAGTATTTCAGAATGTATCACTTGTATTTCAGATTCATCAATTCTCGTTCAGAATGCGTCAATTGTATTTCAGTTTGGTCACTTGTATTTCAGAAATCGTCATTTGTGTTTCAGATTATTTATTTGTAGATCAGAAATTGTAAATTGTATTTCAGAATTCGTCAAATATTATCATTGTAGTGTATTAAATAAAATTTATAATGCGTCACCTATACACCTATCTTGTGTTGATTTGGGGAAATCTGCGTAGATAACTACTAATTTCCGAACTACATCTGACAATTTCTGAAATACAATTCACGTTTTCTGAACTACAATCAACTAATCTGAAATGCAATTGATGCTTTCCGATATAAAATTAACTAATCTGAAATACAATTGACACTTTCTGAAATAAAATAAACTAATCTGAAATACAATTGATTCTTTCTCAGATAAAATTATTTATTCTGAAATACAATTGACGCTTTCCGAAATACAATTTACTAATCTGAATTTCAATTGACGCATTCTGAAATTAAACTGACGATCTCTGAAATACATATGGAAAAGGTGTACAACCACTGCCCTATATGGAATGAAAAACAGTTCCAACTATACTAAGAATTCAGAAAAAACTTTTAGAATTTAGACCTTCTTCAGTTCAACTGGAATGGATGAAATCCTTGGTCTTTCTTTGAGGGATATTTAAATGGGGTCTTATTCTTGCAATTATAAACTGCACCGATTCTTTTGGAACTTTTAGAAGTCTTAAGTTCATTTCACGAAACGAGATAGTGAAAGTAAACAAACTTTGACAGGTAAGTCGAATTTTATTGGCTAGAAAAGGATTATACTCCGCCCTAGGCAGGACCGTCCTAGGTTGTTTTGTATTTCTCTTCCGAACGAATTTTTCAGCGGAATCTGTTGAACTTGATACTATAGTTTTAATCTAAATTGCTCACTAATTAACAATAATTCACCAAACACTATTTAAATAATTGTAAAATATTAGGAAAAACGACATTAAACTTATTGACTCATATGACAACCTGACAATAATAAATGTCATTAGTTGTAATTAATATTTTTGTAGTACTTCTCTGAATTTTTAAGCTCCGCCTGTTTTTTTATCTCTACTATCTCGTTTCGTGAAATGAACTTTAGTATATTAGTAATAAAAACCTTATCAGGAGTTTCAATTGATCGATTTCTGGTATGCCTTCTTTGAGTGTTCAATTCAGTCCTTAAATAGTAAATTAATATTAAAGTTTTGTACCTCACAATTGATTAACATAAAATAGTAATGGCGAGTTTATAACTTAGGTACCTCGTAGTTTGATTCTCTTCTTGTATTATGTAAATTAATTACCCCGTCATTCAAAATAGGATCTCTAAAAAAATAAAAAAACATTGGTAACATGAACGTTAAGAACTTAACGGCAGGGTATTCGCGGCTGTTGAGGAGATATGTTAAATTAGAACATAACAGGCGGGAAATAACAGTAATCTGTTATGAAAAACTTTCCATCATACGAACTTGCATCGTTACTGTTAAAACTCGGCCTAACATGTACGTTGCGGATAACGTAAACGTTCAATCATAGGACCCGTCAGCAGTGTTGCCAACGGGATGTTATCAAAATGCTCCTCATTTGTAGTGAAAACGCTCACAGTATGCTCACATGTACTAAAAATAACGTCAATGTCAAAATGTCAATAGTTTTCGGGTTTCCCCAGTATTAAGTATGACATTTGACATTTGACTACGATATCACCAGGCTGCTGTACCATCGTCACCAAAAGTATCTGGGACACACATAATGCATAATAATCTCCTGGACTAATTCTACTGTCATTCATTTCAATGCATTTAATGCATAGTTTGACAAATATTTGACAATAAAATTCATATAATAGGACAAGAACTAATGTGATGCTGTCCCAGTTACTTTTGGTGACGATGGTACATTGTCTTTTTTCAATCATGTTCATTAGAAGAAGATAAATAACAAACTGCTGGTGATTGGCTGTTGCAATCCAAGGAGAATACACAATACACACTCTAATGCCTTATCCTGACTTGCGCGAAATTCGCTCTTTTTTGACATTCCCTGCGTTTTTATTCTCATCAAATTTTACCGATGGATCCACCATTCATGTCCGTCATTGTCATTTTCCATTCACTAAACGAAGATAGCTAATTAATCGGTGAAGACACCGATTGGGATAAAAACGAGGCGATATCTTCGACAATTTGACGTTTTATGCGTGTATCAAACGTCAATTTGTCGATGCAATGTCAAAAAAGAGCGAATTTCGCGCACGTGTGAATGGGGCATAAGGAGTGCTTATCAGCCTTGTTTTTGGTAATCGCCGCCATATTGGTGTGATACCATTTCCGACGCCATAATGGTACATTTATATTCACTTCAAAGTCTAATTTGTCTTGAAATTGACGTGCTTGCCATATGGCGACAGCACAGAATTATTTACATTGAAATAAATTTGAAGTTCACTTCGAAGTGCACTTTAAATTTGGGCGAGGTGCTTGCCGAAGGCAAGCAGAAAGGATAACGCACACCTAACATAGGATTTTTGGGCTCTATGGATTTTTCTCATTTTTTGATATGTTGTAGAGGATTTAATTCTGAACAACCTTTAAATGGGACGTAATCTTGTAGGTATTACGGTCTTTGAGATATAAGCGTTGAAAGATTAACTTTTTTGCGACTTTTTGTGTGGACAGTATACGAGATATTGGTGCTACTGGTGTTTATCAGTCAAAATATTGACAGGTTCACATATTTTACGTCAATTAAAAATTAATGTCAACATAGGTTAAGGCTGGGACTGCACTGGGGTCAATGTTGGCACCAGTGCGGTCCCGGCCTTAGCCTATGTTGACATTTGTTAGTGACGTAAAATATGTGAACCTGCCAATATTTTGATTGATAAGCACCAGTATTTCGTATCCTTTGTGAAATGTCAAATTTTTAGATTATCCATCTGATTCTCACAAAATTCTGACGTTTTGACGTGACGTTTTTGTGCTGCAATGTAAATGATAAAATATCAAACGTCAAATTTAACTTGAAGTTAAAAGTGAATGTAAATGCTCCTTTACTAAGTCGTCAGCTGTTTAAGCAACCTACGTCAAGGCAAGAAATGAGTGAAATGACATTATGTCTACGTCACCGTCACAACTAGTATTTTGGCGGGGGGGGGGGGGGATTTGTTACACACAGAATAGGCCATCCTGTAATATGTCTATGATCCTGTAGTATAGTCCGACAAATACCATTTTAAAGTCAGGTGATATTGGCGGCAAAAAGCGTATGTCCATTGATTATGTCGTTGATATCACCTACAAAAAGCTACTAGTGGTTAATTACTATTGAATTTTAAGATATGTTCCCAATAGCATTTTACAAACGCGTTTCTGAAGTAGTATTGACCAATCAGATGGGAATTTCAATACTTGCAATTGTTGTGAGACTCACTTTTGACGCATCTGCTGTCCATTGTAATACATTCTGAACTTGAATTGGATACCCGATTTCTATATGCTTCTTTTCGAGTTGGAAAAAGGTTAATATAGTCAAAATTATTATCTGTGTTTGTTCGTTGTATCATTTTCCAAAATAACTTTGACAAACTAATTGATGACAGTGACGGATTCTATTTCAGGTAAGAATATTATGAATAATAATTAGACACCATTTTTTTCGTCAATTTTGCTATCACCGCTGTTTGAGATGTATTCAACAAGGATAGAGAAAAATCACGTGACTTTAAAATGGTATTTGTTGGACTATAGCAGTGAGTGTGTATCATCCTTGGATGGAATCAGCGTTTCTAAAATGGCCTCTTGACAATCTTGACCCGTGACGTGAAATAAATAATTCTTTTCTAAAAAGTTGGGCCCTTGGTCTTTGCTATGCCACGAGTTATGACATGGCTCTCGTGAACTCATGCTGGGACGAATTTAATTTAATTTTTTCGGTTAATAAATACCAAAAATGCCCACAAAATGCTCACATCTTTCCAATGCTCCCATTTTTACCCCTAGATCTATAAAATGCTCACAATGTGCAAATGCTCACACATTGGTAACACTGTCAGTGCAGTGCAAATTGTGCGTTCTCAAAACCGTGATGTGTTGCCAGATTGGAAAAACTAACTAGGGGCGGGGCTAAGAGGAAATTTAAAAAACAAAATTCCAGTGTATTGCGGTTTTTACAAAGCAACTGATTACACTAAATAGTACCTACGATCAGTGATGTGCCTGTAGACAATGTCAACGTAAACAATTGATTGTCTACGCGTAGACAATTCGAATTGTTTACGTGAGCATTTGTCTACACATTGTCTACATGCGGCGTAAACAATAACTTATTTTAAAAAATTCGAAAAAAAATATCAAGAGTTACTATACTATCACTATCACTTCGATATCAGCATTCACTGATTATAAAATATCAGGAAAACCAATAATAAAATAAAAATAATTTAAAAAAAGGAAAGTGTGAGGTTAGAATTAAACGTCATTTATATTATTTTACATTGTTGACACGTTGTCTACATTGTCTACATTATCTACACGTAAAGTAGACAATGAAAGTCTACGTGTAGACGCACATCCCTGCCTACGATACGTCGAGTATATCACTATACATTCACTACGCAGTAGTTAAAAATCACTTGCACTGGCGTAGCCAGGGGGGGGCAAGGGGGCATTTGCACCCCCCAAGACCCTTAAATGTTATGAATATTTCTTCAAAATTAAGATAAACAGTCCCAAAAATAGCGTAAAGAAACCTGAAAAAGGGGCGTGGCACCCAAAAATTTCGCTTTGTCTCCGGCAGCGGTCGCGATAGGGCTGCAAGAGACGCTTCCTGCAAATTTGCCCCCCCCCCCCAAGACAAAATCCTGGCTACGCCACTGATCACTTGTATACTACCCCTTTCGTCTTGTGTTGGTGTGTATTTTAAATCTAGAAAAGAAAAAGCTGTCGAATCGAATTCGGCCATAAGGAAAAATGAATAGTATTGAAAAAACGCTGTGTCTAGCCTCCCGGCACCGGTATTCATACGAATCCCGGTTATGACGCGTTTTCGATGACCCCATCAACGTCCGCCGGGATTTATCGTGGATCCCGGCTATTGGATTCAAAATTCAAAGTCGTGTTTCTCTTGCTGCTTGAAGCTGTGATTAATTCCGGAATAGCTTTTGTGTATTATTGTTTCTTGTTGTGATATTGGTATTAGAGTGGTAATAAGTACTTCGTTAATCCACTTTTCGTAGTAGTGGTTTAAAAAGGGAATAGTATGGTTTATTTTCATCCATTATTCAGGACTTTTTTAACAGCCTGTATCTCTGAAATAATGTACACTTGGACCCATGTTTATAGGAATTTTTGCTCTTAATTTGAGATCATGGGCGTCGTTTGGGGTGGGGGGGCAAGAGGGGCATTTGCCCCCCCCCCTAGAAATAGTCTTTTGAACAAGAAAGCAGTAAAAGAGAGTTCGTACCGATGGTTGAGTTTCAACCTTCGGTTGAATCCTATCAATTTGGATGGAGTAAACCGAATGTTGAAACAACCATCGGCTCAGTGCAGGGCCGTAGCCAGGGGGCAATGCCCTATCTTTTAAATGATGATGCCCTACCTTTAAAAATCAACATGCATTATAAGGTTTCTCTAGAAAATTTAAGAGTAGATAATGCCTGACGTAGAAAGGCCTGAAATCGAGTAAGCGAGGATGAATGTTTCCGAAAACGCCTAAGTCGCCTAAATGTAATGAACAATTTTTGACGTTTGCACAGAGGAAGTTTTTTTGTTTTGAAAGAGTAGGAATGGCCCAAGGCGGCTGGCGCGGGAATCAGCGCCATTTTGTTTACTTGCCAAAGATGTTATTTATTGCAAGGTTGTTTGATAGAGGCGAGAGAGGTAGGTTGCCAGGTCTCTTTATGACGTCATCTAGGGTGCCTCAACAGAATGCAAATCTCTATAAGGTACCCCAGATCAAATGCGTCATCGAGTTACCCATTGCCAGACAAACCTGAACCTTGATTTATTGAAAAGTTTGCCTTCGGCAATCTGCGCCATTAGCCCCATTTTGTTTACCTATAAAAAACTTAAGTAGGGGGCAAGTAGTGTATGCCCTATGTCAAATTTATCATGCCCTATGATAAATTTGACTCTAGCTACGGCCCTGGTTCAGTGTTTCATAATACCGGCCATTAGACAATTACCTAAACAAATGATGCGGACAGTGAATTTGTAGCGGAAAAAATACCATCATTTTTAACTATCGATATCGAATAAGTACGTTAAAATGCGAAAAAAGGGGCGTGGCACCGAAAAAAAAATTGCCTTCGGCGGTTACCAGCGGCGCTATTGGAACTGATCTTATTATAGTGCTGCCCCCCCCCCCCCCCCCCCGAGAAACCTCGTAACGACGCCCATGTTTGAGATGTAGAATCCGCAGTTAAAATATTAACCTCTAATTTTGGGACACCCTGTGTAATGTTGCTGAACATTAACGGCGTTGCTGTACAAGATCAAATGCTAAACAAACTTTCAAAATGACCCTGTACCTACATATTATAATAAAGAGTCATAATTTTATTTTCCATTAATAAAAGCTCATCTTTGTTTACTTTTTTAACTCTTCATAATAAATCTGCCCCAATACCAATGAACATAATAATTATTAACATCTTGTATAGTACTAGCCGGGATCCACGACAGTTACCGGTTTTTGTTGATGACGTCATTTAAAACGCGCCATAGCCGGGATTCGTATGAATACCGGTGCCGGGAGGCTAGACACAGCGTTGAAAAAATTGACATTGCGCCAACCATTTCAAAAGTTCATTTGATTACAGAAACCTAGGTATATTATAAATAGTTCGGATCGCATTTGTCAAATACCTGCAAATAGTTATTTTCCTAACAAGGGCGCAAAGTGTTACTTTTCCGCACGCAAACACAGTTATACGAACGACGCGAAGCGGAGTTCGGATAAGTGTTTGCGTGTGACAAAGACACTTTTCGCACGTGTTAGGGACAAAATTTTTCCTACGAGCTTCATCAGGTAGGTAACAATAAAAATTTGAAAAAAAAAAACGATAATTTATTCAATTATTTTTAATTAACTTGAAGCGAACCCATATTCATTCATTGAAAAATTTGGAATATTCTATTCAAGTAAGTGCACTGTCTGCCTGCTATAAATAGCGCGAAGTATTCGTTCCGTTCACAATCCGATGTCCACTGGTACCAGTAAAGTTTATCACCTTTCAATGCTATTTGATAGGGACAGGTGATGAATATACCTGCACCTGTGGACATCGGATTGTGAACAGGATATAGTAGCTTAGGTAAGTCAGTTTTAATTCAATATTATTTAATTCAAGCTGCCAAATTCTCATTGGAGATATTAATATTGACATTTTAAAACAAACCAACGTTTCTGAAGAATATCTCAACTGTCTCTATGCGAACTGGTTTTTGCCATATATAAACAAAGTAACACAGGTTAGAAATGAACAAAAATCCTGTCTTGATCACATATTTATTAAATCGACCAAGCAACAACTAGAGGTGGGCTCTATAGTATTTCGATATAACCTAACTGATCATTACCCAATTATGGCATTTATAGAAACAGATAGACCCAAAACTCAAGTCAAATATAAAGATTGTAATCGTAAAATTTACACTGACTATAATAAAATTAGGCAAAAAATGCAAACTCCAAGTTTCTGGAGTTTAGTCTATACGGCACGCAATATAGATGATGCTACAGAATCTCTTATTGACAAAATAAAGTTAACAGTCGAATTAAGTACTAGAGCTGTTCCTCTTCGAGTTCAAAATACACCAAAAAACGCGTGGATGTCAAAAGGGTTAGTAAAGTCTGTTCTGACAAAAAACAAAATGTATACTCAATGCCTATTAAATCCTCAAGACACACACATGCTTCGCAACTACAAAAAATACAAAAACCAGTTAACAGCTTTAATTAGAAAATCAAAAAAAGAATACTACGGAAAACAAGTACAGCATATTTCAAACTCATCACAAAAATTGTGGAAGCTTACAAATAATATATGTAACAGGCAACAATAAACAAAAACAAACAGAAATTACCAAAATAAAAATAGATAATATCACGCATACTGACACACTAAAAATTGCAGAGATTTTTAATGCACATTACTCTGAACTGGGTAACAAATATGCAAGTAAAATTATTTCACCCGCAAATCGACCCCCTGAGCAATCACAAAATCTAAACTCTTTTTTCTTAACACAAACAACTACAGACGAAGTCCAAAATTTAATAAAACAATTGAAACCTAAAAAATCCCCGGGATATGATTCAATCAAACCAGAAACGCTTAAGGAAATATCTGAAATCATTGCACCTCATATAAGCTTTTTAATAAATCAATGCTTTGAAAATGGATATTTCCCAAAGGCCTTAAAGATTGGTATTATAAAACCATTGTTTAAAGGAGGGGACACACAGGATATAATAAATTATAGACCCATCTCACTGATATCGTCCATTGCCAAAATATTTGAAATGGCACTAAAGAGTAGAATTGTGAAATTTTTGGATAGGTATCAAAGGCTCTCGGAGAAACAATTTGGTTTTCGTACTGGCAGATCTACAGAGGATGCAATAGTGTACCTAACAAAACAAATTTATAAAGCTCTAGATAACAAAGAGGCTTCACTTTGCATCTTCGTGGATCTGGCAAAGGCATTCGATACTGTGTGCCGTAAGAAGCTCATACAAAAGCTTGAACGGCATGGAATACGAGGCTCGTGCATTAAATTACTTAAAAGTTACTTAGAAGACAGAAACCAGGCAGTGAAAATAAGTAAAACGACAAGCTCTATGAGAACTGTTAAGTATGGCGTTCCTCAGGGCACGGTCCTCGGTCCATTGTTGTTCATTATATATATGAACGATATTTTTGAATTGAATATAAAGGGTAAAATAGGAAGTTTTGCGGATGATACTCTTTTATTCGTAAAATCCAATTCTTGGGATGAAACAAAACTTACTGCGGAAAACGACTTTAAAAAATTACAAGAATGGTTTGATCACAATAAACTAACACTTAATATTAAAAAAACCCATTTTCTTTCATTATCCTCATACAGCCTTGGTACACCGAACATAAATGATTTACAAATATAAGACTCTCAAACTATAACAGCCACTGAATCTGTAAAGTATTTGGGAATCGAAATTGATAACAACTTGCGATGGAATTTGCAAATAAAAATTCTAACAAACAAATTGAGATTCTTGGTGTCGAGGTTTAAATGTCTCAGAATGTATCTTAAACTATCAGATCTAAGAACGTTATATTATGCTTTAGTGCAATCTCTTTTGACGTACGGTATATGTGGATGGGGAGGAGTAAATAATTTCAATATTGCGAAATTAAAAACAATACAGAAGTGGATAATTAAGGTTATATACAACAAAAATATAAGATATTCCACTGAAAAACTGTTTAGAGCATGTGAATTTTTTAATGTAAGACAATTGTTTTGTCAAAAAATAGCGTTAAGGATTTTCAAAAGAAAGGAAATCATTGAACTTTCAAACCACCCACATAACACAAGAAGTGTTGTAAACCGAAAGTCAAAAACCAGTAGGTCCAAAAAAGTTATTGGAACAAAATGCATTAGTGCTATAGCACCAAAATTGTATAATTTAATCCCTATCGAAATAAAAGAAATAAAAATACTAAACAAATAAAATTTTATTAAACAAATGGATTTATAAATCAAACACACAAATTGAAAATATTTTTAACCAATTATAGAAATAAATCTTTATATAGTTATAAGAAAAAATATTTCCAAACATGTCTGAATGAATATCCAAATATTGTCTTTAAACCCCAAAAGTGACTTTTCAAACCCGAATTCGACTAAACCACCCGATTATGAAAAATATCCCAATTTTGACCTTCTTTTACAACAAGTGGATTTACCACTTCATAAGTGAACTGTTTATTTTAATCATATTTTTTTCTTCATTATTAGTATTAGTATATAAGAATGTTAATCATAGAAATGTAAATTTAGTAAATTGTACATGAACAGAGGAAAAGAGAATAAATAAACATTATTATTATTATTATATTATTATTTGTTGTGTACCTATGTTTTGATAAGTTAATTTTATAAAGTCAATTAGTTTAATAAAAGTTGTTTGTGTTAGTGATTTTTAGTGCACCCGAAATCCGTGAGAATTTGGTGTTAGAAGTGCGATTATTAGTGAGACAATTTATGCATTGATTTGAACTAATAAGTGGGATCATTTAGCAAGATAAAATAATGGTGCATTAATTAGCGCTGAATAGTGAAATAAAGATAACTTCTGGACTAGTGTGAGCTAATTAGTGAGATTATAAGCAAGATAATTGGTACAATAATTGTAGCTAATTAGTCAGGCGCGGATCCAGACCCAAATTAAGGGGGGGCCATACAAAATATTGGAAGGTACAGGGTGTCTGGTTATAATTTGACAGCCCACTTTTATAGGTAGATGATAGGTGTAAACACAAAAGTGGAGCAGTTTTAGCTAAATTATTGTCAGAAATTTGAAATTTTGCGTATTTTCAACTTTTTTTTAAATATAATGCCCTATATTTGATTCTATATTCTTGAAGAGCACAATTTTCCGATTCCAAAAATATATAGTTTCTCTATATTTAGTTAAGCCGCCTCCTCATATTTGGCTTCAAAAATTTTAAAAATAAATACTATCAGAGAAACCAAGTGCCTCAAATTTTAGCTGAAGCTTTCATCAGAATGGTTCACAAAATCGTTAGTAGGATAGTATTTTTCCAATTTTTAGAGCCAAATATGTTGAAGGCGACTTAAACAAATTTAGACAAACTATACAGGGTGTCCCACAATCAGCGTTACAGGGCATCTTTCTTAATTTTAGAATTAAAAATTTGAAACAAAAAAATCGATGAATGGCTAGTTAAGCTCTCTTCAAAAATATAAAAAAATCTTCCCCTGACAAAATCATCCCCTATTTACAACCCTTGACTTTTTTTTTCAAATGGCACCCCTATACCGGGTGATTCTCAGATGACGCTCGTCCCTGTAACTTTTTTATTTTTTAAGATTTTTATCTCATATTTTGGTAGAAGGTATAAGTCATTGGTGTGCATTGTTTCACATAATAAGTACCTTTCTGATACTTCCGGTTTCTCCGGAAACGACCCTAACTTTCAAATTTTAAATGAAACACCCAGTATATTTTTAGATATTTAAATTCGCCTCTTCATTCTAAATATGAAAATGTATATCGATATAATTTTTTGACATTTCTGAAAGCGAAATTACCAATTTTCACTTTTCATCTAGCGTGCCATGAGTGACATTAATTGGTAGGTTTTGGAGCCAAATAACTGTTAAAACTATTATTTGTTTTTATTATTACAAAATGCAACTTCTACAGCCATTGGAAATTTTTAAATGCGTAAAAGTTGATTTTTTCTTATGGAAAGGGTAGTGGCTCACGGAATCAACTAAACAACTTTTTTCCGACTAATAGATTGATACTATACAATAATGTCTCCTCTCATGTTAAACTTCTGCTAGATTCTTAACAATTTTTTGGAATAAAATCTTTTAAATCACCCTCGTAATACAAGTTGATTACCTTAAATGACGTTAAGCACCTTCTGTTATTAGAAATTAGACACAAGGTGGACAAAAGTTGTCAGACTAATTTCGTATTCAAGCGTTTTTTTTTTCTGCGATAGAGAAATAATTATGAATTTCACACGCAGCAATAAGATTGACTTGATTTTAGTATTCGGTGGGTGCAGGCAGATTGCGACACACGCAGCTCGCGCATACGCTGCGAAATATCCAAATCGTCGCCACCCAAGTCGACATTATTTTCCCAGTTTGATAGAAATCATGAGGACTGAATCAAATAACGTTAACGGACCATTCGTTTCAAATGAGGAAAAGGAAGTTGATGTGTTGGCAGAGCTGGGAGTAACGACAAAAAATAGTTACTTTACTTTAACGAGTTACTGAAAGTAACGCGTTACTTGGTAACTTCGTTACTTTTCAGATTGATTGATAAGTAACTGTAACGACGTTACTTTCCTGAAGTAACGCTGGAAGTAACGCGTTACTAGTTACTATGAAAGTAACTCGTTCTCTCAATTTGTTTATCTTCTTTACAAATAATTGACGAGTGAGGAAAAGGAAAATAAGTAATCCAAAAACTTTGTATGTCAAATAAAATGTGGGTAGTACAGAAAATTTGTTTTGAAAGCTCAAAATAATCGTTTTTGGGCGTGCCACGCGCCGCCTCTGCTCTAAAGACACTATATGCAGACATTGAGACGCTGCAAAGAGAAGGTTTGTCCAAAACCAAGTGCTCTATTCAGTCGCTTAATCCTTAAACCGTTTGAATTTTGCAAGAATACTCTTCCACATAGTCGGACTCACAAACTAAAAACATATTGGCATTTCGAATAGGTCTTATTTGATTGTTTGGACTGCTGTGTTGGTGAGTCAAATTAAGGAATAACGCAATTTTTGACGTAAATAGTTATTTTCAAAGTAACGCGTTACTTTGAAAGTAACGAACTACTTTTAAAGTAAAGAAGTTACTTTCAAAGTAAAGAAGTTACAGTAACGCGTTACTTTCCAATAAGTAACGAAAATAAAGTTATCATTATTCGAAAGTAACTGTGAATTTTAAGTAACGAGTTATTTTTAAGTAAAAGTAACTGTAAAGTAACGCGTTACTTTTTTCAAGTAACGATCCCAGCTCTGTGTGTTGGCTATGGTTGCTGTAAAAAGGGCAGCTTTAACGAAGGAAATCGCTGCAAAATGCGACTTAAGTCAGGCTTCAATATGGAAAATTATGAATAAACATAAATTCAACTTATTCAAATACCCGCTACATCAGCACTTGTATCCAACTGATTATGATCTACGCCTTGAATATTGCAACTGGTATTTACAAAAGTACAGAGAAAATAACAGATTTCCATCCCAAATATTGTACTCTGATAGAGTCGTCTTACAAATTTCAGTGTGTATTAATAGTATATTACAATCCGAGACGGAAAATACTTCATTGCTGGTCGAGAGGTTATTATAGTTTATCGAGACGCGAAGCGTCGAGATAAACTCAACCTCGAGACAGAAATGAAGTTTTCCGTCGAGGTTTGTATACTTTTTTATTTTCAACCCTTAATTTTCTGATGCAAAAACTAAAGATTCTGTTATACGAAATTTTCATATAGTGTAAAACTGGCCTTAGAAAAAAATATTTCACTTTTTTTGTCAATGTCATCAATTTTGACGATCTCAAAGGCCCTGTAAAGGCCAAAACAAAAGACGAAACCACAGGAAACCGCAAAATCAACAACCATAGATAAGATCAACAACGCCTTAACGACGGTAGTTTTCGCTCAGTATTTTTGCGGAAATAATAGATTTTCACTAGATTTCTCCCCGTTCTCCCCAAAGAAATGATTTCGGAAAGTGAAGATGAAGCGATGGATTGTACCCCACCTGAATTAAAAGAAGCAGCAGACAGGATTGGAGAGAGTTTGCTTCCAGCAAAAAGCAAATTTCGGTACGAAAAGGCTTTTCAAATATTCGAAGCATGGTGTAGCCAGAAAGGAACGAGAAATACTGCCTCGGAGACCGTTTTGTTGGCGTATTTTGGCGAATTATCTAAGGAAAAGAAGCCTTCGACTTTATGGTCGACTTACAGTATGTTGAAAACCATGATTAAATTGAAAGAGAAAGTTGATATCTCCAATTACGCAAAACTTATAGCTTTTTTGAAGCGGCAAAATCTGGGCTTTCAGCCGAAAAAGTCGAGCGTTTTTTCCAGAGAAAACATTAACGAGTTCCTCACGAAGGCAGCTGAAGAATTCATTAGCATCAAGGTAGGTTTTCAAAAAATATACAAAGAAGATAAAAATGCGAAAATCAAAATGATTTTCTGTATGCTATAGCTAGGTTACCCATTTTATTTTTATCTGGTTTCAGGTAGCGCTAATTGTTGGTGTGTCGGGTGCATGTAGGAGCGATGAACTAGTCAAGATGAAAATGGAGCACGTCAACGTTTTGGAAGGAAAGATCGCTATAGAAATTCCACACACAAAAACTTACACAAGTCGATCGTTTATCATAAGCGATCCAGATTGGGTTGCTATTTTCCACAAATACCTCACTTTGCGGAAAAATTTGAAAAATGACAGGTTATTTGTTCAATGGCGAAATGGGAAATTACATAACCAAGCAATTGGCTATCATTCAATCTCAAAATTTCCACATAAAATAGCTGCTTTTTTGAAGCTTCCAAAAATTGAAACTTTTACAGGGCATGCTTTTCGTCGTACTTCCGCAACCTTATTGGTTGACAACGGGGCCGATCTATTGCAACTCAAAAGACTGGGAGGGTGGAAATCGAGCACGGTTGCTGAAGGCTACATAGAGGCATCTTTGGAGAACAAAAGTAAGACTGCTCTGATGCTATCCTCTACTTCCAAAGGTATTCAGTTGTCCAGTGCATCCACAAGTACATCACATGCGGAAACTCATCCGCAAGCGCAAGAGATAATAGTTCCAAACGAAACACAATTCCAACAGGATGGTCTCAAGATTTCCATTATAAACAACAATGCTAATTTAACAATTAATGTAAATAAGTGAATAGATTTAATTAGTTCCATGTAATACATGTGGTTTTATTATTATATGTGAGAGCTGTATGAAAATTATCAATTTGGAACGAGCAGGGAAATGGGGACGGAAAAGCATTTGCCGTCCCGGACGGAAAATGCTTTTCCGTCCTAGGCAGGCATATGCATTACCGTCCCGATAAATGTCAAAGTCCAGAAATGTGACACTTTCAAGATTTTGAAAAACCTGCAATGTCAACATTACATATGTGGTTGAAAATAAAATTATTTAAAACTAAGCATGCCACAAGCACACCCTACCACCCTGAATCTAATGGCGCTTTGGAGCGTTCACACCTTACTTTGAAAGATTATTTAAAACACTACATTAACGACAAACAAAACAACTGGGACGAATTTATACCTTTTGCAATGTTCGCTTACAATACACATACTCACATGTTTGTTTATTTTTGTTGAAAGTTGGAACAGGAAAACTAATATGAAACTTTCAGTCAGTTTCAATTTTAACGACGAGGAAATAATAAGTTTACAAAAATTGCACGTACGATTAACAACTTAGCTCAGGTCAGAAACTAACTTTAACTTAGATGAAAAAAGTGCTAGTTCGTAATGTTCGTAAGCAGCTAATATTTTCTATATGAAAAATTCATGGTACAGGTATTCATAAGTTTACAGTCCACGGCATTGACCTCATAAGCTCATCCTACGTGTGTGTAAAGTGTTTGTGCTTTGTAAGATAATAAATAGAAAATCGAGCTTCCTTTCATTGGACACTTCCTTAGCTACATACCGGTTTCGAACTTATTAGTTCTCCTCAGTGCAACACGAGTGAGCATACCAAATCAGAAAACAAGATTGATATAAATGCCACAACGCCATAATAGGTATGAGGCCAAATAGCAAGTGATGTCATTCCCTTGAAGTCAGCCAAAATTAATTCCGGCAAGCATTCGGAGTTTCCTCAAATAGACGCTAAATATTTCAGGGATGGAAATAACACCGAAAGAGCAATTGAACCGGCTCACAGAGACAGTTTGCACCGATAATATGCGGTGTGTATGTACAAAATGCTAGGTCCAAACTCAGATATGGCAAGAAAGATCGGAAGGGAATGAGAGCGAAAACAGCAGATTTACAAAAAGGCTTTGAACTCAGCAAATAGAGGACTTGTTAAATAAGAAACACGTAAACTCTCGGTGTCATCACTACGAAAGTTTGAGGATCTTCGTGCACCATATTGGGAAATCCAATGATGATGAAGGTATATTTATTGCCGCGTGGTGATACAATTGATACCAACACGACAAAACACTATATTTAGTTTTTCACTGCCGAAAAGGATCCGAGATAGAGAATTATGCTATGTAAAAAGCGTCACGAGACAGGCTGAAGAATATAATCACACAGATATGACAGAAGGCAACCACAAATGCAGAATGATATAGAGAACTTAATAATGCGATCTAAGTATTATTATAATGTAGGTACTCATTGGGAGCCATGAGAGGATACTGCAAGTTCCAAGTTGGTAGCTTTAATTAAGTGTGTATATACAAACCTGAAAAAATGGCGTCCATCCAAACAAATACAAAATATGATTCTTCACAACCACAAAAGTGTTTCGATACTTTTTCAATATCTCTAAAGAAAAGTTGCATTTACACATCTACACTTGGCTAGTGTCCGTGGGCTGACTACTGAGATGAGTAATGTATTTCAGTGAGATTGATTCTGGACTGGATTTGTCGCCATGCTGTTGGTTTTTCTTTGGGCGCGGCGGGCAGCACAGGAGCCTGAAGACGTAGGAGTAACACAAAAGAAGCGACCCCACTATGCACCCGCCAACGCAAAGTGTTATGATGATCTCCATGTATTCCCAGAGGGTCATTGCATGGTTAGACCCCCACTAGATTTGGTCGCATTGAACAGTGATCATGGTTCTGGAACAAAAGAGAACAAGTTTTTTTCAACAATTCTAGAAGCTGGAAAAAAAAAACTAAATAATTCAGTGAAAGGTTACAAGGTACAGTGGATAAGTATATTGAGTATTTTGGAATAGGTATTGAGGAAAAGGATAGTTGAAATATTGGAAATTTGGATAATGAAGAAATGAAAAAAAAAATAAAAAATAAAAATTACCAACCATTAACAGTTATTCATTCGTCCTGACATGGGCGTTGCCAAATTATTAAGCAGAATAATTAATATTTGATAAGGATTGTATATGTAAACCAAAACGACCTAAGGATTGAATTTCACGTAAATCAAGTTTTCTTCTAAATTCCCAGATGATTTTTTTATGTGATTCCCTCTTTTCTGGTAAAATAATTTTGAAAGAAACTAAATAAAATTCCTCAGCTCGAATGATTAACCCAAGAACCATATTCTATTAAAAGCTGCGTTAATCATTGAAGAAGGTTTGACCGAAACTGGCTCTAGTTTGCCCACCTAGAATCGATGCAGCTGCTATGTATTGTAAGAACCGACTTAGTGCAATTGCTTGGAACCGAACGATTAATCATTTGAAAATTATTGATTTGGTAAACTGATTCTGATTTTCGTTTATCAACTTTGGTCATGGGTATGTAATTCTAAATATGATTTTATTAGTTAGGTAGAAAATCTTACAGAAGCGTTGAAGGGCTACTAACATTTTTTTTTCTTCTGTCGAACCGTCGGGATATTACCTCAACCAGGTCGAGATGGCTAAGTTAACCGGTCGAAATACCTAAGTCGACCGGTCGAGATAAGTAGATCACTTTTGAAGGTATCGTCAACCTCAAACCCGGTCTTATTGTAAATTGTGCGTTGTGTACGGTCAATTTGCCTTGTTTGTTTCTCATTCTTCACATAATGGTACAAATATCAGATGGAATAAACAAAGCTATGTATTAAATATTATTTTCATACGGGTCTACGGAGGTTTGAAATACTTTTGTATCTTCTAAATCACGGCTTTTGTGTTAGCGAATGTACTTTAAAACGGCGTCTAAAATCTTCAAACTTGTATCGCAGAAAGCATTATTTCCCTATCAAAGACATAAAGTCCGTCGATTTTATTCTGATACTCCAAAGGAATGTGAGCTGGTGGCTCCCTACATTAGACCTGTCTTTGCCATAAGCTTCACACCTCGCACCTCATACGGAAAGTGTCAGATGAAAAACGACGGACAATATCTGATTTTGCAGAATCTCAAGTTCTATTGTCTGGAGTTCTACTCGATTTCAGATGGATACATCGTAAATGTCTAGAGTCAGGTCTTGGTCTTGACGTTAAGCAAGAAACTGTCCGACACTTACCTACTGAGTATTATCGATCCGCAAGGAGTATCTGACAGACGAAGAAAGCGATTACAGATCCATTGTGATTTTGTGCTAAATTAATTATAATTGAATTAATGCTGTGCTCTTTTTTCTTCTGTCATCGTATTTCCGATTGTCCGCTCGCGTAGCTGCCGTTGGTTGGTAAAGGCAATGTCTGGAAAAACTTGCTACGAGATGAGTGGATTGCTAAAGTGACCATTTCACCAAGAAGCTTTACTTTCTTGTGCCGAACGTAGTGAGGCTTGCAATACTGCTGAAGCTCAAAAAGTGCTTCTACTCCGTATGCCAACACGCTGTTTTTTCTTCCAACCGAATTGGGTGAAGTTGGGGGTAAGTGAATGGTTGAGGGGCAGTAAAAGTACGAGCGGCAATAAAAGTAATCTACTACCGCTGGGGTTGCCTATCAGCATAGAAATTCAATTTCTGCCATCTCGACAGGTGTTTACCCGCTGAATTTGCCTAGCCGCATAGAAATGGAATTTCCTTAGAGCAGGACAGCGCATCACCTGCTCTAAGGAAATTTCTAACATCTGGACACGTGTTAACAAAGTGACGTTTTTTTGGCATTTGGAAAAAATAGTATATTGTTATATTAGGAGTAGAAGCTTTACTTTTTTGTGCTGAAGCAGTAGGTTTGCGAGCCGAACGTAGTGAGGCTTGCAATACTGCTCCGTATGCAACACGCTATTTTTTCTCCAAACGAATGGGTAAGCTCGGGCGCAACTGGATGGTCAAGCGGCAGTAAAAGTACGAGCGGCACTAAAAGTACTTTTGCTGCCGCTCCAGCGGCACTAAAAGTACTTCTACTGCCGCTGCGGTTGCCTAGCAGCATAGAATAGTATATTGTTGTATTGGGAGTAGAAGCTTTACTTTTTTGTGCTGAAGCAGTAGGTTTGCGAGCCGAACGTAGTGAGGCTTGCAATACTGCTCCGTATGCAACACGCTATTTTTTCTCCAAACGAATGGGTAAGCTCGGGCGCAACTGGATGGTCAAGCGGCAGTAAAAGTACGAGCGGCACTAAAAGTACTTTTGCTGCCGCTCCAGCGGCACTAAAAGTACTTCTACTGCCGCTGCGGTTGCCTAGCAGCATAGAATAGTATATTGTTGTATTGGGAGTAGAAGCTTTACTTTTTTGTGCTGAAGCAGTAGGTTTGCGAGCCGAACGTAGTGAGGCTTGCAATACTGCTGAAGCACAAAAAAGTGCTTCTACTCCGTATGCAACACGCTATTTTTTTCTCCAAACAAATGGGGTAAACTCGGGGGTAACTGGATGGTTGATCGGCAGTAAAAGTACGAGCGGCACTAAAAGTACTTTTGCTGCCGCTCCAGCGGCACTAAAAGTACTTCTACTGCCGCTGCGGTTGCTTAGCAGCATAGAAATTAAATTTCTACCACCTCGACAGGTGTAAACCCGCTGGATTTGCTTAGCAGCATAGAAATTACGTTTCTAACATCTTGACAGGTGTTAACAAAGTGACGTTTTTTTGACGTTTGGAGAAAAATTAAATTTCTACCACCTCGACAGGTGTTAACCCGCTGGATTTGCCTACCAGCATAGAAATTAAATTTCTAACATCTTGACAGGTGCTGACAAAGTGACGTTTTTTGACGTTTGGGGAAAAAATAAATTTCTACCATCCCGACAGGTGTTAAGTGTTAACCTGCTGGATTTGCCTAGAAGCATAAAATTTAAATTTATAGGATTTTTACCTTAGAGCAGGTAAAGGTAAAGAGGAGTAGTAACCTGGATTTGGAAAATGAAGCCGTTTTTTTTCCAGGTATTTTGGCACCAAGAAAATGGCGCTTATGGCAATTCAATGCTTTACCTGTATCTTGGTGCCAAACACCTGCCAAAAACTTGGCTTCACTTTAGTTTCATAAGCAGAATGGCGCGTTCCTACTCCTTATGTCCGTAGGACAGTGCTTTCCTGCTCTAAGATTTTTACGCTATATTTAGGATGACGTCACATTTAGTAAATTTCTGCTGCCAACCTAACAAAACTAAAAGTAGGTACTTTTTAACGCTTCAAAGTAGGGGAATTTCAGATGTTTTTAGTTGGCAACGGCGCGGGACGTTGCATGACTTATATAAGCATTTTCATTTCGGTATTTTTAGCTGTCGTCAGAATTATTGACACATGACATTCTAGTAAATTATAAGAAAAAAAATAGGCATTGAGAACATTGTCTGTTTTTATTCGATGACTTCATCGACTTCATCCTGAATTAACATAAAAAACCTATATAACATCTTGACAGGTGCTAACTAACAAAGTGACGTTTTTTTGACGCTTGGAGAAAAAATATGGCTCTGTTCCAATCGACATGAGAACCGTTCTAGAACGGTAATTTCCTGTCGATCAATCCATTAGTCAAGTAGGATAAACGTTCAACTTATTGGAAAATAGGTGGGCAACTGGAAATTACTGGTTCTGGAACGGTTCTCATGTCGATTGGAACAGAGCTTATTACCTATTAAGGGCGGGTATTATAAAACTACTTTGAGAGTTAACTTAAAGTTAACTTCTGGAATTACATGTAATTCAAAAAGTTAACTTCAAGTTAACTATCAAAGCAGTTTTATAATACCCGCCCTAAGGCTGTGGTCCGAATATAACCAGGGTTGTGGTTTCGCGGTCCGAAAGTAATCAAATTACTCTATAGTTCCCGGAAAAAATGGTTACTTTTGGACTTTGGTTTCCTGAAATCTGGTTAACCAAAAGGTCAAAATAGTTTCCGGCTATCAAATGTCGGTTCTGTTGGTGTTATCTGTAGATTCTGTCAATTATTTTTCATGTCATATTCGCGTTCTCCAAGTAACCGGAATTTTCAGTAACCATCTGTCAACCGATTCGGTTACTTTGGTTAACGTTTGGTTATATTCGGACCATAGCCTAAAACTACATCATCTGCCTTCAGTCTATTTTTTTACCATTTTTCTGACTTACTTGAAGTTAAGCGGAGTAGTTGATAATAACATGTATTTTTCGAGTGCTGTGAGTTTGTATATTCTAAAAATAAAACGAAGGCAATTTTTACCAACCACTTTTCTGTTCTAGATCACATTTTTTCGTAGCTGTTATGTAAAAACGAATAACCATGGGGATATGGGATATACATTGATGTTTGTAAGATTTAGGGTGGGTATTATAAAACTACTTTGAGAGTTAACTTAAAGTTAACTTCTGGAATTACATGTAATTCAAAAAGTTAACTTTAAGTTAACTGTCAAAGCAGTTTTATAATACCCCGCCTTACTCCAATAAAGTCGCATTTTTGTAACAATTTCGTCGCTGATCTGACAAAGGGGCGTAACGGTCAATTATTCCGTATTGGAGTTAAGTTCGCCGAGTGATTTCTTAGACTTATATGCATGATCTGACAAGAGGGCGAATGCTCAAAGGTATTACTTTTCTCTATACATAAAATCAGCTAAAGGCTTAAGTACATAGCAATTGCATATAGGATCTGACTAAAAGGCGTATATCCAAATATTAGACCCATTTGAGCCATTTTGTTAGATCCTACATTGCATATTTTCGGAAACGTTGATCCGATCACCAGCTTTTTGTTTTTCATCTTTCATCAATAAACGCAATTGATAAAAAACAATCGAATCAGCGTTTCTGGAACTTTCTCTCTCAAGAGAAATACCCTAAATACAATACGACAGCCTTAACAAAAATATAACAAGTCTGTATAGTGTGGTCAAGTTGACAGTTGGGGTGGAACAAATTAAAGAAAAGACAAGGGTTTCTCAACGAAAATGTATTTTTTTTATGGTCATTAATGACATACTAAAAGTCCCATAAAATCGAGCATAAAATATTGCAATCAATGCCATGGCAAGTTAGAAAAAAATGGCCACCATTTTTAGTTGGAAACCTAAAACAATTTCCTCCAAAAAAAAAAAGAAAAACTATAATTAGATCTTATTCTTGATTTTTGTATTATATAGGTATGTGTTGTTCTTTAGTTGGGTTCACTTCAAACCTATTGTGACTTGAATTGATTATTTTGGCCCAATTTTTATCCCTGAGATTGTATTTTCTAACAGTTTAGCATAAGATGAATAAACTGGGCCTTGAAGTAGTGAGCGCAAGCAAACGATAAATAGAAAAGAAAGCCATACTTTTGCGAATGCGAGAAACAGCTAACAGACAGATTCTCAAGAATGACACCCAACTCAACAGACATTTTTGAGAATGAGAAGCCACACAATAAATTCACCAGGAATTTTTGAGAATGAGAAAACATTCAACCGAAATATTTGAAAATCATAAACCAAACTACCAATCTACCAAAGATTCTTGAGAAGGAGAAACATCCAACAGAGATCTTTAAATACGAAAAACAGCTCAACAGATATTTTGCAAATTTGAAACAAACTAGCCCGATCCAACAGAGATTTTCATTTTTTGGGAATGGGGAACTACGACAGATTCTTCAGGATGAAATAATGAAAAACTAATAACAGATTCTAATAAATGTCGATCAAAACAGACATCTTTCAGAATGAGAAACCACACCAAATAATTCGACAGAGATTCTCTAGAATGAGAAAACATTCAACCGAAATATTTGAGAATCAGAAACCAAACAACAAATCTACCAAAGATTCTTGAGAATGAGAAACATTCAACGGAAATCTGTTAAAATGAAAAACAGCTCGAAAGATATTTTTGCAAATAAAAAACAAACTAGCCAGACTCAACAGGGATTTTTATTTTTTGAGAATGGTGAACCACGACAGATTTAACAGAGATTCTTCAGAATGAAAAAAATTAAAAACTAATAACAGATTCTCAAGAATGCCAATAAACTCAACAGACATCTTTGAGAATGAGAAACCACACCAATAAATTCACTAGAGATTCATGGGAATGGGAAAAGATTCAATAGAAATATTTGAAAATCAGAAGCCAAACAACAAATCTACCAAAGATTCTTGAGAATGAGAAACATCCAACAGAGATCTTTGAAAATGACAGCTCAATAAACATTTTTGCAAATGTATGCAAAATATCGTATTAGTAGGCATTTATTTAATGACCGATTTATAGTCATGTCAGTGTCCTAAACAATATGGCATGGATATTTTTTTTAAAGCAGGTAAAGACTGTCCTACGGGCATCAGGAGTAGGAATGGGCCATTCTGCTATTGAACTGAAAATGAAGCCAGTTTTTCACAGGTTTTTGTACACCAAATGACAGGTAAAGCATTGAATTAGATTAGCTATACCGCCATTATTTTGGATCTCAAAATACCTGAAAAAAAACTGCTTCATTTTCCAACTCCACCTAGGAAATTACCTGCTCTAAGGATATTTTAGATAACATAATTGCAAATCAAATTTTGAACTTTGTGAACTAAATACAAAGTATAGAGAATATTTCAAAAAATCAAAAGAAATACACTGAAAAAAATGTACCTAACAACAAAGTTTTCAAAAAATCCAGATGTTATGAAAGAAAATCCAAAAACTTCAAACATTCATAATGGTAGCGATTTTTCAAAAGTTGCCATTGTCAGATTGGATGGGACCTTTAGTATATTATTTAGGACACCCATCTCTTCAAATTTCCACCATTAAGCATTTGCCCTTAATTTGTTCCACCTTACTCTCCAAAATCTGCTTATTTGACTACACTATACTAATCAAACTCAAATTCGAAAAATATACCTAGATGTTTCATGGACCTTTGTAATGGACCAACATTACTGGTAAAAGACTTAACTTTCCAAAAATATTTTAAAGATCTTCCTCACGAAAACTAGTGTTGTGACGGAAACAAAGGTTTTAAAGAAGTAGGTACTCAAACAAGTTGTTTGATTCAGCCATCTTGACACGTGTTTCCAAATGCCAAAAAAACGTCACTTTGTTAAAAAAAGATACTTCGAATCTTATTTTATTTTTCAATTTCTTTCCCTGTTTTTTTTTCTAGAGTATGTTAATTAGAATAAAAGCTATAATAGTTATTTATGTATCAAGGGTACTAAGTAGATGATTATGCCCTGAGGGCGACAGCCCTACAAAGCCGAGGGCCTTTGGCCCGAGGGTTCGTAAGTCGCCCGAGGGTATATATCTATTAGTACCCGTGGTGCATACAAACTTTTATGTCATACCAAGGGGAATTTATTTGAAATCGATGCAACTTTGCGTACACGCAAACGACGTAATTTGCGGCGTAATTGTCAACCTGATGTTTAGAATGGTACATTATGCCCGCGCGGGCCAGAATGTGTACTTTATGCCCGCACGGGCATAAAGTGATGAATTATGTAGATGGTATCAAAGGTATAAAAAGACAATAATGTACTGGTATGACATAAATACAATATTGGCATAAATATCATACTGGCGTATGTGTCTAAATTATTTTAATGGGGATCCTACAAAGGGGCGTATGGCCATTGGGAACTAATTTTTGTATAATATCTAAACGATATGAAAAATCTATTATATTAGCCTGAGTCTATGACAATTTATCTGCCTCGATAAATATCTATTGTGACTTAAAAAAAAATTATATAATTATGTTAAATGACAAGCACTTTCAATTTGAAATAACTTTTTTCAAATTCCTTTTTTTTTGAAAGAGGTGGTTCTTGATATTTGAAGCCTATGTTGTAGATCTTATGGGAAAACATTATCTTTTGGAAAGGATGTATTTCTCAAGTAATTGTTAGGTTCTTTTATTTAGGGAGAAGAAACAAGTCTCTTGGCATCAATTTATTCCGCTGTAACGTTTACTAAACAATTACACATCAGAACGTATCAGTACTAAAACCCGATTAACAATACTTAAATCTCGATTGACATTAAAGTTAAAGTTAAAAAGTCCCGATTGTCAATCTTGTTCGGAGGTTGATTCAAGAATGATCTCTGAGGAAAAAGCTGTAAAATGAAATATAATATGGAAACTTAATAACTATGCTGAGTAACCAGAATGCTGAATAAGCAGCGTGGTGTCTTCGTTGCAGGTCAGTGGCGCGACAGTAGCAGCAAAGCAGTGGCGTAACATAACATATTCCTCCCCCGTTAAAATTAATCAATAGGTTTATTTGATTGATTAATTTTATTTTTCTTTGGAAATTGATCATCAGTATTGCTTAGTATCATCTTGTTTGTTAGTGGTACCAACAACTGGTTTCAACTCGAGTGCTTCTGGTTTTTGTCAAGCTCCTGGAATTTGCTGTAAAAATCTGACAGGTTCATTTGAATTCGAGAAGATGTTGCTGTTGGATATCGATGAATCATCCATTCATGTGCAACCGTTTTTGCAGGGAAAAATCGGCCAAAATAAGGTATCCATTTACAGCTACACAGCAGTACTTGGAACAGCAGCAACATATTGCAATCAAGATTATGAAGATAATGGCTACAGATAGGATGGTGTTGAAGATTGGGTGATATCCGGAACCAAATGGCTTATTGATTTCATGTTGCAAAGTTTCTTTAAACATTTCCAGTTTGTGCTTTGTATGACGTAATTCATCTAGATCCATGTTATTTAGATGAATTGGATTCATAGATATCTTCTTCATTGAGGACAGAACAGTAGAAAGAGTAAAACATTTGCAATGGAGCTGCAGCTTCAAGATGCCAGATTTCGTCAATGTGAAATCTATAAAGTTCTCGGTGGATTCACATGACAGAGTTGCTGCAACAGGTGAAGAGACAATGAACAGCCATTGATTCTGGAAAATTTTGTGGTAAATTTCTAAATTGGCTTTTATGGTTTTCGGGTTGCAGTCATCAGGGATCTGTTTTATTTGATTGAGTTTCAGGCTCACTTCACAATTTGCGTTCCGGCAGTGAGGTAAGTTATCAAATCTTTACATAGCTGGGTCTTGTTGTCGATCTTCTTGCAACTAGACAGCTCTTTTATCGAAGCAATCCTAGTTTTACTCGTACTTAGGATTAGGAAGGGGTACGTAGGATCAATATTATACAGGGTGTCCCACTAAGGTCGACGAGGTACGTTATTATGGAAACCATAGGCCTTACGGCATCGGGATTTTTTTTTCTTCACTAAATCGGCCAAGAGAAATTGATGGAAAATATTTTCAAGTTTCTAGGATGGCCGCTAGGGGGCGCAATCACGATGATATAACTAAAAATTCAAATTTTCTCGAAAAATCGCTATATTAAGGTACTGTTTTAAAACAACAGAAATCAAAAGTTCGTTAATTTTTGCGCCAATTTGCTTATTAGCCTTTTTTCGTATCTTCACTAATAAGGGTGGGGGAAGCTGGTGAAAAAATAGTTTTAAAAATTGCTGTATCTTCCATACCCCTTATCCAAACTCATTCAATTTGGGCTTATTCGAAAGAGAATTTCATTGTTATTAAGAGCACCACTTCGTTCGGGGTCGATAGTTCCCACCGCGTCTTCTAGACGGCGTTGTTTAACCAAGATCCAGGTTTTTCTAATTTTCTGGAAAAATCCAAATGGCATGATATATTTTTTTATAACTCTGCTTAAAGAGCAAAAAATTATCTAGATTTTCGCGCAAACCGCAATCCGATATCTGCATTCGTTTTCAAGTTATTTGCAAATAACTATTTAACTATTTTATTCGAATATCTCCCTCCTGTCATTTTAATCCAATCAAAAAATCTCATTTTGTGGTCAAAAATTATTTTCAAGTGGAAAAATTTCATGACATGACATGAAAACAAAATAAAATACTCATAAATGTTAATAAATTAATAAAAATTTATTGTTTTGCTCAGTAAGGAAACATTCTTAACAAAAATCACTCGTGCTTCTAATTTTTCCTGACGCAAAATCTAAAAAACTCGTTTGCAAGTAATTTGTTTACCAAAATACTGGCGTGGATTTTTTTCATCTATGAGTGTGTGGAAGGTAGCACTTTACAGCACACGTGCGGTAAAGTACTTGAAATACAAAAATATTGATACTCGAAGCTGAAATTTTGTACCAACACATGCCGAAAGTGCCTTTACCGCTCTTGACGCCATGACAACTGCTGTCGCGTGCGGTAAAGCCCTCAACGGCTTGACCGAACTCCGCTTCGCGTCGTTCGGTCAACTGCCGTTGCGTACGGTAAAGTATCACTTTCCTCATTTGTTAGGTGAATAACTATAATAGGTACGAGCGTTATAATAGGTATTTACGTAACAAGTGCGGAAAGTGATACTTTACCGCACGCGACAGCAGTTGTCATGGCGTCAAGAGCGGTAAAGGCACTTTCGGATGTGTTGGTACAAAATTTCAGCTTCGAGTGTCAATATTTTTGTATTTCAAGTACTTTACCGCACATGTGCTGTAAAGTGCTACCTTCCACATACTCATAGATAAAAAAATTTCACGCCAGTATTTTGGTAAACAAATTACTTGCTTGCAAACGAGTTTTTTAGATTTTTCGACAGGAAAAATTAGAAGCACGAGCGGTTTTTGTTAAGAATGTTTCCTTACTGAGCAAAACAATAGTTTTTTATTAATTTATCAACATTTATGAGTATTTTATTTTGTTTTCATGTCATGTCATGAAATTTTTCCACTTGAAAATAATTTTTAACCACAAAATGAGATTTTTTGATTGGTTTAAAATGACAGGAGGGAGATATTCGATTAAAATAGTTATTTTCAAATAACTTGAAAACGAATGCAGATATCGGATTGCGGTTTGCGCCAAAATGTAGATAATTTTTTGCTCTTTAAGCAGAGTTATGAAAAAATATATCATGCCATTTGGATTTTTCCAGAAAATTAAAAAAAACTGGATCTTGGTTAAATAGCGCCCTCTAGAAGACGCGGTGGGAACTATTGACCCCGAACGAAGTGGTGCTCCTAATAACAATAAATTCTCTTTCGAATAAGCCCGAATTGAATGAGTTCGGATAAGGGGTATGGAAGATACAGCAATTTTTAAAACTATTTTTTCCCCAGCTTCCCCCACCCTTATTAGTGAAGATACGAAAAAAGGCTAATAAGCAAACTGGCTCAAAAATTAACGAACTTTTGATTTCTGTTGTTAAAACAGTACCTTCATATAGCGATTTTTCGAGAAAATTTGAATTTTTAGGTATATCATCGTGATTGCGCCACCTAGCGGCCATCTTAGAAACTTGAAAATAATTTCCATCAATTTCTCTTGGCCGATTTAGTCATGAAGAAAAAAATCCCGATGCCGTAAGGTCTATGGTTTCCATAATACCGTACGTACCTCGTCGACCTTAGTGGGACACCCTGTATATACATTGTGTCCGTAAAGTAACGGATAAATTCATTATTTTGAAAACGGTAGAATTTTTGAAAAATCGCCCAGACACGTCAATTTTGTTTTTTTGTTTGAAATTTTTGGTATATTTTTTATTATACAGGGTGTCTCAAAAATAGGTCCGCTGCTATCAACTTTGTTTTTTCAAATAGATCACCCTGTATATTATGACATTTATGGATTCTGCGGAAAATTATGGGCATATTTCATATACACTGTTATATACTTATCTTCAGCTGTTTCGGAAATATTGACAGTTGAAAATTGACTTTTTGCAACTTTGACAGGCTGTAAAACCTAAACGGTAAATTTTAGACGAAAACCGATTTCACATTCCTATCTTAGATTTTCAAAATCGATCATTTGACACCAACTTTGAAGTTAATCCGTGATTGAAAATTCCGGTTAAATTTAATCTCCGGGTAAATTTAAAGTTGGTGTCAAATGATAGTTTATGATAATCTAAGACAGGAATGTAAAATCGGTTTCCCTCTAAAATTAACCGTTCAGGTTTTACAGCCTGTCGAAGTTGCAAAAAAAATCAACTGTCAATATTTCCATGAAATATATCAAAAATTTCCCGCAGAATCCATAAATGTCATAATATACAGGTTGATCCATTTGAAAAAACAAAGTTGATAGCAGCGTAGCTATTTTTGAGACACCCTGTATAATAAAAAATATATCAAAAAAATTCAAACAAAAAAACAAAATTGACGTGTCTGAGCGATTTTCCAAAAATTTTACCGTTTTTAAAATAATGAATTTATCCGTTACTTTACGGACACAGTGTATAGGTATATATATATATATATATATATATATATATATATATATACAGTGTGTCCCAGATTCGCTTCTCTATACAGGGATCTCGGCTCCTATTATACCTACAGCAAAGGTTAAATGGGAAAAGTTTTAGAGGAAGCTAAGTGCATTCAATAATCGGCTTCAGAATAACGATTGCTCAATTAGATTTGGAAATATCGGCGAAAAACCGAGAATGACGGATTTCGTTTTCTGCCAGTTAACCCGAAACGGTTAATTTGACAGCTGTCAAAATGTGACATTATTCAGACACTTTTTCAAGACCAATGAGATAGCGTGCATGACAGGTCTCAATCGTCTTTTGTTATCTCGCAACCTGCCTCAACTTCCATTTTTCTTATGGCCGCCATATTGGATTATTCGATTTTTGAAAAAAGCATAAAATTTCCAGTCTAGTGATGTGGATAAAAGATTTGAGTATCATCGAAAAATCACATTTCGTAAAGTTAATGTGTGGCCAATGATTCTGAGGCTACGGGGCATCGGTGAGGGAAATGCAGTTGTAAAAAAAAATGGCTGACTAAGTACTTACCCAGCTTCGTGCGGAACTTTTCGGACGTATAATATCGTATTGCAACTCGTACAGGAAAATCGACAATGATCAAAACCACCGCCACTGGATATTTCAATGTAAGTCGATATCTCAAGATGGAAGGATAAAATTACAGGTACTCTGGCCAATAGCGAAACGTAAGCCCCATGACAACCGCGTGGTTCCTCATGGCAACGGTGTGCCAAAAACTCCACCGATCACGTTCATCCAGGCCGCATGTTTGCCAAATTGACAAGAGCTAATGGTATGTTTAGAAAATATTTTCTTTTGAGAATAGACAGAATAGACCTATCTCTCATAAATAGAAAAAGAGAGCTAAATTTTAATGAATACAAGTTAGAAAGTAATAAAAGATGACATGCGCGCGCAACTCGTGGCTACAGTGTAGCCAGATTGTATTGTTGCAGAACAAATGTAGACAATACAAATCGAACATTATAACATTGAAGAAGTAATATTTTAGTGTCAAGTGTTTTACAAGGCCTCAAATTAGAGAAAGGAAGAGCTTTAAAGTGTATTTAAACATCGTTTGCACTTTTATTTTATTATAAATAATAGGTCTGCTTCTGCAGAAATCACAAACCAGTCACAGTGAATTTCATTGGTTGAAACTAGTTTCCTGACTGTTTCTGACTGTTTTCAACCAATGAAATTCGCTCTGACTGGTTTGTGGTTTCTGCAGAAACAGACCTATTATTTATCATAAAATAAGAGTGCAAACGATGTTTTGCGCGCGCATGTTATCTTTTATTACTTTCTAACTTGTATTTATCACAATTTAGCTCTCTTTTTCTATTTATGCGAGATCGGTCTATTCTGTCTATTCTCAAAAGAAAACATTTTCTAAACATACCATTAGCTTTTGTCAATTTGGCAAACATCTGGCCTGGATGAACGTGATTGGTGGAGATTTTGGAACGCCGTTTCCATGGGGAACCATGCGGTTGTCATGGGGCTTACGTTTCGCTATTGCCCAGGGTACCCGTAATTTTATCCTTCAATCTTGAAATATCGACTTACATTGAAATATCCAGTGGTGGTGGTTTGGTCATTGTCGATTTTCGTGTACGAGTTGCAATACGATATCATACGTCCGAAAAGTTCCGCACGTAGCTGGGTAAGTAGTTTATGAATTAAGTCGCCATTTTTTTTACAACTGCATTTCCTTCACCGATGCCCCGTAGCCTCAGAATCGTTGGCCAGACATTAACTTCATGAAGTGTGATTTTTCGATGATACTCAAATCTTTTATCCACTTGTGAGACATCCCTAGACTGGAAATTTTACGCTTTTTTCAAAAATCGTAAAATCCAATATGGCGGCCATAAGAAAAATGGAAGTTGAGGCAGGTTGCGGGATAACAAAAGACGATTGAGACCTGTCATGCACGCTATTTCATTGGTCTTGAAAAAGTGTCTGAATAATGTCACATTTCGACAGCTGTCAAATTAACCGTTTCGGGTTAACTGGCAGAAAACGAAATCCGTCATTTTCGGTTTTTCGCCGATATTTCCAAATCTAATTGAGCGATCGTTATTCTGAAGCCGATTATTGAATGCACTTAGCTTCCTCTAAAACTTTCCCCATTTAACCTTTGCTGTAGGTATTATAGGAGCCGAGATCCCTGTATAGAGAAGCGAATCTGGGACACACTGTATACAGTGTGTCCGAAATTCGAGTCTCTACATGGGGATTTCACTTATTATGAGAGATACAGGGTGGCTCAAATAAGGAAAGCTTTAGGGAATTTATTGCTCATTTATATCCTGTTGTTAAATTTGCTTCAAAGTTTTCTGTTTCCTAGAAATCCGAGAAAAACTGAAACTAGCCAATTTGGTGTTTTGTCAATAATTCATAAACCGTTAACTTCAGACTTTTCTAACTTTAACATTATTGAGACACTTTTTTGAGACGGATATTTTCGTGATTTGAAAACATTCCGATCGTCGTTTGTTTTCGAGTTATTAACCAAAACTTTCTTATTTCTTATGGCGGCCATCTTTGATTTCAACAAAATAATATTCTGCAAAAAAAATCCTTGAAAATGATGTATTATAAGCTATGAAAACGTTTTGCAAGTCCTTCAAAATTACAGTTGGAACCGATATTTTGCTAAATTTGGCAACAATGCTCATAGTTATAAGAATAAAACTAAATAGGTATGATTTAATACCTAGAATCGGTATTTTTGAAGTCTTCTGGCAATTTTACTGGATAAAGAAAAAATAGGTAGGTAAGGTATTCCACATGTTTTTTTTTTTTGTTATGTAAACAACATGAATTACAGCTTTTCCTGCTTTCTTCTTTCGGGCAAATTCGTCCTTCACGCAAAAACAAGAATTGTATCTGGAATATCCAAATTGGTATAATTTTTCCCGATGTGTAAAACCGGAAGAAGAAGGGAGGAAAAGCTGTAATTCATGTTTACATTACAAAAAAAAAAAAACATGTGGAATACCTTACCTACCCACTTATTTTTGCTTTATCCAGTAAAATTGCCAGAAGACTTCAAAAATACCTATTCTAGGTATTAGATCATACCTATTTAGTTTTATTCTCGGTTTTATTCTTATAACTATGAGCACTGTTGTCAAGCTTAGCAAAATATCGGTTCCAACTGTAATTTTGAAGGACTTGCAAAACGTTTTCATAGCTTGTAATACATCATTTTAAAGATTTTTTTTCGCAAAATATTATTTTGTTGAAATCGAAGATAGCCGTTATAAGAAATAAGAAAGTTTTGGTTAATAACTCGAAAACAAACGACGAAAATATCCGTCTCAAAAAAGTGTCTTAATAATGTTCAAGTTAGAAAAGTCTAAAGTTAACGGTTTATGAATTATTGACAAAAAAACAAAATTGGCTATTTTCAGTTTTTCTCGGATTTCTAGGAAACAGAAAACTTTGAAGCAAATTTAGCAACAGGATATAAATGAGCAATAAATTCCCTAAAACTTTCCCAATTTGAGCCACCCTGTATCTCTCATAATAAGCGAAATCCCCATGTAGAGACTCGAATTTCGGACACACTGTATGTATAAATCGAGCCCTTAGGATCAGAAACAGGAAGCGGTAATAATTTGTATAAATGATAACTTAATCTAGAAGTAAACGGTATTTTTATTGAGAATATTAAAATTTCATTATTATAAATAACATTTAGATCACAAATAGAAAAATACTTATATGTATCTTCATCATTTGTTAAACTGACTGAAAAAGTTGAATCTGAATCCATCTTAACGTTGAGAAGTTCATTTCTCAAATCTTTAGGATTACCCAAGCAGCAAGGGGTAGTTGAATCAACGTTGATTAAAGATTGATTGATGTCGTAGGCGTTGATATACCAAAAATCAGCGTTGAATGGCCATTATGAAAACAACGTATTCGTCAACGTATTCTAAGCAAAGTCTATTCAACGTTGAATATAGGTTGCACGAGATATTGCAATTTTGATAAAATAATTCGAACCCATTGGTACCAAAGTATTTATCAATCTAGACTAGGTATAGCAACTTTGAATAGTTATAACACTGGTTTTTTTCTGTTTGATTTAGCCCATCACTAGACTTTGAATAAACGTTGAATGGAGGTGTAGAATGTTTTTTGAAATAAATATACGTTATTAGTAAAATTTAGGATATCAATGAAAAACCAGATTTTTATTATTATATATCTTAATGGATGCAGGTTTAATGTTTAAAGTTGCAACATTCGACATGAAACAATATTATATAAATAGATAAAGTGGTATCTCCATGCAAATTAATTCAAACTTCCCGCTAAGGTGCATCGCGTTCCGCCATTTGCCGCCAGCGCCCTCTGCGCCCAGCCCATCATTGCGTTGCCGTCTGGCCGCTGGCGTCATCACGTTCATCGCGTCATCCTTCCTATGCACGCACGTTTTTGTTAATTTTGTGTAAATTTAAAATTATTGAAGGTGTAAAAGGTGTTATTATTGTTGTTATTGTGTGCCTATTAATGTGTCCAGCCTGGATTTAACTTCGATTGGTGGAAAATGGTGGTAGGCGTATGTATACTTCTCAATTCCTATCTAAGAGCAAGATAGTTGACTTTTGACTTTTACCAATCCTCCAAATCATGTTTTATTTTGATCAAATGTGTGCCCCTTTACTGTTTCGATATATTAAATTTTATGTCAAAGATTTTGTGTTTATTTAAAAAAGTTGTGGAATAAAGTACCATTAACCTCAAACATTTTGATGAGTTTATTTTATTTTAAAACTGTTCTGACTGACTCAGCTATAGAACAAGTTTCATAAGACGCAATTTGATATAAAATGTCTTATGAAGCATGTTCTTTGTACTATTTTTTCTGTTTCAAGTTGTAGAAAAAAATAAAGGTTGAGCTCAACCTCAGGCTCAACGTGAAATCTGACGTCTTAATTACAACTGATCAACGTTGTGATAAGGGTTGAGTTCAACGTGAATTCTGACGCCTCGAATACATCTGATCAACGTTGTTATAAGATTGAGGCCAACGTAAAAAACGACGTTAATTCAACGATCACATTCAACGTTGTCTCAATTATGACATTGTGCCGTCCTGTCAACGTACATTCAACTGTTGTTACAACGTAATGCAACGTTGGGAAGTATCGTACTTTCAACGTTTTATCGACCAAACCTTGCTGCATGGGTAATTACATTTTGGCAGGGTTGGCAAATATCATGATATTTATATAAATATCCAATTATCCGATATATATCGGATATATATCAAAATTTGGATATTTATTTAAATTTTTAATTACTTGAATTAGTTCATCTGTTTTCTGTTATCTATATTATTAAAATTCAAAATAACTTTATGGTAAATTTAATAAAATTTTACAAACATGCAAAGTTGGTATGGCGATAACAAGTTTTGTGCTCCTATCTCTTATATATCTATAGGAACGTAAAGTGTAGTAGGTAAATAAAAATTTGAGTTTACGAATATGAAAACATTTATGTCATTTATATTATTTGTTTGCCTTAAGCCGTGATTCAACAACAAAAAAAAATTACAACTTATGGCGGGTATTTTAAAACTATTTTGACAGAATAACTAGAAGTTAACTTCTGGAATGACGGTATTTCTCATAGTAACTCCAGAAGTTAACATTTAGTTAACTGTTAAAATAGTTTCATAATACTTGCCCTAAAAAACTTGATATTTCTTTTACGTAGATAAAAATAAATAAAATAATAGGTCTGTTTCTGCAGAAATCACAAATCAGTCAGAGCGAATTTCATTGGTTGAAAAATAAAAACAATCAGAAACAGTCAGAAAACTAGTTTCAACCAATGAAATTCACTCTGACTGGTTTGTGATTTCTACGGAAACAGACCTAATAATTGATAATTGTAACGTGATATAGACTGTTTTGGCCGAGATCTCTGTGATTTCCTTCTCATAAATATACTACTTCTCAACATAAAATAATAAAACTATAAAATAAGAAAAAAAGGCCATACAAATAATATTGATATATGTCATGATATTTATAGCATAAATATCATGATATTTATCAAGATATATATCAGGATATTTATCGCTGATAATATATCCTGCCAACCCTGCATTTTGGTGAATAACATTTTGCTTAGAAAAAAGTATTGAAGAAATTATCAAATCATATTCTTATAAGTATAATATGTAATAATAAATTAATATGTTCAGTTACTGAAGTCACATACGAAATCTCGGTCAATTGTGTTCTAGCTTGGTCAATAAATTTTTTAAATTTTTCGAAAATGTTATCCAATTTTTCTTCATTCAATTTTAAAGAAACAACAGAACTATTAAAATTTTAAATTGCAAATTTGATAGAGTATTGAGCAAAGTTTGAACTACTTTAGAAACGTTTGAAAAAAAATGGGATGTCATTTAGACTCAGCTTTATTAACGTTAAAAGGCATGGGAAATAGTTCAGTCTGGAAATTGAACTTAAACAGTTCCGCAATTCATTCCAGGATTTCCAAGTAACCAATTTTTGTTGAATAGATTGATTTTACTGCAATATTATAATAGAATGTTCGATCCTTTAGATCTAGAATTTGATGTTCGGGATTTTGACAAACCTCCCATTTATCTTGCTAATAGTTAGTCGATTAGGCCCATTAAGATTTTTTAGTTTTCACGACGAATGTGAAGTTGATAAAAAAAAAACGTTCTCAAAATTAATCATTATTTTTTTCAGAAAATCGCTAAGTTTGAAATTTGTGAAAATGTAATGTGACCATTATTATCTCGAATGTATTGTAAACAAAGAAAACATGGGTCCCATGAAGGGTTTATTGCATCCTATCAACAATGAGCCGATCCATTTTCAGGTAGTCTATGCGAACTCTGTAGAGTGTAGAGCCTTTACCAGTGACTTTCAAAAGTTCTTGTTATTTTTTTTACTTTTGACAAAGTTTACAGCTTTTGATTAACTTATTTACAAAGTTTATATTTTCCGTCCATGTGAGACTTTTTTTGCTCATGAAAGATGTGAGCTTTTAAACTAAAACATTGAAAGTTAGGACGTTTTTCGTCTCATTTTGTGTGGAAAGCAATAAAGCGTTAAAAGCTTGCACGTTTTGCATGTTGTTCTGTGTTGAAAGCTTGTACGCTTTTGTAATGACCCGGAAAATAGACCCGTAAATTACAATTACAATTTACTGTAAAAATTAAATATAATCAAATAATCAAACACTGAATTTCCGGTATTTCAAATCAGTATCGATAAATTGAAAATGAAACAAATTAGCGTGACCCCAAATTAAATTAAAATATTTATATACGTTGAAAAATTCTATTATTTAGTCATGCTGTCATCTAACATCGAATCAATGAACTTATTTGAAGCGAGGCCAAGGTAATTAAGTCCGTGATTTATGGCTCACGTGTTCTATCGGCTTTCTTTGTGTTGTTCTCACATTCTTAAACCAATGTATTGACCCCTTTAAATCAGGAAATTGCGACATAATTATTCGATTTTGAACAAATAAAAATGACAAAAATTTCAAGGAGATTGCATCATCTTTATTGTTATGGACAAAGAAGTTTTTGGGGGATCGAATAATATAAATACCGCGGTTTCAGTTGAGATCATCAGTGGTCAGATAAGTTCGCAGTCCAGTCCAGTTTGAGTTAAAGTCTACAGTACCTAATGTCCGAGAAAAATTCGCGAAAAATTTCCTTTATCGCCTCGGAAACAGTCTTTGAAATAGTAACGGAAAATTTTGAAAAAAAGAACAATTAAATTTGTTCAAATATTATGTGCGAGCTCTAAGTAATCAAAATAATTAAATTAGATTAGTTTTGTGTTTTATGGACAAAATGTAAGTACTCTATAGTGACAAGATTTATTTTGACTATAAATGATGAACATGACCTTGTGTGATTAAACTTTGAACTTTAATGCCTAAAAACTTGAGTGATTTTGACTAGTAAAACTTTTTGACTTTATAAATGATGAATGACTATGAAGTGAATTAACTTTGGAACTTTATTGCATAAATAGTAATACTCGAGTGTTTCGACTATGGAACATTATTGCATAACTTTAATTGCCTTCAGATATAATGACATTCTAATTTAATTTTGCAATGAAAATATGAAGGGAATTTATAATGCACTTAACAATTATCGATTTTGAGTAGGGATTATTAAAGAATTTTGAATTGGATTGTCCAATTGAAGTTTTAGGGCTATAGTAACGAACTAATGAGAATTTAAATAATTTTGTATGTTGGCTAGGATTCGAAAAATAGTAATTGTTCTGATTAAATTGATAAAAAGTTTTTGTTTGAAAATTGTTGTTCATGTTGTAACATTGATGATAAAGTGCTGATATTTTGAATTAGTGTTTTATTTTTCATGTAGAAATTATTGTAAGGTTTTATAAGAATAAGTTAGTAATACCTAAATTAATAAACAAATAATTATTTTGATTTTTGTATAAGCAGACAGTAAAGGACTTAAGAATTTTTAAGAATTTATAGAAATAGGTGAAGAGTTTAATAGGAATGAATCGGAAGTGTTGAAATAAATAAACTTATAAGTTATTAGGAATAGTAGGAATAGGGCGTTTATTTATTTGTATGGATATTTCCCGGTCCGTAATAATAACATTTGAACGGATGTGAAGTAATTGAATTTAGAAAAATAAATGAGGCTGTCAGAATTGAAAGATATTTTGTTTATTTAAATTTTTGGTTTTATGTGTAGTAAAATATAATTTAGTAAACCTCAATAGTTCGTTTCTCTCTTTTGCGAATAGAACCCTCCTCAATTTCATAGGTAGCAGCTCCAAGGAAATAAACACCATCAATATACCGCTCGCCATTTACCATCTAACCAATTACATAGAGAACTTGCTGCCTTTTGCTACACTTTTCCAAAGTGTTTACGATAGTAGTTACAGCAGTATTGTTTTCATCAACTTTTAAAATAGCTTTTGCTAAGTAAACTCCTTCTAAGATTACTGCATCGCAACATTAGCCTTCTTTTACTTGGTTACCTAGTATGTTCAAATTTCTAAGCTCGTTTAATAATTTAATTTTATCCGCAACAAATTCAAGGAAAAATCAATAATCTGCCTCTTTATAATTAGCTTCTATTATAGAATACTGCTTAAAATCCACCAAGAAAAGTTCAAATTGACTTCTTGTTTTTGTTCAACAAACATTCTAGGTTATACATCGCACGTACACGCTTTCAATAGGGTTTATCATCTCTTAAATTTTGACGTAAGAGAGTCATAATTTAGCTTACCGACTTTTGTTGAAAACTTTCTTTTTTAGTTTTGATAAGTTTGTGAAAACGCTGTCTCTTTAAATAATACATAATATCTTAAATCAGATAATAAGCTAGCCAATGAAAAAGGATACAATTATTTTTAGGTTTTGTTCGAAGGGTCATCATAGAGGAAAATTTCTATACTTATAGTTACTATACTCAAAAATTCTCCTTAAAGTTTTTAATTAATTGAAAAAGACAAATCTTATCCTCTTTTCAAAAAAAAGCATTCCTCAAATGATTAACGAGGAGTTTTGAAACAGGCCTAAATCAATTCAGAAAAATCTTTTGAGTCTACACATTTTTGTTTTCCCATTCGACCCAATTTAATCAATCGGCATGTCTTAAGAAATGCGGGTTACGAACTGGATGGAAGGAGCATTAAATGATATAGCTTCGAGGATCCTTTTTGGGAAAGACTTAGTCAGAATTATACCCATTTGTAATGACGTCATTTTTGTTTATCTTTGTTTAGTACCATACATATTCCAAACAGTGTTGACAGCAATTTTTTAAAAAAGGGGGTGAGTTATATCAACCATTTTCCACGCTAATTAATAATCAAATTTCAATTTTTTATATGCTTTAATATACCCCTTTCCACAATGGTTTTTTAAATACATTGTTGTAAAGGAAGCATCAAGTTGCTATATCGGCATTGAATTCTTATATTAGCCAGCGAAGACCCATAAGGAACGTTAATTTTTTTCAAGCTCTTGCTGTAGCAACTTGATCCACCTATTTTTTTTTGTCACCTCTCTATTTTAATCAATAAATAAATGTTTTTTAAAATACAGGTTTGTGAATCGAATAATCGAAAATATAATTAGCGCAGTCGTACGGATACTCAGAGTGCTTAAGTTTCGGGAAAGTCGATACAGTCATAATCCGTCGCGAAAATTTTAAAAGACTGAAGGAAATTCGAAAAAGTCTATTCTCCAGGAAAGTGGAATTTGGATTATCGATGCTGCTATTAAAAGTTCCAGTGGCCCAATTCTTTACAAATATCGCATACGAAATTTGATTCGAAGCAATATAAATTGAACGAAGAGCGTTCAAAATCATATCAAATTTCGTATGCGATATTTTTCAAGAATTGGCCTCCTGATACCGTCCACTTCGAATTGGTTAACTAAGTAAAAGGAATAACAAGAAACAACGTGTGAAGAGAGACTACTGTTATTAACCTCGTGCCTAGTAAGTACACACTTACTCTTCAAACATTTTGTAATTGGTGTTCCATAATTGAGATTTTTGGATTTTTGATCTTTTGTAATTCCAAAACGGTTTGCTGAAAAGACTGAAATCAAAAATAAAAAAGTAACTAAGAATTTACAAACCCACCACAATAATAGTTATTTGCATATCAGGGCCGCGAAATGCCTTTTTAGCGTACCTAGAGAAAAGTTATCGACGACTTCGACGAGGCCGCTTGCGGCCGAGGCAAGATAATCTCGAGGACACTAAAAAGTATACACACTATTTATTGTGCAACTATAAAAATTATGTAAAGTTATAGAAAAACTGTATGAATTTGACAAGGATTTGACACATTTTGCTCGTAAGGTGTAGCCTGTGTGGCAGCCGCGAAAGCTCATTTCGCGGACGGTTGCACAAAAACATTTTTAAAGAAACCGCAACCCATGAGACTGGTTAATTAATTTTTTCTCCAAACGTCAAAACAACGCCACTTTGTAATCACAAATTACCCTATAAAGTCACTACGTATTAATCATTTGAACTCAGAGGAATTTGATGCTAACATGTAATTAAAGCTTTTCCTAAAATTTTCCACAAGCCAAATGAAAAGTTGACATTCACCAATCAAGTCCATAGATCAAGTCAAACATGAAATTAGAAGAACAGACGAAATACCAGTGCACACGAAAACATATAGTAGGTATCCACATGTGCATAAACAAGAAGTAAATTCTCAAATAAAGAAAATGTTAGAAGATAACATAATCAGAGCATCCTGTAGTGTCCCCTGTGTGGATAGTACCTAAGAAAGAAGATGCCGCAGGCATACAAAAATGGAGAATCGTCGCTGATTATCGAAAGATAAACGAAAAAACTATTGATAGATATCCATTACCTAATCTAATATCAGTGATATATTAGACCGACTTTGTCGTAGTAATTATTTTACGTCACTAGATTTAGCCTCTGGCTTTCATCAAGTTGAGATGCATGAAAATTCGATACACAAGACCGCATTTGATGTTGAAAATGGTCATTTCGAATTTGACAGCAGAATGCCCTTTCGATTAAGGAACGTCCCAGCAACCTTTCAAAGAGTGATGGATAATGTATTACTACGATTACAGAATAGAATATGTCTAGTATACATGGATGATATAATAATTTTTTCCACTTCACTTCATTAACATGTGAAAAATTTGAAGAAAGTATTTGAGAGACTTGAGAAATTTAATTTAAAGATACAATTAGTCAAATCAGAATTCCTACTCAAGGCAGTCGAACTCTTAGGACATGCAATCACGACAAATGAAATAAAACCTAATCCAAAAAAATAATGGCAATTAAAAAGTTCCCGAAACCAAAGACGGTGAAAAAATAATAGTTATTTATGATATAAGTGTTAAAAGTACATTTTTAAGGCACGCATGTGAAAGTTTGCAGAATGAGCGAAGCGAATTCTACAATTCACATAAGTGCCTTAAAAATACTTTTAACACAAATATCATACAATATTTTTTCTACAAACGGCAATAAAAAGCAATAACCACTAACAAATTGGATTTTTAAATGAATAATAAATTGGAAGCATCTTTCCTACATAAAATTCTTGAATTTGACATTTGTCAAAAAATCCATACAACCTACACCTTGTTTCACAGGTAACGAAATGTCTTGTCAGTTCCTTGAAAGTCTGTCGTGGTCAGGAATGCTTTTTGCTAAAAATGCAACAAAATACAGAAGAAAAAGAGTGTTGCATCGATCCTTCGAAAAATATAGATGAGGCGGCCAATCGGGCTACCTCAGTTGTTCAAATTTCACCATTAATATCAATGTAAATAACAGAAAATACAAACTTTTTTTGACGTCCGCTCTCAAAATTTGATGTTTCACTTTTAACACTAGTGCTATAAAGACTTTATGGCACTAGTGCGATAAAGTAACATTTTTAATGCTTCGGGGCGGTGTTAAAAATTGCATTTTTAACACGTTTGTAGAAAAAATTCCTTTATCTACAAGCGTTTGGTTATGACGTTTTTACATAACCATTTTTCTAGTATTTGAGTTATATCATGTCCGGCCCTAACTTCAAGCTCTTCAAGGCATTGGGTAAACATCTTACAATATTTCAAGCCGAACTGCTTGCCATAGATATATGTGCACAAGAGTGTCTTAACCAAAGCCTCAAAAGAAAACACATCTTCATACTATCGGACAGCCAAGCTGCCTTAAAAGCCCTGAGGGCTTTCAAATGCACGTCAAAACTAGTCTGGGAGTGTAAACAGACCCTAAAAACACTAGCGACACATAACCAGGTAACGCTGATGTGGCTGCCTGGTCATCGGGGCATAGAAGGAAACGAAGAGGCAGATGGCCTCGCAAAGGAAGGGGCCTCAACACCATACCATGGACCAGAGCCCTACTGTGGCTTAATGAAAAGCCACATCATAGACGAACTCAACAAATGGGAGAAAGACCAACTGTCATCATATTGGAGGCACACACCGGGACTCAGACAGTCAAAAATGATTATTACCCTTTCAGCAAAAAGAGCTGAACAGCTCCTAAGTATGAGCAGACCAGACATCAGATTGGTGGTGGTGTTGATTTCTTTAAAATAATGAGAGTGCACTGTATTGATATATTTACATTTATTTACACACACGACTATTTACACTATTTACAATTTGCATTTTCTCGTTTTTGTTTACGTTTTTAGACTTATAGAGTCTGTAAAAATGGTCATATAGGACCTGCCCAGAATTATCTGGTGCGCCCGGTGAGGTTCGATTCGACACTGACTGTTCCCGTTGGTTCACTCGCGTAGATGCCGGAAGCCACTTTACCAAAAACTTTGACAAGTGATTTTTGACACTGTTTGACACATACGCGCACACTTCCGGTGCATACCGGGAAAATTAAAATTTGAATTTTAAATTTACTGTTGGAATATTGTTTCCAACATGCTCGCGGCCAAGAAAGATTCTTAAAATTATTACAAATACTACAACATTGTAAACTTAAATTAAACGAGAGTAAAATATATGTGCATCGTTGCACAAAATAATTAAGCGATATAGCACTTATTAAATGGCTTATAGAGCCTCAAAAATTTGACCTATAGAGTCAAGTTATTACATATTTTATGAAACTATTATAGGTACATAGATTATGGGTAGCTTATAGAGCTTAAAAATTTGACATGGGTAGCTTATAGAGCTTAAAGGCTTGACTTATAGAGCCAAGTTATTATTTTATATAACTTAATAAGTTATACATAAATTATAGACAGCTTATAGAGCTTAAAGGCTTGATTTATAGAATCAAGTTATTATTTTATGTAACTTAATAAGTTATACATAAATTATTGATAGCTTATAGAGCTTAAAGGCTTGATTTATAGAATCAAGTTATTATTTTATATAACTTAGAAAGTTATACATAAATTATAGACAGCTTATAGAGCTTAAAGTTTTGACTTATAGAGTCAAATACTTCTAGATATTGCTAGAAATTATTCTACAAAAAATATTTAGTAATGGCGACTTGAAATTTGTATTTACAAAATGTACAAATATTATAAAAAGTATTAAGAACCTAAACTATCTGAGGCAACTTAAGATCTAGGTATCTACAAAAATGTACAATTTTATGGACAATAGTAAAAACCTTAAGTATCTAACTATATAAATATATATAAATATGTATAAAATTGACATTGAGTCACAAGTCACTCGATGGGTAAGACGGCGATTTTTGTTACCGACCTTAAATAGTTACCTGTTCGTGTTCGAACTTCAACGACTCGAACTTTGCCATCTTTCCCAGGTATTGTTCTTGTGATTCTGGCAATCGGCCATTGAAGAGAGGGTACATTATCCTCCTTCAGCAAAACTAAAAGCCCTTCCTTTAGGTTAGGGACCGAGTGTTGCCACTTAGGCCTACTCTGAAGCTGCGCTAAATAATCTTTGTGCCACCGCTTCCAGAAGTGTTGCTTCACCTGAGTAGCCATATTCCAAAATGACAACCTATTTTCCGGAATTTCAGTCAAATCTTTTTCAGGAAAGCTTGTTATAGCCGAACCGGTTAAAAAATGAACTGGCGTCAAGTATTCTAAATCGAAAGGATCGTTTGTTAATTGTGTTAGTGGCCTAGAATTTAAAATTCCTTCCACTTGGACTACTAGAGTGTTTAATTGCTCGTAGGTCAATCTGCGCTCTCCCATTGTTCTCTTAAGGTGGTGCTTGGCACTCTTGACCCCGGCTTCCCAGAGACCCCCAAATACTGGCGAGTAGCTAGGAATAAACCTAAAAACGATTCTTTCATTTGCAACAAAATGTATTATTTTATTTCTGCTTTCAGATTCGAAAACCCGGTTAAGTTCATCTAATTTGTTCTTTGCGCCTTTAAACGTTCCGCCATTGTCGCAAAAAACCTGTGAGGGTTTCCCTCTTCTAAATATAAATCTTTTGAAGGCCTCTAGGAAGTTATCGGTTGTCAAGTCCGACAAGACTTCCATGTGTATTGCCTTAACTGAAAAGCATATAAAAAGCGCAATATAAGATTTAGTTATTATAGGTTTTCTAATTCTTGACTGTTTAGTATAAAAGAGTCCGCAAAAGTCAATACCAACATTTTGAAATACTCTTGCAGGGTTAACTCTATCGCGAGGTAACGAGCCCATAAGCTGTTGCGAACAACGAGCTTTACTTTTAAAACAAATCACGCATTTGTGTATATTTTTCTTGACTTCTCTGACACCATTTATTATCCAAAAATATTCATTAATAAATTCACAATATTTTTTGTGTAGTTCAGGATTATTTTTGAATCGTTTTTCGAGGTTTTCGAATCGTTTCAAAGCTACCGAGAAAGAATCTCCTAGATTTAAATCCTCAATATTTCTTTTCAAAGGTAAGTACACTTCAAATTTATTATTTATTTTAGACACAGTATTTTTAAAAATGTTTCCGCAAGCTTCTTGCTCACTAGAATACTCATTATACTAAAGGTACTTTTTCTGTTTTGAAATTAATTCTTCCATTTTAGGTTCGTTATCAACAATACAATGAAATGAAGCTACAGCTAAACTGGACTGGATATTTTTCGAGTTGCTAGGTATGGAACCACTTACAACATAGCCCAGGTAAGTATTTTGCAAAATTAATCCATTTTTCCTCAAAAATATTTTTTCAGGTAACAAAATATCAAAAAATATATTCGCTCCCAAAAGAATTTGTATCGCATTTGGTTTATTGAATTCTAAATCAGAAAGTTTTATGTTTTTTGGAAAGTTAATAGAATTTTTACTAAATTCAAATTGTGGCAAAATGCCTGTTATCTCATCTAGCGCAGGAGACATTTATTTTATAGTTTTGAACACAAGAACTAAGTGTTACGTCAATTGACTTTTTTATGTTCGTTGAATTATTCGAGACACCTATAATATTTAAATTGTTTGAAAACGTTTTATAACCTAGTTTATTAGCTAAATCTGTGACTATAAAAGACACTTGTGATCCGCTATCAATTAACCCACGAACAATCAAACACTCTCCATTACTAGTAAAAACCTTTACCTTTATTGTAGGCAGTAAAACCGAATCAAAATTTCCATCCGAGTAGCAATGTTTTGAATGTGCTGTTGCAGCACTGCTACAAAACTGGTCTTGGTCTATATCTGTGTTAATATTATTTTTGTTTTCTTCTTTTCTAGATCTATCTAAGTGTAACAAAGAGTTATGATTTTTATGGCAATAATTACATTTGAAAGAATATTTACAAGTTCCATTATGGCTATTTAGACACATTTTGCATCTTTTACTTTTGTCAATAAAGGAAACTCTATCACCAACTGGTTTTGATTTAAAAAATACACAACTGTAAAGTTTGTGACCTGTATTTTGGCAAAACGGATACTTATTATGGTTATTATTATAATTTGAACTAGTACTTACATGGCTGTAATTTGCATTTTTATTATGGTGAGCTACTTTATTTTCAGGTAGAGCAACAGCTTCGAGAGCAGCAGCTCTATTTTCCAAATAAATAAGAAAATTATCCAATGTGGGCATCTGCAATTGATCCCTATCTATTTGATAAGCCCTATTCGTAAACTGATCGAGCTTTCTTGGAAGTATGCAAATTAAAAGAGCATCCCAAGCCTGCACTGGCTGTTTTAAATTTTTTAATGCACCGAGCTGTTGTCGTATTTTACTAATGAATTCCCTAATGCTATGGGAAGAACTTTTTTGAATGCTAGGAATATCTAGGAGAGCATAAATATGGGAGTTAACTAACAGTGACTCATTATTGTATCTTTTTTGCAATATTTTAAAAGCCTCATCGTAAGAGTCATTTACAATAGGAAGATTATTGATGAGAGCAAATGCTTCACCTTTTAAATAATTTCTTAAATAGTAAAGTTTTTCAACATCACTCAAACTTTTATTTTTATGAATAACTGCTATAAACATGACTAAAAAAGGTTTAAATTCATTTAGGTTTTTTCCATCAAAAGTTGGAATTTCAATATGCGAAAGCTTGGCGGTTGATACATTATTTGCAGAATTCGAGGCAGAATTATTGTTAGATATAGCTAACTGTGGCGAGACTATAGGCTCATTATTTCGATTTGCTGAGATAAACTCATTAATTTCTGCAATTAAATCAAGATAATCTGACTCAAAATCGTCATTAGTTACTGCATTTTTATTAATTAGACCTTTTTCGACTTGTATTTCTATAAAAGTATTATAACATTCATTATAGCTGTTACCTTGCGAGCTTGAAACTTCTCAATTAAAAGATTAGTAACTTCATCGTCCCTATGCTTTAGTAGAAACCTTTGAATTCTTTGCATTGTTTTCGTACACAAATTTTCTCTTTCAATTAATTTTTCCATGTTTTTCTTATTTATAGCCTTGGCTTCGGCCTTAGACATTTTAAAAAATTAGATAATACCAAGATAATACGTAAAATTATTTGGATTGTGCCAATATAAATAAATTATTGTGTTCACTTTAATTTTAATTGCAATAATAAATAAATAGTAAACGTAAATAAGAAATTGTTCAGCTGACTGCCTGACTGGCCGTTGACAGTTGCTTTTGAAATTTAAAATTGGAACAGACTCACCATCTGTTAGCGTAATCTTGAACCTCTGCTACTGCTTACAGCGGTTTTGTTGTCGCTGTAGTTGACTTGAAGATGGCGCGAGTGGAGTGAGCCTGACAGATCCTTATTATTGATTGATCATTCCCGCCAATTTCCGCGCTTTTCATTGGAGGAAAGGAGGAATCCATTTTGTTTTTCTTGCACAAACCATGACGCCACATTGCATTTTGCATTGCACAATATTTTATTATATTTTCACTGAGCCGTTTATAGAAGGCACTTTTGGGCAAGCTCTGGACACTGCAAACAACACATATCACCTTTTTGCTTCATACTTTTCACTTCGCGGCACTTTATCCGGTTACGATTGGACCAAAAAGAATGTTGATTTCTTTAAAATAATGAGAGTGGACTGTATTTATATATTTACATTTATTTACACACACGACTATTTACACTATTTACAATTTGCATTTTCTCGTTTTTGTTTACGTTTTTAGACTTATAGAGTCTGTAAAAATGGTCATATAGGACCTGCCCAGAATTATCTGGTGCTCTCGGTGAGGTTCGATTCGACACTGATTGTTCGCGTTGGTTCACTCGCGTAGATGCCGGAAGCCACTTTACCAAAAACTTTGACAAGTGATTTTTGACACTGTTTGACACATACGCGAACACTTCCGGTGCATACCGGGAAAATTAAAATTTGAATTTTAAATTTACTGTTGGAATATTGTTTCCAACAGGTGGGACTGCTCACAGGACACTGCCCAGTAAAATACCATTTAAGGTTAATGGGCAGAGCGGAAGACGATCTCTGCAGATTCTCCTCAGACGCAATAGAAACCGCAGAGCACCTGCTCTTCGAATGTCCAGCCCAATTCTGCAAGAGGCTCAAATGCCTCGATGGGGCAACACTGTCACCAGGGCCAACTGACACCCAGGAAAATAGCTTCCTTCGGCAGAAGTCTACGCTTCCTGGAGACAAATTAAGATGTAGAGTCACGCACAGAATACCTGCAAAGGTAGCAGTGCTGAGCGGCTGAAAAGCCGAAACGACTCCCCCGAAATCTACAATCTACAATCTATGTCATGAGACTCATAACACAACTAGTGGTGTTATAGACTAGGTTATGAATTCATAACACAACTAGTGGTGTTATGGACGAGGTTATGAGTCTATAACACAACTATTTTTGGTGATTTGACAAATGTCAAAAGTAAACCTGTAAAGGTAAAATAAAGGTAGACAACTACTAATAAACGAAAATAATTTAAGAAACAATCTTGTTTTTTGCTTTGTAGATAAAACGTTGTACATAACACGTGCGTTTAAACATGACTACAAAACTCGTGTGATTAGAACGACTCGGTCTACGACCTCGTCGTTCTAATCTTTCACACTCGTTATTGTAATCATGTTCATAAACGCCCTTTTAATGTAAATAACTAGTAAGCAATAAAATGCCCTGGAAACCAAAATTTTCTTTGTACTCTCAGAAAAAAAAAATATTCCTTAACATTCCTAATATCATTTGCCAAGTTGTTTTACATTTTCACGCTTTCATACATGCATAATAGAGTTTTTTGTCAATGCCAATCTAGGTATAGATAGGTATAGGCAAGTTGTTATGCCTCAGGTTGTACTGTACTTCATCTCTTTCGAACCCCTTTTTAAATATTAAGCATACAGTCTCCAATATAAAGATACACGGAACCGTTAGGATTTCATGCTTGATAAAAAGAGGCTTACAGCTCGCCCTGCATCCAACCTGGCAAGGATATCTCAAGGCTCTTTTTTGTAGAACAAAAACCGATTGAATAGCGCTTTGTGTTGAATATCCCCAGAACGCTATGCCATATCTCAAATGAGATTCAATTAGGGCATGGTAGGATGTCTTAGCTGAAAGCTTTCCTAGTTCATGGACTATTAAATTTGAGTTTCGAATCTATGTGGAGTCCCAGAAATTTCACTAGATCTTTTCCTTCCAGACTATTGTCGCAGAGTGTGATTCCGACAAGGGAGCACTTGAATAAAAGTGTGTTTGTTTTTTTTTCACATGAAACACAAGACAGTAAGCATCGCACCACTTTCCAACCCTACACAAATCCTTCTCTATTATGTTGGCCAAAACATTGTCAGCTTTATGTTTCCAAAGAATTGTGGTGTCATCTGCAAAAATTACAAATACCCCCAGTATCGACAGCCCGGCTAGATCATTCACGTAAATTAAAAATAAAATAGGCCCAAGAACAGACCCCTGCGGATCTCCATGTGTCAACTTTGAAGTTTCTGAATCTTCATAATCTGATGATCTGATAAATTGACGTCGTCCCGCAAGGTATGACTCAAACCACTTCAATTCTGTTCCCCTAATGCCATAATGACCCATCTTGCGCAGCAGTATTTTGTGATTTACACAATAAAATGCTTTGGAAAAATCACAAAACACCGCCGCTGCCTTTTCGCCATCATTTAACCCAAAAAACAGTAAAATCTCTAAAAAGGAGAAAATAGCATCTTGTGTACCCCTTTGCTCTTGAAAGCCAAACTGTTCAGGACTAAGGATATTGTTATTACCAAGAAATTCTACCAATCTTGCTTTAGCAACTTTTTCTATAATCTTTGAAAGGCTAGCATAGATATGGGTCGGTAGTTAGGGGGGTGTTGATCATCACCGCCTTTAAAGATAAAAATAACAATAGCCCGTTTCAGGCAATCCGGAAATTGACCCACTTCAAAAGAATGATTAATACAATCTACAAGAGTTGCAAGTGCATCTTCCGGCAAGCACTTAAACAGCCTTAGCGATAAGCCATCCACTCCTGATGAATTTTGTTTTTAAATGCTTCTAATAATGTTTTTTATTTCTGCAATGCTAGTAGGGGTTAACCTGAAATGTTCTGATGTGAAGGGTGGTGAAAAACTTAGCGGATCTGTGTTCGGTTTTAAGTTGCTTCTCCATTTACTCGCCACTTTGCAATAGAAGCTGTTGAGATCTGACGTCTGACGGAGTAACACTTAGGTACTTTGCTTGAGGTTTTTGATTTTTCATTTACTATTTTTCAATATTCTCTATCGGAATTATTCGCTTTATTTATTGTTTGCTGGTAGTAAATTTTCTTTGCTGCTCGGATAATTTTTTTATAAGTTTTGCGATACAAAGCAAAATAGTTGTTAAACCATTCAGATTCAGATTTAGCAAATGTTTTTATGGTGTGTAAGGATCGAAGGTTTTTACCAGAAATTTTTATTGCTTTTGTAATCTATCATTTTGTAGGTATGATATTTATTTTACGCGAAGGAAAACTTTCCCTGGAAAAGTTCACCATTCGCTTTTGAAAAAGTGCCATTGGATCGGTCGAATCCTTTCTGAATGTTCTGAAGTTTGTGGTACTAAATATTCTGGGTTTCTTTGGAATTCTTTTTTGGTCTTCGTGATAAAGTACTATTTCCGCCGCTTCGTGATCTAAAATTCCTGAAGGAATTGCGTTAAAGATTGAATCAGTCTGCTCAATATTAAGTAATACAGATATAGTCGATTGTTTTTGCTGAATTGCTGAATTCTTAGTTCGAAATGGCGCATGAAAATCAAATAAATCCAACATTTTATTGTTAAAAAATAGCACCATATCGTTGACATTTTCCAGACTATATATATGATGCCAATTAACTGTGTAAAGATCTGAAATAAGATTATGATAATTGAGTTTGGAAAAATCTCTATAAGTTCGAAAAACAGGTTCCCGCTTACCCTTCTTCAACCTCAAATCACAGGCCACCATGTGATGATCTGATATCCCATCCATAGGGCGCACCTGAACCCCTGCAACTATATCGCGAGAGGACGAAACTAGTATGTCTAATAATGTACTGGAAGAGTCTGTAACTCGAGTGGGCTCCATTATCAACTGAGATAATCCATATTTAGACAGTAAACTATTTAGCAATTTGAAGCTGTCGCCGTTAGAATTCAGAAAATCAATGTTGAAATCAGCCCCAAACAACAAGCAGTCATACTCAGGAATGAGCTCTATCAATGAGCTTTCCAACTCTTCCAAACACCGACCAACATTTTCCTTAGGAGGTCTATAGAGAGTACCAAAACAGATATTTTTCCTAGAGATTTTAAATTCTATCCAAAGTTGTTCTAATTCACCATGTCCAAATCGATTGATTATTTTATACTTGATATTATTACGAATGTAGAAAGCAACTCCCCCTCCTCTACCCAGCCTGTCATTTCTGACCAGATCATATCCTGGAATAGCAACACCATAACTAGGAAATCCATCGGAAAGCCAAGTTTCAGATAAACCCACAACATCCAAAGAATTACCAGTAACAACCTCCGCGAAAAGGTCGAAGCCTGTGCAAAGAGACCTCACATTAAAGTGCGATACATTTAAATTTGCCATAACACTTTTTTGCCTACTCCCTATTCAAAATAACTAGTTTTCAATTCAAACAAAATAAAATAAAAATTATCATACACTTGTACCTAAACAATGTCTAATTTTAGGAATGTCTCGATATCTCTATTAGACCGCCCCATACAATAATTTATTTTAATAAGATAATTCATTATAATCCTATTTTTAGATTCCACAATTCAATCAATTTCCAAAGTAAATAATAATAATCAATAAATAATGTATATTTGCGAGCGATGTTTTCTTCATAAAAAAAAAATAATTATTGCCCAGTTTACAGTTCGAGACGCATATACCTACAGAAATAAATACCACTTTTTGTCCTTTTTTGCTGGTGAGAATATCCACTACAATTTAGCTAGTTCGACCAGGTCGATTTAGTCATCCGGATTCCTATTCATCGGTCCCAATAAGTGGCCTATCTATAAATCAGTTTTTTGTGACACAATCCGTTTAGTTCCCAATTCTTCATTCCAGATATAGATTTTACCACCCGTAGACCATGCTTTATTCTTTCCATACTTCTTCTTAGCCGCTTTCAAAAGATCATATCTATATGGGGTGAGATCTTCAAAAATAGAATATTTTGAGTTTTTAAGTACCTTTTTAGCATTCAAGACCTCATTTCGTTTTAGATTTTGTACAAAGCCTACTAAAACATTTTTTGGCTCGTAATTACCAACTTGAAAAGCATAATCGATATCTCGGACACTACAATCAACTTTTAGTCTACTCTTTATGAATGTAACAACGCTGTCGTATATAGTTTCATTCTCGGAGAGAATGAGGCCATTAATTCTCAAGGAGTTTCTTTTAACATATTGATCCATAGCTTCATTTCTCTCCTCCAGTTTCTTTACTGCCAACGAATTATTGCCAACAGATATATTCGTAGCTCTCAGAATGTTATGAATCTCACCAAATTTATTATTAATTTCTTCCATTGTGTTATCCAGTTTTTTCTCCAATCTCTGAACAACAGATTCGCACACTTTCTTGATTAGCTTTTCAGTCTCCGTCTCCTCGGCAGGCTTAATTTTAGGAGGCATCACAACGACTTGATAGGCACGGAACAAATATAGTTGACTAACAACTGATAACCTTTAATTACTCGTTTAGTTCAAATACCTCCACTTTGATTTTTCTAGTGTGCACGTTTTACATCACAATTTAACTACCGGCGAAAATTCTACTTTCTTCTGCGGAAAAAAACCTCAAAATTTGACTATTTTAACGGAGCTCGGCAAAACGCGTGCTTACAGCAAAAACATCACCTTGGGGCAAATCTCCTGCTAGAATTAACTTTGAGGATTCTGGAAATCTAGACAGTAACGTTTCCAATAATTCCAAAAATTGGAAGGGGTTGCCTGAAGGAGGACGGTACGCACAAATTATATAAACATTCAGCTTTTAAATTTCTAATATTGAAAATTCAAATTTATTTTGTATAATAAGGTCATTGTAAATATTCAAACTCTCAACGTCGGAGTTATTTATAAATGTGTAAACACCATTGTGCCTCCATAACCGCCTTCTCAACAAAACTTTGAAATAATTCTATAATCAGGAATAAAAAAACAAATCTCGTCCTGTAAGTTTTTTTTTTTACTGTGATCAAAGCCCTAACGAATGAGCTTCCGCAGCAAGACTCCATGATCCACGCAATCTAAAGTATTCGAAAAATCACAGAATGTTGCTGTAATCGACTTTCCGCCATTTGTATTAGGATCATTAGCGCGGACAACCTTAGCAACGAAAAAATATAGCATCATCAAATCATCAGTACTTTTGCTCGGGATGAAGTCGCATTGAACACAAAGTGGTCTGTGACTGTGACTGCCATCACTCTCCGTTCAAAAATGTTTATCAATTATTTTTGAGATTGTTAGAAAAAAAAAAATGGGTCTAAAACTAGAGGGATAAACAGAGCCCCCTCCCTCATACAGTGGAATCACCACTCCTTGCTCAAGATATTGAGGGAGCTCTCCAGCGACAAAAGGAAAATTAATAGCTTGTACTCTATGTTTAAGCTGCCTTAAAAATCTGGCAAGTTTTCCAGTTTTTTGAGCGAACTGTCTTGTACGCGTTCAAGTCAAACCACAAACAATTATTTTATTGCGAAGCATTCTGGTCCATGTATAAACAACAGTTTAAGGCGGAGTATCCTGATACATACATGTAGATATAATCTAAGGATATAAACGACAGCGTGAGGCCGTTGCTAGTGCTAATAACAGAGGATGAACTGCAGGAGGCAATATGCAGTTGTAGGTGCCTGTAGGCGGAATTCGATATACTTGTGATGTTTGTATTTAACACTGTAAGTCAAGTCGGAAGTACTTTTGCAAATAATAGGGACCGGAAACGGAAAACCATTAAAGTAGATAAATATTGATTTCTTCTCTTTTCAGTTTTTTTCTGTAAGATATTACTCTTGAGTTTGATTGAACCTGACGTAATATAAAATTACTTGATTTATTACTGCCAAACTGATACGCATTTTTTCTATAATTTATTGCGGAAGTAGAGCAAACAATCCATATATCAATTACGATAATTCGTAGCGGTTTACACAATTATGTTTGCTTTTGCGATAAAGTTACCAATCGATTCTGATACTCGTCATAATTAACGATTGTTGTTTTTTTTTGCCATTAATCAAATGAAACGCGCTCCACTTGTGGGTTTATCTAATTTTAGCTTGTGTGCTTGTTTATTTTGCGAATTTGGTTATTATTACTTTTTTTTAATAAAAATCTGTTTTTATCGTTACATTTTCATTGAATAGTCTTTCTCTCTTAGAAATATAATATTTACAATTGTGCTTCATTTATTTTAACCTAAATTTTCATTCAGGTCATCGAAGTTTTCAATTAAAAAATGCTATTCATGCAAATAAAATTCTTTGTTTTGTTCAGGTTTGAAATTAAAAATTGCAACAAGTTTAATAATAGCGTCAACTCCGGATGTAAATTCTAATCGCCATTTTCTCAGTCATTATGAATGTTTTAATCAATCTTTTCCTTTGTATAGTTTCTTAGGCTACTCGAATCCATTATGCATAAATTAGGCATTACGCCCTTATACTAATTAATTATTCATTTAGTAAAACCAATTTGATAAAATTTTAATTGCGGTAGGTAATCCACAAAATTAATAACGTGATTCCGAAAAGTCGCTATGCAAACAAAAACTTGTATTTGCGTTTCCTAGTATCTGGAAATTACATTTCGCAAATCGAATTAAATGCCTATTTTTAAACTTTGAGCCCGGCCAGTATGTGAATTTGATTAAAACTAATTTATATATAAATGGAGAGGACAGTAAAAACAAAAATTTGGAACGGAATTACCAAACGAGAGCATCAAACTGAAAACGAAAATTGGAATTGGAAAAGTCAAAAGGGAAATTCAAGATAAGACGAGGATCGCACTGACAGAAGAACAACAAGCTTTCTAGCAAGGAAGGGAGCTAGGCTAGGTCAGCTAGGGGATAAAGTGCAGTTGAAGATATACCCAAGAGAGCTTGAAGGATAATGTGGCGTCCGCCAGGCTGTCAAGAATCTCAGGCATTCGCTGTCGAATATCCTAGAATCTAGCGAATTATTCTACTTTAATCGGGAAAATAAGATTATCGTGTGTATTCTAGATTTTACAGGAATAGATTTAGGGATATATATAAAGGCAGCTATTGCTTTGTAGTTTAAGTTTCAGTTCTACTGTGATACGATTTAAATATTGATTATTGTTGTAAAGAGTTTAATTGTTTAGTTTGTTATTAAATTAATTAGTTTCAGAGTGTATTGTTACGTGGAATAAATTATTGCTGTGTTAATTGGCCTTTGATTTTTGGAATAAACGACCCAAGATTTCTGTCAGGCAATCCAAAGCCGTGACAATTGGTGTCAGAAGTGAACATAGAGGACTGTGGAGTGAGGTCCGATTGCGGAGTGGTTCGGGGACACTAGTTTAGTGTGAAAAGTGAACACTAAGTGGACACTGGGACAGTTAGTCAGTGCAAACAGTGACAATCACAAAAAGAGATCTAACCGATCGTGTAAATTACCCCGGAAGTGACTCTATACCCGATTTTGACTTTGATAGTGAATCTTCGAGTGAGTTCTAGAAAATTCTATTTGGAAACCAAGAGAAATATCGAATTTGTGATTTCGCCGACGTATTCGGAATATCAATCGTCATCCAGAAAAAGTTTTTCGGGGAGTTTCGGGAAAATTCTAGAACATTCTATTTGGAAATCAAGAAATTGTGACTTCACCGACATGTTTGCTGTATCAGTCGACATCTAGAAAAGAAATTTCAAGAAAATTCTAGAGCATTCTATTCGACAATAAAGCAAGTTATCCAATTTGTGACTTCACCGGCGTGTTTGGAACTTCGAGCAAAGACCAAAAAAAGATATTTGAAAAACGTTGGAGGGAAATTTTGTATATGCCTATCACAAGACAACAAGTAAAAATGGACGAACAAAAAGTTGAAGAACTTCTGCGCGAAATGTTAGAACTTCAAGAAACCAAACAACAACAAGAAAAACAAGACGAAGAAGCCAGACGACAACAAGAAAAACAAGACGAAGAAGCCGGACGACAACAAGAAAAACAAGATGAAGAAGCCAGACGACAAAAAGAAAAACAAGAAGAAGAAGCTAGACGACAACAAGAAAAGGCTAAACGACAACAAGAGAAACAAGACGAAGATGCCAGACGACAAAAAGAAAAACAAGAAGAAGAAGCTAGACGACAACAAGAAGAGGCTAGGCGACAACAAGAAGAAGCCACGCGACAACAAGAACGGCAAGAAGACCTTGGAAAACTGCAGAAGATATTCCAAGCTATACAAGGAACTGTCGCTAACCTATACCAGAAGATTGAACAAGTTAAAGACGATGTGCAAGAAGTTAAACACGACGTTCAGGAAGTGAAAGCTGAAGTCAAAACCGATGTTCAAGAAGGTAAAGACGATGTTCAGCAATTGAGACAAGAAGTTGAGGACCAAGTTCAAGCAGTTCAAGCACTCGAAGATAAGGTGAATAAATTAGAAATGCAGTCCATTAATCCAGTTAGTGTTGGGGCATTCTCTGGTATGAAGATAAAACCACCAACTTTTGACGGTTCTACATCATGGACCATGTATATCCGACAATTTGAAGCTGCTGCAAATACCAACGGATGGAACGACCAAGAAAAAGCTACAACACTAATAGTGGCGCTACGAGGACCTGCCTTAGACCTTCTTCAGTCCATTCCTTCAGTCTACCAACAGAATTACCAGCATCTAAGTCAGACGTTAGAATTGCGCTTCGGAGATCATTACAGGCAAGAAGTATTTAGAACTCAAGTCAAATCAGGAATTCAAAAACCCGGCGACAGTTTACAAGAATTCGAATCAGAAGTTAAAAGGCTAGTGAGTTTGGCGTTTCCTGCAGTTGGGGAAGACATGCAATAATGGATGGCAGTATCTGCGTTCACTGATGGTATCAGAGATTCCAAAATCCAGGAAAACTTGAGAATGTCTAAGTTCAGACAAAGTAGCGAAGCCCTTGTCCGAGCATTGGAATTGGAGGCAATCTTTGGTGCCTCACGACCCAGAATACGAGCAGTGTCCATTGAGGACCCAAAGGAAAAACAATCATCAAAAGAGGATGGCAGTTTCGAGAACGTTATGAGTAGTTTCATGGAGGAAATAATCAAAATATTACGAGAAGACAGAAAAACGGAAAAGACTCCAGACAAACACCAACACCAAGAAACCGATTAGAATGTTATCGGTGCCATAAGGTTGGACACATTCAACGAGATCGTAGAGTAAGAATGTCCTCTCCATCAAGGGATCGTTTCCAACGCTTTTCGAGATCAAGAGACGCCAGCCCTAATAACAGACAGGGAAACGAGAACTAACCAGTATGGGGGGGAAATGCTGGTTAGTAATGACGAAGCCCCCAGGGTTGTTTACATAAAATCATTGGGCAGTCATTATAGAGGATTGAAATTCGGAGGGCAAATTAATGAAGAATTGAAAACCATCACTTTTGATACGGGTGCTGAAGTTTCCATAATTAGAAAAACATTGGTCAAGTCTCGGGCAATCCAACCGCTCACTAGAAACCTGTCACTACGAACAGTCACGGGCGATTCGGTACCAATTCAAGGAGAAGCTATGGTTGAGCTTACTTTTGGATCTACCACCTTCAGGCACAGAACATTAGTCGCCGATATAGAAGATGATTTTATTTTGGGAATGGATTTGATCGGCCAACATGGTTTCTCTTTTGATCCTTCCATGAACATGCTTAAATTTGGTAACGAAGAAATTGTTCTAACAACACAAGAAGAATCCGAAGCCGTTAAGATCTTGGCCACAACCCCAGTGAGGATTTCTGGAAGTACTGAGAAGATCATTTGCGGAAGATTAGAAACAAACCCTGGGTGCTGCATTGGACTAACACGTAATTTCATTGGAGATAAACCAGAAAGATTTCTTTTTGGAAAGACTCTAGTAAGAACAAATGGAGACATTATGATAAGAATTGCCAATGTTTCTTCCGAAACAGTAAGAATAAAAGAAGGAGACATTATTGGAGCTCTCGAACCAGTTAAGCAAATATCGAACTGTGACCTACCAGATAAGCGACATTTTGTGAAATCCAAATTGGATACAGACACCTTGATGCAGACTTTAGCGAAATCATGGTAACACCTCGATCCAGATAGAGTACAAGAAGCCACAGATTTCATCTTGGAAAAAGCAGACGTATTTGTGATGGACTATCAAACCGGACGGATCAGCTTAATTCAACACAAAATTGATACTGGATTGGCACACCCAATTAGACAACCACCACGACGGCGACGTATGCCAGTAGCTAAGCAACAGGAAGTGTAAAACCAAATTGATAAAATTTTTCAAGAGGAAATCATTGAAGAGTCAAATAGTCCATGGTCTGTGCCAGTAGTTTTGGTTACCAAGAAAGATGGGAGTCTTAGATTTTGTGTGGACTACCGAAAGCTTAATGACGTCACCAAGAAGGACAGCTTCCCTCTGGTGTGAATAGACGATACATTAACAACTCTATCGGGCTCCAAATGGTTTTCCACCTTGGATTTCAAAAGTGGATACTGGCAAGTGGCAATACATGACGATGACAAAGAGAAAACTGCCCTCAGTACCGGAAGCGGGCTATACCAGTTTAATGTAACGCTTTCCGGATTGTGTAATGCTCCAGCTACGTTTGAGCGACTGATGCATCTTGTTTTGCGAGGCCTTACATGGAGAACTTGCCTGGTATATTTGGATGATGTCATGATCATGGGAAATTCGTTCCAAGAACATCTCAATAACCTGAAAGAAGTTTTTGACCGCTTCCGGAATGCCAACTTGAAACTCAATCCAAATAAGTGTTTTCTATTTCAAAAGAAAGTGGAATTCTTAGGTCACGTGGTATCTGAAGATAGCATACAAGTTATGGAAGGAAAAATAGATGCTGCGAGGGACTGGCCAAAACCACGCGACAAACATGAACTTAGGAGTTTTCTAGGATTATGTTCTTATTATCGAAGATTTGTGAAAGGATTCGCCAATATACCTGCTCCGCTTCATCGATTAACAAAAGAAAAATCAACATTCAATTGGACCCAAGAATGCGATTCCGCATTTAGAAAATTGAAAGGAGCATTATGTACGAGCCCAGTGTTGTCCTATCCTGATCAGGAAGGCATGTTGATTTTGGACACAGATGCAAGTAACACCAGTGTTGGAGCTGTCCTTTCACAAATCCAAAATTCACAAGAACATGTCGTGGAGTACTACAGCAGAACCTTATCAAAGCCGGAACGAAATTATTGTGTCACCAGAAGAGAGTTGCTTGCCATAGTAAAAGCATTCCACCATTTTCATAAGTATCTCTACGGACGCAAGTTTCTAATTCGAACAGATCACGCAGCTCTAAAATGGCTTTCAGAAGTTTTAGAAATGAAAACTTCTGAAGGACAGCTTGCTAGATGAATTGAGAAATTGCAGCAATACGATTTCCAACTTAAACATCGACCTGGAAACCTGCATAAAAATGCTGACGGCCTGTCTAGACGGCTATGTAAAGAAGATTGCAAAATGCAAGCATTGTCAAAGAATCGATATACATGAGAAAAACACTAGTCCAACTGTAAAAAGAACGGGCCTGATCGTCGATGACAAATGGACTACCAAACAAATGAGAGAAGATCAGGAGGCAGACCAGGACATCAGGCAAATTCTACATCTTAAAGAAAATGATGAATGTAGGCCAGAATGGAGGGAAGTGTCAAACAAGAGCTTGATTTACACTCTCTGGCCGTAGAAAATGGTTTGCTCAAAAGAGTTTGGGAAAGTGCCGATGGGAAATCCACTAAGAGCCAACTAGTTATCCCAAAAGACCGAGTGGAAGATGTATTAAAAGAAATACACGACGGGACTTCAAGGGCACATTTCGGAGTTAATAAGACTTTGGACATGACATGAAGACGTTAAAAGCTGGTGCCGAAAATGCGACATCTGTGCTATCAGTAAAGGCCCTAAACTAAGATCTCGGGGTCCTATGAAACAGTACAACATCGGTCTTCCATTTGAAAGAATAGCGATAGATGTAACCGGACCGTTCCCAGAGTCAGAGCGTGATAACAAGTACATCAGTAAATGACCAGAAGTTTTCGCTATTCCGAATCAAGAAGCCATCACTGTTGCCCAGGTGCTAGTGGACGAAGTTTTTAGTCGTCATGGTGTGCCACTCGAGTTAAATTCAGATCAAGGACGAAATTTCGAATCTGCCGTCTTCAAGAAAATTTGTGAGACCATGGGAATCCGTAAGACCAGGACAACACCTTTACATCCACAGTCTGATGGCATGGTAGAACGATTTAATAAGACCATAGAGGAACACCTGACAAAAGTGGTCGCAAGGAACCAGCGAGATTGGGACAAGCATTTGCCTCTATTTTTAATGGCTTACAGAGCAGCTGTTCACGAATCAACAGCTGAAAGTCTGACTAGAATAGTTTTTGGAAGGGAACTAAGGTTACCTTGCGATCTGATGTTTGGAGTACCCGAAGAAGAGCGAAAAGAAATTCGAGATTATGCCGACGAAGTAAGGGCACGACTTCTGGGAATACACGAATTTACTCGGGAGCACATTCAGCTGGCCAGTGACCGAATGAAAACCAGATACGACTTGAAAGCCAATTCGGCCGGATTTCAAGTTGTACATCTGGACAGGTTAACGAAATATCATGGGCGTGAAGTTGATCGGGACAATCAACCTTAAGAGGGGAGCGATGTGGCGTCCGCCAGGCTGTCAAGAATCTTAGGCATTCGCTGTCGAATATCCTTGAATCTAGCGAATTATTCTACTTTTATCGGGAAAATAAGATTATCGTGTGTATTCTAGATTTTACAGGAATAGATTTAGGGCATAGGGATTAAAGGCAGCTATTGCTTTGTAGCTTAAGTTTCAGTTCGACTGTGATACGATTTAAATAGTGATTATTGTTGTAAAGAGTTTAATTGTTGAGTTTCTTATTAAAGTAATTAGTGTCAGAGTGTATTGTTACGTGGAATAAATTATTGCTGTGTTGATTGGACTTTGATTTTTGGAATAAACGAAACGAACCCAAGATTTCTGTCAGGCAATCCAAAGCCGTGACAATAAGTTGCGGTCAGTGGTCAGGATTGATGCCTTGAAAAAAGAAAACGAGACCTATGATAGTAAAGTAAAAAAATGTAATTATGAAATATTCAATCTACGTGAAGATCCAAACAAGCTGAATATAACCAAGACAACTTTACTGGGACAAATCAGCACCCAAGCTACTGAGTCTTTGACAAAAGTACCTCGAGTACTCGTCATCGGCTATGACGGCAACCCTAATACCCATGAACTTTCAAGCATAATGAAGAGATTTTTCCCTAAGAACTAAAACTGGTAGTCACCATCTGACACCATCCACCGCATGAATAGACTGGAAAAGATTCAGCATAAACTTCTGGAGTTTCTACTACACAATCAACGTTTTCTATGCTCCACTGTCTTTTATGAAGCCCGGTGGATGTTTTGTGGCATTGAAAATCTAGAATCAGCACGCAGATATATCCTCTTTCTTCTCTTATACAAGTTGCTTAGCAACAAACGAGAACACCAAGTTATTCTTTCGTTTAAGGCGGACCCAGCAGCGGAAGCTCTATATGACGAACATATCACCGAACTACTTACTATGTCAAAAAACTATAAGTTTTACTCTGACTGATGTTTCAAATAGTTCCTTAAAAAAGATTATGAACCAAATTGTTTTTAAGGGATTGACACAGGCTCATATGAAAAAAACAATCAAATGCGTTTACTTAAATTTTTTGAGATAAACATATTCAGCTTTAATGCAGCAAAAAGAGATGGAGGTAGAGTAAAAGCATTTGCTACACTTTATTCATATGGCTACTTTGGTTACTATAACCCTATCACGATATCTCGTTATTATTGTTGACGTACCTAACCCTGATTCAACGTTTGTCTGATTGATAAATGAGATGAATACTAGTCCAACAAGACGTATAATAACGCTGACAAGCAAATGATGATTTTCTCGAGGCTATAAGCCTAAAAACCTAAAAAGGGTTAATTTAGGGTAAAACATATGAATCTCTTGTATCTTTTTTTTTTAATGGCTTTCACAATTCACTTTTGCGAGACACTTTCGACCGATCCTCAATAATATTTTATCCGAAATAATCAAAGCAAAGAAATGTTTAACTTCTATCCACTGAGGGTAAAAAGCACTCCATTTTCTTCTACACGTAGGATGTAACCCATCTTAATTGTTCTCCATTATGTTACTTGTGATTTCCAGCAAGATAGTTCTATTAAAATAACACATAAAAGTGGAGTGGCAAGCTCGGCTTGCTTTAAGACATAAAAGATATGGAAACAGTGGAAATAAAACAATCTTAACGGAATGGGAACGTTTACCGCAAGATAGCGATCCTCGTAACATAACGTGTAGAAAGTATTTTCCGAAAAAAGCAAAAGTTACATTTAAAACAGTCAATTTCGCGCTTTATTAAAATCCACTTCTTATACACACTAAGGCTTATAATAATTAACTATTCTATTATCGTGCATCTAGTTCACTTCAATCAATTTTTGATACTAAAATTCATCAGAGAATTTAGTAGCTAAAATTATTTTCTTTCACAGGAAATTTGAAGTGGAGCTGAGCGTCCACTTTGGAAGAAAAACAAATATTTGCGAAAGCGCTGGAAGCATTTAATGAGTTGCCTTTCCATTAATACACAGCCAGCCTTTGTAGTTAAATTTCCGTTAACTTAAATAAACTTCCGTTTAATGTGGATGGATAGAGCTTCAACATTTTCAGGAATACTCTCATTTGTATTACGTTTCTCGTTTCTCGGATATGTCGTATGGTATTTGGTCTTGAGTTTGTTTCAATATGCATGTAATGACTCTAGATTGAGAGAAAATATAAAATTTTCGAACTGCCAAATATTGCTATCAAATGCATCAGTAGGTATGCCTGAGAGACAAAACTGACTTTGTTGAGATAGAACTTGCCTAGAAAATCATCAATATCGGGAATAGATATCTTGTTCCATAATAAGATATGAAATGATAGGCACAATTTTGTAACTATTATATTCTATAATTTTGAAATATATAGTTAGAAACCGTGATATTCCAACAATCTTAAACGAAAAGTATATAATAGAGAGATTTTGAGCCACATAAATTTTGAAATACGTTACACGCTAAACGATAAACTGAGCAAGCGCAGTCTTTGAAAAATAGCGGATGACATTTAGCCTTTTTTTAGTTTTTGAAGCCAAAACTTGTGAAGGACGTTATACGCTAAACGTTAATGAAAATTTGTGGTTAGGAATTTGAATTTGTGTAACTAGCGTCAAATTTTATGTTGTCTGTTGTTTATGTAATGGCGTTTCCGATTCGTAAATTCAGTGCGGACTGAGTGTATTTGCATCCTCTTAATCGACCTGTAGAAGAAACAGACAGAAATAGAAAAAATTGCACTAGTTCCGCACTAAATCTACCAATCGGAAACGCGATTAGGATGGTTGGGTATTTATTTGTGTTTTGTTTTGTGTAATTATGTATATGCTTTTCACTTATTATTGGCGAACTGGTGTGCCATGGAAATTTGACAGGTTGACCCACGTATAATAATGACATTTGATGACAAATTATTTTTCAAATTTCAGGGTTATGAAACAGAAAGCCGAGTTGCCAGAATGTGGGAAATATCTGAGTAAATTCAAATAGTAAAATTATTCAATTTATTAATTAAACGTAACCATAACAGTCAGCTCAATAGCATAAATATGTTTTTGCAGTAACTTTTTTCCAGGTTTGTTCCAACGGCATTTCTTCTATTTTCATTTTTTTATTTCTTCTTCTTCTGGACGTGCCTATCCCTTATGAATGTCGGCGATCATCGATTATTATGGCGATGTCCACTTAATTCGCAGCAATATGGAAGAGTTGTGGCGAGCTTTTATCAAACAATGTTCTGAGATTTTTCCGTCACGATATTCTTCTTCTTTTTGGTCCTCTCTTTCCAAATATCTTCCTTTGCAGGATCGATTGTTGTCCCATATTTGTTTTATGGCCATTTTTGTGTCGAAGTATACGTTATGTTTAATCAACCATTCCTGCATTTTGTCTTTCTTTGAAGAGAATGCATGTGGTTTATCCTTCTGCTCTGAATGATATGGAGCGTTGTCCATGATTATTACTATTATTCTCTTTAATTATATTCAATGCAGGAATTAGTTGATCAACGACCCATTTTTGGAAGATGTCCGCGTTCATGGTATTGTGGTAGTCTCTGTCATTGTTTCTTGAATCTAGAAAAAAATCGCACCCATCTAAAAACCCAGAACTACTCCCCGCATGCAAAATAGTAAAACGTTTCCCCTCTGACTTAATTTTGGATGGGTTGCATTTCATATCAGATTCGTGTATCCATTGACGAACTTGAGATCCGTTTTGGTAGATCCAAGTTTCATCCAAATACACGAATCTGATATTTTCGTTTGAATGTTTATATTGCAGGTATTTACGCAAAAATGTTATTTTGGCAGCAAGAACATGTTTCTGCTCACATAAAATTTTGCGTCCCTCTACTAATTTAAATTTATATCCCATAGATTTTAAAATTTTATATAAACTTGTTTGCCCTCCCTTAAATTCCAAATTTTGTCAGTAATGTTTGTAATGTAAAATATTCATTTTTAGAATTGTATTTCCAAATTTGTCGTTGTAAATCTTCTTTAAACATTCGGTCCATAATAGTCTCTGCCCTTTTCGGTCGGCCTAAAGGTTTTTTGTTTGTATATTGTCTAGTCAAAATTCTTTGAATAGTCCTGGTTCCCACCTAAAATTTAAGGTAAAATGTTGGTTGGGTAAGAAATGGCTTCACATCTACATTTAAGTTATACCTACCTCAAATATATCTGCAAGTTGGGCTTCAATTGTTCCCTGGAGAGCCTCTGGTTTATTTTTTTTTAATAACCATGACATTTTAATATTTCCCTTTTTTTTCTTCTGAAATTATTTTCGGCATCTTCAATACGAAAGAAATTTGACAATGCCGAATTTTAAAAAATGTCATTAGACTTTGCAGGTACGCAAAATAGTTAGGTACCCTTTATAATATAGCATTATTGAAAAATGCATTGAAAAATGTGTCAAATTTGATTTGCCAGATAGGCCAGAAAATTTTAATACCGCGGCACTTACGAAATTATGTAAACCACACTTAAAACTGTCTGGAATTTGACATATACTGTCATTATTATACAAGGGTCAACCTGCCAAATTTCCATGGCACACCAGTTCGCCAATAATAAGTGAAAAAGGTATACTACACTTCATGAATAACATTGAAAATATAATAAGACGTCGAGATGCTGAAACGTTATCGGTTAATAACGTTCCGTTTATTTCCACATAATTAGCGTAGTACGTTACCGCTTATTAAGCGGGCCGGTTATTTTTTCACTATTGCGCATGAGCAAAATAACCGATAACGTATAACGTTGATCAAATAGCTGGCTTAAAATCTCTCTAATATCTGCATTAAACACGTTAGTGTAGAGAGTATGGAAGTTGAAGAAAAAAAAGTGGAAACCAGCTAAGATCGATGCAAATAGTGGTGCCGCTTGACGAGACTAGACGAGAATTAAGGTTGGTCTCGTCTCGTCTCGATATCTCGACATGAGACCGTGACTTAGTCTCGGTTTCGAGTACCTACCCAAGTCTCGAGTGGTCTCGAGTTGTACAAAGTGTCCGGAAAATAGCGTAAAAACGCTCCACTACGTAGTGGAGGATCCTTCAAGGAACTTTAGAAAAATAATTTAAAAAATCTAGTGGCATTCTTAATAAAGTTAGTTGCATTTCAATATTTAATAAAATTGGCAACACTAAAAATATTCCGTTGACAATATGTCAAAGAATTAAATTAAATACCTACCTATGTAATTATCTGTAGAATTCGAAGGTCAATTTCCATATTTACCTCTTCATATTACCAAGACTAATGCTGGAAAAGGATTTTTTCAATCATTTTTCTAGGGTTTCTCAAAGGGTCCCTTACTACGTGGAGAGCTTTTACGCTATTTTTCGGACACCCTGTATTTGTGGTTTTTCGAAAGTACAAACTGCCACAATGAAAAAGTAGTTTTTTAAAGAGTGAAAAATCACAGTAAAAAGTAACCGTGATATTTGATAAAATATGAACGTCAAAAAAAATTCGGTTAGAACACATTTTGAAAAAAGAATCACCCTGTATTTTTTTGCGAATTAATGGGATGCTTTCTACATAATTTATCTTCAGATCTAACTTCCAGTTTATCCAAGAGTGCTTATGCTTTGAACATTTTTTTAAATTGATCTCACTACTGGCTAAACCGAAAGTAGAATCGGAAAATTAAGTAGGTATGTAGAAATCATCCCATTAATTGTTAGTATTAAAATTTACTGATTTCATATTCAAATTGCCCAGAATAGGCCAATAATAAAGCTATGAAAGAAAAATTTTGATTGTAATCCCGAGACTACGCGAGACTCTCGCCGAGTCTGGTCTCCAAAAGCCAGTCTCGTCTCGAAAAGTCGAGACGAGACGAGACGAGCCCAGTCTCGAGTCTCGCGGCATCACTCGATGCAAAGAGCTATGGAGGAGCCAGTCTGCGATACAAGAACTAAAACGAAGAAAGAAGAAGAAGAACAATGATAGTAGTGGATGTCGTGCAGCGGTTAGCCGAAATTGATTGGGTGGGGCATCTAGAAAGACAGTACACAGTCAGATGCAAGGCCAGATTGACATAAAAAATTACACTTTGAAGACCTAGAATAACGAAAAAAGAGTGTAGGAACTAGGAACACCACATAAAGGACGGTGAAGTGATATCGAGAGTGATATCAAGAGGATGACGGTCAAAAAATGGTACCCAGATGGACAACACAGAACAGCGTGGAGACATAGTTCTCCATAGTTGGGAAAAAGTAAGATTAATTCTGACTATATTCTCACTATATTTTATTATAACAGTAACATGTCTCACTACACCATGGCTTCATCAGACTCTCATAATGATTACCTGAATGAGGGATAATCATATTATCTATTGTATAAATTATGTAAAAATACATGTTAATAATTAGTTTACGTTTAGAGTTGAAACCATACTTTTAGTCATTCTTATCAAGCTACAGTGTAGTAAAAAATGTTTTAATAAATATAGTAAAAATTAGTTTTACTTTTTCCCAACCATGGGTTCCAATTTTAATGAAGTATCGGCTTAATCATTTCAAATATGTATTTTAGTATTTGCAAAGCGAGCCTCTCTAATCAATACTAATTATAGAGTATCCATCTTCTGTTTTACATTTTAATATTATTATTTTTATTGTATATTGAACAGCATTTCTTCAAGTCGTCGAAGCATTGACAAGCATAACTCGAAGCTGGAGATTCCAAATTTTCGATTGCCAATATAAAGAATGGACATTTTCAGGGAGGTGACAAAAAAATCGGACGCAGTATGCAGAGATTCAGTATCAGAGAAGCCAGCAGCCGCAAACTTCACACGTCAACAGTTTGTTGTGAGTATATTATTCGTGCATGGAATAGTAGTGATCGGACGAGTTGATTGGTTTTTCGCAATAGATATAGAAGCAGTGGGATTGCGCTTCAGTTTTCTGTAGCTGGTGCACTATCGTTAAACCCGGAAAACATAAGGAAACTCATCAAATCTGAGGCCTTACCACCTAGAATATTTGGGCTTCCTAAGATTCACAAAACAGGCAACCCACTCAGGCTCATTGTAAGTGCAATAGATTCGCCCACATACAGCATCGCCAAATACCTCACCACCCTCCTTCAGCCACGGATTGGCCAATCCAGCTCTTATGTTGGAGACTCAACTCATTTCATCAAAAATATCAGTGACATCACTCTACTACCAAACGACATTCTGGTTAGTTTTGATGTCGTCTCATTGTTTATTGAGGTACCAGTGAATCAGGCCTTAGAGTACCTGAAAGATGTTTTTCCGGAGAAAATCAACAACCTATTTCACCACTGTCTGACGACTACGTACTTTCAATGGCAAAATGAATACTTTGCGCAGAGTCAGAGCTCGAAAACTTCCTTAATCATCTAAGCTCAATAGAACCCAGGATACAGTTTACGATGGAAGTTGAGAAAGGCAACAAAATTGCATTCCTCGACGTCCTCTTAGAAAGTTTACGCTCACGTAAACTGAGACACAGAGTAGGTATATAGGAAGCCGACGCATACGGACAGACACCTCAACAAGGGATCCAATCACCATCCTAGGCAAAAGAGAGGAGTCAATAAAACTCTATCCGACAGGGCTATCCGGATTTTTGAACCCAGATACCTTCAGGACGAGATGCAACACCTAAAATCAGCACTTGAAGGAAATGGGTACTCTAAGCAGGAGATAAATAGAGCCATAAGACCGAAGCAACAGCGCACAAATAACAAGGAACCAGCACAGGTGGCACGGAGAGCATTTCTTTCCTATATCAAAAATATTACAGATCGCATAGGACAAACGCTAGTAAGACACAACGAAAGGGGACCTCTTGAAACGGCTGGCGTCTATAGAATTTCCTGCTCTTGTGGATCTGTCTATGTAGGAACAACCAAACGCTCTATCAACTCCAGGGTCAAAGAGGACAAAAGAAACTGTCAGCAGGGACAAATAGATAAATCAGCAATCGCCGAACACGTGCTTACACAAACAAACCATGTCATTCGTTTCGACCAGACTCAAGCATTGGATAGAATCAAACATTTCTACACCAGACTCCACAGAGAAGCAATAGAGATACAGAAACACCACAACAACTTCAACAGAAAAGAAGAGGGCATGAACCTCGTCCTCAACAAAAGCGGGTTGCCAGCTCTCCGAAAAACAAAGAACCTTCCTTGCCTAGAAAAAGACAAGGAAAATAGCTTAATACAAGACACGCCCACAATTCTGGATATAAATAACGCAGGTCCAACAACGTCGAATTCAGTCATAGGAGGAAGACGGAAGAGACACTTCGTCCTCTACCACACCGCCTCTGAAGATGTCTACCGCAGCAGTAGACGAAACGTTGGGTAGAAATATTAATGGACCACGGCATTATAGCCCGGAAATAGTTATTTTCCTAACAAGTGCGCAAAGTGTTACTTTTCCGCACGCAAACACAGTTATACGAACGACGCGAAGCGGAGTTCGGATAAGTGTTTGCGTGCGGAAAAGACACTTTGCGCACGTGTTAGGAACAAAATTTTTCCTACGAGCTTCATATCAAGTAGGTAACAACAAAAATTTAAAAAAAAAAAACGATAATTTGTTCAATTATTTTTAATTAACTTGGAGCGAACCTACGCATTTATCAAACAATTACGTAACAAAAAAAATAATAATAAAAAATCCTCGTCAGAGCTGTTCATCTTAAAGCGTTTAAATTTGATGAGAAAGTTTGTAGATTCTTGCATATAAATAGAGAACAAATCTGACAATGTGTCAAAGTTAATTATATTCGGTGTTCGTATAGATGTAGGCTGCTAAAGAAACAGAGAAAAACTTATCATGTGTCAAAGTCGACAGGTACACTTATTGTTGCTTGACAATTATTTTTACTTTTCGGCACTCAGTGCGGATAAGGCCTGTATCCGCACTGAGTGCGGAAAAGTGTAACTTTGAGTACCGAAATGCGTGCGGAAAAGTACTACTTTGCGCACGTCGTTCGTATAACTGTGTTTGCGTGCGGAAAAGTAACACTTTGCGCACGTGTTAGGAACAAAATTTTTCCTACGAGCTTCATATCAGGTAGGTAATAACAAAAATTTAAAAAAAAAAACGATAATTTGTTTAATTATTTTTAATTAACTTGAAGGGAACCTATGCATTTATCAAAAAATTACATAACAAAAAAAAATAACAGAAAATCCTTGTCAGAGCTGTTCATCTTAAAGCGTTTAAATTTGATGAGAAAGTTTGTAGATTTTTGCATATAAATAGAGAACAAATCTGACAATGTGTCAAAGTTAATTTATAATTGGTGTTTGTATAGATGTTGGCTGATATCAATGGTTGATATAGAAATCGAGGAAAAATTTGTCATCATGTGTCAAAGTCGACAGGTGCACTTATTGTTGCTTGACAATTATAATTACTTTTCGGCACTCAGTGCGGATAAGGCCTGTATCCGCACTGAGTGCGGAAAAGTGTAACTTTGAACCCGGAAATGCGTGCGGAAAAGTACTACTTTGCGCACGCTCGTAGGAAAATACTTTTTCACAATATACTTACCTATCATTCCCAAATTAATGAACAAAAGTTTGGATATTCGTCAGGAATCAGCATCGGAAATAAATAAAACAGCTACTATCGTCGAATCTTCAAAAGCTCTGAACAACATCAAAATTGATCAGGATCATGGAGTCCAATAATAAGTCATATTATTATTATAATAGCCCGAAAATGGAACTACGATACAAAGATGGCACAATCACTACGAGAGCCACCTAAAATTACAAGATTTCGTCGATTTCTACAAGGTAAATTTCAATTATGGGATTATGGGGAGCCATCTCAAACTCTACGTTCTATGAAGAATTTACTAGTTAGACCCAATACAACACAAACAAATATTGTTCGCATTCATTGCTTACAATAAATAATTGTACCCCAAGTACAACTCTCTCTCTTCACGCTTGAAAATAGTTTTGGAAAAAATACTGTGCCGCAATTACCTCAAACTTGATAACAATATAGCATGCACTGCTATAATTCGAGGACAAATCTGCAATAATCATCTTGAGTCATCGGTGTGATAATCATTCTTATCACCGTAGAAAGCGAAACCAAAATCAAACTGCAAACCGGAAAGATGAAGTAGTGTTGTTACCTACAACATTAGCAAAAGTACTATGAGTATCCGCGAGTCCTGGTGGCTCTGGATCTTACTCATGCGTTATCATAGAGGAAGCTGCACGTCGTAGCGTATTTTAAAATTTGGCGCCCTGGGCCTATAAGGTTTGCCACCCTATAATTTAACAACAAAAAAATTAAATAACGAAAAAACATTTTAACAAAAAAAGAAACACTGGAAGTCAAAAGTTTACTACAGTGCCTAGAATCATACGTAATACTATTTCTGAATGAGAAAATGCTTCCTTCAAATTCTTTTCCTTATTAAATAATATGTTGAGTTGCCTCAAACTCATTTTGTTGCTTTCTTGTTAAAATAGCATTCCTAAGTGCTGGGGAGGCAGCTCGAACGGCCCCGGGCAGCCCTACCGCCCCGGGCAGCCCTACCGCCCCGGGCAGCCCTACCGCCCCGGGCCATGGCCTTATGGTAAATACGCCACTCTGCACGTCTGCTTGGACATCAGGTATAGGTGCGAGAGATTCCCAGACAGCAAAAGGGGAGAGAGAATTATTCTTTCTTAAAGAACCCGGATCTAAATTAGTCCGATGGTGATTAAAATTAGCAGAATATGATAACGAAATCAAATAAAAGAAAAGAACTCTTAATATGAATGCAGACGCATTATCAAGACCTCCTTAATAAATAAATGCTCTTTCCAGATCAGATTCCAGTACTGAATCAGATTCTGATGAAAAGTTTCATAAAACTTTAAGAGCAATCTTAAAAGACACCACTTAATAATGAGATAATTGAAAACTATTCCAAATTTACTTGTTCAGCAGATTCACCACAAGGAGAGAAATTGAAACCTAACATTAAGGTTTAAAGTCAACCCCTATTTTCTAAACCTTGTGTTCAAAAATTTGATTCGCCATTTTTGAGTTATATTGCAAAAGCTGAAAAAAAGTGGGTTTTCACCATTTATTTCAAAACGAATAGATGAAGTAAGTTTCCCGTTATTTTTATTACGAACTACTATTGGAATTCTACGCGACATATATTTTTTTCAAATTTTTTGAACATGTAGTTTTCTCGCTACTGCAAAAATAGTTGGAAATACGCCTGTAGCTACACTGTTTAAAAAAAAATCCGATGGATGAACCTTCAAAATTATTTGCGTTGGTCCAAATTACAACCCTGTTTATGTAAAATAGAATAATACTTCGAATTTCCGCAAAAAAAAGAAAAAACGTTCCATCACACAATTTATTCAAAGGAAGATTTCTATTTTTTTTTTACTATCAAGTTAGGGCACACTATAGGGACGACAGCATTGACATCTCGCGTTGCTGTAATAAACTATAGGCCTGACTTTAAACCTTAAAATCTTGTTTCAAATAATAATACCTCCTGAAAGATTCAAGAAAAATTCAATTGAAAAAAATACAATTGAAGAAGACCTAATTCAAAAAGATACAATTGAGAATGAAGTAATCGAAGACGATCAAACCATTCACACGTCTCTTGAACATGTAAATCCTTTTGCTAATCAAATAATTTTTAGATATTGTAATATTAATGCTATTCGCAAAAAAAGTATTATAACATTTCCTAACAAAACCAGAATAACATTCTTTTTACCCAATGACCCATTAGAGGATCAAATTACTAAATTGATAAAGTAGTATCTTCCACCAAATATGTATTGTATGTATTTTCACAACAAAACGTTAGAACCTATCATACTAAGAGTTCTAAGTACATCATTCAATTCGAATTCGTTCAAGTTATGTATTTCCAATTCTTTTTTCGAAGACAAAACAGAAACTGATAAACAGCAAGAAAAAATTAAACTATAACATGAGACTGAAACATCTCATAGCGGAGTTACAGAAAATGTTTCATCTTTAAAGAAACGATATTATTGGCCTAATTTAGAAAAAGACGTACAAGCATATGTCAAAACATGTGAAATATGTAATAAAACAAAATATGAAAGGCAACCCTATAAAATAATATTTAAACCAACTCCAATCAAAAATTCAAAAATTCCTAACAATTATTGACAGCTTTGTGAAGTCTATTGACAGCTTTTCGAAGTTTGCACAAGCTATCCCAATTATTAGCAAAACTTCAGTTGAGATTGCATCACAACTAATAGGGTATTTCAGTGACCATGGAACTCCACAATGAATTTAAAAATGCAATTATAACAGATTTATGTACTTTACTACGTGAAATCGACTTTCATTATACGACTCCTGGCAATCCTAATTCGAATAGTCCTATTGAGGGATTACATTCTACCTTGAGAAAAAGTTTAACATGCTTGAAATTACAAAGCCCTAGTAATAGTTATTTATAAAGACATCAAAACACAGATAGACGGATCATTCCATTCATAAACTGATGTTTGTTGTGTTGACAAGACCACCCCTGGGCCAGGGGAGGTGAGTTGCTCGCGGGGTCGGGGTAGGGAGACATCATTGCTCAAAATGGTGTAAAAAACCCCGCTCACACGTGAATATATCTCAAAATTTAATTGGATGAATAAATAAAATAACAAATTGATAAATAAACTGAAAATATTCGATAGGAGCCCTTTATTCTGGGAGTACCAATATCGTGTTGGTCGTTTCTTGTTTATCTCTAATGAATAATCCCTGTTTGCGATAAAGAAAGCTAGCTACTCCAACCAACACCTGCCTGCCATTCAACAAGCCGCTTCTGGGCGGTGTTTTGCTACAATCTGCTGTTGCCAAATTGAGTTCAGAAATAAAATTGAAAACGTTAATTAGAAAAGGAGAAAAATATATTATTTAGGGATTCAAGACAAAATTTGGCATTCTCAGTGGTGGGGATAGCACAAAGACCCAAAAGAGACAGAGAGATGTTGTCATACGAAAATTTTGTTTATTGTTCGGTCTATCTGTGTTTTGATGTCATTGGTTATTTATGTATCAAGGAAATAAAAACATTTATTTTCCGCTGAACTATTATAACCATATAATACCCTTGGTGACGATAATCATAAACAGGGTCTTAACTCCCAAGGGAGTTAAGGATTTCATAACTCCCAAGGGAGTTAAGGATTTCCATAACTCCCGCTTTTATTTTGAATAGGTGAAACTTTGACAAAAAATAGAAATTTTTGTTTATGGTTTATTTCTTTATAAAAATGGACAAAATACAGTAATTCAGTAGGAAATAAAATTATCTATGTACCACGGGCATTATCAGGTGTTGATACCCACGGGCAATTGGTGTCCCTTGGGCCGAAGAACCGATAATTCTCTTGATACATAAATAACTATAATGATCTAATGGTAATTGAAATCTTGAACTATAATAACAGCATACATAGTGTTACAGGCTATACACCTTTCCAAATAAGTAAAGGCGATTTAAATTATTCAATACCTATGGAAAATCCACAAAATAAGATAACCACAGATTATATTAATAATCTTGCCGAATCATTAGAAACTCTAAATAATGTAATTTATGACAAATTAATAATTTCAAAACAAACACAGAATTTCGAGAAAATTAATAAACAACGAGAAAAAGAACCTGAATTAAAGGATGCTATTTTCATTACGCAATTTGACAGAAATAAAATTAGTCCTCGATATGGTACTAAAACACAAGTCAGATTTAGTAAACAAATGGTAAAGCGACAACAATTTGTTTCAGAAAAACCACATTGTTCCTGGCAACCTTCATGAACTTCATCATAGGAATTTCCAGCAACGCCTACACGTTAACTGCATTAAGAAATTCTATTTTACCGATTTCTATAGGAACCACTTACATCACAACACAACATAACACTGCATGTTATCACATTAATACTATCCGCATTGAAAAAAAACTCTCCAAATAACTTTGAAGATTTTAAACAATACTTTAAATCAAACCAAATGGTCTAATAAAGACGCAATTGCTACTTTATTACAAGTATAGTAGATTATATCACGAGTCAATAATGGTAGCTATTATTCCCGAGGAATATTTACGAACTGAGCCGCGTTAGCGGCGAGGGAGTTACATTCCAAGGGAATAATAGCCATTATTGCGAGTAGTATACTCTACTTTATTTACGACAAATTAATTTATGCGAGATCTTTAATACCAATTTTCATCCATCTCGATACAAATCCACAAGCACTACACGTTCGACACTGACACTTTTGAGGAATATTGATCATTAATCCCGCTACTCGTCATTATTCCCTGGGGGTGACATTAGTTGGAAATAAAATATTGAAACTAGTCAATCACGTATCAATGTATTGAAGAAATGTGTGAAACAATTCTCACACGAACGAAATAAACGTGGACTTCTCAATTTCATGGGTACAGCACAAAAATGGAACATTAGAATTAGAAGCAGATGACGGTGATAGATATGATTCTTACATTCAAACTTTAAATGAGAATCAGAAAACTATCGATAAAAATATCAGAGATGAAACAAACGTACTTAAACAAGTTACGAAAATATTTCATGATCAATTTTGAAATATCGAAAATAATCAGATATTAATTTCAGATAAGATAAGAAATATTTCGACGGATAATCAAAATATTCAAACTATCTTAATGATGAATCTAATTTTAGAAAACATTAATATGCACAGTAATAAACTACGCGAGTTAATTAATCATATATTACATCACAAGAGTTTTTAATTTAATCGATTGAACTATCCAACATATCTTGAGCATGATTTTGCTTGGAAAATAGTTGAATGCACAATAACTTAATAAAAGCCCAAGATGGGCAATGATATTTGAAAGTTATTGTGCATAAAACTATTTGCCAAAAAGCAAAATAATGCAAAAAATATTTGGATAGTTTAATCCATTCAAATTTATAGGGTCGAGTGATATACGGCTAGATTATTTCCTGAATAATTGGGTTTAAACCCAACAACAAAGAGTTCTAATAATGATAAAATCTCATAATATATTTATCAAAACTCTGTCGAAAAAGATAAACTTAAATTTAATCGCGAAACAACAGGCTCTTGTGAAATAATCACTTATTTAAACAAAATGTATTCAAAAAATGACGTTGTCTGATTTGTTTATTTTGACATAAAACTATTTGCCAAAAAGCAAAATAATGCAAAAAATATTTGGATAGTTTAATCCATTCAAATTTATAAGGTCGAGTGATATACGGCTAGATTATTTCCTGAATAATTGGGTTTAAACCCAACAACAAAGAGTTCTAATAATGATAAAATCTCATAATATATCTATCAAAACTCTGTCGAAAAAGATAAACTTAAATGTAATCGCGAAACAACAGGCTCTTGTGAAATAATCACTTATTTAAACAAAATGTATTCAAAAAATGACGTTGTCTGATTTGTTTATTTTGACATGAGTGAAATAATCACATTATTTAATGGCAATCAGTTTTGCACACGCAAACATAACGCATTTTACAATACTGCAGCATAATGAATTAAACTTGTTCTTGAAAAACGTACCCACAAGTCAACAAGTACCGTTTGACAACGTAATTAAATACTGTGAGACAATGTCTTCACATATAATAATTCAAAAGGAACTAATTATATTTACTATATTTACACCTATAAATAATCCTAAACCTTTTATGTTGTATAAACTATTTCCTATACCCATTCAAAATTATACAATTAGTGTTAAGTATCCATTTCTGTTACTTACCACAGACACGTATTACAATGCTTTACAAAAATGTCCAAATATTGAAGAAATTTATTTTTGCAAAATGGAACTATTCAAACAAGATGAACCCTGTGTTCACGATATTGTATCTAGTGAACAACAATTATGCCCATTCACGAAAATTCAACACGAAAAATCGACAGTTGAAAAAATACCCATTAATCAAGTATTTGTTATTCTAAAAGGACATGTAACAGCAATGCTGCAATGTGACCAAAAGAAATACATGGAAATCATTTCCAGTACAATCGTAATTTCTAAAAGAAAATGTTCAATAATAATTAACAATCGAACATTTTTGGAAGACACGCATGAGAACTTTAACCTAGAACTAGAACTACCGATGATCGACATTCCTGAACTTCTAGAGAATACAACAACATTTGGCTTGCTGACTCCTTTCAGCTCTTATCGCCTCATTTTCTTGAAAACTGTGACTGGCAGAAGGTTTCCAATATCGACCATAGTGCAAAATGAGTTTGAAGAGTTAGCAAGCCAAACGCAGCTAAAGGTAGATTGCAAAAAAAAATACGAATAATAAATACAAATACGAATGAAACGATACGAACGAATAAATATAAAAAAATACGAACAAAAATTAGGGGTTCTGTGTGTGTCCTTCAGTCTTCACTGTTTTGACGTTGTCACTTGACATGTTCTCAAGTTGCCAGCAAAGGTAAATAAATTGACCTGTCTCGTAAAACCTGAATCAGCGCGCGCAACCTATGGCAAGCAGGCGAGAAAGTGAAGTTTGTTACGGGCTTGTGCCATATTTGTATTCAAGAGCAAGTTCAGAATTAATCGCTCCTACTTTCTTTGTAAAGTGTAATTCGACAAAGAGCAAACTAATACTTCACGTATACTTCTGAACTCACCGCAGTGTTATTCAAGGTTATGTTAGATTATACATGACATACCGCGTGTGGCTAAATTCAGCTGGTATAGGCACCAGCAAAGACTGGAAAGGTAGAAAAAGCAGTGTTGTTAAATTGGACAGGGTTTAGCAAGCTGTGGTTTGGCATTGGCATTGATGAATCGCAATCACTGCATCCGTGACGGTGCACCATTTTCGTGAATTTAGCCACATGCGGATATTCCTTTGCACTTCCATTGTGCGATGTTGCCGGATGAAACATTTATCAAAATTAAAGTGCAAACGATGTTAACACACTTTAAAGCTCTTCTTTTATCTAATTTGAGGCGCTATAAGACACTTGACAATATATCACTTTTTTAATGGTATAATGTTTGATTTATAATGTCTACATTTGTTCTGCAACCTGCAACAATGCAATTTGGCTACACTGCAACCCTCAAGTTGCGCGCGCATTTCATCTTTTATCACTTTCCAACTTGTACCTATTTGTTACAATTAAGCTACCTTTTTCTATTAATGCGAGACAGGTCAATTAGAGTGAGGGAAATCGGTAAGGGAAGTCCAATATGGAAATCGGCAAGGAAAATCGAAGAGGGAAGTAGAGTAGGTAATGTGACACTTCCTACTTTTTGAAAAGGCAGTAATGTCAAGATTACATATATGGTTCCAAATGAAAAATTATACCTACTTAATTATTCTTCAAAACCTAACTTATATCGATATGATATCACCTTACACGCTGATACGTTTCACTCTAAAACGAGGGTAAATTTCAAGTGGCAAATCATATTTTTCCACCTCATCCATTAAGACGTCATTTCGTATTCTTATAATATTTATCAATCTTGAACTGCTTTTACGTTATATTTTTCCGGTGACGAATTATTTGACATACTTTAGTGTGCTCTCAGAGCTATTCCCTTAACTTTGTTATATTGTCGTATGTAATTGAATCACATTACATATTCAAATCCCGCACGTTATGTTGCCACCCAAGCCACTTATGTAACTAACTTTCGATTATATCCTACGCCGCAGTTACACAATAATTATTCGGATGAATGGACTCAATCCTCAAGGGCCGGTTTAACCAGGGGTCTTTTGGGTGTAGTAGCACGGGGCGGCAAAATATTAGGGGCGGCGCGCGAAGCGCGTAACGACCCCTAAAATTTCGATGAATCCTCTTTATTATTACGTTTTTATTTCTTGAACCCTGATACGAAAAAGCAAAGCAAAAAGCTACAAGTTAGTTTAGGCATTACTACCCATACGTATAGAAAAAATAAGTAAGTACAATTACGCCCGTCTCTATAGCCATGCCCAGCTCTACTTTATTTCTGGAACCGTATTACTCGTGCGATAGCCGACAGCGATAACAGGCAACAGTCAGCTCGCATCTAACTTTAATTATTCATTTCAAGATAATAATAATATTTTTTAGCGGTGGCGCCGGCGCCGTTGCGTAATAAATATATACAGGGTGTCCCTGGGAAAACAGTCCACCCTGATTTTTTCGATTTGGAATGAAAATCGGGAAAAACGTTCGGACACGCCGATTTTTGATTTGAGGGTGAAATATTTTTCAATTTATTTCCATCCCCGTAGCTCCAATCCCTTAGCTAGGGGCAGAACAACCCCCCAAATTTGAATAGGGGATAGGGGTTATGTTACACCTCTTTTCAAAGGTCACATCGAGTTCTTTATGGCCTGTCTTATTATTTTCATCCGTAATGAAATGGCAGCTTGTCAAAATCTTGGAAAGAGACTATTGTTTTGGTAGGAGTAAAAGTGGTACTTGCCCCCCTTTATTTTCAACCCTCAATTTCTGAGGAAAAAGGTTTTGTAGTACGAAATAATAGTGTGAATTGGCCTTAGAAAAAATAATCTTTCACTTTTTTTTGTCAATTTCATCAATTTTGACAAAAAAACAAGCAAGGAAATCGGGACGGAAACGGATATGCCTGCCTAGGCAGGCATATACATTGCAGTCCCGATAAAATGTCAAGTACCGAAATGTGACAGTTTCAAGATTTTAAAAAGTCTGTAATGTCAATATTACATAGACAGTTGAAAATAAACATACTTACAGTTTACAATTCACGTGTTCACCTGATTAATAATAATGATAAAAAACTTCAATGCCAAGTATTTTTATTAAGGGGAGGTAAGTATCGCTTTTACTCCCACTAAAACGATAGTTTATTTCCAAGATTTTGACTCGCTGTCATTTGTTACGGATGAAAATGATAAGACGAATATCTAGGGTCATAAAGAACTCGATGAGACCTTTAAAAAGAGGTAGGACACGACCCCTATCCCCTATTCAAATTTGGGGAGTTGTTCACCTCCCCAGCTAGGGGGATAAAACTACGGGGGTTAAAAAAACTGCAAAATGGTTCCCCCTCAAATCAAAAATCGACGTGTCCGAGCGTTTTTCCAGATTCTCGTTCCAAATCCAATAAATCGAGATGGACTGTTTTCCCTGGGACACCCTGTATAAAAGAATTGAATATATTTTTTGAAATAAATGGTCCCAAAAAAATTGTTTTTTTTTTTCGAACGGGCGGGGGGCGCTGCGTTTTTGTAGCACCGGGCGACAGACTACCTTAAACCGGCACTGCAATCCTCCACTATTTCTTTAATGATTTGTTGTGTCTCGGCGCATTGAATTAAACTTGATTAAAATTATTTGCTCCTTGTCTGACTTAATCCGATATTCCTAGGAAATTATAAAACCTACATTACTTACATCCTTAAGCCTTGACTTGATTCAATAAAGATTAACATTCCACGTTATGAAGCTGTTATGGGGCTAAATTTAGTTGCCAGAATCCCGACAATCTCACGTTTTTTATATCCCATTACTGATCCAGAAATTAGAAATTGCTAAGCTAAGAAACTACGCTTGTCCCAGAATAACTGCTGCAATGTGGACCTTTTTATTTTTATGGGAATCCTCGAGGATTTTTTGTCGTTTTTATTTTGCATTTTTTTTTGTTAAAAGAATTTACCCCATTGCATTGACGGTTTTCGAATCTCTTGTTCCTTTTTTTGCTTGGCTCACTAACAACTTGGATACAGAGCTATTCCGAAATTGACATTTTTTTATTGCTATGTGATGAGCTTTCTTTTTTTTTTTATATGAAGCTGACGGACAATGGAAACAATTTGAAATTTGAATAGAAACCCTCAATTTTTATTTTTTTTTTCATTTATAAACATAATAGGTACCCAAATTGAAAGACGGTCAGTATGTAACATTTGAAATGTCACAACAATATAATTATTGTTCTTAATTATTTTCATATATTTTGGACCAATTTAAACAATGTTTAAAAGTACTATTTCGTACACCTAGCGATATCTATGAATGTCTATCATTCTTCCTAACCTAATACCGAAAATTCTGTTATCAAGGTTATTTCCGAGAAATCTGTAGCGCTGTCATTTTTATAATTTCGACAGCCTTGACAGACCAATAAAGAAGGACAGAACCATTTTGGGTACTTTTGACTTGTTCTTTTTCTCTTTTGTCTTGGGACCGAAAAAGGTCGTTTAAATTTTGTCTTTATTTTTGGCCATCGAGCCCATACTTTCATAAATTGACTAGCCAGAAGAGTGATTAAGCGTGTCTGCTAGAGGGGAAAATCAACCGATTGTTGATTTTTGTGAAGATTTTGGAAAGTGAGGTTACTATCGGCCGTACAGGTATGTAAATCCCTTTTTCTCTCTGATGAATGAGTCCTTATATTCCCTTAATTCACTCAGGCAACTTTGGACAGGACGAAAAATCCGCGCCTGCACTTCTGAATGAAAATTGACGAATTTGAGACCATGCTCTTCTGCATCTGGGCCCCCTTTTCAAGGAATGTTGGTGTCCTATAAGAAGTTGATCCCCAACCATTATTTGGTTGCCTCCAGCCAGTTTGGTACTTCTAGATCTCAAATTTGTGAAAACTTCCAAGGATTCCGTCCAGGTTTGTATAATTATTTACCTATAGGTCCCTTAAATGTGCCATATTAATTACCGTAACTTACCTTTTCTTTATCGCCCCTATCGATTAGCTTAACTAGCTAGTTAATATCTTTGTGAATCTCAATTACCGTTACTTATTATTACCGTTTTTTTATCGCCCTCTATCGATTAGCTTTATTAGCTAATTATTATCTTTGTAAATATTAATTACCGTTACTTATTATTATCTTTTTTTCTATTGCCCCCTATCAATTAGCTCCATTAGCTAATCAATATCTTTGTAAAATCAATTACCGACTCGTTTACCGTATATAGGCCTTTTACGTTATATTTAGGATGACGTCACATTTAGTAAATTTCTGCCGCCAACCTAACAAAACTAAAAGTACTTTTCAACCCATTTAAAGTAGGGCAATTTCAGATGTTTTTGGTTGGCAACGGCGCGCGACGTTGCATGATTTATATCGATTTATATAAACATTTTCAAATAATGCGTGTCAATTCATTTCGTTATTTTAAGCTGTCAGTCGTCTTGATAATTTATTATTAACTATTTTGTATAATTGACCTTTTCAATTTAAAACCTTCTCTCTCTGGCGTCAAACTGTCAGACGCCAAAAGAGTATGAAAACAACGGTTGACAGCCGCTGACAGTGGTTTGTTGACAAGACTTTTGTACATGTGGAAACTGGAAACTATTATTTCCTCGGTTTTTTCAAAGTGGTGATTGTGTAGTGTGCCTTTTTGTAAAAATAATTCCTATTTACCGGCGAACGTGTCTTTCCATAAGTTTCCATCAAATCCTACATTTGTCAAATTTTGGATACATAAAATCAGGAAGAATACTCGCAAAAAAAAAGGAATCCACGGCCCATCAAGTATACAAAGTAATCCACGTTCAAGTTTAGTTTGCGGGAGCTGTTTGCTTCTAAAATAATTCACCGCTTTCTCCATAGCGAAGTTCTGCAAATGAAGTAGTAACTTTTCCCACAATTTCTTTCAAAACCCCCAATACACACTGGCATTGACAAGCAAACAAATGTTGGCGGGAAAATGATTGTTTTCATACTTTATTGTCCATCTCTTTTAATTGAAAACGTCAATTCTAATTAAGTGTCAAAAATACGTTACAGTTAGGAAAAAGTACTTTCAAAAATTCAGTACTTCTTCGTAGCGTAAACTTACTCAGAAAATGACAGCAGGTTTGTCGGAGTCGGCCTCAGGAAAGGGTAGTATACTAAATAACGTATTTCCAGCAGGAATTCGACCATTTTTGCTTCTTACCGCTGTGAGGCATGAAAGTAAATTACCTATTTTCCGTTTCGTTTGACAGAAAAGACCTATCTATTTTTACCTGGTATGCGCGCGCAACATGAGCCAAGTCTTTTTATTAGCGAACTAGTACAGGTGTGAAGTCTTCGTTTTGCACGCTGGACATCTCCTTGTCCTTATTCATTGCTCGTGGTCTGAGAAAAATAAAAGTACGGTTGATATTCAACTTGACATAGCTTGACAAGTGACACTCAAAACTAGTTTGAAATTTTCATTGATAAATACGTTGCAAAACACGCGGTTTTACTTCTTCTCTTTTTTTCCCTTGCAAATAAGGAGGATGGATTGCCATACGTAAGTTTAACAAAATTTTGCCTCGTCTTGCGCAATGAGCGTTCTGTGTCTTGTTTTATCTAATGAAGTTTTCGTATTATTACCTCTTTGGTTGGTAAAATAGATAGATCTACTGTCACGTGACATTCTGATAAATTATAAGAAAAAAAATAGGCATTGACAACATTGTCTCTTTTTGTTCTATGACGTCATCCTAAATATAACGTGAAAAACCTATAGTAGTATTCGGCTAGAATAGCTAACTACAGTTTAAATATAATTATTAATTTAATTAATTAATCATTATCATAATCAGATATTTACGTTTACTATCGTTTTCTTCATCATTATCTAGTATCTAGTAATTATGTATCATTATTGTGATTATTATAAATTTACTAGCTGAACCGGCGAACTTCGTACCGCCTATGAATTATTAAATACCTATTAAATGTTGTGTTAACGTATCTAGTAGATGAATTAAATTAAGTTTTTTTTCAATGGTGAATTTGGCCTTGATTGAAGAAAACTAATGTTTACTCTCTGGATCAGAAATCACCTAAAATTAAAATTTTACATCATTTGGCTATTGATTTCAAATAGGGTGCCTCGCTTGGATCATAATCGCTTTCGGAGCACTTCCGCAGAGATCTGTGACGTCACCTCCCAAATAGAGAGCGCTCTGGGAGCAGTGAAGCCGAAAATGCTATAAGATAATACTGTTACGTCGGTTGAATGGAATAATAGTTATTTACATTACAAGTGCGTTTATGAACATGATTAAAATAACGAGTGTGAAAGATTAAAACGACGAGGTCGTAGACCGAGTCGTTCTAATCACACGAGTTTTGTAGTCATGTTTAAACGCACGTGTGATGTACAAAGTTTTATCTACAAAGCGACAAATAAGAATGTTTTTTCAATTAATTTCGTTTATTAGTAGTTGTCTCCTTCATTTTACCTTTACAGGTTTACCTTTGACATTTGTCAAATCACCAAAAATAGTTGTGTTATAGATTCATAACCTCGTCCATAACACCACTAGTTGTGTTATGAGTTCATAACCAAGTCTATAACACCACTAGTTGTGTTATGAGTCTCATAACATAACTCAATCACTAGAAAAATGGTTATGTAAAAACGTCATAACCAAACGCTTGTAGGTAAACAAAAATAAGTTGAGATATGAAGTGGTGAGAAGCAAGAAAAAATTTAAAAAATTTGGGGTGGACCACCCTTATCACTTAGGGGTATAAAAAATAGCCTAAAACCTATTCTCAGACCTACCGAATATACATATAAAATTTCATAAAAATCGGTAGAGCCGTTTCGGAGGACGAAGGTAACTAAAACTGTGACATGAGAATTTTATATATTAGATTTCCTTTATATCGAGTACTGATCGATATAATATATTCCGCGTGTGGCTAAATTCAGCTGGTGTAGGCACCGTGGTGGAATGGTAAAACAAGCAGTGTTGTTAAATTAAACAAGGTTTGACAAGCTGTGGTTTGGCATTGGCATTAGTGAATTTTAATCACCGCATCCGTGGCGGTGCACCATTTTGGTGAATTTAGCAACACGCGGATTGTGGATTCATTAACCTTTAAAAAGTTAATTTAACCTTTAATTTCAAATCAATGAGGTGGTAGTTTTACAAGGTAAGCCAATGTAAAAGCTTTAGGTAGTTAAAGTTAAGTTTTATGTTTACATATTTTGAATTTTAATTACAGGTAAGACGGTAGAGTTCTCCCCGATATCCTTGATTTCATATAGCCCGTCTTTAACATTTATAACTCCCTAAGGATTATTTATTACCTTTCTGCATTTATTGATTTGTTTTCTTATTGATTTAATTGACTTTGAGTAAAAAATTAAAGGTTAATTTTATTTCGACTTTAACATTTATACTTAGGTAATTCTCATCGAAGGTATCTATTTAATTGTTTTTAAATTTCAATCTTTTTATACGCCTACTTAAAATTAAGTTTTGCTTTTGGAAAGCTGCTTAATTGAAAAAAAAAAAAAAAGGATACTGAACAATATTCTTCTTTGAACTATTGAACAACCAGTTCGACCTTTGGTTAATAAATTATTTTTTTTAGAATTCCACAACTTGTGTTTTTCTTGAAGGGGTTGAATGTCAGATAGCAATTGGACTTATTTTGTCTAGTTTGGCTATTCTTTTATAATCTATACAAACCAGTGGCGTCCTCTCTTTACTGTACCAACACCAAGGACCACCCCAAGCTAAACACCCACTGAGCATAGTCGAGCACAAATTATTATACCCCTGCCTCCCGCGTACAAAATAGGGTACGATTTCCTAAAGCTCCGTTTTATGATTAACCTATAGTATTTATGACGCTGAGATGCCAAAGGGGCGTCCGCTGGCTAGGTAGCGGTGGAGAGGGTTGCCAGGGGGTTGCAAAGTCGGGAAAAAAACGAAAATCTGGAACGATTTCCTAAAGCACGAAACTTTCACGAGTAGAAGGTTATGTTTTATAAAGTACCCTAGATAGGGTCCGCTGGGTGGGCGGTGGTGGAATCAGCGTCCGCTGATGGCCCAAAAAGGGCCGGAAACCGTAGTTATGGAAACTATTTCCTGAAGCTTGGAATTTTGATGAAAGCTACTTTTTTTATTGAGATTTACGAAAACAATCGTCCGCTGCCTGTATGTCGGTGGAAAAGGCGTCCGCTGGTGGGATCAAGCAAGATAAAGGTACCGAGTATAAAAGCGTTAGGAGGCACCAGCGGACGACTTTCCCACCGACATAGAGGCAGCGGACGATTGTTTTCAGTAATATCTCTATGAATATATGCATCTAGCAAAATTTTGGGCTTTAGGAAATCGTTTCCGACAATCTATTCACAAAAAAACATACGTGTAAAACTACGGAGGTGGAATCATAATTTATAACTCTATTAAAATTGCAATAAATTATTGTTTCTACCATGTAAATATTATATTAAGTCACCAGTATTCTATAAATTTATTGTCAGTTTTGCATAAAGCACCATCTACATGGGAGAAACATAATGATATAGGTGTGAGTGGATACGATAAAATTTTATCAATATCCAATTTCTTCTCAAGAGATACTCGCAGCAACTGCCCAAATAAGTCCCTCTCCATACGAACTTCCATTAATTTGCCGAATACAGCAATTCTTTTCTTCGGCACCGCAGAACGGAAGTTGAGTATTTTGTTTTGTTTTATGGGCCGTTCAAATCTGGTACTGTCTTCTGAGCATTCCTGGATAAACTTTTCCCGCTGCTCACTGCCAAGTTTTTCGACATTTATTAGAAATTTGGTAACATCATGTTTTGCTGCTCTACCCGTTGTATAATAATTTCTTATCTAAGCCTGTTGCGAAAGGATTAACATTGTCTTTGACATTTTCAATTATTTTGTATAATGATTTCAAATGTTTTCTCATCAAACTTGCTCGCAAATCTTCAGTCATATCTTCTTCTTCTTCTTCTTCTTTAATAATGGCACTGCTCCTTTACGGGCAACTTGCCAGCTCATTCGTGGCAGGGTGACTTTGTCTGGCTCTCAGCCATATCAAACCCCGCGAATTGTTTGTAGAGTTCTGCTGTGGAGTAAGAGAACCGCCACCGGGGTTGGTTACCCGATCTTGGTTGATATGAGTATTGAATTGCTGTGTATTACTAATTTTAAGGGGTGAGGTGTTAACAAACAATACAACATAGGATACATACAATTGACACGGACAGCACAATCGATATTGGCTTGCTGAAAAAAGAAAGAAGACACTAGTTTCATAACTTTATTTTATTGTAGACAAGGAATTTCATAAGTATTCTGATTCTTGTTTCTGAGAGTTTTGATAAAATAAGAGACATATTTAAAGGAGGTTGAAGACCCGTTAAAACTATCTGCTGATAAATATCAAAATTGGGAATGAAATTGATTGGACACTCTAGGAAAATATGATCCAACGACTCTTCTCGACCGCATTCACAGTTCGGCTCCTCTTTGATGTTAATTTTATAGAGGTGAGATGATGTCAAACAATGACCCGTGCGCATTCTTATCATCGTTGTAATATATTTACGATTTACAAACTCGAAAGCCGTGAACCATTTCTTTTTGGGGAAGGAAGACACTATTCTTGAATAAAAAATGCCTTTAAATTTCAGTGAAGCCTGCCATAGCACATTGTGCTCCTCAATAATTTTCTCCTTTGCAATGCTTACTACCTCTGATCTGTCTAGGTCCATTTTCAATGGGACATTTAAAGCTGTGCCTATTTTGGCCAATTTGTCCACAGTCTCGTTACCCTCAATCTGTGAATGTCCCGGAATCCAGGCCACAGATATATCTGAGCCATTGTCATTGGCTATCAGAAATAGTCTTTTTGTTTTTAAAGACAAGTTATCCCTGCATGGGTCTAAGTCATTCTTGTCAATTTTCCCTATGGCTCCTTGGGAGTCTGAGAAGATGATAACATTTTTGATGCCCTTTTTCAAAACCACCTTCAATGCCTCATATATAGCAGTCACCTCCGCAGTACAAATACAAAGATTATTCGGGAGTCGGCATGAAAAATTATAATCAATTTGGGGAATGTGTATCCCAAATCCAACCCTAGAGTTATTTTTTGAAGCGTCTGTGTATACAAAGGTATGAGTATTTTTAAAAGCAGAGGTAGAAGCTAGGAAATTTTTGTTTTGAGAAATTTCACTTTTTTTTAGATTTAGGTCAATTATTTTTATCGGGTTTATCAAAAAGTCAGTCTTTATTTCAAATATGGGGTAATGATTTGATCTATATATTGTTTTAAAATGAGGAAGGAGGTAATTATATGCTTGTATTAGGTATGGTGATTCTTTATTTTTCCAGAAATTCGCATTTCTGGCACACAAGTTTCTTAGTTGTTGAATTGTACGAATTAAAGGGTGATCATTTATAACTATGATTTTGCTCAAAAATTTAACAGCAAGGATTTTTCTGCGGTGTTCTAAATTTATTTCTGCAGCTTCCGATAGAAGTGCGTTTGTGGGAGTGGATCGCATGCAACCCAAAGCTATTCTCAAACTTTGCATTTGAGCTGTATCCAATTTTTTAAGAAAGGCAATACTACAGGGTTTAATGAAAATTGAGGCATAATCCAAATGAGATTTAATAAGACCATTATGGACCATTAAAAGAGTTTTGGGGTCTGCTCCCCACCATACTCTGCAGAATGCTTTCATTATATTAATTCCTTTTTGGGTTTTTGCGATCAAATACTCTATGTATTTATTCCATTTTAAATTTTTTTGAAAAATAGTTCCCAAGTACTTGGTTTCATTTTTGAAGTTTAAATTCACATTGTTTATTATTATTGTGGGAAGATTTATTAATCTTGGGTTTTTGGTAAAATACATAGGTTCACACTTTGTTGTTGAGAGATTTAAATTATGATCCTTAAGCCATTCAGATAAAACATTTAAAGTACTATTAATGACCTCCGCCATTTCAAACGGATCCTTACCCTTAATATACACCACTAAGTCGTCAGCATAACCGATGATTTTAACTCTAGGAGGAGGTAAAAAGAAAATATCCCTAATGTAAACATTAAAGAGTAGGGTACTCAAGGGTGATCCCTGTGGAATACCTGAATTGGCCAATGCGGTGCCCAAATATTCACCATTCCTATTCTTTGAATAAAGAATTCGTTCTGATAAAATTTTTACTTGAGCATTTTGTGTACCTTGCGCCTTCCTAAAACCCGTTTGTGTCCAAGGAAAGTATAACTTATTTTCCAAGCACCATTCGATTCTATTTTTTACCATAATCTCAAGGGTCTTCAACAAGCAAGAAGAAAGAACAATTGGGCGATAGCTGTCCATCAATATAGGGTCTTTGTCTGGTTTCAAGAGAAAAAATATGTTGTATTGTTTCCAAGTTTGTGGGATATTTCCACCCAATAAAATTTGATTATATATTTCAACTAGTGTCAGTTGGAGTCTAAGTGGGATATTTTTTAACATTAGGTATGAAACTTCGTCCATACCTGTCGCTGAATGTTTTTTATTTTTTAAGGAAACTTTTAGTTCTCCAATTGTAAATAATTTGGTTTCATTTTGTTGAGTCTGTAAAGGTGTGAAATCAGCATCTGCTGACATCCTTGCCATATTATTGATCAAATTCTGACGTAATAAATCCGGCATATCTGGTGTATATTGTTTTGTTCGTGATCCAGAAAAAGCTTTGACCTTGTTCCAAACATACCCCAAATCAGATTCCCTATTTAATGACCCACAAAAATCTACAAACTTTTTTTTCTTTTTGTCTCTAAAAGCCCTTTTTGTGGAAGCTATAATTTTTTTTGCATGTAAATAGTTGTTCAAATCTGGCTTACATTTAAAATTCCACAGAGCTGTCTTTCTCCTACCAACCAACAAAGAACATTCCTCATCCCACCAAGGGTTATTGATTTTGGTTGTGTTATTAATTGTTTTGAGAGGTATGGCCTCTGCGGCAGAGTAATTCAGTATTTGGCTGAATTTAATGTGGTCTATTTCATGTTCGGAAAGTCCTATTGATTCTATACTTGAAAGGTCATAAAACCGATTCCAGTCGGCCTTAGTAAAGTTTCTCACTTGATAAGGATTAAAACTAAAATTTCCATGTCCGTGTAGGGTATTCAATTCAAAAAGTGTGGGAAAGTGGTCACTATTCGCACAGTCAGATAAAACACTCCATTTTGACATTGGAGCCAATAAAGGGTCTATAATAGAAATGTCAAGAGGGTTTTGGGTATTTATATGAAAACTCGTGGGTGTGCCGTTACTAATTAACATATAGTCAGTCTCACTCAAAAATTCTATTATTGTTCTTCCATTGTGGTTTGTAGAAGAACCGTTCCAGGATTGATGCAAGGCATTTAAATCGCCCATGAGTACGCTAGGACCCTGTAAATTGTCAAAAATTTGATCCAAATGAGCTTTTTCAAGATTAAATTGAGGAGGGCAATAAACATTAATTATGTTGATATTCGCGACTTTGATTATAATATATTGAAAACGCTCTTCTACAATAGTCGCTTGATTTTTTATTACTGTGAATTTTAAATTATTTTTAACGCAGGTAGCAATGCCACCATATCCATCATAACGGTCTTGTCTAACAATTTTATATGAGTTGAGAATTAATGCTTGATTGGATTTCATCCAAGTTTCGTTTAATAAGATCACATTTGGATTAATTTCTTTTAATAAATTTATTAGGTCTCCTTTATTTGGAAAAAAACTTCTAATATTCCATTGAAGAATTTTAAAATTTTTTAAAGGTTTTTGTTTAATACTGTTGAAAATGTTATATTGGGGAAAAGTCCATTTCAATTTGGGGACCTGAACTAAAGTTTGGATTAGTTACGCTCTGAAGATAATCAATTAAATGTTTGACTGTATCTGGGGATATGTTTCTTATTAAATTTTCTAAAATTTTAAAATCATTGTAAGAGGCACTATTAGGCGTTGAGGAATGGGATGGCAAAGAAATATTTTCTACATTTCTCAAATTTGATTGAGTTTGAGAGTGAGAATTAAGGTGTGTTATATTTTGGTTACTTTGTACATTGGGAATGCGGGAATTAGGGAATAGAAGAGCTTCACTATGGGCAACTCTGTCGTATCCTCCTTGTGTTTTTTTCTTATTTTGAGTTGTCGAAACAATCTGACTATATTTAGGGTTGTACCCTTCTTTAAAATTAACACTTCTTCTTTGAGAGGGAATAATAGCATTTAATTCTGTAGTATTACTAGAATGAGAGGAAAGTTCAGGGAAATCCTGAGGATGAGGTGAATATGTATTTGGAGCATATGATTTGGGGCATAGTCTAGAGGCATCAAAAAAGGTTATATTTTCGTAAGCGATCAGTCTCTTAATGTCTCTTTGTCGATTGAATTCAGGGCAAATTTTTGAAGAACTTCTGTGTTCCTCACTTTTACAATGTAAACATTTTGAGTTACATGAATAACTTGTTGTTTGATCATTATTCAAGGTGGAATGAGCATCCTCCTCCCCACAATTAAAACATTTCTTTGTTTTATTTTTACACAACTTTTTTGTATGACCATAAAGTAAACAATTGTAACATTGTGTAACGGGAGCTACATAAGGTAAAACGTTTTTTTTTAATCTATAAAAAGCTATGGTTTTTGGCAAATTAACTCCTTTAAAAGTAATTAAAATGGTAGTCGTTGGTTCATATTTAACCTGAGTTTTATTATCATTGTCATTGGAAAGAATTTTTCGATTAAGCCTGACAATATCTAGAACCTCGAATGGAGAACTAATTGCATCCGTTAATTCATTCAAAGGAATGTCTTTGTGGACCTGTCTGACAATGCCCTTACATGTAACAAAATTATAAGGCACAAAAATTGAATATCCCTTGTCTTTTAAAAATGTATTTTTAATAAATTCGTTTGCTGCTTTATATTCATCAAATTCAATAGATAATCTATTTAAACCTTTATTGTTGATGTTTTTAATATTAGTTAACTTTAAATTAAATATATCTTTTGCTATTTTAAGGTCATTAAATCTACCTATATTGTTCCCTGACTTGTCCGTTGACTCTATAAAAACAACAAAGGGTCCCTTATCTGTTGGACTATATAAATTTGGAATTTTTTCATTTCGTTTAATACCAGAATCAATCAAGGTCAATGGAGAAATTCCATTATTTTCGTCTTTATTTGGTTTAAAACGTTTTTCTGATGACCCCCCTCCGGGGTCATCTTCCTCCTCCATATTTCTTTTTTTTAAAAAATCACCGAAATAAGTTATTTTTTTTTTAAACAAGCCACAAAATCGACTTACCACAAAGGCTATCAACCAACTTGATTTAGGAAGTCTAATACCCTAAACACAGATTAGTAAATTTGCGCGGGGAATAAACACAGCTGCTTCGATCACGTTCTCCACAGCACTGTTGTCATATCTTGATTTTTTTTCAATCCTGTGCATTCATATGTATAAGTGTTACTGTACTGTTTATATCGGGTCTTCAAAAAAAAAAACAATCAAAGATTGCTTTGGTTACGAAAACGTACGTCGTATTATTGTTTCTTTATTGGTCAGGATTTTTGACATCACATTTTGACATTAAATTTCATTGACTGACATTGTCAAAATTAAAGAAAAATATTGCTAAGACATACGTTTAAAAAACCATAGCAATCTTTGGTTGGTTTGTTTTTTGAAAACCCGATAGTATGGTTCAAGGCCCAACGTTGACGGGCTGGATATGAATTTGTAATATATGACACTCCTGTCAGTTTATTTCCAGCATCAGCATTGGACGCGTCTGCTCCATGGTGAGATCAGGCGGGATCCTTGAAAAGGTTTTTATTTGTTCTTCTGACACCAATTGACCCATCCTCAAAGCTGGTTAATAAACCTGGATGTGACTCCTCCACTTTCATCAATTTTTCATGGTAATAGACAAGATAACGTGAATAATTCTGCTGATTAAATGTGAAAAAGATATTTGCCATACATGGCAGAACCCACTTAAGTGTACAGAAATCAGCCGTCCGTATACTCTGATCTAGAATCGATAATGGTTTTGATTTTTCACAATAGATTAAATTTAGGAGTAACTTTTCCGAATAAATGAATTTTAAAAAGTGCCCTTTTTCAATGAAAATGAGTTACGTAATGAGCTCATTACCTCACTAGTACGATAATACAACTTATTACGTAACTCAAACAGGCTAAAATAAGTTACGAAATAGGCTCTTACAATGTGGGTCGTACATAAAATATACATCACTAAGTATTTAATGAAAAAATACGATTTTACAAAATATACATAACTTCTTCCACGTAATTATAATAATTCACTCCACTTGAGGTTTTCATCCAGTTTCTTTCTATATTTTGGAGGTAGTGCAGTAAAAGCAGAATAACAGTCACGGTGATACCGTTGAAAGTCGACCACCTCCTTTGGTAAATGAACATTGCTCATCTTCAAATTATTAGTTCGCCGAACGATCAGAGTTTCCTGACATTTTTTCAAGGATGTTTCCGTAAAGGATAATAATTTATCCTTTTTTTTTTAAACAAAACACACAGCATTTTTCGATTTCGGACATTATTTTTTTCAATCAATATAGCAATAGGTATAAGCAAGCATAAAGCAAGTGGAATACACACATCAAAATGGTCTACTGAAGAAGATTAATGCCTACCTATATCTATCAGAAATTTGTTGCTGATTTTATCTACAAAACATTTAAACTTAACAAGCTTGCAAAAAAAGCCGATATGGGAAATTTGATAGGATTTGTTTAATAAATAATACCCACTTTATCTTTAAAAAAGTTGTTTTGTCTTAAAATTCAAAGACAGATAGTTCTTGTTCCCTAGACTTATTTGATGAGTAGGTATGTACCTATATAAGGAGTAAAAAATACTGAAATTTCGACTGGAAGGACAGGTAAGGAGACTGCAGAGTCTTCAGCGTTGCCACCTTTGGTAGATTTCTACTTTTCTGGTAGATTTTCAGCTTTTTTTGTAAAATTTTAGTAGACAGAGCTTCTAGTAGAAAATCTAGTAGATTCAGGTAGTTTTTACTTTGTTACATTCAGTTCCCTAAAATACGACAGAAATCCTAATATCGATTGTGGAAATAATTCAAATGGAAAAACGGAACATGCCCAATGTATTTTAATGCGTAGTGTAATGTCTTATTTTGGACTTTATTCATATCGTTTTTCATCTGTAAAACCAAGACGGAAATACATTCTCATTAGGTCTGTTTCTGCAGAAATCACAAACCAGTCAGAGTGAATTTCATTGGTTGAAACTAGTTTTCTAACTGTTTCTGACTGTTTTCAACCAATGAAATTCGCTCTGACTGGTTTGGGTTTGTGATTTTTGCAAAAACATATCTATCAGAAACTAAAATCGCTATGACAGACTACGACTGTAGCCACTCCTAACTGCCTAATATTTTCCAACTTTCTTATTAAAGGCCGAATTTATATAGTCGTTCCTTGACTCTTCCTTGGCAGTCGTGAGTTTAGAATGGACACTTGCTTCTATTTGACAAGTTAGGCATTTCAATTCCAAACGTTCAAGGCTTCCTTAAGGTCTGAGAAAACCTCAAGGAGTGACTATAAATTCGGCCCTAAAGAAATTACGTAAAGTTTGTTTCACGGGAGTTTGTACCTTTGACATCGACGATGTCATAACTTAGAAAAAAAGGTTTGTAGTGGTTTGTAGTAGATTTAATTAATATATTTTTATTTACGCGTCTTTTGACACAATCAATTTTTTTGCCAAATTTATTTAATGACATGTTTTAAGTACCGAGGAAGGTTTTTGACGTCATTAATTTGTTTCAGTCAATTTTTATTTGTTAAAAAAGGAATGATGTCAAAAGTACAAACCTTCGTGAGGCAAATAGTACATTTTTCATACGTATATAGGATATATGAGATATAATTAAGAGTAGATTTTTGGTATTTTTCAAAATTGCTTCAGTAGATTTTTAGTAGATTCAAACAAAGAAGCTAGTAGATTCGCTAAAAAAAACCTGGCAACGCTGAGAGTCTTATCATACCTGGTAACTCGACACTAAACACTGCTTGCTATGGACCTACTCTTAGGCTGCCCATGATTTTATAGTGGATTTTATATATAAGTACTATAGTAGGCATACGTATACACTTTTTTTATATTTTTTTTATAAATAAGTACTTTATGAAACATAACCTTCTACTCGTGAAAGTTTCGTGCTTTAGGAAATCGTTCCAGATTTTCGTTTTTTTCCCGACTTTGCAACCCCCTGGCAACCCTCTCCACCGCTACCAACGCCCCTCTGGCATCTCAGCGTCATAAATACTATAGGTTAATCATGAAACGGAGCTTTAGGAAATCGTACCCTATTTTGTACGCGGGAGGCAGGGGTATTAGCATTCTTTTGTTTCGACAAAAGAGCTTTACAAGTAATTTGTAGAATAGAAATTCGGAATTCGGCATTCAACAAAGGAGTTTCAACTTTAAGTTAAGGATAAATTGAACTAGCGGCTTCTAGAGCAACTAACTAGAGAATTAGTTTAATAAACAAAAAGATACCAGATGTGTGTTATGTAATGAAAGAAACAAAAAAAAAAAAATGTGTATAAAACTCGATGATGTAACCCAATCACCCAACAACAATTATTTTGAGTTCCAACAACTCAGTTATGATGAGATACTTACAATAGACAAACGCCATAAAAAAAACAACGAGGAACTCTTTATACGTATAACTACTGTAACATCTTCTATTTGGTGATAACTTCACATTAACCAGTGAAATCAAACACCTCATACACTAATGGTCGTTTTCACGAATTATTTTTGGAAAGCCTAGTGATTAGTATTCCTTAAGAGGGCGTGACCCAAAAAAACAACTTAAGCTACCTAAATCAAAAAAAAATAAAATAAAATCTAAGATATCTCGTGAAAACCGCAGACCTATATTCGAAATAGTTTCCGTGATAATCCTTCATGATGATAAATTATGCGGAAAGTTGTGACGTCACACCGGCTAACCGCCGAAATCGCAAACAGAAGGTTGTTCAGTCGTCAGTGAACTGTGCCCTATACTTTAACTGGTTACAATTCGCTCTAACGGCCATTTGCACCGCTATAACTTAAGGGATATTTAATCCAAGTGGAGCTTTGAATGTGACTCTCGTAGAAACAAAAGTCACATTCAAAAGCCCCACTCAAATTAAATGTCCCTTAATATCCCTTAGGTGATAGCGGTGCAAATGGCCATAAGTGATATAGTTGTCTTTTGTTTTGGAAAATGTTACACATATTTTAACTGTGTCTCCGAAGCCCGTGTAAGATGACAGCCTAGGCATTCGTCCCTTCGAACCGCTCTTACTCGAAAACTTTCATTTTTGGGGCACACCCCGGTGTACCTGAACCAAATCTTACGCATAATAAAGCTGAAGTGAAGAGTTTGTTTGTTTTTATTAGGTTTATGTCATCGAGGTACCATCCCGCACGGATTACAAAAGTATGGGGAAAAAATGAGGGCTGAAAGTTTGTATGGCAGTATCGGTTTTATTTATCAAAGGCGATACGACTTTTGAGGTTAAGTTTTATGTAAGGAGTGCTTATGTGAGCAAGTTTTCAAGGCGAGTTTGAACATCGACTATGGATACCAGGATGAAATAGGCGCGTGCAAAACTGCGAGCTACAGCTAGATGAATGAATATAAGTGCAAACAATTCATAGATCAACATGGTTTGATAGCAACCCTCACTAAATGTCATCTTGATTCTCAATTTTTTTATTTTTTAATAAAAATTATGTGAAATAGACAAAAAAACATTACGAATCGAAATAATTGTGTACGGTACAGGCGAACAAGAATTTACTCAACAAGCGTTATCTCAGTGGAACCTGCAGATTTATGTCGCCAAAATCGGACATGTGGATTAACGACCGTCTCCCGTCTGCCAAATTAAATTTATGTTACATTTACGATATATGAGATCAATAAGGAAATGGCAGAAAATCACGTTTGTTATAATAATATTTAACAATTTTTGAAGTTGTATCAAAATGCTGAGATGTTGAAACAATTTTCTCCCATCTGCCATTTGGAAGATAAGTTTGACATGCAAAGTAAACTTCAAGAAATGTATTGGCAGATGTATCCAAGGTATATTAACAATTGGCAGAACCAATAAAAATGTCAAAATTTTTCAAAGTCGAGATCAATTTTTTCCCGTCTGCCAATAATTTATATTAAATTAGCTACTACTAAAAGCTCAAATTTCAACTGGCAGAAATTGCAGGCTGATACAAGTTCTTATAATTGATGAACAAAATTGGAACAAAAATTTTTCATATCATGAACGTTTTTAACCCGTCTGCCGTTTGTTTCAGTGGAATAAAGTTATGAGAATATGCATATTCTCAATATGGCAGAAACCGCAATGAGCTTTGCGAAAAATGTTTATGTGTCCAAACAAGTTTCTCCCGTCTGACAACCGGTTAATTAAAATTAAAGCTGCTCTCAAGACAACTAAATATGATAAGACAGAACAATAAAAAATTGTATCTTTAGGAAATTTTTTTTTCAATCATCAACATCATCAAAAACAGCGTCGTCATTATTATCATCAGCATCATCATTATCGTTTTCATTGTCATCTATCACTTCGGAGTCACTTTCATCACAACTAATTTCACCTTTTCCATTATCATCATCATTATTGCCGTCATCCAAATCTGATAGATCGCCCAAATCTTCGTTTTCATTAATTTCTTTTTCACTTTCATCCTCATCAGGGAAACCTATATTTGATTATTTAATGTAACTTCAATTATAGAGATATTTTTTCCTTTTATACAAATACTAGCTGACCCGGCAAACTTCGTACCGCCTCTGAATTATTAAATATACCTATTAAATGTTGTGTTAACGTATCTATTAGATGAATTAAATTCAGTTTTTTTCAATGGTGAATCTGGCTTTGGTTGAAGAAAATTAATGTTTACTCTCTGGATCAGAAGTCACCTAAAATTAAAATTTTACATCATCCTTTTTTAGGCAGCTTGTGGGCATTATTTTTGTAAAGTGTACCACCAAATAAATAAACTCAGGCACAGGAATGTTCAAAGAATGTAAAGAAAACAAAAAAAAATCTCTAGCGCAGCCCTGTTTCACTCTATCTGCACTGCATGCACTGCACTACTCCATCTGTTCTACTCTATCTGCACTACTCTATCTGATCTACTCTTTCTGCACCACTCTATCTGATCGGAATAGTGGAATAGTTCTGTTCGAAATAGCTCCAGTTCCTGAGCAGCATTGTTCTACTGTATCTGCAATGCCGAGCATCGTTCCAGGTATCGGAGATGACGCGGTATACAAAATATAAAATACAAAATAAACTTGGTATCGGTAATAAGAGATGGCGCCGTATGCGGGCTTAGTAAATTTTTTTTCATAAATAAATAAAATAAGTAATGAAATGACCACATTAATGACATAACAACATGCTGGTACTATCAACGCTGAAAAAAGTTTCAATTTGACAGCAAAATCCCCATTAACAAAATGATCTTCCATTTATTGAATAATTCATTTATTACAAAAAATGTGATAAATGAAGAACCGCTCGACCGATTTTGTGCAAACTTCACATAAACCATCTAATAAATAGTCCGAACAAAGCCTAAACATTTGCTTTGGCTAGGTGAGCCCGTTCTTGAGTTATAAAATTACAACGAAAAGTGGCATTAATTTTTATATATAGGTATAGAAGATTATCTGGTATAGTTACAGGGTATTTGATTATATTTGGACCGGACCCATACCTACAGCCTTTACTATTTAAAATAGAATAAACATTTTAATACAAAAATTGACAGTTTTTTTCTATATTTTCTTTTAACGATATCAGAAAAACAAAATCGCATCGGAAAATGGAGAAACGTAGGCAACTTCGACTTTTTTTGATGGAACCCCCTGTATATTATGCGATAAAATGAAAGATCTTTTCTTCCTGATTCCAAATATACAGGGTGTCCTTAGATAAACTGACACATTTTGCAGGTAAATATCTCGATAACGGGAAAAGATAACGAGATGTGGTTTGTTCTAGGAGAATAAGGATTTTTTAAAGAATCCTAAAATTTGCTGAAATTTAGTTTTACAGACATGCGATTTTCTGATATAAAATGACTGCCTTATTTTTAATGAAACACCCTGTATATTTTGTCACCGTTGGAAAGCCTGATTTTTCTACTTTAAAAAAAAAAAAAAAAAAATTAAAAATTATCTTGAACTTGCATCGTGAAAATTGGCTCCGTTAAGCTGGCCCCCCCCGCATCTATTTTTTTCTTCAAAACGCTAGCACACGATCGTTAGAGCTAGCACAACCTAGCACAAGCTGTTGTAGAGCTAGTCATAGTAACAAAAATATATCCTAGTTAGTGCAGGGGGGGGGCAGGTTAACGCTAGCCCCCCCGCATTGTTTCAAGGCGCCATAAAGCTAGCACAGCTTCTTTGGAGCTAGCACAATAAAAAAGAATGCTAGCACAACTATTCGTTTTAAAATAATAAGGCACAAATGCGGAGGGGGGCCAAGTTGACGTTTGGGATTTTTTGGGAGTTGGCCATGAAAACTGTTATGGAAACTTGGTAAATAGCTAGCACAACCTAGCACAACCATTTTCAGATCAATCAGAATTTTGGAACCGAAGTTATTCCCTAATTTATGCAGGGGTGGGGAAAGTTAACGCTATTCCCTTCCTTGCCCGTTTTTAAGTCGCTTTAATGCTGACACAGATTCATTTGCGTTAGCACAGCCTAGTACAACAAAAAAGAATGCTGGTACAAGTAGGTATACTTTCATGATAATTAGGCCATAATTGGGGGCGTGGCGGTTTTCAACCTTTGGGGATCTTTTAGGGATTTGTAATGAGAACGGCTATAGAACCGTGGTAAGTAGCCAGCGCAACGTTATAGCCTAGCACGTTCATTTTTCAATCAACCCAAAATTTAAATATAGAAATTATCCCCTAATTTATGCAGGGGTCGGGATAGACCTCTATCGCTTTACCATTTCTCGTCCGTTTTTAAGTTGCTTTATTTACTTTTTAATCAATCATTTACATACCTATAGTATTTTCAAAGTCAATTGGAACAAGGTAACAACTGGTGGCTGACTGTTCACTGATAATGTTCATAAGAAATGCACTGCCACTAGTCTGCCACCAGTTATACGATTAACTTTTACCTTGTTCAAATTGACTTTGGAAATACGGGGTGTCCCAATAGAAAGTGACCAATTTTAAATGCTTATAACTTATTTATGCATATAAGCCCTTGAAATCGGTCAGTTTCTATTGGGACACCCTGTACTATACCTACCTACTTTTTATTTGAAGAAATAATGGGAAGTTATTTTTGTTTTTTTAATTGAAAATGTACGTTTAGCTTTTTTTGGTGGCAATTAAATTATTAACATTGAAAATGTTTATATTTAGATTTTGAAATATGTATATCTCTTTCAGCTAGAAGAGGAGTCTGAATACTGCTGAAACACCCTGTATAAATTATACAGGGTGTTTCGTGTGTCCTAACCTCGGTCAGAAACTTCGGGTTTTAGTTTAAAAAAAAAATGTTATTTGTTTTACTAGGCGGAGAAAAAATTATATGTTTTACATGGCAGAAAAGTACAAGATTTAATGCCTTGGCTGGTTTCCTAGCCATCTTGTACTTTTCTGCCATGTAAAACATATAATTTTTTCTCCGAAGGTTTAAATTCACATATGGACATCTTTTTTATATCTATTTCATTCATTATTATTATCCAAATAATTAAATTATTTTGACAATTGTCATTGTCACCATCAATTTCAAATACCAAATTGAGTGAAATTATTACCTGGAACGTTGTGACACTTTCACTTTTAATGCCTAGGCAGTAAAAGTCCACTTTTACTGCCTAGGCAGTAAAAATACAACTTTTGATCCTGTCAAGTATCATTAAAAGGCCGCTTTTACTGTCATTCGGAGAAAAAAATCTTTTTTTGCAATTTTTTTGAATAATATCTTTTACCCAATTTAGCTGAAGCTAATTTAGCTCTAAATAAAAAAATTTTTGCATGCCCGACAAAATTTTCTTGATTTCTATTAAGCGGATCTGAATTTTGAAAAATTCACAGTCCTTCACAAAGATACAACCGGGGAGGACAAAGAAAATGCCGAAGCAGAGTTCAACGCTCATGACTGTTGTGACCCCAACAGTTCAAACTGCTCCGAACACTTCGAACTGCTCCGGACAAAGGTGTCCCGAACAGAGCTACTCTTAACAGTTCGAACTGCTCCAAACAGTTCGAAATGCTCCAAACAGTTCGATCTGCTCCGCTTGGACCTAATCTAAACTAACTCAAACATAAAACGCACAGTTAAAAGCGAAAAACGGTTGTCTCCACGTTGCCACTGAGGTAAAAAACCACTAAATAATAAATGGCGCCTAGCACCGCCACGCTATGCCATAAAACTAAGAACTGGCAACATAGCGCTTCCCGCCATGATTCTAAATTGCCTTTTTGTTTGGACGCCATATTGCGGTGCGCGAAATTAGTTGCCAACAGTAGCAGTTTTGAGCTGTTCGAACTGTTCGGAGTAGTTTGAACCGTTCGGAAGAGTTTAAACCGTTAGGAGCAGTTCGAACCGTTCAAAGCAGCTCTGTTCGGAGCACCTCTGCTTGCAACAAAACAGTTCGAACTGTTCGGAAAAGTTTTGAGCTGCTCGGAGCACAGTTTGAACCGTTCGGGGCAGTTCGAATTAGCTTGAACTGTTTGGGTTACTTTTGTTCAAAGCAGCTCTTTCGGAAGGTCTCTCTGTTCGGAGCAGTTCGAAATGTTCCGAGCAGTTCGAATTGTTTAACTGTTCGGAGCAGTTTGAACTGTCCGGAGCAGCTCGAACTGTTTGGGAGAGTTTGAACTGTTTGGAGCAGTTGGAACTGTTTGGACCAGTTAAAACTGTTTCCGAGCAGTTCTGAATTGTTCAGAGCAGTTTTGAATTGTTCGGAGCAATTCGAACTGTTCGGTGAAGTTCGTACCGTTCGGACAGTTTGAACCGTTCGGAGTAGTTTGAACTGTTTGGGTCGTTTTGTTGGATTCGGTGCCGTTGAAACTGTTCAAAGCAGTTTAAACTGTTTGGAGCAGTTCGAACTCTTTGAAAGAATTTGAACTGTTTGGAGCAGTTGGAACTGTTCCGAGCAGTTCTGAATTATTCGGAGCAGTTTTGAATTGTTCGGAGCAATTAGAACCGTTCGGGGCAGTTCGTACCGTTCATTGCATAATATACTATTACCTACTTCTTCTTTTCACTAACCATTGCCTAATATGGCATGCATACCATTTAAAATTTTAAAAAAATCATTCGGCAACACCGCTCAATCTTGCTTGCGAGCAGCGGCGTTTCGTATCCCTTCCCCGACTCTGTGACGTACCTATGGGACAAATGCAACACAAGAATTTCGAATTTCGTACCCCATACTACGTGCCCGTGCGATAATATAAACATTTTCAATGTTAATAATTTAATTGCCACCAAAAAAAGCTAAACGTACATTTTCAATTAAAAAAACAAAAATAACTTCTCATTATTTCTTCAAATAAAAAGTAGGTAGGTATAGTACAGTACAGGGTGTCCCAATAGAAACTGACCGGTTTCAAGGGCTTATATGCATAAATAAGTTATAAGCATTTAAAATTGGTCACTTTCTATTGGGAAACCCCGTACGTCCAAAGTCAATTTGAACAAGGTAAAAGTAAATCGTATAACTGGTGGCAGACTAGTGGCAGTGCATTTCTTATGAACATTATCAGTGACCAGTCAGCCACCAGTTGTTACCTTGTTCCAATTGACTTGGAAAATACTATAGGTATGTAAATGATTGATTAAAAAGTAAATAAAGCAACTTAAAAACGGACGAGAAAGGGTAAAGCCATAGAGGTCTATCCCGACCCCTGCATAAATTAGGGGATAATTTCTATATTTAAATTTTGGGTTGATTGAAAAATGAACGTGCTAGGCTATAGCGTTGCGCTGGCTACTAACCACGGTTCTATAACCGTTCTCATGACAAATCCCTAAAAGATCCCCAAAGGTTCAAAACCCCCCACACCCCCAATTATGGCCTAATTATCATGAAAGTATACCTACTTGTACCAGCATTCTTTTTTGTTGTACTAGGCTGTGCTGACGCAAATAAAGCCGTGCCAAAAAATTTTTCATCATAAATGTATATTCTAAACTATGACCGCTGGCGCAAACAGCTGACGACGTAGTTGATGACGTCGACAATGGTGCTACACAATATGGCCGCGATTTCCAAAATGGCGTCGGGGAAGTGGCTTACTTCTATTTTAGATTTTTATATATCCTTATGAGCCACATAATGGCGGCTTACTTCCATTGTCATCACTTGGTGAAAAGGTACTATCGCGAATCACTGTAATTTCTATTTTATTTCGTCGCCATCTATAAAAGTCTCGTAAGTATCAATTTTTCGACAACTTGTAGGAAGTTCTACCCCAGCTTTTCTTAAGACCCAAGAGATGGGGCTATTAATTACGTCATTCACGTCACATTTAGGCATGTGCACAATTTCAAACGAATATACACAATTTTTCATTGGTTGGATGCACACTTGAAAATTTTCATGGAACAACCCTGACCAGATCTGGTAATATCGACCCCGGTTTTAGAAGATTTTCAAAATATATCTAGTAATATTTCTAGTAATTTGACATTTCATTCCAGCAAAATTCTGGTATTTTCGCATTAGCAGTCAATAATCTATTTTTCTTGAATTTATGGTCGCTTGCACCGTCCATTTTGAGGGAGCTTTAACGATAATCAATGCTTAAAGTGACATTTTTACATGTTGGAATTTGACATTGGACATTTGAATGTGAAATTTGAACCAATAGGAAAGAACTCCGCAAAAAATAGATCGCTATTTCGCGTCTATGGTCTTGAATAGGGCGCTTTCTTTTATTCAGCCGTGGATCCATCAGTAATCAGCCTTTCTTTGTCTAGCTCATAGAAAATAGGAATGTCTGTCTTATAATGCTGGCAGCAGATGGATCCATTGCTGAATGAAAGAACGCGCCCATAGTTATGCCAAAGGTTACCAATATACCTATTAGGGCCGGTTTAATTACCTTCTGTTAAACTGTCAGGTAAGCAATCTGACCCATATACAAACGAAATATGTTATCCCATTGGTTGGCCAGTTATCCGCCGACCAATAGTATTATAGAACGGTGCACTTATCTTGCAGAGAGTTACCAGGGAGCTTATCTGAAGATGAACAAACCGGGCCTAAGCTTGTTTACCAATATCTGTAATGTTATGTTATACAGAATGGATTTTTTTTACAATAATGTATTTGTTTATAGGTATCCTATGTAAACATTAGGTATGCAGTTTATTATTTTATCTGAATAAGTTTTATTTTTCCATACTAGATATTGTTGTTATTGCATTTCTATTTTAAACCTAACGAAAAAAACAAAAAAAAAAACAATTGAAATCTAAAAATGTTAGCACAATTTTTGTTTAGCAACAAAGATCTAGTAATATTCTGGTATTGGCAGTCGCGTACAAGAATCGCATATCTCGATCGCTTTTGGCATAATCCAATTCTCGAATGTCACCGTCGCCTTTTTTTGATCGACATAATTACGAGTGGGTAAGACCACGCGAGATGAAATCGCGAAATAAAAAATGACTGATTACGAAGAAATCGAGTTTTTAGCGACTATTGAAAATCTTGCGAGTTAGGTAGAAAACACGGGACTTGGCTACAGTCGACATCACGGACAGTAGTTTCGTAATTTTTTCCGTAAAGATTCAGTTTCCAAGAATCTTCTGTTTGAGATTTGGCGACCGGACCGAGCAATTGAAGACTATAAAATAGTTTAAACAAGAAGGTGCTTTTTAAAAGAGGGTTTTTACGTTTTTGATGGATTTACTTTTCCGAGGATCTTCTCTAGAGATTCGGCGAGCGAAGCGAGCAATCGGAAACTCAAAAATGATTTAAATTTCATAAGGTGTTATTTAAAAGAGATGTTTTATTTCAATGTGACAAAGTTGCAAATATTTTCTTGAATTTGATAATTTTTTGATGTCAAGAGTCGCTGAAAATTCCGATTTTTGAGGGAATTTTTTTTGTTGTGCTCAATGCTCAATGCGTTTACCGCAATTTTTTTTTCTCGAAGCTACTATCCACTAAAAAATCCACTGCCGTAAATCGTCCGGACCCCAGAACATAATTGAGTTGGTGTAGCCCTAGTACTATCCGATAAGGGATAGTACTAGGGCTTCTTGCTTCTTGAATTTCTATTGAAGCCAAGGTAAGCATGTTCACTTTTCAAAGAACTTCGTATATTTTTCTTTTTTCCACTATCTACTTTACCACAAATCGTAATCGTAATCGCACGAAATAGGACCTAGAACATATATATAATTTTTCACCAAAAACTCCACTTTTATTTGAATGATCAAAAATTCTGACACTTTACAGTTGTCAAAAACATGCCAATACCACAGCATATACAAAAACAATCAGCAGGCTAACTCGAGTGACAGCCCGTGTAATAAAGGAATTCATGGTTGGGATGTCAGTAGCGGCCATTTTGGGATACGAGACAGGGCCTAATTAACGATAATTTAAGTTTTTTCTTTCGTGTCACAGAGTCGTATCGGCTTTAAATAAATTAATTTTGATATTACTTACATAGTTACATATAATAATATTTATAATTACTAATTTATTATAATTATTATTAAATATACAACAATGATAACAGATAACACCATAAATGACAACACGAATATACTAAAATCACTTTGAAAATTATAACTAAAATTTCGGTGCCCCTGCCGTTTAATGACAGCGTTATGACAGAATGGTATCCCCTGATGGCGGCCTGCGCAGAAAAGATGCGCGTGAGAGTTAGGGAGGATTTTCATGCATCCGTTTTTCCGACGAAATATGTCCGAAAAACATTCTATTCTGACATAATCGTATATAAATATGTCAAAATAGAAGACTTTTCGGACATATTTCGACGGAAAAACGGATGCATGAAAATCCTCCCTTAGCCTGCTGATTGTTTTTGTATATGCTGTGCCAATACTATAAAATTTAGATGTTGCCATGTTTAAACATTCGATAATTTCGAATGCGTCATATAAATTCGCATACCGACCGAGAATAGAGTTTAGGATTCGCGTTCGACATTCAGATGCGTGATTTGTCGATTGCGAGATTTTTAGTCGTAATTCGAGAATTGGGCCCCTGGGTAGGATTTAGTTCAAGAAGAATAATTAGAAAATATCAATGCACTCCGCTTTCGAAAAGGTAGTTATCCTGTATCCGGCAACCATTTTTTGGTTGAGTTGCATGATGATGAACTTCAGCGAGGCGCGAGGCGCGAGGCTACTTCAAGCAAGATGGAGCAACATCTCATTGCACAAACGAGACTTTGGATCTGCTTCACGAATATTATGATGACCGGGTTATAAACAGAAAAGATAAAACGAGAACGTGATTGATACATGGCGTCTTAAGTGAAGTGTGTGAGTGAAACATATAGCATGGTGCTCTTTTCGTCACTCGTTAACAGATGTTTTTGATTGGCAACAGCGCGCGACGTTGCATGATTTTTACAAACATTTTCAAATAAATAGCGCGTGTCGATTCATTTCGTTATTTTTAGCTGTCAGTAGTCTTGATAATTTATTATGACATTCTGGTAAATTATAAGAAAACAAATAGGCATTGACAACATTGTCTGTCCTTGTTCTATGACGTCATCCTAAATATAACATAAAATACCTATACTATTAAATTGTATTGAAATACGGGGTGGGCATGTTCGACATATCTTTTGTAATTAGGCAATCTCAATCACGTGATTTTATAATGGCCGTTCGGGTCAAATATTGCCGTGACAAGGGTGACAAGCCGGTGACGTTCATAAGGAGAGCATTTGTCCATATTTGTGTTCTGGCCCGTGTTGCTTTCGAAGTGAATTTTATAGTCTTTGGTGTTTCTACGTATTTTTTATTGGTTTGGCCATTGTTGTTTAAATATTGAATTTTATAGTCTTTAGTATTTCAACGTATTTTTTTAGTGTTCTGGCCCTTGTTGTTTTCAAAGTGATATTTATAGTGTTTATAATGTTTCTACGTATTTTTTAATTTATTAATAAATTCTGAGATGGAGAGTGAATATTTTAAGGTATTATTATTAAGGGAAAATCGAGCCTCTGTTAGATCCTTTCTTTTAATTGCAGCAATCCATAAAGCCCTGCGTTGCCAATGATTTAAAATAGCAGGAACTGAATAAAATTTCGCATTTTTCCTGTTACCTCGACTTCCACACCCAATTACGATGCAAATCGCTGGCATTTTAATTAACACAATACCTAAACACACAAAAAAATACAAAATCCGATACCTAATTCAAATCTGGACGTTTGTCCAGAATGTGACAGAATCAATGACATACAGAATAAACAACACAGTGCTTGACCTAATGCTTGACCCCAACTTCCATATTGAATTTCGTTTTTGACAGGTCAGTAGATTGCCTAATTTAGTATATTAAAGTATAAGTGGATACTAAGGTCTTTAAAACACGCGCGATTTTTCGAGCACGACGGCGCAGCCGGAGTGCTTGAAATAGAGCAAGTGTTTTAAAGACCAGTTATCCACGAATACTTTACACTATTTTTTTTTATTGGTATATGTTCAAAACATAAATTGTAGAATGCTAAATTCGTGCTTGTTATATTTTATTTGACGTTATCTACAAGTACCTACTCTTGACAAATCGATAATTAAAAAGTTGTCATTTAGACTTTACTTTTCTTAAGCCTAGTACTCATAACAGCGAAATTCGCTCTTTTTTGACATTGCTTCGACAATTAGGCAATCTACTGACCTGTCAAAAACGAAATTCAATATGGAAGTTCGGGTCAAGCATTGGGTCAAGCCAATGACTGTCACATTCTGGACAAACGTCAAGATTTAAATTATCGGATTTTGTGTTTTTTTTTTGTGAGTTTAGGTATTGTGTTAAATAAAATGCCAGCGATTTGCATCGTAATTGGGTGTGGAAGTTGAGGTAATAGGGCTAATGTGAAATTTTATTCAGTTCCTGCTATTTTAAATCATCAGCTTTTGATCTACAAAAGTGAATTATCAAAACAATGCAGGGCTTTATGGATTGCTGCAATTAAAAAAAGGATCTAACAGAGGCACGATTTTCCCTTAATATTAATACCTTAAGATATGACTCTCCATCTCAGAATTTATTATTAAATTAAAAAATACGTAGAAACATTATAAACACTATAAAATTCACTTTGTAAACAAAGGCCAGGACACTAAAAAATAGGTAGACATACTAAAAACTACAAAATTCACTATGAAAGCAACAATATGACCAAAACCAATAGAAAATACGTAGAAACACATAAAATTCACTTCGAAAGCAACAAGGGTCAGAACACAAATGCTCTCCTTATGAACGTCACCGGCTTGTCACTGCAATATTTGACCCGAACGGCCATTATAAAATCACGTGATTGAGATTGCCTAATTTGATGTTAAATGCGTGATTCAAACGTCAAATTGTCGGAGCAATGTCCACAAAACATCCCCCCTTAGAAAGGTAAGTGCCGTGTTGAGAACCTGTCTATAAGTTTCCAGCGCCTCTAGTGACTGGGGGGGGGTCAGCTTTTGTAATTCTGGATTTATTGGCGAATGCAAAACGCAATTAGGGTTCGTTCGGTATCTTATTCGTTCCGGTGGATCGTTTGCACCATTGTTTGATTCTAGCGATTCAACACCACCACTTTAAAGTTTCTACCATTTTTTGGCATAAAATAATCATGCCAAAAAGAAGAAACTCATAAAAACGGTAGTGTTGAAGCGCCTTCAAGGTAAAATTGACTAAGAATTAAGATGACAAATTTAGATATTTATTAAAGTTTGAAACAGAAAATATAATAGAATATGGAATTAATTACAATTATTGCGAAACAGTTTTTTTTCATGTAAGTATACATACATAGGTAGGTAATGCTAGTTAAGTTAAAGATAATAAGGACAGTTACAAGAAGTAATGACGTACATTTAACAATAGCTTGATGAAAAACTTAAATCGTAAATAAAATGACAAAAGAGGTCCTTTTCTCATAATCCAAAATCGTTGTTAACCTAACAAGTGAGGAAAGTGTTTCTGCACGTGATGGAAATTGCACGAATGACAACAAAAAGCAGAGTTCGGACAAGCCTTTAAGTCCAGAAAATACAGTTTCCGCATATGTTAGGTAGAAAGTTTATGTAGTTATACATATTATAAAGCTCATTCAAGAAACTGATTTCGCCTGGATGATAGAATAAATATTTTTGATAATAGTCTATACCCTTTACCACTAGCTTTAAGCAAAGAGAACGCCAACAACTTCTCGTCCAATGTAAATCGTCTAGCTTTAGGCTTTTGGTTTTGAGTACGGACTTGGCTTAAAATAAAGCTGTATATCAATGGATTGACGTGGTCTACGAGCTTTTGAAATTTGGTTTATGATGCAAGTTATTCAGCAGCAGAAACTTTGGATTTAAATGACGACAACCTTCTACTGATTCTTCTTAACTTATTGCTGGATTCTATAACTTTGGAATAAAGATATTTTTCCCTTGGGGATAGGAATTTTTGCTTAGTGACGTTAATGTTCTTTAAAATTTGGCATCGTCTCTCATGACCTGCAAAAAAAAAATAGATCAAGATTGGAGACGAGCTTTTCGCACATTTAGCTTCTAATTTTTCTAGCATTCGACTGCAAGTTTTAGTAATTAGTAGTCTTTTATAGTAGTAGTCCTACTTGAGTTAGGATGTTTTAAAATTCACCTACTCCCAACTGGGTGGTTATTCATTAAGCAATAACACTTAGGTACCTACCAATAAAAGTTGGTTGGTGACTTTTTCATGTTTGCAGATGTGATGGTTCTACTTGGTGTAGCAATGTCTGCCCGAATTGCAGAAGTTTCAGTAGATAAAAATTGACGACATGAAGGGCCTGGTTGATCTAAAACAGAAATTTCGTTACCAATGATTCTATCAAAAAAGTTTGGATACACGCATTGTAGAATATGGTGTACCTGTATGTAACCAGGAATATTTTAATTATTGTGTCGCCTGATAAAGGAATAAACATTAAAAAAAAAAGAAATGAATAATATTAGCTTTGTTCCAACACAGCAGAAAACCGTACAATGTACCGTCACGATTCTGCGCAGAAACTAAAATTGTTATACTGAGTGGTTTAGAAACCGTTCATGGGACGATTTTTTGACGTGTTGGAACAGAGTTATTATGTTTACCTACCTATGTCAATCATAGTTGCGAAACTAATTTCTTAAGACGTCTTAGGACTCTTACGAGTTTCAACTGTGTCGATCTCCACTTTTTGCCATTTTGGTGATTGTGGTTTATCAATTAACGACTCCTCACTGTTTTTGATAATTGGGGCTAAAATTAAAATTAATTTTAATGTTTCTGACCTATGCTCCTTTAAACCCGAATTCTAACACGTTGTCGTTAATCAGAACTATGGGGAGGGGTAAGTGAAAATGTAAGTACGTCTTTCTCACATATATCTAGTATTAACTTACCTTCAGGGAGATACAGCAAAAGCGCAGCATTCCATGTGAGTCCTCGTCTGGCTTTTGGATCCCCAACAATAAATTCTCGAGGAAAATGTCTTGTTCACACTCTATAATTATTATAAGCCTTCTCGACACTGAGGATATTTAGTAAAGGATTGCGAACTTTTATTAGCCATTGTTTCATTTTTTCGGCATCTTTTGGAAACCGGAAATAGCTGCTGTATTTGTCGCCGCACCCCGGAACACAGCATTTCTGATGCTTTTCAATTAACAAACTAGGAGAAGACATTTTGAGATAATAATTATTGATAATTGATAGGTAATTGATAATTCTAAATGTTGGGAGAAGTTCAAAATTTAAATTTTGACGACTGGAAATCACAGAACATATCACCTATAGAAAAATATCTCAAATGGGAGAATCGCGACGAAGGTTTTTAGTTAGGTTTTCAGTCAACGATGGCGACACTGTCAAGAGATAAGAGAAATTTACAGGTATCTGTGGTGTGGACAGTGATTTGTGTTGGTTGGTTTTGTCATTTATTTTGTCATTTTAAAAGTCAAAATTTGAATTTTTAAATTGTGTTGCTGTACCTCACGGTCCTCACGCGCGTTAAAGTGAAAATTCAAAAAGTTTTCTGTGGTTTTGGTTGAAAAAACCCCTAATTTTTGTTCGTATTTTTCTGTATCTACTCGTTTGTTTCGTTTCGTTCGTATTTGTATTTATTATTCTTATTTGCTTTGCGATCTACCTATAGCTGCGTGTCTCTTGCTAACTTACTAACTCTTTTTGCACTATGTTCGACATCGGAAACTTCCTGCCAGTCATAGTTTTCAAAAAAATGAGGCGAAAAGAGCTAGAAGGAGTCAGCAACCCAAATGCAGTTGAACATTAAAAATTATTTAAAAATAATAAAAATACCTATATGAAAAAAATCAATTCGCCTTTTTGTCAAGAATGTTCGATTAGTTGGGTTTTCATTCAACGATGGCGCTGTAATTCATAACCGGTACATAACATTGCAGATACTTTTCTAGAGGTGATATGTTCTGTGCTGGAAATGACAAAATAAACTTCAAATCTTGGCGCACGGTCCGGCAGGAAAAAGAAAACTTTAATAGGTTGATTGAAGCGCCTCTAGTGATTGGAGGGGAAAGCTGAAACGACTAGACTGACGTCTCTCATAAGACTTACATTTCTAAGGGGGGATGTTTTGTGGCAATGTCAAAAAAAAACGAATTTCGCAGTTATGAGTACTTGGCTTTAATTGGGTTGTTGATGTTGTCATGGGTAACTTTAAAACACGCGCGTTTTTGAATGTTGGATTTAAACACGCTGAGGAGTACTTTAAATAAGTAAAATAGGTTATCAATAAAAAAAAAGATTTTTATTGTATGACCAAAACAATACCTTATTACATAACCCATTCTAGCCTTGTTTGTTACGTCATAAGTTGTATTATCGTACTAGTGATTCAATTAGCTCATCACGTAACTCATTTTTATTAAAAACAGCAATTTTTTACAATTTTTTCATCCGAAAAAAATTGGACGTAAAACTAATACCCAATGCTGATGACAGCACCTGGACTGTGTTTTGTTGGATATTGACAGAAGTTCTTGCAGCATTGCTTAAAGTACCTACTTGTTGAGGAAATATTTTCTTTCAGCCTTGAGCTTTAAGTCACCGAATAATCTGTTGTAAAAAATCAAAACCATTTTGAATACATAAAAATAAAAAAATCTCGGTACGGTAATAATACTATGTATAAATAACTATTATGTGTTAAGGAAATATTGCAGTCCCTTGAAGATAAATATTGTATGCCTTCATCCCAGAAGATCTTTTTGTGTTTTTAGCAGAGAGAAAGAAAGTAAAGAAACTATGTATAATAAAGTGCATCAATATTTGGAAATATCTGGCATTTCTAAAAGGTTGTTCACCGAGTGACGTTCCAAATAAAAGCGAACGTGCCTCCGCCAACGACATAAACCATTTCCGATAAAAATATACGATAATCCTTTATGTCTTGACCATAAAGCACATAAAATCTACTTTAATATTTTCTAGGACACAAGGAAAAGAGTGTAAATATTGTCGCTTTGCGGCAAAATAAAACCATAATCGAAATTTATGACAAAGTAGGTATGTTCTACAAGCAAGAAAACCTTGTCCTATTAACATGTTTCCTTAAATTGATATAAATTTATTGGAAAATAATAACCATTTTGGGGACAATTTTTGTTATCCCATATGTCTCTAACACACCAATCTCTATGGAAACGGAACAATATCAATGCATAATAATGTGCAGTAAATTAGAGTAAATGCATAATGGTTTTCAGTTGGTATTGTGTTCAGCCATCCCGACAGACCGACTCGTCGATATAATATGTGCATTGAATTCAATGACATTTAAATCCCATCACATTTTTTTATAGACGGTGACAATTTAAAATAGGGCATTCCATAGACAATAAAAAATAAAAAGACCTTCAAAAGTATAGCCGAAATAGGTTATACTATTACTGCGCATCCGGTTGCGCATAGCGCATTGCGGAATTTTTGGAAAGCTAGAGACTTACGAAAGATCAGTCCGATCATTCGATTCTGTTTCATCTTTCTCTGTCATAGCAATTCACAAGACAAGGACACCGTATGAGTTACAGAGCTTTCCTAGCTGTTTTGTAGAAACCTATCAAACATCCATAACTATAGAAACTGTCACCGAGAAAACAAATAAGTAACCTTAAAATAACGACATTTCCGTGTTGAAATTTGTCATTTTTAACCGATTGAGCGGTCGTCTAAGAAGACTCGAACTCACAAAATCTAAAGAACAAGAAGAAGAAATTGTCATTTTTATTAAGGCACTCGGTATCGCGTACCTATAATATTATGTACAACTAGGATAAACTGACCCAGTAAGTATACATGTTAGTTTTGTGATATACGGCATATTTTTTTACTGTTTTAGGAGACCTCAGTCAGAAGAGATAAAATGTAGATGTTAGCCTTGGCCAGCTTAGCTTGTACATACATTAAAGCATGTATAAGGGATGTAATAACTGTGTTTGTAAACTCTTTAGGTATTTGACCTATCTAGCTATAATATATATTTTTTCTAGTACAATTTAGTGTTTATTTTGCCTCTTTTTTTAATCTACATCAAAAAATGGCACAAAACTTTATGAAGTACCACATCATTTTTCTCATTCGGATTTGAGAAACAAAGATGTGGAACAACATAAGTAAGTTTTTTGTGCAATGAACTCAAGTCAAATTTCAAAATTCCCGCCATTTCAGTATTTGTTCCGGCTGCCACTATTGACGCCACCGTCGCTGTGACGTCAGCGCTATACAAACTTTCATGTTATCAATCAGGTACTCTTACCTTGGTTTATTATATTTCTCTATGGGGCATTCCAACAAAAAAAAAAAATCAGTCAGGGCGCAATTCGATTGTGTCATACAAGTGTCACACAATCGAACACGCGTCATTTTAATATAGGTACCATCGTCACCAAAAGTAACTGGGACAGCATCACATTAGCTCTTGTCCTATTACATGAATTTTATTGTCAAATATTTGTCAAACAATGAATCAAATGCATTGAAATGAATGACAGTAGAATTAGTCCAGGAGATTATTATGCATTATTTGTGTCCCAGATACTTTTGGTGACGATGGTACATTTTTTAATAATAATAGTTGCTCAGTTGCCTCAGTTGCTTTAAAGTATTAATACTTGATAATAAGTAGCACAGATTAACTCGTCCTAAACATAGGAAACTTCCATATAAAATGTTCGTTCGGAGCTGTCTAAAAAATAACACGTATGAGAGTTTCATGACTGCCAAAGCTATGTGGCGCTAGTATAACAAAGCCACAACCAAATGTCGTATATGAATAAATAAAATTTGTCAAGTTCACAGAAAGTCAAGTTTTTCTCATTAGTCAGCATAGAGAAATATAATAGTAGTAAGTAGTAGTACGAGAGACGTTGTAGAGAGACGTTTGTTTAATGTAACAATCTGGTAGTGTGTTTGTGCACATACCCCTAGCGTATTTCGCATGGTGTGGCAGATTATTGAACTAATTACTTCGATCGTTTCTGACAACTTGGTTTAATTTGTCTTTGTCAGCAACCTGCCCGAAAATGTTCTATCTTTTTTTAACACATACGAAATATAAAATTTGACAAATTATTGAATCCAAAGACCATCAGTCAAAAACTGAATTTTCACAATCATAACGTGAAATTTCTTCTATTATTTATATAAGAAAAATGAGAAAACATTCTGTGATCATAATTATTAATTAATTAGACAAAACCGACCCCAATAATAGTGTGTTTTCGAATTTGCGATGATGCGAGATGCAGTAAAAAGGTAAACACAAAGCTTATAATACAAACATTTTTAGTTACTGTATATTTATAAAATTGGAATAAAAATAGTATATTGTGTAATAAGTTTTGAAAAAGGCTCTTTGCACACGGGTGAGACGGTTTATTGCCACGAGCCGTAGGCGAGTGCAATAAGTCACACGAGTGTGCAAAGAGTCGATTTCAAACGTGTTGCACTCTATACTTTTTCTACGACTGCATATCACAAAATAACAAACATTCTTTGTAAATTTATTTAAATTTCCAACAATATTATTTATTGACAATAACAGGTGAACAAGTTTTCTATTTTCTACATCTTTGAAATAACAATAAAATTGAATTACTTATTAAAGTTATACAGCCATATGCAACATCCTCTTTTAACGTAAAAGCGCTTTTTAAAACTGGTACCTTTAAAAATTTGTATTGCTTAGAATACACATTTTTAAAAGTGACCAGTTTTAAAAAGCGCTTTTAAGTTAAAAGAGGATGTGGCATATGGCTGATAATTAATGGTAACTTTGGAACAGTTTTTAAAATTAACTATAGGAATATCCCTTTTATTTTCATAATTTTCTGTAATATTTAGAGAATATTCGGACAAATATGATTGGGTCGCTGGGCCATTCTCTGATGAAGGCTGCAAAGGGATTTTTGAGGGAATGTTGGACGACGATGGCTCCACAGACTCCATTATTTTATTGGATACTTGTATTTTGTTTTCAATGGACTCGCCAATATATCCCTCGGCAACGGCACTGGAATGCCAGCCCCCATGGCGCTTTAAAGTGAGCAAGTCACCACCTTCATTGACTAATATTGTGGCTGATGATCGCCGAAAGCAGTGCCCGGTGTATTTTTCTGGATTCGGAAGATTCAGAAATTCGGCCATTTTCTTGCCATATTTCCTATTTTGTTGATACCAACAACCTGTTTTGTGCATTTACCATTGCAATAATTGAGAAAAAACCTTTTTTCTGTTATATTTTGGGGACGAAGACTAAGATATTTCTTGCAAATTTCATAAAAAGTGCCTGTAATGGTAAAGGATCTGGGTACTTGTTTTTGTGTTTTATTTTCATCAGCATTGCTGAATCAAAATCTTTGATATCCTCAGTTGTTAATCTGCAGAGCTCGTCCCGCCTACAAGCTCCTGTTAATCCAATTGCCACAATAGCCTAAGAAGTTAGGATATACTATATTAGTTTCTAATTTATTAATATTATTATCTGAGTGAAGTACCTTAACAAGCAAATATTTATCGTCTGGAACAGAAGATAGGAACTGATGAAAATACTTTTCAGTGAGAATGTTGGACTTCTTTGGAACATAGTTTTCTGATTTTCTCTTTGGCAAAGTAACCAATTTCATATAATTACCCAAATCGACATTGTGTTTTATCCTCAGCGTACTTTTCAACATTGAGTATTCGGACCAGAGAGTGGACGACTTCTTTGAAAGTTCTTCAAAATAGACTAGCGCCGCATTCTCAGAAAAGTAATTATTATTTTTGTTGTCCTTCCAAACCATAAACTTGTTATATGCAGTTTCATAACGTTCTCGAGATTTTTCAGGTAATAGGCTCAACGATATATGTGCAGCTTGCTGCGTCAATTTGAAAGACTCGGTGGATTCAATTGTGTGCTCCATTACCCGAAGATTAAGGAAAAAAATTTAAAGGAAATCTGATATTTAAGTTGAATTACTTTTCAAACAATATGACATAACAAATACGTTACGTCAGAGACATTCAGGCCTATGATGTATCATTTTCTGTTATTTTAACAGCAACCAGCAACGTTAAGTTATCTGTCAATATTTATTCTTCACGTGAAAATAGAGACAGGTATAGATTTTGAGCTATAACACAACTGTTTAAATAACAGGAGAGGATACATCATAGGCCTCAATGTTGGCAATGTTGTTGTCTCTGGTTACGCGGCGACAACCTGATATACGAAATTTCACCATTAAGGTAAGCGTGCGCAAAGATTGCACACTACAAAATTTGCGCACGGCGTGTGAAAAACGTCACTTTCAGATTGACTTTGGCGTGCGTTTTATAACGTTTTACATAGCAGTCGTAGAAAAAATAAGTTTGTTTGAAGATATCTCAATTTTTGTATTGTTCAATTACCTCCTTGACCCCCTTAAGGAATCTCATTGCATCTAATTTGGATTTTTTAAAAATAAATTCTGGTTATCGTTCTAAACAGTTGCTCGGTAAATTTTAGCAAGTTTTTTTCAACAAATGTATTGCTTTGCAATTAACTGTTTTGAGCGTTTACAGTACTTTATTTTTAATAAATCTTAAACAAAATCAAAGTTAATAATTCAATTATTCAAAAAAGCCGCCTTTTCACTGTCGGTAAAGAAGAAACCTGCATTCAAACTATGTTCACTCTTTTATTGCTGTCCGTAGCCACCAGGGGTGCTAACATCGACATTGTGCCAGTTGAGTACAGGGGAATGACTTCTCTCGTAGTTTACTACTATTATATTTCGTCTGGGAGACGACCGAATTTTTCCTACCCCGATTGAGTTATGTGTCGACACTATTATCAATAGAGAGTTATTGGACGTGCAATAAGGACAAGCAGTATTTAAATTAGCCTTATTTTGACATCTACGCATGCGCATTTGGGTCCGAAAATAAGGATTCCCTTAATAAGGTTACTGCTTGTCTTTATTTGTGTATGGTTAGTGCGAGGCAGTAAACTTCCCTTATTTCAAATTTCTGACATTTTGGACGACTTTGACGTTTTGCTTTTCGACGATGACGTAATTTTACTAAGAAAATTTATTTTTTACAATAGTTTTGCATTTTACTGTGGGTAACATCAAAAAAAAAGTATCAGCAGAAAATCACAAACAAAAATAAACACTTTTTGAGGCTGAAATTTATAAACATAGCTATCATCTGTCAAAATTATGAATACAAAATAAGGTAATACTCTAGCACCTACTACAGTCTTCCAATAACTGTTTTTTACTTGGAAAAATAGTGCTGATGCACTAATAAAATAACGTAGAGCCTTAATACTGCGAGGCAGTATTTAATAGTTCCAATAACTCTCTAATATATAGTATTATGTGCATCTATTAACCTGTATTCCTGCCTGAGAGCAAATGCTGCCGGAAATATATTTTAACAAATTATTAACAAATTGAAAAAAACGTAACACTACCCCCATCGAGTTATGCCCTAAGTAGGGTATCAGATTGAAGGTCTCGATGTCCCCTATCTAAAAAGTCGATCCTGCCTCCTGAGAACTTGCCGGAAAAGGGTGGCAGGACAGCTTATTGAGGCAAGGGCCCGCGGTCTCTGCTTTGACACCTATCAAGCTTTGCACTAAATGATGTGTCAAATTAAAGGTGTCAATAAGTTGATTTAAGGTCTGTTCGCACAGAAATCACAAACCAGTCAGAGCGAATTTCATTGGTTGGAAACAGTCAGGAAACTAGTTTCAACCAATGAAATTCACTCCTTCTGGTTTGGGATTTCTGTGCGAAGAGACCTTAAATCAACTTATTAATACGTTTAATTTGACACATCATTCAGGGTAAAACTTAATAGGTGTCAAAGCTGAGACCGCGGGCCCTTGCCCCAATAAGCTGCCCTGCCACCCTTTTCCGGCAAGTTCTCACGAGGCAGGATCGACTTTTCAGATAGGGGACATCGAGACCTTCAATCTGATACCCTAGTTAGGGCATAACTCGATGGGGGTAGTGTTGTGTTTTTTTCAATTTGTTAATAATTTGTTAAAAGATATTTCCGGCAGCATTTGCTTTCAGGCAGGAATACAGGTTAATAGATGCACATAATACTATATATTGATAATAGTGTCGACACATAACTCGATCGGGGTAGGAAAAATGCGGTCGTCTCCCTAACTATATGTTAGTCAGCCGTTTGATGTGTGGCTCTGTTCTTCATTTGATTTTCTATCAATTTTTGGTAAAACTTTGACTTCTTAATATGTTTTTAACAAAAGAGACTTTATGTTATATGTAAAAATTGGCCGCGTTCACCAGATACAAACGTTGGTAAACGGTTTGCGATTGTTCTGCTGAACGCTACGTTGAATTTGTGTTAAAACCAAACATATTTGCAAACGGTCGCCATTTTTGCAAGCATAATTTCAGAGTGTTTATTATAATTTTCAACACTGTATTTTGTGTGGTGACCTGTCATTCAGAAGGTGACGTTCTATCATTGAAAAGTTCAATCGTTCAGCAGAACCAAGAGTTTACCCAACATATTCTTATTCTGTTGGTATTTGTAAACTGTTTACAATCCGTTTTAGTTCTGGTGAACGTAGCCATTGTGGAAATGGTTTTAGTGATGGTATTTATTTGCAATTTCTGGACATTCACTTAAAGAGTCATTTGTGCACTAAAGGTACGGTTTGTTAGGATAGTACGCGACGCACAACTGACAACTTAAACGTCGTCATTGGTTCAGGTATGACGTACACCCGTTTTCTGACGCTGACGTCAGAAAACGGGGGACTTTTTTTTCAAGATAGGGGTTTCTTGTATTTTTTTTCCAATAGAGGACCCGTTTCACTGCATACACATCAAATTTCAACTCGATCGGACCAGCGGTTCGGCCTCGGCAAATTTTTGAATATTAATTTTTACCATTGATGGGGGGGCTAAAAACATCACTGCTTCGGGCTGAAAGTCCTTGGGACGTCATTTTTAGATTGCAAAGGGGGCCCGTTCTCGAAATATTGCGTTTTTATGTTTTCCCCCCCCTCCAAAATTTTTTAAAAATTTGTCCCCCCATCCATTCGATAGAGGAACTTTTTCTCTACTTCCCCTGAAAATTTCATTCCCCCCCCCACCCGTTTGGGCTGTACAAGGGTCGAAAGTCAAAACTTTGACAGCCCCCAGGGTTTCCCAGAGGAGGGGGGAGGGGATGAAATTTGTTTTGGCTCGACAAAATTAAAAGTTCTAAGTCCCCTGAAAATTTCAACTTTCTAGCTTATCGGGAAGTACAACATCGGCGCGCGCGGTTAACTTGGTCGTTGGATTGACGGCAAACTATTCACAGTAGATGAGTGTTTGAGCACTCATTTTGTAGGTACTTTCAAGTACTCCGAAATGGTATTTAAGCAGTATGCGAAGAAACCTACCGGTTTCACGGTATTCACGAAAAACCAAAAACTACCCCCCACTTTTGACCTTTGACCGGCCATTGTGATTCACCTAATCGTCCTATGACCTTGATTTTATTATCATTAGATAGATAATTTTATTTCCCACAAATTTGATCTGTCGGACTTGACGCTACGGGCAATAGCACCGAAGATAAGGAATTAAAACGAACTCAACCCTACATAAAGAGGGGGTAGTATCTTCCCCCACCCCCTCGAATACGAAAACTCAGTTTTAGACTCAGAACATGCCCCCGAACACACCCTCAAAATTTCAGCCATTAAGGGCCATATTCTCCGTAGTTCATAAAGCCTGGCTTAGTGGAAAAGATTGACTTTTTGTGTGACAAAGCCGAGCTTTTCTACTAAGCCAGGCTTTATGAACTACGGAGAATATGGCCCTAAGTATTTTTTTGTAGTAAAATATCCCTATTTACTGTACTATTACTGATCACGATAGACTTTCAAGAAACTGACAAGACATTTCATTACCTGTAAAACAAGGTGCTGGTTGTTTGGATTTTTTGACAAATGTCAAATCAGGCCCTGCGATCTCTCATTGCCAGTTATAAACCACATAATAACTCTTTTCCGTTTTTCTAGATGTCGCTAACAACCACAGAATTGTCAAAATTGGAAAATACCAGCACATCAAGAACACGTGCGATGTCGATAACTGACATGTCAACATATGACAATATGCCAAAATATTCATTTGATCATAACCAGGCCCTGCGATCTCTTATTGCCAGTAATAATCCACATAATAACTCTTTTCCGTTTTTCTAGATGTCGCTGACAACAACAGAATTGTAAAATACCAGCACATCAAGCACACGGCCGATGTCGATAACATTGACATGAGATTGACATGTCAACATATGACAATATGCCAAAATATTCATTTGATCATAACTAATAATTCATAATGTTTTTCGTTCGCCGGTCTTGCATTTTGTCTTCCTCTGTGTTGTCAAGTGTTTCTAAGTGATTTCAAAGTGGTTTTGTGTGTTTCATGAAGACCTTCAAACTGTATAGAATGGAAGATCTATTTTTATCTTTGTTGATTAGATTGATGACAGGTTCAATTAAACATCAATCAGAATTTTGAATAAATATGTTAAGGATATCCTTAATCATCGATAAAGGAACTGTCTTTTGATCTAATTAACAAAACATCATTTAATTTAAGCAAACAATAATGTCCCAAAGTCTAGAATAAAGAAATTTGAACAGACAGATGTAAAGTAGGTGTCTGTAGCATCGATGCAAAACCAGTAAATAGTGAGTTTCTAATATGGTAGATGGCGCTGGCTTGGCTCAATTTTGTTGACAACAAAATTTACACTGAGATTCCATTCTCGACAGTTTATATAGTATTTATCTCTGTGTCAAATTCAATAATTTTATGTAGGAAAGATGCTTCCAATTTATTATTCATTTAAAAATCCAATTTGTTACTGGTTAATGCTTTTTATTGCCGTTTGTAGAAAAAATATTGTATGATATTTGTGTTAAAAGTATTTTTAAGCCACTTTTGTGAATTGCAGAATTCGCTTCGCTCATTCTGCAAATTTTCACATGCGTGCCTTAAAAATGTACTTTTAACACTTACATCATAAATAACTATTATTAACTATTCGTAATTATTAGTAATTTTCAGAATTAATCATCATGATAATGTTGTCAACGTAACTTCTCCAACGTCATACATTTTAATAATAATATATAAAAAAAAACATCATCCCATGCCCGTCACCTCATCGGTGTCTCAATCGCCTCCTGATCCGTGGATTACTCATCGATGCGCTGCCACAATCCCTCCATCTTTTTCAGCTTCAGCGGGGGTAGCATCTTCGATGTTGCTGGTTCCATATCCGGTTCGTTTAGTTCGGCAGTTTGTGAAGCTGCTGAGAAAGAGTTGGCATTTGGCAATTCTGTTGTTATATCTGGCTGTATGTTATCGTCTCTATCTTCCTTTGTTATTTCTGGTAATTTCTTTAAACGGCTTACGTGTCGTTTTAGAGTTTGACCATTTTGTCCAGACAATGTAGCCTCATTTCCTTTTTTTCCAAGTACAGTAAACTCCTCATTATTAAATCAGTTGGATTACCAAGTTCTGAACTAAAACTTTGTCTCCTTCTTTTATGTCTATTATTTTTGCGTGTAGCCTTGTCTTCTTTTTCTTAGCCTTTGGATTTATTCACCAAGTCATTATCGTAAGCTTCTTCATCTCCTGGTTCATTAACTAAGTCTGCTACTGATGAAAGTTTATCTCGAATTAATCTATTAAATAGTAGTTCCGAAGGTGCTTTGCCGATAGTTCCATGGGGCGTAACGTTATACATTAACGTAAATTTTTGTAGCTCAGTTTTGTAGTTTAACTTGCTTGCGTGCGAAATCTGAAGACGTTTTAGAATAGCTCGATTCATATTCTCCACTTCTCCATTTGCCTGAGGCCAATATGGCGGTGTATGTATCTATGTTGTTGTGTAGGCAAAAGTTCTTGAACTCTTCGCTAGCAAATTGTGGTCCGTTATCCGCTCTTATTGATTTTGGAATTCCTAGCCGGGAAAATATTTCTGACAAATGGTTGATGATAATAGAAGAGGTTGTTGATTTAAGGAATATGATTTCTTGGTATCTTGAATAATAATCCACGCACGATTACCAACAGTTGGCCGTAATTTGGTAAAGGTCCCATAAGGTCTGTCTCCCCTGGATGACCTTCATGCGCTAATTGCAGTACCTGTTCCCTCAACGACTGAGGGATGACTAATCTAGTTCCTCGTAAGATGACGTGTCCCACTGTTGTTAATTCAAGACAAAATGGATAGAAAATATTTTTGTCTATGGTTTCCCAACAATCTTTGTTTATTTTGTTCACTGCCTCCATTATTTGACAATCGAGTTGACTTTCTGCTACTACCTGGGATATCTTCATAGCTTGTGGTGAATGCCTCTCTATCACGGTGAATACATGATGTTCGTTTTCTTTATCGAATGACGGTTCGTCTTTTATCTGGCATAGTCTGGCCTATTGTCCAGTTCTAGCTTTTTAAACATGTACTCAAGCAGAGTTGTGAAAAGTTTGGGAGAGATCGGAAGATATAGTTTCTGCGTTCTGCATCCTCCGACGCCTCCGTGACGTCTGCGCATGCGCCAACCCGGGCGTCGCGACGTCATCAATCAGCTGTCATCTGTCAATGTCATCAGTCAATGTCACCTGTCAATGTCACCTGTCAATGTCAGTCACCTGTCAATGTCACTCACCTGTCAGTGGTCTGTCAATGTCAGTCAGCTGTCAATGTCAGCTGTCAATGTCAGCTGTCAATGTCATCTACCTGAACTACTCCAACTTACCCGCTCTCTGATGCGCCATCTATAAACCCCGTATAACATTACACCTGTGTGTATTTTTCATATTTCTACATGTATTTATACAGATGAAAAAATACGTGAACATGCATACATGAAGAAATATAAAGAAAAAAGACAGATGGGCTTAAGAAAAAAAATACTAACCTCAAACAATTTTTTATTTAAAAACATACATTTTTTAAGACTCAACTATTTCAAAAAGCGATATTTGGTTTGGTCGTTCAACATCCTTCTGGCCTCTGTATATTATTGAATATTTTCCATCCATAAACTGCTCAATATGATCTTCCAATGATTTGGTGGTACCTTTTGGAAGAAACACTGCCTTATCGTCAAGTTCAATGAGGATACTCGGTCCGAATTTACTTTGGGTTTTTTTAGCAGAAAATATTGGGTACTTTCTGCCAGGCTCCATGTCTTGTAATTTCACAAGTGTTTTTTGATCCTTGAAGAGGCAGGTCTCGTTGATTGATTTCAAATCCATATCTAAAAAATATTCTGTAGGTATTGATATTAGTATATAAAAGATTTACTTACTTGTTAAAAAAAATGTTGTGCAATAATTTTCTAATAATTATAATGTTCGCTGTTGGCGAGCTTTAAAAAGACTGAAGCTTGAGTATCATAAAAACCGATTTAAACCTCAACGTACACACAATAATAATTATTTCAGCAGTGTTTGTTTATCTTACAATGGCCTTCACACGGTTCCCAGTACCACAATCGGACAAAACGCGTCGCAAAATATATTTATCACACCAAGGTCGTAAGACGTAAACAACGCCGGTTTCACGGAAAATGCAATATCCAATTAGCAAACTTTCGCAGACTAAACTCGTAGACTAAACAATAAATCCTGTGCTGAAATTTTTATTAGTAAATTGATAATAATAATTGCTTATACTGAGAAGAGTCCATCACGACTTCATAAGGAAGGTATTTATGTTTATTTGTTGGTGATTACTTTTAATATCAATATTTCTAGTATGGTAAAGTGCTGTTCTGTGTTTTTTGATTGATTGTTGATTGATGATTCAAAGTTTATTCTACTTGGCGTCAATATAACTAGAACAAACAAGTTTGCGCTTCAATTCGACCGCAGCCAGTTGGAGAGGCAGCAGCATAGCAGCAGCAACAACAGCATTCAATACTAATTTTAGTTTATTGTGAGTGATTGTGTCGGTTTCGAAAAAACAGTAAGTACTATTTTCAAATATCAAAGTAATTTTTTTGATTGAAATTTATTTCCAATAGTTTTTTTTTAACAACTTGAGTTTCCTTTTTCACTTACATTTACACATAATTCAAATACCTTTTTCTAAAATTTAGGTAGGTACTTTAATTAATTTAAACTGGTTTTATTTTTTCATTCATTTTAAAACAAACCTCCATAAACAGCGGATTTTTAATTTCGTGAATATCTGCTTCAGGAAATGTTTAGCTGCGATTTCTGTACCAAATCGTTCACCAGGAGGGATAACCTGAAACGTCATGGAGATTGCCGAACATCTGCCAGGATCTGCAACCAATGTGGTAGGATTTTCAAATCGGAGGGGGCTCTCCAACGCCACCTTCAAGAAAAACACCCAGCCCCGAAAGCCCCCAAACGAAAGGCTGGAGATCCCGCCACCCCCATGACGAAGCAAGCGAGACTTGACCAAGTTGCCGGTAAGTTAAAATTGAATAATTTTTTTTTCTTTTAAAATCTAATTTAATTGTTTTCAGGACCATCAACATCAGCTACAGGCCGGTCGTGCGAGGATTGCGACTTGGAGACTCTGATAAATCAATGGGCTGGTCATCTTCGGAGTCTCCAGCACCGAGCCAACACCTGTGTGGAGCAGGAGGAAGACGTCAGCCTTGTCAGAACAACATTCAGGAACCGAATTGTTGCATACCGGCTTTCATCAAAGCAGGACTCTACCAGCGTAAAGCACTTTTTGGGAAATTTCAAAGTGAAATTCGTCAAGCTGGTAGGGGATATGGTCAATAAATTTGGCCATATCAAAGTCGGTGTGGAGCTTTTCGGACGCTTCCTCCTGCAGGCGAAAGAGCAAGAAGAGGTCAAGTCGTTCAACGTCAAATTCCGACTGGTGAGCGATGGTGCCGATCTGGAGGAGCTGTTCCAGCAGTTTTCTGTCATCCTGGACAAGAAGTCCACAGAATTTCAGGAGAAAGAAAGTGGTATGTATTATTTCAATTGCAATTTTATATGCTAAATAATGTCTTTTACAGGTTGGTCGCTCAAACAACTCCTCCATCTAGATATAAGTATTAATAAGGTGAACCCTCTAAAAGCCTCTTCATATCTGCCGCTTCCAAAACTGATCGATGAGAAGAAAGCTGTCCTGAACATACAAAATAGCGATCAGAAATGTTTCATGTGGTCGGTCTTGGCTCACCTATTGTTTGCCCAGCGGTTCTGAGTCTACGGAAGGAATTCGGACGTAAGTGTGCGATGTTGTCACGTTTAATTATAAAAAAGCGCAAATACTAGGCATTAAGTATAGTTCATTTGAAAATCCATTTTTTAATAACAAAATATAGATAACAATAATGAAACGCTAAATATTTTAACGTTGTTCGATCTATTCCTATTTTAATTTCTGATTTCTTCAATTTGGTCTATTGAAAAAATAGACTTTTTCTAAAGATACCATCAGCTTTTGTCAATTTGGCAAGCATCCGGCCTGGATGAACCTGATTGGTGGAGTTTTTGGCAGGATTGCCGTTGCCACGGGGAACCATGTGGTTGTCAATGTGCTAACGTCACCTTACGTCTCGCTATTGGCCAGGGCTCCCGTCATTGTATCCTCCCATCTTGAAATGTCGATTTATATTGAAATATCCAGTGGCGGGGGTTTGGTCATTATCGATTTTCGTGTACGAGTTGCAATAAGATAACACTTCCAGAAAGTTCCGCACGCAGCTGTGTATTTTATGAATAAAATCAGCCATTTTTTTTACAACTGCATTCCCCTTACCGTTGCCCCGTAGACACAGACTCGCTGGGCAGACATTACATCCAGTTGACAGAACTCAAAACGCCAATAGAGTCGCGAATTATATGCCTTTTGAGAACGAGTTGGACTTTACAGGTATGGAATTTCCGATTAAACTTAAAGACATTGGTAAGTTTGAACAACTCAATAATATTTCAATTAATGTATATGGATTAGATTACGCTTACGAAAATGGTAGAAATAATATTGAAGTTGTTGGTCCCTTATACTTTACTCGGTCTCGAAAAGCGGAACATGTGAATTTGTTATTAATCAGTAATGATTCTGGTGATAGTCATTACTGCTTAATAAGAAACATGTCTCGCTTGATCTCAAGTCAGTTATCATCAGACCATAGGGTAAAGCATTTTTGTGATGGTTGTTTGGTGTATTTTTCTACCGAGCAAAAATTGAAAGCTCATCAAGAACACGATTGTGCCCATGTTTCAGTTAAATTACCGACAACAGATTTGAAGAAAAATAAATTCGGTGAAGAGGTTCCCGAGAATATTCTGAAGTTTATAAATTTCGAAAAGAAATTAAAGGTGCCTTTTGTTTGCTATGCCGATTTCGAGACAATCATTGAACCTGTTGATGCAGAGGAAAATGAGCTGGACCCCGAAAATTCCTATACCGTTAAAACTCACAAGGCTGTTCCTTATTCTTTCGCCTACTTCATTAAATGCGATTTCGACGATTCTCATTCGATTTTCAAGACTTTCAGAGGACCTGATGCGCATAAAGTTTTTGTAGAATGGTTAAAGGCTGACTGTAAATCAATCTATAATCAATTTATGAACAACATAGTGCCTATGCATCCTCTGAGTCAAGAACAAGAAAATGAGTTTCGCAATGCGGAAAATTGCCATATTTGCTAGAAACCATTTAAAGTAGAAGACGAAAGAGTAAGGGACCACAGCCACTTTACAGGTAATTTCCGTGCTGCAGCTCACTCTGTATGTAACCTAAATTTTAAAACCCCAAACTTCATCCCCATCTTCTTTCACTGTATGTCCAATTTTGATTCTCACCTGTTTGTCAAGGAGTTGGCTCAAGAAAACGAGAGATTGGATGTTATCCCTCAAAATAAGGAGCGGTACATTTCATTTACCAAACATGTTTTGGTGGATAAGATCCCTCTCGATCAATCAGGCAAACAAAAACAGGTATATTTAAAATTACGCTTCCTCGACAGTTTTCGATTCATGGCATCAAGTCTAGATAAATTATCACAAAATTTAAAACCAGAACAGTGTCGAGAAGTTAGAAAATTTTTTCCCGCGGAAGATGAGTTTCAGATTATTCGTCAGAAGGGCGTTTTCCCGTATTCTTACGTAGATTCATTTTCGAAATTAGATGACATCAAGCTCCCATCTATTGATGGCTTCTATAACGGTCTTAGAAAAGAAGGCATCAAGCAGGAAGATTACAAGCGTGCAAAGAAAGCATGGAACTTGTTTAAATGTAAAACCTTGGGTGAATATTCAGGTATTTATTTAAAATCCGACGTTTTGATTTTAGCTGATGTTTTTGAAAATCTCAGAGACGTGTGTCAAGCAACTTACGGTCTAGATCCTTGTCAGTACTATACAGCTCCAGGGCTATCTTTCGATGCTGCTCCCAAAACAACAGCTGTGGAGTTGGAATTACTGACAGATATAGACATGATACACTTCCTGAAACGCGGTATTCGCGGAGGGGTCAGTCAATGTAGTGTACGGAAGGCTGTCGCGAACAATAAATTTATTCCCCATTATGATGCTTCCAAACCTACTTCATACCTCATGTACTTGGATGCTACCAACTTGTATCGTGCAGCCATGTCTCAATATTTACCAACGGGTAACTTTAAATGGCTTGACGCGGATGAAATTCAAAATTTAGATTATCTAAAATTAAATAAAAATTCAGAAACTGGTTATATTTTCGAATTTGATTTAGTATACCCGGAAAACCTACATTATAGGCATAATGAGCTACCTTTTTGTCCAAAGTCCTTTGCCCCAGAAGGTTCTAAAATCAAAAAACTTATTCCAAATTTCAACCGAAAAGAAAAATACGTCATTCATCTTCAAAATTTGCAGCAAGCCTCACAACATGGCTTAAAATTAGAAAAAATTCATCGCGTTCTCACTTTCAATCAATCTCCCTGGCTTAAAATTTACATTGACCTAAACACAGCCAAACGGAATGCTGCTTCCAATAAGTTTGAAAAAGATTTTTTCAAACTTATGAATAATGCTGTGTTTGGGAAAACCATGGAAAACGTGGAAAAAAGGGTAGATATCAAGCTGATTACCCATTGGGAAAATATTGGTAGGAAACTGGGGGCCGAAGCATGGATTTCGAAACCACATTTCAAAGACGTCACTATTTTTGGTGAAAATTTAGTTGCTATTCATATGGCTAAACAGAAAGTCATATACGATAAACCTATTTATGTAGGATTCGCTATCTTGGACATTTCCAAAACAATCATGTACGATATTCTGTATAGCTATATTAAGCCTAAATATGGAAATAAAGCAACCTTACTATATACAGATACCGACTCCCTCATTTTAAATGTAGAGACACCAAATTTTTATCTTGATATGAAAGAAAATTTAGACAAATTCGATACTTCCAATTACTCACAGGACAACCCACACGGTCTTCCTGTAAACCAGTCCATTTTAGGTAGAATGTAGGATGAGTATGCAGGAAAGATCGTGTGGGAGTTCTATGGAACCGGAGCGAAGGCGTATTGTGTTAATGTAGAAGGAGAGTTGACTAAAAAAGCCAAAGGCGTGTCTGACTACGTCACCAAGAAAGAACTTAGTCTTGAAGACTACAAGACAGCGGTTGACGTAGAAGGTACGCTTATTCATCGGCAAATGAATACTTTCCGTTCACATAAACATGATATGTACATCGAACTGAAACATAAAGTAGCCTTGTCTTACGCGGACGACAAGCGTTACGTTATACCCGGTACAGAGTACACGCTTGCTTGGGGTCATCGAGATTTAGAAAAGTATAAGGAATCATCGGAAATTCCTGAGGGTCAAGACTGATTGAGGTAGCTTTCTTAGCTTCAATTGCTTTTGGTAACGGTAGATAAGACGATGCTTCTAGAGGATTATAGTTTAAGATTTTTACACTAAGGAATGTATATATTTTTTTTTAATTCGTTATTTATTATATCCATGTTTTTAGTGATAGTTATTTTTTTTTATGTTATAAGGATGATTTTTTTTTGTTGTATATATTATTTTCATGTATTTAGTAGTGGTAATTTTTTTTTTTTTTATGATATATTCTTACAAATAATTAGTTAAGTATGTATGTACATTAAATTATGCTTTTTTTTAAATAAAAACACTTTTTTCTGTTTTACTCAGTTGTTGTTTTACTTCATTTTATAAACATATCTCATACAGGTTGTATTTATGTCTGAAAACTAACTCAAGATATTTTTCGTTCACAGCCATCACTTCATTGGTTCGAAAATCAGCTACAATCATTCCTCTACTTTCTTCCTCCTGCCAATAGCTCACATAAATGTAATCACCAATGTAGAATTTAATATCACACTGGCCATCTTTATCGTTCACAGTTAAGTCTCCAAACCCGTCATAGGTAAATTTTATTGCGGGTTCATTGCTGTGCTGTAAGATAACCTCATTTTTATCATCACTGTATTTAATTTGCAGAATATTCTCGATGTTATATTCTTTATAAACTGGCTCGGAAGTAATTATTCCACTGGTTGTTGTTTCAGATTTTGAGGTTGATGCATTATCCCATTTCGAATCCATTTCAAGATTTTGGAAACTCCTAATTAGCAACTTCTTTTGCTCGTAAAATTCTATATCTTTTCTCAAGTTAGAGAGATTTTTCAGATAACTTTCGATTCTTTTAGCTACTATACAGCTCATGATCTGAAAATAGACTGAGCTTATTCAGTCCAATGTTCTGTAATTTATAGAAAACAAAAACGAAGTTTGTGAATTTTTTTTTATTGAGGTAAAAGACTTGTGATATAATTATATAATGCATAGACATTCTTAACACTACATAAACAAAAATTAATTCTATGGTTTTTACAATGTGTAAAGCTAGGATTTAACTTAGGAACTACTCCACCCAAATATTCTAAATTAACAATAATTGGAGGATCCACGTTCATTTCTGTGTATACTTTGATTAGAAAGTCTTTCTTGATGTGTCCTTTAACATAAACAGTTTCGATACCTTTCAAATTATCCATAAGCAGTTGATTAAGTTGGTTATAGCTTACATAACCCGCATTGTAGGAGATGCCGTGAAGGTTGTGGAATACGTAGTTTACTTCTTTCTTTTGAGCGTGAGTCAAGTCGCGATATAATATTTTTGGTTTAAATATCCAACTATTGACCTGCTTTCCATCATAGATAGCTAATTCCTTAACTAGGAAATCAGCAGAAAAGTAGCCTTGAGCATCTAGTACCACAAACTTCATCTTCAAATGCTCGACGGTGATTGATTAGATCAAGCTACGGACAATTCCTGATAAAGGCAAATACTCCAAAACTCTGTCATGTACAATAATGCAATAGGCTCGAGTATCTTTTGGGAAATTTTCAGAACTCTGAATCTCGAGCTTAACATCGATTGTGCTACTTTTTAGAGCCTCATTCTGTTTCGCACAGTCTATTACAAACATGCATCGATTTGCAAATGAGGTAAAATCTAGTAACGGTTCAGCATAGGTCTTTCCCATATAGGATTTCTGGAATTCGGTGTACATGCGATACACTTCGGTATATTGCCTGTTGTCAAAATTCAGGTTCAAAGATTCGTAGGGGTAAACTTCAGAGTTTAGGTATAGTTTAATATCAGTAATGTTGACATTATCGAAATATGTAACGTCTTTCTGATAGTTGTCTTTACGGTCAGTTTGGAAAAATACAATAACGTATCGTGCTTTCTCCGACATCGATTTTACAGTCCAAACATCTTTCTTCGTGTTTCTCATTGCAGGCAATTCATGAATTTCTCAATCACGGAACCCGAAAAAGATTGGTTTATTTTTGGAAATTTCCTCTAATAATTGCAGTTTTAGGACATCGTTGGGTTAAATATGTTTAACTCGCAACTCAATCGTCGATATTGTTATAGTAGCTTTTTTATTACCCGTAAGGTTTACGTAGCAATTGTCATCATTTCTAGCTCGAACAAGTTTCAGTTTTTGTTTTCCCATAACGGCACTAGTATAATCAGCGAAAACACCTAGTAGAAAATTTAACGGTATCAGTAAATTGAAATCTTTTGTTGTTTCATTCAGAGTTTTGAGCGGTGTACTCCATCCTGCGATGTCTAGTGCTTTGCTTTCCTGTTCATTAAAGCATAGCAAACTTTTTACTGTGCTTGTCAGTCCAGGGTCTCGAACTTTCTCAATTTCTTTGCCATTTAATTCATAAGCTACGGTCTCGAACAAAAAGGCTCCCACATTATTTGTCAACGAACATGTTCCTGTCGTCCCACCACCCGCACCTGCCACCGTATTGTCCTCCTTAAAGTTGGCTCCAATGTAAAGCCCAGCTTGACTAATGTCCATAAAGACATCTTGCTGGTTGATAACTATCTCAATCACACCACTGTAGTTGAATGATTTTGTGAATGGATGATATGTATGCCATTCTTCTCGAGAAATGGATTCATCCACGTTGACCGGGTGAAATATTTGAAGTTTTTTCGATACGAAAACCATATTTGTGCGATAGAGAGCGTAAATGAATCAGACTCTTGTGTGTGAGTGACTGTTTCGGTTTCTGACTAAAGACTGAAGATGGGTTGGAGTATTCACTACTTTTATTATATCTCTGCTGTTGATGATTAAAAACTAAAACCATGTTTCTTTAGTTCTAGTTTTACAACGATTTCTTCTCCTCTAAAATTGACAGGTCTTGCTTCCTGATCCAAAATATTCAAAGTGATGTTATCGATCCTAGATCTATTCACCGGAAGATAAATCAGATTTCTCGGCTCAACAATTATACTATATCCTGGATCAACTGTAGGCGTGAATTCGTATAATGTATGTGAAGGATTGTTTGTATAATAGGATCCGGAAATAATGTTGCACTCAATTCGTATAGTAGTTACTTGTATAATCTCAACCGGAATATCTGATTCGTGTAGCGTGTTTGCATCTAGGATGAGTGGTGAGAAGCCCAGCAGTTGGCCGATACTATCTTGCGGTTCAAAGTCTATATCGTAAACACTCTTGAGCTCACACTTTAAAGTATTATTGTTCGGTTTCAAAGACAGTAAATTATCACCATCAGCACCACTACGGCCATTCGCAGCCAATTGATTTTGGAGGTATCTTTCGATATCAGCAATTTCGTAGGAACCTGTTGGAATTTCAATTACTTGCTCGTCTCTGTCACTCAAATAGTAGTAAAACTTGTTTCGACCTGTTTCGATGTTTGGAATAGAATTCCAGGTACTTAAGGAAATTAGGGCCAGAGAATAGCTGTATCTATAATCTAATTCTATTGGTGGATTAATGTCAACAGTTAAACAGCTGGAGCGACCTTTCAACGTGAACGTCTGGGACATGACTAATGTAGAATGAAACAGTAACTGGATTTTTTCTATTTTGGTGTCATATCGAAGTCTTTTCGACACTAAAAGTAGTTTCGAAAAGAACCTCTTTGTGACACTCCTTTTTTACTTATCAGAGGTTGGTGACACTGGCTGACTGATAGCCATCGAACTCAATTCGCAATTTTATAATAGAAGATTTCTATGTTTGGCATGTAGTGTTACCAACCTAAACATATGAAATCAGGAAATATGAGAATAAAATTTCCAAGAAAAATTTGTTTTTTTTTAAATTAAACAATACCAAAATAGAAAAAATAGTATAAAATATTCGTTTCATAAGACATTTTATCGCACTCGCCCTTTAGAAAACTCGCCTCCGGCTCGTTTTCTAATAAAGGGCTCGTGCGATAAAATGACGTCTTATGAAACTTGTATTTTAATGTACTATTATCATTATCATTTATTGTATAAAAAACTTAAAGTCAAATGTCCACAATTGTATGTATCGAACGTTTGATACTGATCGTGATTGTAGAAAATTTCGCAATTCTTAAAATAGCGAACAACTTCTTTCGGCGGATTCAAGTTGCCAAAACTGTCGAAATATTCAACCATGTTTCCGCGTTTCTTGTAAGCTACCCAATGTGTTCCAGATCCGCTGAATGTGTCCAAATTAATTACACCACATTCGATTTTTTTCGGTGTAGACGGCAATGTATCACGCATAAACACTCCACGAAAATTGGTTATTTTCAATTTTGATATCAAATTTCTAATGTCTCTATCGCTTAGCGGTCGTTTGGGTAGCTTCACTGGTAGTTTTTTGACATCTTTTTCAAAAACAATCTATGTCCGGTCTTGTGTTTAGCAAGATATAAACCACTTCCTTTTTTACCTAAGGCAATGGCTTCCATGGCCCGATTATGTCTTTGAGATTCCTTAAGGTTCTTGGTTGCTGCTCGGGCATCGTTTACGGCCTCCCCTATACCCGCTGCTCCTCCGCTCAATGCACCCAGCGCACTGAGACCAGCAAATATAGGAATTAAAGGTAAGACTCCTCCAACTTTGGGCACTGGGATTACTCGAGGTAATTTCACTTTCTTTCGGCCACCAACTTGCTTGATTGTCATGCGAGCAGCTTTCAGATCCAATTTTATGTTTTCCTTTGTTGGTATTCCTTTTCCATAATTTTTACATGTTTTTTTAATTTTATTCAAGATGCAAGATTTGAATGGCTTAGCTTGACTTCGTTTACCCATACCGAGCTTACGTTTAGCCTTCATCACGTTTGTCACAAGCCAAGCTGCACTCTTCTCACCGAAGCTAGAATCTTTAGCTTTAACTCGTTCCCACGCTCTGTTCTCCAACACCTTATCGGCTTGATGCCTTTTATGTAACTCCTTGTTTTTAGAGTATTCATTTCGTGTTCTTTGCAAGCTGCGTCCAACTTGTTTATAGGCTGATCACCTCCGGCTAAACATTCAGCAAGCTTCGTACCAGGTCCACAATATGAATAGCCTGGGAGATGGAGCTCGAACGGTAGCTTGTTGATAGCACTATTTGAGACCTGTACCCTTCGATGTCTCCATTGATAATGAGGTAGTGGTGGAGTAAACAGTGTTTTATATAAGATGCGTGCAGAAAAACAGAAACTTGTCATTAAAGTTGACAACTTTGATTCACAAAAAGTTGTGAGTAATCGGAAAAGACATAGTGAGCTTCTTCCAAATACCATTAGAGCAATTATTTGTGGCCCTAGTAATTCGGGAAAAACCAATGTGATGCTGAGTCTGTTAACCGATCCGAATGGACTCAGATTCGAGAATGTCTACGTTTATTCAAAGTCTCTTTATCAGGATAAATACGAGTTCCTCGAGCAGGTGTTGAAAAATGTTCCAGGTGTAACATTTCAGGCTTTCAGAGATAATGACACGGTGTTAGATCCAGAAAATACAAAACCAGTTCTGTATTTATATTTGACGATGTGGCTTGCGAGAAGCAGGACAAGATACGAAACTACTTTTGCATGGGTCGACATAATGTAGTCGATTTATTCTACCTCTGTCAAACATATTCCAAAGTACCCAAACAATTGGTGCGAGATAACGCAAACGTGTTGATTTTATTCAAGCAAGACGATATGAATCTAAAACATGTCTACAATGATCACGTAAATACAGATATGTCGCTGGAAAAATTTAAAATCAGTTCAGAGTGTTGGAAAGATAAATATGGATTTCTGGTTATTGTTAAGGATTGCGATATATGTAAAGGGCGGTACAGGAACAAGTTTGATACCTATATAATCCCCTAGATGATTACACTAGATTCAGTATCACTACAGACGTTATCGCATACAGGCCTGTCTCGAAAAGCTGTCTGTGAAGACAGACCTGTGTCGAAAAGCTGTCTCCATAGACAGACCTGTCTCGAAAAGCTGTCTGTGTAGACAGACCTGTCCCTAAAGAAGCTGTCTGTGTAGACAGACCTATCTCGAAAAGCTGTCTGTGTAGACAGACCTGTCTCGAAAAGCAGTCTGTGTACACAGACCTGTCTCGAAAAGCTGTCTCGGAAAGCTGTCTCCATAGACAGACCTGTCTCGAAAACCTGTCTCTATAGACAGACCTGTCTCGAAAAGCTGTCTGTGTAGACTGACCTGTCTCGAAAAGCTGTCTGTGTAGACAGACCTGTCTCGAAAAGCAGTCTGTGTACACAGACCTGTCTCGAAAAGCTGTCTCGGAAAGCTGTCTCCATAGACAGACCTGTCTCGAAAACCTGTCTCTATAGACAGACCTGTCTCGAAAAGCTGTCTGTGTAGACTGACCTGTCTCGAAAAGCTGTCTGTGTAGACAGACCTGTCTCGAAAAGCTGTCTCTATAGACAGACCTGTCCCAAATCGCTGTCGTTAGGCCTGTCCTAAAAGAAGCTGCCTGTGTAGACAGACCTGTATCAAAGTAGTTGTTGTTGGTGGTGCAATGACTCCGCCTGTTTTGAGTAAAGCTGACAAAGATGTCAAGAAACGAATTAATACTGTTGCTAGAAACATACGGAAAAAATATTTGTCTCTGAAGCTGGAGAAAAGTAACGAAGATGAAGCATTGGATAGACTTTTAAACCCTATAACCGGTCCTCTAAATAAACTTGTAGAAAAATCTAAGAAGCAACCAAAAAATGATGAAGTTTTTGTCGATAACGCATCAGAAGATGATTTACAACAATCAATTGGAGAACAAACTCCGAGTTATGTAGAATTTATAAAACAATATCCAAAGATAGCTCAAGACTATGTTCTTAAATACTTGATTGGTTCTAATGTAAACTGATTCGACCTATGGATTGAAATATAATGCGGAAACCGGTTCTTGGACTATGGGCACAGAAAGAGTTGATTTTCTACCAAATGGCGATATTAATGTTGGTAACATAACTTATACCAAGAGCCGCGGTCTATATGACTTGCTATTTCTCAAGCATCCTCGACTGAATACGCAGAAAGACAACGAACAATTCAATGAAATCTTATCTCGCACTAATGCACATAGAAGACAATATAAACCGACAGGTCAGATAAAGGGAGCCAACTCAAAAAAATATCAAAATTTTATAAAGCCATATGCAACAACAACAACAACAGCAACAACAAAGCAATCAAAATCTCATAAAAAATCATTGTCGGGATCTGGATTACCAACATCGTCATCATCATCACCGTCGTTAATGATGCTGTATAATGAAAAACCCAAACAGTATGTGTATTACGATGACGTAAACGAACTGATTGATAGGTTGATTATATTGGAGGCTGGAAATGGAAATCACACAAATGAAATATTGAGTATTTTGGAAGAGTTGAGAGAGCTAGGCGTAATAATTTATTGATAAAATAGTCTTCAGATTTCATGTTTACTCATTAGTCTGTTAGCCATGAATAAGTTTGGACATTCGCTGTCTTCTTCGTCACGTAGACCCGTTCAAATTATTCGCCCTCAACCAGCTTTGCCCACCACTACCGATGGTGATTATAATGTTGAAAATCATAGGCTCTGCAATATTGGAATGCCTAGTGACGACAATGATGTATCCACTAAAAAGTATGTAGACTTGGCAACTACCAGTCTATACAATAAGGTGCTCATCGCAAATGAAGCACTTGGCGCTCTTGGAGAAGCAGTGGATAATATGAGCGATCAAGTTAAAAGCAGTATGAACCGCATTCAGGAATTGGATCAATTACTGAACAGAAACGTCCACGATGACCTTCGGGGCCTTAGTGATCTAGCAAGGGAGACTGGAGAAAAGATGAGTCAGCTGGTCATTACGTGCGAGGAACGTTTCCAGAAAATGGAACAATTTGAAGCAACCATCAACCATCGAATTGATCAAATTAAACATACATTGAATATTGTGTAATAGTTATTATAAATATACGTACTCCCATACATATATATTTAGTTGTCTTTGTGAAATGTCTAGAGAACAGGTGGTTAAGGAGCTTCATCGACCGGCTCGTAAAAACTTCAAACGTAGAAGATTTATACAATATGGACTCGACGATACTTTTGCCACTGATCTGGCACAACTTGATCAGTATGCTGGAGAAAACAATGGATTCAAATACATATTGGTTGTAATCGACTGTTTTTCCAAGTAGCTTTGGACGCGTTCCATTAAATCGAAATCTGCACCAGATGTTACCAAAGCTATGGCGGAGATATTCAAAACATCTGGAAGAATTCCCAAAAAAATTATTTCTGATAATGGGAAGGAGTATTACAATGCTCAATTTGCAAGTCTAATGAAGAAATATGGAATACATCATTATAGTTCGTTTAGTCCTTTGAAAGCATCTATTGCAGAAAGAGTAATTCGAACCATTAAAGAAAAACTTTTCAAGCAATTTACATTGAATGGGAACCATAAATGGTTGGATTTAATACGGTCTATAACTGATGCATATAATGATAGCAAACATAGAACGATACATATGAAACCGAGTGAATAAACAGAATGAAAAGGCGATACTTAATACTGTTTATAGTCATATTAAAGTTGCCGGTAAGCAAAAGTTCAAGGTTGGTGACGTAGTTCGCATAAGCAAGTATAAACATGTTTTTCAAAAAGGATATACCCCAAATTGGACTACAGAGCTCTTTAAAATAGCCAAAGTTCATATTACGAATCCGATAACGTATCTGTTAGAAGACTTGCAAGGTCAGCCTATAAGTGGAGGTTTTTATGAAGAAGAATTACCGAAAACAAAACAACCAGACGTATTTCTCGTGGAGCAAGTGTTACGAAAGGCAGGAAATAAAATGTTTGTAAAATGGTTAGGATTTGATACATCGCATAACAGCTGGATTGATATGCGCAGAGATGTGGTTTAAATTGTAACTCACTGAGATTTTTTATACATTCAAAATCATGAATCTGTACTGTGATGTTTGTGAGGAAGTCATTTCTTCTTATTCGCATAACCTAAGTCATAAACATAAAAACAAGTGTGGTAATGAACTTGAACCTGAAATACATATTCTTAAAACAGCGTTTAAAAATCGACTAATTTCCTATAGACTATCTACAAAGCTGTATCCAACCAGTGTCGAACTTTATTTGGAGGAACTGAAAACAAAAATCATAAGCCTGATAACGAAGAATATTTCCACTCAGTCCAACATAAAATTAAATATGGAATTATATGGTTTATATATTTTGGGAGAAATGCAGGAAATAAAGCCTTTTAATACCTGTTTTACTGTAATTTCTCTTAATACGGATCTGCTCAAGGTACTCGATGAATTTAAACAAGTAACAGTTTCCAAATCTAGTGAATTCAAGGAGAGAGATAGTGGATGGTCATTAGTTAAACTCTTATTTCTAGAGGTTAACCTAAGCAAGCTCAAACCATTAAAATAAATATGGTGGGGGTATTCTAAATAACACCTTTCTATCTCATGAGCCTTTTGTTATAGTTCTCGCTCAGCATTCGTTGAATAAAGTAGTGTATCATATCGAGTTTATTATAAACCTCAAATTACTACATTTTCATTATTTTAACGTAGTCACGGTGAAATCAGAAGGTATATCACAGCTCTTTATCGAATTACGCAATGTATGAAGATATCAGTGCCAACGACAGCGATGATTCGCAGTGTTCTTCAGATTATTGGAAATATTTCGACAGTATGATTTTAAGAAGTCGAATGGAAATTGCTCAAGAGAAACGTTTACTAAACGAAGTTATTTACCATGTGGGCAATTTCAAATTTATTGTGGGCCTAAGCGTTGCTCGAGGAATGCTGCCAGCAGTCAAAATAATAAATTCCATGCTAAATTTACCTGAAGACCAAACTTGCATAACTCTAGCGGATTTCGACTGGTACGAATTTCTGGAAAAGGTCTCCAAGATGGTGAATGAAACTGATGCTGCCGTCAAAGACTCTGCTGAACAAGAAGTTTCTGGCCAACAGGCGTTATCCGAGAATTACACTCTATATGTTATATCGTTTTTGGGTGAACAAACTTTAACTCTGAAGTCGGGTAATTGTACATTGTGTTTTTGTTTAGATGATGTTAAACAAATTTTAACTGTTAGTCATCTTATCAATTATAGGTTAAAATTAGTTAAGAATTTGAATTTCATTGTATACTATGATGATTACCTACAATATTTGAATGTAACTCACAATACCAACAACAATCTTATGCAATCAATTATCAACATGTGTAACTTGAATAAGTGTGAATGTAGCTGCTACTTTCTAGAACTTGCTTCTATGAACCTAGATAAAATTGTTAGGGATTTAGATAAGCTCAACGCATGTATCCAATTTAATTAGTAGTAATAATAAATATTTAAAAACAGTATTGCTTCTTATTTTATCCACAGTCTAATAGCAACCAGAGCCAAAATGTCTTGTATTACTGGTGGCGAATGCCGTGATCAATCTTCCTGTATAAGACAAGCTGTTTGTTTGCTACGGACTAGATTAGAATCAGACATGTACTTTTTACTTCGAGAACTTTTTGAACGTGAGAAAAAACCCTCTAATGGATTCAGCTGGATGCAAGATGTAGAAAAACATGAAAATGGTGTCAATTGTTGTAATCTATATCTGGATAATTCCATCTCCTTGGAGGACCTATGTGTGCTGATGAATAAATATGCACTACATGAACAATTAAAACAGCATGTCGCTAAATGTATGTGTGAAGATATGATTTTAAAATATATAGGTTATGATGAAGTTGACTAATTTATACATTTTTAAATAATAAAAGTTCCTAATAAAAATGCTTTTCCTTAATAATTATCAAAACATCAATAGTAATTCGTTGGAGCTGCTTGTTTATATTAACTAAGTATATTACCGGGTTTGTTTATTGTCATTTTCAGTCCTAATTTCCAGACTAGTAGACTAAACAATGACATCATATAAGTTTAATGAGGCATTATTTTACATTCTTTTTTTTGTATTGACGATTGGCTGCTATTTTATTCAAATTCTTTGAAAAAAATGGTCCGCGGTCGGATACATTAACTAAGTGTATTACCGAGTTTGTTTATCGTTATTTATTTTCCAGTACTAATAACGTTGCGCCCGTAGACTAAATAATGACATCATATGCTATAAGTCTACACGATGATGGAGAGATTTCGCCTTTCCCTACACTTCTCCGATCCTGATACAGATTTTCAGCTAGCAACTCTTCTATGGTCTCTTTTTCATCATCGAGCAAGTTGAGACTTGTTTGCAAGCTTAATATATACAAGGCAGTAGGTATCATCTTTTTCTGAGAATTTCATACATCTGTCAAAACTGGTATTCCAGCAATGAATTGACATGTTTTGATTGTTGATTTGAACCAATCAGATTGCAATTATCTGATAATTTGCACTAGTGCAAATTATCAGATAATTGCATAGTAACTGGTGCGAAAACTGGTGTTTTGACATTTTTTGACAAAAAATTCAAATTTTTGATTTATGAAATTCTCTCATTAAATACAACTCGTGCAATGGAAATATATTTATAATTTTCGACAAATTTGCCCTCATGCATTCGGGCAAATTTCCCAGAAATTATCAATAATTTCCATTGCACTAGTTATATTACTATTGATAATTTTTTAAAATAATACTTATTTTTTATAGTACCTAATTATTAATTATTTAATCAACTAACCCAACGACGTGGGGGGTCCTATGCTAACCTATAACTAACCCAAACCACTGCTGTATACAGGCCTCTAGCCCTGTATCGGTGTATACAACCCTATCTCTAGACCTGTATAGCTGTTTCTTGGCGCTCGCTCTCGGACTATAGTTAAATGTGGTACTGGAAACCGTGTGAAGGCCATTGTTAGATAAACAAACACTGCTGAAATAATTATTATTGTATGTACGTTGAGGTTTAAATCGGTTTTTATGATACTCGAGCTTCAGTCTTTTTCAATCTGTCCAACAGCGAACATTATAATTATTAGAAAATTATTGCACATTTTTTTTAACAAGTAAATCTTTTAAATACTAATATCAATACCTACAGAATATTTTTTAGATATGGATTTGAAATCAATCAACGAGACCTGCCTCTTCAAGGATCAAAAAACACTTGTGAAATTACAAGACATGGAGCCTGGCAGAAATGTACCCAATATTTTCTGCTAAAAAAACCCAAAGTAAATTCGGACCGAGTATCCTCATAGAACTTGACGATAAGACAGGGTTTCTTCCAAAACGTACCACCAAATCATTGGAAGATCATATTGAGCAGTTTATGGATGGAAAATATTCAATAATATACAGAGGCCAGAAGGATGTAGGACGACCAAACCAAATAGCGCTTTTTGAAATAGTTGAGTCTTAAAAAAATTTATGTTTTTAAATAAAAAAATGTTTGAGGTTAGTATTTTTTTTCTTAAGCCCATCTGTCTATTTTCACTATTTCATGTTCACGTATTTTTTCATCTGTATAAATACATGTAGAAATATAAAAAATACACATAGGTGTAATGTTATACGGGGTTTATAGATGGCGCATCAGAGAGCGGGTAAGTTGGAGTAGTTCAGGTAGATGACATTGACAGCTGACTGACATTGACAGGTGACTGACATTGACAGGTGACTGACATTGACAGGTGACATTGACAGGTGACTGACATTGACAGGTGACATTGACAGCTAACATTGACAGCTAACATTGACAGATGACATTGACAGATGACAGCTGACTGATGACGCCACGGCGTCGCGACGCCCTGGTTGGCGCATGCGCAGACGTCACGGAGGCGTCGGAGGCGTCGGAGGATGCAGAACGCAGAAACTATATCTACTGAGATCGTATCCCCTTGTCGAACGCCCTTTTCAATTTCAAACTGGTTTGTTTCATCATGCAATGTTACTTTTGCTGTTGCGTGTTTATGTATGTGTCGCAGTAGCGAGATATAGCGGTGGTCTATACGAAAGTTGACAAGAGCTTTGAACAATGCGTGGTGGTCTACGGAATTGCACACCTCTTCATAGTCCACAAACGTTAGCAGCAAGGGTTTGTTATGTTCTACACTTTTTTCTAGTAATGACTTTATAACCTGAAGATGATTGTTTGTTCCGTACCCAGCCCGAAAGCCGGCTTGTTCTCTTGGCTGATATGATTGCAAATTATTAGTAAGACGTGCAGTAATGATTTTGGTAAATAGTTTATATAGATGTGTGAGCAAACTACGGTCAGTAGTTTTGTAAGTCTGTGATGCTGACTTTCTTATGCATAATAATGATGATGGCATTGTTCCACCTTTCCGTTGTTGCTTCGTCAAGACATTTATTAAAGAGTTCAGATATCACTTTGAGTAACGTTTTCCCTCCTAGTTTCACAGCCCCTGCGACAACACCATCCTCGCGTGGTGCTTTGTTGTTTTTTATTTCTAAGACCTCTTCTTCGCTTATCGGTGGCATTTCTTCTGATCCCTGATTTAATATATGGGGTATATTTTCCGGTTTCTCTCTGGGCTTTGTTACTATAGAGGTTTGTGTAGAAGTCTTCAAGAATCTTTAATATTTCCTTTCTGTTGTTTGTTACTGGTCCTCTTTCATTTTCTAATTTGGTTATTTCGGTCTTTCCTGTGCTTAGTTTATTTCGTAGTACCCTCAAGCTTTTATTTTCTTCTATGACCTTAGTGACCCATTTATTAATAAATTTTCTAATGTAAGTCTTCGCAGCTTTCGTTATATCCTTATTTAGTTGTTTTAGCTCGTCCTTGTTTTGTGGGTATTCCTCCAGTAATTTCCTCCTCTCTTCCATCAATTCTTTGGTATTTAAAGTCAGTTTTTCTTCTTTTTCTGGAGGCTTCGAGAAGTGTTTACTTTGGGCTATGCTGATTGACTCCACAATATTTCTATTTAGATCTTCGATGTTCATTGAATCAGGGTCTTTCAGATTTTTATCTATTGTTTTTAGATATCCCTCAGCTTCACCTATATTGGTCCATTTCCTGTTGTTATTTTTATTTATAAGTTTTCTGCGTCCGGCTCTTAAGTTTTATGACACCGTCGCTCTCACCATTCTGTGGTCACTCCCTACTGATGCGCTATTTAGTACCGACATGTGTAACAAGCGTTTCTTGTCTGTAATAATTAAATCGATCTCGTTTTTAGTCATACCATCCGGACTGGTCCATGTCGACTTTCGATGGTCCGCCTTTTTGAAGAATGTGTTCATGGCATTCAGTTGATGGTGGAACAGAAACTCTAGCAGGAGATTTCCTCGTTCCTTCCTTTCTCCAACCCCATGGCATCCCAGTGGTGTTTCCGTTTCATTTTGTTTCTTTCCAAGTTTGGCACTCAAGTCTCCGACTAACATGGTAAAGTACGCTGGAGGACTTGAGATTGCTTGAGTGAGGTCATCGTAGAAGTCTTCAATATCTTTGTACGAATTTGGGATGTCGGTGCATAGGTTTGGATAATCTTGACATTGTATCGTTCATTCAATTTCAATACTACAAAGCAAACTCTGGGGCTTACGCTGCTCATCTCAAGTATATTGTGTACAACAACTAAAGTAATGTCCCTCGATGTGCGGCATCCTACTTCATCGCTACACAACGTGGCAACGGCGCTGCGCGTAAATGTTTACATTATTAAAATCCCTCCGATTTTTCATTGTTTGATTGTTTGGTGGATACGTATTTTTTTATATAGGATGCATTTTATTCAGTGTTTAATGTTAAAGTAGAAAAGCGGATGCTGATAATATTCACTTGCAAGTAAAATAATGAACTAAACTTTTTTAATACCTACTTGCGGTGGGGACAACAAAAGGTTAAGATACTAAAGAGGCTCAATATATCTCAAACATTTTGCAACTTCATTGTTTTTGCAGTTTTCAAAATGCCCTCTGACAAACTAAAATGTTATTAGTTTTGCATTACTTTACTAACCCATACCTATAAGTGATTACACTTTATTAAACTTAAACGGTCGCAATAAGGGCACATCCAATTAATTTTTTATCCAGATTTTATTGAATATTATTTTAATAAAAAAATTATTTTTTAATTGCTATTCAATTTGACAATAACAACTCAAGTGGGTAGGTATACTTACTTATGTATTAAATAGTTTAAATAATTATTATGCACGAACGGGCGTAAAAGTACATTTTTACGCCCGCATTTCATAGCGTGAAGTAGTACTTTTACGCCCTAGGGCGCCTTTTATGCCCGCGGGCCTGAAAGTTCTAAAATTTCCAAAATAAGCAAAAAATTCGACGTCATTTTTTTTTAGTTTTTGCATTCCCATTGCTTCCAAAAAATACCAAATTTTGTTCAACAAAACAAGCTTTATTTCAAATAATAAGAATAATGAAACAAGCAATAATAAAACTCAATCTAGTTTAAAATTGAAAATAAAATTTTACAGTTTTTCAACTTTTATAACCGACCTTTTTTCACAGAAAAACACAAAAGAACTGTTGCCTTCAACATTGAGTAACAGCTCCATAGGGTGGATGACTTATTTTTTTGCGTTTTTCATTAATTTATGTCAGGAGAGTTTCTTCTACAAAGTACTACTGCTGGTCATTAACACCATAACACCATGTTGAGCACACCAGGAAATAAAGTCCTTATATGTTCCTTCATAGAGTCTTTTGGACTTTGAAGATAATAGATCTTCCTTGGCCTCTTCAACAGCCTCAAGAATAAACTTGTGGAGGCTATTTTGCTCCATTTGCAGACGCCAGACTAGACTACACAATCATAAAAATACTATACACTACACAGCTAAAATAGTTATTTGTTTGTATTGTTCTGGCTTGCTATAATAGTTCGTGATACTTTTTTCAACAACTGCTTTCTTGGTCTAAATTTGACAAAAACTCGTCCTATTATGAGGTAAAGATGAACATTTATATTTTGAAATATTTTTGATTAATGTCATTACAAAATTAAAAATATATAATTTTTTAAATATCGAAATGAAAACATGCTCATCGTGCATAAAATCTTGTATGCACCTCGGTCAAAAACAGCGTTAACGTCCTCACCGTGTAAACAGTTCTCGGCTAACGCCTCAGGCTGTAACACACGCTGCGGACGTTAAAGCTGTACTTTTTGACCTAGATGCATAAATAACTATTATGAAAGTCAAGATATGTCAAAACGAAACAACTTTTAATTTTATGTGTATATTTTACAACGAAAACTAGGTGATATAAAGCAAAGTGAATAGTGAAACTCGGTATAGGTCAAAAGAAAATTACGAACAACACATTGTGTAAACGATAGCCATTTTTGGTGTCGATTTCAGTTTTTAGAATAAAAAAAAAACAATTCAGTTGACAAAAAACTGAAATATACCTGGTGGTCAAAAAATAAAAAAAAATCAATTGAAAAAGATGGCAACTGCCTTTTCCATACGGTGACTCAATACCTTAGGTCTAAAGATATCTACCTATATTGATCACAGTATATTGAAAAAAAAGTCCGTGAACTATGTTTTGCAACACTGGGACGATTTAGTACCTTTTTTACATAATAAAACCTTATAGACTGTGAGATAGGGGCTGTTTAGTGGAGTAATTTTTTTTTGTCTGGCATTTTGAGGGCTATGTGGCTACTAAGCTGATGAGAATATGGTTGATTTTAATGCCTGCCTCCCGTTCGTAAATTTGTAGAACAAAAAAATTGATTTACAGAATTTTTTTTTTTAATGATCTCAAATTTTCTGGCTTTTAAATAAAAGATTTACATTGATAAATAATTTACCCATGAAAAATACCAGATACTTTTCAATAGCTGAAAAAGTGGGAATGGGTGTCAACTTCCAAGAGAAAAGAGAAGAACCTTCCGCGTTTACTTTTTGTCTGGCATTCGAGAGAATTAAAGGTTTTGTTGTGAAAATAACGATGAAAAATCGCCAGACGATAATCACAGTTCGAAATCGAGTTTTCCGGCGAAACATTCTGTGGACATTTCGACAGGGGGCAGGCATTAAAACCTCTTATATTCTCATCAGCTAACTGGCCACATCCATCCCTCAAAATGCCAGACAAAAAAAAAATGACTCCACTGAACAAGCCCTAGCTCAGGATCTATTATCTAAACAAGAATACAACAGGGTAATGCAGAAAAATGGATCGTATGGGACCTCCACAGAAATTTTAGCTCTTTCTGAACTTTACCAAGTAAATTTTAAGATTTATTGACAATCTGGGAATGATGATTTGGAAAACATTTTGTCTTCATCCCCATTTGCATAAATAAAGCAAATCATGAAAACTCAATAAATTTACTTTTTTCTGGTAATCCTGATTCCGGACATTACGACCTTATTATTTCTCCCGAAAAAAAGTTTGAAAAATAAAAATGGTCTTAAAATTCACCACTCAAGAATACATAGAAGCACTAGCCAAAGCCAAGCCAGCCAAAAATCTACTTCAACTATTTTTTCTCAACAAAAAATCTTATCAGCTGATCATATTGGTGGAAAAACTCTGGACGATGCATTATGCACTATGACATCTTGAATTCCAATTTTATGTCGTATTCCAAACGGAGCTAGAAATACAATTTCGTCAGAATATTGTATTTTAGTGGACAAGGTGCTAAAGAAAACTCTCTCAGGGCTTGGATACTTTTTTAAATTTTTCCCTATGCCTGTTTGTGTCTGCCAAAAAAACGGCACAAGGAATCCCTAACGTCAGATGTCAAAGAATTTTTTTTTAAAATGGATAAACAACAAAAAAAAAAAATCTAAAAGAGTTTATAGATATTTATACATCTTCAACAGTTATTAGAATAGAGAAAAAATGAAATTTACAAGAATAATAGCTCACCAAAAAAAGTAGAATCTAAAATTTTTGAAGGCAATATCCAAGGAGCAGTAAGCCTGTTATGCCCCGAAAAATCAAGAAATTTGGCCCCAAAAAGTCAAGAATTTTTTTCAAAACTACAAGAAAAACACCCAGAAGCTACTCAATTATCCCCATTTTCAAAAGAAAGGCAGGCAAATACCACTAAATAATATTAACTTTTCAAATTCCGACGTCAAAAAGGCAATTTTCTAATTTAAACCAGGATCAGCCGGCGGCATGGCTTCCTTTAAGCCTCAACACCTCAAAGATATGATATCAGAGAAGCTGAGTTCTAAATCTTCTCTTTATTCAGCACTGGCCAATCTCACCAGGAGAATTCTTCAAGACCCATTACCTCCAGAAATCAAACCAGTATTTTTTGGAGCCTCCCTATGCGCTTTAAATAAGAAAGATGGTGGAATCCGACCGATTGCAGTAGGATGCTGCTTACGTCGGCTTCTTTCCAAAATTATTTGTTATAGCATTTCTGAAAAGGTTGGTATCCACTATCCACCTTCGTCCGTTACAATTGGATATGGTACGAAGTGCGGCTTTGAAGCTATCACTCAAGCAGCTCGTCGTTTTGTTTCAATTTCACATAGCTCGCCAGATTTTTTTCTAAAAATTGATTTTTTCAATGCTTTTAATATGATTTTCAGAACCCGTTTTCTTTCTGAAGTTTATAAAATTATTCCAGAATATATTTTTTTAATTAACGAATGCTACAGTAAACTCTCTTTTTTATCTTTTTATGAAAACATTATTCTTTCTCAAAGAGGCGTTCAGCAAGGAGGACCTCTTGGTGCTGTTCTTTTTTCCCTTACTTTGCATAATCTCATATCCTCACTCAAATCAAAACTTAATCTTTGGTATCTTGATGATGGCACTATCTCTGATGATTGGGAAACGGTTTTGCAGGATTTTCAGAAAATAATTTCTTTTTCAGAAAACATTGGTCTAACTGTAAACTTTAAAAAATGCGAACTGTGTATTCTTTCGGAAACGAACGAGGATTTATCTAATCAAATGAACCATTTCAAAAGCATCTCCCCTGGTATTAAAATTATTCGAAAGGAGAATCTATGTCTTTTAGGATGTCCCCTTTTTGATGATGGCTTAGCCCCAGTTTTAATGTAATTTTTTTTTTTAATTTTTATGTCAAAACCTTGAAAAAACAAGTTCTCACATTTCTTTTTATATTTAAAAAAATTCTCTGTCAATTCCTAAAATGATCTATTTACTCCGCTGTTATCCTTGTTGGAGAAAACCCGATATTTTGAAAGAGTATGATTTAATTTTAAAAGAAGCTGCTGAAAACAACAAATTGTAAATTTTCTGAAGAATCGTGGCAAATCTGTAATTACCCGTCAAATTAGGAGGTCTAGGCATTCGAGCTATTTCCACATTATGCTTTTTAACATTCATTTCTTCAAATAGATTTATTTCACCTTTCCTTTCCAAAATTTTCCCTTGTGACATTTTAGACAGGCAAGATTTTGCCCTCAACAAACCCCTACTCTCTTGGTCCTCCTTATGTGATAAAGAAATTGGCAACAAAAATTTATTAACTCAGAAACAACTAGACTTTAGTTTATGTTCTTTTTTTATTGAAAAAATTCTATCACTTAATAAAAATCCTTTAGATTGTGCACGATTATTGGCTAACAGGGAAGAGGAGAGTGGAGCTTGGTTGAACGCTTCGCCCTCACCTTCCTCGGGAACACTTTTGGACGATTCGTCATTTCGCATTTCCATTGCCCTGAGGTCTGGGCAAACTATTTTCGAATCACATACCTGTACGCGGCGAAACAGTTGGTAATTTGGGTCTTCACGGACTATATTGTCGCAAGAGCGCAGGAAGGTAGTCTCGCAACACCATGCTCAATGATATTTTGAAAAAAGCTTTCGCTTCAGCAGAAATAAATACAACTTTGGAACCTGTTGGAATTCACAGAGCTGATAGAAGGCGAGCTGATGACTTCGGTTCCTTGGAAGGGCGAAAAACAACTTGTCTGGGATGCTACTTGTAGCGATACTTTGGCTTCTTCATATGTAAATTTTACCAGTATAAAATCAGGGAAAGCAGCCAGAATTTCGAAAAAAAAAACAATAAATAAAAGGATATTTTAAATAAATATTATTTTGTACCTTTTTGTGTGGAGACTTTTGGACCATGGGGATCGGAATAAAAAAAATTAATAAAAAAATTAGGTAAATGAATTCAGACTTTAACAGGTGAGGCAAGATCGACAAGCTTTTTAAAACAAAGAATCAGCATTGCAATACAATTCGGAAATGCCGCATCGGTTTTGGGAACAATGCCAAAAGAAACAGCTGTGGATGAGATTTTTTTACTTTAGTTTTAAGTTAATTATATTAAAAACATCAATAAAAAATAATAATTACTATTTAAATAATGTGGTATAACCACTATAACCAGACATGAATTTCTTAAAATCTAGTTAGCGAAACTATTTTTGTGGGTTGTTTTTGTAGCTCAGGGTTTGCCTGAATGAAATATAATTGGTTCTCACACCAAATTTTCTGCCAACTACTATAAAACACACATTACGCAGTAGTATTTAAAACTATAATTTTTTTTTTTTCATTGGGTGTCACTTATTTTATCTTGTTTTTGATTATACCTATTGGACACATTATTATTCTTGTCGAAAAAAATTTCAAATAAACACCATATTGATATTATTGAAGAAAAAGAAATTATGGCTGTTTTGAAAGTGTCTTGAACAAATTTATTTTGAATTCGGTATTGGTATCAAAAATGTATTTCACCAAAAACAAATTATCAAATCAAATTTAAATACCTAGCCTACTAAACAAAACATGAATTATGGATTTAAATGTAAACTGTAAACATTTAGCCGCAATGGGTTGCGAGTCGCGTCGCCGGCGCCGTTGCCAAGTTGTGTAGCAATAAAGTAGGCTGCCGCACATCGAGGGACATTACTTTAGTTGCCGACTGTACATATCGCCGACTCCTCCTATACAGAGCTGTTTTCTTCACACTTGTGGTATAGACTAAATCACGATAGAAAGTGAAGTTGACAGTTCGCGTTGATATTTTTAGTAAACTTTTTCTTTAGGTTGTCAGCATGCGTTAGCGCTTCGATTCCGTCAGCTGGGATAAACGACAGGGTCGTATTTAGGAAAGTGATATACATTTCAAAATAATTTTTTTTTTCAATTTCTTTAAAGGAAGTTAAGTTATTAAAATCTAAAAATCCTAAAATTAGAGTCCAAAGTAAACACTTATAATAAGAGTAAACACTTAAATCCATACTAAAACCAGGTTTGAAACGCAACACCGAAACACAAAGGCACAGAACACTACATAAAAAACCAAAAAACCGATTGCGATAATAACAAATAAAAAAATAATGCAAAAAACGGCAAAAAACTGAAAGATTTCACACAAAAATTCGAAATTCAAAATTCAAAGACCCGAATCTGTTATTTTTATGTGTCAAATCAAAATGTCATGTATCATTATTTCATAGTTGTCAGAAAAAGGGACAGATCTGGGGATTTTATTTATTTTCAACTGGTGAAAATAACGGTCAAAATTCAAACTCTCTCGTGAATATGACTATAATAACATATTTCCTATAAAAAAATACCTAAGGTCCGTTTCACCAGGGTTCATACTTGACCTTGAAACTTGAAAAAAAAGGGTTGTCGTAGATTAATTCATCTGACACATTCAATTTTTTGACAAATAAAAATGAATAACTTTTGGTTTAAGAACCGACGTACCTTTTTGACGTCATTGATTTGTTTCAGTCAATTTTTATTTGTTAAACAAGGAAGGCAAATGCTGGTGGCAAGTACAAACCCTGGCGAAACAAACTTTACCTATAAATACGACTGTGTGAAAACAGGTGAGAATGTGAAGTTGTAGAAACGCAATGGAAATAAATGAGAATCCAATTTTGTTTGATCTGATTTCCATAATTTTGGGGGGATGGGGGTGACTGTCAAGTTAGCCCCTCATATTTTTCTCCCTATAACTTTGGTATTAAAAATATCATCGTTACAGTAAAGCACAATTCGAGTATAGTGAATGGTTGCGAGGATGTTCCAAAAAGGTTCTGACAAACTTGAGAAGTTTATAGGAAACATTGAAGTGAAAAATTTTTGTATAGAGACCCCTCGTCAAAATGAACCGTTTTGGATCAGAGCAATTTTTGTTCAAAAACTTGTTACTTTCTTGATTCTAGAACACGTTAATATCTAATTATTTTCATTACAATAAACTTTCAAAATGACGACCACCAGCTTCGTCACATAAATTTGTTCTTCGAATCAATAAAGTGCGCACCCGTTGGAAGATGTCCGGAGCTTGCTGTACGAAAAAAGTGGCTGCCATCACTCTTCCTAACAATTCTCCACAAAATAGTGTTCATTGTTTGTTATCTCTTTTTCTTTCATCTCCAATATATATGATAACTTAAAATAAAAATCGAAGTATTTTAAACAAAAATTACTCTGGAGAGCTCAAACAACTCATTTTTGACCAGGGGTGTCTATGTGAAAAAAATTCACGACAATGTCTCCTATAAAGTCCGTAAGTTTGACACAACCTTTTTGGAACACCCTGTATAGGTGGCTGGTGCTAAATGAGATATTCCGTTTACAGTCCAACGCGAATTGCTTGGCAAGGATGGCAATAAGCCTTTATCGATTTTTTTCCCTTATTATACAAAGAAGCTTGAAAGAGACCGTGGATTAATTTAACAATGAGTTATACCATGAAAATAAACGTTATTGTTGGATAAAACAAAGTTTATACGACGTAAAATGTTCTCAAATAGGTAAACATGATAGCAAATTATAATGTCCAAAAATGTTAGTCCCTAACTTCATTAATCATTAATAATTATTATTTTGCCTTTTTTGGGTATATGTGGACCTCTAAAACCAAATGCCTTTTTTTAGCTACGTTTCGGAAAATGTATTTTCTTTTTCAGGCTTCAAAATAAGGTCAATATTAGTGAAATTGACAACATTATTTTCCACAATAATTTTACCAGGAACACTGGATAGAAATGTTTACATAAAAGAAAACTGTTCCATAATATTCATCCTATCAGGGTCTTCAAAAAAAAGAAACAATCAAATATTGCTATGGTTTTTCAAACGTATGTCTCAGTAATATTTTTCTTTAATTTTGTCAATAAGCTTTAATGTCAAAACGTCATGTCAAAAATCCTGACCAATAAAGAAACAATAATGCGACGTACGTTTTCGTAATCAAAGCAATCTTCGATTGGGTTTTTTTTGAAGACCCGATATAACTCCTACATATAAATACATCTATTTCTTTATGGGGAATGTTGTAAATTAATAATGTCGCGGCTTTGGCTCGCCGGACAGAAATCTTGGGTTCGTTGTTCGTTTCGCTTATTCCAAAAATCAAAGTCCAATTAACACAGCAATAATTTATTCCACTTAACAAAACACTCTGACACTAATTACTTTATTAACAAACTCAACAATTAAACTCTTTACAATCACTATTTAAATCGTATCACACTCGAACTGAAACTAACTTACAAATCAATGCCGGCCTTCTTATATATCCCTAAATCTATTCCTGTAAAATCTAGAATACACCCGATAATCTAATTTTCCAGATTAAAGTAGAATAATTCGCTAGATTCTAGTATTTCCGCCATCGATTCTTGACAGCCTGGCGGACGCCATTTTTCTGGATTTCGTAGCACTGCCCTCCTCTTAAGGTTGATCGTCCCGATCAACTTCACGCCCATGATATTTCGCCAATCTGTCCAGATGTACAACTTTTATCTTACTCCTGGTGTTGCGCTGGACTCGATAAACCAAATCATTGATCCTCTTGATTATTTTGTAGGGTCCCTCCCACGCTGAAGACAACTTCGGCGATACTCCTTTCTTTTTAGCTGGGTTATACAACCACAAATCACCTTCTTGAAATCCGACCGAATTGGCTTTCAAGTCGTATCTGGTCTTCATTCGGTCACTGGCTAGTTGAATATGCTCCCGAGCAAAATCATGGATACCCAGAAGTCGTGCCCTTACTTCGTCGGCATAATCTCGGATTTCTCTTCGTTCTTCTTCGGGTACTCCAAACATCAGATCGCAAGGTAACCTGAGTTCCCTTCCAAAAACAATTCTAGCCGGACTTTCACCTGTTGAATTGTGAACAGCCGCTCTGTAAGCCATTAAAAATAGAGGCAAATGCTTGTCCCAATCTCGTTGGTTCTTTGCGACTACTTTTGCCAGGTGTTCCTCTATGGTCTTATTGAATCGTTCCACCATGCCATCAGACTGAGGGTGTAAAGGTGTTGTCCTGGTCTTACGGATTCCCATGATCTCACAAATTTTCTTAAAGATGGCAGATTCGAAGTTTCGTCCCTGGTCTGAATGTAACTCTAGTGGCACACCATGACGACTAAAAACTTCGACCACTAGCACCTGGGCAACAGTGATGGCTTCTTGATTGGGAATAGCGAAAACTTCTGGCCCATTTACTGAAGTAATCCATGATAACTAAGATGTATTTGTTACCACGCTCTGACTCTGGGAACGGTCCAGCAACATCTATCGCTATTCTTTCAAATGGGAGACCGACGTTGTACTGTTTCATGGGCCCCCGAGATCTTAATTTAGGGCCTTTACTGGTAGCACAGATGTCGCATTTTCGGCACCAGCTTTTAACGTCTTCATGGTAGTGAACCCAATAAAAACGTTCCCGAATTTTGTCCAAAGTCTTGTTAACTCCGAAATGTGCCCCTGAAGTTCCGTCGTGTATCTCTTTTAATACATCTTCCACTGGGTCTTTTGGGATAACCAGTTGGCTCTTAGTGGATTTCCCATCGGCACTTTCCCAAACTCTTTCGAGCAAACCATTTTCTACGGCCAGAGAGTTCCACTGGGCCCACAACGCCTTGTAAATCAAGCTTTTGTTTGACACTTCCCCCCATTCTGGCCTACATTCATCATTTTCTTTAAGATGTAGAATTTGCCCGATGTCCTGGTCTGCCTCCTGATCTTCTCTCATTTGTTTGGTAGTCCATTTGTCATCGACGATCAGGTCCGTTCTTCTTACAACTGGACTAGTGTTTTTCTCATGTATATCGATTCTTTGACAATGCTTGCAATCTTCTTTACATGGCCGCCTGGACAGAGCGTCAGCATTTTTATGCAGGTTTCCAGGTCGATGTTTAATTTGGAAATCGTATTGCTGCAATTTCTCAATCCGTCTTGCAAGCTGTCCTTCAGGAGTTTTCATTTCTAAAAGCCATTTTAGAGCTGCGTGATCTGTTCGAATTAGAAACTTGCGTCCATAGAGATACTTATGAAAATGGTCGACTGCTTTTACTATGGCAAGCAACTCTCTTCTGGTGACACAATAATTTCGTTCCGGCTTTGATAATGCTGTAGTACTCCACGACATGTTCTTGTGAATTTTGGATTTGAGAAAGGACAGCTCCAACACTGGTGTTACTTGCATCTGTGTCCAAAATCAACATGCCTTTGTGATCAGGATAGGACAACACTGGGCTCGTACATAATGCTCCTTTCAATTTTCTAAATGCGGAATCACATTCTTGGGTCCAGAATGTTGATTTTTCTTCTGTCAATCGATGAAGTGGAGCAGCTATATTGGCGAATCCTTCCACAAATCTTCGATAATAAAAACATAATCCTAGAAAACTCCTTAGTTCATGTTTGTCGCGTGGTTTTGGCCAGTCCCTGACAGCATATATTTTTCCTTCCATAACTTGTATGCCCCTCTTCAGATACCACGTGACCTAAGAATTCCACTTTCTTTTGAAATAGGAAACACTTATTTGGATTGAGTTTCAAGTTGGCATTCCGGAAGCGGTCAAAAACTTCTTTTAGGTTATTGAGATGTTCTTGGAACGAATTTCCCATAATCATGACATCATCCAAATATACCAGGCAAGTTCTCCATGTAAGGCCTCGCAAAACAAGATGCATCAGTCGCTCAAACGTAGCTGGAGCATTACACAATCCGAAAGGCATTACATTAAACTGGTATAGTCCGCTTCCGGTACTGAAGGCAGTTTTCTCTTTGTCATCGTCATGTATTGCCACTTGCCAGTATCCACTTTTGAGATCCAAGGTGGAAAACCATTTGGAGCCCGATAGAGTTGTTAGTGTATCGTCTATTCTTGGGAGAGGGAAGCTGTCCTTCTTGGTGACGTCATTGAGCTTTCGGTAGTCCACACAAAATCTAAGACTCCCATCTTTCTTCGTAACCAGTACTACTGGCGCGGACCATGGACTATTTGACTCTTCAATGACTCCCTCTTGACGCATTTTATCAATTTGGTTTTCCACTTCCTGTTGCTTAGCTACTGGCATACGTCGTGGTGGTTGTCTAATTGGGTGTGCCAATCCAGTATCAATTTTGTGTTGAATTAAACTGGTTTGTCCGGTTTGATTGTCCATCACAAATACGTCTGCTTCTTTCAAAATGAAATCTGTGGCTTCTTGAAGTCTATCTGGATCAAGATGTTTCCATGATTTCGCTAAAGCCTGCATCAAGGTGTCTGTATCCAATTTGGATTTCACAAAGTGTCGCTTATCTGGTAGGTCACAGTTCGATATTTGCTTCACTGGTTCGAGAGATCCAATAATGTCTCCTTCTTTTATTCTTACTGTTTCGGAAGAAACATTGGCAATTCTTATCATAATGTCTCCATTTGTTCTTACTAGAGTCTTTCCAACAAGAAACCTTTCTGGTTTATCTCCAATGAAATTACGTGTTAGTCCAACGCAGCACCCAGGGTTGGTTTCTAATCTTCCGCAAATGATCTTCTCAGTACTTCCAGGAATCCTCACTGGGGTTGTGGCCAAGATCTTAACGGCTTCAGATTCTTCTTGTGTTGTTAGGACAATTTCTTCATTACCAAATTTAAGGATGTTCATGGAAGGATCAAAGGAGAAACCATGTTGGCCGATCAAATCCATTCCCAAAATAAAATCGTCTTCTATATCGGCGACTAATGTTCTGTGCCTGAAGGTGGTAGATCCAAAAGTGAGCTCAACCATAGCTTCTCCTTGAACTGGTGCAGATTCGCCGGTGACTGTTCGTAGTGACAGGTTTCTAGTGAGCGGATGGATTGCCTGAGACTTGACTAATGTTCTTCTAATTATGGCAACTTCAGCACCCGTATCAAAAGTAATGGTATATTTTGTTGTTGTGTTGTGATAAAATAACATATATGTAGGTATCATACAGCTTAATTTGTCTGGTATTAAAGTTAGCAGGTGCCCATAGGTTTCTTCCATTGATTTTTTTTATTTGCCTATTGGAAAGACGAGTCAAAATTAAGCTCGACTATTTTTTTTTCCGATTTTTTTCGGACTTGCAAAGGCTCTAAATTTCAATTTGAAGTTCAAATTTCTTGATTGGCCAATTTTATCCAGTGTTGCACAGATGTCATGGATTTCATATAAACTTTTCCTGGCGGCGAAAACTGAATCGATATATCGAATCGAAAGATTTGTAAGTATCGGGATATGAAATCCCTATGAAAAACTTAACCCAACTTTTTAATTCATTATAATCATTATTGTTTATTTTTATTTAATTAGCCGGTCTAAAACTCCACAACAGGCAGAAGGCACGAAGGCACACAAACCATCAAGAAAGAAACCATAAGTCCGAGCATCACCCTATAAGGCCATTATGTCATTGTTCATAATTAAATACTCATTTTGTAGTGTGTGCCTTTAAATTTTCAGAAGTTTCTACCCTAACCCAATAGGCAATATGGGAATCATTGTTCGGGAAAGATTGCTCTACCTGCATTTTACTAAGACCAAAGACCTATAGTGTTGTCTTGTGAGTTTTAATTTTACATTTTTAATTTCGGCACTGAAATAGGTATATAAATAACTATTAAAATTATTGTACAAGTAAGATGAAGACAGAGTCTCCATCTATTTTCTGATCGGCACACTAAAAATTATTGTTATTTTTCTTCTAAGTGGATTATGGGAAATAAAACACCAGTATAATTTTTATGTGTCTGTACCTATTCGATACCAGTTTCTCTAAGACTAAGGCCGGTGTTACCCAACTCCCTTATTCCTAATTTCTAATTCTTATTTCGTAAAATATTAGCTATCAATTTGGTCCTGTTACCAAGTTACTTAATTTTTTTTCGGCCACCAAATATATAAGACTAGATTGATCTTCAGTATTCATAAGTTTTTTATTTTGATAGAATATAGGGGTTTTTTATTTCAATATTGTTTTGTTTTCAATCAACACAAAATCACAAGACTATGAAGCCCTTAGAGCAGGTAAAGGTAAAGGAGTAGTGACATGGAGTTGGAAAATGAAGCCGTTTTTTTCTAGGTATTTTGGCACCAAAAAAATTGCTGTATAGGAATTGGATAAACGCCATCATTTAATAACACGCTGTTAACTTGTTATGAATTAAGCACTAAGAAATAAGAATTAGAAATTAGGAATTAAGGAATTGGGTAACGCCGGCCTAGCGTTTTACATTTTCACAGGCAAAAACATCTATTTTTTTTCCTTTTCCTTCAAACTACACTCAGGGTACTCCAGGCAAAGTACTCCGGATTACCTTTCGGAACCGTTTATTGGTTTATTTTGAATACTCCCCCAGTGTCAGGGACTTCAATGGTGTTGCTTTGTTCAGTAGCAGCCCCAGCCTGCTGTATTTTGTTGTTTTATTGATTATTTTGTTTGGTAATTGGTCAGAGGACCTAACAGTAAACAGAAATCATCATGACAAATAAAAATCCCTTTTATCGTTTTCATGCTTTATACTGTGCTGGATTAGTACTTTCTTTGTCTAATCTGTATTTAGACAAGAAAACAAAATTGTCGAAACTTCATTAAATGTCATTTTATTTTTCATGTCAAAAGTAGGGCTGTACCAAAGTCGATCCACAAAGCGATTCAGATATATATATGCCTCATTTTTTGTTCGATGTGTTAAAAAAGAAAAAACAAAAAGATTCGTTTGAAACATGGTAATTTGGCAAACAGTGATTTTTGATTGGTACAAAAATATGGCGGAAAATTCAAATAATCTGCTTTTTTTCTTTTAATTTCTGCCTTCAAGATTTTTTAAAATATAATTTTCATTGAGTGCAAGAAGTCTATTGTGATTGTTTTTTTTCTGAGGCTCACAAGACATCACAGCACAACACGTATTCCTACACTGCGACCCCTAGCAGTGCAACAAATTCTTAATTGTGGTTAAGTAAACAAAATTTAATTCATTTGTCAAATAGGATGAACTCATTGAAAAATAGGTGGGCAACTGGAAGTTACTGGTTCTGGAACGGTTCTCATGTCGGTTGGAACAGAGCTACAATTTCCGACATAATGATAACTTGAAAAGGTGAATTTTGTTAATCTTCAGAATGCAAGTTGTGTAAATGAATAATTAAAACGCCAGGACGTTTGCGCAGTTATTTCCAGTAGAAATATAACTAGTGCATAAAAATTTCCCTTAGGAAATATTTTATGCACGTGTTATATTTTGATAGGAAATTTCCCGAGTTTGAAGTTTATTTACTATAAGTTGTGTCGAATATTTTAATTATGGTGATGTGTTCTGTGATGGTGATTGTTATTGATCTTTTCCCATTTAAATTGCGTTTATCAAAAAATATACACTTTGACATATTTCTGACGGAAACCGGACGGAACAGAACATGAAATAACAGAACATGAATGAACAGAACGTGAAAAAGCAGAACATGAAAAAACAGAACAGTGAAAAAACAGAACAGTGATAAAACAGAACAAGGAAAAAAGAGAACTATGACATAACAGAACCGAGAAAATAGAGAACACTGAAATAAGAGAACCTTGACAAAACAGAACTCTGAAAAATAAGAACAACTGGAAATAATAAAGAATGAAAAACAAAAAATAGGTATCTAGTTATTGAACTTTAATAAATATTTTTTTACTCATGTAGGGTGTCATTGAAATGGTGTAAAGAAATTTGGGGGGTGATAGTACTCATAAAACTGGTTTAAAAAATTCCTATAAACATGGGTCGTAAAATGCATATTAAGGGAGTTAGGGGTGTTAAGGGGAAAAATTGAAAATCGTTTTTTTCTTTAATTGTAGGTTTGAACGAGATGAATTTTAGAAAAAAACCCTGTCTGGCATAGATTTTTTTTCTAAATCCTATATTTTCCCTTAAGAGAAGTGAAATTATAATAGCTAAATAACTCAAACAGGACTTATTTATACTTAATTTCCGAGAATATCAATGTTTTAGTTATGTTATATGGGTCTTTGTTGAAAGGGGCCTGAATAACTTAGGTCTTATTGCTTGATGTTAAAAGTAGGTAATTAGTTTCTGAGAATATGAATGTTAGGAAAATATAACTTTGTTAAGAGGGATTGTATGTTAATGAGATCGGTGGGTTTTGGTTAAAGTTTAAAAATGTAACAAAGAAAACACAATTACTCCCATATTATTCAATTGTTCAGGTTAGTTCAGTTTGAATATAAATTTGAGTAGTCAACTTTTATTCTTCAGTCGACTTTTCGAATTTCATTTGAACTGTTGTGTATCTAATTGTAAAATTGCTTTTTTCTGTGTATTTTGTGTTTAATCTTTATTTCACCTATCATTGCAATGGAATATTCTGTCACGCAGAAGGGAAATAGGGTTCTTGTGTACCAAGGGTATGAATATACGAAGTACAGAGAAAACAAAAGTGGAGTCATCATGTGGAGGTGCAGAATCTACTATTCTACCAAGTGTAAGGCCTTCTTGAGATCCCAAGAAGACAACATAATTGGTGAGGTTCCACAACATTGTCATGATTCCAAACCGCAAGTAGCTCAGGCTAATTTTATTAAGGCCATATTGAAGCGTGACATGAAGGCAGTTGGTGCAACTCCAAGAAATGTATTGGGACATGTATTAACCAACCTAAGTTGCGATGTATTGGAACATTTGCCAGAAATCTTTTCAACCACAAGAAAACGGCTCATATTCCGAATCCGACCACAACAAATTTTCGGATCCATGAAAATTATGCGGACTTGATTCTGCACGATACAGGAGCGGACGATCAAGAAAGGATTTTGGTAATTGGGAATGGAGAATTGCTGCGAGAATTGGATAAGGCTATAATCTATGGAGACGGAACATTCGACAAAGCCCCCAACATGTTTTACCAACTATATACGTGGCATGCTAAAGTTGGCAACAGCTATCCACCTTGCATTTACTTTTTGCTGCAAAAAAAGAACTGCGATACATACCGTCGAATGTTCACAATATTAAAGGATTTAGTGCCCAGCATCGCACCTCAGAAGATTCTGGTTGATTTTGAGAAAGCATGCATTTCTGCTGCTCGAACCGCCTTCCCAGAAGCAGAAATTAAGGGATGCTACTTCCATCTATCCCAGAGTTTGTTACGGAAAATTAATAGTGCTGGCTTGAAAACGGATTATGAGTCTGATATTGACGTGAAATTGAAACTGAAGTCTCTGGCTGCACTGTCGTTTGTACCAGAACACGACGTGCGATCTGTATTTGATGACCTAGCAGCAACTTTTCCCGATGATGATGGCCACAACGCCGTGTTGACGTATTTCTTCTCAACATAGATAGAGGGCGCTGCTGGAAGATCACCGCAATTTCCAATCGGGTTGTGGAACCATTTCGGAGCCGCTGCCGAAAGAAGCCCAAAAACAACAAATTGTTGTGAAGGCTTCCACAACGCTTTGAACTCCATCTTCTACTGCAGCCATCCTAGCATATGGAATTTGCTAGATGGATTAAGGCGAGACATTGCCTGCCAACGGTTGCTGCTATTCAATGCAGCAACTGGTCGCCCAGAAGTACGGAAGAAGAAGTTTGAGAACCTCAGCAATCAAGTGGCAGCAGTTGTGGAAGAATATGAAAATTATGATGATAAACTGGTGTATTTGCGGCGAATGGCAAACTTACAGTAATTTTTTTTTTAATATATACATAAGTGAAAAAATATTCTAGGTATTTTGTGTTTTTCATCCTTTATTTTTTCCAGTTGTTGTTATTTTAAATTTTATATTCAAACCCGACTAACCTGAACAATTGAATAATATGGGAGTAATTGTGTTTTCTTTGTTACATTTTTAAACTTTAACCAAAACCCACCGATCTCATTAACATACAATCCCTCTCAACAAAGTTATATTTTCCTAACATTAATATTCTCAGAAACTAATTACCTACTTTTAACATCAAGCAATAGGGCCTAAGTTATTCAGGCCCCTTTCAACAATGACCCATATAACATAACTATAACATTGATATTCTCGGAAATTAAGTATAGATAAGGCCTGTTTGAGTTATTTAGCTATTATAATCTCACTTCTCTTAAGGGAAAATATATACATGAGTGAAAAAATATTCATTAAAGTTCAATAACTAGATACCTATTTTTTGTTTTTCATCCTTTATTTTTTCCAGTTGTTCTTATTTTTCAGAGTTCTGTTTTGTCAAGGTTCTCTTATTTCAGTGTTCTCTATTTTCTCGGTTCTGTTATGTCATAGTTCTCTTTTTGCCTTGTTCTGTTTTATCACTGTTCTGTTTTTTCAGTATTCTGTTTTTTCATGTTCTGCTTTTTCACGTTCTGTTCATTCATGTTCTGTTATTTCATGTTCTGTTATTTCATGGAACCATTTCTGACATCAATGCGTTTTAAATGGAAAAGCTGGTCTCAATGCGAAAAATGACAACCTAAAGGTGGGTTTCCGACGGACGCCGCGCGGCATCGTCGTATTGGAAATTGCACCCGGAAATATCCCGCTCACCAGGGATATTTCCACTTATCAATTTTTGAAAATTACGAGATAAATTTCCAGTTAAATATGCACAAGGGAAATTTCCAAAATAATATTTTAATATCTTCTGACTTGTTATGTTAATCTTCTAATAATAATGTTCAAATATCTTCGAAAAAAATATTAAATAATTTGATACTCGATATTTGTTCAATTTTAGTCAAAACCCTTTAAATCTGGTACTATATTATGATTTATTTGCAAAGTCACACAGGATTCTGCGGGATCCCGCAAATACCTGGATCCTGCAGGATTGGATATGTCCAGTCCCGCAAATACCGGGACTGGAATTATCTTGCGGGATTGCATTCCCTAGATATACTGATTTGTTGGCGCGCTTTTTGGAATGCCTTGAGCGCAATCGCGAGGCTGTCGGATGAGAAATACGCGAACTGTTGAGAATTTGGTGCGCCCGCGACCATGTGTCACAAAGTCACCTGGCCGTTCTAAAGTAACCCCGTTTTACGGTACGCAATAGGAGCAAAATGCACATGTCGTAATTGTTTTTTATTGTTTTTCTCGATACTACAAGAGACAAGAGAACAAAAAGTTTTTAAATAAGTTAAAAACATTAATTTGTTTTTTAGGATCTATCAGCGGCGTACCACAAAAAATTCAGGGGCAGGAAAGGAGGCATGACCTTTGAAAAAGTATTACCCTGTAGACTCTGGCAAACATTTTACATGTGCAATCAGTAAGTTCCTATTGGCGTAACGTTAATTTCAAATTCGACCTGAATCCCTGAAAAATTGCAGGAGCTGTGAAGAAAAAACTAAAAAAATATTGAAATTTTAACATCCTGTAGATCGGTAACCAAGCGCAAGCAACAAAAAAGATACCTGTTTAAGTAGTTGAAAAAAGTAATATTTATTAAATCAATTTTATTACAGTTTTGAATTTATTTTTTAATATTTGACATATTTTTAAAAAATAAAAGGGATAAAAAGTAGTTGCTCTGGGGGAGGGGGCAATTTCTCCCTTTGCTTCCCCCTGGACACGCCACTGTAGCTTTACTCAGCACGGTTCAGATTGCTCAGATTCTCAGATGTTGTTGTGGTAGCCTACTAGCAACACATTTCTTAATAAATAGATAATGATCTTCCAAGCATTGTGCAAGTCGCTCCTGTGTTACAAGCAGATGTCTCCGATTGTTCAATATTTTTCGATAACGATGGCATTTAACTTATCGTTATTATTATGCTATCTTGGTTGGTTGCAGAATAATCCCTCTATTGGGAGCATTCACTCATCCCAGGTATAATACATGATACCCATAGAGGATTGAGCTCTTTGGAAACTCTTTCCTGGTTTTCTGGTCCGTCGTTTTCTTTTTCATTACCCACTAATTTTCTGAGGACTCGGGCCGTTGCGAGTGAGACTCGTTCCTGCATGGTGATTTATCGTAACAGTTCTTTTAAGGATATTTCCATTTATTTCGGGATGTTTCATGTTATTCCTTGGTCTCAACTCGGTTCAAGACATAATAGGAAGGTTCGACATTTTTTGTGATTCTTTTATTTAAACTGAAATCGAGAGATTTTATTATTAGGAAACGATCAAAAAAAATTTGAACGCAAAATATTAATATTTGCGTTTGTTGCGAGCAGTTTAAAATCAACGATAGGCGCCAAGATAATAAACGTACCTTAACGCGAGACTAGGCTGCATGACGTCAGTAGCCAAGTACGCCACGTGAATTCATATACCTACCCTCCTTTACGCAAAGGCTGATCCGATTAACGCAACCACCACCTGATGTAGTTTGTCTTTATTCAATCGTGTTCATTGAAGAAAGCTGAAAAACAGACAGCTTGTGATCGGATCAGCGTTTCCGTAAAGGCTTATACGGAAAGTATACGAATTCACTTGGCGTGCCGGTTACTGACGTACGTTTTTTATCCTGCGCCGATCGTTGATTTTTAACTGCTCGCAACCAACGCAAATATTAATATTTTGCGCTCAAATTTTTTTTGATCGTTTTTTAATAACAAAATCTATCGATTTCAGTTTTAAATAAAAAAATGTCGAACCTGCCTATTATTGGTTCTGTCTATATTACTCTAGATTCCCTGCTTCAACTTCCATTAGAGCTCTACCTGTACCTACTTCTATGTAGATCTCTGTCGCGCAGTACCGATTTTTTTTTTATTATTTCGATCGTAAGTTGTTGGTATTGGGGATAGCGAAATCAATAAACATTCATAAAGAGAATATATGTCTGATCGGCATATTTTATTGAAATAAAAGGCATATATATACATACGGACAATTTTTATTCACATAAAACTTTGTTTTATTTTTTCTTTCTTTTTCGGAAATAGCTTTTAATTTATAATCAGATTCTTCAACAATCATATTTCGTGTCGACCTACTATCGACAAGTCCAGGTAAGTAGCAGAAATATTAAACTTTTTCCAAAAACAGAAACATTTTCTTCATTCCAAAAAAAATTATCATTTAAAATAGTTGGCGTTTTTATGCCTAAAGGTGTCCAAGTGTTCAAGACCGGACTTCCATCTTGAAGCTTCCATACTTCAATTGTTTTCTTCAAGACCTTCATATGGTGACATTTTTTTTGCTTACCAAGGACATTTAATTTCCACTAACACAATATCACCTATCAACCCGTCAGGCGTTGCTCCTAGGAAAAAATCATCTTCGCCTATACAGGGTAAATCTGAAAGTGAGTTATTTTTTTTTACCAGGGTATATAGAAGTTGTTTTGCGAAAAAAATGTTTTAATAAAAAATTTAAGATAACGAAAACGAAAATTGATAGGTTGAAAATAAAAAAAAAGTTTTTGATAGTACAATTTCCTGTTGGAATAATACCTATTATGGAATAAGACTCATTATGCTGGACTAATACGGTTTTTTTTTTTCGGCATTTTCCTGAGAAAATGTAAAGAAAATATTTTATAGTTGGAGTCTTCTTTGAACCTAAAAATACCTGTACCTCCACTATCTTAAATTTTTTATGCAAATAATTTTTTGCCAAACAACTTATTTTGGTGAGATGTATTGACCACCTATTTGAAATATTATTACTTCAAATCTTAATTTTTTTTAAAAACCGTTTACTATAGAAAGGAAATGGTAGATGTTGCGACCATGTATGCGCTATAAAGTTTATGAGAACGAGGGACGCGCCACGAAAAGGTACCGAAGGGGTGACACAAAATGAGAGACTAGGAAGAAGCAGCGTGTCCGCCATTGTTCATTATTCAGTTTTTATTTTCTATTAAGCTGATTTTTCAATCCAATTTGTGATTAGTTTGTGTGTCATAAGGAGCATTGACAGCTCAGTTGAATAAATGTTGAAGTCTGTTTTTTTTTTTAAAGATAATTCCCCAAGTCAAAAATTTAGTAACTATGTTGACAACACAAGCCTTTTCCACATAAAAAATTTGAAAGCATTGATAATTTTACATTGTATTGCCAACATAATGTCATTTTGACTTTTATCTTAAAAAAAAAACAGACTTTATTTTGTTTTTGAGAGTTCAATTGTGCAAGTATTATTTTTTCATTTTATGTTTTTTTGTTTGTTTATAACATGCGCTTTGTTCATGAATTTAACATAAATCGTTTCATGTTGTGAACAACGCAGATAAAAGTATATTCAAACCTAGAGAAATTATGTGTTGTCTTTTATGCTGGGATTTAAATTTTTGTTATTCAGAACGTGCACTAGGGCCTTGTTGAATCCACTAACATTCTCCTACCCTGACGAGCGAATATCCTAGCAAAGCAACCCAAACAAGTTGAAAAATCAGTCTAGAGATATTGGCTCAAAATAACAACTACAGCTGAGTAGCCTCCCGAATGGGACCTCAGTACTTGCTGGCAGACTGGCTAACTAACCAAAAACTCTTCAGTATTATTATTGAAACAATATAGTATGCTTTTATTTTTGAGGAATTGCGATTGAGGGTTTCTCTGCCGTGCTATTCCCCCTCGTGAGTTCTAGGATGAGAACGGTACGATTTTCTAATAATAAACTAGACGTTTCATGAATTTTTCGTTTATTTTACTTACCTATCATAACTTCCCTCAAATTTTCCTAATATTTGCTATTGTCGGGCGCATGTCAAGTAAGTAAAATGTAGTAGGTAAGTTTCGACAACGTAGGTCCTATTTGTTTTTCATTTCGGTTTTAAGAAGATTTGTTAAAAAAAGATATAATGAAAATTCTAACTGTTCAATCTTGCTGAACGAACCCGGGTATGTTATACTACATACATATACTATCCTTCTAAAGAAAACCCTCATTTTCAGATTCACCTGGTATAAATAAGTAACAATGCTTGATATTGATTTTGAGCATTTCCTCCCATTCCTAACTTGCTTTCGCACCGTGTTCTTTTCCCCATTGAACAGCTGGATAATTAATGAAGTTATCCATAAAATAGACTCAACTTATGCACCGCATCGAGTGGTGGGTCTTGGTTTGCAGATATTTGCGAAATAAGAAACTGACAGGATTTTTCTTCGGGTATCCAACCATAATGTGGAGCTATATTGCTGTCTTGCGTTTTCCTCAATCTGAAAATTTTCATTTCAGGTCCGATTTATTGGATTCGGGATGAGAATCTGGAAAAACGCTCGGACACGTCGATTTTTGATTTGAGGGGGAACTATTTTTCAGTTTTTTTCATCCCCGTAGCTTCAACCCCCGAAATTTGAATAGGGGATAGGGGTCAATAGATGTCTCTTTTTGAAGGTCTTATGGAGTTCTTTATGACCCTAGCATTTCATCTCATCATTTTCATCCGTAACGAAATGACAGCTTGTCAAAATCTTGGAAATAGACTATTGTTTTAGTGGGAGTAAAAGCGATACTTACCTCCCTTAATAAAAATACTTGAAATTAAAGTTTTTTATTATTATTATTAATGAGGTGTATACGAGAATTATAAATTGTCATTTCGTTACGGATGAAAATAATAAGACGAAATTCTAGGGCCATAAAGAACTCGATGAAACCTTTAAAAAGAGGTATGACACAACTCCTATCCCCTATTCAAATTTCGGGGGTTGTTCTTCCCCTAGCTAGGAGGTTGAAGCTACGGGGATGAAACAAACTGAAAAATAGTTCCCCCTCAAATTAAACATCGACGTGTCCAAGCGTTTTTCCAGATTCTCATCTCCAATCCAATAAATCGGGGTGGACTGTTTTCCCTGGGACACCCTGTATACATTCTCTTGGTAATACCATAACTTTTTACTATTTTCAGTTCTAGAGAGACATTGTCCATGAACCAGGAAGCCTTTGGTTTGGTTACCCGAACCTTGCGTACAAAACCATGCTTTTCAAAGAGATTCTAGATTCAAAACTAACAATTCAGTCTTTTGGTCGACATGCTCACAATCAAATATCATCCCCCAGCTCGCGTTCACCAACTCTGAAAAGTTTTTATATTGTGTTTTATTATTATTATAATTCCCAAGATGATGGAATAATTCTTGGAACTATGGGGGGTATCTTTATACATACTAGGTTTGTTCGGACTTAGTTCAGAATTAGTTCTGAACTAAGTCTGAACAAACCTAAGAGGTTTACTGTCTACTAGGTCATCATCAGATACATCATGCATTTCGCAGTGATTAACACTGTCATTCGAAAGTTTATCATCAGATAAAAAAATAACGCCAAACAATCTGCTTTCTCCATCCAGGCATCGAGTGAGGTTTACTACAAGTTGATGAAGTCCGAACGAGTTCAAGAATCCACTAAGAAGATTTATTGCAGTATTTTGACCCAAAAGATCAATATGTATAAAGATCACCTAATACAATTACTTCATCACATTGAGGAACGATTTCGGCAGCCAAACCTAACACAAAAACCCAAACAGTAATAGCTTTCAGGGCATTATACGTGATTATATCGCGGTGGTCTGTAAAAAATACACCCAAAACTAGTGATTTAGCTTGCACCACCCCCTATCTCTCCCCAGTCTATCTTACCTGTAAAAATTAAAATTCTCAACAGAAACTTGAGCAGTTGGAACATCTGCACTAAACCAGGTCTCATTGATTCTCGAAATATCCATCCCTGAATCAGCACAAATGTTATGAATGTGATCCATACCCGGAAGAAGCGATCAACTATTGACATGACCAATGTACAAATTGCCTATAGGCCTTGTTATGGCCATTGTTGACTAATACAGTCAGATGTAGATACATTATACCGCTACAGAAGGAAAATGACCTATCTTCAAATATTATAGTTCCTCCAGGATCTCTCTATATTCTTGATAATGATAGCGATCGCCCTCATTTTTCCGTGCTAGGATTCTAACATTTTATATGAACTTGTAGTTTTTTGCTTTCAAGCTGCTGCTTAGCTTTTTCAAATAACTCATATGTTCCCTTTCTAAGCTCTTCCTCAATTAAGATGCACTGCGCAGACTCACCTAGGCCAGGGTTCAAAAGCGTGGTTTTTGCCTTTTTTTTTAACGGGCCCTACAGATTTCTTGAACATCAGCTGGTTGCAGTGTTATAACAGCTTTAACACCGCTATCAATTGGAATCTGTTTAAAAATTGGAAAAATCGTTCACTAGTTTTCACATCTAAGCTATTTGAACAGCATGCTTAATTTATCCCTGCAAGCTTGCACATTTTTATCATCCTATCTTGTCAGTGGACCAGTGTCTCATGTGTTGTTCATTAATTTAGACTGCATCTCAAGGCAGATTTGTTCCTATTAACTCCATTTCGTAAGTCCTGGCTGTGGTCCTGGTTATCCTTAGAATACTTCAGAAACCATATCCGACAATACCTTCATGCGCTTAGACTCCTGCTGGTACTTTCCATCAAAGAAATCCATTGCTCTTCTCATCTCCTTAATCTCTGCCTGGAGCTCACGTATCAAAACCCCTAATTCAGCATCATACCTACTCTTCGTGTCAGTGTGAGGTGTAATAAGGGTTGACTCCCTTCTACTGCGATATGTTTCGGTCTCATCTATTCTTTCGATCTTCCGTCCGTCCCGCATTTGATATGCTACTTGTAAAGGTATCTTTTGATTCAATTATATTTACCGTAATTATTCCAGTGGCGCCCCAGAGGGCAACTACGTTGGTAAAAGTAGGAAAAAAATGGCATATCACAATTTTTTTATAACTTTGATATTTTTTTCAGATTAAGCAAGTCATATTACAGTCAAAAGATACCTCTTGTTATCACAAACAAAACTGCCCAATTTGGAAAAGAAAATTGGAAAAGGGATTTTTGAGCTAAAAAGCCGATTTCTTTTTCAAACTTTGACACCCTGTTTCTTGAAAACTAAGTATTCGCGGATCCATGTCCCATGTTTCTATTAACTTAACTTTCTAAGACTTAACAGGCCTTTTATTTTTTTTGTCCTAACCGACGAATCACCCCCTTCATTGGATACCTTCAGGACACGAACTTCACTTAATAATTAACTTTTTTCTTATTTTAATGAGTATGTACTATTTATCCTAGACGTTTGATGTTTGATCCCACTATTCATTAACACCCTGTACATATCTACTATGAAATTGGAGCTGTACTTCCATAAGGAAATGTGTATTTTTGCAAAATGTTTTCGTTTTATATCCAGTTCAAAATCTATAAAAGTTCAGCCATATTTTATTTAAATTAGGAGTGCACTAATATTTGTGAAAAAATTCGAAGCAAAGAAATTAAACATTTTTTATTCAAAACAGCCAAGTCAATAAAATCGAATAAAATCAGTGACAACCAAAAATTTTTATGAAGTAAATATGCCAGCTGCGCGTCTGTCGTTCTTGCAGATCTGCAAACTTGAGGATACAAATGTACTTAATAAGCGACTTATTGACGGTGAGTTTGAGAACTATTTTCCCTTATAGGCTACAGCAATATACAATGTATATCAGGGTTGCATATTTTTGTTATTTTTTCTTTTTTATTTTTGATCTTTTAGCTGAAAATTATGCACCTACTTGACGTCTCTATGCCACTCGTTACGAAGATACAAGTTCTTTTTAAATTAAACTCTGTGAGCCGGCCTGCCTAGCTTATAAATTTCGAAAGAGCCCATATAGAAACAAAACTTCCCAAAGAAAAACTTGCTTCGGTCGGAGCCGAGGATTAAAGGTTATTTTTCGGTCCCCGACGAAATCCCAATACCCAGAGCAATATTCTTTATTATTTTGCCTCCGCTGAAAAAGCCTATTTTTTTGAGATGCCTACTTTAAATCTCGAACATTCAGGTTCAATTGATTGAGACGTCAAATGTCCCACGGCACTTTGAATTTCGCAAATATTCGTTTGAATTTGTTGTGGAATTTTTTTTGGCGGTTTAAGTTTTATATTTCCAATTTTTGAAAGGGAACAGTAAAGTTTCTAGATTTCCACAATTTTATTTTAATGAAATTTTAACATGTTTCAGTACACGGTGCCTTCTTAAATTCAGATGGAATAACTAAACTAATATGCTATGCTTACAACATAATTAAAAAGTAGGTAGGTACTTGAAGATAATATTATAAAAGCAATAGACAACAATTATATGGGGTTAAAATTATGTTAATCATGTATATACCAAAATTTATTTTTGAATAAAATTTTAATTTTTCAACTAGAGGACCATGATCATCCACACACTTTACTTACTTTCAGAAAAATACAAACGCAATTTTATCTTTGTGAACTTTTTTGATAGAGGGCTGTTAAATTCAGTATTTTTGCTCAAGCTCAAAAACTGAAATAAAAAGTTATCACTTTCATAACATTACTAAATGCAGTATTTTAAAGCAAATCCAAATTATATTTTCGATTCAGAAACTTGTACTTGAAAAAACATTTATTTATTAATTAAAATACAAACGTGACAAAAGAAAATAGTTGGATCAAGTTCCTACAGCAAAATCTTAAAAACAAATGAACGTTCCTTATGGGACTGCGCTGGCTCAAATAAGAATTTCATGCCGATTTAGCAACTTGCGGTTTACTTTACAACAATGTATTTAAAAAACCATGGTGGACAGGGGTAAGCATATTAGAGCATATAAGAAATGGATAATTGATTATTAATTAGCGTGGCAATTGGGTAATATAACTCCTCCCTACTTAAGATATTGCAAACGTGGATTATTGTTTATCCAAATCAGACAATTCAATTTCCACATTTGCACAACCTTTTTCTGAAATTTTAAACTTCCTAAAACAGAACATTAAATTCAGTAACGGCTCGTGCCCTAAAACTTTAGGTCGGCCACAGATTTTTTTTTGGGTACGTCGTGAATGTGTCGCAGGCGAATTTTTTCTTGGGTGCCACGCCCAATTTTGGGCTTGGAATTGATATAATTAACTCATTTTGGATTTTTACTTGAGTTTTCATTGCCTCGTAATACTTGATTTTATTATCAAATGGTATTTGTTGATTTTTGGGTATATTTGTTAATATTCGAATTAATTCATTATGCTGTAGAATAATATATTGCATTATTCCCACTGTTTGTGATTAAACGTTGGGAAATTTATTCTGGAGAGCCGCGGGACTGTAAACGCGCCGAAATTTGATCGCGAAACCATACAAAGGCAATATTAGATAAGGCACCTACCTTGGAGTTGCACAGGGTTGTGATATGCGCTGGTGTTGGCGCCTCACAGGAGCTCCTGTTTCATAAACAATGTAATCCCACTGGTCACTTCAAAAACGGGTAGATAATTAAGTTTCTAATGAATATTTTTGGAGAGTTTTTGATTCAAACTATGTAGTCTTTGCTACGGACGCGCGACCTCGCACTACTCGAACTTGACTGCTTCCAAGATCGTAGCGTATATATGGTGCCGAATGGTTTGAAATTGTATGTTTTTTTTGTGTCAATATCGAATTTTAAATATACAAACAAATTCCCTTTTTCCCAAACATTTGCACGAACATTTTCCGCCCACTTAAAACGGAGTTTTATTTCCCAATCCCAAACCAGAATAAACATTAAAATACCAAAATTCGCGAGTATAAAAAACACGCGATAAGAACAAAATTCATATACTGCGGAAGCAAAGGCAACCTCGGATTCCCAAAAAAAAAACAAAACAAAAATTATTCAAAACAGCACGCGACATAAAGACCTTAATCTACGGATTAAGGAGTGAAATATTAGTTAGTCGGCAATGGACATAACTTAACTGTAGGACGCTTGAGTATCCCATGTTGTGTTTTTAAAGTAACCACTCTTACATGGCCATCTTTGCCTGGATGCAATGCGATTATGCGGCCCAAAGACCAATGCAGAGGGGACCTAGATTCATCCTTTATTAAAACTAAAGTATTGAGTTTCAGCTCTGCAAAGGGAGTGGTCCACTTTGAGCGTTGCTGTAAAGTATGCAAATAATCGGCTTGCCATCTTTTCCAGAAATCCGAGTTAAGGCGTTGCACTAATTGCCAACGGTTAAGTCTATTTAACTTTAAATGCGATAAATCGGGATCTGGACAGGAATTGAGGGGCTCCAGGGTCAAGAAATGACCGGGCGTTAATGGTTGCAAATCATTAGGGTCGGAACTCAGTTCGCTAATAGGTCTCGAGTTTAGCAAGGCTTCAATTTGAGTCAACAAGGTATACAATTCCTCATATGTCAGCACTTGATCACCAATGACCCTTTTTAAGTGGGCCTTGACCGACTTGACGCCTGCTTCGGCAAGGCCGTTAAAATGTGGGGAACCGGGACTATTTAGGTGCCATTTTATTTTTAGACTGCTAGCAGCGAATTTTGAAAGTTCCTCAAGTTGACCAACCGCACCTACGAAGTTGGAGCCACAGTCACTCAAGAGTTGTACACAGACTCCGCGTCTAGCGATAAAGCATCTCAAAGCAGCGATAAAGGCCTCGGTAGTGAGGTCAGATACAAGTTCCAAGTGAATGGCCTTAGTGGCACAACATACAAAAAGACAAATGTAAGCTTTGGAAACTTTCGCTCCACGATGTTTACCAAGGGTTATCTTCAGAGGGCCTGCATAATCCAACGCGGAATATGAAAAACACTTGAGCTGGGAGGTTCTAAAGGAAGGGAGGTCACCCATATAGGGCGTATACGCCTTTGGTTTTAAACGAAAACACCTAATACATTTTGATAGAACCGTTTGGATAGCCCTACGGGCTGAAAGGATCCAAAACCTTTGGCGTAATAAATAGTGCAGTGTAGTCAGTCCGGGGTGAAAATTTTCTTGATGAGTTTGTTCGATTATTAAACCGGTGAGACGATGAGTACGGGGCAGAAGTAAAGGGTGTTTGGCTTCAAAGGAAATGTCTGAATTTCGCAGTCTTCCGCCCACTCTGACAAACCCGCTAGCATCCAAAAAAGGGCAAGCTTGCGAAAGGGTTTAGGCAACAGTTTATTGGTTTGAATTTGTATGATTAAGTCCGAAAACGATTGCTCTTGGACACTCTTAACAAATACTAGCAAGGTATCGTGAAGTTCTAGTGCAGAAAATGACCCAGAAAGTCGGTCACATTTATGATGAACATTGTAGGCTAGCCGAACAAAATGGGCAAGAATTTCAATAATTTTCGGCAAGGAAGAGTGTCTATTGATCAATTTTTCAAAGTAAGACTTTCCTATTACTACCGACAAGACCGTGGGTTTCTCTTCTTCCCGTGCTTCTGTCTGCAGGTCTATGTGCTCGCTGTTGAACTCTTTAAGGTTCCACTGAGTGCGAGGTAAGGTTACCCACGGAGGACCGTGAAACCACAAAGAATGTTCCAATAAACCTTTAGGAGTTAGTCCACGACTAGCACAATCAGCAGGGTTGTCCAAAGATTGAACGTGAAACCAAGGTACATCCGGAATGGTTTCCTGAATGTGGCTAACACGGTTTGCCACGAAACTTTTCCATCTATGCGGCGACGATGCCAACCATGCCAAAACTACTTGTGAGTTCGAGAAGGCGAATATTTCATCTATAGTGACAAGTGGCGAATATGTACGGATGACAAAACTCAATAGATCGGCTAGTAGGGTAGCTCCAAGGAGCTCTAAGAGAGGTATATATTTGGTTTGAAGTGGCGCAACTTTAGATTTACCGCAAGTTAAGGAGGATCGAACATTGCCGTCCGTCAGCTCGATCCGAACATACAGGGTTAGTAAAAAGTACTGCAACACTTAAATATCTTCAAAAATGCTTAGGCTGCGTTCACACAATTCGGAATCTGACAGTTTTCAAACATGCGGAATTCAACAGTGCTATTGGCAATGTTGCCAGATTTCCCAGTTTTGCGTTACACGTAGTCTTTTTGTTATCTTAAATAGAATGCCCCATTTATTATTATCGCAATGAATTGGGCGTGCCAAATTTGATAAAATTCCAAACTTTCAGAATTCTATCTCTACTAGTTGCTGAAATATGACAACACCGTGTTTTCAGTGAAAAGTATAGCAACGCTCGAATATCTTCAAATGCCGCTCAAGCACGTTCACGAAATTTGGTATCTGGGGGTTTTTGGGCAAGCAAAATTCAACCGAGATATCGGCATTGTTGCCAGACTTTGCAGTTTTGCGTTACACGTAGTCTTTTTGTTATCTTGAATAGAATGCCCCATTTATTTTTATTGCAATATATTGGACGTGCCAAAATTAATAAGATTCCAAATTTTCAGTATTCTATCTCTACTAGTTGCTGAAATATGCAAACACCGCATTTTCAGTGAACGGTATCGCAACGCTTGAATATTTTTAAAACCTGCTTGAGCTCGTCCACTAAATTCGGTACCTACCTGGGAATTTATAGGCAAGCGAAATTCAACTGTGATATCGGCATTGTTGCCAAGTTTCCCAGTTTCGCGCTACACGTAGTCTTTTTGTTATCTTGAATACATTTATTTTTATTGCAATGAATTAGTTCAAATTTTGATGAGATTCCAAATTTCCAATATGCTGCTTGTACTGTTAAATACTACTACTATAGAGATAATCATTCTGGGATAGTTACCTACCTGTTTCAGGAGGAGCCGCAAACTTATCGGAAACTCCCGGAAATATGAATACCTCATGAACAAGTAACTCGTATTATTGAAGGAAAAAAAAAACCTTAAGCCACGAGCAAGACTATGTGTAGCTCGAAACTGGGAAACTTGGCAACAATGCCGATATCACAGTTGAATTTCGCTTGCCTATAAATCCCCAGATACCGAATTTAGTGGACGAGCTTAAGCGGATTTTTAAAGATATTCAAGCGTTGCGATACCGTTCACTGAAAATGCGGTGTTGGCATATTTCAGCAACTAGTGGAGATAGAATTCTGAAAATTTGGAATCTTATAAAATTTGACATGTCCAATTTATTGCTATGAAAATAAATGGGGCATTCTATTAGCGATAGTAAAAAGACTACTTGTAGGGCAAAACTGGGAAATCTGGCAACAATGCCGATATCACGGTTAAATTTCACTTGCTCAAAAACCCCCAGATGCCAAATTTCGTGAACGTGCTTAAGCAGCGTTTGAAGATATTCAAGCGTTGCGATACTTTTCACCGAAAATACGGTGTTGTCATATTTCAACAACTAGTAGAGATAGAATTCTGAAAATTTGAAGTCTTATCAAATTTGGCACGTCCAATTCATTGCAATAAAAATAAATGGGGCATTCTATTTAAGATAACAAAAAGACTACATGTAGCGCAAAACTGGGAAATCTGGCAACATTGCCAATAGCACTGTTGAATTCCGCATGCCTGAAAACTGTCAGATTCCAAATTGTGTGAACGCGGTTAAGCAGTTTTGAAGATATTTAAGTGTTGCAGTACTTTTTACTAACCCTGTATACTGCCCTTGCATACCCAAGTTCTGAAGCATCACAAAATCCCAACAGTAAGCTAACCCAAACTAACCCAACAGTTGACACCGTTGAATATTATTTGAAAAATTATAACGAGGTAGAGAAATCCTTGACAAAGATGGAAATTCACTTTTGTATTGGTTTCAAAGATCAACAATAGGTTGTGAGGGCGTTTCATCCCAGGGAACCTTGTCCAGCCAAAGTTTCTGCATAATAGTTTTTGCTAAGAATGTTACTGGCGCAATAAACCCCAAAGAATCAAATATACGCGCTATTTCTGAAAGGATATTTCTTTTGGTACATGGCTTAGGAGAAGGGTGACATGAATAAGAAAAAGTGTCGGAAGTTGGACTCCATTGAAGCCCCAGCACTTTAATCGAAGTGTTGTCCCCCTCCTCGAATGAAACTGACATTTGACAGTCAGAGGGTTCTCAAGAAGAAATGAGTTGGGTTTCATTACTTGCCCACTCTCGAAGTTCAAAACCTCCAGTTCTTAATAAGGCAATTTACTCCTTTTGTAACACTTTGGCTTCCTCAATGGTAGAGGTTCCTACACAAATATCGTCCATAAAGATATTTTCATGTAGTACTTTAGATGCCTTAGGGTACGTTTTCTTTTCCAGATTCGCAAGTTCCTGTATTGTACGAATAGCCAGGAAGGGGCTGGAGCTTATCCCAAAAGTGACACCATTAAGGCGATACTCCCGAAGTGATTCCTTAGGGTGGAAGCGCCAGAGCAACCTCTGGAAATCGCGGTGGCTAGGGTTAACTTGAATTTGCAAATACATCTGCTTTATGTCGGCCAGAAAAACGACAGCATGAACGCGAAACTTTAGCAGGATTTCCTGAATATCTGTCTGGAGCTTCGGACCTGTCAAAAGTGTTTGGTTTAAACTAAGGCCTCTTGATCCTTTCGCGGATGCATTAAAGACAACCCGTAGTTTGGTTGTTGCCTTTTCCGGTTTCAGCACGCAATGATGAGGCAGATAATTTACGAGTGCTGGTTTTGGTTGATCATTGGGGATTATAGGCATGTGATTATTTTTTAGATATTCGTGCATGAAGTTAGAATATAAGGCATAGAGTTCGGGATTTTTCAGTAACCTGGATTCAAGTGACATAAAACAACGATAGGCTAAAGAGAAAGTGTCACCCAAATCTGGCTCTGCGTGCCGAAAGGGCAGATTCACTACAAAGCGACCCGAAGATTTATCTCGAATAGTAGTGGTTTTGTAAATTTCTTCGCACCTTTGATCATCGGGCGACAGATAGATTTTAGATGGTATTGATTCTATTTCCCAGAACCCTCTAAGACTTAAATCCAAAGATGGCTCCATTACTGCAAAGTAAGTATGAACAGAACTCGAAGCGGGGAAACGATTCTCGGTTTTCCCTGATAAAACCCAACCAAAGACGGTTTCGAAGGCAGTTGGTTGTCCTGGATTTCGTAGTTTCTTCCCCGATGGTTTAAATATCTGCGCACACATATCGGCTCCTAATAACATGTCTACCGCTGCAGGTATAGGAAACTGGTCATCTCCTAGCTTAAGATTGGAGATATGCTCCCAACCTTGCGGGTTTACTTTAATCGAAGGCATTTCAGAACAAAGTTTAGGCAAAACAAAGGCATCAAAGAAAAAGTTTGGACTGGCTTGTCCCTTAGGGCGAATGTTACAATGTGTTATGCCGTTGCTGGCAGAACAGGACTCATTAAGGCCCAAAACAGATATATTTAAAGACTCTCTAGCCAACCCCAAACGGTTCAAGCAAGTTTGGGTAATAACATTGGCCTGACTGCCGTTATCCAAGATTGCTCTCACAACCTGGTAGTTACCTCTAGCATCCAAGATCTCAACTTTTGTAGTTGATAGCAGAACGGTAGTAGAACGTGATGCAGTAGCTGACAGAGCAGTGCAAGGTCCGTTGGGAGGAGATGGATTGCCAGTTATGCATGCTTGCGACAACGTTGAGGACTGATTACTGCTGGTAGCCGGTGGACTTGAGTTCCTGGAAGTAGCAGAATTTGTGCTCGAGTGAAGAGGATCTGTCTTTGGAAGATGCAGCATAGTATGATGTCTATAACGACAGATGCGACAATTGAAGGATGAGGGACACTTCCTTAGCAAATGATTAGGACGAAGACAGTTTAAGCATGCGTTTATCTGCTTGACAAACGCGAATCGATCTGCAGGTGATTTTGCTATAAATTTTGAACATTGTGACAGCGGGTGTGAAGCGTTATTACATGGCTCTGTGTCATTTGCGCGACAACCGTTTGCGCGAGGGAGAAAAGCGCGATACGAAAAGCGCGAGGGACAAAAGCGCGACGGAACAAAAACGCGACAGGAAAAAAGCGCGATGGATACAAACGCGATGGATACAATCGCGACTGGATAAAAACGCGAGGAACAAAAGCGCGACGGAACAAAAACATGAGGGACAGAACCGCGACGGAACAAAAACGCGACTGGAATAAAGCGCGATGGACACAAACGCGACTGGATAAAAACGCGAGGAACAAAAGCGCGAGGGACAAAAGCGCGACGGAACAAAAGCGCGAGAGACAGAAGCGCGACGGAGCATAACGCGAAGAGCAAAAGCGCGACTGAACAAAAACGCGACTGGATAAAAGCGCGAGAAACAAAAGCGCTAGGGACAAAAGCATGACGGAACAGAAACGCGAGGGACAAAAGCGTTGTTGAAATGGCTGTCAACAAATAAAGGACCGGGTATAGAAAGCCCCCAGCGACGAGTTCAAAATATGAGCAAGTTAATTCTCGATTGTTAAACTTAGTCCAAGAATACCCTTTCTCCAACGTACAAAATCACTTTAAAGCAGTAGCTTTAAACTCAACCATTTAAACTTAGCTTTCCATAATTTGTATTTTTAACTAATTTATTTGGTTTTTTTGTTAATAAAGTTTTTCATATTGTCCTACTTAGAACTATAGAATAAGTGATGAACAAATTGAATCAATAATAATCAAAAAAACGCAGACTTACTCAATCTAACCCAAACTAACCCGTCCGCCTAGTGCGATCTTGTCCTCGTAAGTTAGCATTTTATTGCAAACTTACTCAAACTAACCCAAACTAACCCGTCCGCCTAGTGCGATCTAGTCCTCGTAAGTTAGCATTTTATTGCAGACTTACTCAATCTAACCCAAACTAACCCGTCCGCCTAGTAAAATCTACACCTCGTAAGTTAGCTTTTATTGCAGACTTACTCAATCTAACCAAAATTAACCCGTCCGTCTAGTGCGATCTAGTCCTCGTAAGTTAGCATTTTATTGCAAACTTACTCAAACGAACCCAAACTAACCCGTCCGCCTAGTGCGATCTAGTCCTCGTAAGTTAGCATTTTATTGCAGACTTACTCAATCTAAACCAAATTAACCCGTCCGCCTAGTGCGATCTAGTCCTCGTAAGTTAGCATTTTATTGCATACTTACTCAATCTAACCCAAATTAACCCGTCCGCCTAGTGCGATCTAGTCCTCGTAAGTTCGCATTTTATTGCAAACTTACTCAAACTAACCCAAACTAACCCGTACGCCTAGTGCGATCTAGTCCTCGTAAGTCAGCATTTTACTGCAGACTTACTCAAACTAACCCAAACTAACCCGTACGCCTAGTGCGATCTAGTCCTCGTAAGTTAGCATTTTACTGTAGACTTACTCAAACTAACCCAAACTAACCCGTCCGCCTAGTGCGATCTAGTCCTCGTAAGTTAGCATTTTATTGCAGACTTACTCAATCTAACCCAAACTAACCCGTCCGCCTAGTAAAATCTACACCTCGTAAGTTCGCTTTTATTGCAGACTTACTCAATCTAACCAAAATTAACCCGTCCGCCTAGTGCGATCTAGTCCTCGTAAGTTAGCATTTCATTGCAAACTTACTCAAACTAACCCAAACTAACCCGTCCGCCTAGTGCGATCTAGTCCTCGTAAGTTAGCATTTTATTGCAGACTTACTCAATCTAAACCAAATTAACCCGTCCGCCTAGTGCGATCTAGTCCTCGTAAGTTAGCATTTTATTGCATACTTACTCAATCTAACCCAAATTAACCCGTCCGCCTAGTGCGATCTAGTCCTCGTAAGTTCGCATTTTATTGCAAACTTACTCAAACTAACCCAAACTAACCCGTACGCCTAGTGCGATCTAGTCCTCGTAAGTCAGCATTTTACTGCAGACTTACTCAAACTAACCCGTACGCCTAGTGCGATCTAGTCCTCGTAAGTTAGCATTTTACTGCAGACTTACTCAAACTAACCCAAACTAACCCGTCCGCCTAGTGCGATCTAGTCCTCGTAAGTTAGCATTTTATTTTTAAAAAATGTCAACCTTGTTTTTCAAATAAAATGCTAACTTACGAGGACAAGATCGCACTAGGGGAACGGGTTAGTTTGGGTTAGTTTGAGTAGTCTGCATTTTTTTGATTATTATTGATACAATTTGATGTGTCCCTGTTTTGCTTAGAGGTCGCCGTTGTTGATGTCGCTGTTTTAAATCTCGTTCTTTACATATGTCGCTCTTCTGCAATGTCGCTGTTTGAAGTATCGTGCTTTCGAATGTCGCTTTTTTGATATGTCGCTACTTTTTTCACATGTCGCTGTTTTGAATGTCGCTATTTTGATGTATCGCTCAAAAAATATGTCGCCTTTTTAATGTCACTATTTCAAATATCGCTCTTTTGAACCGGAGCCACTGAGAATGTCTTAATGTCTTGTATTTTGGAAAGCGTTCTATATTCCTCGTAGATAGTCGAGCGTTCTCATCCAATCGCGCTTTATTCCAGTCGCGTTTTTGTCCATCACTCTTCATTCCAGTCGCGTTTTTGTTCTGTCGCGCTTTTGTCCCTCGCGTTTTTTTTCCGTCGCGCTTTTGTCTCTCGAGTTTTTGTCCCTCGCACTTTTGTTCAGTCGCGTTTTTGTTCCTCGCGCTTCTGTTCAGTCGTGTTTTTGTTCCGTCGCGCTTTTGTCCCTCGAGTTTTTGTCTCTCGCGCTTCTGTTCAGTCACGATCTTGTTCTGTCGCGCTTTTGTACCTCGCGTTTTTGTCCCTCGCGCTTTTATACAGTCGCGTTTTTGTTACTCTCGCTTTTCTCCAGTCGCGTTTTTGTTCCGTCGCGGTTTTGTCCCTCGCGCTTTTCCTATCGCGCTTTTCTCCCTCGCGCAAACGGCTGTCGCGCAAATGACACGGAGCCTTATTACATAGCTTACAGCTATTCGAAGAGGAACGAGGTTGGCCGTGATGGGAATGGGAATGCTCGCCCGATGTGTTAGGATGAGAGGAAGTGTTGGCTAAAAATGTGTTCGGATTATGTTGATCATAAGAATGATTTTTCGAAGTATTTGGTTTCGGAGTTCTGTTTATCAAAGGAGTCCAGTTCGTTCCTTGCGATGGCATTTGTTGAACCGACTCTAAAGCTTTGCAATGGTTAAGTAAGAAATCTTGTAAATTTTGGAAAGTTGGGAGTTCGGTAGTACTGTACTTTAATTCAAAAGAAATTCTAGTAGCATTATCCAATTTTTGTAATAACATGTTGAATAAAACGAAATACCATTGGTCCACTGGGAACCCTAAATTACTCAAAGCCTCAGTGTTTTCTGAAAATGTGTCTAATAATACTCTTAACTCTTTTGAAGAATTGTTTTTTAAAGAAGGTGTATTAGTAAGAGAGCTCCAGTACGTCGTTGCTAACAATCTTTTATTTTGATAGCGGGTTTCCAAAGTTGTAAATGCTTGCTGATAATTTGATGCGATTAAAGGTGAGGATCTTAAAAGGTTGGCCGGCTGATTTTCTAAAAATGAAAGAAGGTATTGGAACTTTTGTATATCCAAATATCTTGAATTGTCATGAACCAGCGAACGATAAACATCATAAAAGGTAGGCCATTTTCGCGGATTTCCATCAAAGGAAGGCACTGATAAAGGAGGTAGATCTACATCTTTATTTGTTTGCTGGTTTTGACCTAAAAGCGACACTGAGCTGCCAGGATGTGCGTGAATTGGGAACAGTTCTGTATAAATTGTTTTTGTTTTGAAATAAAATGCATCTGCACTCTTTCTAATAGCATCTTGAGTTTCAAATTCGGCGTCCGAATCAATAAGACCGATAATCTCATTATGGCGCTTTTTAAAATCCTCGTAAGCCTCATCTATGTTTTCATAAATCACTTGAAAATATGTATGCTGTGAAGGATCTGTTTTGGCTTTTACCGCTAAACTATAAGCTTCTGTAATTCGATTAATAGCGACAGTTCTTTTATTTGATAGCTTCGCTAAAGACATGATAATATTATTAGGTACGTAATAACACTAATTTGAATTATTAAAATGTTATTATTTGTATTACTCTATCTAATGTAAACAACGAATAAACGAAAGTGTTTAGAGGAATTATAGCAACAAGCAAATAAACAAATGTAAATCTATTCAAAGTGGAATGGTCCAAAAAAACACAAAATAGCAAACAGTTATTTTCGTTTTCTTTCTTACCCGATAACATAAACAAATCCAAAAAATATCTACCTATGTAAAATTGATAAAATGGATATTATTTTTACTTTTAGAATCCAAGGTCAATGCTTTGCTTCCACGTACAAATTTCTAATATTTTCCCTTTTATTACTGTTCCAAGTTATCCGGATCGTAAGGCCAAAAAATGTTTGTGATTAAACGTTGGGAAATTTATTCTGGAGAGCCGCGGGACTGTAAACCCGCCGAAATTTGATCGCGGAACCATACAAAGGCAATATTAGATAAGGCACCTACCTTGGAGTTGCACAGGGTTGTGCTATGCGCTGGTGTTGGCGCCTCACAGGAACTCCTGTTTCATATACAATGTAATCCCACTGGTCACTTCGAAAACGGGTAGATAATTAAGTTTCTAATGAATATTTTTGGAGAGTTTTTGATTCAATCTATGTAGTCTTTGCTACGGACGCGCGACCTCGCACTACTCGAACTCGACTGCTTCCAAGATCGTAGCGTATACAGGGTGGAAAATTAAAAAGGATCCACCTGGATTTTCTCGAAAATTATCAGGAAATTAAAAAAAAGCCGAAACACGTCGATTTTGTTTGCACGTTCTCTTTTCGCCCCATGACAACTTCCGAGGCGAATATCTTGAAAACTAGAAGTCAGATTTCGAAAAAAATTACAGATCTGTAAAGTCATCTCAAATACCTCTCAAACAAGGTACCACTCGACCCAGTTTCCCTATTCAACTTTTGAGGGTGCAACTCACCCCGGTAAGGGGGTACAATCTAGGAAAATTTTAAAATAGCCAAAAAGTGTCCCCCTTGCAAACAAAATCGACGTGTTTCGGCGTTTTTTTTAATTTCCTGATAATTTTCGAGAAAATCCAGGTGGATCCTTTTTAATTTTCCACCCTGTATATGGTGCCGAATGGTTTGAAATAGTATGGTTTTTTATGTCAATATCAAATTTTAAATATACAAACAAATTCCCTTTTTTCCCAAACATTTGCACGAACACCCACTTGTGCAAAATTTATTGCTATTTGCACATGATCAATTAGATTCCCTATTTAATTACTTTGGATATTAATATTATTTAATATCAAATTAAACGTTGACATCGAATGGAAATTTTGGTTCTTCAAGGAAATATTTTGTAATTTTCCTGTGATAACCTTTTGGTTAGATTCAATAGTTATGAATTGATCATGAAATGTTTTTGTAACTTGTTTTAATACTTGAGATTGTGTTTTTAGATCTTCAGTCTTTTGAACATCATTGAGAGTCTGGATATAAGAATCATATCTTGCGCCATCTTCAGCATCTAGGGTTCCGTAGAGCCATTTTTGTGCTGTGCCCGTGAAATTTAATAGACCTCTTTTGTTTCGTTTTCGATCTTGTTTCTTGATAGGTTTTGATGACTTGTTTGATGATCTTAATTTGAGAATAACTGGTTTCAATATTTGTTCAAAACAGTGTAACAAATTGGTTTAACTATGTTGTTTTATTTAGTGTGTCAGATAATTTCATTAAGGTTATCTCTAATTTATGGATACCTTGTATGATAATTGTCGTGTTAATGTGATAATAGGCCGCCTTATGTTGAGTTGTTACATAAGTATAGTTCGTAAAGAAATTGGTAAGATAGGATTTTCTACCGTCATCAATGTATTCGCTTGGGTGATTCCAACGAGAGTAAGGAATACTAAGGGATTCATCTCGGAGTACCTGAAATAAATTATTGTCTTTCAACCTTTTGTTTAGCAAAGCGATTCTGTGTTTTGCTACCATAACACGGACTTATCTTGTCTCTATTAAATTGTTTTACAAAATCAACCAAGATGGCGACAGATATAGTCAATAAAAACAATGATGCGCTAAAAGAGATCGTCTTTGAGTGCTGCAATCATAAAAAATGCCCTTACATGGCATGTAAATGCGGAAAAATTTACCACAAATCGTGTGCAACCAGAGATTTCTCAAATAAGGTTCAATTTATTGATCAAACTCGGTTAGTGTGTTGTAATTGTGACCTATATTATTTTTTTGTCTTTTTTCAAACAAGATGTCATTGGTTTTGTCAATTTGGCGAAATTCTTTATGAATTTTCGGTAATAACCTTCTAATCCTGAAAAATGTTTTATTTCTTTCACCGTTCTTGGTATTGGGAATTTGTTATTTCCGTAATTGTTTTTTGGATTTGGTTTTATTCCATTTGGTGTGATTACATGTCCTAAGAATTCGACTGTCTTGTTTAGGAATTCTGATTTGTCTAATTGTATTTTCAAATTAAATTTCTCGAGTCTCTCAAATACTTCTTTCAAATTTTACACATGTTCATGAAGGGGAGTGAAAAAATTATTATATCATCCATGTATACTAGACATATTCTATTCTGTAATCCTAGTAATACCTTATCCATCATTCTTTGGAAGGTTGCTGGTTCGGTCTTTAATCCAAAGGGCATTATGTTGAATTCGTAATGACCATTTTCAACATTAAATGCTGTCTTGGGTATCGAATTTTCATGCATCTTAGTGATGTGACATCGGTGCTCAGACATCGATGTTGAACATCGGTTGCGATATCGCTCAATACTATCGATGTCAATAAAACATCGATTGAAAAATATCGATGATTTGAAACATCGATGTTCAATGTTGAGACTACATTTCTCTGGTTACTTTTTGGTGTTTTTGTAAAAATACTGATTGAAAACTCATTAACATTTATAGAATAAAGATACAAGACAAAAATAAACATTTTTCTGAAAGAAAAGCAAAAACACGAATAAATAATTACAGCATGAATAGGAATCAAATGATATAAACACCAAAACTCCTCGAGTTTCCAGAAAGTACGACCTACAACAAACTGCAAATAACAAGGCTGATAATTTTTTCCTTGCCCTTTCAATATATTTCTTTTCTGAGTGTAGGTTTGGCGTACTTTTCACAATATCCAATATCGATAGTTCAAACATCGATATGTCGATGTTTTGTAACTTCTGACATCGATGCTAAAACATCGAATATCGAAGGCAATAACATCGATGTTCACGATACATCGATGTTCAAGTCCCATCACTAATGCATCTGGACTTGATGAAAGCCAGAGGCTAAATCTAGTGTCGTAAAATAGTCACTACAACCAAGTAGGTCTAATACATCAGTGATATTAGGTAGTGGATATCTATCATCAATAGTTTCTTCGTACATCTTTCGATAATCAACGACCATTCTCCATCCGGCATCTTCTTTCTTAGGTACTATCCACACAGGGGATGATCAAAGACTACATATTAGAAAAATCTAAATTTAAATTACTTGCAATGCTTTGATTCCAATAATTCCATCAAAATAGTCATGGAAATTAAACATTATCATTTTAATGTTTTGAATAATATATTCTTGTAAAATTGGGACATTGATTTTTCCTTGGGTTTTTCTTGTACCCACACAAGTTGTTAGCTCAATTAATAATTTACACGGTGGATAATCTATTTGAATAAAAGGTAGTTGGTTGATTTGATAAGCATTTAAAGCTAATGCTGACTCATTGCATCCAAGGCTGGTAACTGAAAATTTTCGTCTCCAGGTTCGACTTGATTTTCTTCAAAATTTGTCTCTCCATAATAATTTTGATTTTCGGAACATTTTTCAGTTTTGAAATTTTGATCAGGGTCAGGTAATTCTGTTTCAAAGATATTATTATTCTCTTCGAGTTTTGATTTTGATTTTGATTAGTAGAATGAAGTCCTCTACTTAATTTCATGTAGTTTTCAGCTAGTTGGTAATTTAACACAAATTTATTAGCTGCATCCAACGTTTGTGGATTTTGAACCATTAAAATTGTTCTTAATTCGATTGTTGTTTAGTGACTAGATTTTGAATAGCAACAATTTCGTTTTATTCAATCAAGACATTTGCAACTTGCAACTACCGTCAAATTTGGGTCGCACATGATTTTAGATGTAATTTTTTGAACTAAACTTATTAGTTTATCCAAATACTCAATTATGGTTTCTTTTTTAGTTTTGGCTCTTGTACCAAGTTTTGGCTAGAATATTTATCACCATATTATTTAATTCTCAACTCTTCTCTTGCATATATCGATCCATGTTTGTAAATCAGGACGTGCCATAAAAAAAATTTCCGCGTCATTTATTAATTTTGATTTTATGGCGGTAACCACATTCCTTCTGAGAATTTTCACTAGTGTAATAGGTTTGATATAACTCATTGATGTTTCTTATAAAATATTTTAAATATTGGCTTTCGCCACTGAAAGGTTTGATCAGTTGAACGATTGATTTTAAATTTTCACTCAATGTTATTGTTGGTCTTTGATTTTGGTTACTTCTTGAATTAGAATTATAAAGATGAGTTAAATTAAATCGAGTTGAGAGATTCTCGATTTCTTCTTCAGAATTTGACATATATCTTTCTTTGAATTATTTTGTAAATTTAAAAATTTTAGAAATTTAAAAAATTTATTTTTATTTTAAAATTGAAATTTAAATCAATTAATCAGTCTTGTGGGTTGCGTTTCTTTAAAATTATTACTTGTTGTGAGTTTGTAAATTCTTAGTAACTTTTTTTTTTTGATTTCAGTCTTTTCAGCAAACCGTTTTGGAATTGCAAAAGAACAAAAATCTGAATTTGAGTCTTTTCAGTAAACCAAAAATTATAGAAATTACAAAAGATCAAAATTCCAAAAATCTTAATTATGACAGTAGTCTTTCTTCACACGTTGTTTCTTGTTATTCCTTTTACTCAGTTAACGAATTCGAAGTGGACAGTATCTGGAGTCTGAGTCCACTGCTCAGTGGGTCGATTCCCAAACAGGGACCGTTGTGTCCCTGTATAAATCTTTCTAACAATTTCCATTGCCAAGGAAAGCTCAGACCAATCAGTGTAGTTCAACGCCGGTAGGGGTATTTGCCCTCGAAGTAGTTGTTCCTGACTGGTCAACGAAGTTCAATTTTGCTTGTACAGGGAGCTTCAGCCTATGTCCTTCTGATGAGTCCTAACAAGGACGAAACGCGTCAAGGATTAGCACGGGAAGCCTGAGTCCACTGCTCAGTGGGTCGATTCCCAAACAGGGACCGTTGTGTCCCTGTATTCACGTTGGTCATTACCTGAAAAAATCTTTCTAACAATTTCCATTGCCAACGAAAGCTCAGACCAATCAGTGTAGTTCAACGCCGGTAGGGGTATTTACCCTCGGAGTAGTTGTTTCTGACTGGTCAACGAAGTTCAATTTTGCTTGGACAGGGAGCTTCAGCCTATGTCCTTCTAATGAGTCCTAAGAAGGACGAAACGTGTCAAGGATTGGCACGGGAAGCCTGAGTCCACTGCTCAGTGGGTAGATTCCCAGACAGGGACCGCTGTGTCCCTGTATTCACGTTGGTCATTACCTGAAAAAAATCATTCTAACAATTTCCATTGCCAACGAAAGCTCAGACCAATCAGTGTAGTTCAACGCCGGTAGGGGTATTTGCCCTCGGAGTAGTTGTTTTGACTGGTTTGTGACTGGTCAACGAAGTTCAGTATCTGGAACGCTTAATAGCAGCACTGATAATCCAAATTTCACTTTTTCGAAGAATTCACTTTTTCGAACTTTAATCAGTCTTTTGAAATTTTCGCGACTGATTACGACTGTATCGACTTTCCCGAAACTTTAGCACTTTCAGTATCCGTACGACTGCGCCAATTGTATTTCCGATTAAGAAACTTGTATTTTAAAAAACCTTTATTTATTAATCAAAATACAGAGGTGACAAAACAAAATAGTTGATGGATCAAGTTGCTACAGCAAGGACTGTGCTGGCTTAAATAAGAATTTAGTGCCGATTTAGCAGCTTGATGTTTACTTTACAGTAATGTATTTAAAAACCATGGTGGTTTTTATTTATTCTAGTTTAAATATTTTTGTTTTAATGCGTAGGTATATACTGCATTTAATAATTATGAATGATATGCTTCTATGCCAGTTTTTGAGCAAGGGCAGTATGAAGATAAAACCACCAACTTTTGACGGTTCTACATCCTGGGCCATGTATATTCGACAATTTGAAGCTGCTGCAAACACCAATGGATGGAACGACCAAGAAAAAGCTACAGCACTAATTGTGGCGCTACGAGGACCTGCCTTAGACCTTCTTCAGTCCATTCCTTCAGTCTACCAACAGAATTACCAGCATCTAAGTCAAACTTTAGAACTGCGCTTCGGAGACCATTACAGACAAGAAGTATTCAGAACTCAAGTCAAATCGAGAGTTCAAAAACCTGGCGAGAGTCTACAAGAATTCGAATCGGAAGTTAAAAGGCTAGTGAGTTTGGCGTTTCCTGCAGCTGGGGAAGACATGCAGGAATGGATGGCAGTATCTGCGTTTATTGATGGTCTCAGAGATTCGAAGATCCAGGAAAACCTAAGAATGTCCAAGTTCAGACAAAGTAGCGAAGCCCTTGTCCGAGCATTAGAACTGGAAGCAATCTTTGGTGCCTCACGACCCAGAATACGAGCAGTGTCCATTGAGGACCCAAAGGAAAAGCAATCATCAAAAGAGGATGGCAGTTTCGAGAACCTCATGAGTAATTTCATGGAGGAAATAAAGAAAATATTACGAGAAGACAGAAAAATGGGGAACGATTCCAGACAAACACCAACACCGAGAAACCGAGTAAAATGCTACAGGTGCCAAAAGCTTGGACACATGCAATGGGATTGTAGACTAAGGATGTCCTTTCCATCTGGGGATCATTCTCAACGCTTTTCAAGGTCTAGAGACGCCAGCCCTAATAACAAACAGGAACCAACTAGTACGGAAGGGAGGATGCTGGCTAGTAATGACGAAGCCCCCAGAGTTGTGTACATAAAATCATTGGGCAGTCATTATAGAGGATTAAAATTCGAAGGACAAATTAATGGAGAATTGAAAACCATTACTTTTGATACGGGTGCTGAAGTTTCCATAATTAGAAGAACATTAGTCAAGTCTCGGGCAATCCAACCGCTCACTAGAAACCTGTCACTACGAACAGTCACCGGCGAATCTGCACCAGTTCAAGGAGAAGCGATGGTTGAGCTCACTTTTGGATCTACCACCTTCAGGCACAGAACACTAGTCGCCGATATAGAAGATTACTTTATTTTGGGAATGGATTTGATCGGCCAACATGGTTTCTCCTTTGATCCTTCCATGAACATCCTTAAATTTGGTAATGAAGAAATTGTCCTAACGACACAAGTAGAATCCGATGCTGTTAAGATCTTGGCCACAACCCCAGTGAGGATTCCTGGAAGTACTGAGAAGATCATTTGCGGAAGATTAGAAACAAACCCTGGGTGCTGCGTTGGGCTAACACGTAATTTCATTGGAGATAAACCAGAAAGATTTCTTGTTGGAAAGACTCTAGTAAGAACAAATGGAGACATTATGATAAGAATTGCCAATGTTTCTTCCGAAACAGTAAGAATAAAAGAAGGAGACATTATTGGAGCTCTCGAACCAGTGAAGCAAATATCGAACTGTGACCTACCAGATAAGCGACGTTTTGTGAAATCCAAATTGGATACAGACACCTTGATGCAGACTTTGGCGAAATCATGGAAACATCTCGATCCAGATAGAATTCAAGAAGCCACATACTTCATTTTGAAAGAAGCAGACGCATTTGTGATGGACAATCAAACCGGACGAACCAGCTTAATTCAACACAAAATTGATACTGGATTGGCACACCCAATTAGACAACCACCACGACGTATGCCAGTGGCTAAGCAACAGGAAGTGGAAAACCAAATTGATAAAATGCTTCAAGAGGGAATCATTGAAGAGTCAAATAGTCCATGGTCTGCGCCAGTAGTATTGGTTACGAAGAAAGATGGGAGTCTTAGATTTTGTGTGGACTACCGAAAGCTTAATGACGTCACCAAGAAGGACAGCTTCCCTCTCCCAAGAATCGACGATACACTAACAACTCTATCGGGCTCCAAATGGTTTTCCACCTTGGATCTCAAAAGTGGATACTGGCAAGTGGCAATACATGACGATGACAAAGAGAAAACTGCCTTCAGTACCGGAAGCGGGCTATACCAGTTTAATGTAATGCCTTTCGGATTGTGTAATGCTCCAGCTACGTTTGAGCGACTGAGGCATCTTGTTTTGCGAGGCCTTACATGGAGAAGTTGCCTGGTATATTTGGATGATGTCATGATTATGGGAAATTCGTTCCAAGAACATCTCAATAACCTGAAAGAAGTTTTTGACCGCTTCCGCAATGCCAACTTGAAACTCAATCCAAATAAGTGTTTCCTATTTCAAAAGAAAGTGGAATCCTTAGGTCACGTGGTATCTGAAGAGGGCATACAAGTTATGGAAGGAAAAATAGATGCTGTCAGGGACTGGCCAAAACCACGCGACAAACATGAACTAAGGAGTTTTTTAGGATTATGTTCTTATTATCGGAGATTTGTGGAAGGATTCGCCAATATAGCTGCTCCACTTCATCGATTAACAGAAGAAAAATCAACATTCAATTGGACCCAAGAATGCGATTCCGCATTTAGAAAATTGAAAGCAGCATTATGTACAAGCCCAGTGTTGTCCTATCCTGATCACAAAGGCATGTTGATTTTGGACACAGATGCATTTAACACCAGTGTTGGAGCTGTCCTTTCACAAATCCAAAATTCACAGGAACATGTCGTGGAGTACTACAGCAGAACATTATCAAAGCCGGAACGAAATTATTGTGTCACCAGAAGAGAGTTGCTTGCCATAGTAAAAGCAGTCGACCACTTTCATAAGTATCTCTACGGACGCAAGTTTCTAATTCGAACAGATCACGCAGCTCTAAAATGGATTTTAGAAATGAAAACTCCTGAAGGACAGCTTGCTAGATGGATTGAGAAATTGCAGCAATACGATTTCCAAATTAAACATCGAACTGGAAACCTGCATAAAAATGCTGATGCTCTGTCTAGACGTCCATGTAAAGAAGATTGCAAACATTGTCAAAGAATCGATATACATGAGAAAAACACTAGTCCAGCTGTAAGAAGAACGGGCCTGATCGTCGATGACAAATGGACTACCAAGCAAATGAGAGAAGATCAGGAGGCAGACCAGGACATCGGGCAAATTCTACATCTTAAAGAAAATGATGAATGTAGGCCAGAATGGGGGGAAGTGTCAAACAAAAGCTTGATTTACAAGGCGTTGTGGGCCCAGTGGAACTCTCTGGCCGTAGAAAATGGTTTGCTCAAAAGAGTTTGGGAAAGTGCCGATGGGAAATCCACTAAGAGCCAACTGGTTATCCCAAAAGACCGAGTGGAAGATGTATTAAAAGAAATACTCGACGGAACCTCAGGGGCACATTTCGGAGTTAACAAGACTTTGGACAAAATTCGGGAACGTTTTTACTGGGTTCACTACCATGAAGACGTTAAAAGCTGGTGCCGAAAATGCGACATCTGTGCTACCAGTAAAGGCCCTAAACTAAGATCTCGGGGGCCCATGAAACAGTACAACGTCGGTCTTCCATTTGAGAGAATAGCGATAGATGTAGCAGGACCGTTCCCAGAGTCAGAGCGTGGTAACAAATACATCTTAGTTATCATGGATTACTTCAGTAAATGGCCAGAAGTTTTTGCTATTCCCAATCAAGAAGCCATCACTGTTGCCCAGGTGCTAGTGGACGAAGTTTTTAGTCGTCATGGTGTGCCACTAGAGTTACATTCAGACCAAGGACGAAACTTCGAATCTGCCATCTTTAAGAAAATTTGTGAGATCATGGGAATCCGTAAGACCAGGACAACATCTTTACATCCACAGTCTGATGGCATGGTAGAACGATTTAATAAGACCATAGAGGAGCATCTAACAAAAGTGGTCGCAAGGAACCAGCGTGATTGGGACAAACACTTGCCTCTGTTTTTAATGGCTTATAGAGCAGCTGTTCACGAGTCAACAGGTGAAAGTCCAGCCAGAATCGTCTTTGGAAGAGAACTCAGGTTACCTTGCGATTTGATGTTTGGGATACCCGAAGAAGAACGAAGAGAAATCCGAGATTATGCCGACGAAGTAAGGGCACGACTTCTGGGTATCCATGACTTTGCTCGGGAGCATATTCAACTAGCCAGTGACCGAATGAAGACCAGATACGACTTGAAAGCCAATTCGGTCAGATTTCAAGAAGGTGATTTAGTGTGGTTGTATAACCCGGTAAGGAAGAAAGGAGTATCACCGAAATTGTCTTCAGCATGGGAAGGACCCTATAGAGTAATCAAGAGGATCAATGATTTGGTTTATCGAGTCCAGCGCAAGTCCAGGAGTAAGATGAAAGTTGTACATCTGGACAGGTTGGCGAAATATCATGGGCGTGAAGTTGATCGGGACGATCAACCTTAAGAGGAGGGCAGTGTCACGATATCGTCCGCCAGACTGTCAAGAATCGATGGCGGAAATACTAGAATCTAGCGAATTATTCTACTTTAATCTGGAAAATTAGATTATCGTGTGTATTCTAGATTTCACAGGAATAGATTTAGGGACATATAAGAAGGCCGGCATTGGTTTGTAAGTTAAGTTTCAGTTCGACTGTGATACGATTTAAATAATGATTGTAAAGAGTTTGATTGTTGAGTTTGTTAATTAAGTAATTAGTGTCAGAGTGTTTTGTTAAGTGGAATAAATTATTGCTGAGTTAATTGGACTTTGATTTTTGGAATAAACGAAACGAACCACGAACCCAAGATTTTTGTCAGCAGGCAACCCAAAGCCGCGACAATACAAATACTTATAGCAGGTAACAACATAATTAAAAAGTATAGGTAATGTCTGGCCAGTGGTTCTGAAGCTGCGTAAGGAATTCGGACTGGACGTAAATGTCGGAAATGTGCGATGTTGCCGCGTTTAATTATAAAAAAGCGAAAATACTAGATATGAAGTTGGAGTATAGTTAATTTGAAAATCCATTTACAAGGGGCCATCAGTAAACGGAAGTAGAAGAAGAAGAAAATCCATTTATTAATAACAAAATATCGATAATAAACCCTAAATATTTTAACGTGGTTGTTAGATGTATCCGTATTTATTGAATGATTTCTTCAATTTTGTCTATTATAAAAAGTAAACATTTTTTAAACATAGGTAGGTACAGGGTTATTGGTTATAAATGTCACCCCCCTCTATCTTTTTCATTTGACATTTTAGAAAAAAGTGTCCCAAATAAAAGTTTTATGGTTGAAAATAAATTTTTTGAAAAAGTCACTTTCGCATATATAGGGTGTTTCAGAAAAGCTGGTCGTGCTCCAAATTTCTTATTTCAAATAGAATACCCTGTATATTATTGGATATTCGGATTTTACGTAAAATACTGAGCAGATTTTATGTGATATGGGTATACCTGAGTTCAACTGTTTTGGAAATATCGACAGTGGAAAATTGACTTTTTTGCAACTTTGACTGTTGTAAATCCTAAACGGTTAATTTTAGAGCAAAACCGATATCACATTTTTACCTTAGATTTTTATAAACTATCAGTTGACACCAATATTTGACATCAACTTTGAATTTAATCCATGATTGAAAATTCCAATTGAATTTAATCTTCGGTTAAATTCAAAGTTGGTGTCAAATTATAACTTATGAAAATCTTAGAAAAAAATGTAAGATCGGTTTTGCTCAAAAGTTAACCGTTTGGGTTTTACAACCTGTCAAATTTGCAAAACAGTCAATTTTCAACTGTCAATATTTCCAAAACAGTTGAACTTAGGTGATATCTGCTCAGAATTTAATGTAGAATCCGATAATTGAATAACATATAGGATATTCAATTTAAAATAAGAAAGTTGGAGCACGACCAGCTTTTTTGAAACATCCTGTATATACAAAAATGAGTTTTTCAAAAAATTTAATTTCAACCATACATTTTTTATTTGAGACACTTTTTTCTAAAATGTCAAATAAAAAAGATAGAGGGGGGTGACATTTATAACCAATAACCCTGTACCATCAGCTTTTGTCAATTTGGCAAATATCCGGCCTGGATGAACCTGGTTGGTGGAGTTTTGGCACGATAGCCGTTGCCATTGAGAACCATGCAGTTGCCATGTAAATCATGTATATGTATAAATTCAACAATTGAGAACAATAACTAGCATGCAATTGTTCATTCAATAATATACCAAACCTTTTCCATGATCTCAAGATAACTTAATTGAGGCAAAGTCATGATTTTCTGAATTTAGATTTAAAGCGTTATGTGAAAGAGTGTTATTTTGTATGAAGCTAGATTGATGTTCTTTTATTTTTCTTTAGAAGATCTTCCTGTTTATCCAATACATACCTATACAGGGTGATTTACGTAGCCCGTGCATTAGGTTGCAGGTGTATTAGATGCTATCTCTACTAATCCACCTGCAATTTGGAAAACTTTTAATGCACGGGCTACGTAAATCACGGTGTATACTTTTGGAAAAGTACCTTACATTCTAATAAGTTAACTCCTGATTTGGATAGTTTATTCGATCTAGACTTGTTATTTTTAACCAGTTTACCTAAGTTGTTATTGATTCTAAAAGCAAACTTTATCTGGTTTTTGGAGAAGTTATTATGCTAGTTTTACACTGACAATTTAAATTGATAAATTTGTTTGCCAATTTATTTGCCAATTTATTTGCCAATTTATGTTGGCTTAACAATGGCTTAACTTCGCTTTACATCGTATCAACTTGTAGACAACAGAAATGACAATAAACAATTCTACCAACTTAACCAGAAATTCAAGGTTAAGTTCTAGTTCACTCAGAAATATATTCAAGGATGTTTAATAATAAAACTAGAAGAAACTGAAGATAGAAGAATAAACTGAACATCAACAAGCAAATGATAAATAAAAATAATTATCCTCACCTCGCTTTACTATTTTTAATGTGTCATTTCTAGGTTGAAAGCCTGAATTGACACAAAAATTGACGGAAAAATAGAACATGCGCTAATCCGTAAATAAATTGAGCAAGAACTTGGACAAGTTAAATTGTCGCCAAGTTGGCATTTACATTATCGATATTTCTTGACAAGCGACTTGATCAATAAATTGACCAATAAATTGTCAGTGTAAAACCGTCTTTAGAAACCTTTTTTATGAGCTATGGGTAAATCTGAAAGGTTGATGGATTTATTATCCTCTTATTCGACAGTTTGAATTGGATTTTGGGCTTGGATTTCACTTGTATCAGTGCCTGAAAAACAAGCAATGATATCATCAACATATCGATGCCAATAAATAAATCTTTGACTTAGTGGATGGTTAAATACTTGTTTTTCCGATGGTTTTTCCAAATCATCCATGAAAATTTTAGCCCATAATGGACTCAAAGGATTACCCATTATCAAACCCTCATCCAGAGCGTAAAAACTTTTGAAATAATTTTGAACCAAGCAAACCAAGAGAAGAAATTTTGTTTGTTGATTATCAGGAAAATCAAACCAATGTACCTCGAGCAAATCAATGTAATAAATATCTTAGCAGAGCGCTTTCGGCCGTGACACGGGTGTGGTTGTGTCCAGCAGAAGCAGCACGAACCAGAATTTGAGGGAGAAGGTGAGTACAACTTGTCAGTAAAAGTGCATAGGAATGGACAAATATAGTAACAAGCATACATTGTAAATAGTAAATTATAAAATATTTGTAAAAATTGTAAATAGTTGTAAAAAATTTTTGTAAAAGGACTGGAATGCACACTAAAAATCGCGATGGACAGACACAATAAAGTCCCAATGCATTGAAGCGTCAAAGGCATTACCGTAAAATAGACAGCTATTGCTTGCAAATTAGAAACGTGGTGTCAAGCAAGATCACATTTTGCCTTTCGTTCAACTTTTAAAAATAAACTTGGATAGTTAATATATACAGTCATGAGCATTGAAAGTGGGACACCCGACTGACAGGTCTTGTCATTTTTCGCTATTTTGGATAAATCAGTCTTTTCTCTGCAATGGATTTTTTGTCAAATATGACAATCCCTGTCATTGTCGTAGGTATAGCTGGTGAGCTGGTTTTACAATAGGAAACATCGGGTGTCCCACTTTCAATGTTCACGACTGTACATTTCCCCAAACAATGTAGTTAACTTGTTTGTTCCGTTTTTTTTATGAAAACTGGAAGTAGTTTGATCCTGAGAGATTATTTAGTTCAAAACTGGGGGCCGATTCTCGGGCCAGGGAGTAGACCTCCTCGAGAGAACAAATTTTTCGTCTTTATCATTCTCTTTACTTTTCGATTACGTTGACAAGGACAAAGAAATTTGTTCTATCGGGGAGCTCTACTCTCTGCCCGAGAATCGGGCCCCTGAGCGATATACAAAATACAATTATATATAAATGGAGGATAAGCAAATGTTAGATTATACCTATAAAGTGTGCATTAAATAAATTGAAGTTGTGTGAAAATTGAAGAATTGAGAATTGGGAGAAATTCAATTGACTACGTCAATTTACATTTGCAATACGGAACTTAGTTTAAGAATTGTTGAAAATTAAATTTTCCACCCCAAGTTTTAAAACTGCGCCTGCCTTTATTATTATAATATTATCTTTTAATGAAACGTCGCCTTGAAGGAAGAGTGTTCTTCTTATCTACAAACTCCAATCCAACAACCTGTCAGTGCGTTACAAGAAAAAGGGACAAATTCAAATGAGAATCCACATACCTTTTAATGAGTTTTTTATAAAGAAAATTAGGAAATTATACCGAGAAAAACGCGTCAATAGGTTTCTTAGAGACTTTTAAACTCATAATTTAAGTCTCGGGGTACATACAGGGTGATTTTCACGTAGCCCGTGCATTAGAAGGTTTTTAAAAATGCCATGTATGTACAGGGTGGTCCAAATTGGACACTTTCTTATGGAAACACCCTTTATTTTTAGAGAAAGAGAAAACTGGACCCCCCACTCTGAGGTTTAAATTTCATGAAATCTTGATTGGTGCAAACCGCATTTTGATATCTTCAACCGCTTAGCCGCTAGAGAGCGATTCTCGATTTCGAGCAATACTGTGAAACCTTCATAACTTTTTTGTTTATGAAAATAATTGATTTCTGTGAAGACTTTCTAGGAGCACTTTTTCAAGCAGAACTTAGTGACATTCTCAGTTTTTTTTCTATTTGGCTCCGATTTCGAGATATTGACCAAAATCCGTTCTTTTTTTTATATAGAATACCCTATATTGATAGCTTATTGGAAAGCTATCGTTGATTTCAATGATATAAAGGTCGATACGTTTATCCCCAATAGTTTTCGAGAAAAAAAATTATTTGTTTTTGTCATAAGAAACAATGTGTGAGAAAGAGACCTTTCTCATTTTCCTTACAGATATAAAGTCCTTTTCCAACACATTGTTTCTTATGACAAAAACTGAAATATTTTTTTATTTCAATTCACTTCAATTCAGCTTTTTATTCTGCCCATCCAGACATATTTTTAATTTTTGGATGTGCAGTTGAATTCTTATATTAACAGCGTACGTTGACCAGAGCTGTGCTCCGCGAAATCTCAATTATAAAAAATGTGGGGATTATATCACAAAATCAGGTTCTGGTCAATATCTCGAAATCGGAGCCAAATAGAAAAAAACTGAGAACGTCACTGAATTCTGCTCAAAAAAGTGCTTCTAGAAAGTCTTTACGGAAATCAATTATTTTCATAAACAAGAAAGTTATGAAGGTTTCTCAGTATTGCTCGAAATCGAGAATCGCCCTCTAGCGGCAAAACGGTTGAAGATATCAAAATGCGGTTTGCACCAATCAAGATTTTATAATAATTGAGCCTCAGGGTGGGGGGTCCATTTTCTTCTTTCTCTAAAAATGAAGGGTGTTTCCATAAGAAAGTGTCCAATTTGGACCACCCTGTACCTACCTAACAAGTCAACGCTGAAATGCCCCTAATCTAAAAACTTTTGTGAAGTTTTCTTGAATTTTGTTAGTCTGATGAAAGTTGCTTAACTCTAAAAAAAAATACGCTGAGAAAACTAATTTTGTTTCAAAGCCTGGAAAAATTATCTCATAGCCTGAGATTTATTCACTTGTTACTCATAAATTGATGTCAAATGGATTTTTATTATGATTATTTCATTTCCATATCGCGCTTCTGAAAGATTCCAAGTGATATCACAGACTAAATAATTTTTGAGTTGCCAGTTGCCACCGAACAAGACGATATGACCCTAAAAACTCATAGGATAAATGCGTTCCAAATCTGAATAATTAGAAATATACATTGTGAAGTTTGTGGACTATTGAACTTGGGATTGAGTATGTAGTATGTATAACATACCCGGGTTCGTTCAGCAAGATTGAACGGTTTGAATGTTTATATCTTTTTAAACAACAAATCTTCTGAAAAACGAAATGAAAAATAAATAGGACTTACATTGTGGAAACTTACTCAATTTTTTACTTACTTGACATGCGCCCGACATAGCAAAATTAGGGAAATTTAAGGAAAGTTGTGATATGTAAAAGAAACTAAAAATTTGTGAAACATCTACTTTATTATTAAAGTAAATCATACCGTTCTCAACCTGGAACTCTCGAGGGGAGAGAGAACAGCAGAGAAGCCCTCGATCTAACATTTCTCAAAAATCAAAACATACTGTGTCATTTTAATTAAAAATTGTGAGTCAATGAAAGTTTAAATTAGGTACCATCCTTTGTCCTTGTGCTAAAACTTTAATTTCACACACCATTCAATCAACACTACCTATATTCAATACTGAAGAGTTTTTGGTTAGTTAGCCAGTCTGCCAACAGGTACTGAGGTCCCATACGGGATGCTACTCAGCTATAGTTGTTATTTTCAGCCAATATCTCTTTCCATTTGTTTGGTAGGATATTCGCTCGTCAGGGTAGGAAAATGTTAGTAAATTCAACAAGGCCCTAATGTAGGTACGCTCTGAATACCAAACATCAAAATCCCAGCACATAATTTCTTTGTTTTAAATTTACTTTTTATCTGCTCTGTTCACAGCATGAAACGATTTTTGTTAAATATATGAACAATGCATATGCTATGAAAAATGTTATGAGCAAACAAAACACATAAAAATGAAAAAAAAAATTCTTGTATAAATTGAACTCTCAAAAACAAAATAACATTATTTAACTCACCTGTGATCGCTCCTTATGACACACAAACTAATCCCAAATTGAAATTGAGTTTAATACAAAATAAAAATTGAAGGAACAATGGAGGACAACCCCAAGCTTGTTCCCTCTGGTCTAATCTGTCATTCTCTTCTATCTACCCTTTCGGCACCGTCACTTGTGGCGCGCCTTCGTTCAACCCTAAACTCAACAGCGCAGACATGGTTGCAACATTTACCATTTTTTCTGTAGTTGACGTTTTTTAAAAAATTAAGATTCAAAGAAATAATATTTCAGATAGATGATTTTCCTCAAGTAGAAGTTTTTTCTTGAGAATTTTTTGTTAAATTTATTAGGTCTGTGCTACATCATCGAACTTCTTTCCAAAATGCGCCCTTTGGGTATACCTACCGTCTAGAAATTGAATTGATTTCATAAAGTTTCAACCATGGTTAGTCTTTTTTCTAATTCCGCCTCTGATCTATTTACTAACGATTACAAAAGTTAGGAATAATAAAGTTCTACTATTTTTTTGAATACACGATGGATGGTGGCAGCAAGTTTCATTTTGAGACGCGCCTAAAATAGGTGGCAGGTCAGAATTTCTGGCTGCTCATCTCACACGTGGCAAAAAAAATTTAATGACAAATAAAAATCAATTCTCCTATACACGATCGGCCATTCGTGGCCATCAAGGATCACCATCATAGACCGCGTAATGATAATGGCTTTCGCTGTTTCCTCCACACTTCAAAAGCGAGCGGCGTGCAACAGCACGTGTCACGCGAGAATCCACATGCTGGCCTTTCATTAAGTGGTCCTGATGATCGATAATACATAATCAATAAAAATTTCGAACATTTCCATAAACAAGAAAAAAATTATACATGTGCTGTGAGTATATTATTCGATATATGCTATTCATGCATGGAATAGCTTATTAACTTAAACCTAATTAACTCCAAATAATTAGACATGATTATAGTTTTAAACTTACCTTTATTTTCATAACAAAACTTCTTAACAAAAAATTGTTTATTCATGTTGTTGATTGCATCAATCATAATTCATATTTCTTATTTCTTCTGGACTTCAGATAAGGGTTGTTTGTAATTAAACTATTCACGTTATTATCATTTTTTAATTGGGTTGTAAGAAATTTTTGAATTATTTATAATCGTCTTTTGAAAGATTTTATATCATTTACATTCTATAAAATCTCTCATTAAGGGGGAAGGTGCTGTGAGTATATTATTCGATATAATATGCTATTCATGCATGGAATAGATCATTAACTAAAACCTAATTAACTCCAAATACTTCGACATAATTATAATTTTAATCTAAACTATATTTTCATAATAAAACTTCCTAACAATAATAGTTTATTCTGTAGTATAACATACCCGGGCTCGTTCAGTAAGATTGAACGATGAGAATTTTTATTACCTTTAAACAACAAATCTTCTGAAAAACGAAATGAAAAACAAATCGGACCTTCGTTGTGGAAACTGACTCAATTTTACTTACTGGACATGCGCCCGACATAGCAAATATTTGGGAAATTTAAGGGAAGTTGTGATATGTAAAAGAAACCAAAAATTAGTGAACCGTCTACTTTATTATTAAAGTAAATCGTACCGTTCTCATCCTGGAGCTAACGAGGGGAAAGAGCACGGCAGAGAAACCCTCGATCTAACATTCCTCAAAAATCGAAACATACTGTGTCATTTTAATAATAATTGTGAGTTATTAATTCAATAAAAGTTTCAATTAGGTACCATCCTTTGTCTTTGTGCTAAAATTTTAATTCCACACACAACATTCAATCAACACTACCTATAATCAATACTGAAGAGTTTTTGTTAGTTAGCCGGTCTGCCGGAAGGTACTGAGGTCCCATACGGGATGCTACCCAGCTATAGCTGTTTTTGGGCCAATATCTCTAGATTGATTTTTCTCAATTTGCTAGGATATTCTCTCGTCAATGTAGGAAAATGTTAGTAAATTCAACAAGGCCCTAATACACGCTCTGAATACACAAAATCAAAAACTCAGCACAAAAAGACAGCACATAATTTCTTAGGTTTTAATTTACTTCTTTATCTGTGTTGTTTACAGCATGAAACGATTTTTGTTAAATACATGAACAATGCACATGTCATAAAAAAATGTTATAAACAAAGAAAAAACATAAAATTTTAAAAAAGTTTCTTGTATAAATAATTGAACTCTCAAAAACAAAATAACAATTATTCAACTGACCTGGTGATCGCTCCTTGACACACACACTAATAACAAATTAGATTGAACAATCGGTTTAATACTAAATAACAATAAACATTGAATAATTAATAATTACAGACACGCGACACGCGTCTAACGGACCAGTCCCAGCTTGTTCTCTAGTCTCTCTCTAATGCCTAATCGCCTCTTCTCTAGCTCCTATTCGGTTTGGTATCCTTCAGTACGCTTCACGGCGCCTACAAGGTTGCAACATTTATTTTTATTCAGTAAACGTTTTTTTAAAAAGTTAAGATTTGAAGAAATAATATTTTAAATAGGTGGTTTTCCTCAATTCATCTAGTTGATTACATGAATTATATTTTTTATTTCTTCTGGACTTCAGATAAGGGTTGTTTGTAATTAAATAATTTTGTTATAATATCTGAGTCAAAACCTAAATTAATTAATCATAATTGGTTTGTACTTAGATTAATTTGTCATTATGGGTAACTCAAAACAAACCCATTGAGTTGTTTATTTGAGTAAAGATCATTAGGCTTATATCATTATTTTATTAGGATAGAAATTAGTATAAAAGGAGCTAAAACTCACATGTAGGAAGAACTAGATTTTGTACCTTCATAACGATTAGTTATTTTGTACATAATAAAGATATTAAAACGTCCCAACAGAGTAACAGTTATTTAGATTCGAATGACTACAACATTTAGTGACAGCGATCACAACACATGACGGCCTCGATTGGCCCATTTTTTGCCGTGGCAAACATGGCCCGTCGTAGTCGTGTGTCCGAACATACAAATGTTTGTACACAATCGACAATCCTGGCAATTGCCAAGAATATGCCTGGGGGTCGGCCATTAATACCTTCTGAATAGTACTGAATGGTACATAGCCTGCATGACCTCGACGTGGTTATATTTTATATACATATATTCAAAGCCACGAATATTTTTTATTAGGAATGGTTGCATTGTATACCATTCCGATTCCATTTTCTATGTATATATTACGAATTTCGAAAATATTAATATTTGTACATAATTATATGCGATTCACGGTAGATGGTTTTATGAGATGGTTATGGAAGATTTACTAAACATTGTAGTTTTGAAGATCTCTCAAGTAAGTCCCGGCCGCGGACGACTATGTTGGCAACCTTCACAATAAAATGCACTAATGGGAGATATTTTTTTGGCTGCTTCCACGAACTTTCTACGATATGACGGTAACCCCCTATAAATCTAATAAGTACGTGCGTAGGGCTGACAAAATAGTAGGTACCTACTTAACAAAAAGACAGCAAATTTCTTTCAAACAGTTCGTTGAATTTTGTAATAGAGGCTTTGCAATAAAGCGAAAATTATAAAAATATATTTGAATTTCGATCAAATTACTGCCACTAGTTAATTGGACATTATAAAAAAGAAAAAGTATTTTGAACAGTTTCTTGAGTAAAAATCTACTCATAGAATTTGTTGTGGAAACAGCAAAACAATCGTATTTATTTTTTATGATCACAGTGGCAACGTTGCAAAAAAGCCCCCCGCCGTGAAAACTTTGCCGCTGGCGCCGTACCAGGCTGTACTGCATCGATCCAGTCTGGTTGTTGTCGCTAAGGGAAAAAATGCATTCCTTATTTTTTTTCACTTCGCAGTGTGATTTTTAGCAGTGTGATTTTAGTAGTGTGGTTTCACTAGCAGTAAATAGTGCGCAAAAACATCTAGCTCTATACAAGTTTGAACCTGCTCACTTTTCTCTAATTATTTAATTATTCTCTCTAGTTGCACCCTTGTGCAGTCTCTCTCTCGCTCTCTAAATAAAAAGACTTATTTTTTTTATCTCTCTGGCTGCTGGCTTGAAAACTCAAGTGATATAATATCGCGTAAAACATTGAGTTAATCACACTCCTTTTTTTTAAGGGCTCTCTAAAAATATAAAAACTGTCAACTCCCGAAGATTTCTATTAAGAATAAACTTTATCTTGTGCTCTCAATTAAAATATTAGCGTTCCGCTAATACTGACAATTATTGTTAAATTGACTATTGAGCACTTAGCAACTAGTGAATTTATACCGATTAGTGAATGTTCTCGAATAACTCAAATGCGACTTGTTAACTAACCTGTGAATAATTAAAAGTACTTGAATGTGGTTACAGTATTTATTACTTTATTAAACGATTATTTTGGCAACAATAGAGAGATATAAAACTGGAAGTGTGAGTGCATTATTTAGCAGTGACATCCCCATCCCCTTTATGATCCAGTGATCTATCCCTAAATTAAATGTTGACACCTCAGTTAGAGGCCCTAACAGAATTAAGTTTTTCGCCTCAGTTAAATAAGAATTTGGCGAGCATAATTGACTTTGACTATTCAACGCCGGGGATTAGCTTTTAATCAGAATAACAATATCAGTGGTTGTTGGACAGGCGCCGTGGCTCAAAGCGTGGTACCAATTTGTCAAGTGAAAACAAGAAAACTAAATCCTAATTGTTTTGTATTTTCCCATTTAATTAATCATGTTGTTACGACCACGAAGCGAACACGGAGCTTTCTTTCCTGATTTCTGAATAATTCAGAGCTCGAGAACTGGAAATAATTTGCCGAATCTCCTGCAACCTATTCCTCAAGCAATCAAATCTATTTTTCTCACTTACCTTTAATTTTTTTTAGAATACTTGATCACAGAATCTTCCTTGATGCTTTTTGATTTACATCTATGTAACTTAAGTATGTATGCCAACTATCATTTCTTTCACATAAACACAAGACCGGATCTACGAATTTTTTGAGGGGTGGGGGAGGGGCAAAGATGTAAATTGCCGCCCCTGTAAAATAATATTTTTATGTACAGTGTCATTACTTAAGTGTGCAACATATGGGATTTTTTTTTAGTAATAGCACAATCAAAATACAAACAAGGCCAAAAGTTGGTGCATGTCTGATAATCATAATAGGTGTACTTAGAATGGTTGCAAGTCAAACAGCATACATGGTGGCTCAAAAAATATCAAAATTCTACTAATATTTACTTAAATAAAATAATACTTGTGCACTTTAAGGAGAGTTTTTTTTATATGGCTATTATCATTAGTAATGTTTTAAAGTGTTAAAATAGTACATTAAAATACAAGTTTCATAAGACGTGATTTTATCGCACGAGCCCTATATTAGAAAACGAGCCGGAGGCGAGTTTTCTAAAGGGCGAGTGCGATAAAATGTCTTATGAAACGAATATTTTATACTATTTTTTCTATTTTGGTATTGTTTAATTAAAAAAAACAAATTTTCCTTGGAAATTTTATTCTCATATTTCCTGATTTCATATTTAGGTTGGCAACACTACACGCCAAATATAGAAATCTTCTTTTTTATTTTTATTTTTACCAATAATAAAATCGCAAATGACAGTTCGATGGCCATCAGTCAGCCAGTGTTACCAACTTCCGATAAGTAAAAAAGGAGTGTCACAAAGAGCTTCTTTTCGAAACTACTTTCAGTGTCGAAAAGACTTCGATATGAAACCAAAATAGAAAAAAAAAATTGCGACATTTTAAAGTTGTGTTGAATATCATTGCAACAAACATGAATTTTGTGATTCCATAAAAAATTAAAAATCTAAGTTAATTTTACAAATATGTTTGAATTTGAACAAAGTTATGTAAAAGTGATTTGATTTTAATTAATTTTTGAAAGTATTAAGGGCGGAAATAAAAAATAAAAAAAATATAGAAATTATAGATTTTTTTCGAAAGAAAATAAAAACAATCTTAGGAGGCTATGTTCTGGTATTTAGGCATAACTTTTAATTCCAAACAACTTTTCTCTATAACATTTTGCTGAATTTTCTAAAATAAGGGTACTTTACAGTACAGCTTTGATATTGTTTGAGCTACCCTGTATGCTGTTTGACTTGCAACCATTCTAAGTGCACCTAATATGATTATCAGACATGCACCAACTTTTGGCCTTGTTTGTATTTAGGTTGTGCTATTACTAAAAAAAATCCCCATATGTTGCACACTTAAAAAATCACACTGTATACATGTATTCAAAAATGAGCTGTTAGATTTCACAATCTTTTTTTGTAGCAGAGGCGGCTCGTGGTCTATACTGGAAGGGGTTCATACATAAAGTAGGATCCAAGTTCCATTAGTTGAAGTCCAGCGCAGGTGCCACCGGAGTAAAAAAAAATTCCAGGTACCACGCCCAAAAACGCATTTTTAACCTCCAAGAAAATAATTTTTTGGTATATCCAATGACATGACACAGATAGACATTACAGTAAACAAAATTTTGTGTCGCGAACATCTAGGAGAGAAATACACCTCTGATGTATCCCCTCCAAATAGGTTGCCCAATTGTTACAGATTTATATTTTATTGCGCTGCAATCGATTGGAATATCAACGCGCCCCAACTTAAATCATATAGGTATAGAAAGATTAACAAGTTGCACCCGTGCCCATTTCCTCATTATTTTGGTCAATTGAATGACGGGAAGATCTATTTCCTCCGGAGAAGGCAGCACTATACAGAGGACCTCGAGTAAGGTTACTATGGAGTAGTTTGGTAGTCGGCTGTACTGTTAAGGGCCCCATTCACGTTTAGATCGGTATCGATACATGTTGCAAGTATCATTATCTGGATACAAATCTCACTGTGTATTTGTCTGTCTCAGTATTAGACCCTGAGATAGGGCCTGTTTAGTGGAGTCATTTTTTTTTTTGTCTGGCATTTTGAGGGATGAATGTGGCTAGTTAGCTGATGAGAATATAAGTGGTTTTAATGCCTGCCTCCTGTTCGAAATGTCCACAGAACGTTTCGCCGGAAAACTCGATTTCGAACTGTGATTACCGTCTGGCGATTTTTCATCGTTATTTTCACAACAAAACCTTTCATTCTCTCGATTGCCAGACAAAAAGTAAACGCGGAAGGTTCTTTTCTTTTCTCTTGGAAGTTGACACCCATCCCCACTTTTTCAGCTATTGAAGAGCATCTGGTATTTTTCATGGGTGAATTATTTATCAATGTCATTCTTTTATTTAAAAGCCAGAAAATTTGAGATCATTAAAAAAAAAATTCTTTATGTAAATCAATTTTTTTCTTCTGAAAATTTTCGAACGGGAGGCCGGCATTAAAATCACCCATATTCTCATCAGCTTAGTAGCCACATTCAGCTCTCAAAAAAAAAATGACTCCACTAAACAGCCCCTATCTCACAGTCTATATCGCTGTATCGGTATCAGATGGTATCGCCGTCTAGTCTATATCACTGTATTGAAACTTTATCGAACGCATGCAACTGATACTTGTTTCAACGAGTATGTTGAAATTTATCATGTATCGCGCTACTAAAATACAGGGTGTCTCCGTTCAACTGGTCAAAAGTGCTAGGGTATATAGGGGAACCATAGAGAAGTAATTTGAGATGGGACACCGATAGTCGGAAGTGCGTCGTTTCCAAAATACAGGGTGTTGAAATTTAAACAACCCCCTTTCATATTATCTGGAGGACTAATGCTAGGCTGTTCAAATTTTCAGGGATTATTGATGTAGGAATGATATTTGAAAATTCATATAATGCACCCCCATTTTCTACCTGAAACCACTCCAAAAAATAAAATAAAATTTGAAACAAATTGCATTTTTTTTCAAAATTTTATTTTTTATTTTTTTTTGGGATGGTTCCAGGTAGAAAATGGGGGTGCATTATACGAATTTTTGAATATCATTCCTACATCAATAATCCCTGGAAATTTGAACACCCTAGCATTAGCCCTTCAGATGATATGAAAGGGGGTTGTTTAAATTTCAACACCCTGTATTTTGGAAACGACGCACTTCCGATCATCGGTGTCCTATTTCAAATTACTTCTCTAAGGTTCCTCTATATACCCTAGCATTTTTGACCATACAGTTGAACGGGGACACCCTATATAAACAGTGTCGTCTCCAACATAAAAGTTCATGAGTTTTGAGAGGAATTTTTTATTGATGAATGAATGAGTTATTGATTGAACTGAACTTGTGACTGAACTGATGTTTCCTGAGCGCATCTCAACGTGTAGGAGCAGTTGAAACATGGATACAAATCTCAGATACATGTAGCGCTGCCTGTCGCGAAACATGTATCGATACCGATCTCAACGTGAATGGGGCCTTTTGGATGTGTTACCTACAAGTTTCCACAATATAAGATAATAAATTTTAGAAATGTATTCGCTAGATATTTATGTTTTATAAAAAAAGAAAGTAAGATAAGACAGTGTCCCCACTTTTTGCCGCCCTCTTAAGCTGCATAGGGGGCACGCGCCTCTGCCTCCCTAGATCCGGCCCTGCATAAACAAAATAAAAACCTTTATTTGAAATGAATCACACCATCAAAAAAAGAATGTATTCATTTATTCATAGCCCTTTCCATTCCGGAGAGAACGCGAGGTGAATACGAACCAACCAACCAACAGAAAAGATCTAATTTAAAATGAAACTCAACTGCTTCAGTTGAAAATGCCTGGTAGATAATTTAAAAACCAGATTACAGGTATTCGCGTTATGACATTCATAATTTTTTATGAATATTCGAATTAACCCTATTGGATTTGTAATTTATCTCGTTTCTCTCAACTTTGACCAAATATAAAGTTCTAAAGTTCTCGGACAAAAAACTTTCTCGTATACAATCATGTTCGTACCAACTAAAATTCATAAGAAACGCACCAGACTTCGTGTAAGTAAACTTTGGTATAAAAGTTTCGGTCAACGTTTTCTGTACGTATGTTTTTTTGGAAAGCTTCAAAATTTATGAAGCTATTTATATTTAACGAAAATAGATGAAACTTGGTGGAGAAAGAGTGCAAAAAAAAAAAAAATGTCGAATCGGTCGGACATAATGGTCAAATTTCAAGTTTTATTACTCAGTAGCGTGTCAAATTTTTTGGGGGCCCCCCGCGAACTTTTTTTTGAGGCCCCCTATGTCACTATTATATTATCCAAAAATAACCCATTATAGTAAATATTTATACACAATATCATTATCTAATAGTTAAAAAACACAGCGAATTTTTGAAAATAAATTTATTTCTATAAATTATTATATGTTATTATAATATAGGAGGGATGATTGAAAAGTTCTAAAAAAATGTTCTTCTAATACAAGTAAAACATACAACAAATCTTTAACTAATAAGTACAAAGATATGGTAATAAATATGCATTATTTTGAAAACTACTTATAAAATATCCTAACGTTTGTAGGTACCTTAACGAAAGGAACTTGTCAACTATTTTGTCTAAATCTAGGTAAAGTAATTCTAGGGTCGGCGCTACCATTAGGCGAACTAGGCGGTCGCCTAGGACGGCAAACTTAAGGGGGCGGCAAAAGAGCAAAAAAAATAAAATCTTTTGAATTCTGCTTTTCTCCAGAATATTCAGGATTCCATTTCTCTTGCAAACCCAAGCACAAACCTTGCCCTCTTCTTATGAGCACATACTGCTATACCTGTTTCTGCTAGTAGCTATAGGGGTCGTGCGACTGCGTGGCTGGCGGTCAAAAACTACCTATTTTATATTAAGAATATTTTTGGCACAAAATTAAAGTTTTGGGCGTGGCACCGGAACAGGATTTTTTGGCCTCCGCCGGCGCCTGCGGCGGGCATGTGTCTATATTTTTTTTATGTTGATATTCTATAATCTATATTCTTAGGTCAGGTATACCTATATTATGTACAAAAACTTATAAAACTATAAAACATGTTTTTAAAAATAGCTATGCATATTCGTATTTTTACTTGATGGGGGCGGCAGACAGTACATTTGCCTAGGGCGCGAAAGTCGCTTGCGCCGACCCTGAGTATTACCATTATCAATTGAAAATCGCATCTCTATGGTGACTACTCAAAATTAGAAAAATACCCCTTATAATAATATAAAATAATTTTTATATTTTTATGCCTAGTCCTGGTACACTATAACAAAGATACGCCGGCAAAAAAACTTAAAAATTGTCGGCTTTATCGCATGATGCCGACAAAGCTGAGCCGCTCTTGTTGACAGTGTGAGATATTCTCTTTAGAAGTGGACAAAATTATAAAATTACACAGATAATTGAATAAAAATCAATTTCAAATTTGAATTTTTAATAAAGGAATAATATTCCCATTCAAATATTCATATTTGATTTATTTCAATAGTTTAAAACGGAATTTTAAGGATTACCTACTATATGAATTTTGCCCATTTATTTAATGTATTAACGCCACTGTATTCTAGAAGTAAATCAGCTAGAATTTCCGGGCAATGGCGTTCGTCATTTCAGTTTTTATAGAAATATCTGGAGTATGTTTATTCTTTATTAACCAACTTGTTTTCATTTGTCATGATAATAATATTTAGACGCCTATGGATTCCCACGTGACTTTTAAGAGATCAACTGAGCCGCCTTTTTTATGAAGTTTCAATTAATAATGGTTAAACTATACATCTTTCGCTCGTTCATTTTCTACTGAGATTATGGCCAATGAGCTAAGGCGATTTTGTACCATACTAGATCTCGTAAAGCTTTTTATTAGCTTCAACTTTGAAAAAGTCCTTTCTGGTTGAGCCGATGTAATGGGAAGTACTAGCCAGGCTTGACAATTCTTTGGGCGTTCATATTTTTTATGTCCGAAAGAAATGGTGACAAATTAAATATGGATTTGAAATGTTAAAATGTGCATATTTGTATTTTTGGAGTTTGTTTGATATACATAGGTATTACTTTTTCTTAGAGTATATTTGGGGCCCCCAAGCGTGGCGGGGTCTGCGGGGTTTAACACGCGTCTGTTATTAACTTCAAATTAAGTTGCACATTATAAGTATCATAGTATTGGATATCTATAAAAATGACAAATTAACGTAGTGAACGAATTTTTGTAGCTAGAAAAGCTGGCAGAGAGTGACTGATTAGTGATTACACTCTGTGTACCGAATTTTTCTCTAATGTAGAATGCTTGATAGGGTGTGTAGTAACACCTAACACCCTGTAGAGTAAGCAGTTGAGTGTACGTGTAGATGAGTACAAATTATTGATGGTTCAATACTAATTCATTTAAGGAACGAAACGGTTACACTATCTTATGCTCAGAAAGAATTATAAATTTGGAAGAAAATATATGGCTAATTTGTAATTAGACATTCTGGCTACTCGGCTTCTCTGGGCCCTTGGCTTATTATTGCGTGGAGTTGGTAGTACCGAACATAACGGCTCTAAGGTTAACGTTTCTTATGCCAAGGCTAGTCCTGGAGTTCTGTCTAGTAGATATCTTTATTTGCGAATACAATCATATCAGTAACATTGCATAGTCACTCCCCGTATCTGCAGTACTATGGAGCTACTAATAGTTAGATTATTGTGTACAGAAATTATTGATCGATGTCTTGTTCTCCACTCTGAAGGTGAGATAGTTTATCGGAGGCATCAATAACTTTTTCTGCGTAAGGAAACATGGTGATTTCCTTGGCAGGTCGAAATGTTTCCAAACTTAGTTGTACCTACTGGGCGAATGAAAGCTACTGAAATAGTTACAGATTTCGATCTTCTTGGTGTCAAGAAGTTTTTCTTTATCAGGCCCGATTTATTCATCTTCAATTAAACTTGCTGGTACTATCTGCAAGATAAATTTACCATTACAATGAAATTACAGATAGAGATGGGATTACAGATTGCGTTTTTATCTTTCAGATTGCATACCCGACAGTTTGTCAGAAGGTTAATTAACCGGGCCTTAATGACGCAACTTGATGAAATTTCGATAATTGCGGTCTGGTTTATGTGGTATTTACCATCGCAGATAATCGCGATTTTCAATTTACTGGTTGTTATTGCCATCCATGTGTTTTGAGAATAGAGCTGTTTCCATACGGTAGTTGAGGGTGTCGTCCATAGTTCCAGTGGAGGTAGGTAAGCAAACATAAACATTTTGACCGTTTCTGTCATCATGGCGTATCCATAGATCTGGATAAATTCATTGCTGTGAGGGACTGTAGGTCGTAGAGTTGGGTAGGAGATGATATTGATGTTTGACGGCAGCCTTAGGATGTGGATGCAATGATTTCTTTCGCATGAGCTGGAGATATTATTATTTGTAAAGGTTGTTCGATAATAATGTACATCCAGTAATTAGGCCAAGCAATGAAGGAAGTTTACCTCAACATAATTAGAAGTTAACATTTTTTGGGGGGGATCGGTTCATTTTCATGTGCTTAATAACATATTTAGTTTGCGACCTTGTACTTCCATAGGGTTTTTAGTTAGGGGGGGTTTTAAGGGGTAATTTGCGGTTTATGGAGAACGCTGCTCAAAGGGATAGTCCAATAGCAAAAAGTTTCTAATGATTGTTGTAGCTGAAGTTTTTTGCTATAAAAAACTCAGCAACAGCACCCCTTTATCTTCTATAGTTTTTTTTCTGCAGCGTCTTGAATAGTAGCATGTTTTTATTCAAGGTCACTGAATCAACGTTTCACCTGTTTACGCGCATTTGATGCAGCAGCGGCCAAATGCATAATCCGATTTCAATTTTTCAAACACCACATTATTGCAAATAGACCCTGAGATAGGGCCTGTTTAGTGGAGTCATTTTTTTTTTGTCTGGCATTTTGAGGGATGAATGTGACTAGTTAGCTGATGAGAATATAAGTGGTTTTAATGCCTGCCTCCTGTTCGAAATGTCCACAGAATGTTTCGCCGGAAAACTCGATTTTGAACTGTGATTACCGTCTGGCGATTTTTCAGCGTTATTTTCACAACAAAACCTTTCATTCTCTCGATTGCAAGACAAAAAGAAAACGCGAAAGGTTGTTTTCTTTTCTCTTGGAAGTTGACACCCATCCCCATTTTTTCAGCTATTGAAAAGCATCTGATATTTTTCATGGGCGAATTATTTATCAATGTCAATCTTTCATTTAAAAGCTAGAAAATTTGAGATCAATAAAAAAAAAATCTCCATATAAATCAATATTTTCTTCTGCAAATTTTCGAACGGGAGGCCCGCATTAAAATCACCCATATTCTCATCAGCTTAGTAGCCACATTCAGCCCTCAAAATGCCAGACTAAAAAAATGACTCCACTAAACAGCCCCTATCTCACAGTCTATAATGAAATGCACTCTCCAATGCTTTTTTCTTCGAATTTTTTTGCTTGAAAATTAAGCGAGCACGGACTTGCCTAATGTGCGAGGAAGTTGTAAATTGAATCGAAAACTACCCCTTTCTTGCATTCACTGTAATTTATAAACGAGGCCAAATATTTGGTGACAGTTTTCAACAATCGATAGCCCATTTATTCCTCTCATATTGCCCCAGCGGATTTTTTTTTCGTTAATTACTCAATGACTTATTGGCCTGAACAGGTCGCGCGGAATTTTTCAAAAAGTCAAAAAAATTAAAATTGTCGCATAGCGCTGAAATTTGGTACGATGGCTTTATTTATTGTTTTTATGAATATACTGCAATTTTAATTGCTTCACAGGACTGCTGCAACAATTAGAATTGCAGTATATTCATGAGAATAATCAATAAAGCCATCGTACCAAATTTCAGCGCTGTGCGACAATTTTAATTTTTTTTGATTTTTGGAAAAATTCCGCGCGACGTGTTCAGGCCAATAAGTCATTGAGTAATTAACGGAAAAAAAAATCCGCAGGGGCAAGTCCGTGCTCGCTTAATTTTCAAGCAAAAAATTCGAAAAAAAAAAGCATTGGAGAGTGCATTTTATTACCAATAATATGGTGTATGAAGAATTGAAATCGGATTAGGCATTTGACCGCTACTGCATCAAATGCGCGCAAACAGGTGAAACGTTGATTCAGTGACCTTGAATAAAAACATGCTAGTATAGGGCATGTCCATGTGACGTCACAAATGAGTTTGACAATCGCCCTGAGGTAAAACAAATCATTTATTTACATTGGTGCAGATTAGGCCGGTTATGTTTTACGCGGTTTTCACAGCTTTTTTGCAAATTTTTGTGTTATTTTGTTTTAAAAAAGTTAAAGTAAAGTGTTTATGTTCCAGTCTATGTGGTCTTTTATCCAGAAGTTTGCTAGGTTTTTCTATAATGGATTAAATTCAGGAGTTTTCCAACAAAAATTAAAACCAAGTGTCACAAGAACAAATATATAAGTATAGTTCAATGAACTATAACCAAAAACTGGAATGCTAACACATAAGGACGAACTTGAAGCCTAGTGCGGCTGCTGCGGAGGGGATACCTGTTTTTGTCGCACTCATTATGTTAAATGGCGAAAATAGCTTCCAACACGTATTCCAATTGATGAAACCTGTGAAGGGAAATATGACAAAACTTTCGAAAACGTCATATGTCAGCGAGCAACAGAAAAAAACAACATTCCCCCTTGTGGCATCTGTCTTTCATGGCTTCATTTTTTTGGCAGATATGGCAATGTGTGCGCATTCCAGTTTTTAGCTATAGTTCATTGGTATAGTTACTCTAGAATTCAATCTATTTTTCTGTTAGATCTTCTCTTTTAACAACATTAATCAATTTTTCTCTTCTTTCTTGAGCTAACAAATTAAACCTCCCATTGTTATTTAAAATTGATAGAAACCTATGGAAGGATATTGTATCCCTTGCGCTATACTGCCAGAATTAATAACTAAACAAACTCTAGGCATGTCCAAGAAACTTCTGGACGACACAAAAGGTATTTAATTAAAAAAATCTAACTAAAAACCTTAAAAACCACTGTAAATATATTTTTGTTTTACCTCAAGGCGACTGTCAATAGTGTCAAACTGTCAGATCGTGTACTTGCCCTATTCAAGACGCTGCAGAAAAAAAACTATAGAAGATAGAAGGGTGCTGTCACTGAGTTTTTTATAGCAAAAAACTTCAGCTACAATAATCATTTGAAACTTTTTGCTATTGGACCATCCCTTTAAACAGCGTTCTCCATAAACCGCAAATTACCCAAAACCACCCCTAACTAAAAACCCTATGGAAGTACAAGGTCACAAACTTAATATGTTATTAGGCACATGAAAATGAACCGATCCCCCTTAAAAAAATGTTAACTTCTAATTATGTTGAGGTAAACCCTCTTTTCAGATCCCCGTTTCTTGGACTAAATTTTCTATAGTACGCTAGAAGTTCGTCTATATAATTTGACATAATCTGACATATAGTAGAAGATCCGGCTTAACAATAACACCCCTCATCCTTTTTCCTGATAAAATATATTTTTTTTGTAGTAAAATGTATAAATAAATAAATTCCGGGGTGGTTGGCAGCCCATATCCTGGCAAGGCTATTTTTAATTAAATATTATTTGATAAATTTTTTTGTCCCATTTACAGTCATTCTTTTTCTAAATAAATTTGATATAAATTGAAAGCAAACAACATGTGGAAAATGCCACAGCATGGTTGGCTACCTTTTTCCTGGCAACAATACCTGACAACCAGGTGGAAACAGGTAAGTTGATATAATAATTTTTCTACGAGCGTGCATTTTTTATCACTTTCCCGCATCTTAGTTCCGAAAATGTCACTTTCCCGCACTAGCACTTTCCCGGGAAAGTGGCGTTCAGAAGTGTCAGTTTTGTTAATTAATCAAACATTTTATGAATTTTGTCTGCATACATACATACATATGGCATCAACTGGAGCACCAACTAGTGATGGGACTTGAACATCGATGTATCGTGAACATCGATGTTATTGCCTTCGATATTCGATGTTTTAGCATCGATGTCAGAAGTTACAAAACATCGACATATCGATGTTTGAACTATCGATATTGGATATTGTGAAAAGTACGCCAAACCTACACTCAGAAAAGAAATATATTGAAAGGGCAAGGAAAAAATTATCAGCCTTGTTATTTGCAGTTTGTTGTAGGTCGTACTTTCTGGAAACTCGAGGAGTTTTGGTGTTTATATCATTTGATTCCTATTCATGCTGTAATTATTTATTCGTGTTTTTGCTTTTCTTTCAGAAAAATGTTTATTTTTGTCTTGTATCTTTATTCTATAAATGTTAATGAGTTTTCAATCAGTATTTTTACAAAAACACCAAAAAGTAACCAGAGAAATGTAGTCTCAACATTGAACATCGATGTTTCAAATCATCGATATTTTTCAATCGATGTTTTATTGACATCGATAGTATTGAGCGATATCGCAACCGATGTTCAACATCGATGTCTGAGCACCGATGTCACATCACTAGCACCAACTAACCATGCTGGGCCGGCTCTACTGAAACAGCAGATGGCATCAGCTATTAATTTACAGCATACTACAAACTGTACTTTTAATATTAATATCCATAATAATAAGTAATTCTGTAATTAAACGATTTTTTTAATAATATATCCCTTTGAATTTACTTAGTTTTTGTTTTTATATTTGAACGCGCTCGTAGAAAAAATAATGTTCCTAACTCATGCGGAAAGTGTCTTTCCCGCACTCGACTGCTTGCCCGAACTCCGCTTCGCGTCGTTCGGATCAACGGCTGTCGCGTGCAGGAAAGTATCACTTTCCGCACTTATTAGAAAAATAACTATTTCCTACAAGCGTGCGAAAAATGCATTTTCACGCACTGATTTGCGTGCGGAAAGTACCACTTTTTCGCACAGCGTGCGTGAAAAGAATATTACCGTACGGCGTGCGCGAAAAAAAAAAATTCACGCACGCTGTGCCGAGAAAAGTTTTCCACGCACTGTTTTTTTTTTATATTTGTTTTTATGTCATGCTTCTCAAAAATTTTAGATTTTTTCAAAATTTCTCCACCGTTTTTTTTTCTTGAAGAAAGCTATAAGGTTTCCGTACTGACCAATATCGTCATCTTTGATGAGTTTTACACCCTAGATTATTAATTCTATTTATAATAAAAATAATTGTTAATGTTCTGTGGTTAAAATTATTGCGTTATTAAACTTAAAAAAATAACACACATTTTTTACCATTTCTTTTATCAGTAGAGTCAAAAACAAACAAAAAAAATTTCCGCACGCTCGTAGGAAAAATGTTGTACCTAACACGAGCGTAAAGTATCTTTTCCGCACTTACGGCTTGCACGAACGACGTCGTTGCGTGCGGAAAAGTATAACTTTCCGCACTTGTTAGGTTGCACTATTATCCTCATTCTTTTTCCTAAAAAATCAAATATGTAAATATTTTCATTGCGAATCCAATGGTATATGGTTGCCTTTCCAAATCGTGGCAGGGCTAATGGTTGCCACGATCTAAAGTTTCAATAATTTTATTTGAAAGTAAATCCGGAGTCTCATACGTACGTTTTCGTTCGATCCGATATCCGATAAAAATTGAACTTTGGATAAAAAGTGATCAGATACTACATTCAACATTGTTTTATTTTTTTTTCCATTTCTAATTTATATCGGGTCTTAAAAAAAAACAATCAAAGAGTGCTTAGTGCTTTTATCACGAAAACGTACGTCGCATTATTGTTTTTTTATTGGTCAGGATTTTTGACATGACATTTTGACATTAGAGTTTATTGACAAAATTGAAGAAAAATATTGCTAAGACATACGTTTGAAAAACCATACCAATCTTTGATTGTTTTTTTTTTTTGAAGACCCTATACCAAGAAAAAAATATTGAAATTAAAATTAAAAACTTTGGCGCGGAAACGCCTGGTGCGTATTGTCTGATTTACTTTTTACTTTTCACCAGTCAGTCAAAAATTCAAGGTAAAAACGATCCAAAAAAGGGAAAAGTTAATAGTTATTTACATTACAAGTGCGTTTATGAACATGATTACAATAACGAATGTGAAAGATTAGAGCGACGAGGTCGTAAACCGAGTCGTTCTAATCACACGAGTTTTGTAGTCATGTTTAAACGAACGTGTGATGTACAACGTTTTATCTATAGGCGAAAAATAAGAATGTTTTTTTAATTATTTTTGTTTATTAGTAGTTGTCTACCTTCATTTTACCTTTGCAGGTTTACCTTTGACATTTGTCAAATCACCAAAAATAGTTGTGTTATAGATTCATAACCTCGTCCATAACACCACTAGTTGTGTTATGAATTCATAACCGAGTCTATAACACCACTAGTTGTGTTATGAGTCTCATGACACAACTCAAATACTAGAAAAATAGTTATGTAAAAACGTCATAACCAAACGCTTGTAGATAAAGTTTTATTGAGTCACTGTAGTATGACTGAGCTTTACTGGTTGAAATATTCCCCGCCAATTTTATCCGACTAATTTAAACTTGTTTTCGATGTGGGACAAAGTTAATAGTTATTTTTTATATAAGACGATAAAATGGTAGTTTATCGTTGACCGGAAAAGGTAATTCACGAGCGGAATCGCGAGTGAATTAACTCCGGGAGACGATAATGGCATTTTATCGTCGTGTGTAAAACAAAGTTTTTTTCCATAGCCTAATTATGGAAGCCTGTAGTATCAAAAATATTTAGAAATTATTTGAGTCGAACACTTTTGCATAAGTAGAAATTCGTTTGACAAACTTTGACAAATAAATAAAAAACAAAATTTGTATATATTTTTGACAAAATGATAGTTATTTTTGTATCTAGTGCGCGAAATGCTACTTTGGTGATCGAGATCTGATTTTTTTAACGAGGCGCAGCCGAGTTAAAAAAAATAGTCGAGTTCACCAAAGTATTTCGCGCCCGAGTTGCAAACAATATTTTTTCTACAACTCCATTTAAATATCGATCATTCGAAGCCAAAATTGCATTCTCAATCAAAGGTAGGTGAATTTTAATTATTTTTGGTTTCCTGACAGGTATGTGTCACCATGACATCAGTGTGTGAACTAGCTATTTCGCGCACTAGTGTGCGAAATAGCTAGTTCGCGCACGGCGTCATGGGAACGTCAAAAAATCAATAGGTACCTGGGAAAAAAAGTGTCACTTCGCAAACTGTCATGAGTGTGTGAACATCATCATTTTTTGACAGTTGTAGAAAAAAGTTATTTATAATAAAAGGGAAAAAAGTACTAGATTTTAGCGCGAGGTGTGGTTCTTCTCCCGACGCGAAGCGGAGGGAGACAACACAGCGAGCGCTAAAATCTTACTTTTTTCCGATGTGTAATACACTATTTTTTTCTGTGACGGGAAAATCTCAACATTTTCTATCTATACATTATTCCCTTTGAGAAAAAAATTTAACTGGTACCTGTTACTTTTTTCCCTCGGGAAAAAAATGGACTGGTACCTGTTACTTTTTTCCCGTCACAGAAAAAACGTCTTTATCTATCCTGGCTGTTAAAGTATCATTTAATCTACCCTTGCGGTAGTACTACTTTATCTATTATTTTTAGTAGATTAAAGGCTACTTTACCAGTAGCTATGGAAAAAAAATAATTTTATTCTATCGCGAATGGTAAATTATCATGTTATCGACCCAAAACTCATTGTCAAAATAACACTTTATTGGAAATAGTGAAATCGAACAATTTTTACCTACTCATATGTCAATTTTACCCACTCATACGTCAATTTTACCCACTCATTACTTGATGGTCATTTATTTCAGAACTAATTAAAACAAAACGTACTTTGCTTATCTTAGTAAATTTACAAAATATTAGATTCTTTCACAAAAATAGGTGTCATCCAAAGCTTCTCTCAAAACACGAAGAATATCTTCTCGTTCAAATACCTTTACATATAATTATTAGTTCGTGAAATCAATCCACTCGCTCCTTCGCCGCTCGTGAATCCACATTCTCCACTCACAGGAAAAGCATCTTTTTACCGTCTTGTATATCAAATAACTATTAACTTTTCCCTTTTTTGGATCGTTTTTACCTTTACTTTTTAACTGACTGGTGAAAAGTAAAAAGTAAATCAGACAATACGCACCACGCGTTTCCGCGCCAAAGTTTTAAATTTGAATTTCAATATTTTTTTCTTGGTATCAGGTCTTCAATAAAAAAACAATCATATATGCTAAGGTTTTTCAAACGTATGTCTTAGCAATATTTTTCTTTAATTTTGTCAATAAACTTTAATGTCAAAATGTCATGTCAAAAATCCTGACCAATAAAAAAACAATAATGCGACGTACGTTTTCGTAATCAAAGCACTCTTTGATTGTTTTTTTTAAGACCCGATATAAATTAGAAATGGAAAAAAGAAGAAAACAATGTTGAATGTAATATCTGATCACTTTTTATCCGAAGTTAAATTTTTATCGGACATCGGATCGAAGGAAAACGTACGCATGAGACTCCGGATTTACTTTCAAATAAAATTATTGAAACTTCAAATCGTGGCAACCAATAGCCTTGCCACGATATGGAAAGGCAACCATATACCATTGGATTCGCAATAAAAATATCTACATTTACATATTTGATTTTTTAGGAAAAAGAATGAGGGTATTATCCGTTCACAATCCGATGTCCACAGGTTCAGGTAGAATTTATCACCTTTCAATGCTATTTGATAGGGAAAGGTGATAAATTTACGTGCACCTGTGGACATCGGATTGTGAACAGGATATAATAGTTATTTATGTATCAAGGGAATTATGAGGGTGTTAATACCCCAGGGCAAAGTTTGTGTCCCTCGGGCCTTCGGCCGTGGGTATTAACACCTGATAATTCCCGTGGTACATAGATAATTTTATTTCCTACTGAATTTACTGTATTTTGTCCATTTTGATTAAGAAATAAACCGTAAACCAAAATTTCTAATTTTTGTCAAAATTTCACCTGGTAAAAGCGGGAGTTATGGAAATCCTTAACTCCCGCGCGGGAATTATGAAATCCCTAACATCCCTTGGGAGCTAAGACCCTGTTTATGATTATGGTAACCAAGGTATTATATGGTTATAATAGTTCAGTAGGAAATAAATTATTGTATCAACTTACCAGTTTACACCTGGTTGTCAGATATTGTTGCCAGGAAACAGGTAGCCAACCATGCTGTGGCATTTTCCACATGTTGTTTGCTTTCAATTTATACCAAATTTATTTAGAAAAAGAATGACCGTAAATGGGACAAAAAAATTAGTTAAATAATATTTAATTGAAATTAGCCTTGCCAGGAAATGGGCTGCCAACCACCCCGGAATTTATTTATCTATACATTTCACTGCAAAAAAAAATATATTTTATCAGGAAAAAGGATGAGGGGTGTTATTGTGAAGCCGGATCTTCTATTATGTGCTCATAATAATATGGTATTTCCAGTTTGTTTTCATCGACCTTCTGGAACCAGCCTTGCATCCCGGTAATTATCTTGATGTCTTATTCAGTTTCTGTTGAAACCTTTCTGAGTTATTGTTTATTCCGGTCTCCGCTTCGTTGGATGTTCTTAGAGCATACAACATAACTTAATTTGGTGATTTTAGGCTGTTTGATTCCTCACAATTTTCAAATAATAAACCTAAAATCCCAAAACAATTTGTAATGTTTCCAGACAGCAATGTTTTCAGTTTCAATATTTTTTGTATATTCCTAGACTAATTTACCGCTTTTTCCCAATGGCTGGAAGGTATTGCGCCGCAAATCTAGTGACAAGGGTTGACTAATAGAGAGCTGCGTTATCTCGGGAATCCCAACATCAGGACATACACTCACCAAAACGGTAGCAAGTAGTAATCTCTCAGCTCTCACATTGTCCACAAGCCTTGCCCGAACAGAGTGTGGTATGAGACCTAAGTGACGCTCGCGCAAAAATTTGGCATCCTTTTTATCGCTACCCACGTTTAATTTATGTATTTCAAGTGAATCCCCGCTGATTGTAAGTTTATGTACAGGGTCCTTTCCTCATAATTAGTGCGGCTTCTACAACTTAAATTTTAAAAAAAAAATACAAAAAATAGTTCAATACAAAAGTTGTAGGGTTTTATCTCTATTATGTTTTGCACATGTCAAAATGGGCAAATGACAGGTGCCAACTGTCATAATGACAGCACTTGCATTTTTTTTAAATAGAACACCCTGTATATTTTTAGCTAGGATAATGGATTTTTTTCTTCTAATTTCAAATATACCATGTATGTTGATATTTGGTTCAGCTGTTTTTGCGCTATTTCATTTTAAATTTGCATTGAGCAAGCCTCATCATTGATATTAGAAACCGAGAACAGACCTAATTTAGGGTAATGTAAATGTATTTTTAAACTTGAATAGCGTAAGAACAGCTGAACCAAATATCAACATATATGGTATATTTGAAATCAGAAGAAAAAAATTATTTTTTGTGAGAACAGACCTATAGACGTTGTTTGCAAAAGTCTTCGCTTCCTCGCTTAGTGACAGCAGCTTCCGTTTCTTTTGCCTTTTTAACATTGCAAATGTTACTTGTTCTTTTTTCTTTCCAATATAATCTTATATTACCTTTAATGTTGACAGTCTGGTGACTAGCATCAAACAGAAAGTTTCTGCTGCTAATAATATTAGCAATTATTAAACTAGAGGGCACGATTTTCGTTTAAATTTGACGTACCAGTTTAGTACCATAGCTTGCCGTTGGCTATTTTTGAGACGAAGCTCTGTCTGCTCATCTTGTCTGTTCCGTTACTCAGCCCTTCTAAATTTTGCCGTTCGAGCTGAAAGGTCGATCCTGGGCTGAAAACCGCGATCTTCCTGAGACAAAAGTTCAAGTGGAAAATAAAGTACCTTATCGGGCATCAGGCATTATCGTGACACAATAAAGTTGCGTTAGGCAATAATCCGTTGATTACCGAAAAAAATTAAATCAAAAGTCTTGTGATTACCGTTTTATTTGAGTTTGAATTTCGTTTTTAATTTTTTTTTAAGTAATGGTTGTTCAAGAAATGCCTCTATTAGTTAGGGTTTTCCGAGGAGCCGTTTCTCTCAACGAATCCAATTCCAAAAGGCCACATTTTTAAAAGAGCGCCATTTTAGTGGAGCGTGGCATAGAATTTTTGAAGGGATTCCTGATAATTCCCGTCGATACGTGTACCCCCACATTTGACGAAGAAAACTGAACTTCTAGCCTTGGTTCCAGGCTAGAATCTGCATCTTCCCTCGTGTATACACCTCAGGACTAAAGTGTTTTTTAATCCCTCGACAAATTATAGCCCTTATATGCACTTTTTTTTTCTGATATGACATTTAAATACTTGAAATTTCAATCTTCAATTATCTCTACTTAACTTTTAATAACGCCATATTTAAAGAATGTACTTATATTTTATCAATGATAATTAATCAGTAATCTGAACAAAAGTCAAGGTTGAACAACATGCTCTAAAGTTAAAGTTATTGAGCGGGTGCCAACATCGTCGAAAATTGATCAATCTTTAACCCTGGGTCCTATAACTTATATACTAGTCAAAACGAAATAAGGACCACTTTTAAAAACCCATTTATTTTTAATGAATTTTGAATAACCCTGGTAAAGTGTTTATTTCCATTCACAATATAATTTTTTTGTGCACGCCTAATGTTTTTATATATACTTATTGCAAAAGGAAAAATCCACTTTACCAGGGTTATTCAAAATTATATAAAAGCCAAGCTCCTAAAAGTGGTCCTTATTTCGTTTTGAATAGTTTATATTCGAGGATTTCTATTATATCTCCTGACCATGTAACCCAACTTTCGATTTTATACAGGTAGGTATAAGTTTTTATTGAATTCAATTTAAGCAGGAGCTGACCATATTTATCAATGCAATTTTCAATCATTAATTTTTTGGTTAAATAAGTTTTCTGGAAATCTTTTATACCGGGTGCCCACGAGATTACTTTCCGGCTGCCATTTTTTTATTTGTTTATCGATATCAACGAAACTTGGTAGGCTTGATATTCTAACGAAACGCCATTTGTATGCATCCACGACAAGTTCTCCTAGCTGCCGGTTTCACCGGAAATGACCGAAACTTTTGATTTTTAAATGGCACACCCTGTATATTTTTTTTACTTTGGATTCTACACATCGTTTTACGTCTTAATATACCACTTTTAAATCGAGTTTTGTCCAAATTTTGTTTTCAAATTAAATTTTAAGTAGAAAAAAAATAAATAACCTACATAATGAAACAAAAATATTAGAACGAAAATTAATGAAAATGTCGTGGTGTATTATATCGTTGGATTCCCTTTAAAATACTGCATTTAGGAATGTTATGAAAGTGATATGTTTCTATTCCAGTTTTTGAGCTAGGGCAAAAATACTAAAATTATGAAGTTTACAGCCCTCTATCAAAAAAAATTACAAAGAGAATTTCATACATCTGTCAAAACTGGTATTCCAACAATAAATTGACATGTTTTGATTGTTGATTTGAACCATTCAGATTGTAATTACGCGATAATTTGCACTAGTGCAAATTATCAGATAATTGCATACTAACTGGTGCGAAAACTGGTGTTTTGACATTTTTTACAAAAAATTTAAATTTTTGATTTATGAAATTCTCTCATTAAATACAACTCGTGCAATGGAAATATATTTATAATTTTCGACAAATTTGCACTCATGCGTTTTTAACTGAAAAAGGCACTCGTGCACTACGTGCACTCCTGCTCTTTTTCAACTAAAAATGCATTCGGGCAAATTTCCCAAAAATTATCAATAATTTCCATTGCACTAGTTATATTACTATTGATAAAATTGAGTTTGTATTTTTCTGAAATTAAGTAAAGTTAATAGAGTCATTTTAGGATGATCATGGCACTCTAGTTGAAAAATTAAAGTTTAATTTAAAAACAAAATTTGGAGAAAATTCGATTCAAAAGTGGTGCATTAGGACGTAAAACGATCCGTAGAATCCGAAGAACAAAAAATATACAGGGTGTGCCATTTAAAAATCAAAAGTTACGGTCATTTCCGGTGAAACCGGAAGTCAGAAAAACTTGTCATAAATGCATAAAAATGGCGTTTGGTTAGAATACCAACCCTACCAAGTTTCGTTGATATTGATGAACAAATAAAAAAATGGCAGCCGGAAAGTGATCTCGTGGGCACCCGGTATATATTTTATTTCATAATGATATGGCCAGCGATTGTTAATGAACTTATATGGCAACTATATTGAGGTAAATTGTGATATTATATTTTTTTTTGGAATTTGATGAATCTGATTGAGATTAAGGACTATTCACACACATCAGTTCCGTATCAGTGCCGCGTCAGTTCAGTATCAGTGCTATCCATGCCTCATCAGTGGTGACAATTCACACACGTCCGTCTGTAGCCCGTGCCTTGCTTTCAGTGAAATATCAGTACTCAGAGATGGTTTTATTTTACTAACAAAGAATTGGCTATTATTGCCATAGCTCTAGACCAGGAAGAGGAAGAAAATCAAATAAAGAAACGAAAATGGGTACATAAAGCTTGGATGAATCGAGAAAGTGGAGGAGAATTTATTACTCTATATAAGGAATTGGTGGACGATGAAACAAAATGTTTTGGATATTTTAGAATGTCTCGAAATTGTTTCAATATCAAAAAACTTTTGATCGAAACACAGAACGAACGCTTCAGCGTATTTTTGAATTAAATTTTTTAAAAATTTAAAATTCAAAAGAAAGTGTAATTTGTGATAACAATGATATACAATAGGCATCAGTGTATGGAACACGAAAATTAGAAAATAATATTTCATTAATATTGACCTTGTTTTGAAGCCTGAAAACAAAAAAAAAAATTCGAAACGTAGCTAAAAAAACAAAACCACTTGGTTTCATTGGTCCACATATTCCGTACCATCTCGGATATGTGTTTCATCGAATCCATATTCAAAAACACAAACGTAAATTCCAATCGATTTTCGTCAGTGAAATACACAAAATATCGTTGCCGACTTTAATTAAAGACACGGAACTGACACTGACGTAGCACTGATGATAAAAAACGTCACTGCGCCGGACTTGTCTAAACAGGTTCATTCGAGACTAGGCAACGATATTTTATTTTTCACTGCCACTGGTACTGAACTGACACGGCACTGATACGGAACTGATGTATGTGAATAGTCCTTCCTCTTTTTATTGATTTGAATTAAAGTGTTTCACCAACAATTGGTTTTATCTTTTAAAATTATTTAATTCTTGATTTTCAACCTCACTGTGAAATATATACTAATTTAATTTGAAACTTACTTAATTGTTTTATTGGTTTACCTATGTCAAGATTTGGTTAAGTTATATGCCTTATTTATTTCCTTTTCAGAATAATAAATTACCGTTTGCTGATTATTTTTTTAGGTGTGTTTCTGAATTTTCACCCTTCAATATTTTATGTAATTTCATTATTATTATTATTTTTTTAAATTCAGTGGCGCCCTTGCCATTCAGTACTTATTAAATTATAGACTCACCCCTAATAATTAATCGCTAAGCAAACTGAGCATATTATGGGCGTCTTGTTAATTTGTTAACAAAAGAGGTTGGGTACATCCAGAAAGGTTGGTATTCCATTTCTCGTGAATGGTGAATTATGTAACGGTAAATTTAACATTTTCGTAACATGCTTTATTTCTTTTAATTTTGGGTATAAATTTATGTTTTCAAAATTTCAAAATCGGAAAACTATAATTTGAGTAATTCAAAAAGTACTAAATTTCATTAATTTAATGTAATATTAGTATTGCCATCTGTCAAAAATATGAGCGTAAAAATGCAAATATTAAATATCTGTTGCTAATAAAAGTACTTGGGTACTGCCATCTGGTACCGAAGTAAAAACGGTATTTTTTGTGTGTATTAAAGTTTTGTCTTCTGATTGGTTGTCCAACTAGGGCAGTGGTTCCCAACCTTTTTTTAGTCACGACCTTTTTACAGATTTGCTCATAAGGTCGCGACCCCCCTACCCATTAATAAAATAATAGACAAAAAACAAAATTTCATTTATTCGAGAAATCTTTAGTAAAAATATTAATAATCCGTAACTAAATACAATAAGTCAATTTTTATTTTGTTAACCTTCGTCTTCCCGGGTGGGGTACAAATGTACCCCAGAAAACAATTTTTCTACCATATTTTCCCAAAAAGTGCATATTTTTTGTGACTAATTTAATTTTGTGTCAGTAAGGGCTTTGCACATAATTAGTGATCTTCAAAAATTTTCTATTTATTTATTTTTTAGAAATAATAATTTTTGCATAGCGTGGGGCACATATACCCAATGACATACCCCACGTGGGAATCTGTGGCTACTCTATCAAGTAGTCACCTTGCAGGAAATTTGCAGGTTGGAAATAAATTTCCAACCTGCGAAATTTAGAAATCACGATAATAAAGCTCATCAAGAAGTATCTGTGGAGCTCAGGAAGAGAACGAAATTTTACGGGAAGTAGAAGGCGGAAAAATGCTTTATAAATCGAAAGATGGCACGCACTGGTCGAAAATACCATTTACTAACTATTTTTTTTCGCTACTGTACTCTAAAGGGTTGATTTTATCTATTATAACTGTTTAGTATAAATAAAATCATGTTTAATTATCAGAAGTATCAATTTTATCATGGGGTGCGAATGTACCCCACGTGGGAATCTACGTATTTTTTTTTGACGTGGGAATACGAAGGTTAATGTGATGACTCAGCTCGCATCTCCATTTTGAAATGATTAGTTGAGTTGTTGTTAAAGCCAATCTTATGTCGTCTTGAACGCCCAGCCCAGTCTACCTATTTCTGGCGTTTGTTCTAATTTGCAAAAGAGTTGAAAAGCCACTTGCACGTAGGTAGGTAGAGGCAAATGGTACTAGTATCCGAAAAGAAAGCACAAGCAGGGCGACATAAGGACATGAACTATGCATGGCACATCAAAATTCAGTCAAGAATTTTTCCTGGAATAGGGCAGGTGCTGTGGAATCATTCCTCAGCTCTAAAAATTTATCCTGCACTTCATCAGGAACATCTAACGAGGCTTGAAACGGGTTCCTTACTTACTGCAGCCTTTTGTTCAGATAACGCCCATTTTCTGTTTCTCATGCTTCAGCCATTATAAATAGCTACCTATGGTCAAAAACATGTGACTCACAATAAAACACTCACAACCTGTGCTATGCGCTTCGTCCATAAGACCCATGCAACGCTGCGCGGAATTTGAGGCGGAGGCTAAGGCGTGATGCCAAATGCAGAAAAATACATATTGGCATTGCGACCCCTCCAAAAACCCTATGCGACCCCCTTAGGGGTCGTGACCCACCGGTTGGGAACCGCTGAACTAGGGTTTGAAAAGTTCTCTTCTCTAACAGCGGTTGAACAGGCAAATCATAATTTATTTACTTTTAGTTACCCATTTTTTTTTTTTTTTTTTTTTTTGAGATTTCCAAATTTTTTTTCATTTTTTTCAATTTGCTTCACCCTCAGTGTCTACCGTCACTGTTGATATTTTAGTATCTTTACCTTTAAAATACAAATATTACATTTTTTTAAATCTTTTGTGGAACTGGATGGGTGATAGAATAGATTTTTCTGCTTTGGTTTTCGGATTCAATGAATGGGCCATTTCACAACCGCCTTTACGTATTCAGCCATGAACAAACATGTGGCAACACTGCATCATCAATGACTTGATGGTCGGCCAATCGCGTGTTGCGTCGCGTCCTTGCAGTTTAATTTGGCAGTTTAACGAGGGTTATGGATAAAAAATATATATTTTTTTTAATGTAAATGTTTTATTTATAGTAAAAAAGTACTTTTTATTGAGGCCCAGTTCGAGAGCAAGTTCTAGCAACATCTTTACAAAACAAAACAAATCTAAATTATCGAGTAATCATCTAACTAATTATACAAAGAAGCAGAAACATACACCTAGGTAGGTCCTATATGAATTTAAATTTAAACAGATGTGGTTGGATACCAAATTATACATACTTATTATAGTGATAGATAATCATCTTCGCGAATAATGGCTGTTTCCGAAAAGTGTAAAGCACAAACAACATAATATTTTGATGGTGTCCAGTTATCCCTAGGGATTAATTTTAACCATTTTTCTCTTAAATCATCATCATTTGGAAACTTAAAGGTAGAAACAGCTGCCTTACCTTCTTACGTTGTTTTAGGGTACTCTCATAATTGGATTTGCATCGATTGCATCCCGAGACACAGCACGTTTTCGGCTTAAAAAATTATTAAATTCAAAAATTTGAGGGTACGTAGGTACCAGTAAAACATAACTGTTCACTTTAAGCTTCGAAACACAACGAATTTAGGTTCAGAAACTATTATTGTTTATAAACACACAAACCGGCACCGGCACTAATTTAAAGCAGAGAAAAACTTGACATCACTTGACATTGTATGACTGCTTATTAACAAAAACACTCTGGCAATGGTTCCAACTAGTAAGTTATTCACTAACAACAATACCAATCTATAATTTAACTATATTTTCAGCTTATTTTAATAAAAAAAAAGCTATAAACAACAGTTTTAGAGGTGTAATACTCATCAGCTGTTACACGATTATGGAGACTGCAGACCACCAAGCAGTGTTGCCGCGTCTACGCTGTTCATGGCTGGATACGTAAAGACGGTTGTGGCCATTTCCTCTGAATAGAGTCAGTGTAAGCCAAATTTCGTGTCCTTCCCCTAACGCTATCTTGCTGAATCCAAACCAAACAAGAATCTATGTAACCATTTAGCGTTTGACTCCCTGCTCATTATATTTTCAAGAAAGAGAGTGCTGACATGTAAAAGTCTTAAAACAAGAATGGGGATAGGTTAAAAATTCATGAAAAAATGTTGTATTCACACCTCTGAAGAATTTTGATAGTTCTTTGATTTTATTCCTTCTAGATTCATTGCAGCGCCCGTTATATCTTATTGCCTTCGTCTTAAATTATCTCTTAGGGGAAAATTTAGAGATTTATCTAGTGATTGATTACCTCTTGTCTGATTTTGCCTATTTTTTTTTCTCTCCTACGCTACTGCTCGAGAAAGAGCATGCTGTTATATAACGAGCATTCATATTTTTTTGTTACGTTACCTACCTTACCTACTTTTTAAAAGATTTCTTTTTTAACGTACTCTATTTTTTTATAATTTCTTTTTTCTCTCCTCCAATTTGCACTAGTTTGATGGCCTATACCTGATTCTGTTAAAAAGAAGTGTAGTGTCTGCGAAGTAATAGTTTTATAACTACTAAATTTTAATAGAATTTTCTTAACAAGATAGTCACCTCTAAACAGAATTCAGGAACAACATTCCAAATCTTGGTTAACCTAATACTGTCTAATTCTTTTCTGGGTACCTATTGCACAATATCACTATTTGGAGTCTGGATCAGCTGGGGTGACGTCCCGCCAGCAATCTTTCATCTACTCATCTGGACATAGAAACTAACCCGAAGAGCTCTAGTTCACGAATGTGAACCGTGACAACTATACTGAAGAACTCCGGATTAGAAAGGTACCTGACCTTATCAATTTCACCATATCATGAGTAGGTTAGAAGAAACTTGCGGTGGTGGTAAACTGGGCGGAGGCGGAATCAAGTGAGCGAAAAATAAACTCGACGGCAAAAAAATGTAGGTACCTGATTTCTGAAAGAGGTCGTTAATTATGCATCCGAATTAAAATATGACGTCTTATCACAGAATTACAAGTAATCAGAGAGAATACAGAAAGAGGCATCCGATTAGTTTTTTTATGACTCGAACCGGACTAACGGAGGAAGGAAATATCAGGGGCGCACACTGGTAAAACTTTCTTCTGCCGACAATAACGTCAAGAATACTGAAAAAGCTAACTGGTGACGCCCTACTACTAAACAGCTTTCCGCCGTTGCCCCAGGGGCGTGTCTTCCTCCGTGACCATCGGTTCTCTCTTTCTGTTTTCTTGTGAGAATTTATCGGTCAAATACCAGTTTGTTCTTAGCCTAAAGAAGAGTGTTTATAGTGTAGCTCAATCTTAATAGTAACAGTTCCTTATAAACTACTCAACAATAGGTTCGTTTCAAGCATAAATTTCACCAACTTTTGAGACGCGATAACTTTTTAATAAATTAACGTAAAAATATGCCGTTTTCACCATTTTCGAAAGCAATTCCTTGTTAATCATCTGCTTTACACAAAAAAATAAATAAAGAATTTGAGTGTTTTTTTTTATCTAGGGTGATATAGGAGGTGCGGTAAAAACGAAATTTTTGTTGCCACACCATTTCTACAATTATTTTTATTTATTTTTTCTAGGCATACCCGATTGAATATTATGTTCATCCCTCGAACCGTTTTTGGATTTTTTCGTATATCTTTTTTTGTTTATAAAATAATGCAAATTTAGTGTTATATTGACACCCAGAGCTTCATACCCATCGTGGACAAGTTTCAGTAGTATCTTAGGTTCCGCTAGTTTAAATTTACTTGCTATGATCACAATTAAAACTAACTGACGTAAAAAAGCTTTATACAAAACATACAGGGTGTGCGAGGATAGGTACTTTGAACTTGAAATTTCTAGTTTTGCATAATAATTTTGCCATTTTCTACAGAAAAGAAAGTCAAGGTCGGAAAATAAATTTTGAGTTACTTTGAAGGCTTTATATCACTTCTCCAATGTAATTCCAAGAAACAATTTGGAGGTTATTTTTGTCATCCATTTTTTCAGTAAGTTACGTCATAATTTGTAAACCTATAAAACAATTGTTTCCTCAATTTCTTGATATTTGCTGCCATCAACAGGTCCTAGAAGAATAAATATTTTTACTTGCTTTCATTTTGGACGAATTTTTGTTTGTATACAGGGTGTCCTCCAAGAAAAAAATCGTCCGAAATGTTAGCAAGTAGAAATAATTATTCTTTTAGGGCCTGTTGATGACAGCAAATATCAAGAAATTGAGGAAGCAATTGTTTCATAGGTTTAGAAATTATGACGTATTTTTCTGAAAAAATGGATGACAAAAAAAAACCTCGAAATTGTTTTTCGGAATTACATTGCAAAAGTGATATAAAGCCTTCCAAGTTAGTTAAAATTTATTATCCGTCCTTGACACTTTATTTTCTGTAGAAAATGGCAAAACTTGGAATTTCAAGTTTAAATTATCCTCGCACACCCTGTATGTTTTGTATAAAGCTTTTTCTCGTCAGTTAGTTTCCATTGTGATAATAGCAAGATTTAAACTATCGGATCCTAAAATACTGCTTAAAGTTGTTCACGATGGGTTTGAAGCTCTGGGTGTCATTATAACACTAAATTTGCATTATTTTATAAATAAAAAAAGATATAAGAAAAAATCCAAAAACGGTTCGAGGGATGAACATAATAATCATTCGGGTATGCCTAGAAAAAATAAATAAAAATAATTGTGGAAATGGGGTAGCAACAAAAATTTTGAATTTTTACCGCACTTCCTATATCACCCTGTATAAAACAAACACTCAAATTGTATATTTTTTTGTGTAAAGCAGATGATTAACAAGGATTCGCTTTCGAAAATGGTCAAAACGGCATATTTTTCCGTTAATTTATAAAAAAAGTTGTCGCGTCTCAAAAATTGTTGAAATTTATGCTTGGAACGAACCTATTGTTGAGTAGTTTATTTCGGAAAATTTCTACGAGTTTCTTAGCAAAAACGTCGTCCGTAGAACGTAATGAAAAGTGAACGTGAAAAGGATTTGCTTCTCCTTTGAGCATTTTACATATACAAAAGACAGTTTTGAAAAGTGGTGAGTGTCAAAAAGGCTGAAGTGTGAAGCCAGAGTTTATAGTGTTGGCCCAGAAAATTACTTTAAACGTAAATCATTGGCGACCAATTTACCAACCACGTTGACAACAACCGACATCAGTTATACACAGTGTGTAAAAAGTCCCGGAACCGTCAATTATTTTGAAAATAGTGCACAATATAAAAAAACTTCCTGTATAAAAGTTGAAGGTCTCAATAAAATCAATTGAAATAGGACTTATGTAATTATACAGGGTGGCCCAAAAAGTTGTGCTACACAAAACTTCATTTTTTTTTAATGGAATGATCCTTTTTTGATTACATTTCCTAATTCGTCTAGAGATTCTAAACAACAATTATGAAACATGTCATATGGCTAAACTCATTAGTTTCAGAAATAATTTGAGTTGAAGGACATAAATACGATAAGTACGATATTACCTACATTTTGCATTGTTTCGAGTTGGTTCAAAATGGTAACCAGACCTAACGCCCCTTGATTATTTTCTTTGGGGACATCTGAAAAATAAAGTGTTTGTGACAAAAACTCCAGATCTGAACGAATTGAGAAGAAGAATTATTGAAGAATGTGCATCTATTAACCAAGAAATGTTACAAAACATCAATCAATTTTATTATAACCTAGCCCATTGTCAAACTGTGGGAGGAGGACATTTTCAGCATTTAATAAAATAACGTCTTACACTTAATTTTATTTCTGTTCTTTCAAAGTTATTGTTAATTTTACTTTACTGCTTGTATTTAATAATTTAGTTATTAATAAAATTTTGACTAAACTTGAGTGAAGTACATTTCATTTAACACAAGTTAAATGTTTTTTTTTTTTCAGGATTTAACGTGAAACATTTTGAACCAACTCGAAACAATCAAATCAAATCAAATCAAATCAAATCAAATCAAATCAAAAAATGCTTTATTGTATAAAGGTGTTTAAATACCCTCATGTACAAAGCTGAAAATAAAAACATATAAAACAGTATAAACTCAGTGGTCATAGAAAAACAAATAGAAAAAAAAAAACATCAAAAACAGCTAAAATTCCTTAAAATATAAATACAATTTAAAAAGCTTAAAATAGAAAAAAAAACAAACATTACTTCACAAACATAAATCATCCGCATAAAACTCGTCAAGGCAATAATAAGCTTTTTTCAATAACATCCTCTTTACTAATTGGCCAAACTTTTTGTCACTTTCTAGATTCTTGATTTCCAGCGGCAAGCGATTGTACATTTTTCTACAATGTCCTTCAACTGAAATTATTTCTGAAACTAATGGGTTTAGCCATATGACATGTTTCATAATTGTTGTTTAGAATCTCTAGAGGAATTAGAAAATGTAATTAAAAAGGATCATTTCATTTTAAAAAAATGAAGTTTTGTGTAGCACATCTTTTTGGGCTACCCTGTATAATTACAAAAGTCCTATTTCAATAGATTTTATTAAGACCTTCAACTTTTATACAGGAAGTTTTTTTATATTGTGCACCATTTTCGAAATAATTGACTGTTCCGGGACTTTTTACACACTGTGTATAGGAAAAACATTTATACCTGTCGCTAACAGAAGCTGTTTTGCATCGATAAAATGTAACATGCCCTAAAATCAAAGAAAATTTGTCTGAATTTCCAAAAAGTCATCCTTACAGGTTGCAGATTTCACTTGCATCAATAACGGTACGACTTCTGAATATAAATCAAAAACTGAAATCGTTAATTGGCTTCAAAATACTTTTGGGTTAGCTTATCCAAGCCCAAGTTAAGTAGAAGATTGATTAATTTTTGATTTAAATGTCATACAAACCGCAAAATGAAAATCTCGACAAATTTGTGATTATTTGTTAGAAACATAATAAGTATAGGAGAAAATGCTCCAATTCCTCTAAGCGACAAATCGTTGCGAGTCGTTTCATGCTAAATTTAACAATTCAATCCAGTCAACAAATCCATCAGTTCACATGATGGAATTAATAGGATACCTACATTACATAAAATGTACATCGTATTTACCTGCATCATAACGTATTATGTTTAAACGATTATGATTCCTGTTCTGTTGCAGCTATAAAATGAAAAAATAAATAATGCTATATAAACTTAAACTTTGTTGATTTTTCGTTTATGCCTGTTTACCCACGTTTAATTTACGTATTTCAAGTGAATCCCCGCTGATTGTGAGTTTATGTACTCCCCCTCTATAATTCGTTTAACGCGAGTATTTGTTCAATTTGATCCAGAACAATTAATATACGTGTTGGGTAAATTATCTCGCTGTTTTGATTAATTCATCGAACTTATCCTCGAACCAGCACTTATAACGGTATTAAGCCGTTTACACGTTTTTACCCTTTTCTTATGAAGGGAGTAGGGAAAAACCCTCTACAGAGGCTTTGATTAGCTCTCGTTGGTTTTTATCATCTCGTCTATGCTCATAAACACTTCGTCGTTGACTCCAAATAAAGTGAGAAACTTGCCCAAAAATCTTCGCATCCCTCGCTTAGTGACAACAGCTTCTGTTCCTTTTTCCTTCCAGAAAGGTTAGTATTTCGTTTCCCGTAAATGGTATATTATGTTCAGGTAAATTTAACATTTTCGTAACATGTTTTATTTCTTTTAATTTTCGGTATAAATTTATATTTTCAAAATTTCAGAATCGGAAAAGTATAATTTGAGAGATTTGAAAAGTACTTAATTTAATTGATTCTAATGTTATATTAGTATTGCCATCTTTCAATAATAATATGAGCGTAAAAATGCAAATATCTGTTGCTAATAAAAGTACTTGGGTACTGCCATCTGGTACCAAAGTGAACACGGTGTATGTGTGTTTAAGTGTTGTCTTCTGATTGGTCAAGTGGTTACTACGCAGTTAAGATTATAAGAAACTAAGACTCCAAGACTGGTTTTTCTAAAGTGAACTGGGGTTTGAAAAAGTTGCTTCTCTGGCAGCGGTTGAACATACCAGTCGTAATGTAACTTCTGGTTCGTCATTTTTTTTGAGATTTTTAAAATTCTTCTCACTTTTTTCAGTGTCTATCGTCACTGTTGCTATTTTAGTATCTTTACCTTTAAAATACAGATACATATTACTAGTTATTTGTATACCAAGCCGCGAAGTGCCTTTTTAGCGTATGTAGAGAAAAGTTATCGCCGAGGCCGCTTGCGGCCGAGGCAAGATAATCTCGAGGACGCTAAAAAGCTTCGCGGTCATGGTATACACACTATTTTTTGTGCAACCAAATTTATGTGAAATTACAAAAAAAATTTACTCCTTTCAACAAACACGTCGAAATAACTACCAGTTTGATATAATATAATCTGCTGGCAATGGTGGCAATGCGTTTATATGGATGTCATATTTTGCATGTAAACAATTACCTGAACAAAAAAAAATTTGACGGTTCTTAACACTTCTCAAAAAATCGTGAAAATGTCCGGCAGCGATACAGATATTTCACCTTCTTGCTATTTCTGAGTTAATACCTGAAAAATCTAAGCGGCAATATGAAAATTGTTACTTCGAGTTCAAAAATTGGTGTGACAAACAAAACGTCAAAATGGTGTCTGAATAGTATATTGTTGTATTAGGAGTAGAAGCTTTACTTTTTTGTGCTGAAGCAGTAGGTTTGCGAGCCGAACGTAGTGAGGCTTGCAATACTGCTGAAGCACAAAAAAGTGCTTCTGCTTTGTGTGCAATACGCTATTTTTTCTCCAAACAAATGGGGTAAGCTCGGGGGTAACTGAATGGTTAAGCGGCAGTAAAAGTACGAGCGGCACTAAAAGTACTTTTGCTGCCGCTGGGGTTGCCAAGCAGCATAGAAATAAATCAAATTTCTACCACCTCGACAGGTGTTAACCTGCTGGATTTGCCTACCAGCATAGAAATTAAAAAAAAAAGTGGCGTTTTTTTGACGTTTGGAGAAAATGGTATATTGTTGTATTAGGAGTAGAAGCTTTACTTTTTTGTGCTGAAGCAGTAGGTTTGCGAGCCGAACGTAGTGAGGCTTGCAATACTGCTGAAGCACAAAAAAGTGCTTCTGCTTTGTGTGCAATACGCTATTTTTTCTCCAAACAAATGGGGTAAGCTCGGGGGTAACTGAATGGTTATGCGGCAGTAAAAGTACGAGCGGCACTAAAAGTACTTTTGCTGCCGCTGGGGTTGCCAAGCAGCATAGAAATAAATCAAATTTCTACCACCTCGACAGGTGTTAACCTGCTGGATTTGCCTACCAGCATAGAAATTAAAAAAAAAAGTGGCGTTTTTTTGACGTTTGGAGAAAATGGTATATTGTTGTATTAGGAGTAGAAGCTTTACTTTTTTGTGCTGAAGCAGTAGGTTTGCGAGCCGAACGTAGTGAGGCTTGCAATACTGCTGAAGCACAAAAAAGTGCTTCTGCTTTGTGTGCAATACGCTATTTTTTCTCCAAACAAATGGGGTAAGCTCGGGGGTAACTGAATGGTTAAGCGGCAGTAAAAGTACGAGCGGCACTAAAAGTACTTTTGCTGCCGCTGGGGTTGCCAAGCAGCATAGAAATAAATCAAATTTCTACCACCTCGACAGGTGTTAACCTGCTGGATTTGCCTACCAGCATAGAAATTAAAAAAAAAAGTGGCGTTTTTTTGACGTTTGGAGAAAATGGTATATTGTTGTATTAGGAGTAGAAGCTTTACTTTTTTGTGCTGAAGCAGTAGGTTTGCGAGCCGAACGTAGTGAGGCTTGCAATACTGCTGAAGCACAAAAAAGTGCTTCTGCTTTGTGTGCAATACGCTATTTTTTCTCCAAACAAATGGGGTAAGCTCGGGGGTAACTGAATGGTTAAGCGGCAGGAAAAGTACGAGCGGCACTAAAAGTACTTTTGCTGCCGCTGGGGTTGCCAAGCAGCATAGAAATAAATCAAATTTCTACCACCTCGACAGGTGTTAACCTGCTGGATTTGCCTACCAGCATAGAAATTTTAAAAAAAAGTGGCGTTTTTTTGACGTTTGGAGAAAATGGTATATTGTTGTATTAGGAGTAGAAGCTTTACTTTTTTGTGCTGAAGCAGTAGGTTTGCGAGCCGAACGTAGTGAGGCTTGCAATACTGCTGAAGCACAAAAAAGTGCTTCTGCTTTGTGTGCAATACGCTATTTTTTCTCCAAACAAATGGGGTAAGCTCGGGGGTAACTGAATGGTTAAGCGGCAGTAAAAGTACGAGCGGCACTAAAAGTACTTTTGCTGCCGCTGGGGTTGCCAAGCAGCATAGAAATAAATCAAATTTCTACCACCTCGACAGGTGTTAACCTGCTGGATTTGCCTACCAGCATAGAAATTAAAAAAAAAAGTGGCGTTTTTTTGACGTTTGGAGAAAATGGTATATTGTTGTATTAGGAGTAGAAGCTTTACTTTTTTGTGCTGAAGCAGTAGGTTTGCGAGCCGAACGTAGTGAGGCTTGCAATACTGCTGAAGCACAAAAAAGTGCTTCTGCTTTGTGTGCAATACACTATTTTTTCTCCAAACAAATGGGGTAAGCTCGGGGGTAACTGAATGGTTAAGCGGCAGTAAAAGTACGAGCGGCACTAAAAGTACTTTTGCTGCCGCTGGGGTTGCCAAGCAGCATAGAAATAAATCAAATTTCTACCACCTCGACAGGTGTTAACCTGCTGGATTTGCCTACCAGCATAGAAATTAAAAAAAAAAGTAGCGTTTTTTTGACGTTTGGAGAAAATGGTATATTGTTGTATTAGGAATAGAAGCTTTACTTTTATGTGCTGAAGCAGTAGGTTTGCGAGCCGAACGTAGTGAGGCTTGCAATACTGCTGAAGCACAAAAAAGTGCTTCTGCTTTGTGTGCAATACGCTATTTTTTCTCCAAACAAATGGGGTAAGCTCGGGGGTAACTGAATGGTTAAGCGGCAGTAAAAGTACGAGCGGCACTAAAAGTACTTTTGCTGCCGCTGGGGTTGCCAAGCAGCATAGAAATAAATCAAATTTCTACCACCTCGACAGGTGTTAACCTGCTGGATTTGCCTACCAGCATAGAAATTAAAAAAAAAAGTGGCGTTTTTTTGACGTTTGGAGAAAATGGTATATTGTTGTATTAGGAGTAGAAGCTTTACTTTTTTGTGCTGAAGCAGTAGGTTTGCGAGCCGAACGTAGTGAGGCTTGCAATACTGCTGAAGCACAAAAAAGTGCTTCTGCTTTCTGTGCAATACGCTATTTTTTCTCCAAACAAATGGGGTAAGCTCGGGGGTAACTGAATGGTTAAGCGGCAGTAAAAGTACGAGCGGCACTAAAAGTACTTTTGCTGCCGCTGGGGTTGCCAAGCAGCATAGAAATAAATCAAATTTCTACCACCTCGACAGGTGTTAACCTGCTGGATTTGCCTACCAGCATAGAAATTAAAAAAAAAGTGGCGTTTTTTTGACGTTTGGAGAAAATGTTATATTGTTGTATTAGGAGTAGAAGCTTTACTTTTTTGTGCTGAAGCAGTAGGTTTGCGAGCCGAACGTAGTGAGGCTTGCAATACTGCTGAAGCACAAAAAAGTGCTTCTGCTTTGTGTGCAATACGCTATTTTTTCTCCAAACAAATGGGGTAAGCTCGGGGGTAACTGAATGGTTAAGCGGCAGTAAAAGTACGAGCAGCACTAAAAGTACTTTTGCTGCCGCTGGGGTTGCCAAGCAGCATAGAAATAAATCAAATTTCTACCACCTCGACAGGTGTTAACCTGCTGGATTTGCCTACCAGCATAGAAATTAAAAAAAAAAGTGGCGTTTTTTTGACGTTTGGAGAAAATGGTATATTGTTGTATTAGGAGTAGAAGCTTTACTTTTTTGTGCTGAAGCAGTAGGTTTGCGAGCCGAACGTAGTGAGGCTTGCAATACTGCTGAAGCACAAAAAAGTGCTTCTGCTTTGTGTGCAATACACTATTTTTTCTCCAAACAAATGGGGTAAGCTCGGGGGTAACTGAATGGTTAAGCGGCAGTAAAAGTACGAGCGGCACTAAAAGTACTTTTGCTGCCGCTGGGGTTGCCAAGCAGCATAGAAATAAATCAAATTTCTACCACCTCGACAGGTGTTAACCTGCTGGATTTGCCTACCAGCATAGAAATTAAAAAAAAAGTGGCGTTTTTTTGACGTTTGGAGAAAATGGTATATTGTTGTATTAGGAGTAGAAGCTTTACTTTTTTGTGCTGAAGCAGTAGGTTTGCGAGTCGAACGTAGTGAGGCTTGCAATACTGCTGAAGCACAAAAAAGTGCTTCTACTCCGTATGCAACACGCTATTTTTTCTCCAAACTAATGGGGTAAGCTCAAGGGCAAGTGGATGGTTGAGTGGCAGTAAAAGTACGAGCGGCACTAAAAGTACTTTTGCTGTCGCTAGGGTTGCCAAGCAGCATAGAAATTAAACTTCTACCACCTCGTCAGGTGTTAACCCGCTAGATTTACCTAGCAGCATAGAAATTAAGTTTCTGACATCTTAACAGGGGTTAACAAAGTGACGTTTTTTTGACGTTTGGAGAAAAAATATATTATTGGCTTATTTAATGTAGAAATCGAAAATTTTGAAGAGTTCAAGTTTATGGAGCATTTATTCCATGTTGAAATGTATGCTCAACGTACGAGAAGGGATAGATGTGAGAAAGTTTTCAAAAGTGGTACCGGTACCTTTCCTGAAAAAAAAGTCGGTAGGTTTTCAAGCAAAGAAATTGAAAGTGTTAACGGGTGATCAAATTGATTTGTTCATGAAAGAAGCTTGTGATGAAAACTTTTTATTGTTGAAGGTAAATTGTTAAAAAAGTTAGCTTTCGATTAGTTGGTTTATTTTTCACAATTATGGTTTTAAGTAGTTATGATTATGGGAATATCAGGAGCATTGCGGCGAGATGAAGTAGTTAAAATGACGATAGATGACATTCAGGAAAAAGACGCAATTCCTGTTACCTAATAAGACTAACCAAAAGCGCCTTTTTACAATCACTAATTTGAGTTTTATAAAAATTTACCTCAAATACGAAGCCCTTCGACCAAAAAATATCAATAGTCGTCGTGTATTTTTGAGATATGCAAATGGAAAGTGCACTGCACAGGTTGTCGGAGTGCATACGATCGGAAAAATACCCTCCATATGATTGCTAAGTATCTTGGATTGCCCAACAGTGAAGCATAAACGGGTCACTGTTACAGAAGAAGATCTGCTACGCTTCTTGCAAATACTGGTGCCGGTATGTCAGTTCTGAAACGCCACGGTGGATGGAAATCCACCACAGTAGCGGAAGGATACATAGAGGACTCCATTAGTCGGGAATCAGCACACCGAAATTCGATCACGTACTGTGCACTCGAGGATATAGGTACATTTAAAAAAATAAGTACAATATGGAGAATGACCTTGCGGATGCAAATCCGGAGGGCTCCATTTAATTCGTAATTGCAATTAAGAATAAAAAAATATTTTTTTTTATTGATAACCTATTTCACTTATTTAAAGTACTCCTCAGCGTGTTTAAATCCAATATTCAAAAACGCGCGTGTTTTAAAGTTACCAATGACAACATCAACAACCAACAACCCGAGAAAGGTTTAAATGTCAATTTTTTAATTATTGATTTGTCAGCTGTAGGTTAGGTACTTGTAGATAACGTCAAATAAAATGTAACAAATGTCAAGCACGAATTTAGCATTCTACAATTATTAGTAATTTATGATTTGAATTTATACCAATACAAAAAAATAGTGTAAAGTATTCGTGGATAACTGGTCTTTAAAACACTTGCTCTATTTCGAGCACTCCGGCTGCGCCGTCGTGCTCGAAAAATCGCGCGTGTTTTAAAGACCTTAATATCCACTTATACTTTCATATACTATTCCGACTTTTTTGAATTATCCGAAAAATACTATTTTTTCTGTTAAACTCACGATTGTGACGCTATTTTTCAATATTTTTCCGAAATTCTTGCGCCAGATGAAAGCCTAGTCATTGTAGAGGTCACCTGTACATGCAAAATAGTTATTTATGCACCTAGGTCAAAAAGTACAGCTTTAACGCCCGCAGCGTGTGTAACAGCCTGAGGCGTTAGCCGAGGGCTGTTTACACGCTGAGGGCGTTAAAGCTCTTTTTGACTGAGGTGCATACAAGATTTTATGCACGATGAGTATGTTTTCATTTTGATATTTAAAAAATTATATATTTTCAATTTTGTAATGACATCAATCAAAAATATTTCAAAATATAAATTTTCATCTTTACCGCAATAGGTCCTAAGTTTTTGTCAAATTTAGATCAAGGAAGCAGTTGTTGACAAAAGTATCACGTAACTATTATAGCAACCCAGAACAATACAAACAAATAATTATGTGCTGTGTAGTGTACGTGTATGGTATTCTTATAGTGGTAGTGCGTCTGAAAATGGAGCAGAATAGCATACCCAAGTTTATTCTTGAGGCAGTTGAAGAGGTCAAGAAACATGTATACCTTCAAAGTCCAAAAGACTCTATGAAAAAACATATGAGGACTTTATTTCCTGATGTGCCCAACATAGTGTAAATGAGCAGCAGTACTTTGTAGAAGAAACTCTCCTGGCCTGGCATATACATTAATATGAAAAATGCAAAAAAAATAAGCCATCCGCATCCACCCTATGGACCTTTAACTCAATGTTGAAGGCAACAGTTCTTTTGTGTATTTCTGTGGAAAAGGGCCGGTTTTCAAAGTTAAAAACTGTAAAAATTGTATTTTCAATTTCAAAGTAGATTGAATTTTACCATTATTGCTTATTTAATTATTCTTATTAATTGGAATAAAGCTTGTTTTGTTGAAAAAAGTTAGTATTTTTTGGACTAAGCAATAGAAATACAAAACGTTTAATAAAAAATGACGAATTTTTGTTTATTTTTGAAACTTTCATGCCCGCGGGCATAAAAGGCGCCCTAGGGCGTAAAAGTACTACTTCACGCTTTAAAATGCGGGCGTAAAAGTGCACGTTTACGCCCGTTCGTGCATAAAACTATTTTTTTTTATACTGAATTTGTCAGATTACTTAAAAGGAGGTGCGGTAACAAAACTGAAGTGAAAATTTCAGCATCGAGAAAGTTTTTGAACGGTTGAAGATAGATATATGATCAATCGACGAAAAATGTGCCTTAATGAGTGAGGAAGTTTTTGGTGAAAAGAGATTTTGACTGGTGATAACGGTTTCCGAGATATGATTTTTTTTTGAAACGACGATGCGCGCCGGCCACTGCCGCATTGATCTCAACGGACGCAATCGCCCGTACCCTGGCCCCAGCGCGGCCCAACTTCGACAGTACTTATTTATTCTGTAAGGACAGACATTTCTATCAAATCTAATTAGGTAACTAAAACTTACTTAATTTTAATTTAAATAAAACCTGCCTCCAGAATAGCAACCTCTTATACCATCCAGCCCTGCTTTTAAACAACTACAGTTTAGTTTCTAGTGCATATCTGGAGTTTGCATTTGCAGCACCATTTTCGAATCTTACATCGTTACGGATACGTATTGTGGTTAATTTTAAAATGAGAAAATTATTATGTTCCAGATCCCAACCAAAATTAACTGGGTTGGGAATTTCTGGATTTATTGAAATCGCACTTTCCCACACAATTATTTCATAGACAGTTCGGCAGTTCTTCCTTAATAGTAGGTACATACATGCTGATTTTGCTGATGAAATGCATCTTCTGTGGGTGGCAAATTCCTTATATCAGATTTACAGGTATGAAATAGATGTGCATATTGTTTATTTGAAACGCCTGTAAATGATGGCCTACCATTCAAAATTTTGAAAAAATATCTAGCTGCGTTTTCGAAACTCATTAAATTAATGTAGTGGAGTAATCTAGAAGTGCCTTTAATTGTATATCGTTACTCAAATCGATTTGAACAAGATTTATCCATAGATAATTCTTTTATGATGTGGTGCACAGGTATTATATGTATCAAATTTGTGTAGCCATAATTCTCGAATGGATAACCTTTGTAATAACGTAGAGAGACAGAACAAACATGTCGGTATCGGCCGACTCTATTATTATTTGATGGTACTGTAGTTTTGACAAGTAACGGATTATTGGATAATGGCAAATATTCTAGTGCAAGCCTTATTGTGGTGGGAAAAGTGTAGTTCAGGCAGTAGGTATTTAGAAGTATTTGCTGAGGTATCTATACCATATAATTTGTAAAGTCTGTTTTTTTAAAAAACAAAACCCCAAGTCAAAAATTTGTGTTACATTGTATTGCTAACATTATGTAATGTTGACTTTTATCTTTAATAAAAAACCAGATTTTACTTAAAGTTTATTGTAAATAAATTGAAATTGAAGATAGTGAAGTAGTGTAGGTATTTTCTCCCATTCCAGCGGTAATTATGACGATATTCTTGAGGAGGCGGTTATATTCCGTCCATATTCATTATCCATTGCGTATTTTAAAGAAACAATTATTGAAACGGAATAATGAGTTGAATAGTTCTTCCATTTCCTACAGGTCGTGATCGAATGGCCTCCTAATTTCTTTTAACCGAGTTATTGAAGTACAGGTCGGACCGGGTAGGTTTCCTTTGAAAGGGCAGCGGCCGGCGCGTATCGGCATTTTAGTAAAAAAATAGTATCTCGGAAAACGTTACCACTAGTGCAAATTTTTTTTTTTACCAAAAACTTCCTCACTCATTTAGGCACATTTTTCGTCGATTGATCATATACTTATCTTCAACCGTTCAAAAATTTTCTCGATGCTGAAATTTTCACTTCAGTTTTGGTACCGCACCTTCTTTTACGTAATCTAACAAATTCAGTTTTAAAAAAAAATGTTTTTTGCACATGCAGGGGAAATCTACAAAAACTAGGCTTTCAAATGGTTCAAAAATTTTGAAAAAACATTGAAAAATGGCGTCACAATCGTGAGTTGAACACAAAAAATAGCTTTTTTACGATAATTCAAAATAGTCGGAAATTTTTTTTTTTTCCTAATTGCAATTACGAATTTAATGGAGCCCTCCGGATTTAGATCCGCAAGGTCATTCTCCCCACTGTACATATTTTTTAAAACGTATATCTTCGAGTGCACAGTTCGATGTGTAGGAGACGTCTTTTCGGCAGTCTGATCCCCGACTACATCGAAAATAAGAAAAAAATTTCTAATTCAATTTCTGGCAGTATAGCTTCTAGCTCCAATGTTAGTAATAATTATTCAAAAACGTTGGATTTAGTTGCTTCAGCTTCAGGAGTAAATATTAGTAATAATGCGAACAGTCACATAAGTGTTAATATTTATCCTAAATAATTTATGTTGTTCTGAAGAATTTGGAAATAAAATTTACGTATTGTGGTTGTCAAACTGTTGTCAAAATGTCAAATTTTGATTTATAGTTTCGCGGCCGTCACCAAGGGCAACAGCCGCGAAATTGAATTTGGCGGACTGTGTGGTGGCCGCGAAAGCTCATTTCGCGGACGGTTGCACCAAAATATTTTTTTTTAAATCTTTGGTCGAACTGCCATTTTGTGTGGTACCACATTTTTCTGAGAAGAGTTGAATTTTGGGTGATTGGGAGAATAGATTTTTCTGCTTTGTTTTCTGGATTTAATGACTGGGCCATTTTCTCTGGAAAGAGTCGGTGTAAACCAAGTTTCGATGTATCGATAATTCCTTCATTTTATTCCTTTTAGATTCACTGAAGCGCCCGTTATATCTTTGCCTTCGTCTTAAATTATCTCTTAGGGGAACATCCAGGGATTAATTATCTCTTGTCTGATTTTGCCTATTCCTTTTTTTGCCTGTTCTACGCTACTGCTCGAGAAGGAGCATGCTGTTATACAACGAGCATCTATTTTTTTTAACACGCTTATATTAGCTTCACTTGTATGTATGTATGTATGTTTGTATGTATGTATGTTTGTAAGTAACATTGAAAATGTTTATCGCACGGGCACATAGGGATGCGTGCGAACTTTTGGCCCTTGGGAAGTGTATGAACAAGAACCTGGAACAAGCCAAGTGAGCTGGAACAAGTCTGGATAAATCTGGATAAAGCCTGGAAAAGTCTGGAAAATGTCTGGAAATCTCTGGAAACGTCTGGAAAGAGCCTGGAAATTTCTGGAAAGGGTCGGAAAAATTCTGCCAAAGGTCCCAAAAGACCTGGGGATCTTTTTCCAGAATCCGGATCAGCCTGTACAAGTCTGGATAAGGTCTGGATAAGTCTGTATATTGTCTGTAAAAGTCTGGAAATCTCTGGAAACGTCTGGAAAAGACTTGGAAATTTCTGGAAAGGGTCGGAAAAATTCTGGAAAAGGTCCCAATAGACCTGGGAATCATTTTCTAGTATCCGAATCACTCTGAAAAAGTCTGGATAAATCTGGATGAAGTCTGGAAAACTCTGGAAAGCTCTGGATAAGTCTGGATAATGTCTGGAAAAGTCTGGAAACGTCTGGAAAAGGCCTGGAAACTTCTTGAAAGGGTCGGAAAAATTCTGGAAAAGGTCCCAAAAGACCTGGGGATCATTTTCTAGAATTCGGAGCAGTCTGTACAAGTCTGGATAAGGGCTGGATAAATCTGGATGAAGTTTGTAAAACTCTGGATAAGTCTGGATATTGTCTGGAAGAGTCTGGAAATCTCTTGAAACATCTGGAAAAGGCCTGGAAACTTCTTGAAAGGGTCGGAAAAATTCTTGAAAAGGTCCCAAAAAACCTAGGGATCATTTTCCAGAATCCGGATCAGTCTGGATAAATCTGGATGAAATCTGGAAGACTCTGGAAAGCTCTGAATAAGTCTGGATATTGTCTGCAAAAGTCTGGAAATCTCTGGGGCGAATTCAGGAATGACACACTCAGTGTGAGTATGATACCGGTGCGGTGCGACGCACTAGCCGTTGATAAAGATAAATGGCACAAAATATAAACAAAACACAAATAAGAAATAAAGTTTTTTCTTCAAAATGAAAAAATGAACAACAAAATAATACATCGAACTAAAAAGTGAAAAATAAATATAGTTTAAAAAAACTAAAAAACACGCTTTTATAGTAAATTGAACTAAAAAGTGAAAAATAATTTTTAATATAAACAGAAAATAGTAATGAACAAAAAATATTAGAATTATTATGAAAAAAGCGTGGGGTGGTCAATGTACGAGAAATGTGGAACAAAGCTACTATAAAAGCGTGTTTTTTAGTTTTTTTAAACTATATTTATTTTACTTTATTTACCTTACCCACTTTGCAATAGATTTACTTACTCTATTGACTATTTTTTTTATACAGTAGTAGTGTCTGCGAAACAATAGTTTTATAACTACCAAATTTTAATTTGAATTTTCTTAACAAGATACTCAGTTTTTAACAGAATTCAGGAATTTAACATTCTAAATCTTGGTGTTTAATTCTTTTCTGGGTACCTATTCTACAATTTCACTATTTGGAGGCTGGATCAGCTAGGGTAACGTCACGCCAGCAATCTTTTATTTACTCATCTGGAAATAAGAAACATCCCCAGTTCACGAATGTTAACCCTGACAACTACTGAAGAGCTCCGGATTAGAAAAATACCTGACCTAATCAGTCTCACTAGAAAACGTAATTGTTAATTGAACAAAAAAATTTCAAATAAATTGTTACATTGATTGCAAGTATTAAAATTATTGTTTGTTGAAATTTGAGTGGTTTCATTTGCACATAAGAGGACTGAACATTTTATTTTCTGAATTCCACGACCCATTAGGTCTTCTAGCTCTAGATTACCCTACTCAACGAAAGAAACTTTGACGTAAGTAAAAGTGTAATTATAGCAATGTACATTGGCTTGATGTTGCTAATTCCTTCTCATCTCGCCAAAGGTTAGCCACCTGTTGCTAGGGCTACGTTGAAATAGGAAGAAGACACAAATTTGATTTCGATTCTGGAATTTCCTCTGTCAATCTTAGCGTGTCGATTATGTTCGATGAATATGCCGGGCTCTGGATAAAGACTTACGTAGTTTTTCGCAATAGGTCTCTCTAGAGTGTTCATGCAAAAACAGAATGGCTATCATGGAGATTCCCCACAGGTGAGTGCTTCGTGGTATGAATGAATGAATGAATGAAAAGTGGGCGGCCGTGACCGTAGCGCACATAGGTCTCCTGTGGTGGACCCGTCGTGCCCCACTGAGTTCTACCAGAGGCCTTAGAAAAGCCAATCAGGCACCCTGGCTTCATCCTTTTGACGTCATCAGGCAAGCAATACAACTTGCCCAGGTGTTTGAACCTCGCGCGCGTGAGTGCTGGGCACTCACCAATGACGTGGTCAGCCGTTTCTTCCTCTTCCATGCACCAGCGGCATTCCGGGTCGTCCGTTATGCCCATGTTGTGGAGATGGCGTCTTAGGTGCCAGTGTCCGGTTAGGAGACCAGTCACTAGCCGTATCTCGCGCAGTAGTTGTTTGATGAGACAGACAGAGAGCCCATCAATATGATCCTTAGTCTCATGCCAGATGCTTCCATCTATCTCCCAAGAAATCGCTCCGCGAGGATACCCTTGAGGGACGTGATAGTCTCACATTTGGCTATGCACAGCGTGGGCTCAAGGCCCATAGGTGACATCGACGATCCCTGTCTGGGGCCTTATTCTGTAAGGAACGAAGCGTTCGATTCGGTAGAATTTTTTCGAATGTGACGTCATTTTAGGTTTGGTAGCGCGAAAACGAGCGAAAACTAAACCGAAAATGACGTCACAATCGAAGAAATTCTACCGAATCGAACGCTTCGTTCCTTACAGAATAAGGCCCCTGGCAAGTGAATCAGCTTCGTCGTTGCCCGCGACTCCCGAGTGACCGAGCACCCAGACGAGACGGACCCGGCAGCCGGCACTCACCATTTTTCCCAGGACTTTTTTGCACTCCATTACAAGCTTAGAGCGCACAGTGTCAGCCATAATGGCTTCGATAGCGGCTCTACTGTCGGAGCAGATTGAAACGACTGCATTCCTGTGGCGCCGGTTTAAAATTTCCCGGTCACACTCCATTACAGCGAAAATTTTAGCCTGGAAGACAGTAGCGTGTTCCCCTAAAGAAAAGGATTTACTAATTATAGGGTACCCTCCGCAAAAACATGCCCCCGACCTGTTATCCATTCTGGAGCCATCCGTGTACCAGATAGCTCCACTATTCAGTACAGTTGGCTTGGAGCCGCCCAGCCATTCAATTCTTTCAGTGATATGGGCCTCCAAGCCTTTGCTATGGCTATGAACATGTCGGTCGCATGATATCGCTACCCATCAGAAGGACAGGACATTTCTCTGCGACCTGAGATCAAATTCTCGCGTGTCCGGTTTCGCCAGTGCGCATTTCGTCAAGAACGTGCAATCTATATATGGGCTGTCCTCATGGCCTCGAACTGAATCACGAGGTCCAGGGGCGGGAGACCTAGGAGGGTCTCCAGGGCCCTCGTTGGGGTCGTACGCATGGACCCCGTTATGCTGAGGCAGGAATGGTATGTTTTGTTGTTTCCTGGCTTTGGAGTTTCCATGTTGTTCCTTTTCTTGTTTTTGCTGTATGATGGAAATTGGAATTAATTTATGAATAGGTCTTTCCACAGTACCTCCATCTGTTATCCTGATCCTCACAGCTTGGTGGGGTGGAAACACTTTGATGATTTTAGCGAGAGGCCATTAGCTAGGATTTATATTTTCCTTGATTAAAGCTAACGGGTCTTAAAAAAAAAACGTATCAAAGATTGCTAGGGTTTTTTAAAAGTATGTCAGCAATATTTTTCTTCAAATTTGTCAGTGAACTTCAATGTCAAAATGTCATGCCAAAAATCATGACCAATAAAGAAACAATTTTATTTTCTACTTTACTATTATAGATCCATAATACCTAGGAAACGAAATACGTTAACACACCTATAACAACCTGATCCATAACGCCCGCTTTTGCGGGCGTTATGATCTATAACGCCCGCTTATAATACCTTAAGATGTTTTTGTTTTTGTTGTTCTATTAATTTGCACTTTACCCTAGGCAGCCACTAAATGTCTGACCGAAAATAATTTTCGGTCTAGCCAGGATTCGAACACGGTCTACCATCAACGTTTCCCATGTAGTCCAGCGCGTTAACCCACAGGACCACCACCGTTGCCTTGCCTTATGAGATGTTTATAGATATATCAATTTATTTCGTTTCTATGTACAGGTCGCAGGTACAGGTACAGGTCACAGGTACAGGTACATGTCAAAATACAAATCAATATTCTGTCACACAAGTTTAACTGATTTTGTTAATAATAAATTGATGAAAAAATATTGGGTTGAGTAGAAAATAAAGCATTGTATGCACCACGGGGATTTCAAGATTATAATGCCCTTCAGGCGAAATATATCCCTCGGGCCATAGGCCCTCGGGCTAGTTTCGCCTTCGGGCATTATAATCTACATAATCCCCTTGGTACATAAATAGCTATTGCGACGTACGTTTTCGTAATCAAAGCACTTTTTGATATGTTTTTTTTTTGAAGACCCGTTATTTCTCTTATCTATAGTGATTTTTGCGACTGTTTCCACTGGTTTCCTTGTTGAAGTTGGTGTAGGTAGGTCGGGTGTCGGTAGTTGCTTGACCAGCCTAAGCGAAATTGACAGGATCTGCATCTTCCTGCAAACATCTACATTCCATGATGATGGTATATGGACGCGTGAGAAGGGATGACAATATTGACGAGGACTTCTAATAAGATCACCGTGTCGCGTAAGTGAGTAGAAAGATTCGCAGTTCTGATCTTTAGCCTGAGTGTTCACCGCTCCAAAAATGTATAGTCCTTCGCAAAGATGCAATGGGGGGGACATTGAAAAATATGAAGTAACATGCAAAATTTAGGTGATTTAGATTGGGATAAAAATTGATTTTGATTGATAGCGACTTGGGCCCCCATGCTAAGAAAACAGAATTATTTTCAATGTCGACAGAGGAAACTCCAAGCCTTTGATCAGTACTAGTAGAGCCGTTTTCAAGAAGATCCAAAATGATGACCTCCAAATATGGTCAAGCATCACCTTCGGCTTGGAACAATATAAAATCAAGGATGATTTCATTTCTGCCCAAGATTTTGTGAGTTGAAGGAAAACTGTGAGTCTGTCAGTCTTGCGGCTGATTCATTTTTTGAATAAAATTTTGGACAACTTCGGGTGGTGTCATCCTTCTGACCACATCGGAAGCAAAATGCATGGCGAGGCGGAAAATGTCTGAAATTATGGTCAGACTATTGGCAGTTCTAACATTTCAGCGTGAAAGTGGTGACTGCGCGAGTACCTTCTCCAAACATTTCCTGTTTTTTTTTTATACTATCAGTAGCACCGGTTTACTAGAGAGTAACAAAAGAGGCGACCCCTCTTTTCCTAGATCACCGACAGCCGACAACTCTTCTTTGTGTAAGTGTTGTTTGTATCTCACTAGCCGCCTTTCCTTAACCTACTCAACCTCTGTGATATTTTCTACGAAGAAGGCAGTCCATCAACCTTCACCACCAAAACTCGAGCATCATGCTAGGATAGCCGATGGAGTGACAATTTATAACACAAGAAGGAAGAGGAATCCTCAAAAAATGAAATGCTGCGACCAAATCTTATCCGTCAAATTAATTCACCGCAGTCATCACCAATATCATTGTTACCTGAAAATTAGGATGCCTCCGACGATATCCAAAAAGCAGCATTCAGTACCAAAAAAAGGACAACAAATGATTGCTGGTACCCTTTGGTCTGAAGAACGTCCCGTGAACCTTTTAGAGAGTGAAGGATAATTCGTGAAATCACATCACCAACTAAAAATTTGCTGTATATTTTGACGAAATAATTAATTTCACTTTATTTTTTATTTTTACAACTTAAATCTGATTATTTAAGAAGTCATTAAGCTTCAGGACGAGACTTGAAATTAAACACAATTAATTAGCAATATTACCCATTATTACAAAGATGCTTCAAATTTCATTAAAATACTATTAATTAAGTCTCTTAGAAGTGAGGGTCGAAAGCAAAGTCTGAAGAATCATTCCTCATCCAGAGATAATTAAAAGAGGGTTAATTAGTGCAGGCCAAGATCAACATTCAAATTCGTAACTGGAAACCTCGATTCCGATTATGGCGAAGAAAAAAACGAGAAACTTAGTTTGGATGCACGAAACAGATAGGTAAAATAAATTAGCTTGAACTATAAGACACAATTTATTATCTTAAAATTTAATTCTATATAGAAGGTCATGAAGGCCCTGCGTTCAGGTCGGAGGCATATAGATGTTGAGCAAATGAATAAATGAAAACATCATGAATCTGAGTGAAGGTAAAGACGTAGGCAAGAAGGCGTTGAATCTTGACAGAGTCAGATCGGGACGATCTGAGTTGAGGGGGAAACAGTGTTATGAAATTGCCTCGAGAGCCCGACCGCATTCTTGAAAATTCTTTGTTTACGTATGGGAGCGCGTCTTTTCTGGGGATTCTATTATAAACGATCCGATGTTTTTCTAGATAGATCCGGAGTCCGATTTAGTAAAAGGTTTAGGGGAGCTTTAATTCGATATTTTTCGTGTACGTTTCTATAAGTGTTAAGTGAATTGGTTTCGTCCACGTGACGTCACTAAATTGACACTGGAGGTAAGACAAACTAACCTCATCCCATTTGTTTATATGGAGTTGAAGTGTCATGCTTTCTTCTTTTGATATTTTTTCGGTGTTTTAGTTATATTTTTGTTTGATTTGCTGTTTAATAGTTTATAAAGGCATTCATTAACGTGCATACTGTATAGTCGGCGGCATTGTGTTTACATCCTACAACGGCACAATACGAGGGTATTTCGACCCTAGTCTACATATACTGTCCTAAGAAGTGAATTATATTTCAATAAAAAACAATTTTTCAAAGGATTAGGAGGGCTAGACGGCGAAATTTCAAAAATACACAAATTTTTAGGTTATGTTACCTACAAATACCACCAATGTGGTCACGTGCCGCACGAAACCCATTTCATAAAGTCAACTAGCGGACCCGGCCACGCGTTGCTGTGGCTCAGTCAGTGATCTTTGCTAAATTTGAAGTATCCGATACTATTTTTAAATGCTTGAATACTCTGGATACTTTTTTTCTCACTTTCCACTATCCTCAGAGTGAATCCGCAAAAATAAGGTCTAGCGAGTAGCGGTAAAATTATAAAATCCTTCAAAATTTACAGAAATCGGTAATTATGCAGCGTGCAGATTTGTAATTCGTACGAAATCCGTGCTACATTTACATAGACTTTGTGACTGTTGTCTGTGGGATTCCCCGCTAGTTATGTCATTCCCAATCCCAATTCTCAAAAATCCCAACACATCCGATACATTTAGTTCAAGTATCCATTCGATAACAATACTTCTAAGTTGCACATCACTACTAAAAATGTTTCAATCGATCTGAAACCCTACGGGATTGAGAAGATTGTTAAGTCATAGTTCAGATATGATTGGTAAGGAGTTTTAGAGAGCTGAAATTGAACACAAACCTAATATACCTAATTATTGATAACATAATTATTTGGTGGTTTGTGTTTTATTTTAACTCTTCAAAACTCATCTTTTGCCAATCACATTCAAATTTTCGCCCAACGTTCTATTCTCAATCCGGTAGGGTTTCAGATCGACTGAAACATTTTTAGCTTATAAGTAGATAATTGTCAAAACTCGACTATATTGAAGAGAACGGTACCCGGATCAGCTAATATCGCTATTAAAAAATAGGGGTTGGTGATAGAATAATGAAAGTTTAGGGTTGTATGTATTTTTTAATGCCACATCATAGAAACATAAAAATAAAAAATGTCCAAGAAATTCTAAAAAAAAAAATTGGTGGACCACCCTTGTCCCGAGGTATAAAAAACAGACTACGACCGATTCTTAGACCTACCGAATATACATATAAAATTTCATAAAAATCGGTCAAGCCGTTTCAGAGGAGTATTGTTACAAACACTGTGACAACAGAATTACATATTATTAGATTAGTTTAATGAAAGTTGTTACTGTCTCTGAAGTGAGTTTAGGTGAACTGTGAACTCGGAATCCATAACAATATCAACATTCCTTTCCAAATAAGATCAGGGTTTTAAAGTCAAAATTTCACTCAGAATCAGTTTATATCGCTTATAAATATACCTTCTGGTTTCGTTACAATTTTTTTAAACAATTCCATTCCATTCCATTTTCTTTTATTTGAGATTAATCTCCTTGTAGAGGTAATGTTCTAATGAAAGGTTTTTGATTCAAAAATTAATTTACCATTGATCGATATTATTTATTCCAGAAGACATTGAACAATCATGTGATAACAAGCCCTTTATGGTTTGAGTTTGGGCATGTGCCACCCTTATTAGATAGGTTTCTGAATTTTCTATTCCTAAAAAAAAAAATATAAAAGTGAAATTAATTGACTCGCTTTATTAACATTCTGTGCAATTAAGTACCTTATCCAGTGTTTTAATACTCTTACTTGTTTGCTCCAATTTCCATTTCTGAGTGAGCAGGCGAGAGTTTTAATTGAAAAGTATTAATCAATTAGGTTGTGCCAATTAACTCAAGTCATTTAAAGCCTATTACCATTAAAGCTGCAGCTTTTGGCCGCGCTTTGTTCTTTTACTTTATTAGGTTGGTTTTTGAAGGGTAGCTAATTTATTTTTTAGGGCTGTGATTCAGAGACGCATTTTGTTCAGTTTACTCGAATAAACAATTTAAACTAAATACCTTCTAATTCAGTATTCTATCCGATACGCCTGTTTTGTTTGGGATCTAAGCAATTTCATGTCAGAGCGAAATTCGATAAGTTGTCAACAAAGATAAACGCTTGCGAGATGAGCGAGGAAACTGTAGTGTTGAGTGGAGTTTAATGTTACTTAAAATACTTAAGGTAAAGTTTAATTTTCGAAAGCGTTCGCCTATAAACAATTTCCATTTGTTTTAGGTGTAAATAGAAACAAATAAAGAAAAATGAATTAGTATTGAATATTTACAGATTTTTCCTTCTTGGTACCTAACACTGAAATTCACTCATTATTATTGTTATTTACTCGTTACAGGGGAAATCGAAAAAGTAGATATAGTAGTGCAAAAAGAAGATACAATTAAAAAATATAGGTAGGTACATAAAAGACAACTTGGATCGTGGGGTAGTTTAGAACGAAGAAAATCGTCGAGAACAAAAGATAGTAAGACAATCTGTCAAAAATATTTTAATTTCCTGTGTAAATTTGATTCTATATTTGAGTCGTAACTGCCAGCGAAAAGATCCGTAGCAACAAAAAATAAGGGATCGAGCCACGCACACAAAGATTAACTACTTGGATATACAACTGGCGAAATTTACGCTAAAGCAAAATTAATTATTTTTGATGCTTTCCTTATCCTATTTTGGAGAAGAAAATTTACTTGACTCAAAGATTCTTTTTGGTAAATGCGATTAGCTTACCCTGTCTTTTAAAGATTTACACGAATCCAATAAGTCTTTGAACAATATTGCTAATGATACATAAAAAAAATTCCCTATGCTGCAGAAAAAATAATGCGCAAAAGAGAATTCGGAAAACGATTGTTCTCAATTTACTATAAAATTTCTATCAAGTATGCAAAATGATTTTCTCATAAAGGTACAGACAAGTCATCAAAAGCAGAATTTCCTTGGGGAACGTTTATTATATTAGGATTAGGAATAGGCACATGAAACGCGGTCCTGCATAATAACTTTCAACAAACATACATATAATATGAAGTTGTGTAATATGTCTAGACACATGCTAACATAATTAGCATTGATGCTGTTTGATATTGAACCAGGAATGGTTCGTGAACCTTTGAGTAGGGTAGGGAAATATTGAAACTTGCTAATTAGGTATAGGGAACGTGGGAAACTTGGGAATACTCGATTATGGGTCTCATTTATAGGAGCAATCATACTATATATCTTTTTCTTCTGAAAAACTATATCAAAATTTCAATACGAAAATCACATTACAATAGTAGCTGCACTCCTAAATAATGACTGCAGGTCCTATGTTTGGATTATGCTGCTCATTCTTTCAAAATTTATAAATAATAACTAGAATTATTGTCTTTGCTTTGGAAATTATTGTAAGCCTTCTTAACAATTACATTAAAGTCGAAATATTTATGTTACCATGCCAAAAAAAGAGCTATGAGATCAGCGCAGACTTACTGGGTGTAAGTTTCTGTGAACATATACCCTAAAATGGTTTTTCGTTTTATAAGGAACTACCTACCGCATACCTTAATGATGGGTAGTTCCCAGAACTGTTGCGGTTTTTTTTTACTATCACCATTCGAATATGGCATATGGTCAGGGCCGGATCTACGAATTTTTCGAGGGGGGGCAAAGATGTGAATTGCCGCCCCCTGCTAAATATTATTTTTTATGTACCTATATTTCAAAAATGAGGTGTTGATTTTCACAATTTATTTACATGTAGCAGTAGCGGCTCGTGGTCTATACTGGAAGGGGTTCACACCTAAAGTGATCCAGTAGTTGAAGCCTAGCGCGTGGGATCCAGAGTTATAGCGCACCGCAGGTGCCTCCAAAGGCAGAAATTATTTTCGGGTGCCACGCCCAAAAACGTATTTCAAGCCTCAAAAAAAATGTATTGGGATATCAAAGATTGATTAAAAGAACTTAATTTCTATAATCGCTCAATATTTGACAAGTCTTTTTATCTGGGGGCTGATAGCGCACAATACATAGCTGTGGTCGGAGCCGGATTCAATGTTGTACTGTTTTACAACCAACAACCTGGGATGCTATCAGCACTAAAAAATTTGTACCAGAAAGTAGACAATAATTGTACTGGATTGGCGACATTGTGTACTAACTACCCGTCAAACTTTGAAATTTCAATACTCTGTTAATTGGGCGTAAATATCACTTGTTTGAATGATAGAAATAACTACATTTTTACATAGGTATTTAGTTATAAATCGACTACCGATTTCCGTGATCGGCTGAATAACCGAATAGCCCCCGATACACACGTCAAGTCACAAAATAAAAAAGTGCGCGTGTGTTCGAAACCATAGGCAATTTTTCGCGAGGATAATCAAGCCTTATCTTATACTCACTGATATAATACATAAACAAAAAACGCTTTTAATGCTGCTTATTTACGATGTCCGAATGTAAACAACTGGGACAGCTGTGAGCGTGCGCAGTAGATACATTGTACTGTGCGTGCGCAAAATATTGTCCATGGAAATGAAGGATACCCAAAATTTAGAACAGTTGTTCGAAAAATAACACACCGCGCAGGCGTTAGGCTGTTCCGTTGCACAACTGTTCGTAGAATATTGACCCCAAATTTTCGCACAAGTTTAGCCAATCAAGCCGTACGATTGTTTATCCATTTATTTTTGAGATCAGTGCTTATACTGGATTATGTGATATGTCAATTGTGTCATACATCCAAGTGTCATACTTCCCTAACTCCCCCACCATTAAATTCTGGGATACCCAAGGATCAAGAACTTCTGTGAGGACAGACGGAAAATCACCTCTTCTACATCTAAAATCGACGAAAAAATTAAGTCACTAGCACAGCCTGAATCGCAAGCATTTCATAGATGTCTGCGGCTGACGTCATCACTATAAGCTGCTGATAGTGACGTCACTCGCAGGCCCAGAATTTGATGGTGAGGGAGTTAGGGGAGTATGACACAATTGACACATCACATAACCCAGCATAATCAGATTAGGCTTGATTATCTTCGCGAAAAATTGCCTCATATTCGAAACGCCAAATCCTAGTATAGAATTCTACTTGTCGTCATCCCAGCCCTGGAACGTGAAACGCAACACCCAACCCACCAGTAAAGAGTAGAGCTCAGAACTCGAGTACGGTATTAAACAGAGCAAACTTTGCCTTGAGTAAGGTTACAGTGGGGTAGTCGGCTGTTCTATCAGAAGATATGTTACAATATTAGATAATGAATTTGAAAAAAATATTCGCTAGATATGTATGTTTTATGAAAAAAAGTAAGGCAGTGTCTTTCAAGGTGTCTTCTCTTTTTGCCGCCCCCTCAAGATGCGAAGGGGGGCACGCGCCTCTGTTCGCCCCCCTAGATCCGGCCCTGCATCTGGTATGCGAAAATACCAAATTTCAAGGAAAATACTTTGCCATTGTTTTTAAAAATAAATAAAATCTATTATTTTCATCTATCGTTTGAAGGGCTGTAACTTCTTCAGGAAGCATCTTAGGGCATATGTTCATAGAAACTTTTTTTTTTTTATTTTCATGAGTAGTATCACCCCTCGAAGTCTAGTACACTATTTTTTACATCCTGTATAGAGTAATGAAGGGCTTAGTTTTTCGATTTTTTTTTGTGTAATCTCTCTAATAGTCGATCAAAGAATTTTTATGCACTTTAGGGATTAAAAGTACCCTTTTAATCCCTGTTTTAAGGGAGTAAATTGGGTTTTCTGTGGGTACCTAATCTGTGTAGGTACTGTAGGTAGTCGATATTTTCCATTAGAATAAATGAAACATTTCTGCATGTAAATCTAAAGTGGATTGTATTCTATTGTATACAGGGTGTCCACTTAGTGCGATATCGGACGATATCTCCTTACAGGGTGATGCAAGAAAAAAAATTAAATTACAAAGTTGTTTGATACTCTAAGGTGCATTAGTTAAAAGTATTTTCGATTATACAGGGTGCTCCGTTTATGGAGTGTGCGACAGAACTTTGTTTTTTTAAATTGAACATCCTGTATGTGATTGCATATTTGGATTTTACGTAAAATTCTAAGCAGATTTCATGTAATATAGCCTATACCTAAGTTCAACTGTTTCGGAAATATTGACAGTTGAAAATTGACTTTTTGCAACTTTGACAGGCTGTAAAACCTAAACGGTTAATTTTAGACGAAAACCGATTTCACATTCCTATCTTAGAATTTCATAAACTAACATTTGACACCATCTTTGAATTTAATCCATGATTAAAAATTCCAGTTAAATTTAATCATCGGTTAAATTCAAAAATGGCATCAAATGATAGTTAATGAAAATCTAAGATAGGAATGTTATATCGGTTTTCCTCTAAAATTAACCGTTAAGGTTTTACAGCCTATCAAAGTTGCAAAAAGTCAATATTCAACTGTCAATATTTCGAAAACAGTTGAACTTAGGTTTAGGGTATATTATACGAAATCTGCTCATTATTTTACGTAGAATCCAAATATGCAATCATATATAGGGTGTTCCATTTAAAATAACAAAGTTCTGTAGCATACCCCATAAACGGAGCACCCTGTAGTTTCGAAAATATTTTTAACTAATGCATATTAGAGTATCAAACAACTTTGTAATTTAATCTTTTTTTCTTGCATCACCCTGTAAGGAGATATCGTCCGATATCGCACTAAGTGGACACCCTGTATATTGCAATCAGAATGAAACATATTATCAAACAAATTGAAAATTTACTGGGTGTTCCATTTAAAAAAAAAGGCTATTTGTGTGTATAACTGTCAAAATATATTAGTCTTTTGTTTGTTGTTCATCCTATCTAAAACTTGGAAAACAACCCTACAGCACAGTTTGTTTTTTTATTTATTACACTTCAAAAATAAAAAAATTATGACAGTTTGAAATGTTAACAAGATAAAATGACCACACTGTACATAAGTTAGTGTATAGTGCAATTTGCATTATGCCTACGACATATACACCTCAGGACTAAAGTGTTTTTTAATCCCTCGACAAATTATAAGCTTTTTGTCTCGGAATTAAAAGTACCACTTTAGTCCCAGGAGTATAATGTACCTAGTAGTGTAATAAGCAAATCTGATGTGAATTTTTTTTGAAGTGAAACTTCTTAGGCGGCGTTCTGATATTTAGACGACAATGGAGAGTGATTTGAAAAACGCGTCACGGGCAAATTTCATTACTCGAGAGAGAGGAAAGATATAATGTAAAGAGACGGAGAAAGACAGCTATTGATTGACACAAACCAAGTATTATAGGCGCAAAGAGGATTGCCTATTATTGACAAGCGCCGATATGCTTTATTTGGCGGGCCGTTTGAATCTCGGTTTTAAATGACTTCCATATTTCAATTATTTCAAAATAAGGCAGTGCTTCAAAACTTCATAAACTAATTTTATTCATTTTATTTTCATATATTTATGTGAGAATCACTTAATGAATAAAATAGTCTATAATCTAGAGATGATATGGCATATCTGACTCATGAGCTGACTGATGGCCGTTTGCACGGGTTCCCCTCAAAATATACTCTTACGTAAGTGTAACCTGAATCTGAGGTGTACCTTAACGATTATTTCGTTTGCAAGGGTTCCCCTTGTCCAAAGTTTACCTAAGTGGTAGGTAAAACCGGCAACGTTCCAAAATATAGGAACATATCATGTTGTTATAGTAACTTTTTTGTCAAAATGTTAAGGTTTTAGCACGATTTTTCTAGGGCTCCGAATTTTTCCCCTAGCGAAAAAGAAATGTTATTTAACACTATTTTTGCCTTTAAAGGGGTAATTGAGAACAAAAAAACAGACTCTTCAACTTGGCGTCAAAAAGATGATGCATGGAAGAAAATAGCATCTCTGTTTAACTCTCAAACGCCAGAAAATCATACCATAACGTAATAATATTCTAAACTCAGACCAACCAAACTATAAACAAACCAAAGACGCCACTACGCTAACTTTCAAAAATGACAAAAAAATGACAAATTAAAATAAAATTAGTTAGGGGTCAGTTTAAGCACAAAAAATCTTCGGTTTATCTTGCTCTCATTTAGGTCTGCCTTAAGTGCCGGTTCAACGACTGTGCAACGGAAAATAATTAGTTAAGGGACACCTAAAGTTAAGCTTCACTCAAAACGTGTTAAGTGGAACCCGTGCAAACGGCCATGAAACACTTTCCAATCTGCTTTTTGAAAATGTCCATTTTTCGAATTTTTCATTCAAATGGCTGTCATATTTAATCAAGTTATTTCTAACTCCCTTGAGGAGTTGTGGAGCATCATACAGTGACACGATTTCTAGGTTGTTTATCTCAAACAAAACCAAAATTTCTGTTTCTGTGTTGTTTTTGATGTAGATTTCCCTGGTCTGTCTCTGTAATTCGCTTATGGCCGATTTATTTTTTGCCGCCTGGTTACACACTGTGGTAACAACTCTTAAACCGGCTGCTTGTGATGCTTTTATCACTTCTTTCACAAACTTACAATTCAAAACAACAAACTTAATATTCAACGACGATGCACTCAAAAAATTAATTCAGATGACAAGATGACATATGCATTTGATGTTAAATGGAGTCCTGTGTTTTGACTAGTTTTTATGTCCACGATTCTATGTCTGTCATTGTCATTTTCTATTCACTAAACAAAGATAGCTAACTCATCGGTGGAGTGACAGATTAGAATAAAAACGAAGCGGACATTGAGAAACGGCGATATGGGCGCACAGCGGTGTAGTCACGAACTATAACAAAAAGTGGAGAGGATGAATCCAGTGAATGTTCTATTTAAGAATTTATAAATCACTTTTCTATGGATGCGCGTCTTCCTTTTGTTATACTATTATCATTGTGTTTTATGATTATTTTCGTTATTTATGCTGTGCGTAGTGATTTTTTTTAAATTATATCCGTGAACCATCATTATGTAGGTATATATGAAAATTATTAAAATATTATCAAAAATGATACCTATTAGAGACGAAGAAAAAGAGCCAATGATTGCCACAAATCAAGGATTATAGGCGCAAAGAGGATTGCCTATTATTGTCAAGCACCGATACTCTTGTAACGTCACTACAGATGCGCGTCTCCCTTTTGTCTCCCCTTCGTCCGACTTATACGCTAAAGTGCCTAAGTCAGGGGGATAGTTTTTGAGAAGTTTCACTTCTACCACATGTACGGCGCTGCACATGATTTTTTTTCTCTTTGCAGACGAATTTGATAAAATTCACCAATCAGAGCACAGAACTGATAGATTCCAAGGCCATAAACGCCCCCTTAAGAAAATGGCTTCGACCGCAATGTTGACTTCATGTCAATTTCTACGAAACTACAGTTAAGTTGCTTGTGAGTCAAGTTTCCAAATAGGACCAGATACAAAAAAAAATGGAACGGAATAGCTAAAAAAATAAATTGAAAATTTTATTTTGAATAGAAATGAAACAAAGAAATAGTTATTTATTATACAAGACGGTAAAAAGATGCTTTACCTGTGAGTGGAAAATGTTGATTCACGAGCGACGAAGGAGCGAGTGGATTAATTCCACCAACAGGTAAAGCTTTTTTACCGTTGTGTGTAATATTCTATTTTATTCTTGAGCCACTTTCTATTTATCACAATTACTAAAATCATAAACTAAAATGTGCTAAATTATGACAAATTGACAAAGTACCTAACAAACTGACACATTTCTGGTGTTGTCAATCATGCATCATATCAGATTTCTGTCAAAAACACTATAATTATTATAAAAGAAGAGAACGAGTGGGTAAAATTGACGTATGAGTAGGTAAAATTGACATATGAGTGGATAAAATTGACAAATGAGTTGGTAAAAATTTTTCGATTCCACTACTTCAAATAAATTACTTCAACAACGAGTTTTGAGTCGATTAAATGATAGTTTACCATTCACGATAGAATAAAAGATGTTTATGAACGAAAACAAAAAACGAAAACTTGCAAAAACTGCTCTAAAGAACAATTAAAGATAATGCTATAATTAGAGGTAAATTTTGAAGAAATATTTAAAGAAGAGACATTGATATGTTTAAGATTTTTTTTTTGTAGTATGAGATAGCAAAAAAAAAGGTGTAACACTGGTCGAAGATAACAAAAGATAATAAAAGAAATAACTAAACTCATTTTATACAAAAAAAATAATAATGCTAATAAAAACCATAGGTAATGACTTCAATGTTCCCGTTGTAAATATTCGAGTACTTAGAATTAACTGCCTTGTTGCAAAAGTTCTCTTTTCGATTATTTGGTTTGAAATTTGTCATTTTTCTAGAGTTACTTGCTGCTCTCTGAAATATTCCTCCGCTTTTGAGCGTTATTAGGTAATGCTTCCGTTCGTTCATATTCATATATCCAGTTTACATTCAAAATCTTTATAATTATATGGTTTTAAGTACACTTTAGCTAGAGCTTCTACCTCCCCCAATTCACCATTTACATAGGGTTCTGATATTTGTATATAGACTTAAAGATACTCATCTCATATTGCAGGGGAGGAGCGCGAATGTGGAGAGCATTTTAAACAAAATATTACTCGTAACGAAGAAGGTCGATTTATTGTTAACTGCTTTCAAAAAGAATGGCTTCAAATAGACTCTATCATGTTGAACGGAAATTAATTAAAAATCAAGAGCGATTCAACAAAAACGTTTATTGATTCTAAGCAGACCTCCAAAGGATAGTCTGACGTGAAAATCCTCAATCAGAAGTATTATACAGTGTCCCCCATAATGTTCGCTACATATGGGGAAATTTTTTATTTGTAGGATATTGAATTTTTTCTTATGTGCGATCGATCCTGCATGTTCGATAACCTAATAGTATATTATGCAATGATCATGTAATGATAGCCATTAATACACGAGCATGTTGTAGGATACGAAACGAGCCGCAGGCGAGTTTCGTATATAACATGCGAGTGTATTAATGGCCATTACATGAGAGTTGCATACACTATTTTTTCTACTGCCATTGATAAAACTTATGATATTTAGATATGTCAACATTATGCTTAACTTTGAATAGAGATTTTATAATTGAGTAATCCATACAGTTGAAGGTTTCGTTTTTTGTTGTAATTCTTCAAAATATACTATCAAAACATTTTCTGAGAAGGACGATGTGTTTTTGGTGTTTCCAATCCATAAATTGTTCATATAATTTTTCGTAAATTTTCTTGGACTTGTCCGGTAGTATATTATTACCTGCATTTATCGCCCTTTCTGTAATTTCTGGAAGTGTTAGTGAAAATTCTTCGTTATCACTCAATATTTCCATAATAATGCCTTATTCCAAACATTAGGTAACTTTTAATAAAATTCAAAGTATTTTTTTTCATAAAATTATTGTTTTTCGCTAAATAACCATGGAAAAGCTATAACCAGAGTCCTGTCAACATTCAAAAAAAAATAAGTCAAAATTTCTTTACTGGTGGCGCCATCTATTGACAATGTATAATAATGAAAAAAGTAAAAATTCTTCCTTATCACTCATTATTTCCATAATAATTATTCTTTGTCCCAAACTTTAGGTAACTTTTAAACAATTCGAAGTCTTTTTTGTAGTTATCAAAATAATTGTTTTACGCAAAATTACCGTTTAAAATGTTTAATATCTCAATTGGTGGTGCCATCTATCCACATTGTATAATATTAAAAATCTGTATTATAATGAAAATCTGTATCATAATGAAGTTCATTATGATACAGATTTTAATCGTTTAATAGCGTATTATGAATTGTCAGTAGAAAAAAAGTACATTTTGACATTGGTCTCGTGATTACCGTTGTGGCGGCAAATTCGAAAATTTATAGCGTTTTCTGTTGGTAAAACTCGTGCTGCACTCATGCAAAAATTATGTTCCGTTGGCAGTTCCCGAGCAGGTTTTTATGTTCTATTGGAACACCAGGGCAATCAATTATTGCCCTCGTGCAACTTTTCCAGCACGAGGTCAGAGAGCTCGTGCCAATATCAGTGCAAAACAAGAATGGCGTAAAGTGCCGAAAAGTCTGTGTATAAACAAAACCAAAAAATTATAGATATCGATATTGATAAAATTCTATATTTTTTATCTTCGTCGAGCGACAGTGATGAAAAAGAAAAATGATTATATACAATGTTTGCTAGGGATAATGAGATACCAAAGATTCAAAATTTTATTGAAATTGACATAAAAATTAATTTCAACAAAGGTATCAATGGAATTATTGCTGCACATCTCGGGAGACAGCATAATTATTTACTTTACACACAGGAAAAACTTCCGTTTTCAACTTTTTCATACACACAAACGTTTTTAATTTTTATTCCATAAAAAATATCTGTTATTTATTTTTAGTTTAGGTTAGGGATCAGTGATCGTTAAATAATAAATTTGAAAAGAAAGACAAAACCCGCCAAATTCATGTTCTTTTGGGATTGCACTAAACGTGAACTGATTCAGTGTTTAGTGCAGAACTAGGGCAGCACGAGTTTTACCAACAGAAAACGCTATTAGTTATGGAAACGCGAAAAGTGGGGTTATATGTCAAAATTTCGAAAAAAGTTATTTGGAAAAAGTGATTAGAACGATGTTATAGGGCTGTCTGCGGAATTTGGAGGAAAAATAACCAAAAACAAGAAATTACTTGTTTTTAGCCATGGATCTCTTATCAAATATTATAATACAATTTTTATTATTTAAATAGTCCAAGTACCTCAATATTTAATGTGTATTGGTAAAACAAACTTAAATTCTTCATTGGAATGATTCCTAGAGAATTAAATACAAATATTCGACTATAAAGCAGATGAAACTTTTCTGTGACAATGCCCTGTATCTTGACAGTTTCTGAGATTTCCAATAACTTAATGTTGATACAACAATTGAAATGATTCGTTATTGAGATTTTTTATTAAATATTTCAATACAGTTCCAAAACACCTTACTTAACTGTCCAGATACAGGCTACAGAAAAGTTTAATGTGCTAATCAATAATTTTTATATAATTCTCTAGGAATGATTCCAATGAAGAATTTTTAAGTTTGTTTCTCCAATACACATTAAATATTGAGGGACTTGGACTATTTATTTCAATAATAAAAACTGTATAATATTAGTTGATAAGAGATCCATGTCGAAAAACAAGAAGTTTCCTGTTTTTTGTTGTTTTCCTCCAAATTTTGCAGACAGGCCTAGAACATCGTTCTAATCGCTTTTTTCAAATAACTTTTTCCGAAATTTTGTCATCTAACCTCACTTTTTGCGTTTACATTACAGTGATCACGTGACCAATGTCAAAATGTACTTTTAGGTTATCGGACATGCAGGATCGATCGCATATAAGAAAAAATTCCTTATCCTACAAATAAAAAATTTCCCCATATTATGTAGCGAACATTTTGGGGGACACTGTACATACATATACAGTGTGCGCCATAAAGTTGGGTACATATGGGAAAATTCTTAATTATTCCTTTTTTCAAAAAACTTTTTTTGGGAATCGTTAGGGCATGTTCGATAACTAAAAAATCGGTTATGACACATGTCATGTTATTTTTCTGATGACCAGAAAATGTGCAAAAAGGGACATGGGTACAGTTATAGCGACACGACCGGACGGTATTTTCTAATTTATGCCCTTCAAGTGTGTATTTTGCAAAACAATCGATTCGTTTGAAATCAAACTTTATTCATTAGATGTTAGTTGAATTAAGCTATTTTTGAAATAAAATTAATATTTTCGATTTTCCATTTAATGGTATGGGTAAAATAAGTACCTAGTTTTATTTTTTTTTTCTCTGATTTGCCTCAAAATGGGCAAGTAGAGTTCTTTTTGGATTCTAAACAAATTTTTCTTATACATTTTTTTGATATTTTGCCAAATTTACGCTTTTTTCGACATCAATATCAACTTTTTTCAAAATACTCGCCAAACCGATAATCGCATGATATGTGTCATAATCGATGTTTTGGTTATCGAACATGCCCTAACAATCCCCAAAAATTTTTTTTGAAAAAAGGAATAATTAAGAATTTTCCCATATGTACCCAACTTTATGGCGCACACTGTATATACGCCTTAAAAACCTTGACCTAGGGTACCAAGCCAGCAGCCTTTTTAGCTGCTCATTGTTACCAAATTGCTTTGGAAATGCATGTGATGTTATTAATAAGGATATTATGGATGACGTGCTGACAGGCGCGGAAAATATGGACGTGTTAATTAAAATTAGGAAAAACCTCTCTTACCTTTTATGTCAATATAAAGGACCCCGCACATTTCTTATGGAAAAGTGATCTATGTGGAATTTTGCTGAATTTTTGATATTGTGTATAGGGAGTCGTCCTTAACAAAAGTGATCATTGCGCTAATGTTCAATGCCCAACAGTTTTCAAGATATCATTTAAAAACTTTTTTATTAATACTCTTCAGTATGACGTCACTCACAGCAACGAAAATTATTACTATCCTTTCCACTTTTGACTTTGACTTTACTCTTCTCTTTTTAAAATTAAGAAAAAAAAAAGATAGCGATAGCGATTAGTGACAAATAGGTAGGTATGTAAACAACACCTAGCTCCTGCCGCAATCGTCAACTTCATGTCATGATGTCTGTCATATAGCGATTTCATTTGTACCTGTTGTTTTTTTCTATTTCCTAAATGTTAAAAGGAGAAGAGTATAAGTATAGGTAGTCAAAGTCAAAAGTGAAAAGGATAGTTTTAATTTTCGGTGCTGTGAGCATACTGGTGACGTCATACTGAAGAGTATCAAATTAAAAAAGTTTTTAATCGATATCTTGAAAACTGTTGGGTATTGAACATTAGCGCAATGATCACTTTTGTTAAGGACGACTCCCTATACACAATATCAAAAATTCAGCAAAATTCCACATAGATCACTTTTCTATAAGAAATGTGCGGGGTCTTTTGAAATTCGAAAGGTTCAGTCGAATGATAAAACCTTACTACAGTATAATATAGTATAAGTCAATCAGCCAATTCTGAATATATGTCACATCACAGACGATTCCTCTACCAAAATGTTAGGGAGTTAATTGGATTCCTTCCTTCTAAGACGTGTTCCAACATAACGGTCAAAAATTCTTCGTTGAAGAAAAGAACGTTACAAAAAGAAGAATATTATTATTCGTAGCAAAGGTTTTTGATCCGTATGCCTTTTAGAACCCATATTAATTGGTTACAAATTTTTAATTCAAATCTTATGGCAATTAAAAATAGCCTGAGATGATCCAGTTCCTAGCGAAATATACAGGGTGTCCGTTTTAAGTGATACCACTATTGCTATCTCCGAAACGGTAAAAGATACGAGGTCGGTTAAATTAGAAAAAAGTTGCCTTTTTTGATGCCCATTCAAGATTCGTTTACAGTGTTGCCAAATTCCTTCTAGTTTAGGAAATACAGGGTGATTTCTAAGAAACGCCTAAAACTATTTCATCAATTATTTTGAAAACTATTGATTTTCGGGAAACAATTTAAATTTGAAAGTTTTATAACTTTTGTCGCTTTACAACATGGTATCTTCAAATTTCAAATTTGACGTTTTGTGATCCAGCTACCATCATCAACTTCATTTTTTCAGATACGGACCTGGATTTTTAATGTCATTTTTAGAAAGCGCACTTTAATCTTTTTTCAACGATATACCTCTTAAGTATGATTGGCCGACGTTTCTGCTCGAAAAAGTGATCATCAGTGATTTTTACCAAAATTTTACCTTGATTAGGCCCTAGAATTCGTCATTTATAACAAAGACGGTCTAACAAGTACTATTTCCCTTTATTATTTAGAACAAAATTAACAAAATAATTTTGAATGAACACTTAAAAATATCTAATTGTGAACAATAATTAAAATAATTACTTAAAAACTAATTACGTATATACATATTATTGTAATTTCACAAATTCAGGTTGGCATCAGTGATATGGAATATAAATAAATTTCATCGAAGAATGCCTTGAAAAAAATTAAATTGACAGCTGTGCAACATGTCAAACATTTCTTTATTATTTATTCATTTTATAATAATTGTTAAATGAATAAGAGTACAGTGATTTTCATTATGGAGTTTACGAAAATACCAGAGACATTAGAAGAATTCAAAGAGAGGATAAGGGCTACATGTGCTAGAATAAATAATATTTATGTAAACGTTGTTTCACCAGGGTTCATACTTTTGACATAATTTGCCTCTTTAGAAGAAGAGAATAGAAATTGAAAGAAATCAGTGACGTCAAAAACGTTCGTCGGTTCTTAAACCAGAAGTCATTCATAATTTGTCAAAAAAATTGAATGCGATAATATGAATAATTAATCTACGACAACCCTTTTTTTTTCAAGTTTCAAGGTCAAGTATGAACCATGGTGAAACGATCTGTATTTGTATACCAAGGCCGCGAAATGCCTTGGTTGCTTGCGGCCGAGGCAAGATAGTCTCGAGAATGCTGCAAAGTTTCGCGGTCATGGTATACACACCACGTAAGGTGTGACGGCCGCGAAATTGAATTTCGCGGACGGTTGCATGAAAAACAATACATATTAAATAATATTCAAAAAAAAATTGTGAAAAATTGCAGATGATGCTTAAGGAATAATGGACTTCAATTTGAGTACATATTTACAATAATAATTAGTTTCTAAGTCATTATTTTCGATATTGTTCATAATTAGATAATTCTAAGTGTTCTAAATAAAAGGAAAAGAGTACTTGTTAGACCGCCTTTGTTACAAATAACGAATTGCAGGGCCGAATTAGGGTAAAATTTTGGTAAAAATCACTGATGATCACCTTTAAAAGCAGAAACGTCGGCCAATCATACTTAAGAGGTATATCGTTAGAAAGGGAATAAAGGGAGCTTTCTAAAAATGACATAAAAATTCCAGGTCCGTATTTAAAAAAATGAAGTTGATGATGTTAGCTCGATCACGAAACGTCGGATTTGAAATTTGAAGATGCCATGTTGTAAAGCGATAAAAATTATAAAACTTTCAAATTTAAATTGTGTCCCGAAAATCAATAGTTTTCAAAATAATTGATGAAATAGTTTTAGGCGTTTCTCAGAAATCACCCTGTATTTCCTAAACTAAAAGGAATTCGGCAACACTGTAAACGAGTCTTGAATGGGCATCAAAAATGGCAACTTGTTTCTAATTTAACCGACCTCGTATCTCTTACCGTTTCCGAGATAGCACTAGTGGTATCACTTAAAACGGACACCCTGTATAACCAGTGACTTTCAAGATCAATTGTCAAACGTCCAGCTTATTCAAATTCGAGGACACGTGCTTATCAAAGGTCCCATCCATATAGAAATACGAGCTTTTTCTAATGCAAGTGAAGGAGCTTATGCTTCTCCAGTCTATCTTCGGTCATCGACAAACATGGTAAGGTGGAGTAGTGTCATCTGTGTACCAAATCTTAAGTGGCGCCTATATATATATATATATATATATATATATATATATATATATATATATATATATATATATATATATATATATATATATCAAGGCAGTCACCTTACCACGACTCGAGTTATACGGTGCTGTGTTGTCAGCCACATTACTTGGTAAGTGCGTAAAGGCTTTAGATATCAATTTCGACAATATTTATTTATGGACTGATTCGACGATAGTTTTATCATGGATTTCTGGACAACCTCGGATGTGAAAAACCTTTATATCAAATCGACTCGCAGAAATCCAGCCTCTGTCTAAAGTCAATGACTGGAATTGCATATCTACCTCGAATAATCCAGCCGATATTATTTCACGTGGTGCTGCTCTATCCGATCTTATTCAGTTTGAACTATGGGTGACATGGACCCAGTGGCGTATTTACCATAAGGCCATGTGGGCCATGGCCCGGGGCGGTAGGGTTGCGAGGGGCGGCGCTTAGGAATGCCTATCATCCTTACTGAAGCCGATTTGACAAATTCTGTTATTGAATTGGAGTAAAACACACAGTATATCGTCACTCTTTATTTTATAAAAATATATATATCAGTTGAAAGGGGGTGGTTGAACATGTTTCGGATCTATCATAGATCCATCATCATCAGCATAATTTCTACAAGACATAAAATATGGAAGCGGAGCTGAGGGAGAGTAAGGATGTATATCAAAAAACTTACCAAATGATAGAGGGTAATATGGCAAGATAGGATATACCTAAGCATTAATGGTTATATAAAAGTGTTCATGCTATATTCAACATAAGGTTGCTCATGCCGTATTCAACATAAAACAAAGTTACAAAACTGAATGAGAGGAAGCTTATGAGCCCGATTTCAAAAAATGTGTAAAAGTTGAACTCACCAAAATATGAAGATCGAAAAACAATTATTACTGCATAGCCACACAAACAAAAAATATGCCTATAGGAGGCGGAATTGTGGACGTGTGAATAACATCCTTATGTTGAATCCTTGAATACAGCATGAACACTTTTATATTATATAACTATTAATGCTTAGGCATATCGTATGTAGCTATATTCCCCTCTACCATTTGGTAAGTTTTTTGATATATACATTCTTACTCTCCCTAACTCCCATATTTTATGTCTTGTAGAATTTATGCTTATGATGGATCTATTATAGATCCGAAGCATTTTCAACCCTCTTTTCAACTGATATACACGTCTGGCAAGTAAACATCTTACATGCCAATTTTAATGCGATAGAATGAAATGTTTAGAAAAAGTCTAAGGTTAAATAGAGAACGAAAACGATTTCCCCTGTTCCACCTCCAGCAAAAAGCGCTGGGCATGCTAGAAGAGGAACAGGGGAAATCGTTTTCGTTCTCTATTCAACCTTAGACTTTCCCTAGACATTTCATTCTATCGCATTAAAATTGGCATGCAAGATGTTTACTTGCCAGGAGTGTATATATTTTTTATAAAATAGAGTGAAGATAGACTGCGTGTTTACTCCAGTTCGTTAATTATTCTCTTCATCGTGACACATGGACTACTATTTCAAAATCTGTTAATTATGATGATGTCATTGAAGAATTTGTAGTAGTGTGCAGCGCAAAAAATGTGAATATTCAATAAATGGTGTTTCTTCTTTTGTATAGCCTTTTTTCAATTTAATCTTTTTTCGTGAAATCATAGGGCGGCAGACCTTATAGGCCCAGGGCGCCAAATTTTTAAATACGCCACTGCATGGACCTAGCTTTCTTATAAAGCCTACATCCTTATGGCCAAAAGATATACATTATTCTCGAAATCCTGATAAGATTCCCGAATTTAAAACCTCACCTATAGCGACATTTGAAATATTCGAGCCTATTGAGACATTTGAGTTATTTGGAAGGTTCTTTGATTAAAACTAACTAATGCTTACGTGTCACAGCGTATTGCTTTACGTTTATATATAATCTGTAGAATTTTGAAAATCGTACCTAATACCAAGTCATAATCATCTTCAGAAATAAATGACAGTACTTTCAGTACATTCAAACCACGCGCAACCATCAATCAGACGGTAAATACAGTCCGCTCGAAGATTATCTCCATTTTCAAATGAAATTGTTATACTTCGTGAAGGAGGTAGGAAGGACCATAGCAATCTTTCACATAATCAGTCCGACTATTTTGCTTCCTTTTCTAAAACTGTTAATTTTTAATGAGCATGAACGTTCTTTACACGCTGGCTCTCAGACAAAACTTCTGGATAATAAACGGAAAACGAATAGTTAAGTCAGTTCCAATGACATTTAAACTCTTGTCAAATAAATTGGCACTTGATAACAGCACGCTCCTCAATTTGGCGGTCTTTATAGACCCTGAGATGGGAACTGTTTATTGGAGTCATTTTTTTTTATCTGACATTTTGATGGCTGAATTTGGCTAGTTAGCTGATGAGAATATATGTGGTTTTAATGGCTGCTCCTTGTTTGAAATATCCACAGAATTTTCCGCAGAAAACTCGATTTCGACCTGTGATTAAGAAATAGTGAAAATGTTGGATTTAATTTGGCTTTGTTTTGTTATTCGGACATCTAAAGATTGAAGAAGGAAACAAGTCTTCTGGTAATATTGACCTCACTGGTGAGATCCAAACTAGAGTATGCTAGTCCTGTAGTCCTATATGGAAACCCACAATGTATTTATATTCAGATATGCTTGAAAGAATTCAAAGAAGGTTTTTAAGCTATTTTTATCTTCAGAAGCATGGATTTCACTCCGGTTATCCTCACCGTATCACATACGAGTGTCAGCTTGACGAGTTCAATTACTGTGAAATGTCTATTGGATCCTGTTTCTGTATTTTGTGCTGTCTAAATAAATCTCTTTTTATTATAAATTCTGTAATATTGTCAACAAAGGCAAATCTGAGTGGGATATAATTGGGGTAATAATTAATAAATATGAATTAGGTTTAGTGCAGTGACGGTTTCGATAATGACTCACGTTGTTCGGTGTTACCATATGGAGGACCTGAAACGTCAGCACAAGTCACAATAGGCAGGTTTTACTTCCTAATATTGTAAAATAAGCATTTATAGGTATGGTATAAGCGCTGTTTTAAGAAATAGTTGTCCGACTCAATACCTTCCATTAACGATAGGTACTTATAACATAAGAGCGCTTATTCACAGCGCATATCCATAAGTTTATTTGGTCGACTTTGATAAGGACGCAGTGTCCTACTTTTTTTTATAAAATATAAATATCTATGTGCATGCAGAGAAATAAATACAGATAAATTCGAGAATCAATTAACAATCGCCTTCTGTTGTACAACAGTACAACATTAGATCCGGCATATATAATAGCTGTATTGAGCGCTACGAGCGCGCCCAGATGAAATTACTCGTCAAATATTTAGCGATCGAAGAAATTAACTTTTTTCAATTCAATCTTTAATGTACCAATAAATATATTTTTTTGAGGCCTAAAATGCGTTTTTGGGCGTGGCACCCGAAAAAAAAAACTCTAGCGGAACCTGCGGTGGGCTTCAACTACTGGATCCTATTTTATGTATGAGCCCCATCTAGTATAGACCAGAAGCCGCCACTGGTACATAAATGAATTGTAAAATCTAACACCTGATTTTTTAATAAATACTTGAGAAATAATATTCAACAGGGGGCACAAGGGCAGCAATTTACCTATTTGCCCGTTTCGAAAAATTCGTAGATCCGGACCTGCAGTAAAGTAATAAAGCAGTTGACAATGTTAACTCAATTATATTGTATGAGCTTCGCTCCTATAAATAAGCAATACAGGCAGAGCCAGAGCAAAATCTTGAAATTTCCATACCAAGCGAATAATGCAAATCGCAATAATCTATTTTGCTATGCCATTGTATTCGATGTAACGTCAGAATTAGTCTGAATAGTTTTATATGTAGTTGAAATAGCGTGCATTATAAATTTGATAAACCACTGGAAAAATAGGAAACATTTTAAATATTTGCTTATTCATTATATGCACGGCACTGTAGCGCGAATTAATGCATTAATGCGTTGTGTTAAGTCGTCTCTACTATGACGTGACATTACCAGAGCAAAAATCGAACGCACGTTCTGAAATTAAGGGCGCTTTCTTTTATTCAGCAATTGATCCATCTGCGGCCAGCATTATGAGATAGATATTCCTATTTTCTATGAGCTGGACAAAGATAGGCGGATTACTGATGGATTCACCGCAGAATAAAAGAAAGCGCCCTAACTTCCAGTGAGAATTTTCGATTTATGATTCCAATCTACAATATCTCACGCCAAAACCAGTTCAAAAAGTGAAGATTGAGGAAAGGGTTATTTTGAGAAAATACGCCACCCACTGATGTGCCAAACTAAAACTTCTCTCATTCTCAAATGAATTTAAAGTTTCTCGTGTTGTTGATTGGTCCACCCTCGGGTCCACCGTTCTATTTTTAGGTCGTTCATTCATACGTTCGACATACGTCTCCCCTAGCCTCTTTCTTTCCATGTTTCGGGCTAGTTGTTACTACCTCTTGCTGCCCTATCCTTCACATCTCGCATCCAGCGTCTTAACGGTCTCGTGATACAGTTTTTGACAATCGACATTTCTCGGAAATCGATTCCATGACATTTAAGTCAATTTTTCTCTATCTGGTCTGGAAGTATGTTTTTCATGTTAAAACACTCCAAATTGCAGCACCCTGTACACATGATATTAGCCGGGGAACCTATGGTCAGTTTTCGCCTGCCGTGGCACTTTCAATGATTAAAGGATGCGGTTTTTATTGTTCAGTGGAAGTATGTTGTTCAAAGGATTTTCAGCTATTTTTCAAGGTAAATTGGTAGCTATTTTCTTGTAGATTGTAGATTGTTATGGTGGGGTGTTTAGGTTATGGACCTCTCCGCACTGCGACCTGCTTAGATCTATTGTGCTTCCCCTTATATCTAAAATAGTAGGTTCCTAGATTAAGGCTTTTGGCAAAGCCGATAATGCTGGCCGATAATTGGCATCCCTCACATCCGCAGCCCTTAAATATAACCTCCTGATGGATGAGTCTTCTGCGGCACAATGCCTCACAATTGCTAAGTATGTGTTCCGCAGACTCACAGTTCTCCACAGAAGTGGTATAGGTCTGATTCTATTTTGCTAATTTTTTTCAGGTGGTAACCCAGAGGCCGGTCACCTGTAAGGAGGCTCGTTAGCAGCCTTAAATCCGCTTTTCTAAGGTCAATCAGTTCCTTTGCCTTTATTGACTGAGGCGAGATGAGTTTTTTCGCCTGCCTCAGTCTAGGGACTTTATTCTCGAAACAGGGGAGCAGCGTTCTCATGAGAACGAAGGTGCTGTTTTCGTCGTCCGTATTCATATTTTCATAGCACTGACAATGATAGAGCAATCATTCTCGTGAGAACGCAGTTCCTCGTTTTAGAGAATAATGTCCCTGGAAGCGTGTTCCAGCGGGAGGCTTGTTGAGCCTTTATCCAATTTTGAACTTCCCCTATTATATGGCTTTTCGTTATGCCAAAGAAAGGTTCTGGTCCAAGGAATGGTGTTGCAGCTCCTTGTCTTGCAAGTTGGTCCGCAGTTTCATTCCTCTCGATTCTTTAGTGCTCTGGTACCTATGACAGGGTGACCCTGTTGCGAGACGCCAGCTGCTTTAACTAATTTTCTTAGTTTGTCTCCAAGAAATTAAGGCTTCTTGCGAAGGAAGCTTTTTTCTTGGGGGATAGTTGGCACACTTCTTGGAGTGTTAGCAATACCTCCTCGAGGTACTCGAGCCTTTTCCAGAGTCGCGCAAAGTAAATGTTCTGTGTCTGTCTTCCGCCTTTTCTATTGCCTTTAGGTGATATTTCACTGGGCAGTGTCTGAAATGACTGGTGAGCAGTCCGACCACCAATCTGATATCTCTGTTCATATATAGATAGGAGTTGTTCTGCACTCTTTTGTGATATGGTGATGACTCTTTTCGCCTGTCTTCTTCTGGAGTTCGTCTTCAGTATGTAGACAATTGGTCTTTCACCCATTTATTTAGTTCGTTTGTTACGTAGCAATCAATCAATCAAAATATAGTTTTATTGTCGGAAAATAAATTTCATTGACAAAGCATGATCCAGTAGCGGCTCGTCACAGTAGGCAAGGTAGGCGCCGCCTGCCCTTAAATATTAGTGTAATTTTCAATCATTTTGAGTCACAAAGTCACAACAAAATAATGAAAATCTTAATTTAATATTATAATTTTGAATATATAAATTCCTTCATTGACTTAAATAAGCCTAAAATACAAAAACGAGCCGTGTACCAGTGTAGCGAAAAATATTACAAGCTCGGTTTCCTTTTTCAACAGTCGCCTTTAGCTCGCCCTATGCTACCGTGTGTAATAACCAGCTCGAAGCGCGGCGCGCGGCTTGGAAATTTTCTATGCGATTTAAATGGCATGGGTAGGCGATGGACGCTAGCGCCTGTACACATGTTCTCACGCGATATCTGCGCATTATGGCGACTGCTAAGAAAAGCTGCATAGGAGATGAGATGTTTTAATAATATCTTTTTTCGAAAGAAAGCAGTTGCTAACTTACAACATTTTATTGATTTTGATTGGTCAGTTCTCCAGATATCGAATCATTTTGCTTTCCTGAAATTTCTGATGACTGATATTGATATTTAGCAAGCCCGCTAATTAGGCCTGATTTGTTTTTAGTACTTCAGTGTTTCGAGTGAATTATACTGATAATGGAAAACATTTTTGGCCCTAAACATGACATAATATGTTCTTTGCTGGAAATGCCGTTTTCTCAGTTCAAAGACGACGATCGACGTGAAATTGTAGTTATTGGACGACCTAAGCCGATTCTAAATATTTTAAAAATTAACAAAATGGAGGGACAAAGGTTTTCGCGATCTCTAAATATATTGTCTTGGTTCTTCAATAGTCTTATTTAGTATGTACTGATGAACGCCAAGCGAAAAACTCTTGATAATGATATCGCAAATAGGTAATCAAAATTTCCACTGTTGGGCTACACGTCCAATGAAATTTATGACATTTAATAATTGCCGTGTCATGTGAAATTTCACAAGCTTGAAGCATAGGCTTTTGAAGTTAATAGTTGTGGGCGTGGTACCCGAAAAAAATGTCTCGCCTTCAGCGGAACCCGCGGCGAGCTTTTTCAAATTTACATTGTATTCTAATTCTGGCACCTTCTGACATGTTCGCCCCCTCTGCAACCCAAATAGTTCCTTCACGAGCCGCCACTGGCATGATCTTGAGTAACGTGCAATTAATATAAAATTATCGGGTTATAAAAAAAGGAAGATACAACCAATAACATAACAAATAAACATGAATGTCAAAGCATAATCCTAAGCAACACAGGTAAAATTACTACATTAAACTATAGAGTCATATAGAAGGTACAGCCTATACAGAATAAACATAAAGGTTGCGGTCAGAACAAAACAATGAAACAAACAAAATTAAAAATTTTCATTGAAAAATTCGTTAATATGATAGTAGGCTTTTCCATATAGAAAAAAAACCACCTACCTGCCTTAAGTTACCAGGCAGGTGAATGAAAATTTGCCTACTTTTATGAATAAGTGAATTTTGCGTCAATGCAGTCTTGAGTCTTGGGTATAGGGAGCTGAATTTTTAGTTGTTGTCTAGTTGGATAAGTTCTTGGTTATCTAATGCCCGTATTACATCTGTGTATTTTTCCGTGTATTTATTCATATAGTTCAGGGTGCCAACATTATTTTGTTTTTTATAATGCTGATTTAAAATGTGTTTTTTTTTTTAAGATAAAAGTCAAAATGACATTATGTTGGCAATACAATGTAAAATTGTCAATGAATTCAAATTTTTCATGTAGAAAAGTCTTGTGTTGCCAACATACTTACTAAATTTTTGACTTGGGGAATTATCTTTAAAAGAAAAACCAACTTTATGTTGCGTTTGAAGTTTTTCAGTTGTCACCCTGAACTACATACACGGAAAAATACACAGATGTAATACGGGCATAACTCATCATAATGTTTTTCTCCAAACGTCAAAAAACCGTCACTTTGTTAACCCCTGTCAAGATGTCAGAAATTTAATTTCTATGGTGCTAGGCAAATTCAGCAGGTCGAGGTGGTAGAATAGTTATTTGTTTTACTAGGCAGAAAATTACAAGATTTAATGCCGCGGCTGGTGTTTCATAGCCGAGGCATAGCCGAGGCTAGGAAACCAGCCAAGGCATTAAATCTGCTTTTCTGCCATGTGAAACATATAATTTTTTCTCCAAATGTTCAAATTCACACATGGACATCTTTTTTATATTTATTTCATTCATTATTATTATCCAAATAATTAAATTATTTTGACAATTGTCATTGTCACCATCAATTTCAAATACTAAATTGAGAGAAATTATTACCTGGAACATTGTGACACTGTCACTTTTAATGCCTAGGCAGTAAAAGTCCACTTTTACTGCCTAGGCAGTAAAAATACAACTTTTGATCCTGTCAAGTCTCATTAAAAGGCCGCTTTTACTGTCATTTGAAGAAAAATTTAATTTCTATGCTGCTTGGCAACCCCAGCGGCAGCAAAAGTACTTTTAGTGCCGCTCGTACTTTTACTGCTGCTCAACCATTCACTTGCCTCGAGCTTACCCCATTCGTTTGGAGAAAAAATAGCGTGTTGCATACGGAGTAGAAGCACTTTTTTGTGCTTCAGCAGTATTGCAAGCCTCACTACGTTCGGCTCGCAAACCTACCGCTTCAGCACAAAAAAGTAAAGCTTCTACTCCTAATACAACAATATACTATTTTTCTGCATAAAGCAAGCAGTTTCCATGATGAATATACAGCACACTGAGTATTTTATGTTTCAACAATAGTGGCTTGCAATGCTCCCAATACTCAACCTTACACAAATAACGCACTGCTCTCTTTTAAATGACAAAAACAGAATCGAACAATTTATTGGAACAGTTACCCCAAAATGCAATGCCATACCAGGGGCCCAATTCTCCAGTTACGACTAAAAATCTCGCAATCGACAAATCACGCATCTGAATGTCGAACGCGAATCCTAAACTCTCTTCTCGGTCGGTATGCGAATTTAGATGACGCATTCGACAATTGTCGAATGTTTAAACATGGCAACATCTAATTTTATAGTATCCCTGCGTTTTTATTCTCATCAAATTTTACCGATGGATCCATCATTCTATGGCCGTCATTGTCATTTTCCATTCACTAAACAAAGATAGCTTACTCATCAGTGAAGTCACCGATGAGAATAAAAACGAGGGGTATTTGGCACGTTTTTGACAACTGTAAAGTGTCACATTTTTTGATCTTTCAAAATAAAAGTGGATTTTTTCTTGAAAAAATATAAGTTGTAGGTCCTATTTTGTGCGATAAATATTACGATTCGTGGTAAAGAAGTGGAGAATAGAAGAATATATGAAGGTCTTTAAAAAGTGAACATGCTTACATTAGTTTTATTCCTTTCACACCTAGGAGGAGCTCCGAAAGAGCTCCAGGGCGTTACGCGCTTATTCCTTTCGAAAAGTGTTTGTTGCACCACGCATCTGTTCCTTCCAAATCGGGGCCAACTAACAACGGAGCGAGTAGCTTGGGTGTTCCAAACTCTGGAAAGGAATACAACAATTGGCTTCAATAGAAATTAAAGAAGCTCTAGTACTATCCTTTATATAGGGTCGCACTAACTCAATTAAGCCCCATGTTAATCCTTTAGTTAATCGACAGTTTTTCACAGAAAGGCACTGATACATAAAATTGAACGCGTTTCTATACTCATAGAATCTCCTAGGAAATCTATTATTTTCTACTGGAATCGTAAGATTTTCAATAGCCGCTAAAAACTTGATTTCTTCGTAATCAGCCATTTTTATGACAAAAATAAATAAAATTGACGATTCGTGATCTCATCCCGCGTGGTCTTACCCACTCGTAATTATGTCGATCAGAAAAAGGCGAAGGTGACATTCGAGAATTGGGTTATGCCAAAAGGTATCGAGATATGCGATTCTCGTCCGCGACATTGGAAAATCGTAATTCGAGAATTGGGCCCCTGGTATGTAATTCAACCAACGAGAAATAAACCAACTTAGCAGTATTTAAACCAAGTTATTTTGACGCTATTCTTACAGCATAGCAACCACTTGCCAATCATTTGTTCAAATTTGTAACGTGTTCATTTAACTTAAGTTGAGTATCCACATATGAATACCAAGAAATTTACAGCTTGTCTTGTTTTCAATTGTGTGTGTGTCTAATATTATATCATCAAAAAAAATTTTTAATGTCAATATGTTGGTTTTCTTAGAGTTGAACCAAAGCAAGTTACAGTCACACCAGCTCTTTACAAGATTTAGGTCTTCAGAAATAATCTTTTTCAATTCTTCAATATTTTGTCCTTTCCAGGACAGAGTAGTGTCATCAGCGAATGATGTTATTTTAGCCCTAATGGGAAGGTGATTAATGTCATTTAAATAAAGTAAAAACCATATTGATCCCAACACAGATCCTTTTGGAACACCATTGGTCACAGCTAAGTTTGATGACTGAGTATCACCAATCTTAACAAATTGTTCTTTTCCTGAGAAACCATGAGTATGAGATTCCGCCAAAGCCATAGATTTCTAGCTTTTTAAGCATTATTTTATGATTTACGCAATCAAAGGCTTCAGAGAAATCACAAGCTCTTCATTAAGGCGCAGTCTGGTGTTTCAGCACCTTATTTGTGTGGCTGACTGCTTCCTCGTTACTAGTAGTGACCTGGCACCCACATCAAGGTTACCAGGTTACGCACCGTTAGTAGTTTCAAGGTCTGATTGCATTCTCTCTCAGACTAGCTTTGATACGCATTTGCAGGCCTTCAAAGCCTTTAGAGCCGCTTCTCTGTCTGATAGTATCAAGACGTGTTGTGATTTGATGCTTTAGCTTGGACACTCTTGTGCACAAATATTGATAGTAAGCAATTCAGCTTGGAATATGGTTGAATATTTGCTCAATGGCTGAGATAGCTTGAAGCTTCTTAAATGCCCAATCCAGCTGGAATAATCTATTAGTGCAATGGATTTCTTTTTTTCACTCAGGTGAAGTGGAGGTATGTCAGCGTCTCTAAGGCTGCCGTAGAGCAACTCAACATTGCCCGTGTTATTCCTAGACAGATTAGCCTTCGTACCTTCTTTAGTTTCATCTGAGCGGTGACCTACTCAGTTGTTGGCCACCATACCGATGAGTTATGAATATGTGACCATAGGCTTTAATACTGTCTGGTAGATCTAGTATTCCACTCTAGGTTTAAGCTCCCATATCTTGCCAGAGCTAAAATGCTTTTGCTAAGGCTTGGAAATAGTTCCTCATCTTTGCTCTAGTCTTTATTATTGTTTGTCAGTTTGCGTTTGGTTTATAACAAAATTAATCACTTACTACAGATTCAAAAAAAAATCGATATTTTTCTCTCTGGTTGAATGAAAAGGATAGAAAAGGAAAAAAATATATTGAGATTTTAGTATAACATACTCGGGTTCATTCAGCAAGATTGAACGGTGTGAATTTTTATTATGTCTTCTTTTAACAAATCTTCTAAAAAACGAAATGAAAAACAAATAGGACCTACGTTGTGGAAACTTACAGAATTTTACTTACTTGACATGCGCCCGACATAGCAAATATTAGGGAAATTTAGGATAGGTGGTGATAGGTATGTAAAATAAAGGAAAAATTTGTGGAACGTCTACATCATTATTAAAGTGAATCGTACCGTTCTCGACCTGGAACTAAGGAGGGGAAAGAGCACGGCAGAGAAACCCTCGATCTAACATTCCTCAAAAATCAAAATATACTGTGTCATTTTAATGATTAATTGTGAGTCAATAAAAGTTTAAATTAGGTACCGCCCTTTGTCCTTGTACTAAAATTTTAATTCCACACACCACATTCAATCAACACTACCTATATTCAATACTGAAGAGTTTTTTGGTAAGTTAGACAGTGTGCCAGCAGATACTGAGGTCCCATACGGGATGCTACTCTGCTATTATTGTCATTTTGAGCCAATATCTCTTTGCTTTGTTTGTTAGGATATTCGCTCGGCAGGGTAGGAAAATGTTAGTAGATACAACAAGGCCCTTATGCACGTTCTGAATACCCAAATTAAAATCCCAGCACAAAAGACAGCACATAATTTATTTGGTTTTGATTTACTTTTTTCTCTGCGTTGTTGACAGTATGAAACGATTTTTGTTAAAACCTACCTGACCAATGCACATAAAATAAAAATTGTTATAAACAAACAAAAAAACATAAAAATGAAAAAAATAATACTTGTATAAATTGAACTCTCAAAAACAAAATAACATTTATTCAACTGACCTGTAATCGCTCCTTATGACACACAAACTAATCACAAATTGAATTGAACAACCAGTGTAATACAAAATAAAAATTGACTAATGAACAATGGAGTACACGCTCAAGCTTGTTCCCTCTGGTCTAGTCCCTCATTCTTTTCTATCTCTCCTTTCGGTCCCGTTCCTAGTGGAGAGCCTTCGTTCAACCCTAAACTTCACAGCGCAGATATGGTTGCAACATTTACCATTTTTTCTATAGTAGACGTTTTTTAAAAAGTTAAGATTGAAAGAAATAATATTTTAAATAGGTGGTCTTCCTCAAGATAAATGCGGTTTGTCGGTTTCTATCCCAGCCCTATTTATTTGACAATTTCAATTGATGAGAAGAAACAAGAGATATGCCAGCCGATTATATTTCAGCTTTATCTTTTTAATGCCTTCTTAGACAAAGATATTACACATGACTTGTGCTATTGTTTGTAATGAATTCTAACCAATGATTCTAACCTACACCCGAGTGCTGTCCTATACCGGCTTTTGTGTTTCTGTAAATAAATAAAATGAAAACTCATTGTATCATATTATCATTTAAATAATTAGATACGATTATGGTGATTTTTGTAGGTACATATTAATTTATAAATTGATACTTAGCTATATATTATTATGTATTGCATTTGTAATGTATATTGTATAAACCTGAAACCTGAAACCGTTATCAATTTCAATAAACTTTCAATAGTAGATTATACCACAAGTCAATAATGATAGTTATTATTCCTGGGGAAATGATAGACATTATTGCGAGTAGTATACTCTACTTTATTTACAACAAATTAATTTATTTCAGATTTTCAATGAACAAATTTCATCCATCTCAATACAAATCCACAACCACTACGCGTTTGACACTGACACTTTTGAGGAATAATGACCATTAATCCCTCTACTCGTCATTACTCCCTGGGGGAATAACATATGGCATTATACTGCCAAAATCACAAGTATAATACTTACATTATACATAAGTCGTAAATAAACAAAATTAAATTGTATATACCTACCTATGTTGTTATTTTTTTGTTTATAGTTACATGTTTCTTTTGAATGCATCAGATTTAAAATTCTAATAATGTGAAGTACCTATTTTAATTAGTCCACTGAGGAAAACCACCTATTTAAAATATTATTTATTTGAATCTTAAATTTAAAAAAAAAGAAAAACGTTTACTGAATAAAAGTAAATGTCGCAACCATGTAATGCGCAATGCAGTTTAGGGGTGACCGCGTTCGAGCCACAAGGAACGGTACTGCGAACGGGAGACAGAAGATATGAGCGACTAGACTAGAGAAGAGGGTCGGTGGTCTTTTAGACGCTTGTCTACGATTTTTCATTATTCAATTTTTATTTTTATTTTGTATTAAACTGATTGTTTAATCCAATTTGTGATCAGTTTGTGTTTCAAGGAGCATTCACAGGTCAGTTGAATAATTTTTATTTTGTTTTTGAGAGTTCAATTATTTATACAAGTACCTATCATATTTTTGGTTGTTTATAATTTTTTTTATAGCATGTGCATTGTTCATGTATTTAACAAAAATCGTTCCATGCTGTAAACAACACAGATGAAGAGTAAATTAAAACCTAGAAAAATTATGTGCTGTCTTTTTGTGCTAAGATTTTTATTTTTGGATTTAGAGCGTGCATTAGGGCCTTGTTGAATTCACTAACATGTTCCTACCCTGACGAGCGAATATCCTAGCAAACAAATTGAAATAATCAATCTAGAGATATTGGCTCAAAAACAACTATAGCTGAGTAGCAGCTTCCCGTATGGGACCTCAGTACCTGCTGGTAAAACTAGGTAACTAAAAAAAAAAATCTTCAGTATTGAATATAGGTAGTGTTGATTTAATGTGATGTGTGTGGATTTAAAATTTTAGCACAAGGACAAAGACGGTACGTAATTTAGGCTATAATTGACTTAAATTATTGAATTAATAGGCTTATTCGGGTTTGGAAAAAGGACGGTTCTAGAACGGTTCAAAACAATCGCACAGTTCATCAATCAACAAAATGACAACGACTAGGCTATCACAAATTTCAATAATAAACTGTGCGATGCTTTTGGACCATTCTAGAATCGTACTTTTTCCAAACCCGAATAGGCCCTATGACTCACAATTATTATTAAAATGACACAGTATGTTTCGATTTTTGAGGAATGTTAGATCGAGGGTTTCTCTGCCGTGCTGTTTCCCCTCATTAGTTCCAGGTCGAGAACGGTACGATTTACTATAATAATAAAAAAGACGTTTCACAAATTTTTCGTTTCTTTTACATATCACAACTTCCCTTAAATTTCCCAAATATTTGGTATGTGGGGCGCATGTCCAGTAAGTAAAATTCAGTAAATTTCCACAACGTAGGTTCTATTTATTCTTCATTTCGTTTTTCAGAAGATTTGTTGTTTAGAAGGTAATAAAAAATTCACACCGTTCAATCTTGCTGAACGAACCCGGGTACGTTATACTACACCACCGCCCACAGTACCCTCAGGGCCAAGCAAGAGGGGTAAATTTAAAATTGGTACATTTGTGGTTGGGACAAAATTATGAGATGCCCCACTAAAAACCGAAATTCAGGTAAATGGGTTTTTGGAAATGGCACAATTTCAGTTATTTGAACCCCAGCTATATATTTCATAAATAAAATAAAATTACACTTTGTTCACATTTCAAAAATGAGGTTAAATTTATAGAGATGAGATGATCGATGGGTTATCGAATCCTCATCGATTTATCACTTTGAGAACACAACGCGTAGGGAAATTTCGTGAAATCAACAACCGCATGGCAACACTGGAAGAAAGCAGCCACTAGAAAATCTAGGCGCGTGACGTCACCAACCCAGAAATTTTGAATTTCAAATAAAAATTTAAGGCCTTTCCCGGTACCAAAAAAATCGGAAAAAATATTTCTGGGCTTTATTTTGATTACCCTTCCAGATAGGCAAATAAAAAAAAATCGTGGGAAAGACCCATTCATAAAATGCTGAAACACAAAGGACATATTATGTCGATGGCCGCGACAGGATGATGATTCAATAGGTTTTTCATGATTTTATAACAGCGTCCTTAGCATGAACTACATGAACAGGAAACGCTTCCCGTCTATTCCGGAAAAAAAGATATAGTTGGTATTTGGTACTAAAAATGTCCCGAATTATTTCAGCAAAAAATAGTTAGATAAGGAATGTAATGAAATTATAAAAATATCTATTCAAATAAATGGTGCGATTATCATATTTCACGTGTGCGCACAAATTTATTGATGCTTGTTGTCAGCATATTTTTCCTCAGAGTTAACTAAATCGGCCGCGAAGCCTTCTGGGCAAGCTCCTCATCCGATGTCCTGACAAAAACCATCAGATAATATTGGGGATAGAAAACACCTTTGACAGTGATCTAGGAAAAGTTGGTCAGGATTTTCTCCATCCCTTTATTTTCCACAGCTCACGCTATATTTGACTCGAAGTTAATCTATAGAATGTTCTAAAATATAGGTTTATCCGGAATCCGGACAAAGGAAAATACGTCTGCTATAGAAATTTAAAAAAAAAAATCCGACAGAAATGTTTCAAAAGCCATTTTATTACCGCAAAAGGAAATGATATAGGTACTCACAAAAAAATTAAAATTCGCCATCCTTTAATTTGGGTTAAAACCATGTTAAATCTGATTGAAAAAAAGTAATTAAGTTCGACATGGAACATGAAAGCCCAACTAAGTATTTTAGTAAAATCAAATTTGGGTATTTGTGATTGCGGATTTTTTTTGCGTATTTTTCGGAAATTTTTTATTACTAACATTACTCAATATTCTGCTGAATAATATTATATAAATATAATATAAACAATTATCATCTTCCATATTTGTGCAAAATAAAATTGTAACTATCGGTTTTTAAAGGGGATTTTTAAAAGGTGGCCAGAATCATAGGGGTTATACAAATCTTTCAATTGCCATAGCAATCGTTGTGAGGCGTAGCAATTGTTGTGTCATAACAACGACCAACATTGACGCCATTTCTCTGGCCTATATTCTATGCCCATAATTTGTTTAAAATTAAGTTGCGTATCGATTACCCGCGGCAAACTGTCGAACATTGGCTCGCGCGGCAGCCGCGCTTAATGGATACTACTTGCCGCGCGAGCCAACCCGTGCTCGAACATTCCGCGGTGCGAGCCAATTTCTGTCGGCTTTTGGAGAGCGGCAAAGGAAATGCTCGCACCAAGTTGAGACGCAAGTGTCGTTATTCGAGTTGGATGGCGCGGCAAAATGACGATTTGCACGGCTTATTTTAAACAAATTATGGGCATAGAATATAGGCCAGAGAAATGGCGTCAATGTTGGTCGTTGTTATGACACAACAATTGCTACGCCTCACAACGATTGCTATGGCAATTGAAAGATTTGTATAACACCTATGATTCTGGCCACCTTCCAAAAATCCCCTTTAAAAACCGACAGTTACAATTTTATTTTGCGCAAATATGGAAGGTGATAATTGTTTCTAATAAAAAATATTGAATAAAAATCGATGTAATGAACAGCATCAACAAAAAAACTAATGAAAAAAATGAGAAAACGGAATAAGTTCTTAGTATTTTTGACATGGGCGCTCACAAGACAATCTTGAATAAGTTAAAAAGAAAAGCACACAACAGCGACACATGGATATAATGATATTAGTATCTACCTAAATAATATAACATTGTAAGACAGAAAATCAATCGACTGGATTAATCAGTTTATAGTTTATCATACTTTAGGAATCCTTTTCCAACCATTTACCTTTTTTGATGTATTGATTATTGATTGTTTGTCTATTTTATTTCTGGTTCTAGAGCAACTTCCAATCTGACCTCCATACCTGTTTTTTATTCAATTTCATTGCTTAACATTGTTAATGCTGAATTCCTGAAATGAAATGAATTATGAAATATTCACAAGCAGTCTCAACTTTTGTCTCTGTTTTCACTTCATCATATACATATCGCATTCTGTCCATAAAAATTAATTTGTTCGTAGTTAGATAATAATCTATTTTTCAACCTCCTCATGGAAAGGAACGTCACTCAGATTTTTTTGAAGGACTTTGTTGACGACGACATCATCCACGTGAAACTCTCTGTTTTGGAGTTTCTGAGAATACTTTTTCCAAGGAAACCTGGAACGTTCAGAAGCTGAATGTCATCTCCAATTTTTAGGAGATTTAGACGGGCTCTTTTGCTTTGAGTGGCTGCTAAATGTTCCAATTTGATTGATTAACAAAACATTGCCTAGTGCTGTTCAATATTGTTAGAATATTCAAATATTTTCTCATTCAATAGAAGCTGGGAGTTGACTTTGGTGTATTCTTCCTTTAAGTAACTCAATATTTAAACTGTTTTCTGGTAATCTTTTTATTTCCATAGCTTTGGTGATACTTGTAGAACCACCTCATCAGATTGCAAAATTCAGTGGTCAGGCCAGCAGTCATCAGCATGGAATATATTTCGGGATACTTTCACATCAGGCTTGTAGCAGCCTGTGGTACGCTTACCTGATTTCAACTCCTGGGCCCTGCGCCGAGGGCTGCTATCCCGACTCTTGAGCGGCGTTGCCAGCTAAAGTACTGTATGCCACATCCTCCCTTTTTACCAAGTGAGTGTCTTTTTAACTTAGCACTCGAGTCGAATTCAACGCGACTAGCCTCAAGCCATTGTTTGTCCTATTTACACTGGGTATAATAATGTTATGGATAAAACTACACACTAATTCACTATATACACTGTACAATGTTCATTCTCACTTTTGGTGTAACTAATCTTCACCACACATTCCATTGCAGGTGCAACGATGAGCCGGCTTGACTAGTCATCCTGCCCTGGGCTATATTGACCTTCCTTCTCCATTGATTTCGAAAAGAGAAAAGAAGACAGCAAGTGCCATATAGATAAAAATAAAGATCTCTATCCGTTACATAGTCCCAGTCCTGATCTGGTGGTTTATCTCTGGTGAGTGGAGTTATAGACATCGGTCTTCTCCTCGGAGCCTGGCTCAGATATTATGGAGTGGTTGGAGTCGTTGTCACTTTCAGAGCTATTGCCTTCAATTTCTGCTCCATCGTCACCCTCTGATTCTGAGCTTGACTCATCATTGCAACTTTCGGGAAGTTCCTAATTGGACATCTTTAGTCGAGTATCTATACCTTGCTCTAGTCTTATCATCGCTTCTGAGGTTACTTCTATAACTTGGCTTCTGTTTCGCCTGATGACGTTATTTTCTGCGACGATAATGTATGTTCTAGGTTCAGATCCAACATCCATTACCTACTTTCCCACACATTTTCATATCGGGTATCCCAACTTTATCGTTATTTTTCAAGGTAGAATTTGATCTTGCTCTTTGTCGCTTATTAAAATTCAATGTTTGAACTTCTTTTTCGTTGCTTTTGACTTCCTTGACGTCGTTTATGTAGTTCCACTTAAGGATAAATCTGTTTTTGTTAGCTGGAATTGAATTCCTAGGTTTTCTTCCCATGATCAGTTCTGCTGGTAAAAATCCACCCTCCAGTTTTGCTGTTTTATAAAAACAGTCCGATGTTTGGGTCTTCGCATTTTAGAATTATATTCTTGGCGATTTTTACACTCGACTCAGCCTGCCCATTCGATTGAGGATACCTAGGACTGCTTGTGATGTGACTGAATCCATATGTGGATAGAAAAACAAGGCCCATTATCTGATCTAATGGTCTCTGGTATTCCCCATCCTGACAACATGGGTTTCAGTTTCGTTATGACATCTACAGCAGTTTCTGAATTTAAGTTGGCAACCTCTATAAATCTTGAGAAATAATCGGCTGCCACCAGATAATGTTTGTTGTTGGCCACGAATAACCATTTTGTATATAATTCATTATTCTTTTGGTTTGGACATCATTCTCCTGACATTCCACATTCCAAGATACTTTTTACGCGCATGTCCTTGATAGGCAGGCATTGATTCACGAATATGACTTGCAAAATCTTCCACTTTTCTATGAATTCGTTGAGGAATAAAATATTTGCTCCATATGACTAAATTTTAGTGAAGCTCTAGATATTACGTCAGGCATTATTAAGGTTCCTAAAGTTCATGGGTTGTCTGGTAATGGGTAACGCATCTGGAGTGCCTTATGGAGATATGCATTATGTTGAGGCATACAGATGGTCATAAAAGTTATCAGGCAACCTCGTTTTAAACAACCTTGACGCATTATCATGTTTCTGCCATGAATATACTGTACATCATAGAAAATCGCATCAATCTCGTTCGAAATATTTGGATTCTAACTGATACATCAGCTTCCTAAAAGTTCCACTAGGGGTTCGTGGTCAATGAGGAGCATAAATATTTGACCAAGAAGGTATTGGGCGAACTTTTCGCAGGACAAGTCAAAGACAATGTTTCTCACTCTATCTGCACATATCGTTTCTCTTTGCTGAAGCTGACAGATTTCCAGACATCTTTATCCATTTGTTCCAGGACTGCTCCCAATCCATATAAACTGGCGTCCGCTATGACTCTTTTTGGACGTCCTGGAGCAAAATGTGCTAAAATTGGAGCTGTCGTAACAGCTTTTTTTATTCTTTCAAATGCTCGTTGTTGCGACTCTGCCCACATAAATTCGTTATTCTTTCTTAACAGTTTTCTTATGGGGTCGGACATTTCCGCTAATCCTGGAAGGAATTTAGTGTTAACCTGTATGCAGCCCATCAGTCTTCTAACTCAGCTTATATCGTCGGGGGGTTGCACATCTGAAACGGCTCGAATTTTCTCTTCATCGATTTCAATTCCTGAATCTGAAACGCTATGGCCTAGAAATGTCACTTTTTCTTGCCAAATTCGCATTTGTTTCTATTTAGTTTTACATTTTGTTTTTGGAAACGTGCTACGGCTTGCAAACGAGAGTCGTGTTCATGCTTTTTTTTACCAAATACCAATGTGTCATCTGCTACATTGACTACTTCCTTTAGTCCTTCCAAAATCCGGACATTTGTCTTTGAAACCATTCTGTTGCCGAAGTGATTCCCATCGGCAATCATTTAAATACATAGCGACCAAATGGCGTTATAAATGTTGTTATCATTTAGTGGAATGTGATAGAATCCAGATGTGACGTCTAGCTTGCGAAGATACTGAGATCCTGCCTCAATTTGGGACAATGCTTCTTCAACATCCGGTTAATTCCGGTAATATTAATCTTTCTCGTTCCACATTTTTATTGAGAACTGTATAGTCTTCGCATGTTCTGACAGTGCCATCCTTTTTGGGCACCACCACTATTTGTGCACACCATGGGGTTGTCTCTTTAACCTTGTAGATTATTGATCGGCTTTCTAAGATGTTCAAATGTTCTTTTGTAGCTTCTCGCAAATGGATAGGAAATTTACGTGACGTAGAAATTGCAAACCGCTTCGTTCCCTCTTTCAAAGCAATGTGATACGTTTCTCCTACATCTCCGATGCGTTCGAATAGGGTTGGAAACTCCTTACTGATAGCATTCATGTCAGAGATCGCATTTGTCCAAGCCAACATCATAGAACAGTAAATTTGGTAACACATAAAAATTATAAAAACATCAAACGCTCAGGTAGAAACAAGTATACATTACAATCACAATTCAAAGTTATAACTTAATAACTAGTGTTTTTACCTTTTCCTAATTCCCTAAATTGTGACCCTACCAACATTTATTTTTTTGCATATGATCTGACCTGACTTTTAAATATTTATTGTATTCTTACAGCTGTATGCAACATCCTCTTTTAACTTAAAAGCGCTTTTTAAAACTGGTCACTTTTAAAATTGTGTATTCTAAGCCACACAAATTTTTATGAAGGAAAATTACCTGCGCTCCACGAATCATGCCAAGACCTCAAATGCATCATCAGGTAAGGCTCGGAGTATTTCACAAGATATTTCATTATCACCACATGACTTTTTATTTTTAATGTCACCAAGAGCCTCATAGATTTCACGCTTCAAAACAGGGGTAAAGCAAAAGGAATTTGGAACAGATAAGTTTGATAAATAGTCCAGAGGATCCCCTGTATTAGGCATGCTGTCAGTTAAACTACGAGCTATATTACAATAGAATGAATTCAATGTATTGGGATCAATATTAATTTCCTGGCCATTGCATTGTTTGGATCGATTACATACCTCACCAATAATAGTTCAGGACTCTTTTTGCTTATTTTTAGCTTTCAATAATCTGTTGCCGTAGTGAAGTTCCTTAGCTGCTTTCACTAGTCGACGATAAATATTACGATATCTATTGCATTAAGATATAAAATTGTCATAACCGGGAAAAAACTTTTTGACATTATTGAGTCAGCGCAAGTTTCCCCTTAAACCTTGTGTAAGCCAAGGTTTTTTTTTTAGTAGAGGTTCTGGAGACTGCCCAATACCCAACCAGTTAACATCGCGACATTGTTGACGAAATTCAAGGAAATTCCTATTACTGAATATTCTTCCCCTTCGCCGTTGATTCCTGCTTCTGATTTTGAAGTCATTAAAAATAGTAAGAACTGCCTCATGATCAGAGAGACCCGCACCGACAACTAAACAAGATTTAACATCACAATTTGAATACACATAATCAATAATACTTGACGATCCATTGCAAATACGCGTGGATGAAGTAGCATGCATCATTAGACCATGAGATTCAAAAATATTGTCAAGCAAAACTGTGATAATGCTCTCCTGATCATTAAAATTTACATTGAAGTCGCCAGCAACTATAACCTTGGAGGAAGCTACAGCGCCTCTTCCTAGTAAATTTTTATGCAAATTATTTGTAATATAAACACGGCCTAGGTAACATTGATTTTGCCACTCAATGAACGGTTCAAAGGTGCCTAAAACCTCGATATTATTTCCAGAGGCAGATAGGATTTTATGTGAATCGACAAGTTTGATATTTTTCAAGTTTGACAAACTGTCGCTTTTTATTACGGTCACATCTGCTTCAGTGTCAATTTTGACTTTTACTGGAATTCCATCCATGGAAATCAAGGTATGCCATGGACCAGCACTCCTACCAGCTTTTACCAAGCCCAGAAAAGCGAATTCGTCATCGCTCAGGGGGGGAGTAGGAGCAGAGTCCTGAGCAATTACAAAATTTATTCTTCGCCGCTCCTGATCGCGTCTGAAGCCTCTTCCACTTCTTGAACTGCTACACTTCACCGCCCAATGTCCTGTTTCTCCGCACCTGTTGCATTCATCCTTTCTTGCAGGACAATCAACGAAAGTGTGCCTTAGAGTTCTTCCAGATTTTCGGCAATCTTTTATCTCTGTGTTTGCTTTTGGGTTTTTCTCATAATTTGTGTTGCCCTTACTGAATGATTTTGGGCGCGCCCCCCTCTGAATGTAGTCAACTTCCAGCTTTTCTTCGACAATTGAATTGGAAGTAGGTAGGGAGATTCGCTCTCAGTGTTGCTTGTTGCTTGTGCAATGTTTCGGCCAATCTGGCACGCTTTACCACATCTTCCAGTGTGTATCTGGGAGTGCTTGTAGCTGTACTGATAATTTATTATCCGCTAACCCTACTATTATTCTTAATTTAATCATTTCTTGCTCTAAATTGTCGCATTTACAATTTTGGGCCATAGAGGTGAGATCTGTAATTGCAAAAATTTCACCCTCTCGTATACAAGATTTTTCTTTTGAATAAAATAACTGTCAAATTAGGATATTACAGTGTTGAAATCTGCTTGTTGTGTTTGTGTTGAATGAAATGATTTTAAGATTTTCTCAGCTTCTGTGCGTAACAAACTGATCATAAAGTCAACTTGCTGTTCTGATAAATGATTACTAAGGACTGTTCTTTCGTATCTATTAAATGAATTTTTCCAGTCTTCCCAGTCCTCGACTTGAAAAGAAAAGTGAGATGGAGGGGGAATTGTGGCCTGATGCATAATCGCCGGTGCCGAAGCTGTAATTCAGTAATTGCGGCTGCTGCAATCTCAATAACCTATTTATTAAGTCTTGTTGCTGATTAAATTCGTCCGCACTCAATATAATAGCATTTTCCTGTTCACTAGCCATGATTGAAAAATGTGAAGAGAAGACAAAATCAACAAAACAATTCAAAAAGTCTACTTTCTTTAAAAAAAAAAATATATCTTACAGTCTACCGATGTTGTAGTGGATCTGGCAACATCGAAGCTACCGTCCCGTCGCATTCACCCGAAACACAAACACCTGGATGGGTTCTGCGTTTTGCAGATTTGGGCAGGCCACTAAGGTCTTCACCGTTTTCACACTAAAAATCCGCACTATACCCAGTGGGCGCACTTCACTAAAATGGCTAGAGTCACAGCCTCCTACATTTAACAAGCCATGAAGTTAAAAAGGCAACACCGCAATCTTACCGCCAAGTGGTGCTGGTGGTGTTTGTTTTTATAAAAATATTATATTTTTTATTTTAATAATATGAATCACGAAAAATGCATAATTTATTGTACTAAAGGGCCAAAAACAGTAATTCAATGAATAACATAACTATTTGTGTAAATAAGAACAGTAAATAATTGATTTAAATGAATATATTTCTAGAGTCTAAAGTGTTATAGGCCTATGTTTCAGTATGTCTTTTGAAAAATCTAACTTTTTCTTTCTTCGGGATTTTTTCGGAAGGCAGGTCCATTCAAATACTTGAGCTGATTTTCGAAAATAAGAGGTACCTACTTTTAAGAGTTGGACGTTTCAGTTTGAACCCTCGAACTACGCCTTTATCCTTGTTTGTTTCAAATCTAATTATTTCGGTTTCTTCAAAATGTTTACAACACACCACAGAATTTTTCGCTATTGTATAATCTCGGGTATAATTATCTTGGTGTATTGCTTTCATCCACATTTTTTGCAATTCAGAATTTTTTTGGAAATGAAAATGTTTGCATTTCTTCAGTTTTTAAGGAACTCCTAATAGTTCGATTTGCACCCAGGAACACAGAGTAGTTTCATGGCATCTGGAACAAGTTTAAATATCTTAGGTAATATATCGAGACATATGCTCTTGCAGACAAATAATAATATTGTTTTTATTGTTTTATCTCACATTACCTTCATTTTTGCTCCTGTACCCATTTGCTTAAAAATTGCAATCAAAGCACAAAGGAACAGGTATCAACTAAATATGGGCAATATATTGGTGTGTTTCTATCCACTTTTTCGTCAATAATGCCCATAAAAATACTAAATTGCAACAATACACAATGAAAGCAATACACAGAAACACATAACCCAATAACAAAAAAGCACCATACGCGACGTTGCCGTCATTTCCAACTTCATGGCTTGTTAAGTATAGGAGGCAGTGCTAGAGTCCATAGGTCGCTAATCGAATGAAAATGTACCTACTACTTTTACCGGTACTTTTCGCCAGAAACACGAAAAAAATAACCGCTGTCACAATGTAGCAGCCTGTGGTATGCTTACCTTATATCAACTCCTGGGCCCTGCGCCGAGGGCTGCTATCCCGACTCTCGAGCGGCGTTGCCGGCTCAAGTACTCTATGCCACAAGGTTGGTCCTTGGAGCGCACAATAACCTAGTCGATCAAATGCCAGTGAAATAATAGGTCTTGGCTGCTGGTACCTTATTTCCAGCCTATTCTTTCGACGAAAGAGAGTATTTGCGATGACGAGATCCTGCTCGTAGAATTTGGTCTGTAGAAGAATTTCGTTTGAGTTCAATGGTGCTTGTCTAGAGGGCGAAGTCTTTGCCGACTTCTATCTGGTTGTACAACACTTTTTTGTGATCATCAAAATATTGACGCAGTTTCTATTATCAAAATGTTGTTTATGAGCTTGAGACGGAGAGTCATGAGTCTTTCGCTTATCCCAAAGGGAAATTTATTGGGATGATGGATGAGTTTTTTCTCTATCGTTTCAGAACTTATTTTTTCTACGAGCGTGCGCAAAATAGGTACTTTGCACACGCAGTTGGGAGGGCAAAATTTAATTTTGCGCACTAGTACGGACAAGAGTTAATTTTGCGCACTAGTGCTGACAACATTCAATTTTGACAAATTACCAGTAAAAAAATTCATTTACCCCTAGAGGTCTGTTTCCACAGAAATTACAAACCAATCGGAGCGTTTTTAATTGGTCCAAATCGCCATCACTCGGTGTCAAACAAATTTAATTTATCAGTTTTTCTTTGGCCATTATTTTAACTTCATTGTGAGCCTGAGCCTAGATACTCGCAAGAAAAATGGAAAATATTGAAGCACAAGAGAACGAAAAAATACCAGAACATATTTTAGATAGAGCCGCCAGTTCCTGCAATGCAATATCCTAAAGGTCGTCACAAAAATCTTTCAATATCGTTTACAATAATCAAATGAAATATTTATTTTTTTGTTGTCTCTGAGTGTTCTGTTTTGATTTTTTTTTAAAATTATCATCCCATTTTTTATTTTTATACTTCTTCTCGCTCGTAGAAAAAATACTGTTCCTGACTCTTGCGCAAAGTGTCTTGTTCGCACTCGGCTGCTGCCCGAACTCCGCTCCGCGTCGTTCGGTCAACTGCAGCCAGCGTGCGAACAAGACTTACTTTGCGCACTTGTTAGGAAATATACTATTCTATTTTTCCTTCCTACAAGAAAGTGTAGCTGTTTTTGTGTTTTGTTGCCCTCCCCCAGCATTTTGTTGTTTCACTCAATGCAGCGATATCAATATATCTATTTTGCTCAAAAAAAGGGTTGCCAGTGTCCATGAGCGCTTGGACATTCCAGATCCGGCAGGGTAGTTTTTGTATGATCTCTATAATTCCACAGCCTATGGTGTACCTTCTGGTCACGGTAACCCAGTCACGGAGTGGTTAAGCTTACTATGTTGGGACGTCGTTATTAATTATCTTCCGACTCCCTTTGTAGACTGAGTAGAGTAGATCCTGAGTAGCGCTGCTCAGTCGCAGCTGTATAGCACACCATTTGGTTTACAGCTTTCCTTGCGCTAAACGGCGATCACACACCTGCAGCCTAAGTGTTGGTTTGTCTGTAATAAGTCCCAGATTACAAAGGTCTGCTACTGCTTTGGCTCGTTGAATTGATGTGTCTGATCTCCTTTAAAAGACGGATATTCTTCAAGTTAATTCTACGCGAGACTGTTGCACTACAATAATCACACGTTCCATGACAGCTCCACAATCTTGTCCCAGTGGCATATTACGAGTGGAGATGCTAAAGCTGTTGTGGCTCTACGAGCCTCTGGCACATATTAGGGATTGCGTAGATGCCGAAAATAGATGAATACCCTATATGAATTTTATTGTTTTCTATTTTTTTTTTTTCCGAAGAATGTAAGTATGCAAATAACTAGTTATGTAGCTGACATACCATTTAGTTCAAGCATATATCCTTAAATAAACATGATTGCAAATTGAATTAGGATATCCAGACTATTGTGAAATAAATGTACTGAAGGCAATCGTTTCTTTATATTTGCATAAAATAGGAAAGGGTAACGTATTCCAGACATCCAATTTAACGGAAAAAAATGGTTGGTTATATACAATAGTTATTTGTATAGAAAGGCGGCGTCGAAATGCTTTTTTAAGCATACGTAAAGAACAGTTATAGTTTAGATAATCTCAAGGACGCTAAAAAGATTCGCGGTTATAGTAGGTAAAAATTATGTAATATTATTAGACACAACAAAGATCGTTAGGCGACTTTCATTTCACTTCTGCCTACGTCCACAATAATAAGAACCCACCCTAATCGTTCAAGTTCCTAGCAACAACAACCAGGAAGCTTACTAAAAATATTAATTTTCAGCCGCTTAATCAAACCCGAACTTCCGGAAACTCTATAGCTTCAAACGCTTTGTGAGAACTTTCTGGACGATTAAGATAGAAAGGATTAAAAAGCTGCTCTTGGGGTTAAGGGGGAAAAAAATAAGTAATTACTTCCCTGCTAAATTCAAAACACACTTTTACCAGTAAAATATCTATTGATGGGAGGATCAATAAAAAAGCAATCGGGAACTTTCAATATAGGCAAACTGTTTTTTTTATCCATTTTAAAAATATTTTGTAAGCTATTTTGTATGGCCTAAGAGTTGACGATATTTCAGCAGGGCTCATATTTTCCTAACAATATAGAAAATAAAGTGAGAGTGAGGCGTTTGGCCAGTAGTCGACAATAGTTCATGCAGGGTCCACGCCACGTGCTTTCAATGGGGTAAAATCCGTTCATTTCCACGTAAATATCGGAAATGCGAGAATGTAAATATTTCACTAATAGGTACCTAGCAGAATACGAAATGCTCTATTTTTAACCAAAATAAAACCAATAAATTTGCTATTTAGTTTATTTATTTTGGGGTTCAGAAGCCAATAAAAATTAAGTGCGTTCTTTGATCGTTTGAATACTTCTCCAGTTATTTACTTACACACGTATTTTGTATTTCTTATTTAAGTGATCAATAGTATTTAAGATAAACCTAACTAATTTAATATATTTATTTTTAATTAAAAATTATTGTTCTTATGTTCTATTGGGTAGGTAATGATAAAACGTGTGTTGAAATATAAAGCTAAACAAAACTTTTGAGTAATATTCTTTAATACGCAAATAATAGGCAAGCAGATAAATTATTCTTTTGGAATAGGATAGAAATAACAATGAAAAAATAGACACCTACACTTGATTAATGAGAACTTGATACACGATTTACACGAAGATAAAATAGAAACAGTTTAGTTTTATGATTTATTAGCTGTTCTCCGCGGTTTTATCCGCCGTTAAATTTAAAAGAAATATAGGATTATCTGAAAATAATTTAAAGTAATTCGTCAGATAATATATCTAGAAACAACGTAGATAATGTTAGGAATCTCGGAGTATTTCTAGGCCTTGTACCTTGTACCTATTATCCGGTATAAAGTAAAAGTAAAACTCGAAATAACTTGAAAGTGTAGTTTATTTCAACTCTGTACGAAACTGTTTTTACAAAGCGTTATAACTGTTATAACTGTTAGCTATCGATGTTAAAATGCTACTTCCCAACTCTAAATCTAAAAACTGAAATTAACCTGAAGGTGGTAGACGCTTTTTACTCATTGGGCGTCGACCGGTGAGATACCACCATGCCAGAATTGAGTAGCGCTAAGTGGTATCACCACGTTCCGCTACTGCGCTGGCAGTCCGGTTCCAACAATGAGTAACAGATAGCATGATGGCGCCTCCAGGATCAAAATATTCCGGAGGTAAAATACCCGACCACTCGGATCTCCGGGCGTCGGGTGATCCTGGGGGTCCTTCATGCAAAAATATAAAGAGAAGATCAAAAACTCAACTCAGAATTGATTTTAGCAATATAAGAGGAATAAGTACAAATATGAATTCAGTTCACCAACATCTTGAAGAACAAAGACCTGATATCCTTGTTCTCACTGAAACTAAAATCAGTTCTGCAACACCTATTGTGAACTATCTTTATCCCGGCTATGACCTACACCACCGATTTCGACATAATTTTGGGATCTGTGTGTACATTAAAAATGACCTTTCATGTCATCGAGAGGACAAGCTAGAACCAACGAACCTTGATATCATATGGCTAAAATTCACCTCAAAGTCATCGACCAAGTTTATCTGCTGCCTCTACTGACCGCCAAGTAACACCGATTACCAAAACTTTTTCGCGACATTATCCGAAAGCTGTGATAGTATACAGTCAAACTATCCACAGGCGGAAATTGTCTTTTTATGCGATTTCAACGTCCACAATATACCCTGGCTGAAACACCACAACAAAACAGATAACGAAGGCAGAGAAGCAGAAGCTTTTGCCATAAGTTGTGGTCTAACGCAGCTTGTCGATGAACCTACCCGTATCTCAGAAAGGGGCGAATTTGCAGCGCTTTTAGACTTGTTCCTAACCACCAATCCTGACTCGTACACAATTCAAGTAGATGCTCCACTTGGTTCGTCCGATCATAAACTTATAATAACAAAGTGCGAAATGCTCATCCCACCAAGCCTACAACCACTTCCTCGTAAAATGTGGCACTATAAATCGGCAAAATGGAATGACCTAAAACAGTATTACCTGGATTTTCCATGGCAAGAGGTTTGCTTTAAAACAGCTGATCCCACTATTTGCTGTAATGAAATAACACAAGTAATCTTATCTGGAATGGACGCATATATCCTACATACAACTAAACGTAGAGCTAATGCAAAACCTTGGTTCAACAGCCAGTGTCAAACGGCTGTACAGAAAAAACACAGAGCATATAACCTTTGGAAACGACAACAAACCGCTCAAAACCACACAGAATTTATAGAAGCCAGAAATAGTTGCAAAATTACTATTGACTCCGCTAAAGAAACATACAATCAAAGAATAAAAAACAGGTTGCTGAATTGTGCAAGTAGTTCTAGGTCTTTTTGGTCTCTTGCAAAAGCTGTTGGATCTAACTTCACCAAGTCATCCATACCACCACTTACAGATAAAAATAATCACTTAGCCACAACATCAGAGGAAAAAGCCAATATGCTTGCCCAAATGTTTTCCTCCAACTCCAACCTAACAGTGCCAAAGGGAAAAACTCCGCCGTTCATTGAAAGGGTTTCCCATAGTATGCCAGAGGTACCCTTTTGTCACAGAGAAATACGAAAATCCCTAAAAAAGCTGGATACAAACAAAGCAATGGGTCCGGATGGCATTCCCGCAATAGTACTCAAAAATTGCGCCAACGAACTCACCCCAACTTTCGCAAAATTATTCAATTTGTCTTACAGGCAAGGAGTATATCCATCATCATGGAAGTCTGCCGCAGTACAACCCATTCCAAAGAAAGGAAAAAAGACAGATCCGTTAAACTATAGACCAATTGCTCTACTTCCGGTGATATCAAAAGTAATGGAAAGAGTTGTGAACAATCACCTAACCAAGTACTTGGAAAAGTACAAAATTATCAACGATAAGCAATACGGATTTCGAAAATATAGGTCAACTGGCGATTTACTTACATACGTCACTCACTTATGGCAAAAAGCGATTGAGTTGCGGGGTGAAACAAGAACAATTGCCTTAGATATATCTAAAGCATTCGACAAAGTTTGGCATGAAAATCTGCTCAACAAGCTCAAAGCAATGGGATTATCGCCGAAACTTTGCACTTGGTTTGAAAGTTACCTAAAGGACAGATCCATTTATGTTGCACTGGATGGCCAGAACTCCAACTCTTACCAAATAAATGCTGGTGTGCCACAGGAAGCAATCCTTTCGCCAACTCTTTTTCTGATTTACATAAATGACCTCATAGATAAAACAGTAAATCCACTTTATTGCTTTGCAGACGATGGCAATGTAGTCTCCTCACTCATACCACCCACAGGTCTTTCCGCACGTGAATTCCATCATCTTAGACTAACTCAAATATCGCAGATAAATAACGACCTGGAGATAATAGAGGACTGGGGTAACAAAAACCTTGTACAGTTCAACGCGCAGAAAACCCAAGCAGCTCTGTTTTCAAAAAAGACCAAAACCGGTGAGCCAAACATCATGCTATCTGGAAGTGCTGTCACATTACAGAGTCAGTTGAACATCTTGGGGGTTACTGCAGAGACCAACATGTCTTGGCACAGTCACGTGGCAGATATTGCTAAAAGGGCCTCCCAAAAGCTGGGGGTGCTATTTCGTACAAGACATCTGTACACACCAAGCCAATTGCTGACACTCTACAAAGCCCAGATTCGACCAACTATGGAGTACTGCTCACATATATGGAGTGCAGCACCCAAACATACCTTAATGCTTTTGAATACCGTGCAAAAACGAGCTATCAAGCTGATCAATGACCCCGCACTTACTCGTAACTTGGATGGTTTCGAACATCGCAGATCTGTGGGCGATTTATCTCTCTTCTACAGGTACTATCACGGAAAATGCTCTGAAGAGTTGGCACGTATGATTCCACCGAGAGTAGCACCTACCAGGCGAACCCGTCAAACAGACGGTAACCATGAATTTACTGTCAAACTAGAGGCACCAAGAACCTCATTATATCAGAATTCATATCTCTGGAGAACAGCATCGCTGTGGAATAAACTCCCTGCGACGGTTTTCCCTGCAGGTTACAACCTGAACCGTTTCAAGACCAACATACACCGACATTTCCGCGCACTTGCCGCTTCTCGAGCGTGATAGGACATTTCCTTGCGAGTGCGCATATCCGTAAAAAAAAAAAAAACCTGAAGGACAAGGGCAATTTTCATCATCTGGCATAATAAAATTAGGGAAAAGTAATGTGTCTTTGGTATGGGGCGCCGTTTGGGCCATAATACAATTTTTTGCTATACAGGGTGTCCCACGGTGGATGGCGTATTAGACGTTTATGGAGAACTAAAAAGCGGATCATTTTGAAAATTTGGCAACCGGGATAAACGACCATGATCTACACTTTAAAAATATTCTTGACCATGCGGTGTTGCCCCTTCTACTCTAAACTAGTGGCAACATCACTATTTTAAATGAAACACCCCGTATTAAATTGCATATTTGGATTCTACGTAAAATTCTGAGCAGATTTCATGTGATATACACTATACCTAAGTTCAACTGTTTTGGAAATATTGACAGTTGAAAATTGACTTTTTGCAACTTTGACAGGCTGTAAAACCTAATTGGTTAATTTTAGAGGAAAACCGATTTCACATTCCTATCTTAGATTTTGATAAACTTTCATTTGACACCAACTTTGAACTTAACCGGAGATTAAATTTAACTGAAATTTTTAATCATGGATTTAATTCAAAGTTGGTGTCAAATGATAGTTTATAAAATCTAAGATAGGAATGTGAAATCGGTTTTCCTCTAAAATTAACCGTTCAGGTTCTACAGCCTGTCAAAGTTGCAAAAAGTCAATTTTCAACTGTCAATATTTCCAAAACAGTTGAACTTAGGTATAGGGTATATCACATGAAATCTGCTCAGAATTTCACGTAGAATCCAAATATGCAATTTAATACGGGGTGTTCCATTTAAAATAGTGATGTTGCCACTAGTTTAGAGTAGAAACGGCAATACCGCATGGTCAAAAATATTTTTAAAGTGTAGATCCTGGTCGTTTATCCCGGTTGCCAAATTTTCAAAATGATCCGCTTTTTAGTTCTCCATAAACGTCTAATACGCCATCCACCGTGGGACACCCTGTATGATAATATTATACAAATTTCACATAGAAAAGTGAAAAGTTCCATATATAGAGTAATTAAAATAAATATTCCATATTATTATATAGAAAAGTTCCATATATGTGTAGACAATTTTCTTATATACAGGGTGTTCCGAAACTATTGTGCCAAAAATTGAGGAATGATAGATCTCACCAAAATAAACGTTTTTTACTTATAAACCCATAGGCGCATGCGCTTTGGTTAGGCGATAATAGTACATTACAGTCCGCACTGTGTTAGCCACCTTGCACACGGAGAAACGTGTTTGAATAAGCAGAACCTGTGTTATTAAATAATACAGAACCCAAAGAATGCTTGCAGTATTTATTTAAAATAATGATTCACATCAAAAGATGCTCAAAACTACGACCACCCGCCTTAATGCATGTGTAACAGCGTTGTGACAGAAATATCTAGTAGATTTCTGCAGGAAACCCTTCCCGAAACTGTTTCCCTGTATGCCAGACAAAACATAGGGTACCAACACGACAGACCACCACCACCACATTACTTGTTAGCCTTAAGAGAACATCTCAATAAAACATCTAGAAAGAGTGATTGTTAAGGGGGCATGGACTCCACGTTCACCAGACCTGACGGAATACGAATTTTTTTCACGGGGTCATATGAAAGATTTTGTTTACGACACTCCAGTTGAAACAGCTGGAGGAAGTAAGAAGGAAGGATTGTTGCAGCAGCTGCTGAAATTCTCGTAACACCATGAATTTTTCAACGTGTTCAGGAGGCTATACTACGTCACTGTCACGCACGTATGGAGGTGGGTGGTCGTAGCTTTGAGCATCTTTTGCTGTGAATCATTGTTTTAAGTAAATACTGCAAGCATTCCTTGGGTTTTGCATCATTTAATAACACAGGTTCTGCTTCAAATACATTTCTCCGTGTGTAAGGTGGCTATAACACACCGCGACCTGTAATGTTCTATTATTACATAACCAAAGCGCATGCGCCTATGTGTTTATAAGTAAAAAACGTTTATTTTGGCACGATCTATCATCCCTTAATTTTTGGCACAATAGTTTCGGAACACCCTGTATAATGTTTTCATATAGACTTTTAATTTCATTCACTACCGCAATAGAATGGGGGCGCTTACAATTTGGCCGGAATACAGTAGCCCACATCGACCACAGTGGCGACAATTGCCGTCTTCTTTTTAATTGGTTCTTTAAAATCCTATATATTCATATGGAAAACGCCGCCATTTTGTGGCCTACCTATCGCTACTTTTGAATATGAATATATAGGATTTATAAATGCATTGCTTCGACAATTTGACGTTTGATACACGCATAAAACGTCAAATTGTCAAAGCAATGTCAAAAAAGTACGAATTTCGCAGTTATGAGTACTAGGCTTTATCATGCCTGAATAACGTCATTCCAACATAAAGTCGGAATTCCGACTCACACACATCTCGGCATTCCCATTTACCTTATTTTTAATTTTGTTTTGTTATTATAATTAGGTATCTCACAACACGGATAGTCGGATAGTGAGGTCGTGAGGTTAGGATGACCTATGTGCGGCAGCTCCAGCTGGTTCCCGGCCAGAGTATACCGGCCAAATCGTGAGCGCCCTCATTCTATTGCGGTAGAAAATTAAATCAAAAGTTTATATGAAAAATTTTATATATACGGAATTTGTCCATGCAATAGAACTTTTCTATACCTATATGGAATTTTTAAATACTCTATATGGAACTTTTCACTTTTTTATATGAAATTTGTATAATATTATATATATTACAAGATATTGTATTTTGGCCCAAACGGCGCCCCATACTTTGGCGCCATGAACATGGGTTATATTTATTTATGTGTTATTTGCAATAATTTGGGTTCCTGCAATAGAGGTACCGACCATTGGAAACATCTTGTTGGGATATTGATGTTTACAAGACATTGGTTGTAGAAATAATTCCAGCCGGCACATCTTCAAAACCTAAATAATCAATGAGTTATAAAATACCTAATTGATGAGGGACTAAACCAAACAGATGGTGGAATTTGTTAAAGAGAGGAAATGAGATGAACATAATTGTTATTAATAATAAAATGATGAATTTACTGGTTCACAACAAAAAGCTCAAACTTCGTTGTTCGCGTCGGGCCGCGCTTGGATTTTAGCTAAAGATTTTATTAAATTAATCAACATTTCAAAACAAATTTTTTTTAGATTTCATTTGCATCTCTCGGTTTGCTCTTTGCCTATTAGGTTAACCAAAATATAATAATATTGTCCATCAGTTTATATTCTAAACTACGACCGCTGGTGCAAACAACTGACGAAAAATCTGATGACGTCAGCCACAATGTTAGTACACCATAAAGTTGATTCGAATAATCTTTGTTTTTATTTCATTATGGAAGAACCGCGCAATCTGGCGCGGCGACATTCGTATCGGTTATCAGAGATGACGCCGTATGCGGATTCAATGAATTTTCTTCATAAATTTGTTCACGGTGACAGGCAGCCACAAACGCAATTTTTTTCTATAATTTTTCTTGGATATTTTATTACCGCACGGTTGTAGATGAAATAGGTACACTATATTATAATACCTACCTTTCTTATCAGGTTATTACCGCCCTTGAGTTGACTGCAAATTTCTTTCGCGTATTGTAATAACCTAGTTACCACACTTATTATATATTTGATATACCTACAATTATTAATGCACAGGTCTTGTTATCATTACCTTAACGATCAAGTATATCACAGATAAATGTGGGGTAAGCGCTTTTTACCCCTCTAGCTAGCTGTTTTCATGAAATTTCATTGTTGCAAACTTCGAAAAAATTTGATTTTCTTTCACAGACAATCGGGCCCATGATGTATCCTCTCCTTTTATTTTAATAGCATGTTATGGTTCAACATCTATACTCTGTCACTACCTTACCGCACACTGTGCAGTCAACTAAACCGTATAGGTCCACTTGCAAATAAGTGCGTTAAAATGCACTTTACCGCATGCTCGTAGGTAATGGCTATTTACGTTATAAGGCCGATAAATAGCAAAAAACGGCCGGATTGACTTTTGTGATCCGAGTCGATAGCCGTGAATCATAATCAGCCAAGGCTGTCATTTGCAGTTATCGACCGTGTTTCATTCTAAATGTCATACTGCAGATATCTTCCAATCTGGCCAAAAAAAACACACTCTTCTATAGGGGTATATTTTTAAAATAACAGCCGTCGGAGGCCGTTAAATACACCTTTTCGATTTCAATTTCGCTCATGTTATAGTAAGATAACAATATAGTATGACGAAATAGTTATTTATGTATCAAGGGTATTAAGTAGATTGTTTAGAATGGGAACAGTGGACTGTAGGAAAAAAGTAGTACCTAGCTTACATCAGAAGGTTAGCTGAAAAATGGGATGGACCACAGTGCCAATTGTTTAGAAGAATTCCAATTTCCAATTAGGTATTCGAGGCTGTACACAATGAAACACTTCTTTGTCTATTTACAAATGTACAGTCATTTATTACACTATATACACAAGATTTTTTTACAGAAGTTTCTAGAACTCTTAGCTTTTAGCTCGTAAAAAAGGTATGTCACAATTCGGGTACTTTTTACAACGTCACAATACACGAATGTACTTGGAAAGTTTTTATTATTTGGCCTTTTATTTAGGCGAAAATAACTCTGCGTGAGTTGAGTTAAATTAGTAAGAGAAAACACTCAACACTCAACGCGAAAACTGTGCATAAACTATTGTTGAACGAGAATTCGAAGATATTCGTTGGGAAATTTACTGAGAGTCAAACAACGCCATTGAAATCTCTTTTTTGACTTTATATTGTAATTTTTTAGCAGAACTCCAACATTCTCCCCCGCGTTGAAGCCTTGTGCTTCAACAAAGAACAAAAGAACTTGTTTTTTTTTTATATACAATTTACATATTTACAATAATTTACATTGGAAGAAGAACTAGTTTAGTAATGGGTCGTGTATAGGTACCATAGAAGTCGTTTTTATGGTACATACACGAACTTTTCCATCTCGACCTGGGTGAGCCTCCAACACCCTAGCCAAGGGCCACTGTAATGGGGGAACATCGTCTTTTTTTAATAGAACGAGATCGTTAGGTTTTAGATTTTTTTGTCTCTTCAGTCCATTTTTGACGAGTTTGTAGACGATTCAAATACTCAACAGACCAACGCTTCCAGAATAGCTGTTGTATCTGTGAGATTTTTTGGAACATGGAAAGTCTGTTTTCGGAAATATTTGTCACGTCTTTTTCTGGATAACTAGTAAGACTAGATCCAATAAGAAAATGACCTGCCGTAAGACAGCACAAGTCAGAGGGGTCGTTCGAAAGTGGACTTAAAGGTCTCGAATTCATAATAGCTTCAGTTTGATAAAGGATTGTGACAAACTCCTCATAAGTGAAGCGAGTTTCACTACGAGCCTTTTTAAATGATATTTCGCCCCCTTTATGGCGGATTCCCATATCCCTCCCCAGTGAGGGGATCTTGGAGGAATAAACTTCCACTCCGTGTTATTTTGACTTAGGAAATCAGCAACTGAAGCAGAATTTGATCTTTTTCGGAAAAAATTAAACAATTCTTTGAGATTATTTTTTTGCGCCGGAAAAATTTGTAGCATTATCGCTATATATAATTGAAGGGTTTCCCCGTCGGGATATAAAACGTTTTAGGGTCATTATAAAAGATTCGGAAGACAGACTGGTGACTAATTCGAGGTGCACAGCTTTAGTTACCATGCAGACAAAGACAGAATAAGAGGAGATTTTCGAAGCCGAGAAGATTTTATTTGGAACGGTCCACCGAAATCCACTCCAACTTTTTTAAAGGGTCTGGTGATATTAACCCTATCAGAAGGTAAATCAGCCATAACTTGCTGAGAAGGCGGGCAAATGAATCTAAAACATGGCGAAACACAAGCTCTTCATTCTTTTGGTCTCTCTGAGTCCATCAAGAGGCCAGAATTTTAACCGCACGTTGCTAAGAACCGTTTGAGCTCCAGCATGTCCGAGGCGTTCATATTCGTATTTCAAAATTAGTGATGTAAGATGATTCCGGGAAGGTAAAAGTAAAGGATGTTTTTGCTGATTAGCGATATCTGCATTGTGCAATCTCCCTCCTACTCTCAACATTCTAGAATCGTCTAGAAAAGGTTTCAAAAAATGTAACTGTTTATTGGTCGAGCATTTATTGGAGGATAATTCTAAAATTTCTTTAGGAAAAAATTCTTGTTGAACTTGTTTTATAATAAACACTTCGGCTAGTTTTAATTCCGAAGTTTTTAAGGGGTCTAATGTTCTATTTTCGCTTGAAGATTGAACATTTTTTGGAAAACGCAACACCCACGCAATTGTGCGCACTAGGTGGGAAAAACTAGAAAATTTCGAAAACAACTGTATCCAATCAGAAGTACGTTTTCCAGTAATAAGCATTTGACATTTTCTTTCTTCTGGAATTTCGTCTATTGATATAATTTGATTTTTGTTCGTTTAATCCAAGTCAGAATTAAGAAGAAATTGAGGGCCTTGCCACCAAAACGCATCATTCAGAATTTCGTGGGCGAATTTATCACGCGAGAGGAGGTCTGCTGCATTATTTGAGGAATTTACATGTCTCCATATCCCACTGGAAGAAGTTCTTGGATCTTACTTACACGATGTGATACAAAGACTGCCCATCTACTGCATGGCTTTGACACCAGCAAAGAGCGACCAGAGAATCACTCCATAAGTTAATCGAATCAAAAACCATTTTATTTTTGAAAATATCCAGCAATTTATGTACTAACTTAGAAAGCAGAAGCATTCCACATAACTCAAGTCTTGGCAAAGTTATCGATTTCAGTGGAGCAATTCTGGATTTTGAAGAGATTAATGTAGAAGAAATAGTTCCATCCCAGTAAATTGTTCGGAAATATACACAACCACCATATGCTGCGAGACTGGCATCTGAAAAGCCATGTAATTCAACTTTTGAAATTATTTTATTTAGAAAGAAGAAACGAGGTATTGTTTGCTTTGTTAACATAGGCAGGTGTTTTATAAAGTTTTCCCATTCTTGTAGGAGTAATTCATCGGATATGACAGTGCCCCAATCAAGCTTGTGAATCCACAAATTTTGGATTAAAATGTTGCCTTTCACAATTACAGGGTTTATAAGCCCTAGAGGGTCATAACATTGAGCTAATATTGACAGAATTTTCCTTTTGGTAACTGGAGTTACAGGAAATTTCTCAGGAACGGTAATGCATAATGAATCAAAAGATTCATTTTAATCCGAGTACCTTATTTGAAGGGGAGTCCATATTAATGTCATATTCAGGTGAAAGCTGTTCACCAATAGATCTAAGGAACACATCAGAATTTGAACAATATTTATGAAGTTCAAATCCATGCCGATTGAGAAGAACATTGCGTGATGAATGAAGTTTTATTAAATCATCCGACGTTTCGGCCCCACACAGATCGTCATCCATGTAAAATTAGGACAGAAGAGCTTCAGAAGCCGAAGGGAACTTATTCGAATTAGGTTGCGCAATTCCTTTCAAGACGCGAGTTGACAAAAATGGTGCACTGTTCGTACCGTAAGTCACAGTGTCCAACTGTATACATTTCAGTTCATCCTGTGGGTTGTCACGCCACAAGATATTCTATAGAAACCTCTGATCAGGATTGACCATAACCTGACGATACATTTTTTGTATATCCGCTGTGAAAACATAGCGAAAAGATCTAAATCTGCACAGAATATCGTAAAGATCCGGTTGTACTTGATACCCTTTTAAACATATATCGTTTAAAGATAGACTCGATGATGTTTGACAGCTTGCGTCAAATACGACACGCAACTTAGTCGTAACCAATTGACCTTTTGTTTCGACGCCATATTGCGGTGCGCGAACATAGTTGCCAAAACTAGAAAACCAAAAATTACTAGCGGGCTGTCAACTAGATATTTTATTATTTTTATTCTGCCCAATACAAGATAAAATTGATGGCTCTTCTTTCCAAAAACATTCGAAAAAGGCGGAAAATTTAAATTTTAAATGTAATTTATTCACTAACTTTGGATTTTTACGTTGACAGAGCTGCTTTCCAGTGCACGAATTATAAGAGTATCATGCTCCTGAAGTGTGACGCTCTTGAACTGTTGGTCATAAGCAGCACTGGAACACTCTCGAAGAAACCGAATGAAAATAACCTGAATTTTCCTATCCCGCACCATTTCGGAGCATGAAACACCCAAACAATGGTAGGTGCACGAGAGGGCAGGGGATAACAGAAATGAGTAGTTCAAGTGCATGACACTCCAAGCACTGGAACGGCGCCAGTAAATGCGGTGTACTCCTGAGCTGCTCAGGAGTAACTCAAGTGGGTCACTGGAAAGCACCTCAGAACGCTAGTAATTTTTTTTTTACTGTTGGCAACTATGTTCGCGCACCGCAATATGGCGTCGAAACAAAAGGTCAATTGAACTATAGCTAAAAACTGGAATGCGCACACATTGCCATATCTGCCAAAAAGATGAAGCCATGAAAGACAGATGCCACAAGGGGGAATGTTGTTTTCTTCTGTTGCTCGCTGACATATGACGTTTTCGAAAGTTTTGTCATATTTCCCTTCACAGGTTTCATCAATTGGAATACGTGTTGGAAGCAATTTTCGCCATTTAACATAATGAGTGCGACAAAAACAGGTGTCCCCTCCGCAGCAGCCGCACTAGGCTTCACGTTCGTCCTTATGTGTTCGCATTCCAGTTTTTTGTTATAGTTCATTGGTCGTAACACTAGATTCACGGATTACACATAAATGTGGAATAAAATATTTATTTTCATCTATGTCATTTTTTAAAGAAAATTGGACATAACGGGCATGACCGAGAGAGAGAGATATTCTTTTATGAATTTATTATATTCGTTAAAAAGGTTCGGATTAATAATTTTAAAACGATTTTCTAATCCTAAAAAACGCTTTTTTAGGCGACTGTCACAAAAAGATTACTTTTACGGATTCAATATCATCCCTAAAGTATATCTTTTTTGGCCGCATTTACTTTACGGCCGCATTTACTTCACGACCGCATTTGCTTTATTACTTTACGGCCGCTTTTACTTCACGGCCGCTTTTACTTTACGGCCGCTTTTACTTTACGGCCGCTATATACTTTGGTGAAAATATATAAACAGACAATCGAAAACGCGGTCCGTAACTATCAACACAACCAATAAATAGTTAGCAACCACAATGGAACCAAATTTTTGATTTTAGCCCTATTCTATTACTTTTTTAAAAAAGCACAATATAGGATACCATGCGAAAAAGTCGGCAATTTTCTATAATCACACTTCCTTTATTGTAGTTTTTGTTACTAATAATTATGTATCTGCCTATCTTTGCTGGATTATTTATCTAATCAATAAAAAGTTAGAGCTACTGTTGAATTTTCGTCTTTTTTCAAGAACAAACACTCGCCTAAAAAATTTTGTGTGCACCTCGGCCGAATGATCTTTTCTGGCCTCACCTGAAAAGATCAAATTTAGGGCCTTGGTACACAATAGTTATTTGTGTACCAAGGCCGTAAAGTTGATCTTTTTTGGCCGAATCAGAAATTTGCGGCCGAGGTCAAGCAAATTTCAGGTGAGGCCAAAAAAGATCATTCGGCCGAGGTGCACACAAAATTTTTTAGGCGAGTGTTTGTTCTTGAAAAAAGAATAAAATTCAACAGTAGCTTTAAACTTTATTGATCAAATAAATAATCCAGCAAAGATAGGTAGATACACAATTATTAATAACAAAAACTACGGTAAAGAGAGTGTGATTATAGAAAAAATTGTTTATTTTCACCAAAGTAGCGGCCGTAAAGTAAAAGCGGCCGTGAAGTAAAAGCGGCCGTGAAGTAAAAGCGGTCGTAAAGTAATAAAGCAAATGCGGCCGTGAAGTGAATGCGGCCGTAAAGTAAATGCGGCCAAAAAAGATATACTTTAGGGATGATATTGAATCCGTAAAACTAATCTTTTTGTGACAGTCACCTAAAAATATCTATTTTGCCACCAAGAATCACCTATTTTTTTATTTTCAGTGTTTGTTTTTAAAGGTATATTCACCTGGAAACGACCATTTTCTAGAATTTTTGTAGTAGAACAAAAAATATCCTCTGCAAGCTGATCGTTTTTTGAGAGAATGGATTTTTCCGATATTTCCTCAATATCCCGGAATTTTTTAACTAAAGTTTCTATATCAGAAACCGAGCTAGAAACAGAATGTAAGCAATAATTTTTTGGGTAGCTTTCATTTTTTGCAAAACATAAATGTGAAGCGGTGAACATTTTTGGAACAGAACCTGCGATTATCCATCCCAAGTGAGATTCCTGCAATACAGGTAGATTTTTTCCAAGTTTTATTATATTATTTGTAATGATGTCATAATAGGCGTCTGAACCTATTAAAATATCAATTTCAGAAGGTTTAAAGAAATTTTTGTCAGCTAAGAAAATATTTTTAGAAATATTTAATTTTTCTTTAAGGATTGGAATTTGAGGAAGTTTGCATGTTATTTGCTGCATCACCGCACAAGAAAGTTTAAAATCTTTATTTGAATCATAATTCGAAAATATTGTAATATCCACCATGTCGTTGCATAAGGTATTACTGTTATTTATTCCAGAAATATTTAATTTTAATTTTATATGGAATGCAACCTAATTTATTAACTAAATCTTTAGTAACAAATGAGTTTTGGCTACCTGTGTCCAACAAGGCTCTAGCTCGAACAGGAGTACCTTGATTAGAGTATAAAGTTACTTGGGCAGTAGCAAGAAGAACATGACCATTTTCGGTCGAAATAGCTGAATGGCTGAGAGAATAATAATTATCATTATTTTGGAAACAATTAGGGTTTGAATTTCCCGAAAAATTACCCATAATATTGCTATTTACATTTGGGCGATTTTGAAAATTAGGCGAAACATTATTTACAGCAGTATTTGTTGAAGTACTAGGGCTTTGGATATCAACCGAACATAATTGCATAGGGTTTCTATTATCCTGTACATTTTCGGCTAGGGGGTGAGAATGTTGGTTTTCAGAATTATTTTTATTTATGTGCAAAAGAGAGTTATGCTATTTAGCGCATATAGAACATTTTTGAGTGGACGCGCAATTTTCAATATTATGTTTTCCGAAACAGTTGGTACATAATTTATTTGAATTTATAAAATTAATTTTTTCTTGAAAATTTTTGCTTTTAAATAAAAAACAAGAATAAATTTTATGGTTTTCTTTACCACAGAATATGCATTTAAGGTTTTGTATTTTATTTTTATAGTTTACATTAGAATTTGAATTATTATTTTTTAACACATCATTATTTGTGGAATGATGAGAAGAAAACGCTTTTCTTTGAGGTTTGGGAGAAGTTTTTGGGCTTGAAGCCGAGCCTGAACCTTCCAAATTCTCTAACATAGAACATCTCTTTTCTAAAATTTTAAAAAACATATCTAAATCTGGAATTCGCGATTGATCACGCTCCATTTCAAAGGCAAGTTTACTACTAAAGTCCAATTTTTTCTGCAATAGAAAAATTATAGCAACATTGAAAAGTTCTTCATATGATAGATTTAAGTTTTTTAAGGATTTAATATTTTTCTGTACTGTAGTCACAAACTCTCGAAGTACATTTGGTTTACATTTCGTGAGAGAAGGCATGTCAAACATTGCTGACAAATGTGAGTTAATTATAGAAAGTTTATTATCGAATCTAGTTTTTAACGTGTTCAGAGCAGTATCAAAATTTGCATTAGTAATTTGGAGAGAGTCGATTAGTTGTAATGTTTCACCTTTCAAGTAGCTTTTAAGATATATTAATTTTTGCACGTCAGTTAGTTGCTGATTGTTAACAATAAGTGCTTCAAAAAGTTGAATAAAAGATTCAAACTCCTTTATATCACCGGAAAAGGTTTGAATTTTAACATCTGGCAGTTTAACTGCAGCTGACTGAACATATTGATTAAAAGTTTTAACAGAAGAACTACCTGTTGAAAGATTTTTAATGCTATTCTTAAAAGCACTTACTGATAAGAAATAATTATTTTCTGTTGAGTCTCTATCCTCACTGTCTTTTCCAACGGCTGTACCGAGAGATTCAATCTCATTTTGAGCACTTTCATATCTTTCAAATAAGTCATTTAGCCTAACTAACCTAGTTTCTAATTCAACGACATCAGTAACAGAAACTTCATTTACAGAAAACCACGACTCAATTCGAGTTATTGAGCGCTTTGCAGAGTTTCTAGATTTTTTTAAGTCTGGTTCAGTCATTTTGTTATTGCTTAAAACGACTTGAAATGAAAAATTTGTATTTTTCAATGAAATAGAAAAAACAATATTTTAAATAAAATCTAGGATACTACTCAAGAAAATAGGTAGCAATAATTACTAAGAACCTACATCTACTTGTGTATCTACAAAAATATACAAAAAACTACAAAAAGTGCTGTCACATTACAGAGTCAGTTGAACATCTTGGGGGTTACTGCAGAGACCAACATGTCTTGGCACAGTCACGTGGCAGATATTGCTAAAAGGGCCTCCCAAAAGCTGGGGGTGCTATTTCGTACAAGACATCTGTACACACCAAGCCAATTGCTGACACTCTACAAAGCCCAGATTCGACCAACTATGGAGTACTGCTCACATATATGGAGTGCAGCACCCAAACATACCTTAATGCTTTTGAATACCGTGCAAAAACGAGCTATCAAGCTGATCAATGACCCCGCACTTACTCGTAACTTGGATGGTCTCGAACATCGCAGATCTGTGGGCGATTTATCTCTCTTCTACAGGTACTATCACGGAAAATGCTCTGAAGAGTTGGCACGTATGATTCCACCGAGAGTAGCACCTACCAGGCGAACCCGTCAAACAGACGGTAACCATGAATTTACTGTCAAACTAGAGGCACCAAGAACCTCATTATATCAGAATTCATATCTCTGGAGAACAGCATCGCTGTGGAATAAACTTCCTGCGACGGTTTTCCCTGCAGGTTACAACCTGAACCGTTTCAAGACCAACATACACCGACATTTCCGCGCACTTGCCGCTTCTCGAGCGTGATAGGACATTTCCTTGCGAGTGCGCATATCCGTAAAAAAAAAAAAAAAAAAAAAAAAATACAGAATAATAAAAGCGAATTGAAGCTTTCAAACATAAAAAAAAATATATTAAACAACAAGGCACTTTTGTCTTCCTCTTGTTGAACAATACGAGGAACAATAAAAAAGAAAAAAAAGAAAAAAATACGCTCACCAGATCACTGAAGTTTTCTTTTACACAAACAGCGAAAAGTTGATACCTATTTGGGAGAAAAAACACTGTCCATCCAGTTTTTCCGAGAGTTTTTCTTAGCTTCATGGATTTTGCCCAGATTCCAGTCATGGTTTCCCAAAAAATCCAAAAAAATTCGGCTCGATGTAGACCATGTTTAGAATGGGAACAGTGGACTGTAGGAAGAAAGTAGTACCTAGCTTACATCAGAAGGTTAGCTGAAAAATGGGATGGACCACAGTGCAAATTGTTTAGAAGAATTCCAATTTCCAATTAGGTATTCGAGGCTCAGGGCCGGCTCTAGGTATTTTGCCGCCCTGGGCAATGAGTAAATTTGTCGCCCCATCCCATGGCCTGCTTAGGGAAAATGCGAGAGATCTTGAATTGTAGAAACAAAAAATAATTAAACGAAACAGTAAGGCATAGCATCATAGCAATAAAACCGCATAAGTACTATATTATGTAACTTAGGTAACCACAGAAAAAAAAACTAACATAAGAAAACAAGAAACATAACAAACAAAGTAAGAGTCAGCCAATCCAAGCTCTTGGCAAGAATCAACAGATAAATTATGTAGATATACCCTTATAGCACAGAAACGTTTCAAAAATATATCCTATCGGACGTCAGAACGTTTTAAAAACGTCAGTGAAAGTAACTGAGAATATCCAAAGATGCATTTTTATTTGGTGCAAATGTCACTTTAAACGTCATATAGACGTCGAAAATGAGCGTTTCAGAAATGCTTTAATACGAGTAACGCTTAAAAACGAAAAAGGACGTTTTTCAAAGATCTCTATATGAACATTCACTGGACTTCCTTCAAAGTATCCAACACTATCCAATACACTTATTTTATAGGTAGTGCAAATATCACAGTTACAAACAACCTTTTAAAAACGTCTTATTCAAACTAATTTCCGGACGTGTGGACGTGGGATACATGTTTCCAACGGTGTTCCCGAAAACGACCAACAGCAGAGGCGGATTTCTCATGAACCAGAAGAAGAAGTCGCTTCCAGCGCCAACTTTTAGAGGCGCCAAAAATTTCAAAATTCAAGCAACTGATTATCTTTTCAATTCATTTCAAAAGTTATATAAATATACAGGGTGTCCCACGACGTTTTATCCAGGTGATAACTTCGGGACGCGTCATTTATTGTATGTAATTGAAATTTCAAGGATCTGGGTAACTTTTTGTGCCACCGCTTCTACATGTGTCGTCCAATTCCACCACTTTCCTTTCAGTTTCGGTCCAGTGATGGCAACTTTAGAATCTTAAATAGTAGGTATATTATAGCATTAAATTACAAAATCGGCAATGCCATATTTGTTAAGGCTTTGTTGAAGAAAATGATACAAAATTACAAAGTGGAACATTCCATGACGCGTTTAGAAGTTATCACCTGGGTAAAACCTCTTGGGACACCCTGTATATTTCGACAATTTGGTGAACGTTAACTAACTCGTTCTTTGTAGTTTTTTTGTTGTTCGATAAAGAAAGTCTTATTTTTTTCAAGAGTAGGTATAGGTACGTGAAATCACTCAAACACGGTTAGTTTCGGTAAGTTTCCAAAAAATTTCGCCGTTGGAACTATTTTGTTCATCTTCCTTGGCAAGGACGAAGAGCACCAAAAATTGTTCTGCTTCTAGCGCCAAATATCCTAAATCCGCCCCTCTGACCAACAGAAACCTTTATAAAACGTCTCTCATGACTTTTCATGAAAACATACTTTTACGAACTCATAGAAAACATTCTGACGTTCTTTAATTGTTCCTAACAGAGGTTTTGAAAACAACTCAATCAAACGTCTACAGAACATCCTTTCTTTACCTTTTTAAAAACACTCGGACATGGACATTACCACGTGCAGAAACAGTAGTTTCCAAAACTTTTCTTTCAGAACTTCATGCTTATGGACGTTTTGTGAATATATTTCGAACGCCTTTTTTCGTCGTTTTTAAAAACGATTTTGTGCAAACGTTTATACAACGTTCTATTTTAGTCCTCGGATGTTTCGACGTTAAAAGGACTTAAAAAAAAACGTCCATCGTACCTTTTGTGTCATTAGGGTAAGTAGGTACATTTTCAATAACATTATTGGGACATTATTTAAGATATTTTCGAGCGTTGAATACAGCAAAATCTTCAAGTAGATGATTCATTTTTAATTTAGCATCGATTTCATGCTCAATAGCAATCATTGCTAACATGCTCACTGCTTACCTGTTCTTGGCCGAGATGATCTTGAATACGTTTTTATTAATTTTGATTTAGAGAAACTTTTCTTAACACTTGCAAGAGTTATGGGCAATGGTAATAAAATTCTGAGGATCTGAGGGCCACAACAACATTTGGTGCAATATCCAGTTGGAGTGCTAATTTTAATACATCAAAAGGATTTTGATTGGGCTCCAGTAACGTCTGTCACAGATAGTTCATCAGCTAATTATGCCACATTGACATCGAAAAAATTGTCATGCATGTTAACATACCTACATATTATAAATTTTTGCAATATTCCGATAACTCTTCTAGATGAAGTTTTTTGTAGTAAATGGATATCTACTATCCTATAATACAGAGTGTTTGGTACATCGATAGGAAGTTTTTAATAATTACTCATTGAAAACTTCCTATCACTAGTTGGGGTCATTTGGAAACAGTTTGATCATATCCGATATTCCTGATATGCACTCTTTTGAAAAACTCGGAAAGAAAATCCGAATGATTGATACAAAGAAAATGTAGCCCAAGTTATGTGTTAAAATACATGGATTCAAAATATCTAAAATGGCGATATCTCTAAAAACGGCGAAACTTTGCATGAGGGTAAATATTGCTCAAACAGCTTACAAATGACCCCAACTATCACTCATTGAAATCTTCATGAAATCTTCTATAGATGAACCAAAAACCCTGTATAATAATTGGTTCGCTGTTCGATTTATATTTCTTAATTTTTTTTTAAGTCGTTGGTTTCATTTTCTATTAATTTTTGTTGTTGTTGTATGGTATGAATTTGCCGCCCCTGGATCGTGCCGCCCTGGGCGGCCGCCCATCTCGCCCCCCCCTTAAGCTGGCCCTGTCGAGGCTGTACACAATGAAACACTTCTTTGTCTATTTACAAATGTACAGTCATTTATTACACTATATACACAAGATTTTTTTACAGAAGTTTCTAGAACTCTTAGCTTTTAGCTCGTAAAAAAGGTATGTCACAATTCGGGTACTTTTTACAACGTCACAATACACGAATGTACTTGGAAAGTTTGTATTATTTGGCCTTTTATTTAGGCGAAAATAACTCTGCGTGAGTTGAGTTAAATTAGTGAGAGAAAACACTCAACACTCAACGCGAAAACTGTTCATAAACTATCGTCGATTTTGAACGAGAATTCGAAGATATTCGTTGGGAAATTTACTGAGAGTCAAACAACGCCCTTGAAATCTCTTTTTTGACTTTATATTGTAATTTTTTAGCAGAACTCCAACATAGATGATTATGCCCTGAGGGCGACAGCCTTACAAAGCCGGGTTCGTAAGTCGCCCGAGGGTATATATCTATTAGTACCCGTGGTGCATACAAACTTTTATGTCATACCAGGAGAACTTTATTTGAAACCGATACAACTTTGCGTACACGCAAACGACGTCATTTGCGGCGTAATTGTCAACCCGATGTTTAGAATGGTACATTATGCCCGCGCGGGCCAGAATGTGTACTTTATGCCCGCACGGGCATAAAGTGATGAATTATGTAGATGGTATCTAAGGTATAAAAAAGACAATAATGTACTGGTATGACATAATAGTTATTTATGTATCAAGGGTACTAAGTAGATGATTATGCCCTGAGGGCGACAGTCTTACAAAGCCGAGGGCCTCTGGCCCGAGGGTTCGTAAGTCGCCCGAGGGTATATATATCTATTAGTACCCGTGGTGCATACAAACTTTTATGTCATACCAGTTGGTTGTGAATAATAAATACCTGGGAAAAAAGTGTCACTTTGCAAATTGTCATCAGTATCAGTGTGCAAACATCATTATTTTTTGACAAAAATAATATGCTGAATAATATGTTTATAAGCGTAAACTTATATTTTTTTAATAAATAATAAGTTAATTGAAAACTGTTTTTTGCGTCTTTATGCCCGCGCGGGCCATAATGTGTACTTTATGCCCGCACGGGCATAAAGTAATGAATTACGTAGATGGTATCTAAGGTATAAAAACACAATAATGTATTGGTATGACATAAAAAATATAAAACGACAGGTACCTATCTATTGTGGGTACACCAACATGATTATTGTAAGAATGTAAATATCAGTTCCTGAAATGCACTGATTATTTCACTTTTCACTCATCATGAAATAGACCAATCAGACGTCATTTCTTGAATAAATTTTGTTTAAATAAGCGATTATTTCACCAGAGCCTGTTTATTCGCGATAAAAGTTTTGTTTACATTTTTTGACAGAATTTTGATAGATATATTCTGACATTTATATTAAATAGAATTTTTTGTTGTTGGCTTTAATCACTAAATTATTCAGGAAATAATCTAGCCGTATACCACTCGACCTATAAATTTAAATGGACTTAACTATCCAAATATTTTTTGCATGATTTTGCTTTTTGGCAAATAGTTTCATGCACAATAACTTTCAAAAAAAATCTTTTATGGTTATTGTGCATTCAACTATTTTCCAAGCAAAATCATGCTCAAAATATGTTTAATCGATTAAATTTAAAGCTCTTGTGATATATGAATATTGAATGGATATTCAGATAAAATACTAATATAATATTATTCGACAGTTTCACATTGTGTTGCCTACATAATATCAATAAAGTCAGTTACTTGAAAAATATATACAGGGTGTCCCAGGGAAAAGAGTCCACCCCAATTTATTGGATTTGGGATGAGAATCTGGCAAAACACGCTCGGACACGTCGATTTTTGATTTGAGGGGGAACTATTTTTCAGTTTTTTTCATCCCCGTAGTTTCAACCCCCTAGCTAGGGGGAGAACAACCTCCCAAATTTGAATAGGGGATAGGGGTCATGTCATATCTCTTTTTAAAGGTCTCATCGAGGTCTTTATGCCCTTAGAATTTCATCTCATTATTTTCACCCGTAACGAAATGACAGCTTGTCAAAATCTTGGAAATAGATTATTAGTTTTAGTGGGAGCAAAAGCGATACTTACCTCCATTAATAAAAATACTTGAAATGAAGTTTTTTCTTATTATTATGAATGAGGTGTACACGATAATTGTAAATTGTAGGTATTTTTACTCGTATTTTTATTAAGGGAGGTAAGTACCGCTTTTACTCCTACTAAAACATAGTCCATTTCCAAGATTTTGATAAGCTGTCAATTCGTTACGGATGAAAATAATAAGATGAAATTCTAAGGCCATAAAGAACTTGATGAGACCTTTAAAAAGAGGTATGACACGACCCCTATCCCCTATTCAAATTTGGGGGGTTGTTCTCCCCCTAGCTAAGAGGTTGAAGCTACGGGGATTAAAAAAACTGAAAAATAGTTCCCCCTCAAATCAAACATCGACGTGTCCGAGCGTTTTCCCAGATTCTCATCATGAACCCAATAAATCGGGGTGGACTGTTTTCCCTGGAACACCCGTATGTATACATACTATACAACGTGTAATCTTACACACAAGCATACCAGGAAAGAAGTTGGTTGAGGAATTGGTTTAATGGTAGGTACCTATAATTTGTACACTATCAATTATATTTTTTTTCGGAATTATTATTCCACATTCCTATCCATATGGCGGCCATGGTCAAACGATGAAATTGACGCTAAGGATATAATTTAGCTTCAGACAATCGTGACATTTTGTTACCACATAACTTTTCTCTGTGTAATTTGTGGAGTTTAAAGGAGATTTTCTATTGCTTGAGAAAGCTAATTTTCGTATTTTTGTAGTGTATAAACAAAAACACATAAATATATAGTTTGCCTATATTTAGTTGAGCAGTCTCTTATATATTCGGCTCCAAAAATTGTAAAAATCCTATCCTACTATAGTTTTTCCAAAGTCAATTGAAACAAGGTGAACATAAATTATAACTGGTAGCTGACTAGTGGCAGGGTATTTCTTATGGATACACTGATTTTGTGAACCATTCTACCTGTACAGGTGAAACCTGCAGGTAAAATTTCAGGTAATTGGTTTCCCTGATAGTATTTTAAAAAACTTTAGAACCAAATATGTTGGAGAAGGCTCAACCAAATATAGACAAACTATATATTTTTGGAAATCAGGAATCAGGAAATTGTGCTCTTCAAGAATATAGAACCAAATATAGGGCATCCCATTTGAAAAAAGCTGAAAGCATGCAACATTCCACATTTCTGACATTCGATTTTTGTTTCTGACCATTGATTCTAAAAATTCAGCTAAAACTGTACAACTTTTGTATTTACACCTTTCTTCTAAAGGTAAAGGCTGTAGGTGGGGTATCATATATAAAAAACACCCTGTACCTATTCGGATTTACGCGGACTTTTTTTTAGCACGCTTATATTAGCTTCACCTGTATGTTTGTATGTTTGTAAGTTTTTAACACGCTTATATTAGCTTCACCTGTATGTTTGTATGTTTGTATGTTTGTATGTTTGTAAGTTTGTAAGTAACATTGAAAATGTTTATCGCACGGGCACATAAGAATGCGTGCGAACTTTTGGACTCTTGTTAAGTGTATGAACAAGAACCTGGAACAAGCCAAGTGAGCTGGAACAAGTCGGGCAAGTGTTTGGAAGAAGTCCAGGGAGGTCAGGAAACGTCTGGATAAGGTCTGGAGCAGTCTGTACAAGTCTGGATAAAGTTGAATAAAGCCTGGAAAAGTCTGGAAAATGTCTGGAAAAGTCTGGAAATCTCTGGAAACGTCTGGAAAGAGCCTGGAAATTTCTGGAAAGGGTCGGAAAAATTTTGCCAAAGGTCCCAAAAGACCTGGGGATCATTTCCAGAATCCGGATCAGTCTGTACAAGTCTGGATAAATCTGAATGAAATCTGGAAAATTCTGGAAAGCTCTGAATAAGTCTGGAAAATGTCTGCAAATGTCTGGAAATCTCTAGGGCGAATTCAGGAATGACACACTCAATGTGAGTGTGACACCGGTGCGACGCACTAGCCGTTCATAAATGCTATAGTCACACCATAATTTTTTGGTGTGGCTGCGGTGTGATTGTGTCTTTATGTCAACAGTGCCAACCGTTCCTCCCGTAATCTCAATAATCTCACCAAATATAAACAAAACACAAATAAGAATTAAAGTTTTTTCTTCAAATTAAAAAAATGAACAACAAAATAATACATCGAACTAAAAAGTGAAAAATAAATATAGTTTAAAAAAACTAAAAAACACGCTTTTATAGTGAATTGAACTAAAAAGTATAAAATAATTTTTAATATAAACAGAAAATATTAATGAACAAAAAATATTAGAATTATTGTGAAAAAAGCGCGGGGCAATTTACGAGAAATGTGCAACAAAGCACCCCACGCTTTTTTCACAATAATTCTAATATTTTTTGTTCATTAATATTTTTTGTTTATATTAAAAATTATTTTTCACTTTTTAGTTCAATTTACTATAAAAGCGTGTTTTTTAGTTTCTTTTAACTATATTTATTGCTTTGAATTTCAACAAGAAGTAGTGATCGTTCATACTATAGCTATATAGGCCATATCCAACAAATTTAATTTTTATTAAAACGAATTAATTAGTTGCATGGGAAAAAATACGAAACGCCAATTCTCGCTACGCCACTGCGTCAGTTTGTGTGCTGTAGCTCAGGCTTTAAGTTCAAAATTCAATAAAAGAAATTTCGTTCATGTTAGTCAAGGATAATACCAATGACCTATTAACACAGATAGACAGAACAATAAACAATAATATCGGTTGACTACATGCCAGGAACCGCATCTCTCCCCACTACTTATTAATCCTTGTGTTATTTTGTATCTTTCTCTAACACGTGGAAAGCGATTATTTTTCAATGAAAATTAGCAACGCTGCAAAAAAATAAATCCCACCTCGAATTCCACCTTTCCACCAATCAGCGGCTTCTATTCAATTGTCATGTCAAAATGCGACCTGCAGGTATTCTATGACAATTTCTATATGTCAATCAGTGCGCAGTGAGTGTATCCGCATCTTTTTCTAAAATTATGTAAAATATAAGGATAAAGATACACTTTTGTAGCACTGATTCTGGTTTCATTTTCAGAGTTGCCCAGTATGCGATAGTAAAATGGGGGCGGACTTAGCGGAATCATTTGAATCCCTACTCCTAGCCGTTTTCACAGCTCACCCCCCCTGGCCCATAAACATGTAGTAAACCAAAACAAAGCTATTTTATCAATGGGATGTTCTGTCTATCTGTGGTAATAGGTCATTGGATAATACACACTACCACCATAGCCTATCCTCATGAGGCCTGTTTGGAACAAATCTGAAGCCTCCCACCACGCCAAGTCACCGGTTGTTCCGTAGGCAGCATGTCCTTTCTCGTTTTGACGTAGGCTGTTTGCACTACAGGTTATAATTCCGGGGGCTTTTATCTTATGGATACTTGGTTTTACTATATTAATTAACATTGTAAAACAATTCTTTTTTAAATTTCGTTTTCATCATCTTCTAAACTACGACCGCTAGTGCAAACAACTGACGACTCAGTTATGACGTCGGAAATGGTTACAAACCAATATGGTACAGTATTATCCTTGCATGTTAGTGTTTTTTTCTGGTAAATTATTTCGTTGTGCCGGCCACACGCCACTGTTTTACTGTTTTGAAGGATATGAAGGGTTTTAGCCAATCAGTTGAAGGAATGTCGTCGAAAAACTCTGGCAACACTGAGTTTCAATCTATTTACAGCCAAAACATCTATAATCATCTTAACCAATCTTCCATTTGCCAAAATGGTATACAGTTTATTGGAGCCGGAATATTCGTCTATGCTTATCTGATATAAATCAAGGTGCGCGAAAGGTAATTAATGGGATATTCTAAAAATATGATTTGGGGATTCAATTGCCCCACATTTACACAGTGGCATCATCTCTCAAGTTAATCCTAAAAAGATGCTCTCCAGTCCAGTCAAGCAGTTTCCTACGCGCATTCTAATAATTGGTTATATGTCTTCTGTCCATGTAAGGAAAAAGTGGAAACCAACTTTCGAATAGGAAAACTGATTGGACCCTGGAATACTTATTACAAGTGTTTTCTATTTAACTTTGTAATCTTTGATAAGTATTTCTTTAACACTAATCCAGATTTCCTGAGCATTTATTTAAAATTTTTTTTCGAACAATTAAAATTCTTCCTATGTCCGCCTCAGAATTTCCAGGGATCCCTGAATGACCTGGAATTCATGCCAAACGTATATCAATACCATTCTTATTAGCACCCAAAATCAGTGACTTTGTTTTTAGCGTCCAATAGTCTGCTGTTGCAGAAAACAGGCATTTATTGATTTTCTTCATTGCGCTATCAGAGTTAGAAAAAATGATTAATGATTTAATTCTTTCCTGAATAGTTTCTTTGACAGCATCATGTATTGCAACAATTTCTGCTTTGCAAATGCCTTATATATATGGTAATGTATTTATTTATCCATTACGATACCTACAGCAATAGCCAATTACAGATATCAACTTCATATAGTGTAACAACACGATACAATGTAATAAAACTTAGTAATAAAATACATTTAGTTTGCACTCTTAAGTTTGACTTTGATTAACCTTTTATGTGTTTGAGCTCGTGGAATCAATATCAATGTTTGAAGCATACAAGTTAAAAAAAGTGACACATTCCATATAACGGAGAGTTTTTGAATAGTCTTTACTTAGCTAAGTAAAAGACATTGGACCTACGAGAGTTAATACGGTTTACACTGAATGGCAACTGACACAAAATATCAGGACAGTTAATGTTACCCTTCAATAACTTGTACATTGTGCACAGAAGAATTTTGGTTCTCCTTTTTTGTAATGATAATCTTCCAAAGACTCCAAGGAGATATTCATTATCACATCCTCGAGGAGGAAATATTCCATCACATCTAAAGTATAAATATTTTAAAAACTTTCTCTGGACCCTTTCGATAAATGTGATCCAAACATCGTATTGAGGCGACCAGATAATGCTAGCATACTCCAAATATAGGTAGAACTAAGGAATCAAAAAGATGCAAACTTACATTGACATCTAAATCTCTTGTGTTTCGCGCTATGAAGCCGGCTATCTTCTGTGCACTTTCGATTTTGGAAATAATATAATCATTAAATGATAAGGCCGTAACAAATCTCTCTGACTGTCAATTCTTTGAAGTGGCGTTCTATTCAACGTATAGTTATAGTTTAAGAAATTGTGATTCAAGGTGAAGGACATACATCAACACTTATTAACATTTAATCTAAAATTATTTGCATCACACCAACTAGTAATGTTACAGAAGTCATTCTGCAAAGTTTCCCAATCTTCTAAAGAATTGACATAAAGAAAGCATTTGAAATCATCGGCCAACAACAAAGACCCTGTCTACTATTTATTGTCCGTCGTTTTTAATCTGACACTTTACGTATGGGGAGCGAGGGGTGAAGCTTATGGCAAAAACAGGTGTGCCGTCAGGTGACCATTGGCGTTCTAATGTAGGCAGCCACCAGCTCACATTCCTTTGGAGTATCAGATTAAAATCAACGGACTTTATTTATCGCAACCAAGAATAACAAAGATCGCAGATTTGAGCCCTGCGGGACACCTGACGTGCTTCTATTGATTACAGACTTGCATCCCTCAACTTCTACGTATTGGTACGTATTGAGTGAGATATGATTGAATCAATTTAGTTAAGTATAACGAGACATCCATATCTGACAGTGCTTTCAATAATACAATGCCTAACTTTATCAATAAGGTAATCTTATAGAGAACTGGTGGACAGCAGCAGGTATACTCATCCCATATCCTGTTTTATTCTCTTTTTTCGAGGCATCGGTATATCTATACAAAAGTAAAATAATTTTTGTATTTTTCGATGGCTGACCAAAACTTTTCTTTAATCATACTTTCATTCTTTCTTAAATGGTTTATATTCTATAGTTTTAATGGGGATGTTTAGGATGTCGGAATCAAAACCATACATAACAGCTCCGATTAGCACTCTTATAAATGTTTTTAAAGTACGGTAGAACTGGTAGAACATATTCTATAGCTGTTATTCAATATGGTAACTTTTCCTTTCTGTTGAAATTGTTTGTTAATATTATCCTGAGAAAAAAAATCGTTAGTTCTTGCTGCCGAATGCCAGCTTTGGCTCAATTAGTCGCCGCGCTTGACGGATGGTATTGGTATTGTATTTTATGGAAAATATTGAAATAAATAAACTTTCTATATGTTAAAGATAACAGACACTTTCAATAGAGCAAATAGAAATACTTTACCCGAGACGAAAGTATCTGTAAAAAACGAAACCCAGAGCAGACAGTGGGGAAAAAAATAATAGCACTTTAAAAATATCACATGTTCTCCCCAATCTTATTTAGACCATAATAAACTTATTCGTTGGAGTCCTTGTATACCTATTGTTAGATATTTATCCTTTTCAAATTTCACCCCAGTTTTCGTAAGGAGAACTTATTAATTGAATTTCAACCTTGCCAAAACTACCCGTAGCCGGTAGCCGCACTTCTTTGTTGCGGCGACTTTAATTGAAAATTAATGGAAAAAGTTGCGGTTTCTTCTCGAAAGTTGGAAGTTGTTATCTTTACAAATAACGAAGTCTCAATTAAATTGTACAAACTTCTAATTGACCCTTTTCGTAACCCATTATTGAGGTAAAGTTAGGCAATAAATCAATTATTTGTGGATTTGGATACAGATATAATAATTTACTCAATAAAAATTAATCAAATGAATTTGGTATATCTTGAAATTTGGTGACTAATTAAATTACCAAGATATGCCCTTGTTATTATTTGCTTATGCTATTAGGTAAGTAAATAAATATGTATAAATAAAGTAATATTTACCCGCACTAAAACTCTTCCAAATTTCATAAACAAAATTGCACAAACAAATTCAGAAAATTGAAAGTTCTCTCAACGAATATCTACTCGCGTGTATACGAGGAAAACTTGTTGCGTGAATTACGAGATACGATGTCCTATGGATGAAAGCTGGCGCCAAACTGCGTCGCGATGCTTACGAAATGGAACTGGAACTGCCAAAGCAATGCGTCCCGTTTGCCGATGCCTATCCAGGGAGAAGCTGACAATGTTCACTAAGAGATCATCGAGTCTGATTAATTTGTCTTCTCTTTTTTCTGGAGTGATAATGGAAGGGAGTGTCGGGATAGGATAGGGAGCAAAAAATATGTTTATTAATATGTTGATAATAATCCGAAGTTTTATTGAAGGTGAGGATAAACTCTAAATTTAGACAAGGGATAAAGTTGTATACAAAGATTTTTGATTACCAACTGAGAAATAGCGCCTGTTCTATTTACAGTATCTAAAGGCAAGTCAATCAATATTTTCTACAAACCATTTCGTATTCTGACTTTGAATGGAATGGGGTCTACTCGCAACGGGGTAGAAATTATATTAAATTTATCAATAGAACGCAGAACTTCTGTCATTTGATTAATATTGTCATGTGTAGCAACTTTTATTGAAAAAAAACTGACTATATAAAATTTACTTATCACTTGTCGAAATGTATGTAGGTACATAACAAATCTCGTATTTAAACTGACTGACTACAACACAACACTCTTATTAAAACGGCACACCACAAAACAAAGTTCTTATTCAGACTGACTTTAAACTTACGTTTGCGGGCTATTTATAGTCGACATCGTACACAGGATTTATCTAGGAAAACCTGGCGCCACCAAAAAGTCGCACTAGACGTTAACAACTCGATTCATGGAATCCTCTTGCCGGGTTATCCATGCGGTTTCGTAACAATATTCCACCCTCTACGCACTCTCGAAGACGTAGGCTTAACTATTCGAAACAGAGGGAAGTTCAAAATAAATAAAATTGTGATGTTGATAAAAACTGCTATATGCAGCTAAAGGGAATTTGATAAATGTTTTAGGACACTCCGACGTGACATTGGGTTAAGGCCGCACCTGAAAAATTAGAGCTATATAGCCTCTATACAATACTTATCGAAGCGTCAGATTATGGCAACGGGTTTAATGATAAGGACTTTTTTAATCATGGCTTTATTCTCTACAATTTTCAATTAAAAGCACCCTCTCGCATTTCCTGAATTGGCAAGTAAAAACTGTAAAGGTAGCAATAATGAAAAGGTATATGTACCTATCTAGTTTCATCTCGTGAGATAATTCAAAATTGCAGTTTCTGTATGGGCGCACAAAATAAACTTGATCGGCGAATGGGGACCAGACATATCGATAACCGAAATTGCGTAATGCAGTATTACCGCCTACGTTATTTTAACATTTAGCATAGGTATGCGCGATTCGATTTTTAACACAAACGTAAAGTCTGTTTTTTTTTTAAGTTAATTCCCGAAGTCAAAAAGTTAGTACCTAACTATGTGGGCAACACAAGCATTTTCTACATAAAAAATTTGGAAGCATTGACAATTTTACATTGTATTGCCAACATAATGTCATTTTGACTATTATCTTAAAAAAAAAAAAAAAGACTTTACCACTAAATTAACGTTACCGTATCACGCATTTATGTCTTACCATAAGCGCTTTTTTAGTGGGCATTCAAACCAAAGTATTGTTCGTCGATTTTTAAGTGACACTTCCCATATTAGTCCAAGAGCCCAGAGCCGCCAGACACAACTTATTTTCTAAAGGACAGAATATGTGGGATTGTGTAGCACGGCCAATTTACCGACACCAGGTGCGAAAGCTTAAGAAGTACTTTAACTTTTTTTCTAACGCTTGATTTTTATACATGTTATTGGGGAGACTATTTCATAACTACGTGTGCTCAGCCAGACCAATCGCACCGGCCAAACATCCCCCCAGACGCAATAATAGTTTTTCCGTGAGTGTGAGCGCGAGGGTACTATGCATGCGTTTGAGAGTGAGCGAGATATCTATTTCCCCCTCTTAAACTTACAGTCTACTCCAGGCTAGAGTAGAAATGGGATTCGGTTTTTCCCATAATGGGAAAAACCGTTATTTACAAATAACAGTCAACTGGCCGTCTACCCAACTTAGCGAGTATACATACGTTCATAGTGCTACTCAATCCCACATATTCTGTCCTTTAGAAAATAAGTTGTGTCTGGCGGCTCTGGGCTCTTGGACCATATGAGGAGCGAGGGGGTGTTTCATATGGCAAAAACAGGTGTGATGTCAGGTAACCATTGGCGTTCTAATGTAGGGAGCCACCAGCTCACATTCCGTGCGAGTATCAGATTAAAATCGACGGACAATTGCGTGTGACGTGCGACTTGCTGCTAGGAAGCAGGAAGCACGTTGCAACTTACATCTTCCATGTTTTTCACTGTGGTGTGAAATCTGCCATATATTTCTAAAGGTTCTAAGATAAGGTTCTAAGATTGCTTCTTGCTTTCTAGCAGCAAGTCGCACTTCGCATAAATTGTCATTGCATGCTACTTTAGCGTGAATACCCGCTCAAGTACCGTTATTAAATTATCCAGAGAGATTTTGACTGGTTTCTTCTGTTTTGATTCGAATATTTGTAGGTTATGTCACTGTAGCGAAACGCCTCAAGTACTCTATTTAATTAGTTAAATGGTAAATGGCGAGCGGTATATTGATGGTGTTTATTTCCTTGAGTTGCTACCTATAAAATTGTGGAGAGGGTCTATTCGCAAAAGGGAGAAACAAACTATTGAGGTTTACCTACTAAATTATATTTTATTATACTTAAAACCAAAAATTTAAATAAGCAAATATCTTTCTATTCTGACAGCCACTTCTATTTTTCCCAATTAAAATTATTTCACATCCGTTCAAAGTTCATTACTACGGACCAGGAAATATCCATACAAAAAAATAACGCTCTACTTCTTCTATTCTCAATAACCTATAAGTTTATACATTACAACACTTCCGATTCACATTCCTATTGAAACTACCCTTCACCTATATCTATAAATTCTTAAAACTCCTAAGTCATTTACTGACTGCTTATGCAAAATAATTATTTAAGTCATGATCCGACTCACTGGATTAAGTACATATACAGGGTGAATCTGAAAGTGAGGCTTTTTTTTAACAGGGTATATATCTCGCTAAAATAAGTTGTTTGGCAAAAATTTTTTTACATAAAAAATTTAAGATAACGGAGGTACAGGTATTTGAAGATATAAAAATAATTAAGTTGAAAATGGAAAAAGGAGTTTTTGATTGATTTTTCTGATGGAATAATGCAACTGTAGATTATCTATTATGGAAAAAAACTCATTATGCTGGATAAATAACTGCTTTTTTCCGAGAAAATGTAAGCAAAATGTTTTATAATTGGATGCTTATTCTCGAAACTGGGGAACAGCGTTCTCATGAGAACGATTGATCTGGTCTTTGTCAGTGATATGCAAACATGAGTATGGCCAAATGAGGCGGCGAAGATAGGACCTTCGTTCTCATAAGAATGCTGCTTCCATCTTTTGAGAATAAGGACCCTGGAGTCTTCTTAAGACCTTGAAATACCTGTAACTCCGTTATCTTAAATTTTTTGTATAAACAATTTTTTGCCAAACAACTTATTTTGGTGAGATATATATCCCGTTAAAAAAAAAGCCTCACTTTCGGATTCACCCAGTATATGTATTACTAACTATATTTTTATAAAAACCTTACAATAATTTCTAAGCGATTAAAACCCTAAATGAAAATTTCAGCACTTAAGGTCATCAATGTTACAACATGAACAATAGTTTTCAAACAATACTTTTTATCAATTTAATCAGAACAATTACTATTTTCGGATTCCTAGCCAACATACACAATTATTTAAATTCTTATTATTTCGTTACTATAGCCCTTCAACTTAATTGGACAATCCAATTCAAAATTCTTTAATAATTCCTACTCAAAATAGAATATTGCTAAGAGCTAAGAGCATTATAATTTCCCCTCTTAATTCTTTGCAAAATTATTTTTTTCTGCGATTGACAAGAAATGTCAGCATTTTTGACTGGTTGACAAGTCGCGAAACTCAATATTCTGGTATTTTAATTATGTTTCAATAGTTGCTGAGGAATCAATGAATAACAATACGGGAATCACTTTTATGGCCTAGGCCGGAAAAGTGATTCTCGTACTGCTGAATAATTGGAACAAAAAAACAAAAATTGAACAGATATTTAACCGATCGCAAGAAAAATTGTATGTGTATTTCGGTGGAAAAGGACATTCTCGGCCTTCGGTGTTTGCTGGCCTCGGCTACGCCTCGCCTGTCAACTTACACCGTAGGCCGAGAATGTGTCACTTTTCCACCTAAATACACAATCTACTAAAAATGTCATTATACTCGAAGGCAATTAAATTTATGCAATAATGTTCCATAGTCAAAACACTCGAGTTATTAATATTTATGCAATAAAGTTCCATAGTTAATTCACTTCATAGTCATTCATCATTTATACAGTCAAAAAGTTTTACTAGTCACAAGAGTACTTACATTTAACTTTTCACACGTAAAATTACTTAATTTAATTTACTTCATTAATCTCTAAAGCACGCACATAATGTTGAACGAATTTAAATGTTCTTTCTTTCACAATTTTCTGTACTTTTTCAAAGATTCAATCAAACGCGTTTTCCCCCGAGGCAAAAATAAAAGAAACACTTCGCGAATGTTAGGCGGACTGTAGACTTCAAACTGAACTGAACTGACTTAAAAAAAAAACTGATGATCTCAACTGAAACTGCTGTATTTATATTATTCGATCCCCCCAAAATTTCTTTGTCCATCAATCATTACGAGGATGATGCAATCTCTTCGAAATTTTTGTCATTTCTTTGTTTAAAACCGAATGATTATGTCGCAATTTCCTGGTTTATCGGGGTCAACAGATTTGGTTTAAGAATGTGAGGACAACACAAAGAAAACCGACACATGTGCGCCATAGATCACCGATTTAATTACTCTGGCGTCGCTTTTAATAAGTTCATTGATTTGATTTAGGAGATGACATCACGCTTGGTGACTAAATAATAAAATTTTAACGTATACATATGAATATTTTAATTAATTTTGGGCCAACGCTAATTTGTTTCATTTTCAATATATAGATACTGATTTGAAATACCGGAAATTCCGTTTTTGATTATTTGATTACATTTAATTTTTACAGTAAAGACATTGTAATATACGGTCTATTTTCCCTGGTCATTACATCACGTTATTCGATTTGTTTTTTGGGAAGGAGGAAATATACATATTTATTGATTCGAATAGTGATAGTTAAATTTTCAAAACGTTGATTAGTGATAGGGTTATGTTGGTAAAAAGATTAAGATTAGGACCAGAAAATGTCTTAGCACTTTATTTTGATTATAGGTTCTATATGAGATCCGCAAAGCTTGGCACAGTCTAAAAATATCAACCTTTCCAAACTTGAAGAAAATTTTGCTATCTTCATTTTTTACTTTTTCTAAAGTAAATATGGGGGCTATTATTGTAGAGCTTGAGCCATATGTTTAAATTCAAAATAACACGTTCAATATCCTGATCGGTTCCACCAGCAATAATTACAGCTTCTGGATCTTGTTCCATTACAAAATACTGTCTGGCATTGCACGTCTGTTCGCCTAAATTTATTAACATACCTCGTCTACTGCATGACAATATGAAAGCCCCGGTCCTTATACCAATAACAAACCAGAAGAAGGCATCAAAGTCATAACCGAAGTGAAGCAAAGATGTGTCATTGCGCCAAGTTTTTTATCTATATCTGTGGAAACCGTACTTCACCTTAGCCAATAAAACCTGCTATTGGGCATTGAAATCTCTTATAGAACTACTGATGGTATAACTGGGGGATAATATATTGGGGTTGTATGGGCTGCGCTGTAGCGGTAGCACCTCTAAGTCTGAGACAGTCGCATCAAAAGTCGTAGACTGAAGATGATTTCAAACAATTGGTCCACACAGGGCAGTCAGCTCTCACTTATGGCTCCACGTGCCACATCCTGGAAACTGCATCGACCTGCAGGCTAAACAAAGTGTGGGTAGCCAGATATGGCGAGAAAACTATACCATTTCCATCATTATTCAACACTAGTGAAATTTGATTTCAAATTAGTGAAAACTAAATTCACATCAGTAAAATCTAATTTCGCTCAAATGAAAATTGATTTCAAAGCAACGAAAACTAATTTCTCACAAACGAAATTTGATTTCACATTTTTGAAAATGAATTTCAAACTGACCCTAATTAATACTTATTTTTCAAATTTTTAATATTTCAATTTGAAAAAAAAACATCAACAACGTTATTTATTTCAATTTTATGAAATAAACCCACTGAGTTTAGAAAACTGTGGTTTAGATAACATAAAATACAATCATGAAACAATAATAATAATTATGAATTATTTAAATAAATTTAACTTCAGTTTGGCAAATGACGTGGAAAGGTATAATGCAGCTATCTCAAGAGTGAGAAGATTCAACTAAAGTTCAATTTATTTATATAATTTATAATTATTATTGTTAATTGTTTCATGATTGTATTTTATCTAAGTGAAGTTCGTGTCCTATCGGTATCCAATGAAGGGGGTGATTCATCGGTTAGGACAAAAAAAATAAATAAAAAATTTGTCTTGTTACAATTTTATCAATGTAGGTATGTATTGTGATTTTGTTATTTGCAATTGAATGTTCCATCCTGAAAAATCTCGTACTATTTTATGTAATTCTAGCCACATAGTTTTTTAAGTACAAGGCATGTAAACTTCAGTTTTTTGTTAGCACTTTTTTGATGTTCCTAATATATATTTTAGCCATGATGAAGCCCTAAACTTTTGGGCAAAACGTTGGCAAAGACTTAACAGGCCTTTTATGTTTTTTTTTGTCCTAATCGACGAATCACCCCCTTCATTGTATTTTATGTTATGTGAACTCAGTGGGTTTATTTCTTAGGGTGAAATAAATAACATTTATTGAGGTTTTTTTCAAATTAAAATAAAAAATGTTTGAAAAATGAGTATTAATTAGGGTCAGTTTGAAATTCATTTTCAAAAATGTGAAATCCAATTTCGTTTGTGAGAAATTAGTTTTCGTTACTTTGAAATCAATTTTCATTTGAGCGAAATTAGATTTAACTGATGTGAATTTAGTTTTCATTAATTTGAAATCAAATTTCACTAGTGTGAAATAATGCTGGAAATGGTTTAGTGTTGGGCATCAGCAGCAACATTAAAAGTGATTGTTCGGCGTACTTCTAGATATAGAAAAAAAACCGGCACCATACCGGGTGTCCGACCGAAAACTGTCAATGGCCTATATCTTAAAAACGGTAATCGATAAGAAAAAAATGAAAAACCCGTTTGGAGGGTTGGAAGGGGGAACCAAAACAAGGTACTTTTCAGGTCTCCCTGAATCACCCCTCCGGCCGTAGCTACCCTAACCTTAAAATCTTAAATAGCACTATGGGTCATGTGATACCTTGTTTTAAAGGTCTTTTAATTCTCGTATTGGATCTGCAAAAAAAAAATATCCAGATTTGAATGTGACTCTCATTTTGATGAAAACCTCATTTGATCGGGTGAAACAGGTAAATGTGATTTAAAATCGATTTTATACAAATTGAATCACAGCATGAATATTTTTGAAGAAATCATCAAGATTTTATTTTTTTGAACTCTTCTCCCCTCACTGTACATGACAGTGTTCACCTCCTCAAGAGAGCAAAGTTGTTAACTCGAAGCATGTGCCATTTTGTGACAATTTAAATTTGTATCTAGATAATTTTTTTTGCAGATTCGTTTAGAGAATTAAAAAACCTTTCAAACAAGGTATCACAGGACCCATAGTGCCATTTAAGATTTTGAGGTTAGGGTAGTTACGGCCGGAGGGGTAACTCAGAGATACCTGAAAAGTACCTTATTTTGGTTCCCCCTTCCAACCCTCTAAACGGGTTTTTCGTTTTTTTTTTATCGATAACCGTTTTCAAGATAAAGGCCATTGACAGTTTTCGGTGGGACACCCGGTATAACACAGTTAAAAGCACGACAATAAGGACTGTATCAACGGTTTTATTACTGCGATGAGGAAGGCAACGGGAAACCACCTCATTACTCTCTCCAGGAAAAATCATTAGCATGACTGCAAAACCAAAAGCACAGGCACTCAGTCCCAGGCGGGTCTTAAGTGATCAGAGGGTACTAAAAATCTCCGGGCCAGTCATGAAAAAGATTGCTACCTGGAACGCACAAGGTATGTTTCATTCTGATAAAACCCACAATACCATCAAACAGCGATCAGCGAAATGAGATGGCCAAATTCTGGAGAATGTCAAATCGACGACCATCATATCTACTATAGTAGCAATGACGAGGTAAATCACTATAATGGCGTGGCGCTTATATAGTTAATACACAAGTACAAAAAAACGGTAAAATCTTTTGTCCCGGTCTCAGAGTAGCACTTTTTCAACTCAATCCCAAGCCAATTAATATCAACATCATCCAGATATATGCACCAACGAGCGAGCACTCGGAAAGCTGTCGAAGCCTGCTACGAAAACTGCAAACCGCCTTAAATCTCACTAAAAAGTCAGAAATTACCATTGTTATGGGTGATTTTCTGAGACAACACTTTCTTTAAGCTTAAGCTCCCACCAAGGCGACTGTACACTTGGACTCCTAACGCCCATACGCCAGAGAGGATAGTCAGAAACGAAATAGACTTTCTATTGATAAATAAAAGATACAAAACTTGCATTTAATCAGCAAAAACTTCTCCTGGCGCCGAGATAAATTCCGATCACAATCCGCTTCTAGCAAATATTCAGTTCAGTTTTTAGAAAAAAGTGTACAATGGGAAGCTGCCCTAAACCAGATCTGACAAAACTGAACAACCCACTTAAGTTGTTCTGAGTAAAGGACCGTTTTTTCTAACATCTTAGGTAAGTTTATGTCAGTCGAAATTACCTCCTCCCTTGCCTACGCCAAGGATGCCGGATTCCATCCTGGTACGGTTTGTTAGGACAGTGGGCGACGCACAACTCACAACGTAAATGTCAGCAAAATCTATTTAGCACGATGTTGATACACTACTGACGCTGTACTGCGCTGTACATCGCGCTCACCTGCGCAAACCCAACAAACCGGTCCAAATATAATTTACACTGGGTGGATTTTAGCAGACGTGCGTGGCGTTTGACAGAATGTGACTTGTGCGTCGCGCAATGCCCTAACAAACCGTACCTTTATTTTCAATTTCTTACCTGAGGTAATGTTTATTTGAGGTTAGATCCTTCGTCCATCTAATATGTACGATTGAACTACAACTTAGCTCAGCTAAGATTTTCAAAGTTAGCTAAGATAAGACAGTGTGCAGAAAAAAAGCAGCTAATAAGATAAAAAAAAAGCTTGGATGACTGATGAAATTCTTTATTTAGTGGAAGAGAGACGCTTGAAAAAAGGTCATCGGGTATACCACCAGATGAATCGTGAAATAAAGAACAAAATTAGATTGGCCAAAGAAAATTAGCTTAACGAGCAATGCCACGAATTCGAAGTTCTGGAGGCTAGAAATAACACGTTTATTTTGCACAATAAAATTAAGGAAGCTGCTGGTGTATACAAACCAGGACAAAATGGTATTCTCTTGGACAATGAAGATAAAATAATTCTTGACGTTAACGGTTAACGACAAAATAGAACAGTGGTGCAGCTATATCAAAAACCTTTTTCATGATGAAAGATCGGACACTCCTGAACAATAAACAAGCGAAGGGGTTGATATAACTATAAGGAAGAATTCCAACATGCAGTCTCGTTATCAGAAAATAGAAAAGCTGCAGGTCCAGATGGAATTTACTCAGAAGTCATTAAAATCTTGAAGAACGAAGAGTCACAAACATGATTTTGAAGCTTTTTGATATGGTCTACCGATCGGGCGTCATTCCTTCCGACTGGCTTCATAAACATTTATAACACTTCGGAAGAAGAGCACGGCAAAAAGATGTAGCGATTATCGGCTTATCGGCTTGACGAGTCACTTTCTTAAGATATTCCTAGAGATCATCCACAAGAGAGTATATGCAAAATGCGAGTCCTTTATGGGCGAATTTCAGTTCGGTTTTCGTAACGGGTTCGGCACGAGAGAGACGCTGTTTAGTAGCCAAGTGTTGGTTCAGAGGTGCAAGGATGTCTCTGTTTAAGCCTGTTTCATAGACTACGAAAAGGCTTTTGACAATGTACAACACGAAAAGCTTATAAAAATCCTTGAAGCCGTAGACCTGGATGATAGAGACCTCAAAATTATTGCAAATCTTCTCTAGAACCCGACTGCACAAATAAAGGTAGACTAACAGATGTCAAGCGAAGTTCGAATCAAAAGGGGTGTCCGACAGGGTTGCATCCTTTCACCGTTACTTTTTAACATATACTCAAACAACATTTTCGAAGATGCCCTGAAAAACTGCCCTGAAGGAATTTCCATTAATCGCGTAACCATAAATAAACCTAGGTACGCTGACAACACTGTTTTAATCGCGGACTCGTTGGAAGGTCTTCAGATTTTACTTGACCAGGTGGCAACTTATAGTGCAGAATGTGGTTGTTTAAACATCAAAAAAACCAAATGGATGGAGGTACAGAACCAACAAATCGAACGCGTCAACAAAAATTGGGATAATATGCAGGAGGTCCGTGCCCGAATTGAGCAAGCCAGTGTATCATTTGTAAAAATGAAGCCCGTGTGTTATCTTGTTGTCGCGTTGTTACGTCTTCAGTATTCTCTATTATGGAATTGAGGTGTGCACTGTAACAGACGCCATATTTGAAAAGCTGGAAGCTTTCTAAATGTGGACGTATCGACGGATGCTGAAATTATTCTGGATGGGCAGACTGCGCAATATGGATGTGCTTGCGAGAATGTCAAAAGATCTCGAAGTCATGCTCATACTTACAAAACGAAAGTTGGAATACTTTGGACACATCCTCAGAAACGAAAAATACAGACTTCTCAAACTGATAATAGAAGGAAAGATCGAAGGCAGAAGGAACCCGGTCGTCGAAGCAAATCGTGGCGAAAGAATGATAACGAGAAAGACACCGAGGAAGTCCTACAAACTACTCTCAAGCAAGCATACGAATGCGTCGGTGTATAAGTCAAAAATCATATACCTACAAAGCCAATGGAGCACTATAAAATATTGATTATTTCCCATACGTATTATCTATTCACAATCCGATGTCCAAAGGTGAATGTAAAATGTATCACCTTTCAGTGCTATTTGATAGGGAAAGTTGATAAATTTACCTTTGGACTACGGATTGTGAATAGGATATATTATCTCAGTGTTTCCCAATCTTTTGTAAAGTAAGGAACCCTTTCTAGGGAACTCCTACCCAAAGTACTTAAATATGAGACAATGTTCGGTGTTGTGTCAAAACATAGGCATTAATACTTACTATTTATTGAGCTTCAAAATAAGGAGTAAATTTAAAAAAAACAAAAATTGAAATTGAGTAGGTACATAATATGTATATTAATAACTCAGAAACTGTGAAAACTCTAAAATACATATTGAAAATATTTTTATTTGCAACCATATATGTAATCTCGACATTACTTACTTAAAAATTTGAAAGTGACACTTTACCTGTATCACTTCCCTCTTCGATTTCCCTCACCGATTTCCCTATTCGACTTCCCTCACCGATTTCCCTCACTCTAATTTATTTACCTTTGCTGGCAACAATGAGAACATGTCAGGTAAAAACGTCAAAACAGGTGAATGACATATTTTGGCATGTTTGTTTTATTTTTTCAATATTAAAAAAATTGAATGACTCTTCATAATTATTGGTGTGCTTGCAAATAAAATAGTATACAAACCTCGGAGGAAAGTTTTCATTTCTGTCTCGAGATTAATAGTCAATCGAGACGCGAAGCGTCTCGATTGACTATATAAATCTCTCGACAGTAATGAAACACTTCCCTACTCGGTGTGTAATATACTATTTCTATTGATTTTTTATGAGCTCAATGCAATTAATGGGCCTGTTTGTTTGATAAAAGTTTGTCAAAACGGGTTCAATGATTGAAAGATGTATCCGCATATCTACTGCAGGATTCAGTTTACTTCTTAAGTTGGTTTTTGTAAGAGCATACTTCGAAAACCCTACTTCATAACGGTAAGTTGTGATTGTGAACCCAATCAAGATACTCTCCTCGCCTTGGAAAATATTCTTTGATTGAAACGCAGTTGTTTTTAAAAAAAAAATTATTGACTGCTTGCGGAACCCCAATCGCTCGTTTGCGGAACCTTGGGGTTCCGCAGAACCCAGTCTGAGAATCACTGTATTATCTATTCACAATCCTATGTCCAAAGGTAAAAGTAAAATTTATCACCTTTCAGTGCTATTTGATAGGGAAAGGTGATAAATTTAGGGAAAGGTGATGAGTTTACCTTTACCTTTGGACTATGGATTGTGAATAGGATATAGGTAAAGTTTTTTTTTTAAAGATAAAAGTCAAAATGACATTATGTTGGCAATACAATGTAAAGTTGTCAGCTTTCAAATTTTTTATGTAGGAAAGGCTTGTGTTGCCAACATAGTTACTAGACTTGGGGAATTATCTTAAAAAAAAAAAAAAAGATTTTAGTGATTTTTTGATAACTGCAAATATTGACGCAGAAATTCGACGCTGACTTATATTCGCCTGCGCAGCTTTTGGAACGCTCTTGAAAAGGGTATTTCAATCGGCATGGTCATATTTATGTCAATAAAAATGTTCTTTTCTAGTTGTAATTTTTATGTTTAATGCACATTTCACATTGGCAGCTGAGATGTTCAATTTTCAGATATACAGGGTGTACCATTTAAAACGAAACAGACTAAATATCAAATATCTGATGCCACGTTTATTTTTAAGAAATCGCTGGTACTCGTAATTTGATTTTCAAAGTGTACCGCCGTTACTAGAGTTTTTCCGTATTCCCGTATTCGGCTGACTACAATCTCCGTTCTTTCTTTAAAACTGCTTAATAAAATAACGCGATTTCATTAAACCTATATTCCTAATAAATGGTCCAAGAAAATAGGCTTTTTCGAGGGTTCTTGCTTTTCGCGATCACCTGATGACGCTTCAGTCACGGGCCTCGGTACAATTTCGCGCGAAGTGCGTCGAGCCTTTACTTCTTCCACTAGCAATTCCTACTACCGACGCGTTTCCCCCGCCCGGATTTTTCTATAAAACTAGCGAACACGGCCAAGAACAGCAAAGCTAGTCACACATAGGACGCTGAATGCCGGAGTCAGCTTCCCCAGCCTGGGGAGGTAGTCCGAAGCAGGAAAACAGCCTTCCAAGCCTACTGCAGCGTGCCCCTCAGACAGAGGGACGCACGCAGCAGGAAGCTAGTCAAACATAGGACATAGGTTACACGGTGGCGCTCTCTGTCCTTACGTATCGGTATAGCAAGTACTCATCGCTCTATCTGGATTATACGCTCCCACACAATCTGGATGAGGGAGGTGCTTATACATTGCGACGTACCTGGATTGAATGGGGTTGACCTTATTCTTTCCATGATGGACACGAGGGGGCAATGTGATTGGAACACGTTACACGGTGGCGCTCTCTGTCCTTACGTCAGTGTAGCAAGTACTTATCGCTCTATCCAGATTATTAGCAAGCCAGATTAATTAACCAAGCCGGCGCTGAAGGGACGGCACCGACCGTGAATGTCTCTAAACCTGAAATTAAACATACTCTCGTTTCAAATTTGGGTTGGTATCTGGTGTTGAGACATTTTTGCCAGAACGGAATCTTGTCGCAATTGATGACGTATTTGGAAATAAACTTTATGTCAGTAAATTTAATATGTAATATGTAGTGTAGAATGGCAAATTGTCTGTTTTCAAAAATCCATAGTCTTGAGATCGTATATTTCCAATAATGTTTTCTATCCTTATTTCACTATTTTCCTCTGTTCTTACAGTCTGCTTCCCCCCTCACCCGAATTTCATTCCTAAGTAATGTGTTTGCTCGAAATAATTTTAAAAATATATATTTTCTCGGTATATGGTGCAAATTTCTGAATAAAGCGCAGCTGACGTGAGCAAACACGGACTTGCATAATTATGTTGAGGTATCTAAGATAGACAACAAATTGGAGTCCCCAAAACGGTAAACCATACCGCAAACGTGACTCCGCAAGTGCAAAATAAACTCTCCTAGCAACAGACCTAACCAGTAGCAAAAACGAGGTTATCCACATCGCAGTTAAATCTCATGCTGCTAGTCTAGCATTAAAAGCCAGCCTGTTAGACACAATCTTTCTGGGAAGTCATTGTCTTCTGAGCGCACCAACAGTCCAGAATTCAAGAAGGAAATGGCATTAATGATGTTATTATTACTTTTCATGAGGTTGCCTATAACCAGTAGAATGGTGGACAGGTAGGTACCTATCAGCGGCGGTGTTTTGTTCAAACTATTTGATTGTGTGAATCACGACATTCTGTTGTGGAAGCTAGAGTGGTATCGTTGTAGAGATGAGGCTTTGAGGTGGTTTGACTATTGCTTGTGATGATCGATGACAGTGTGATTTCAAGACGCTGATGAGCATGAATGTTGGGATACCAGAGAGCTCTGTATTGGGAAGTCTTCTTTTTCTCATTTCTGCCAACAATTTACTCCCAGTTTCAGGAAAGTTTACTCCATTGAACGTTGATATGGATGCAGATTTGAAGAAGGTGAAGGACTGGTGCGTCTCGAATTTGTTAATATCCAATGTTACTTGGATGATAATTCTGTAACTGGACATAACATAAGCTTTTCAACTTCCGATTTTGTGCACGCAATCTAACTTTCGCGCGCGGCGATACTTCAAACGCGTGTTCCCGCCGAACATTTTTTATGCTTCAAACTCAGTGTTGCACAGCGCTTGAAGCACAACAAACTTGTCACAGGATCATAAGATTGAACCAAACGAACCTGGACCATCTACATTCGCTAATTAATACATTTTCAGAATACAATTGACAATTGAATATGCAGATATGCGATTGGCAGATTAGAGCATTTCGTGAAGCTATGGTTCCTTCCAAGCATTTTTTGGACATTTCTGACACTTCATTTGATGGGTTTTGTAATTTACTTTCATAATAAAAAAAATAAGCGAAACTAAAATCACGCACAAGGTGCAAGGTCATTAAATTTTATTAACTTACACATAATGTACCTTCAAGCAAATTTTTAGCTTTATATTTTGTTTTTAGTTTGAATAGGCTAATTACCCATGTACTACGTCTGATGAGAACTGGTCAACTGGTCCATAAAAACGACCGGCTACCGGAGCTGTCATTTATCGTTATCGTTACCTACCGATAAGTGCAGGGAGTTTACGGACGAAAGATAAAGCCATAGCAAAAACAGAACGCATGCGTATTTCCTATTTTTTTGTTGTGGTTTGTTTCTGTTGTTAAATTAATGTTTTTGGTTTTCGAAATGGATTCAACACTAAATTCCCTCAAAAGATCGGGAAATCGTTTTACGGATGAGGACGATATTATTTTATTAGAAGAAATTTAATATGGGCCAACAACCCATATGACGATGTATCGAAATTGGCTTTCGTAGTAGCCAGTTTTTTACGAACCACGGCTTAACGAATTTTGGGTACTATAGGAGATTAACAAAGTGCAGATAGTACAAAACGTATTGTTCGTCGATTTTAATCTGATACTCGGACGGAATGTAAGCTGGTGGCTCCCTACATTAGAACACCAATGGTTACCTGACGTCACACCTGTTTTTGCCATATGAAACACCCCCTCGTTCCTCATACCGCAAGTATCAGTTAAAAATCGACGAACAATATATTAGGCAATTCAATCCATCTGTCAGAAAGGAAAATTCAATATGGCGTGGCGGCCAAGAAAGTCTGTTTTTATGCGTATTTTAAATTATTTTGCTTAGAGGTTTGCTTGCAACTTTGATTTTGATTATTTATGGTGGATTGCACAAAAAAAATTACTCCTCATTCTTAGCACGTACTTAGCTAAGCATTATCTTAAAATTTAAGTTTGCATTGATCGCTTTGACTTGCACCAACTTTACGTAATAGAAACTTAGCTAAGGTTAGTTTGAATTCCGAACTAGCTGGCAACAGCGTAGGATGTACGCATTTCGATTTAAATACAGAATATACGTCATAGTTGTTATTCGTGTGAGAGATAAAGATGAAAAATGTTTATGATTTCTTGAGAGAAACCAAAGAAACCAAACAATACGAATCAACAACGAATCCACAAGTACAAACTACAAACATAACCAAGCTTTGTCCACCCAAATTAACCTTGAACCACGAATTCGCCGCTCTTTCGCATTTGTATGTAGGTGATTTGTGGTATTATGCCCAGGCAAACTTTAATTTTTTGTATTTGTATTTTTTGGTAATAAAATAATAATTTAATACAAACTACCTTTATTTTATATAAAACACAATACCTAATTTAAACAAGTTTTAAAAATACATATAAGTACTTAGGGATCCTAATTTAAATTTTGAAAATATTCTACCATTTCATTTCTGAAGGCTCTTGCTCCTACATCATCAATACCTACCCATGTTTGGTGGATTGGGTATCCTTTGCATTTCCATTAAATAATTTAAATTATCTCCATCCAGCTTTACAGGGGGTACCTCCTCCCTATTTATAATTGCAACATTATGGAGAACAGCTGTGGCTACTATGGTTGATAACGATGTTTGTAGCTTTAATCTTAACCCATAAGCCATTGCAGGAAATCATCATCAAATTATTCCATATTTAAACATAGATTCAAAACTAGGATTTTAAGAAACAAAATAATATAGGTATAAATATCTCGATAATAGTTATTTTTGTATCAAGTGCGCGAAATGCTCGAGATCTGATTTTTTTAACGAGGCGTAGCCGAGTTAAAAAAATAGTCGAGATCACCAAAGTATTTCGCGCCCGAGTTGCAAACAATATTTTTTCTACAACTCCATTTAAATATCGATCATTCGAAGCTAAAATTGCATTTTCAAATAAAAGTAGGTGAATTTTAATTATTTTTGGTTTCCTGACAGGTATGTGTCACCATGACACCCAGTGTGCAAACTAGCTATTTCGCGCACACGTGCGCGAAATAGCTAGTTCGCGCATGGTGTCATGGGAACGTTAAAAAATCAATACCTGGGAAAAAAAGTGTCACTTCGCAAACTGTCATGAGTGTGCGAACATCATCATTTTTTGACAGTTGTAGAAAAATATAATTTTTATGAAATCACTACGTTCTGTGATCATTACGACAAATAATTGACATTTGCATTTGACAAAAAAAAAACAATTATTTCTACCTAAGAACGTGTTAAGGTCCCAACAGTGGTGCCTTAAAGTTAGGAATTCCTAAACCCATCTTAGGTGAGTTTTCTGACTGGTGCAACCGAATTTTCCTTACTTAACTTTCAGAATAGCTTAAGAATGACTTAAGACGTTCTAAAACGAACTGTGCAATCCACCATTAATAAAGTATTTGTTGACTAGGTACATTCATGAGCACAAAAAGTGGGACACCCATTTTTTCCTATTGTAAAACGGGCTCACCAGCTATACCTACGACAATGACAGGGATTGTCATATTTGACAAGAAATCGATTGTAGAGATAATAGATTATACCACGAGTCAATAATGATAGCTATTCCCGAGGATTATTACGAACTGAGCCGCGTTAGCCGAGGGAATAATAGCCATTATTGCGAGTAGTATACTCTACTTTATTTACGACAAATTAATTTATTCGAGATTTTCAATGAACAAATTTCATCCGTCTCATAATTTTCAATACAAATCCACAAGCACTACACGTTTGACACTGACACTTTTGTGGAATAATGACCATTAATCCCGCTACTCGTCATTAATCCCTGGAGGAATAACATATGTCATTATACTGCCAAAATCACAAAAATAATATGCACATTATACATTAGTCGTAAATAATAGTATATTATGCAATGATCATGTAATGATAGCCATTAATACACGAGCATGTTGTAGGATACGAAACGAGCCGCAGGCGAGTTTCGTATATAACATGCGAGTGTATTAATGGCCATTACATGAGAGTTGCATACACTATTTTTTCTACTGCCATTGATAAAACCTATGATTTTTAAATATGTCAACATTATGCTTAACTTTGAATAGAGATTTTATAATTGAGTAATGCGTCCATACAGTTGCAGGTTTTATTTTTTGTTGTAATTCTTCAAAATATACTATTAAAACATTTTCTGAGAAGGACGATGTGTTTTTGGTGTTTCTCCAATGCATAAATTGTCCATATAATTTTTCGTAACTTTTCTTGGACTTTTCCAGTAGTATATTGTTACCTGCATTTGTCGCCCTTTATGTAATTTCTGGAGGTGTTAGTGAAAATTCTTCGTTATCACTCATTTCCATAATAATGCCTCATCCCAAACCTCAGGTAACTTTTAATAACAATTTGAAGTATTTTTTTTCATAAAATTATTGTTTTTCGCTGCATTACCATGGAAAAACTATAAACAAGGTGCTGTCAACATTCAAAAAAAAAATCAAAATTTTTTAACTGTGGCGCCATCTATTGACAATGTATTGTAATGAGAAAAGTAAAAATTCTTCCTTATCACTCATTATTTCCATAATAGTTATTCTTTGTCCCAAACTTTGGATAACTTTCAAACAATTCGAAGTCTTTTTTATAGTCATCAAAATAATTGTTTCACGCAAAATTACCGTTTAAAATGTTTAATATCTTAACTGGTGCTGCCATCTATCAACATTGTATAATATTAAAAATGAGTATTATAATGAAAATCTTTATCGTAATGAAGTTCATTATGATACAGATTTTAATCGTTTAATAGCGTATTATGAAATGTTAGTAGAAAAAAATACTTAATTTACGCAAAATAGGGCAAGTACGCGATCTGACAGTTTGACACTATTGACAATCGTGACAATCGCCTTGAGGTAAAACCAATGAACTATAACCAAAAACTGGAATGCGTACACATATTGACGAACGTGAAGCCTAGTGCCGCTGCTGCGGAGGGGATACCTGTTTCTGTCGCACTCATTATGTTAAATAGCGGAAATTGCTTCCAACACGTATTCCAATTGATGAAACCTGTGAAGGTAAATATGACAAAACTTTCCAAAACGTCATATGTCAGCGAGCAACAGAAAAAAACAACATTCCCCCTTATGGCATCTGTCTTTCATGGCCACATTTTTTTGGCAGATATGGCAATGTGTGCGCATTCCAGTTTTCGGCTATAGTTCATTGGGTAAAACAAAGATATAATTTACAGTGTTTTTTAAGTTTTTAGTTAGATTTTTTTCAATAAATACCTTTTGTGTGCTCCAGAAGTTTCTTGGACATGTCTAGAGTTTGCTTAGTTGTTAATTGTGGCAGTATAGCGCAAGGGATACAATATCCTTCCATAGGTTTCCATTAATTTAAAATAACAATGGGAGGTTTGATTTGTTAGATCAAGAGAGAAGAGAAAAATTGATTAATGTTCTTAAAAGAGAAGATCTGACAGAAAAATAGATTGAATATAGAGTAACTATACTTATATATTTGTTCTTCTGACACTTGGTTTTGATATTTGTTGGAAAAAACCTGAATTTAATCCATTATAGAAAAACCTAGCAAACTTTTAGATGAAAGACCACATAGACTGGAACACAAACACTCCGCGCTAACTTTTTTAAAACAAAATAACACCAAAACTTGTGAAAAGGCTGTGAAAACCGCATAAAACATAACCGGCCTAATCTAAACGAATGTAAATAAATCATTTGTTTTACCCAATAAACTATAACCAAAAACTGGAATGCGAACACATATTGACGAACGTGAAGCCTAGTGCCGCTGCTGCGGAGGGGATACCTGTTTTTGTCGCACTCATTATGTTAAATGGCGGAAATTGCTTCCAACACGTATTCCAATTGATGAAACCTGTGAAGGTAAATATGACAAAACTTTCCAAAACGTCATATGTCAGCGAGCAACAGAAAAAAACAACATTCCCCTTTGTGGCATCTGTCTTTCATGGCTACATTTTTTTGGCAGATATGGCAATGTGTGCGCATTCCAGTTTTTGACTATAGTTCATTGGTTTTACCTCAGGGCGACTGTCAAACTCATTTGTGACGTCACATGGACATGCCCTATAGGGAAAAATGACAAGACCTGTCAGTCAGGTGTCCCACTTTTTGTGCTCACGTTTGTGCCTAAACTATTAAATCGGGCAGAAATTAGATATTTTTTTGTGTTTTTTTGGCCCATGTGTGGCCGCCACGCCATCTTGAGTGTCACGTGGTTGGGATTGGCTAATGAACACAAACCAATAAAGATAGGTTATGTTATATAATGTTTGTCGAATTCGACTTAACGTGTTAACGAGGCTAATTGAACGAAAACTTTTTTTACGATCTGTCAAATAGCGCGGACTTCGTATCGTATGCGTTATGGTTAACCGTTCGAATTTGACAATACAACGAAGAAAACTCTCTAAAATGATGATTTTTTTTTTGTGGATGGGAAAAACTTTCAAAAGGTACTTTGCTAGTTGTTGGTGGCAAGTAGTGTGGGATTTTCACCTCACTAAAAAACCCATATCCTTTGAGAGCATCGACTGCTAGGGCCATTAGCTCAATTTTAAACAATTTTTCAAATTTTATTAAATAAGTTAATACTTTTGATGTTTTATTTTTTCAGATTTTCTTCGATGTTTCCACTCAAACCGTATCTTTGCCTTTGCATGTTGAACACAGGACGTTCGTTGGTGATATGTATGACTGAGAGAACTTTATTGCAGTGGTCAGACATTGGTGCCGCATCACCTTTGAGAAGATGCTGATGCGTAAGGTTTGTATGTCCTGTACGAAGTCAAAATGCTTTTGTCGTTTCTAGTCTGTTCAATCCTGTTGAATCGTATTTCTGCTTAACAGTTGGTTACAGTCTACGAAGTAAATCAGTCCTATGCCATGTATTTTGCCATTCATCCAAAAATTTGTCTTTCACTTTGTTTATGAAGTCTTTTCTTTTCACAGGTTCACCATCTACTGCTTGATCAACATCCTGACCATTTGTAAGAGCATCAGGTAATTCTACATTGATAGCCTTCAAATATTCCAGATAACGCACTGCTAGAGGACGAGTGATAATGAGGTTTTCTAAGCCTGCAGAAGTGTACAAATTTTGTTTTTTCTTTGGAGAATTGAAAGCCAATTTTTTCCCTGTTGTTAATCATCTTGTTGATTGCTGGTTGCAATATCCTTGTTATGTCTCCTATTTTCTTACCACTGCTAAAAATTGCTACGTCATCAAGATAGATACATTTTTTGATTTCTTGGTCAATATCTTTCATATTTCATTTATGGCAATTGCAAACAGAGTACAGCTGAGTGTTGAGCCTTCTGGAACACCATTTTCCAGTAGTCGATTTATTGATAATTTATCTACGACTCTTACTTTAAACTGTCTGTTCCCAAGAAACGATTTAATAAACAATGGCATTTTCCCCTTCATCCCAAACTTAGACAATTTATCCAAAATTCCGTGACGCTACCTCATATCAAACACTCCTTTTATGTCAAAAAAGACAGCTACCAGATGTTCCCTTTTTGGGAACGCTTCTTGTTTTGAAAAGAATTTTCTAGGAGAACCAAGTGATCCATTGTTGATCGTTTTTTCCTATACCCCGTCTGGTAAGGCACCAGTAAATTGTTATTTTCCAGATAGTCTTGGAGTCTGTTGTTTACCATTTTTTCAAGCAACTTACCCATACAGCAGGTGAGACTGATGGGTCTGAGGCTCGATGGTGACAATTTTTCATTGTAAGGTTTGGGTATATATAGGAACTACCACTGCTTGTTTCCAGGATTCCGGGTAAGTATTGTTATCCCATAAGTTGTTATAAAGTTTTAATAAAGTTTTTTTTATTTCAGGTGTTAAGTTTTTAAGCATTTCATTAGAAATTGTGTCTGGGGCTGGTGCAGCATTTTTTGATTGCTGAATTGCATCCGTGAGCTCTTTTATGCTGAAAGGTGAGTTGTATTCCACATCGATAACTGTGGTCAAGTCTATTTCTACTTCTAAGTTATTATTTCTTTTTAGAAAGTTTGCATCATAGTTGACTTGCTGACTTTTTCAAAGTGGGCGGATATTATGTTTGCTATTTCTGCAGGATTTTTAGTTATAATTCCATGCTCTATTTGTATGGAGGTGATTGTATTGTTTGTATTAATACCTGATACTGCTTTAACTTTTTTCCACATAGTTTTAATTTCTGTTTCAGGTGTAATTGTTGTTGTGTACTGATTCCATGTGTCTCTTTAATTTTGGAGCATAACTCGTCTTGCTTTTGCTCCAGCTCTCTTGAACTCTATTGAGTTTTCAATGGTCGCACATCTTCTTAATTTGTTCAGTGCTAGCTTTTCAAGTTTGATTACATTTTTTGTTTCGTCGTTCCAGCATGGTACGACTTTCTTTATTGGTTTACCTCCAGACTTTGGTATACTTTCATTTGCTGCTTTGTGATTTCCTCGACATTTACCTCTATTGGTGGTTTAAGTGAATGTCTAAACTTTTCCCAGTTTGCTTTGGTTATGTTCCATTTAATAGGTACCGAGTGTATCATTTTCGGTTTGTCCAGTTGAATGAAGATGTTGAGAGTCTCATAATACTTGTTAGCGAGTGAATACCCATGATGTATATGATAAATCCATGCTGGACTAACAGCCGAATGTGCTGATCTATGTCCCTACAATCAGGAGCAAAACCAGGGAAATAAGGAAAACAACTACAACAGGCCATATAGGGAGCGACTTCTGGATAAAGACACCAAAACATCTTTTATGGGATGAGAAATTGTCTGCTGAATGTCCCGCCGATATTGAATAGCTCTGGTCAATATTTAAAACACCTAGCCTGCCAATAATCAACGGAATTCACCATGGGATAACATCAGTATTTGTTCGATGAGAGCAATAATTAAATTTGGAACCGCATGGATCAGAAGAGAAAGTTTACAACATCTGGGAACTTGAACCAAATTCAGCAGTACAAGAATGCTGAAACACAAATGGTGGACAACGAAGTCAATCGAATTTGAATATTCAGCAGTTTCTCGAATAACAGCAGAGCCTTCCTCAGCAGAACAAGAACCACTCATGGTCCCTCAACAAATGATCTAAATCCCATAATCCCCTATGGTCTAGACATGACAATGACATGGAACTCAGCTTTTCAATGATCCAGCTTCTATTAGTCACACGTGAACGATTTTCAGCAAAGTTCCTCATAAAACCCACTAAAAACCATCTGAGAACGTTCCTTAATTCCCATCAAAAGTTTGAAAAAGCTATCAACCAGCTGAGAAATAATAAAGATGCTGGGTTAAATGGAATCCCTGCTGAGCTTCTCAAAATTAGGATTCGTAAGCTGGTGGACACAGGGAATTTTTTATCCAAAATATGGAAAATTGAGATGATTTCCACAGATCTGCGTGACCTCTCTATATTCTTTATTGTCCTATATGCCATATAGGCGACAAGGCAGAGTGTAGAAATTAACGATGGATATCACTGCTCACTGCTCTCCACAGCCGAAAAAATTATTTCCAGGATTCTCTCCAAAGGACTGTATAAGAAATGAATAAGACATTTTTAGACCATGGTAGTTGTTTGAAAAAGCAAAGGATGTAGATTTTGATACCCATACACCTGTTGTGTCGAGTGGAAATTCTAATAGATATGTTTAGGTCAGCAATTTTGATAACTTCGAAACTTAACAATACGTTATGCTTTATAAGTTATATATTTTTTTTTGAACTTATCAATCCATCATGGCATGGTTATTTCACAGCTTTTTCAAATAAGGGAGTGTTTATATAATGTACGAATCATGTTCCCAATATTAGAGGATACGCGTCATGCTTGACTTTTAAGTGAGTTGTGACGGCGTTACCAGATTTTTTCCGAAAATGTGTGCGCCTCTGACTTCAATTTAATTAATTAGTTGACTTTAATTCAACTATTTTCTCTAGGTAATTTTCGGTCAATCCCGCGGTAATGATTTTACCTGATTATCGTCTTTTTAATTATTTGTGTAACTAAAGCCACACAACTTTTCTTTGATTTTAAGAAGAAGCGCGGCTTTCTTGAATATCTCCGAATTATTATTCATTTCTAAATATAGTAATATTTTCCGTGTGATCTCGGTGCAAATAGCAGTTTGTATGGTCGCACGCTCGAGGCTGCATCGCTGGCTTTGGACCTATGGTAGTCGAAGTACGCACCAGGGTACTTGCTCCCACTAGCTTGCCGTTCTATCGTCCAGCGTTTTCCTTACAAACGAACGGCATTGGGTTGAGTTAGTCTGGCCCGAGTCCACCAACTAAGTAGACGCTTCCGACTTCCACCGAATACCGAGGTAGGCCTTCTCTCCGAAATACCGACTGGTACCTGTTTCACCGCAACGTGATAAGTTATTTTTGATTAATACTTGGTTGGTAAATTATATTGTTTTTTTTTTTACTGTCACGGTTCACTTAGACTTAGACGGACGGAGTATAAGATTCTATAAACTATCACGGTTTATGTGTGCGGATAGTTTTCGCTAAGATATTTATTTTTACAAAGTAAAGTTCTATAAACTGTCATGGTTTATGTGTACGGACAGTTTTCTCTAAGATATTTATTTTCACAAAGTTTGAAGTTCTATAGCTGTCACGGTTTACTTGTACGGACAGTTTCTTTTCATATATTGGTTCATGTTTTATTGTCACGACATAGTGTAAGGTTCTATAAACTGTCACGGTTCATGTGTACCACAAAACATCCCCCCTTAGAAAGGTAAGTGCCGTGTTGAGAACCTGTCTATAAGTTTTCAGCGCCTCTAGTGACTGGGGGGGTCAGCTTTTGTAATTCTGGATTTATTGGCGAATGCAAAACGCAATTAGGGTTCGTTCGGTATCTTATTCGTTCCGGTGGATCGTTTGCACCATTGTTTGATTCTAGCGAGTCAACACCACCACTTTAAAGTTTCTACCATTTTTTGGCATAAAATAATTGTGCCAAAAAGAAGAAACTCATAAAATCGGTAGTGTTGAAGCGCCTTCAAGGTAAAATTGACTAAGAATTAAGATGACAAATTTAGATATTTATTAAAGTTTGAAACAGAAAATATAATAGAATATGGAATTGATTACAATTATTGCGAAACAGTTTTTTTTCATGTAAGTATACATACATATTAGGTAGGTAATGCTAGTATAAAGATAATAAGGACAGTTACAAGAAGTAATGACGTACATTCAACAATAGCTTGATGAAAAACTTAAATCGTAAATAAAATGATAAAAGAGGTCCTTTTCTCACAATCCAAAATCGTTGTTAACCTACCAAGTGAGGAAAGTGTTTCTGCACATGATGGAAGTTGCACGAATGACAACAAAAAGCAGAGTTCGGACAAGCCTTTAAGTCCAGAAAATACACTTTCCGCATGTGTTAGGTAGAAAGTTTATGTAGTTATACATAATATAAAGCTCATTCAAGAAACTGATTTCGCCTGAATGATAGAATAAATATTTTTGATAATAGTCTATACCCTTTACCACTAGCTTTAAGCAAAGACAACGCCAACTTCTCGTCCAATGTAAATCGTCTAGCTTTAGGCTTTTGGTTTTGAGTACGGACTTGGCTTAAAATAAAGCTGTACTGTATTGACGTGGTCTACGAGCCTTTGAAATTTGGTTTATGATGCAAGTTATTCAGCAGCAGAAACTTTGGATTTAAATGACGACAACCTTCTACTGATTCTTCTTAACTTATTGCTGGATTCTATAACTTTGGAATAAAGATATTTTTCCCTTGGGGATAGGAATTTTTGCCTAGTGACGTTAATGTTCTTTAAAATTTGGCCTGGTTGATCTAAAACAGAAATTTCGTTACCAATGATTCTACCAAAAAAGTTTGGATACACGCATTGTAGAATATGGTGTACCTGTATGTAACCAGGAATATTTTAATTATTGTGTCTCCTGATAAAGGAATAAACATTTAAAAAAAAGAAATGAATAATATTAGCTTTGTTCCAACAGAGCAGAAAACCGTACAATGTACCGTCACGATTCTGCGCAGAAACTAAAATTGTTATACTGAGTGGTTTCGAAACCGTTCATGGGACGATTTTTTGACGTGTTGGAACAGAGTTATTATGTTTACCTACCTATGTCAATCATAGTTGCGAAACTAATTTCTGAAGGCGTCTTAGGACTCTTCGACGAGTTTCAACTGTGTCGATCTCCACTTTTTGCCATTTTGGTGATTGTGGTTTATCAATTAACGATTCCTCACTGTTTTTGATAATTGGGGCTAAAATTAAAATTAATTGTCGTTAATCAGAACTATGGGGAGGAGTAAGTGAAAATGTAAGTACGTCTTTCTCACATATATCTAGTATTAACTTACCTTCAGGGAGATACAGCAAAAGCGCAGCATTCCATGTGAGTCCTCGTCTGGCTTTTGGATCGCCAACAATAAATTCTCGAGGAAAATGTCTTGTTCACACTCTATAATTATTATAAGCCTTCTCGACACTGAGGCTATTTAGTAAAGGATTGCGAATTTTTATTAGCCATTGTTTCATTTTTTCGGCATCTTTTGGAAACCGTAAATAGCTGCTTTATTTGTCGCCGCACCCCGGAACACAGCATTTCTGATGCTTTTCAATTAACAAACTGGGAGAAGACATTTTGAGATAATAATTATTGATAATTGATAGGTAATTGATAATTCTAAATGTTGGGAGAAGTTCAAAATTTAAATTTTGACGACTGAAAATGACAAAATAAACTTCAAATCTTGGCGCACGGTCCGGCAGGAAAAAGAAAACTTTAATAGGTTGATTGAAGCGCCTCTAGTGATTGGAGGGGAAAGCTGAAACGACTAGACTGACGTCTCTCATAAGACTTACATTTCTAAGGGGGGATGTTTTGTGATGTGTACGGATAGTTTTCTCTTAGATATTATTTATACTGTCACGGTTGACGTGTACGGACAGGGATTTATTTCCACCGCCGTTGCGGTTGAATCTAACCTATTTAAGGTTACCGTATTGACCAATCAAGTAAATTCATGTCTGTATCCGAAATGTCTTACATAAAGTGTGGAACGGGTACATCAGTATTCGAAACAGTTAAAACCGTGAAGATCTAACCGCTATTGTATTGCATGACAGCTTGACAGCTTCTAATTTTCTGTTACTCACCGCTTGCTTATAAACCGCCCGTTATCACTAAGCTACACTCACGCACACATTTTCACTCTCTCCATTGCACGCCCGCTTAATTCACTCTAATCACTCTGCTTAAGGAATGTTTGATTTTATTATAGGAATTGCTTTATTGACTGTTATAAATTTACAGCAATAAATACTAGACCTTAATATTGATTTCATGTGTCTCTTTTGGAGTTTTCTGGAGCATTTACAGGAGGTATAGAAGGAATAACTTCCAGCATCTGATTCGACCCCTGATCTCTAAACTTGACCTAATTTTAGACTGGTGAGGTTTTGTTAGTAATTTCATCATAGAAAGTTTTACTTTTCCGGGTATTAATGTATACACTGAATACGTGATGGTACAAAATTCGAGTGGCTCAGGAATCTGCATGACCGAATACGAGTTTTTATAGGCTAAAATTAGAAGAGAATCATGAATAGTGCTAGGGAAGGCAATAATAGCGTATGGCAAAAGGTCAAACCGGATGAGGCAGTTAAATGTTTTTACATCAAACAAAATTCTGCATCGACTTTAGTTATACAAATACATTCCTGAAATTTAAATTCGAATTTTATGCCGAAGCTAAAGCTTGGTAAGTAATAAATAAAAGTAGGTACTCAATTAAGTTACTTACCACAATAGAATTTTGTGACTCCATTAGTAACATCATAGCAGAAAAATCACCGTATAAATTTGAGGGATAACGCAATTTCCCAAGAAAAAGACATTGAATACGATCTATGAGGCTAGTGTGAAAATGGCGGAATCGTGTAGTTGGACAAATAAAAAAATCCATTTACTTTTCCTTAATCCACACGTCCTCAGATAAAAGTATAATATTTTTATTTTCGAGGATACCGACCATCGAGCTGTTAAAGCAAAAAGAAAAAGTTCAATATTCAGGGATCTTTCGACATTTGAATAGAAGTTTTTTATCTTTTTTTTATTTTTTTTTTTTTTTTTTCTATTTTTTTTTTTTTTTTTTTTTTTTTTTTTTTTTTTAAAAATGAAATTATTAAATAGAAAATTAAGGGCTAGAAAACTTTAAAAAATTTTTAAAAAATAATATTTAATTTTAAAATTTTTTTTTTTTTTTTTTTTTTTTTTAAATTTTTTTTAAAAATTTTTTAAAATTTTTTTTTTTTAAAAATTTAATTTTTAAAAAAATTTTTTTTTAAAAAATAAAAAAATCTCATTATCATTATTTGCAGCATTGTCTTAACATCTTTGCTTGCATTGTACCATCGAGTATTGTAAGCTGCATTTGCTACGCCGAGACTCTAAAAAAAAACTATACATTTAAAATAAATTAGTTTCAGGAGTGCCTTATTTCTTTACCAGTTCTTTAATTTCATTGCACATCCATCCCATATAAAACACTTCTGTTATGAGGACTAACGAATAAAATATAGGAAAAGCCAAAGTTGCCATATCTTTTATCTAGAATAATTGATGATCAAAATAATTAAATACTTAATTGTGTATATACCCTATGTATAATGCCGGTTTTCCACCAAACGGACTGTTGAGTTTTTGTTTTAAAGCATGTTTTAAAACACGAAATTAACCCGAAAACAAAACTCCACCTGTGGCAACATAAGCTAATCTTGAAAATGTTTGGGAAAAGTTGGAGTTTTGTCTGAGTTTAAGTTTAGTTTTTGTTTTGTCGTTTTGGTGGAAAACCGGCATAAGACTCGTACAAAAAAAAAATCCTTCCCCTTTTTTTGTATAGGTAGTAAAAACACAAGGCCAAACAAACAAGCATTTAATAATTAAACTGTAATATAAACTGGTGGACAATTCCTTTCGAGCATTAAAAGGAAAGTTTTGCCTAACTTTCAAGCTGGCTATTTTTGGAACCAAAATATCGACCTCTGGTTTCCATATAGCAATTTTTCTCACAAAAAGTCAATATCTCAGCCCGTGAAAACTGGAGGTCGATATTTGGTTTGTTCCAAAAATATTGAGCTTGAAAGTAAGGCGAAAATATTTCCTTGCTCGAAACAAGTTTATTTTCCTCTAGCAAATTAATTTAGGTATAGTTGCTGCCAACAAAACTTACCTCAATAAGTTGGAACAAGACAGAAGCAAGTTTTATAGAGTTCAAAAGGAAACTCATGAGTAACACATTCTTTATTGCTCCATCGAGAGTAACGATAAAACTACAAAATGAATCTCAATTACTACAGAACTAAAGAACAAAATTTGGAGTAATTAATTTAGATTTTTTTTTTACCTAATAGCGTCTTGATGTTTTTGTAAAATACCCTTAACAATTTCAATAGTTTCTGTCTCCTTTCTGAATCTAACTTCAAACTGTTCCAAATTATTCTGTAAAATCCGCAGTTGTAAAGACGCATATACAGTTAATCCAAGAAACGTAGTCTGAATGGCTCCACTGAGAATAGCACTTTCAACAGACAAAAATAAATTTAAAAATATAATAAACTGATAATATTCTCTCTTGTTGAATGGGAGATATAATTCGTGCATAAATGTTACGTTTTGGAAATCCCAAAAATCTGGACCAATGTTGATAAAATCAACAAAAGATACTCGAGCAAATGCTAGTATAGTTAATAATGATGATCCTATCACCCATAAGTTTACATATGTGGTCGTTTTCTTAATATTTTTATAAATAGTTTGAATTTTTTGATCGTGAACCTTGTTCAAAGTTGATTCAATTTCAAGAACTCTCACACACATTTCTGGTATTTTGTTTCTCATGTAAATGAAACTTTTCCAAAGCATCAGAACCAGAGTTGCAACGACTGACATTCCCATACTGATACGTTCAAATGGTTGTTTTTGAATAACTAGCCTAAAAAGGAATATATTATAATTAAAATGAAAAGGTATAGGCAAGAAATGAATAAGAAATTGGGGAAAAAGCAACAAAAATTTGAGAAAGCGCGTTTAGTAAAATCGCTTGAGTGGAGGTTCATCTTTCAGTGTAAATGTAGAAACTCCAAAAAAATTAGTGAGAGATGATTGGCTTTTTTTTGGATCTGTAGAAACCAGGGTGGTTTCTATGTAGCAGTTAATTCTTACCTAATGCACTCGATAGCTTGCAAAATATTAAAAAACGTGTAATTTCCGATTACAAAAAATTTGTAAGCCGTGTACATCTTCTTCTTTGTAATGCTATCCAGAGTTGCTGTTGGCCATATGCCCCAGACTTGAAAAAAAAACTTTGGGGCATCCATCAAAGCCATGATTTATTTAGAAGAAAAATATGTAAGTAGTACTTGTGATTTTTGAGTACCACCTATTTATTCTTATAATAAGTGCCTACGTGCAACTATATAGCTGAAGGAAAATAAACGTTTTATGTAAAAAGGCTTCGATTGAAGCAATCTACTACTAAAACAAACCTTCCCAATATTAAGGTAATATTTTTTTTTTTGTTTCCACGCGGAAAAACATAATAATTAGAGTTTAATGGTGAAACAGCAAAATATTCAAATTTTGAAACCTATTATTATGTTGTATATTGACGAAAATCTCATCAATAATTAACTGTTCTTTTACTACTTTCATAAACCTGTAAACTTCGCCAAAAAAAAAGTAGGTAATAAAAAGATGAATAATAATACACGGGAAACCTTAATTAAAGCCAAAAAATGGTCCCTAGGGACTCTGGATTGGCAAAATTTAATGTGTTTGAAGGTTTTTATAAAGGAAAGGCGAGGCGTTCTTTTGTATTTATGAAAGTTGGCATTGGCACCTTTCTTGAATATAGTGAAAATAGGTAAAGTATTACCAATATCAGTTGAAAATCGCATCTCTATGATGACTACCTACTCAAAATTAGCATAAAAAAACCCCTTATAATAATATATTATAATTATTTTTATATTTTTATGCCTAGTCCTGGTACACTATTTCAAAGACACCGCACGCCGGCAAAAAAACTTCAACAGTGTCGGCAATGCCGCTGGTCTTTATCGCGTACCGACAAAGCCAAGCCGTTCTTGTTGACAGTGTGAGATATCTCTTTAGAAGTGGACAAAAGTATAAAATTAAACAGATAATTGAATAAAAATCGATTTCAAATTTGAATTTTTAATGAAGGAATAATATTCCCATTTAAATATTTATATTTGATTTATTTCAATAGTTTAAAACGGAATTTTAAGGATTACCTAGTATAATGAATTTTGCCCCTTTATTTAATGTATTAACTCCACTGTATTCTAAAAGTAAATCGGCTAGAATTTCGGGGCAAAGGCGTTCGTCATTTCAGTTTTTATGGAAATATCTGATGGAGTATGTTTATTTTTTATTAACCAATTTGTTTTCCATTTGTCATAAAAATAATATTTAGACGCCTATGGATTCCCACGTGACTTCAAAGAGATCGACTGAGCCGCCTTTTTTATGAAGTTTCAATTAATAATGGTTAAACTATAAGTACCTACGCAGATCTGTGGAAATCATTTATTCCATCCTTTCACCTTCAAAAGCTCTGCAGTGATTCCGTCTAAACTATCACCTTTATTTAAAGAAAAAAGTTGAAGTTCATCTACGGAAAAACACAAGTACTTAACCGAGTTCCAAACACACAGCCAACTTATACACTGAGCTTGTATTGATCTAATCTCCGCCAGATTGAGTACAAACAATAGTGTGGTTTTGCTTTATAAGACGATGGAGAAACCCGAATTTTCAATGATGACGCTAACTGTGTCCGGTTTCAAGCTTATTATTAGCTCTCATCAGTGCAATAATATAAGCGAAAGCACAACAACTCAGCGAAACCGGTTATTCAAAAGACGTTCTAAATGGCTATAGAACACTTTTTTTCGTCATCGTCAGAATCCAAAGGTGAGGCGTATGCACTGATTATAGTTGATGTTTGGCTGTTTATGAGCTTGACACGGAGTCATGAGCCTTCCATTTATCTAAGATGGAAGCTCAAGTTATTCGACGAGTTGGTTTTTTATAGCAAAGCCTATTCTGTGGTATCTAAGTTTTGTCATACTCTATGGTTTCACTGAAGCATTAAAAAATGTCAGGTGATTTAGACGGACAACTTCGATGACCTAATTGATGTTATGACTCCAGACTCACTAGTCTCTATTTATTTAATTATTAAACCAAATAAAAGAGTACCTACTGTAGTTTTGTTGAAACAATGCTTTATATTAACAATATCAATTGACTAAAGTATCTCAAATATCACATTGACGATGAGTCAACGAATACGAATTTGCACTAGTGCAAATTATCACGAATATTTCACTCATGTATAAATTTTCCCATAAGAGAAGTAACAAATCGAAAAATTACAGCGCTTATACAACTCATTGTACATTATTCCCATATGACACGAGAGGCTTAATAAGTGATAAGCCTTTTGGGTTATCGCACTTGGTGGCATTTATAACAAATTCTATTATAGAATTTTTTTTAAAATTTTAAAGTATTGAAGTTTAGTTCGTTGTATAACCTTTTGAATACCACTCGATGTTTCAGGATTACCTAATACTTTTACCTGACACTCAACGCGTTACCAGCAACACCACTCCTCCGTCGTAGTCGTGGTGTTGCTGCGTAACACGTTTCGTGACAGGTAAACGTATTATCCGGTAATCCCGAAACCTCTTGTGGTATTACATTCGAAAATTTCCCTTGTGCATATTTAACTGGAAATTTACCTCGTAATTCTCAAAAATTAAGTGGAAATATCCCTGGTGAGCGGGATATTTCCGGGTGCAATTTCTAATGTGACGATGCCGCGCGGCGTCCGTCGGAAACCCACCTTTAGGTTGTCATTTTTGGCATTGAGACCAGCTTTTCCATTTAAAACGCATTGATGTCAGAAATCTGTCAAAGTGTATATTTTTTTGACAAACGCAATTTAAATGGGAAAGATCAATAACAATCACCATCACAGAACACATCACCATAATTAAAATATTCCACACAACGTATAGAAAATAACCTTCAAACTCGGGAAATTTTCTATCAAAATATAACACGTGCATAAAATATTTCCTAAGGGAAATTTTTTAAAATTTCGTCTTCAGCCAATTTTTTTCAAACAAAATTTTCAAAAATTTCCGGAAATATTTTATGCACTAGTTATATTACTACTGGAAATTTCCCTTGTGCATATTTAACTGGAAATTTACCTGGTAATTTTCAAAAATTGATAAGTGGAAATATCCCTGGTGAGCGCGATATTTCCGGGTGCAATTTCCAGAATTGTCATTTTTGGCATAAAGACCAGCTTTTCCATTTAAAACCATAGACAATAAAAAATAAAAAGACCTTCAAAAGTATAGCCGTAATAGGTTATACTATTACTGCGCATCTGGTTGCGCATAGCGCATTGCGGAATTTTTGGAAACCTAGAGACTTATAGAGGAGCGTTCTGGAAGCCGTATCTCGTCGTTTTTTTTTTTCGGCGTAGAACCAAATCAAACCTAGTAGGTTTTGTTAAGCATGTCACTGGGCATACGAAATCTAAAGTGCAGACATTTTCCCGTGGTCTCGAACTTTTTTATGACAAAAAAAGTAAAAAAAATATATTTTTAATAAAATGTGTTTTTCTTTGTTTCTACCGTCATATCTTCAAAACCAATCAAGTTATCGAAGTAATTTTTTTTTTAAATTAAAGTACATACTTAGGCGCTTTTAATAGTGCCTTCGTTCCTCACGAAGTTTTCCCCTTTATTTTTTTAAAAATCGGAAAGTCCAGGAATTACAATTTCAGGTCTTACAATTTTCACCAATCGACAAACTTTTTTATTTTTGAAATTTTTTATATACATACAGCGAAGCAAATGATGCCAAAACATGACAAAAGTTTTTGAAATTATTAGTTATTACCCAATATATATCGTTTGGCCACAGCGATTTTTTATTTGTGCGCTAAAATAATCTAACGCGAGCGAAACCCATCGCGAGACAGTATTATACTGCATTTACTCAGAGATAGGAGAATATAATACTCATAAGACCTTATGACCACTTAGTAGGGTATCATATATTTTTAATTTAATTAAATAGAAGCGGAAATATGGATATAACACCTATAATTCCTTTAAAATATATTTAGATTTCAACAAAATGTGGCCCTAACTTTCGACATTAAAAACATTCCTGTTCATCATTTTCCTCTTCTTCAAAATCTTTAATAGTGTTATTACAAAAACGACATTTACACTCGTTACAACATTTTAGACCTTCTTGCAGGCAAGCACATTTTCGATTTTCACCATTTTTATCTGAGGAATAAATATACAGGGCTTTCATTTCAAAACTTGCCATCCACGTTATCTGCGTAAAGAGGCATATTCGTGCAAAACGCCGAAACACGTCAACAAATTTATTGGGCGGGGGGGGGGGGGGGGAGGTTTTTCACGTGAAACTGGAATCCCTTCTTTCAACCCCCTAACCTCCAGGGCTACGCTACCACACCACCTCAAAATTTCTAAATGAGACAGGGGGTCGACTGATAGATCAATTTGAAGGGCTGTTGAATCTGTAGAATTTGCCGTTTCATTTTTTGAATTTGACCTCAGTGTTGTTCAGAAATGCCTATTCATTTTTAAACACACCTGCTTTACCTACAATTTTATTACAGCCCCGCCACCAATCAATTTGTTGACTGTTGAGGTGTTTTGGCGATTTCCACGAATATGCCTCTTCACGCAAATAAGGTGGGTGGCAAGTTTTGAAATGAGAGCCCTGTATAATGATTGTCAAACAAAATTAGGAATTGGCTTGTCATTGGAAAATATTGGAGTTCAAACCTCGTCAGATAAATTCCATACTGAACCGTCTGCATTTATAAGTGGTGTGGGCTTATTGCTACTGTACCATGTTCAAGTTGAACATAATACACCTGCAGGAAATTATAGAATATAGCTACTAATTATAGGAAATGAATTGTGTTATATCCTACTGAACTATTAGTAACCATATATATCTTGGTTACAATAATCATTAATAGGGTCTTAACTCTCGCGCGGTGGTTAATTATTTCATAACTCCCGCTTTTACCTTGGATGGTACAACTTTGAGAAAAAATTGAAATTTTGGTTTATGGTTTATTCCTTTATAAAAATAAACAAAATACAATAAATTCAGTAGGAAATAAAATTATCTATTCACCACGGAAATTATCAGGTGTTAATATCCACGGGTAATTGCTGTCCCTCGGACCCACAAACTTTGCCCTGGGGTATCAACCACCCTCATAATTCCCTTGATACAGCAATAACTATAAATCCATTTTTACCTTAAAAAGTTCTGATAAAAAGCGCGTTCGGTTGGAGGAAGCTCCGAGGATGGTTTGTTTGTAGTTGTTGCTAGTTTTATCCGCAGGTCATTTAGTTACTGTATTTGTTTGTCTTGGTTTTTGTAGAGTAGAAGAACCAATTTTTTAGCGAATTCCTTAGAGCAGATAAAGCGCACTCCTACAGACATAAGGAGTAGGAACACGCGATTTTGCTTTGAAACTAAAGTGAAGCCAGTTTTTAGCAGGTGTTTGTACACCAAACGACAGGTAAAGCATTGAATTAGCTATACCGCCATTATTTTGGATCTCAAAATACCTGAAAAAAAGACGGTTACATTTTCCTATTCCATGTTCCTTCTTCTCCCACTTAGAAACTTGACTACTCTAAGGCGAATTCTAATGCTTTGTCATGTGACTGCAGTGACAATTATTCAGACATTTCTTGAAGAACGGCAATATTTTTTTTAGGAACATCGAAAGCAGAGTTTGAAATTGAATTTCGATGAGACAGCAACAATATTTTTTAATTTCTTAATCCCGCCAATAGCACACAGTACTATGGATAGTAGTCAAGTTGTCTAGCCATGGCGCGAGAGTATGCGATGCATTATTTTGGCGCGCAATTGAAAATTCGCTCTGGCCAAACGATATATATTGGGTAAAAACTAATAATTTCAAAAACTTTTGTCATGTTTTGGCATCATTTGCTTCGCTGTATGTATATAAAAATTTTCAAAAATAAAAAAGTTTGTCGATTGGTGAAAATTGTAAGACCTGAAATTGTAATTCCTGGATTTTCCGTTTTTGAAAAAAATAAAGGGGAAAACTTCGTGAGGAATGAAGGCACTATTGAAAGCGCCTAAGTGTGTACTTTAATTTAAAAAAAAAATTACTTCGATAACTTGATTGGTTTTGGAGATATGACGGTGGAAACAAAAAAAAAACACATTTTATTAAAAATATATTTTTTTTACTTTTTTTGTCATAAAAAAGTCCGAGACCACGGGAAAATGTCTGCACTTTAGATTTCGTATGCCCAGTGACATGCTTAACAAAACCTACCACGTTTGATTTGGTTCTACGCCAATTTTTTTTTTCTCGAAAACTAAGCGACTTTCGGCCACAGATTTACTCGGCTATTACGGAAGATCAGTCCGATCATTCGATTCTGTTTCATCTTTCTCTGTCATACCAATTCACAAGACAAGGACACCGTATGAGTTAAAGAGCTTTCCTAGCTGTTTTGTAGAAACCTATCAAACATCCATAACTATAGAAACTGTGACCGAGAAAACAAATAAGTAACCTTAAAATAACGACATTTCCGTGTTGAAATTTGTCATTTTTAATCGATTGGGCGGTCGTCTAAGAAGACTTGAACTCACAAAATCTAAAGAACAAGAAGAAGAAATTGTCATTTTTATTAAGGCACTCGGTATCGCGTACCTATAATATTATGTACAACTAGGATAAACTGAACCAGTGAGTATACATGTTAGTTTTGTGATATACGGCATATTTTTTTTCTGTTTTAGGAGACCTCAGTCAGAAGGGATAAAATGTAGATGTTAGGCCTTGGCATATTAGCTTGTACATACATTAAAGCATGTATAAAGGGATGTAATAACTGTGTTTGTAAACTCTTTAGGTATTTTACCTATCTAGCTATAATATATATTCTTTCTAGTACAATTTTAGTGTTTATTTTGCCTTTTTTTCAATCTACATCAAAAAATGGCACAAAACTTTATGGAGTACCACATCATTTTTCTCATTCGGATTTGAGAAAAAAAGATGTGGAACAACATAAGTAAGTTTTTTGTGCAATCAACTCAAGTCAAATTTCAAAATTCCCGCCATTTCAGTATTTGTTCCGGCTGCCACTATTGACGCCACCGTCGCTGTGACGTCAGCGCTATACAAACTTTCATGTTATCAATCAGGTACTCTTACCTTGGTTTATTATATTTCTCTATGTTTAAAACGCATTGATGTCAGAAATCTGTAAAAGTGTATATTTTTTGACAAACGCAATTTAAATGGGGAAGATCAATAACAATCACCATCACAAAACACATCACAATAATTAAAATATTCGACACAACGAGTAAACTTCAAACTCGGGAAATTTCCTATCAAAATATAAGACGTGCACAAAATATTTCCGGAAATTTTTGAAAATTTCGTCTTTAGCCAATTTTTTTAAACAAAACCATTCGTGCATAGCGCCGAAGAAAAAATCCCTCACCCTTCGGGTGCACACATGATTTTATTAAAAAATTGGCTTCAGACAAAATTTTCAAAAATTTCCGGAAATATTTTATGCACTAGTTATAATACTACTGGAAATTCAACGTTGTCTAGGCAACGTGAAATATCAACTATACCAGTCAATTTAACATTTTGACGAAACAGAAAAATTAATGTTTGTATTGTAAATTAGAGACGGGAATCAATAGTAACCATAGAAACAGGGCCGTAGCTAGAGTCAAATTTATGATAGGGCATGACAAATTTGACATAGGGCATACACTACTTGCCCCCTCCCCTTAAATTTTTCATAGGTAAACAAAATGAAGCTAATGAGGCCGAAGGCAAATTTTTCAATAAATCAAGGTTCAGGTTGTGACGTTGTCTGGTAATGGGTAACTTGATGACGCATCTGATCTGGGATACCTTATAGAGATTTGCATTATGTTGAGGCACCCCAGCTGACGTCATAAAGCTACCAGCTAGGGGGTCTGGTTGAGTTAAGGTAATTTCTCAAAACTGATTTTTTTTGAAAAATTTTGGTTTTATTCAATTCGTTTTTTCATTTTCTTTCCAAAAAAGTGAGGATTATTGAGATTTAACAAAATAATTTTATTATATTTATATCAAATGTGCCTAAATTCTATGCAATAATAATTATGTATTTCTAATAATGGAAATAAAGCCGACCGATAGCAAGGTTGCCAGATGATTTTCAGTGTGTAGTAGTGTGTACAACCCTTGTTGTTTTCGCAGTGCTGCCAGATCTCACATTTTTCATGAACTAGTAGTAAAAACTAATGATACAATTTTATAATTACATATTAAATTTATTGAATTCAAGTAAGTTTGTTGTCAACCAGTACACTCATAACCAGTAATAAACGAACTGTATCAAAACTAACCAATAATATGCAAACTAGTGCAACTAACTAGCCCAAACTAACCTGTCCACGTAATGCGTACTAGTCCTTGTATGTTAATATCGAATTTAGAAAAACAACAGCGCGCTTCGCGCGCTTTGTTATCAACCACCTATAACCAGTCTTGAATGAACTATAATGGAACTAACCAGAAATAAGCAAACTAGCCCAAACTAACCCGTCCACCTAATGCTCGACGTAATGCGTACTAGTCCTTGTATGTTAATATTGAATTTAGAAAAACAACAGTTTTTCATCAATTTTCTGGATAACAAATATGTTTTCGAAAATATTGGTGCCTTAATTCGGTTAATGCGAGTCTTGGAAGTAAAACAGTGTTAAAATATTATGTTTTTATGAATTACTGTCAGTAATAAAAAATGAATTGGAGCCTATAATACATAATATACATTTGTGAACTAAGGGAGGATTTTCATGCATCCATTTTTCCGTCGAAATATGTCCGAAAAGTCTTCTATTTTGACATATTTATATACGATTATGTCAGAATAGAATGTTTTTCGGACATAGGTATTTCGTCGGAAAAACGGATGCATGAAAATCCTCCCTTAGTTGGTGATTTTTTGAGGAATATCTGTGCGATCCAACGATTTTTTTGTTCTAATCTGTTGTATTTGATGTAAGCTTTCAAACAAATCAAATAAAAACGCAACATTTTTGGGGCCGTGAAGTTTACTAGAGCCCGAATTTGAATTGCACATTTTAAATAAACCCCCTCCAGTATCGTGTTTTCGTTTTCCTCGGTTTTCCATAGTCTACTAAGCTCCCAGATAAAAAATGAGACATCTAGCAGTACTGAACTGAAGCAAAATATACGTTAATTTAAAATGTATTTTCGACGGGATCTTCCTCATTGGGTAATCTTCGACCAATGGTCGGCAACCATATTGTTCCGCCGCGGCGGTTCAATAGCATAATTTCTTGTTTTAAAGTTTTAACCTCAATCAATTAAAAAAAAAATAAAATTTCATTTTATATGATCACATAATATTCATAAAAAGTTAAAAATTAAAAAAAAAAAAAATAATTGGGAAGAAAATTACACCTATATTATAGAATTGGTTGTTCAAAATATCCCAAATAACAAAGAGTAATGAGATTGATGCGAAACTTTTTTTTTAAGTAATATTTATTGAAAAATTTAAATAATCCTCACTTTTTTGGAAAGATGATAAAAAAACAAATCGATTAGTACCAAAATTTTTGAAAGAAAATTATTTTTGAGGAATTACCTTATCTCAACCATCACCCTACCCGGCAACCTACCTCTTTCGCCTCTATCAAACAACCTTGCAATAAATAACATCTCTGGCAAGTAAACAAAATGGCGTTGATTCTCGCGCCGGCCGCCGTGGGCCATTCGCACTTTTTCAAAACAAAAAAACTTCCTCTGTGCAAACGTCAAACATTGTTCATTACTCGACTATGCGTTTTCGGAAACCGGAAACATTCATTCTCGCTTACTCGATTTCAGGCCTATCTACTTCAGGCATTATCTACTCTTAAATTTTCTAGAGAAACCTTAATGCATGTTGATTTTTGAAGGTAGGGCATCATCATTTAAAAGATAGGGCATTGCCCCCCAATGCCCCCCCCTGGCTACGGCCTTGCATAGAAACACAAGTATTTGGTATATTTGTCGAAAGCAAAAGCCATTAAAAATCAAAATGAATCGGTTTGGTGAAGTGGAAGATGAGGAGATCGACGAAAGTATAGTGAAAGTAAAACCAAAAAAACACAGTGAAATCTAAAAGCAGTATTTGAAGTCAGTTTATGTCATTTTGCGGCGAAAAAAAATACACTTTTGATCAAGATACTCCAATATTCGAACTTGCATCTATCCTGAAAAGCTGGGCCTTCAATATGAGAAAAAGGAACGGAGAAGAATATAAAGAGCATTACAGTGAAAGTTCTCTGGAATGTTACCGCAAAATTGTTCATGGAAAAGTATTTTAACGACTTTAACAAATTTAAATTTAATTTTATTCCATAATTTTTATAAAATTCGTGAAATATTCTCCCTAAATACTATTCGTGCATAAAAATTAACCAGATAATTTTTAAGCAGTCGTGGTATTACCCCCGATTATACAACTCACTGTACATTATTCCCATATGACACGAGAGGCTTAACAAGTGATAATCCTTTTGCACGGTAACTGGTGTTTTGACATTTTTTGACAAAAAATTTAAATTTTTGATTCATGAAATTTTTAATTAATAAAGAATTAAAGTTTAGTTCGTTGTATAACCTTTTGAATACCACTCGATGTTTCAGGATTACCTAATACTTTTACCTGTCCACATACATATACAAGTATTATCCGGTAATTCTGAAACCTCTTGTGGTATTACATTCGATAATTGCATATAGTTCATACCAAATAAACTTGTTGTTGTGACATCGATGACGCCATTTTTAAAATTGTTATCGCCAACCGTGAAAATATTCGGCGTCGGATTGACTGAATTGGAATTTGAATTTCCCGCTGGCCATTCAGTTGGTAACACCACTTCAAAAAATGTAACGTTGCCAAATTAAATTCTTGACATTTTGAATTTTGATTGCGTTTTGGTAGTTCACGAGATTTTTGTTTGTGCTGTTATTCGTGAGCTTGTTTTTTAAAGCAGCTTGTAGTAAACAAGATGCCGAAGCAGCTTAACAGCCGTTGCAAAGAACTAATCGCATCCTTGTTACAATATTTCGAACGAGAACGCGATGCGATAATTATGGCCCTTCATGTCCCTTAAATGCTGTTAAGAAGGTGAGTTTATTTCGTGGACCAAGGACCAACTAGGAATTTTCAATTTGAACTTTATTTTCTCTCATTTTTAGCGCGTAGCAAAGGCGTTGAACTTAAGTAGGTATGTCCACTGTCTGTGCTATTTCAAAGGCAGTCAAAAATAACGAAGTTTTGGAATCGCCTTCTGAGAAACGATGTACTTCGAAGAGAGTCTGTGATGTTTCTGTGATGTTTCAAAGCTCGATAGCAGTGCTATACGTAACACTAGTTAGGTTATGTATACAAAAAGTAAATCGCTTGAGACAAAGGTACATAGATATCTATGAATCGCATTCTTTCTTCTTGTAGGACAACATGTAACAATTATCCTGTATATGGGAGCAATTGAAAGCCAGACAATTATTTGATGGCAGTCCCATGTAATTGAGTAGAATGTTAAAAGATATAGGGTTCAAATGGAAAAAATATGACCCAAGACGAGGGCTCATGGAACTTCCTGATATTGCGGTTAAACGGATATCATTTTTGAGGTCTTATCTAAGACTGAAAGAGGAGGCTTTGTACCAGTTTGTTTTCTTGGACGAGACTTGGATTTTTCAAAATGGTACTTTTAACCGCTCGTGGCAAGACAACAACAAGCGAAGAGTTAAAACTACCAAAGTTGATGGTGAAAGGTGAATATAAACATGAATACAGAGAGCAGTTGTATTATATACAAAGAAATGCTTTTTTTAGATATATCATACTTTATACTAGCACTGAAAATGGATTCATTGAAGGTGCATCGCTCGTATTTTCATCGAAAACTCAACTTAACGACTATCATGGAGAAATGAATCAGCAAAACTTTTTACGTTGGTTCGAAAATCAGCTGTTGAAGGAGTGAACCGTGAACCATCTGTCATTGTTATAAACAATGCTCCTTACCACAGAATGTTATTAACGAAGACACCTGATAGTTCGTCTACCAAGGCTGAAATTCAAAATTGGTTAACCGAACAGAAAGTTGAGTATCCAAATACAGCATTGAAATCTGAACTTGTGACCATTGTTGCACGGTAAGTAAGTAGGTACCTACAATACCAAAATTGTTTGCATTTTATGCTCAACTTCTCAAGTATTGCTTTTTTCAGCAATTTCATTATTGTTTCTGAAAATATTTTGACAAAAGGAAAATATGCAAGAGACGGCAACGCTGTGCCGGCCGAGCTTGACAACCCGACTATAAGTTTATTTGGTATGAACTATTCGCGAAAGGTCCCGAAGTAGGGGACATCTATGATCAACTTTGGTACTCAAAACTCAGTGAACAACAAAGCAAGTTTGCATTTGTCCCCCAGCATTATTCCTGGAAGTTTTCAATTTTCTACAGAATATTATTCTTTTTCTGTACTGTTTCTGTTATAAAAACATTATATAAATCACAAAAAAGCCATAAAACATAATGTAACAAAAACTAACCTCAAAAAACTGGCTTTGTTGTTCACTGAGTTCGGCAGACATATTGCTATTTTTCGCGTAATTTAGCGCCATCTATTGGTACAGGAATTTCGCCAATAGTAACTGGTGCGAGAACTGGAGTGCGTTCAAAATCCCCCTGGGCGTTACACCGATTGCACACCAGCCATGAATAATTCATGGCTGGTGTGCACTCGGGTGATTTCGAACGCACGCACCCCTGATGTTTTGACATTTTTCGACAAAAAATTTAAATTTTTGATTCATGAAATTCTCTCATAATATACAACTTGTGCAATGGAAATATATTTTTAATTTTTGACAAATTTGCACTTATGCGTTTTAACTGAAAAAAGCACTCGTGCACTCGTGCCCTTTTTCAACTAAAAATGCATTCGGGCAAATTTCCCAAAAATTATCGATAATTTCCTTTGCACTCGTTATATTACTATTGATAATTTTCCAGTTTCAGCTGGTATTACCAGAAGATGGTCGAAAAAAAGCCATGCTACTCTATTGTATAGATGAACAAACATTTGATATTTACTGATCATACCCTTCTCAACCCGTCACCCCTAAATATCATATTGCGAAACTGAAGCTAAACTGTTAAACAATTATTTTGTAAGGAAGGTAAAGTTTGTTATTTAAGGGTATGAGATTTTTAACTTCAAGGAGGTTCAACAACATATTACCTAAGCACAAACAGGTTATAATATGTTCGGTCTCACGACCAATCCGGCCCTCCCCCCACTAAGGAAGGGAGAGAACTGGTTGCCCATTGTGAGGATAAACAAAAAACAGAATTCCTGATGGGATACGATTCCAACGTGCATCATATTATATGGGGAAGCACAGACACCAACCCAAGAGGGAAGGCACTTCTAGAATTTATTGCCAGCAATAATCTAGAGGTGGCAAGCATTGAGAATGAACCGACTTTCGTGACTCCAAACCGAAAAGAGGTTTTAGAAATCACCATAGGGACGAAAGGATTGTGCCGGTGGATGGACGGGTGGTCGGTCTCTGAGCAGGCGTCACTCGCTGACCACAAGCACATCATCTTCAACCTTGGTAGTGATGAGGGGAAGGAGGAGATTTTATATCGCAACTCAAAAACTTGTGACTAGAAGTCGTTTAGAGAGGACCTCAAGCAGGGACTGGGCGAATTCCACTCCGCTCCGAAAAAACCGGCTGCAATAGATTTCCTGTCAGAACAACTGACCAGAAATCTCATGGAAGCGTACAATAGAAGCTGTCCTCTTGAAAAGAAGAGAGTCTCTAGGGACGCTGTATGGTGGACCAAGGACCTCTCGAGGCTCAGGACAGAGGTAAGACGACTCTTGAACCTGGCCAAGAAGAGCAATGGCTGGGAAGCCTATAAGGTTAAGAGGAGAGAATATGGCTATGCCATTAGGCAAGCCAAAGAAAACTCCTGGAGGAAATTCTACGGGAACATAGAAAGTTCTCCAGAGAGCTCCAGGTTGAGAAAAACTCTTCAGAGAGACACCCTTGGGATTGGGTCTCTAAAAGTCGAACAAGGAGAATTCACAAAGACTGGGGAAGAGACCTTGGAACTTCTTCTGAAGGCACACTTCCCAGGATGCGAATTCGTCAATGAGCAAGGGCACGATGATCTGGATAAACTCCGCAGGAGGTCACCGAAAGAGAGCTGGACCCGTGCTAACAAAACGGTAAACCGTAGCAAAGTCACATGGGGCGATAAATTCCTTTCACCCATATAAAGCAGCAGGACCTGATGGGATCTTCCCAGCACTGCTTCAACAGAGCAGGGAGATCATCGAGGGACCAATGTGTCAACTACTCAGGGCCCAATGTGGCACTGGATTACATTTGGCCTTTTTTTTCTAAAAACACTGGAGAAATTCATGGACAGGTATATACGAGACGATATGATGGGGAACAGACCACTGCATCGAAACCAGTTTGCATACAGGGCCAGGGCTTCCTGCGAGGCGGCACTACACAAGCTGCTGCTGAGGGCGGGCCAAGCCCTCTTAAGCAAAGAATGGGCTCTTTCACTAATTTTTGAAATTGACATATTTGGATAAAGCAACTAAAAACAGAATTTTCTGTATTTTTACTTTTGAAAAATTCATAGTCCTTCTTGAAAAAACAGAAAAAAAAGAAATACCTCCAAATAAAAACCCAGAATCCAGAATTTATTTCTATGTCATCGCAGCTCGCAATTTGACCGTGTTGCCACTAATTGTCAACACTGAAAATTTGTAATAGATTTAATTCTGGAATGTTGGCAAAATATCATGAAAAGTAGTTAAATTAATTAGTTATGGATTCAAGATATAACTTTTTTATTGAAATTATGCTTAAACACAATTTAATACAATTTTTTATGTTTAGTTTTATTTATTTTTTTTACGTTGCACTACATTCAGTCACCACCGACAACAGCGCATTCGAATCTTTACCTGCTTTTACTACAGGGTTAACACAGCCGAGGCGGTCCGCTCCTTGCAACAACAAGCGAAATGAAAAATATTTATGTGACGTCAACAAATCGGCGCGTTTTAAATCATTTTGAATTTCGCCAGTTTCAAATGCCTGTAAAAACTTATTTAACCTTGTAGAACATTTTTTTTTTGGTATATATGCCTAAAATAGTCCCTCCTTTGGGATTTTATACTTAAATTACGTATTTAAATTTTAGTGAAAGAGCCCATTGGCTCTAGGATATCGACGGAGCATTTAACGTTGCCTGCTTTGATTCTATTCTTGGAGAATGCAGAAACGCGGCATAGGAATGGGCCTTATGCCTGGTTTATACTTCTGAATTAAGAATTTAACTAAATTGAGAATTAAACTAAATTAAAAATTTAAATGTTAAACGAAACGTCCATAATTTGATGCTGTCGTTTATACCTCAAATTAAAAAATTAAATTAAATTAAATTAAATTGAAAGTTAGCTAACTTTCAACTAAGAATTAAAAATTAAGGAGATCGATCTAGTTAGCCGGTTTTTGTTTATTTCAATGTTCCTTTCTGTCATTTGTGATTAGCTAATTTCAGAAAATCCATAATTCTTAATTTCAGGTATAAACTGCATTTTTAAAGTTTAGTTCAATTTAATTTTCAATTTATTTCTTAGTTTAGTTTAATTCTTAATTTTGGAAGTATGAACCAGTCATTAGGCCTGTTCGCACAGCAATCACAAACCAGTCAGAGCGAATCTCATTGGTTGGAAACAGTCAGAAACAGTTAGAAAACTAGTTTCAACCAATGAAATTCGCTCTGACTGGTTGGTGATTTCTGTGCGAACAGGCCTTTTATAAGATGGACCGAAAGTATGCTGCGAAATAGGAAAATAATAGGTACCCTGTTTGGGACGACGAGAGTGATCTCGGCCGCCAGGGGCTGTCCAAAAGGCGGGGTGTTATCTCCTCTTCTATGGAACCTCGGAACCTGGTGGTCGACGAGCTCCTATGTCGACTAAATGACGCGAGAATCTATGCTCAAGCCTATGCTGATGTCAGCATTATGGTTAACGGTGAATTCGGGATCACTATATACATACATCAGCTTAGTAAACAAAGTAAAATTGTCCGTCCAGTAAAAACTAAGTTTTTAGATAGTTTTAAACAGGTTGTGAATTGTAAATTTGTGACCAACGTGTAGCTGAGTGACAGTACTACGCAATGAACACAATTTTGAACACGTAAGTCAAAATTTTCATTGAAAAATTGCTTATAATTCACTGTTATCAAGAGAAATTGTACCACAATCGAGATAAAAAAACGGTACGACGAGTACCTGCTGATAAGCAATACGAACCGCTGCGCCTAATATATTCGAAATACGGCCGGAATAAAACTAAATGGGGTCCGTTTCAAATGAACAGATATTTGAACTTCTTCAAAAAACGAGCCAAAACGTCGAGGAAATAAAGCACGATCTTACAAATTACAAGCAAGAAGTTGATATTTTAAAGGAATCTGTGGAAGTACTGAAAAATGAAAATACAAAACTGAAAGAAAAACTTTTATTCCAAGAAGAGCTACTTAAGAAGAAAAACATTTTAGTGTTCAAAATCGCTGAAACCGAAAATGAATCTCTAGAAAGAATCGTGCTTGACCTTCTAAACACTAAACTGAAACTCAATAAAACTATTAATGATATAGATAATTTTTATAGAATCGGAGAGAAAAGACTAAATGAAATAAGACCGATATTAATTAAATTCACAAGAGAGCTAACCGTCCGAGAGATTTTTAAAAACGTAAAGAACTTAAAAGGAACTGGTATCAGCGTGGCACTTGACCTAACTCGAGAAAAAAGGGCAGAAAATAAAATACTTTACGAATTTTTCAAGATTGCAAAAGAAAAACAGTTTGCACCCAAAATTATAAGAAATAAGCTGATCATAAACAATGATGAATATACCGTGGAGACGCTGAAGGAGATAGACAGGCAAACATTTCTGGAACCGATTGTGGATACGGAGTCACTGTTTGTCAACAACAGTGTCCCTCCTACTCCAACAATCAGAAATAAAAGTTCTGAAGACAGCTGTGAAAGCGAAGAGGATTCGCAAGACCTAGTTACTGAGCAGGGAAAGTATAGAGAAGATAAAATTACATTGAAAAATAAGGAAAGAAAACCAGAAGTAAAAGAAACAAAACCTAAAGTAAGACATACTAAAAATCAGAACTCCGCATTGCAAACACCGAAAGGAAGAACAACTAGATCAGGTTCAACCAGCAGCAACAACGGTAATTATCAGCAGCAACAAAAAAAACTTGTAAACCAAAAAAAATAAAATGCCTATGTTTTTGTTGCTAACTTTAAAATTATTGTAATCTAGATATATTTTTTAAATTGTGTTAGTGTATTATTGTCGTTTTACATTTTTTATATTATTTTATATTTTAATCATTTGTTACTGTGGTGTTATAACCTTCTCGTGCACGTTTGCTGCATTTTCTTGAATTTTGGGTGACATCCGAACATTGAACATATTTTCATTTAATAATCAAGTTTTAAATAATTTAGGGAAAAATGGATATTCTCCATATAGGCGATACCATTGAAAAAGAATTAAAGGTTGAAACGGTAATATGCGAGAACATCAGTCAGTTTTATAACACAACAAAAAACATAAGAAATTTTACAGTCCTTACACAAAATATTACTAGCATAAATAAAAATTTTGACACCTTTTTAGTTCAACTACAAATGACAAATTATGCTTTTGATGTAATTGTATTCACTGAAACTTGGAAAGTAGATTTTGTGGAATACTATAAAATAAGAGACTATGATATCTTCTACAACAATGGTTCTTTTAATCAATCAGAATGACGGGACAGTTGTCCTTGTCAAATCCAAATGGCAGGCGGACGTCGAGGAGCAGAAAATTGCGGGATTAAACGTCCTAAAATTTAACATTAAACTGACTGCAAGCTATACAATATCTCTAAACTGCCTATACCGTCCGCCTAGCCAGGATTTGGATACCTTTTTATTGAATCTTCCAGAGTTTTTAAGATTTACACAAACTTCTAATCTAGGTATCTTCATAGGGGACATAAATATTGACTTACTGAAAACTGACAGAAAAGGAAAAATTGAAGACTACTTAAATATAATTCACGAATGCGGATTCATTTCGCTTATTAATCAATACACACGTGAACGTAATACACAAAAAAGTTGCTTAGACCACATTCTCATTGATAAATCACAAAACTTATGCAATTTTTGTACATACATAATAAAAACTCAAATAACCGATCACCATGCTGTAGCACTGTCTATTCCTTTGAATGCTCCGAGAAAATCAAATGAATCAAATTTATGTGGCCAGAATACGAACTATGATCAACTAAAAAACTTGCATGCCGCTGAACCTTGGACAAAAGTAATGCTTGAATCGAACCCTGACATAAGTATGGGCATTTTTATAAAATCCCTCGAAACACATATAAGAAGTTCTAGTACAGTTACCAAAAAACAGAGGAAAACTATAAAAAGAACACCATGGAGCCCTTACAAAATCAATAAATACACGTGATGAACTTTTTAGGCGCGTTAAACAAGATCCAAATAATGAGGTATTAAAAATTCAATATAGAAACCATAGGAATAAGATTCATTCTCTAATTCAAAAAGCAAAAAATAATTATTATCTATCCGCTTTTGAAGAAAATAAAGGAAATCCTCGGAAGTTTTGGGGGACGGTTAGGAATGCATTGAATATGCAGTCTTCAGGCCATGAAATCGGACGGATGAGGAACGATGCAGGACAAATACTGAACAGTGACTCGGAGAAAGCGGAACAATTCAACGACTTTTTCGCAAACGTGGGAGAAAACTTAGCCAATCAAATAACCGTTCCAAATCAAAATAGCTACTTAAAGCACCTTAGCTTTAAATGCAGAATAAAAAAATCTTTTTTCCTTTCTCCGGTCACAGAAGCAGAAGTACTCACAATACTTCTAACACTATATAATAACAAGGCACCGGGCCTTGACGGAATAACACCATACCTTGTAAAGCAGATTGCTCCCTACATCACGAAGCCCTTACTGCATATTTTTAATTTATCTTTCGTAACAGGGGTGTGTCCCAGTCATTTGAAAGAAGCCAACATAAAACCTATATTTAAAAATGGAAACAAAGAACTTTGTACAAACTATCGTCCTATATCATTGTTATCTGTTTTTGCTAAAATCTTCGAGAAGCTTCTAAAACATAGGATTACAGAATGGCTGCAGAATCATAAAGTTCTAAATAAAAAACAGTTCGGCTTTCGAGAAAACCTAAGTACAGAAGATGCTTTGGCGGCAATTACAAAAACTATATATTCTGAACTAGATAACTCCAGACCAATAGCAGGTATTTTCTTGGATCTTAAAAAAGCTTTTGACACTGTGGACCACTCATTGTTGCTGAAAAAACTAGAAATTTTAGGGTTCCGTGGTGTAGTGCTTCAACTTCTAAAAAGCTATCTTTGTAACAGAACTCAAAAGGTTACAATTGGAAAATCAACTAGTACAGGTAAATCTGTTAATTTTGGAGTCCCTCAAGGAACGGTCCTCGGCCCTGTACTCTTCCTTATCTACATAAATGACCTTCTTAGTCATGACCAGACCTCGGACTGTATATCCTTTGCTGATGACACAGTTATACTTATTGGAGGCGAGTCGTGGAACAACATCAAGAAAAAGTCTGAGATGTCTTTGAAGGTGGTCAAAAACTGGCTAGATTTAAATCTTTTAACTATTAATTGGGACAAAACAAAATTTTTACCATTTTTTATTGACGAGCGTACAGAACCCAACTTTCAAAAAATAAACCTTCACGCTTGCTCGGATCAAAACGCTTGTCAATGTTCTACATCCATCGAAGTTGTCGAAACAATTAAATATTTGGGAATTATACTAGATAACCAACTCCAATTTAAAATACATGCTGAAAAACAAGCAAAAAAATTAAGAAAAATAGTGTTTGTTATTAGGAAACTGCGAAGTTTTCTAAGTAAATACAACCTAAAGACTGTTTATCACGCAATTTTCGAATCGACCATGCAGTATGGCGTAATAGCTTGGGGAAGCAGTTACAAAACATCACTAAACTGCTTGGAAGTAACGCAAAGAAGCTGCATTAAATCTATCCTAAAAAAAAGCCTCCTATACCCAACAGAATTACTTTTTGAAGAATTTATCGTTTTTCGTCTGAGGCAAATGTATGCATATAAAGCCTTACTGTATATTAACAAGAATCGCGACATTATTAGACCTCTAAATATGAACTTCTATAACACCAGACAACTTTCCCAAGAAACTGTCGAAATCCCCAGGAAAAGTAAACGCATCTCACAGAAGTGTATTACGTTCATGGCTCCAAAAATATTCAACCTTATACCTTTAAATATAAAAAATCTGATAGACCACAAATTCAGGTTTAAGAAGAAATGCAAATTTTTTCTATTATAGTTGAATTATGCAACATTAAGCGACGCTTTTCCCTAAAAATCTCAACTGAAATAAACCAATGTTCTCCCATTTTTAATTACTTTATTTATTTTTTATTTTTATTATTTTTTTTCATTGTGTGGTAATCTCCACACTTTCTGAGTGGCATATTTGTAGAATACTTAGTTAAGCACAATAATATAGTAGGTACTCAAAAATTATATAGGTTTAGATTTAGAACTAGATTTAACCCATGTCTAAATAAATGTTTTAAATTATGAATATATGGTAAATGTGCTGCGCGCTGGTAGGTAAACTGCCTTAGTAGCACTCACCAATTAATTCGGATTCCTGTAATTTATAACAATGTTGAAATTATAATTCTTGAGATTTGATTAAGGTTAGATTAAGGTTAGGAAACAAAATTGTACACTTTGAAGGAATTTGAATAAATTTACATTACATTTACATTACATTACTGTATCCGAAAGAATGGAGCTGGCACTGAACATTACCGAAAAATGGTGAGAAAAGATGAGGGACTGTCAACGAATCCAACAAAAACCACTGTAATAGCGTTCACCCTTAAAAGGAACCAACATAAGGGAACTTCGTATGTGGCAACAAAAGCTAATTTTCAAGAGGAAAGTCAAATATCTGGGGGTTATCCTAGACAACAAATTAGCCCTAAACAACTACATTAAAAACATAACAGAGAGGGGCCTTAAGAGTTCTCTGGGCCTGCAGAAGGGCGGTGGACAATACCTGGTGGCTTAAACCTCGCATGATGCATTGTGTGTGTAGTGGCACCCATGGTAACCTATTGTTCTGTTGTGTGGTGCCACAGAGCCAGATGCACAAAAGCATCCAGGCAGCTCGGCAAGGTACAAAGGGTAGCCTGCCTAGCTGTAACCGAAGCGATGAGAACAACGCCAACGACAGCTATGGAACTGATGCTGGGACTGCCTTCCGCTGCACCTGATGGTCGAGAAGGAGGCGCTAACTGCAGCTTATAGGCTGAACATCAACAACGGGTGGGGCCGAGCTCTTCCAGGATACCATTCGACAATTTTCAAAAAAATAAAAGTAAATTCGACGCTAAGCCTGCCGTCAGACAGAATACCTGTCTCCTATGAGTTCTCAAAACCTCTTGAGGTACATACAGTGTGTCCGAAATTCGAGTCTCTACATGGGGATTTCGCTTATTATGAGAGATACAGGGTGGCTCAAATTAGGAAATAATTAGGGAATTTATTGCTCATTTATAACCTGTTGTTAAATTTGCTTCAAAGTTTTCTGTTTCCTAGAAATTCGAGAAAAACTGAAAATAGCCAATTCTGTTTTTTGTCAATAATTCATAAACCGTTAACTTTAGACTTTTCTAACTTTAACATTATGAAGACACTTTTTTTAGACGAATATTTTCGTGATTTGAAAACATTCCGATCGTCGTTTGTTTTCGAGTTATTTACCAAAACTTTCCTATTTCTTATGACGGCCATCTTCGATTTCAACAAAATAATATTCTGCGAAAAAAATCCTTTCAAATGATGTATTACAAGCTATGAAAACGTTTTGCAAGTCCTTCAAAATTACAGTTGGAACCGATATTTTGCTAAATTTGGCAACAATGCTCATAGTTATAAGAATAAAACCAAATAAGTATGATGTAATACCTAGAATCGGTATTTTTAAAGTCTTCTGGCAATTTTACCCAACAAACACAAGTACGTCTTTAGTACGTCCATAATTCGTACTTTTTCGGACGAAAGTACGTCCGCGGACGTACTTTTTAGGTCCCGCCGACGTACGAGGGACGTCTTTATGACGGTCGTTTTCCACAAAATAGTGCGTCCCACGTACGTACATTTAGGTACGTACTCAGTACGGCTTTTTCGGTACGTATTTGGGACGTACATTAACGTACGTATTTAGTATAGCTTTTTAGGAATGTGTTTGGGACGTAGGTACATGGTTTTCCCATATATTTTTACACCCCACCGGCACTGGTTGATTGGATAGGTAGGTATCAAAAAGATGTAAATACAAATGTTGTATTTACACCTTTTTGATAGGTACCTATTCAGTTAACCTGTTCAGATGGGTTGCAAAAATATATGGCAAACATAAACATCACACATATGTATTTATATGTATGTTTATAGCGAAAAATAAAACAATTATCCCTTCACAATCCGATGTCCACAGGTAGGTACAGGTAAAATCACATTTCAATGCTATTTGACAGGGAAAGGTGATAAATTTACCTGAACCTGTGGACATCGGATTGTGAACAGGATATACATATTGTATTTTAAAGTGGAAATTTTTATACAATAAATATCTTAACAATTACATTAAAAAACTAAAAAATATAAATAACATAAGATCAATTATAAAATATAACATACCCTTAAACTTAACCTTAACCTTAAACAACAGTAAATATAAAAAAAATAGGTAGGTATAACTTACAAACATTGAGAGAATTGTAAACGGGCACAAATCAAGAAAAGTTTCACACAGTAAAAATCTTGGTAAAAGTATTATTATTATACACAAAAAACAAAGCTAAACACGTTGCTGGCGTTACTGCAAATAAAACAAAATGGTTCCCGCGTCACTTTACTTGGTAAAAAAAAAAATAGAAGAAAACAGCGACCTCACACCACACTACAAACGAGCTACACGCTACACATACAAGACCAAAAAGGCAAAATCAGACAGGAACAACCACAGCCTCAACCAATGAACTATGAGGAAAACGGTGTTGCCAGCTCAATCCATTTCTAGCTGGGAAACGTCAAAACCACCAACCAAATAAATTTTTAATTTTCAACTAAAAATTTAAAAAATATGCATTGAAATTGTAGTTTCAATAAATTATAGTAGATTTAGCTTGTGATTATCGATTATTGAATCTTAGTCAAAATTATAGATTTCGATAATTATCGGGTCATTGGCAACACTGCACCCTGCCGATGCAAGTGGCCGGCGTCCCTTCCTGTTTTCCATTCTATTGGTTTATTTCATGTTTATTTCAACATTTGACAATTTATTAGGGTCACAGGTCAGGTACCTAGATGAAATATAAATCCTTGATTATATGACCTGCCTTATTTAAGTTTAGATCTAAGGTTTAATAATAAGAATTTTCCATGTCAACCTGACCGGCATTTTTGGGTTTAGGGTTTAGAGATTAATTTGGAAGGATCACTTCCGTATCTTTTCCTTGGAAATTGCATATTATTAAAATAGTATATTATATACCTAGGTAGAGAAGTTGGTCATTATATACCGAAAGCTTTTATAAACCGAGGCGCGCAGCGCCGAGGTTTATAATGCTTGAGGTATATAATGACTTTCTTTTCAGTGAGTTTAAATTTCTTTGTGCTTAATAAAATTGCAAATAACTTACCACTTCGCCCTGTAAATAAAAATAACCTCAAAATGCCATGTAATTTGTTTTTGGCAGATCCCACCTTTAATATACCAGGTCCCGTTGATTTGTTGTTAGGGGCAAATATTTTTTATGACCTTTTAATGGTAGGACAAATTAGGACTGCTGAAGATATGCCAATACTGCAAAAGACGAAGCTGGGATGGGTAGTAGCAGGTAACATGTCCATAAATAACCCAGAAAACAAGAAAAAAATTAAGGGCGCTGAGGTTAGTTGTATGCAGACGGTATGTAATTATACATCAAATGCAAATATACAGAAACAGATGGAACAATTTTGGAAACTGGATGAGTTACACCCAACTAAAATATATAAAAAGGAAGAACAAGATTGTGAAGATTTATTCGTAAGAACAACGACACGTGCTGATGATGGAAGGTTTTTAGTTGAGTTGCCTACTATTAATAGAATGGAAAATATTGGAGATTCAGAAAAAATGGCTCTTAAAAGATTTTATAAACTAGAGAAAAAACTGGCCTCAAATGAAAACCTAAAAAAGGAATATACTGATTTCATGATAGAGTATGAAAGGCTGGGTCATATGACATTAATACCGGAAAGTGAAATTGAATCCAATAATCCAACCTATTACATACCTCATCATCCAGTATTAAAGGAAACTAGTAGCACCACCAAACTACGAGTGGTCTTTGACGCGAGTGCCAAAACAAATAATGTCAGTCTTAATGAAATGTTGAAATGTGGTCCAGTCATTCAGGATGAATTGTACTCTATTTTAGTAAGATTTAGAGAACATAATTATGTATTAGGTGCCGACATCGAAAAGATGTATCGGCAGGTGTGGATTAAACCAGAGCAAAGGGACCTTCAGCGAATAATATGGAGAGAAAGTCCTGATGATAAATTGAGATATTTTAAATTAAATACTGTGACCTACGGAACAACGCCAGCCTCATTTTTGGCTATTCGTAGTTTACATATGGCTGCCGACGAAGAACAGGATAAGTTTCCGGAGGCATGCAGAGAAATAAAAAGAAGTTTTTATGTTGATGACCTTCTCTCTGGTACTGCAACAGTGGAGGAAGCAATAAAATTGAAAGGTGAAATCTCCAAGGTTTTGACAAAATTTGGGTTCAACCTTAGGAAATGGATAACAAATGATAAGTCAATATTAGGACAAGATGAGGACAGTGCTTCAATTAAGCATTACCTTGTCGAGGATAAAATGTCGAAGATTTTGGGAATAGCCTGGAATGTAGAGAACGATAGTTTGCAATATTTAGTTAGCTTGGAAAAGGATGTAAAAACCACGAAAAGGAATATTTTGTCAATAATATCAAGAATTTTTGATCCATTGGGTTTAATTGGACCGATTATTATAAAGGCTAAGTTAATTATGCAGAAATTATGGACTGAGAATTTAGGTTGGGATGAGCCTGTATCAGAAACACTTTCAAGCCTTTGGATTCAATTTTGTAATGAGTTGCCATCAGTGAATAATATTAATATTGCAAGACATGTATTATGTTCTCATCCTATATTGACTGAATTGCACGGCTTCAGTGACGCTTCGGAGCGTGCATATGGCGCGTGCGTCTATCTTCGTTCTGTGGACAGAAATGGAGAAATAAAATCATTTTTGGTATGTGCAAAATCGAAGGTCGCACCGCTGAGAACAGTGACTCTGCCCAGGTTAGAATTGTGTGGAGCCTTGTTGTTGACGAGACTTGTCAATAAAGTAATTGAGTCCTTGAGTTTTAGTGTAAATAAAATGTATTACTGGACAGACTCTAAAATTGTGCTTGCGTGGCTATCTGCAGAGGCTGCCAATTGGAGTGTTTTTGTGGCTCATAGAGTCGCCGAAATACAACAGAACTCGAATATTAAGAACTGGAGTCACGTAGAAACTATAAACAATCCAGCAGATTTGATTTCCCGTGGATGCACCCCGGAAAAATTGATTTGTTCTAACTTGTGGTGGCATGGACCATATTGGTTAATTGAGAAATCAGAAGACTGGCCAGATAGTTCAATTGTTTCTTGTGACTTTGATATTCCAGAACAACGCTTATCCAGACAAGTATTTGCCGTTCTTGAATTAGATCAGGATATTTTTCTTAGATTCTCTTCGTTGACAAAGTTGCAAGGAGTAGTGGCTTTTGTCGACGTTTTTATCGAAATATAACTTGTAATAAGGCTAACAAAGTTTTAGAGGAATCACTCCAAGCGTCCAAACTAGAGGAATCCTTGAATTGTTTAATTAGAATTTCGCAGAATTCTTCTTTTCCAAATGAAATTCTTGCTTTGAAAATGGAGAAGCCCATTCCACGGGGCAGTAAAATTTTAATATTAAATCCTTTCTTGGATAGAAATAATATTCTTAAAGTAGGTGGGCGTTTAAATAAATCGTTGGCATCTTATGGACAAAAACATCCCGCTATCATAGATAATAAACATATTCTGAGTAGATTGATAATAGAACATGAGCATAAGCATGATTTACATGTAGGTCCTCAAAACTTGTTGTCGAATGTCAGAAATAAATTTTGGATTTTGGGCGGCATAAATTCAATAAAAAAAATTCTTCGCAATTGCGTTATTTGTTTTAAGGCTAAGCCAAGAGTAATTAAAACAATCATGGGAGAATTACCAGAGCAGCGAGTAGTCCCTGCAAGACCTTTTCTTAATACAGGTGTCGATTATGCCGGCCCTTTTATAATAAAAACTTCTCCGCTTCGGAATGCCAAAAAACTAAAGGCTTATTTATGCCTATTTGCGTGCTTCGTAACAAGGGCGGTGCACCTTGAAGTGGTATCGGATATGACTGCAGAATATTTTCTAAATGCCCTTGAAAGATTTATCGGCCGCCGTGGTAAATGTTCGAATATATTTTCCGATTGTGGCACCAATTTCGTTGGTGCCAACAATGAAATGTCAGAATTTTTAAATTTTTTGCAGAATCCTAAGTTTAAGAATAGTGTTTTCAAATATTTGTCACATGAGGGTATAAAATGGAATTTTATCCCTCCTAGATCGCCCCATTTTGGGGGACTGTGGGAGTTCCATGTGAAACTAGCAAAATATCATATGAGACGAATAGTGGGCAATTCATGTTTAACATTCGAAGAATTATCAACTGTTTTCGTTCAAATTGAAGCATGCATGAACTCCCGTCCTTTGAGTCCCCTGTCGAATGATCCCTTGGATCTGACGCCTTTAACTCCCGGACATTTTTTAATTGGGGAAGCGTTATTGGCAATTCCTGAATCAGACGTACGAGACGTTAAATGTAACAGGTTAAATCGCTATCAATATCTCAAGCAATTAGTGCAACACTTTTGGGATAGATGGTATCGTGAGTGTTTCAGTGACCTCAATAAGCGTACTAAGTGGCGATTCCAACAGGATCCCAATGTGAAAGTTGGTGAAATGGTTGTTTTGAAGGAAGACAATCTTCCTCCGTTACAATGGCCGATGGGAAGAATCGAGCACGTATTTCCAGGTTCTGACCATATTTTGGGATTACAAGTTGTCTCTTAGTGGATTTCCCATCCGTACTTTCCCAAACTCTTTTAAAGCAACCCATTTTCTACGGCCAGAGAGTTCCACTGGGACCACAATGCCTTGCTCTTGTTTGACACTTCCCTCCATTCTGGCCTACATTCATAATTTTCCTTAAGATGGAGAATCTGCCCGATGTCCTGGTCTGCTTCCTGATCTTGTCTCATTTGTTTCGTAGTCCACTTGTCATCAACGATCAGGCCCGTTCTTCTCACAGCTGGACTAGTGTTCTTCTCATGCGGGTTTCCAGGTCGATGTTTAGGACTAGCATCTCTGGACCGCCAAAAGCTTTGGGAACGATCCCTAGATGGAGAGGACATCCTTAGTCTACAATTCCATTGCATGTGTCCAAGCTTTTGGCACCGGTAACATTTTACTCGGTTTCTCGGTGTTGGTATTTGTTTGGAGTCGTTTTCCATTTGTCTAATTTCTATTACTTGTTTCTTCATCTTCTCCGTGAACTTACTCATAAGATTCTTGAAGCTACCATCTTCTTTTGACGTTTGTTCATCCTTTGGGTCTTGAATGGACACTGCTCGTATTCTGGGTGTTGAGGCACCAAAGATTGCTTCTTGTTCTAATGCTCGGACAAGGGATTCGCTACTTTTCCTGAACTTGGACATTCTTAGGTTTTCCTGGATCTTGGAATCCCGGAGACCATCAATAAACGTAGATACTGCCATCCATTCTTGTATGTCTTCCCCAGCTGCAGGAAACGCCAAACTCACTAGCCTTTTAACTTCTGATTCGAATTGTTGTAAACTCTCGCCGGGTTTTTGAATTCTCGATTTGACTTGAGTTCTGAATACTTCTTGCCTGTAATGGTCTCCGAAGCGCATTTCTAAAGTCTGACTTAAATGCTGGTAGTTCTGTTGGTAGATTGAAGGAATGGACCAAAGAAAGTCTAAGGCAGGTCCTCGTAGCGCCACTATTAGTGCTGTAGCTTTTTCTTGGTCGTTCCATCCGTTGGTATTTGCAGCAGCTTCAAATTATCGGATATACATGGTCCAGGATGTAGAACCGTCAAAAGTTGGTGGTTTTATCTTCATACCAGAGAATGCCCCAACACTAATTGGATTAATGGAGTGTATTTCTAATTTATTCACCTACGAAAATAATAGGGCTTATGGGGTAAATGAAGAATTTGATTTTCAGTTATCGACAGAGGGTGAAGTTTTCGACCTAATCAAAAATATAAAATCTAAGGCTTCTGGAAACGATGAACTAAATATTACTTTGATACAATTATGTTGCCCATTTATCATTCCGTTAATATCCCATATAATTAATGAATGCATTTTAAATTCATATTTTCCTCTATCGTGGAAACAAGCAAATGTGACTCCTTTGCCCAAAGTTCAAAATCCCACAGAAATGAGTCAGCTGCGAGCAATAAGCATTCTACCAACACTCTCTAAAGTATTAGAAAAAATTATGGACAGGCAAATTAGGGAGTTTTTAAATAAATTTAATGTATTGCCCACTAAACAATCGGGTTTTAGACCTAACCATAGTTGTGAGAGCGCACTGGCTGACTTGACAGATGATATTTTAAGGGCACTTGATGAGAATAAAATTACTACTTTGGTTCTTTTAGATTTTAGTAAAGCGTTTGATATGCATAATCATAAGCTACTTTTAGCAATTCTTCATTTTGCCGGATTTGGCACAAATTCCTGTAACTTTTTGAAGTCATTTCTGTCGGATCGTTCGCAAAGGGTAATAATCAACAATATACATTCAGAAATTTTATACGTGAAAAAGGGGGTACCTCAAGGTAGCATCTTGGGACCATTACTCTAACCTATTTATACTTCGGATTTTTTGACCTCTCTTAGGCATTGTAAATATCATTTTTATGCAGATGATACACAAATATATTTTTCATTTACCGATGAGGATATCGAAAATTCCGAAAATAAAATTAATCTTGACTTAGATAATTTTTTTAAGAAGGCTGCGGATCATTTGTTGAAATTGAATCCTGGTAAATCGTCAGTCCTGATTTTTGGTAATGATTCTCAAATATCTAAAGTTAAAAACAGCATGAATATTGTGTTGAACGGTGTACCGCTTCCTTATTCAAATACCAGTAAAAGTTTGGGATTGTTTTTAGATTCTAATTTACGTTTTAAAGAACACGTTACAGCTAAATTAAGAGTGGCATACGGTAACCTAAAAAATATCTACAGCCATAGGCACTACCTTCCCCTAGATACTAGAAAGTTACTTTGTGATGCCCTTGTTCTTTCTCAATTTAATCATTGTAGTAGTGTCTATGTACCGTGTCTGGATAGTGGTGATCGTTATAGAATTCAGAAAGTGCAAAATGCGTGTTTAAGACTTATATATGGTGTTAAAAGACGTAACCATATTTCACAGTATATGTCCGAGTCGGGATGGCTAAATATGTTGAATATATTTAAACTTTATCGAGCCACATTTTACTATAAAATTTTAAAATACAAATCTCCACCCTATTTATATGAGAAAATAACTTATCGCACCGATATACATAATGTGAATCTACGCAGGAAAAATACTTTAAGAATACCACAACACCGAAAAGAAATATTTAAACGTTCATTTTCTTATAATGTTCCGAATTTATTAAACTCTTTAGACTTTTCAAATATTGAACTGTCATGTCATACTTTCAAAAAACAATTTAAAAAATATTTACTTCAGTCTCAGTAAATAAATTTAAACAAAAGTATCTAATAATTGAAAAAAAATAAAAAAAATAAAAATAAAATAAAAACACCACTCCGTAAACATTGCAATAGCCCCTCTATTTCCTATTTTTCCTACCATTGTCCTCTCCTTACCCTTAAGAATTGTGTTTGGAATCAAAGTAATTTTTAATAATGATAGATCGTGTAGTTGTATTTTTTTCTCGCAGTTAATAATGTTTTAAAATTGATATAATATTAGATTGTCATTTTAAATTGAGGCCTGAACAGTATCTGGAACTTCCAGATGTCTGCATATTTATTAAGGCCTATTGTCGGCTATAAATGCATGTGTTACTTTTAGAATAAAATTGTAAACCATTTTTGTAATTTATGGCATTATGACAATAAATATATTATTATTATTATTATTATTATTATTATTATTATTATTATTATCTTCAAGTGCTTGAACTGCTTGAATTTGGTCCTCAACTTCTTGTCTTAATTGCTGAACATCGTCTTTAACTTCTTGAACATCGGCTTTGACTACAGCTTCTACTTCCTGAACGTCGTTTTTAACTTCTCGAACATCGTCTTTAACTTGTCGAACATCGTCTTTAACTTCTCGAACATCGTCTTTAACTTCGGCTTTTACTTCCGTAATCTTTTGTTCTAGGTTAGCGACAACTCAGTGTATGTTTTGAAATATTTTCTGTAGTTGTCCAAGGTCTTCTTGCCGTTCTTTTTGTCGCCTGGCTTCTTCGTCTTGTTTTTCTTCTTGTCGACTGGCCTCTTCGTCTTGTTTTTCTTGTTGTCGTTTAGCCTCTTCTTGTTGTCGTCTAGCTTCTTCTTCTTGATTTTCTTTTTGTCGTCTGGCCTCTTCGTCTTGTTTCTCTTGTTATCATTCAGCTTCTTCGTCTTGTTTTTCTTGTTGTCGTTTGGCTTCTTCGTCTTGTTTTTCTTGTTGTCGTCTGGCTTCTTCGTCTTGTTTTTCTTGTGGTCTCTTGAAGTTCCAACATTTTGCGCAGAAGTTCTTCAACTTTTTGTTCGTCCATTTTTGCTTGTAGTCTTGTGATAGGCATATATAGAACGTTCTAGAATTTCCCTCGAACTTTCTTCAAATATCTTCTCTAGTCTTTGCTCGAAGTTCCAAACACGCCGGAGAACTCACAAATTGGATAAATTGCTTTATTCTAGAATAGAATGTTCTGGAAATTTCTTGAAATTTCTTTTCTAGATGTTGATTGATATAGCAAACACGTTGGTGAAGTCACAATTTCGATGTCTCCCTTGGTTTCCAAATAGAATATTCTAGAATTTTCCCGAAACTCCTCGAAAAAACTTTTTCTGAATGACGATTGATGTTCCGAATACGTCGGCGAAGTCACAAATTCGATATCTCCCTTAGGGCCGAATTTATAGTCATTCCTTGAGTCTGCCTTAAGGGTCGTGAGTTCAGAATGGACACTTGGTACTATTTGACAAGTTAGTCATGCCAATTCTAAACGTTCAAGGCTTCCTTAAGGTCCAAGGAAACCTCAAGGAGCGACTATAAATTCGGCCCATAGTTTCCAAATAGAATTTTCTAGAACTCACTCGAAGATTCACTATCACAGTTAAAATCGGGTATAGAGTCACTTCCGGCGTAATTCACACGATTGGTTTAAGTCTCTTTTTGTGATTGTCACTGTTTGCACTGACTAACTGTCCCAGTGTTCAGTTTTTACACTACACTAGTGTCCCCGCACTTCCGCAATTGGATTTCACTCTGCAGTCCTTTATGTCTCACTTCTGACACCAATTGTCACGGCTTTGGATTGCCGGAGAGAAATCTTGGGTTCGTTTCGTTTATTCCAGAAATCAAAGTCCAATTAACACAGCAATAATTTATTCCACTTAACAATACACTCTGACACTAATTACTTTAATAACTAACTCAACAATTAAACTCTTTACAACAATAATCACTATTTAAATCACATCACAGTCGAACTGAAACTTAAACTTACAAGCTAACACCCGTCCTTATATATACCCGTAATTTATTCCTGTAAATTCCAGAGAACCGCGATCGACCTTGTTCCCAAACATCAACGTAAAATCTCGAATCCGCTATGCAATTCTGCACAGGATTCTTGACACACTGGCGGTCGTTGCACTATGTACTTCTGTTTCTTATTGTTTAGTAGGTATACCTGCCTAAGATTGTGAAAAACTTATATACAGGGTGTCCCACGAGATTTTTCCCAAATGGTAACTTCGGAACGCTTCATCGTATGTGCCACTGTATAATTAGGCAATCTACTGACCTGTCAAACGAAATTCAATTAGGCAATTCAAACCACGTGACATTCAAGATGGCGTGGCGGCCACACATGGGCCAAAAAACACCAAAAAATATCTAGTTTCTGCCCGAATTAATTGTTTAGGTACCTCGTCAACAAATATTTTATTAACTAACGAAAATCAAAGTTGTAAGCAAAACTGTATTGAATTGCCTAATTAGGCAATTCAATCCATCTGTCAAAAAGGAAAATTCAATGTGGTGTGGCGGCCAAGCAACTTTGTTTTCAATATGTTTTTATGCGTATTTTAAATTATTTTGCTTAGAGTTTTGCTTGCAACTTTGATTTGGATTATTTAATAAAATATTTGTTGACTAGGTACCTAAACTAATAAATCGGGCCGAATCTAGATATTTTTGTGTGTTTTTTGGCCTATGTGTGGCCGCCACGCCATCTTGAAAGTCACGTGGTTTGAATTGCCTAATAGGGCATTCCAACAAAAAAAAACAAACAGGGCACATAATTCGATTGTGTCACACAAGTGTCAAATGTAATACATAATCTAAAAACTATTTTATAAAACCCAAATAAGTTAATTTTTTTGTAGTTTAACGTAAACTAAAGTATGGCTGACTACTTGATAAAATTGGAACGCGAAAAACCTGATGTAGCTGTGCGTTACAAACAAAAAATTGCGTCCATAAACAGTGTTGATCCGTTTGGTTTGGCTAATAGGGAATTTTCATATTTTTCAAATTATTTTTTTTTAGATACTTCTAGTCATCAGTTATCACATAATTTTCTTTTTTTCCATTTTAATTTATACGTTGTACGAAAAAAAAATGATTGAAATTCAAATGAAATACTTTGGCGCGAAAACACGGAATTTCAATTTGACAGCGCTTGTGACGTTGTGATTTTGTAAACATAAAATACGCAGCAAACGAACTCTTGCTGACGCAGTGCTATTTTTGTGTTATTCAAGTGTGTTAAAGTTTGCTTTTTGTGAAAATTGTCGCAATGGATGAAGAATATTGTGAAGGACTGCTTTTGTATTTTTTTTACGTGCAAATTTCCTATCACAGATTTCCCTATTGACGGGTTTGTTTACAGAATCGTGACGTCAAAACAGGTATTCATCATAGGAGCATTTTTTGGCGGGAAAATTTTTATTTCAAACTTAATATTATTTTTTGTATAACAAGGGCGGTATCAGTTAAATAAAAACTGGTCATATGAATATTGTGCAGCATAAACTATCGATTTAAAACAAATTTGGAAAATTTTACTTCACTTGCAAGTTCCCTATTCTGCTTTGAGTTCAAAACCTGAAGACTTCCCTCCAGTCACAAATATGGACATCGGTAGCTACGTGGTTCTAACTACTAGCTAGGGCATTGCAACAAAAAAAAAAAACTAGGGCACACAATTCGATTGTGTCACAATATCGAACACGCTTCATTTTAATATACATTCTTTAATAATAATAGTTGTTCAGTTGCTCTAAATTATTGATACCTTACTGAAATACATATATCTCGAACAAACTACAGCATATTTCAATTTACTGCCAGTGGAATCTTCACGTTTAATTGCATTTCATCAGCGTTGTCTTCTAATTTGTTTATTTTAACTTTTTTCAGGATGTTTTCGATTCAGTTCCGATGGTATTTTATAAAATTTAACGTTGTCGCGTTCTCTCCTACAACTACATTTCACTACACAACAAAATGCAGGCATTTTACCAATATTTTTGCGCACTTTATCATTTGTATGTCCTGGCCAGAGATAAATACTATATAAACTGTCGAGAATGGAATCTCAGTGTAAATTTTGTTGTCAACAAAATTGAGCCAAGCCAGCGCCATCTACTATATTGGAAACTCACTATTTACTGGTTTTGCATCGACGCTACAGACACCTACTTTACATAAGGCTTCAAGGCATTTTTATGATAGATGGCGCCCTGTTCGTATTACAGTCGGTCTGTTCAAATTTGTTTATTCTAGACTTTGGGACATTAATGTTTGCTTAAATTAATTGATGTTTTGTTAATTAGATCACAAGACAGTCCCTTTATCGATGATTAAGGATATCTTTAACATATTTATTCAAAGTTCTGATTGATGTTTAATTGAACTTGTCATTAATCTAATCAACAAAGATAAAAATAGATCTTCCAATCTATAAAGTTTGAAGGTCTTCGTGAAACACACAAAACCACTTTGAAATCACTTAGAAACACTTGACAACACAAAGAAAGACGAAATGCAAGAACGGCGAACGAAAAACATTATGAATTATTAGTTATGATCAAATGAATATTTTGGCATATTGTCATATGTTGACATGTCAATCTCATGTCAATTTTATCGACATCGGACGTGTTCTTGATGTGCTGGTATTTTACAATTCTGTTGTTGTCAGCGACATCTAGAAAAACGGAAAAGAGTTATTATGTAGTTTATTACTGGCAATAAGAGATCGCAGGGCCTGGTCCTGGCTAACTTTTGTCAGACGCCATTTTTGACAGATCGTTGGAATGCCCTATGGAAGTTCAGAGTGCGTATTCTGTAACGCCATAGACATAGATAATTCTTTCTAGTCAAGAAATTTCTTTCTATTATCACAAAACCTTATTCTGTATGCTAGTTCGGTAGCACTCGAGTCCCGTTCGGTGTTCGGCCGGCATAGAGAAATAGAAACACCCGTTTAGGTCTTTCTGTAATGGAAAAATTGTTTCTATCTTTTTCTAACACATTATCGTGAAACGTTCAATTTCTGTCAGAGTTTATGTATTGTATATTAGTGGTTATGTTTTGTAGTTTTGTCCAAGGGTTTTGTCATATTTTAAATAGTTCTGCTTTGGATATTTCCCAGAGATATTTCCTAATTTCGTATTTGGGAAGTAAAATAACCGCCTTTAATATTTCCCTTTCCCTAAAATGTTATTTTAGCCTTAGCATTTAGTAAAAATCCTGTGGTAAAATAGCACAAATCACAAAAGGCTACGTGGTGGGTACCATCGATACACCGTATCACTCTCGGAAATCCGAATTGGGCCATGAGTTCCTTTTTCTTAAGCTGCTTCTCAGCCTCGGTTAGGAGAAATTTAACCCACTGAGGAGCAATGGCCTCTAGAGCCAAACATACTCCATCTAATGCCCTGCTAAATGTGGACTGAGATAAACATGTATTGAACTTGTCTCCCACCGCCTTCTGATCGGAGCCTTGAGCGAAAATCTTAGAGCACCAATACTCTAATTTGAATAGGGATTCTTCCGATTCTAACCACAGCACAGGAGCCATGTGTGAAGTGAGGTGGAAATACCTCTGGAATTCCCTTTCGAGGGAAAGGCATTATACTCATCTCGCAAGGTTATCCTTTCCAATCTTAATTGTTCTTGACGCTCTTCTTCTTCCACCTCGTCCACAAAATGCATGAATATAGAGTCCATAATGGCTTATATCGATAATAAAAAATAATCAATAACAATGTGATATTAACATTGAAGAGTTAATAACAACTGACAATTTAAAACCCCACAAAAATAATGAAACTCTATAGGAAAGCGCAATGTTTTCACGTCGGATAGTTTACGATATTTCTATTTCGACTTCCCCCGAATCAACTTGGAAAGGTGCTTACAGAATTAGTTTTTTATATTTCCTGTCTATGTCTATCTCTTCTCTATGTCTATTTCTATTCGTTTACAGAATACGCCTCCGGTCAAGCACTGTGTTGTTTAATCTGTCACATTCTGGACAAACGTCATTTGAATCATCGGATTTTGTATTTTTTTTGTGTGTGTGTGTATAGTCTGGCAAGTGGTGGTAACTTGGTAGAAACGAAAGGGGGAAGAAAAGTGGGGCGTGACCTAAAAATATTCACTGACACCTCAACTGACACCACCTGATGACAGCCATGTCTTTCGGTTCAGTGGCACCGGACACACCAATAAAATTATTAGAAAAAAAAATTCTTTAGTTTCGCCAATAACCACGCCACTGCCTGCTGTCGTTCAGACTCTAACCAGTAGAATCATACCTCTGAATATCACGCCTCTCCACATCTATCATTTTGCAATGTTGCCGGATTTTTTTCTATTTCAAAATACTACACATGCCCATATAGCAAAAAAAAAATGTCACCAACTTGTTTATCATTATTTCCGTCAAGTTTGGCAAATTAGCAAATTCTTTTGCAGTTCGCCGTTTCGCTAGCCAGACTATAGGTATAGTGTTAATTAACATGCCAGCGATTTACATCGTAATTGGGTGTGGAAGTCGAGGTAACAAAAATGTGAAATTTTGTTCAGTTCCTGCTATTTTATATCATCGGCTTTTGACCTACAAAAGTGAATTATCAAAACAACGCAGGACTCGATTTTCCCTTAATAATACCCTAAAGATATTCACTCTCCATCTCAGAATTTATTAATAAATTGAAAAATACTCAGAAACACTAAACACAAAAAAATTCACTTTGAAAACAACAAGTGCCAGAACACTAAAAAATGCGTAGAAATATTAAATATAGTTCATACCAAATAAACTTATAGTTGGGTTGTCAAGCTCGGCCGGCACAGCGTTGCCGTCTCTTGCATATTTTCCTTTGTTCAAAATATTTTCAGAAACAATAATGGATTATATTATAATATAATGCAAACATTTATCACTTGAATTATAAACATTGCTTCAAAGCTTGGTTTAATAGATATTTAATAACAACTTATTTGTCAATCATCACATAAAATATAATAGTAACGCTCAGTTCCTATTCTATTTACAGCCACTCTAAATACTATAAATAATTGAATATTATGAATATTTGAACCATCAAGGATATTTTCAATTATTCTGGATCACTGAAATCACTAGAATCGCTAGAGTCTTCATCAACATTGATAAAAAGTGGAAGAACCTCTTGCCTGTCTATTACTTGTTCCCTGTTATACCACTCGTCAATTATTCCTTCTGTATGTCTAATAGAATTTTTCCACATTTCAGGGGTAACAGTTTCCAGTGCCTCTCGCCACATTTTTAAACAAGCATCTTGAGTATAACCATCTCTGCCAATATGTCGGTTATAATAGTTTTTTGCAATTCCCCAAATAAGTTCAATCGGGTAAAAGTACAGTGGCATGGAGGTAGTCGTAAAACTTTGTGTCCATACTGTTCTGACAAGTCATCTACCACATACTTTTTTGTTGGTTTATTCCTGAAAAAGCAATACTTGAAAAGTTGAGCATAAAATGCATACAATTTTGGTATTGTAGGTACTTACCGTGCAACAATGGTAACAAGTTCAGATTTCAATGCTGTATTTGGATACTCAACTTTCTGTTTGGTTAACCAATTTTGAATTTCAGCCTTGGTAGACGAACTATTAGGTGTCTTCGTTAATAACATGCTGTTAAGATGCTTCGGCATCTTGTACACTTCACACTACAAGTTGCTTTTGTAAAACTAGCTCACAATTAATAGTACTCAAACCAACAACTCGTAAACTGCCAAAACGCAATCAAAATTGAAAATGTCAAGAATTTAATTTGGCAACATTACATTTTTTGAAGTTGTGTTACCAACTGAATGACCAGCGGGAAATTAAAATTCCAATTCGTCAATCCGCACGCCGAATATTTTCACGGTTGGCGATAACGATTTTAAAAATGACGTCATCGATGTCACAACTACAAGTTTATTTGGTATGAACTAAACTAAGCAGCAGATGAAGTGGGACACCCAAAAAATTGCCTTATTTTGACTTGCTATAACTTCTACATTTTTTTGCCGATCTTGGATTGTGAGCCACTGTTACAAAGCGCCATCTTTGGTCCATGCGTCAGTGTCGTCGTATATTTTTAAAAAAATTCCTTCTCCTTATACAGGGTGTGAATGTAAGGCGGCGAAAAATTTTCATTTTTTGGCGAAGAATATGGGAAAGATGGGGTCCGATAAAGTTCTTTCTGATGTTGGGTGAATCACTGGGTCAACACCTCGGGACGTCTTTGCCATTTTTTCGATACATCGCGTTGCTATGGAAATATGGCCATTTTATTGTATTTCGTTTTTCTCTTGAAATTAGCGATTCTTTAATTGAACAATAACAGATTCCGTCTAAATTGCATCAAGGAATGACTTGTATTGAAAATGGCAACCCCAGCGGCGTGCAGAAGGGGGTCTATGAAATTATAATAAATAAAATCGATTTATTTGAAAATTTTAACGGTTTTGTTAAGCGTTACAGTTTAAAAGGTGTTATAAATAACTGTGATGAGTTTGATTTTGAGATTCAGAGGCGTTTGGTGAAAAAAAAACAGCATTTTTCATTTTCTTCCATTTTATTTAATGTTAACGTGATACGAACAAACCTTGTAAAGCATTGCCATCATGTAATGCATTTTCTGTCAAAATTTGAATTGCCATGGTCCAAATGGCGCGACTTACGAGTGCTGATGTAGAGAATATTTTAATATTGCAGTAGAGAAATCATACAATTAGAGAGATTTCTGACTTACTTAATGTTAATAAATCGTCCGTGCGGGAAGAGCGTTGCAAAGAGAAGCTAACAACGGTACTGCTGCTTACCGACACGGTGGAGGATCTCAAAAAAGAACAAATCCTCGTCAGGATCGACTAGTAGTACGTACTGCGGTTGGAAATAGAGTTTGGACTGCCAAGAGAATCCAAGCATCTGCAGTTGAATGTTCCAGCAGACACCATTAGAAGGCGCCTACATGATCAGGGATTAAATGCTCGCCGTCGGGCAAAGTCCCACTTTGTACGAACATTCATCAGGCGAACAGAAAAAGATGTGCCCAGGAATACCTGAATTGGGATTTTAGGTGAAGAGACTGTCTTTTCGTTGATGAATACCGTTTCAACCCGTACAATTCCGACGGCCGATTGCTAACTTGGTGGAGATGGGGAGATTTTTACAAGAAATCTTGCGTTCCCAAGTTGCATTTGGCGGTGGAGGATGGACAGTTTGGGGGGTATTCAACACAACGGAAGGATAAAACTCGTAGCGGCAATATTACCGGCCAAGTCTACCTGAATGAATCTCTGATTCCGCAAGTTCTCCCACATGCTCGAAATTATGGCGGGGGTTTTGTTCTTGTTAGACGATAATGCTCGGCCTGCAATGGCAAAATCTCAATCGTACCGAATTGCCTCCTAGATCCTCAGACATGAATCCGATTGAGCACGTCTGGAGCTGGATGAAGTTACAGCTTTCTCGGGGAGAACGTCAGCCAAAAACTCTAGACGATCTCGAGGAGATGATTGATGATTCTGGAAGTCAGTTCCTATGGAGCTAATTAATCGCTTAATTCTGAGCATGCCAAGGCGGTGTCAGGTAGTGATTCAGGCTAGAGGAGGACCAATGCCTTACTAAATAAAAATAATTAACTATTGTATTAGCTTTTTATGTAAAAATGCATAATAAAGTCTAAAAAAATGGGGAAAAAATGTTTTTCTATACTGAACGCCTCTGGATATCAAAATCAAACTCATCACAATTATTCATAACACTTTTTAAATTTTAACGCTTAACAAAACTCAAAAATTTCAGATAAAATCGATTTTTTTTATTTTAATTTCATAAACCCCCTTTTGCACGCCGCTGGTGTTGACCATTTTCTATACAAGTCATTCCTTGATGCAATTTAGACGGAATCTGTTATTGTTCAATTAAAGAATCGCTAATTTCAAGAGGAAAACTAAATTCCATAAAATGGCCATATTTCCATAGTAACGCAGTGTATCGAAAAAATGGCAAAGACGTCCCGAGGTATTGACCCAGTGATTCACCCAGCATCAGAAAGAACTTTATCGGATCCCCCATCTTTCTCATATTCTTCGCCAAAAAATCGAAATTTTTCGCCGCCTTACATTCACACCCTGTATAAGGAGAAGGATTTAAAAAAAAAAATGTACGACGACACTGACGCATAGACCAAAGATGGCGCTTTGTTACAGTGGTTCACAATCCAAGATCGGCAAAAAAATGTAGAAGTTATAGCAAGTCAAAATTAGGCAATTTTTCGGGTGTCCCACTTCATCTACTGCTTAGTTTATATTATAAAATTCACTATGAAAACAACAATGTCCAAACCAATGAAAAATGCGTAGAAACACCAAAGACTAAAATTCACTTCGAAAGCAACAAGGGCCACACACAAATACTGTGACAAATGCTCTTCCCATGAACGTCACCGGCTTGTCACCGCAATATTTGACCCATGATTTGACCTGAACGGCCATATAAAATCACGTGATTGAGATTGCCTAATTTTTTATCATTTTCTTTAACAAACCCTTAACAAATATGGCATTGCCGATTTTGTAATTTAATTTTCCAACGAAAAATGCCATAATACCATGAGTTATATTTAAAATTCGAAAGTTGACGTCACTTGACCGAAATTGAAGCAAAACTGGTGAAATTGGATGACAATGGTAGAAGCGGCACAAAAAGTTACTCACATCTCCAAAATTTCAATTATTTTGGATGACGCGTTCCGAGGTTATTACCTGGTAGAAACGTCGTGGGACACATTGTATATATCAAATATACTTATTATGATTGCAGATACCTTCACCTATACGACCGGGCGGCAAAGTAGTTATTTACGCCTTATGTTTGTTTGATTGGTAATAAATGGGTAATAAATTGCAGCTTCTACTACGAATAATCACCACTTTTGTTTATTTTTAGACTTTAAAGGCTGCGTTGCTTATTTATTGATAGTTTTGGTTTTTAATTCGAATTAAAACTTAATTACTCGCGGTCGTACATTACACTGGCCGACAAATTATTTTTTTTTTTTGTAACACAAAGCTGAATAGCATATTGTGGTAGAATGGATCCATATACGAAAATGAGAAAAAAAAAGTTGTAACACGTTACGTTTTTTTGTTACATTTATAGAATCATATTTAATGTCACAATATTAAGTATCTATTGAAAAAATCATTTAAGAATTTTTTGTCAGTGTATATCGACTTGATTTATAGTTGTAGACCCCCTGAACATACCTTACATTCAAGAAAAACACAAACATTAAAAAATGTCCTGAAAACAATAATTAGGTATGTACTTAATTCTATTTTTTCCTTTTATGATGGATCTTCTTCTCTCTACAAAAACCAACAGTAATCACCCGTCATGGCTGGATCCCATCGACCTTGATAGCGAATTTCCATTGTGCCTTTTAGCTACGTACACACTTTGCGAGGCAGCCTCCCGAGGCGTGCTTCGCAAAATTAGTACCTGCCTCGACTCACTGTCTGCCGCGTTAAGAGGCAGCCTCGCGGTAAGCCATGGTTAGTGCGGTGTCACACTATGCGTTTCTAACGCTGCGGCAAGAAGGGATGAGTTTTGATCGGATGAACTGTACTTGTCACACTATCCCATCGGGATCCGTTTTAACGGGATTTTGCCTCAGTCGAATTTTGGTAGTGGTAGTATCATGGCAAATTAATCGAAGATTGTGTGTGCTCTAGAAGCGGAGGGTTTATTAGGAAAGCTGGTGGATTCATCCTTTCAATTTGGAACGAAGTAAAAGGTTTGCAAAGTTCTACGACAAAATTAGAATGTACGATTGTGTATACGTTCTAATTTTTCTCCTTTAATGCTTGTTTACCGTAGAAGCACTCAATGAATAGATTCACGTCAAACATGATGAAATTCAATCAAACAACAAACCACGAACTCAAAAATTTCTTTAGAATTCTAGAACCGCTGCGCTAGAACCGTCAGGTGTGACTACAAAGATACAACTGAACGTGTTTTCGTTCTATTGCGGTCGTCCGGTCGTGCGGTGCCGCCGCAGCATGATGCGGTTGCATCCGGTTTGGGTGCGGTACAAGGCTATGTGTGACAGCTCTCATTTGATACAATGGATTCACACCATCCCGGCAAACCGGAGCGTTCTTGCCGCAGCGGTGAAAACCCTAAGTGTGACACGACACTTAGTCGGTTTTTTGGTCGTGCTCAAAGAAGCCTCGTAGCGCGGCATGTCCCAAGTTTGTACGTGTTTGCGGTGTTTGCTGGTTATGAGCGACATTGTTGTTGCCTCAGAGCGAGTCAATGAATGACAGCTCGCGTTACCTCGTGTGTGTGCGGTGTCACACTATGCGTTTTTAACGCTGCGGCAAGAAAGGATGCATTTTGACCGGATGAACTCTACTTGTCACACTTATCCCATCGGGATCCGTTTTAACGGGATGTTCTGTAGTGGTAGATTCATGGCGAATTTATTAAAGATTATTTTAAATAACCTTTCTCATCTTTCTCTGTTGAGTCAAGCTCCATCCAATTCTCTCATAGTTTCTCCAAATTTCACCCAGGCTTTCTCTCTACAGTTTTTATCTGAGTATTCTTTCGACCTTTTCTCCCATAATACTTATTCACCGTAGACGCACTCATAGGATAGATCTACGTTAAACATGATGAAATGTAATGAAAAAACAAACCACGAACTCTGAAGAACCGCTGCGTTCGAACCGTCAGGTGTGACTACAAACATACAATTGCACGTGTTTTCGTTCTATTGCGGTCGTCCGGTCGTGCGGTGCCGCCGCAGCATGATGCGGTTGCATCCGGTTTGGGTGCGGTACAACGCTGTATGTGACAGCTCCGATTTAATGCAATGGGTTTACACCATTCCCTCAAACCGAAGCGTTCTTGCCGCAGCGGTGAAAACGCCACACTTAAGCTTCTACTACCACTTCTAAAGTAATGCGTGGACGCTCGCACTGCGGCAGCCTCGCAAAGTCCGTACGTAGCTGTACGCGGCTCAAAAGTAGTGCGAGGCCGCTCGCACTGCGGCAGCCTCGCGAGGCAACCTCGCAATGTCCGTAGGCGGCTTTATGTCTAATCTAAACAATAGGGTTAAGCTAATTTTTTGTTATAAAATGCATCCATTTTCACCGTCTCCTGATAAAATTGACTACCTGCTAATGTAAAATGATCCCTCAGGAATATTTTTTCCATTATTAGGAGGGTATTTCCATTTTAACAATAAAGAGCTAACCTGTGTTACAAAAATCTTGTCGGCCAGTGTTATAGTTATTAATGATACCTACTAGTTCGATTGGAACACCATAATGAAACGCGTGTAGCGTTAAACCCCGAGGCGTTAGCCGAGTGGTTAAGTTACACAAGTTTCATTAATTAAGTTCATATCGAACGCGTACCATTTAAAATTTAATCAACGATGTTCCAAATAGAAAATAGATTTGATTTGCCTTGAAATAGCAAAAACTTCTTGAATTAAAATTTAAAATTTAGCAGGTGCCCTATTAGTCGGCGAGCGCGCTTGTTAATTTTAGGAATTTTGACTTTGGCAGCTTCAATGGTTGCGTTCCCCTGCACTCAACATGTTGAGTGATTAGTCAGCGGCTTTGTTGAAAACAGATGAGAATCAGGTTTATGCCAATCAAAACTATTCTACCTAGTGTATTCCACTTGTTGGAACAAAGCCGCTTACTAATCACTCAACATGTTGAGTGCTGTGGGGGCCAATTTTTGACAATATACGTTAAATTGCGTATTCAAAGATTTGCGAACAAAAAAAAACGTATACGTATCTATAAACCCATTTTTGACCGGTGTGCGTAAATGGATAAACGTAGATATTGCGAATTCGTGAACATACGTATAATTGATTTGGACACGTCGGAAATTTTAGAATGTTTGACAAATTTTTGACGTGTTTTTGCCTTTTTGAATAGACCGATCTCCTATTACCTGGACTGCGCGCGTCGCTTGTAGGCTGCACGTGAGCGTCCAATGAGAAGCAAGTTTGTGACAGGCTGGCGTCATATTCTTATTCAGGGGCCAGTTCAGAATGAATCGTTCCTTCTTTCTTTGTAACGCGTAATTTGACAAAGAGCAAACTAATACTTTACATATTACTTGAACTCACCGCCGTTTCGTTTAAAGTTATGTTAGATTATACTTGACATATTCCTTTGCAATGGCAGCAAATATCCAGTTAAGTTCCCCAAAATTTTATAGAGGGCGCGAGTGAATTTGGAGTACTTCAAATTTTGGCGGTAAATGTCAATAGTTTTAAATCGCTTAAATTGAGTACAAGGAAAGATGACTACATATGAACAATGGACAATGAATAAGTTAAAATATCTTCCAAAGTGTTCAGTGGCCCTTAGAGAATATTTTTAAAAGTGTCAGCGTCAGCTTGTCTTAAAACCACACATCAAACTTAACTTTTGAGGTTAAAATTACAATCGATTATTTACGCGCCAAAATTCAAAAAGTTCCAAGTACAAAAGCGCCCTCTTCAACTCAACTGTCAATATTACATGCCATTTCATTGAGCGATGTTGCCGGATGAAACATTTATCAAAATAAAAGTGCAATCGATGTTCATCCACTTTAAAGCTCTTCTTTTGTCTGATTTAAGGCGTTGTAAAACACTTGACACTATATCACTTCTTTAATGTTATAATGTTCGATTTGTATTGTCTACATATTTTTTGCAACAATACAATCTGGCTACACTGCAGCCTACGAGTTGCGCGCGCAAGTCATCTTTTATTGCTTTCTAACTTGTATTTATTACAATTAAGCTCTCTTTTTCTAATCATGCGAGACAGGGCCGGTATTCTGGTTCTCAAAAACGCTCACCGCTTTCTAGTCGCTCGGCACTTTAAATACAAATTTACATTGAAAGTGCCGAGCGACTGAAAAGCGGTGAGCGTTATCGAGAACGAGAATACCGGCCCAGGTCTATTAAATTTGACGAATTTTGGATGTTTACGATAGTGGTAAATTATGGAAAAAAGCCAGTAACAAAAACTAAAAGAAAAGGGGTGCGGATGCCAGTGAAAAGCAAAACAACTTTGTGAAGTATGTGAAAAGCAAGCTACATCTAATCCGGTTGATAGCTACCGCTTGCAAAAAATTTCAACGCGTAATCAAGACCTTCGAGTTACCGCATTAAACTAACTGTATAACAAACATTGCAAAACAACCTTCTAAATAACATTCAATTCCTACTTTAGTCAAGACATTTAAATCTGTTGGTCGTTGTGCCAGACGTGTATGAGGTTCTAAACATTCAACCAAATATCTAACAAGCTCTTTCGGCAATCAGAACAAATATAATAGGGTGTAATTTGTACTGCTTTTCCTGCTTCAAGCAGATCTCAGCAGCAGATCAGCGTTCACCTGTCTCATATAAGCTCATAAATAGCAGCTTTTAGCAGATCTTCCCAATTTTTCGAGCAGGTAGAACAAGCAACACCCTTTAATAAACTGTCTTTGGGTCGGTTTCTCAATAGCAAGTCACCCCCGGGTTAAGCATAACTCCAGGGTAAACATTGCAACTGGACACGTTTAACCTGGAGTTAAAACCAACCCGGAGGTGACTCGCTATTGAGAAGCAGGCCCTTTGGTTTAGCTCTTCTACGAATGGATCACGGCGGTTATGTCGATGGTTGCGTCGATTTCGTATCTCTGCGTTTTCCAAATAACCAATTGCCAGCACATTCATCAAGTTTTCCATATTATAGTAGATACACCTTGTAATCAAGAAGACGAGACGATAGAGCACATTCTCTGTGACTGCACTGCTCTTTCGCCAATACTCAGAGCCAGATTAGGCCAATCGTACCAATCACTAGAAGAGATCTGAGGCACCGCCTTGGGCGACGTCATCGCTTACGTAGAATCGTTAGGCTGGGTGACGAGCTAATGATCACCTCTCCTCTTGTGGAGGCGCACAATGGGCATAATTGTGGCCTAAGTGCTGTAGCATACCTTATATACCACCCTCCCAGATACAGAGGTAGTAGATACACAATAATCCAATGATAAAATCGCTATCAAATAAATTGACAAACAAAAACAACCTAACATCCCCACTTGACACAAGAAAAACGAATACGCAAACCGAATAGGGCGACTATGGTTTATTTTTTTCCAAGATAGATTTTTACATTGTCAACTTTGAAACAAACAATGCCGCTTGTGCAAAACCACATAATGGAAGATAAATAACTTGATAATTAGTGGACTGTATAATTAGGTGGACTGGATGATCGACTGGATAGGGAACTAAAACACACGCGCTTTTCACTGACACTATATTTACAACAATTTACACAATATTTACACTATTTACAATTACTACTACAAGATGACAAGAAGCCAGAGCTTGCTTAGATGCCCAACAGGGCAGAGCTAGATTATAAAATTTATTAAAATGTGAAAAGGTTTCTGGATGCTTGTTAACGTGGACAAGCTCCAAGCTACACTGCTACAATGACAAAAATGGCGCGCAATATATTGACAGACATGACAAAATAGACATGACGACAACGCTGCAGTGTTGCAAACTTTATATGTATAAAAATATTTTGCCATCAAAAAGAGATAGCATGATTGTTGGAACATGTTTCCAACATGCTGGGGGGCCTAGAGTTTCACATGAAACCAAGGTAAAATTTTCCAGCAAAAAAAAATAAAAAAATTAAAGAGAAAGTAAGCAACCCTTTTTTTAAAAAAAGGTATGATTTCAATGATGATCCAGTAAACGAAAACTTAACTAACAATTAAAGCTAAAAACATTTCTGGAACACATAGTATGACATTATGTATGTATATACGAGTATAGCTAATTGAATATAAATATAAATCTAAATGTTTTACAAATATATGTACAGAATTTTGTGAATAATTTTCAAAAATATTATTAACAATTATTGTCATCAATCGGTAACACTGCAATCTTGGTAACCGATCTGAGATAAATACCTTTTTTGGTTTTCACTTCGACAACCCTTACTTTGCCGTCCTTTCCAGGTATTGCTTTAACTATTCTTGCCATTGGCCACTTATAAGAAGGTACATTATCCTCTTTTAAAATGACTAACAAGCCCTCCCTAAGGTTAGGCATCTCATCACGCCATTTTGGCCTATTTTGGAGTTGCGTTAGATAGTCGTGATACCACTTTTTCCAAAAATGCTGCTGCATCTGGACACACAATTTCCAAAACTTAAGTCGACCTTGGGGAATTTCCGTCAAATCAGGGTCAGGAAAGCTTGTGATAGGCGCACAATGACATCATAAAAAAGAGTTTCTACATCATCAATTGAATCATCATAGTTACCATCAAGGCACAGAATTTCAACTTGAATGTCTTTAAGCTTTTGAAAACTGTCCTGCAATATTTCCTTCCGAACTAAAAATTGGTCGGTTTTATACTCACTGTCAGGATCAGATTTGTGATCGGAAATATAACGACTTATTCTAACCATGGAGTCGATTGCTTGCTTTTTCTTTGACAATAATTTATCAATTTGCTTTTTGGTAGCCATATTTACAAAGTTTACAATCAAAAAAATAAGAAAATATCAAAAGAAATCTATAAACAAAATTTAAAATTACCTAATAAATTAGATTTTTTTTTAAAAACTACCTACTTAACAAAACGAAAAACGGATAATTGTTCATCCTTTAAATAAATAATGAAAAAATAGCAATAATTAATGCGAAAAATTCAGTTTTTCAAAAATAATGCAAATTCACTCAAATTCACTGCAAAAATCCAAAATACACAAACAACAAACAACAAAACGTAAACAAATGTTTGACATTTAATTTGAGGTTAAGCTGTCGGGGTGGTGAACTCTCACTTTCATGTTCGTTGCTCCGGGGCTGTACTTCATTGCACCAAGCAAGGATACTGCACCCGGGGTGACTTGGGTTGAACCAGACGAGAAAAAGAAGCACCCTTTTGAATTTGACAAGTGAAGTTTGTTTGCTCCGCCCCACTCTACTTACGCACTTCCGGTTCCGGCGGAAACCTTCGCTGGTGGCACGTGGAACCCAACGTTGTTTGAGACACGTGCAGACTGCACAGTGGATGATTGATTTTTTGCATCACATGGCGCCAAAAATCACGATGGAACAATCAATAACCACTAAAAAGGCACTTTTTGAGGGTTTTTAAAGCACTTTTAGGTTCCGAACTATCCAGTATCCGGCTCGAACTGGCCAAAATTATGTGCAAAACCACATAATGGAAGATAAATAACTTGATAATTAGTGGACTGTATAATTAGGTGGACTGGATGATCGACTGGATAGGGAACTAAAACACACGCGCTTTTCACTGACACTATATTTACAACAATTTACACAATATTTACACTATTTACAATTACTACTACAAGATGACAAGAAGCCAGAGCTTGCTTAGATGCCCAACAGGGCAGAGCTAGATTATAAAATTTATTAAAATGTGAAAAGGTTTCTGGATGCTTGTTAACGTGGACAAGCTCCAAGCTACACTGCTACAATGACAAAAATGGCGCGCAATATATTGACAGACATGACAAAATAGACATGACGACAACGCTGCAGTGTTGCAAACTTTATATGTATAAAAATATTTTGCCATCAAAAAGAGATAGCATGATTGTTGGAACATGTTTCCAACACCGCTAATGCCGCTTATTGGTCGCTATTGTAAAATTAATGTCAACCTGCAGAAATACCTCATGTTGCTACCAATCAGGGTCAAGCGTTATTGTTTATGTTTCAAAGTTTTCAATGTCAAAATCTATCTTGGGAAAAAATAAAGTGTAGAATACCGCTCGCAGAAAAGCGAATGAAAATATGCGCATACGAAACTTTGCGAACTGCCAAAAATCAAAACTTGTGGCTGTTCGCAGATTTAGGAACAATCTACATACGTTTCTATATTTGCGAACGGTCAAAAATTGACCACCTGGGGACGTGACCAATATTGGAGTGTGGAAATAGTATATTCATATTCATATTCTTTGCTATTACTCACGAAGGATGAAGTTTGCACTACGAGCCGCAAGTGTAATCATCCGAGTGAGTAATAGCCATTATCCACGAGTAGAATACTTCACTTTTTCTATGATTAATACTTAATAGATACGAGTTATCCGGTTTTCTATTTAATTTTCGTAACAAATTTAAATGACCCTTCTGACAGCTGGAGGACAAAGTGAGGTTAGGTTAGCAAAAGTCTTGTCCAAATCAGCTGTCAAAACGATCGATTGGAAGGTTGAAGTATGTTGTCAACTTGTCGAATTTTCTGAATGGCCCTTAAATAGTGGACAGCATCAATGGAAAGTTTCTTCTGGTAACTAACTTTCTTGTTCTATATTTTTTATTTTATAATTTGGGTGTTATTATGAATTCTTGCTATTATGAAGGACCTAATGACATTTAAATGAGAATGTATATGTCATAATGACAGCGACGTAGATTATAGTCTATTATATCGGGTCTTCAAAAAAAAAACTATCGAAGATTGCTTTGACTACGAAAACGTACGTCGCATTACTGTTTCTTTATTCGTCAGGATTTTTGATAGGACATTTTGACATTAAACTTCATTGACAAAATTAAAGACAAATATTGCTAAGACATACGTTTAAAAAACCATAGCAATCTTTGATTGGTTTTTTTTTTGAAGACCCGATATAATAAGTGTGGTAACGTAACTAGGTTATTACCGCACGCGAGAGAAATTTGCAATCTCTAAGGGCGGTAATAACCTAATTACCATACGTATTAGTATATATACATATATACATATACTATATACAGTATTTTATCGACAACTGTGTGGTAAAAAAATATCGGAAAGAAGTTTAAAAAATGATAGAAAATAAAATTGCCTCACTTTTGACAGTGGACAAGTAGAATTTAGGTGATAGGTAGGTAATTGAAGGCAGGTCGAGCGTACGGTAATAAAATTACCGCACGCTATTACAGCACGCCGTGCGCTAATGGTACTTACCGCACGCAAAATCGTGTAATATACCTTAGTTATCGCATGCTTGTAGATAAAATCATACATGTCCCACAGGCGCAAAGCGCTCTTGGTGTATAAATAACTATTATGTAGGACACAAAGAACGACTTATCGAGTGCTCGAAACTCAAAGTTGAAGACCACTTCTGTGGAAAATAATTAGAGTTTATGAAACAAAATAAAATGAATAGGTAACACTTTTATTCGAAAAAATTGATACCTACTATCATTATTATGAAGTGAAGCCCTGTTTAAAAAATCATTATTAATTCACTCTCCTCTTTCTTTTACACCTATAAAGTTTGGATGAAATGACGTTAATTATTCCTGGAGATTGTCCCGAGGGACCCTGCAGTGCCGAAATACAATCTGTTTAAAGGCTTTATTAGAGAAAGGCGCCCTTTTGTAATTGAAAAATTGAGCTGGGGCGTCAAGGTCATGACTGAGATTCAGTTTTTTTTTGTGTAAAATAAGTATCTCCAAAAAAATGGAAAAATATTACTCAACACAAATCTTGTAATTACTTTAATAAATGTATTTATCTTCATAATAACATATTCAATAAATTATTAACAGTTCAACGTTATAGGTATAGGTAGGTAATGTAAAAGATTTACAAAACATTGTAAAAAATATCTATAAAATCGTACAATGTACTAAGTTTTAGGAGCAAGACGATACTCAAAATAAATTGGTTAAAGGAATGACTAAGCATCGATAATACTTTTGGACGTTAGAATAATCCAGAGATTTTTCAATAGGAAATTCGCAAACTTTACATGTTTTCAAACATTTCCACTCTCCGGCTAGTATTGCCCTTACGAATATCTCTTAATGTCTTATATTTGTCTCTTCCTTCCAATAAATTAATTCTGTGAATTCTATCCAATTCACTTTCTTCGTTGGTTCTGGTTTCGTTCAATTGGTCTTGAAGATTCTGTGAAAAAAATTAATAAAAATGAAAATAATCGTGGACTAATAAAAATAATAGTATGTTCTTTCTTCCTGTTATAATATTGAAATAATTACCTTCAACTGTTCTTTAAGTTGATCATTGACCTCCTTTACTTCCGGCAAAGTATTGTCAGCATCAGATATCGATTCAAGTTCTTTCTCAGTCCTATTAGCTTCTTCCAATTCTCTTTGACGTTGCTCTTCTTCACGCCTCCTATCTTCTTCCTCTTGCTTCAAACGAACTTCTTCCTCCTTTCTACGAGCTTCTTCAACTTCATCCTGTAGACGTCTAGTTTCTTCGTCCTTTCTAGCTACTTCCATTTGGATTCTTTGAACTTCATTGTGTTTAGCACGAATTTCTTCCTCGAGTTTTAGTTTCTCTTCGGCTTCCATGTATTTGTTTTGTTCAAGCCTTTCCATCATTTGTTGTAATTCCGTACGTTGATCTTCAAGTTCTTCTTTGGATCTCTTAAGATCGTCAAGTTGCTCTTGTAGCCTCCTAAAAAAAAAAACATTATACAGACTTATTTATCTTCCCAGGTTTTTTTTTAGAATATATACAGGGTGATTTAAGTAGTCCGTGCATTAGCTTACAGGTGGATTAGATGCTATTTCTACTAATCCACCTGCAAACTGGACAAGTTCTAATATACGGCGTACGTAAATCACGGTGTATATACCAAGTACAGGTACTCATGAATTAATGTTATTGACATTGTATTAAACTCAAAACGATTTTACCTTATCGTTCTTTCAGCTTCTAACAGGCTGGCCTGTTTTCTATCGATTTCAATCCTCATATCTTCCAACTGTTGTTTGTACATAGTTTCTCGTTTTTCTGCTTCCTCTCTAGCAAGCCGTTCTGAATTATACTTTTGCCTGGAAATAATATAATAGGTAATATAAATACATACTCATAACAAGTATGGTTTAAAAATAAAATTCTTGATTAAAATTTCTAAGTGAAGTATTTTTACCTTATAATCAACTTGGTTTTTCGTACTTCATTGGCTTTCTCCTTCATCTTGGCTACCTCGGCACTATCAGGTTTCCTTCTCTTCACATAGAGTTCATGATTTCCAATACCCAAGTTTAGAATTTGCTTACTAACTTTTTCATTGGTTGTTAGGATAATAAAATTTTTAGCAGATTTATCATTGGGTCTGATAACAAACTTGGTACCTTTGTATTTGAGGTTTTTGATTTCCGACCAAGGAAAGGAAATTGTTGGGTTCAGCCTGAAAGTTCAAAAAAATTTAATTGGATTACGAATATGGATCTAGGCTGCAAGTTGGGTCTTACCTGTCATCAACTTTATAAATATTCAAACCCAAAGCCGTCACTCCTAGAAGCAACTCAGTACCTTTGGCATTTTTGATATTGAAATAGCAAACACCGTACATTTCTAAGTTTTGGACTAGTTTGAGATACTCCAACATGGCGTCATCTTTATCCAGACCACGATGTTTTTCCCACATGTTTGTTATATTCGATTCCCATTCCGACGCTTGTAGTTTATGCTGGTTGACCACCCTAGATAATTTACCATTGTGTATTACTTATTTGTAGCTCATTCAAGTTTCTTCAAAAATTAGGTAGGTACATTAAATAAACATTTCATCATTTTGTAGAATAATTTTCATAGACTGTGAAATTGAAATTTCTCGAATATCAAGCCCTCTTGTCAGCTTATCAGAAAATGCTTGCAATCAGCATCGATAAATATGTCTTCGAATTTCTCCATTTAAATTGCACTAAGCCTTATCAAAGAAAACAATCTCTGGTGGAAATGCATTATTTTTGTCACATCCTGCTATTATTTTTGCACAAAACTCTAGCTTCTTAGCGAAATCGCTCTCCAGAAATTTCTGTACAAGATTCGCCTAACATCGGTGCTTCTATGGGTCTTCAAAAAATCCCATTACAGAAACTGTTTCAGCATCATTGGTAATGTTTGCGTCTTGCGAACACAATTTAAAGTATTATTGCATAAAGTGAATGCTGCAACCAACACAATAGCTAGATAAATATTTACCTAACGAGTGCGGAAAATGAATTTTTCCGCACGAGTCTGTTGAGTGAAGAAAAACATTTTCCGCAAGTGTTAGGTACAATAGCTTTACTTCAGACATGCGGAAATAAGTATACATACATAATTTTTAGTATTTTATTATTATTATTTTTTTTTTGGCAGTTGTGCGGAAATTTTTTTCCGCACGGCTGTGGAAAATAGCTATTTACCTAACAAGTGCGGAAAATGAATTTTTCCAAAATGAATTTTTCCGCACGCGGCTGCCGTTCACCGAACGACGCGTAGCGGAGTTTGGTGATGCCGCCGAGTGCGGAAAAATATTTTCCTCAAGTGTTAGGTACAATATTTTTCCTACAGGCGAAAAAATGTAAAATTTTTCTTTTTTTTTTTGACATATCAGTGCGGTAAAATTTTTTCCGCACTGACAGCCGTGCGGAAAAACTTTTTCCGCACTGATATGTCAAAAAAAAAAGTTTTACCGCACCGTGCGGGAAAACTAATTTTCCGCACGCATATCAGTGCGGAAAATAGATTTTTCCGCACGACTGTAGGAAAACTTCTTTTCGTAGAAATACAGGTTATGTTGCTGGTGATACAAAGGGTAAATTCTGAGGGTCTATGTCATACGTCGTAAGTCGATTCGTCTTACGTCAATTCGTCGTAAAGTCAATTCGTCATAAAGTCAATGCGTCGTTACGTCATTTCGTCGTATACGCCAATTCGTCATAAAGTCAATTTGTCGTATTTCAGGTATAATGTTAAAATGTATAAATTTACACTTTTTCGTTTAATCAGACATTATATGCCAAACTTACCGATAATAGCCCGGTTAGTTTTTAATTTTAATCAGACATTACATTGCAAACTAACCCATACTAACCGGGTTATTATCGGTGAGTTTGATAAGGTCTGATTAAAACTGCAAACTATTAAAACGTTAATTCGTCGTGTACGTCAATTCGTCGTATTGTTAATTCGTCGTATTTCAAGTATAATATATAAATTTGCACTTTTTCTGTTTAATCAGACATTACCAAACTTACCGATAACCCAGTAAGTTTGGGTTAGTTTGCAATTTTAATCTAACCCGAACTGACCGGGTTATTGTCGGTAAGTTTGATAATGTCTGATTAAAATTGCAAACTATTAACACGTTGGTTACCACACGAATCACCATTGATGCATAAGATTTAGTTGCTTTTATAACGACAGGGATGTTTTACCCAATTTACCTTCAATACAAGCTAGTCGACTTTACTTAACGAGAAATTGACTTTACGACGAATTAACGTATACGTCGAATCAACGCTCCGACGAATTGACGTATACGACAAATTGGCGTATACGACGAATTGACTTAACGACGAATTGGCGTATACGATGAATTGACTTTACGACGAATTGACGTACGCAGATTGGTTTACGTCGAATTGACGGTGACCCAAATTCTGATGTTTTTTTTTTTTGTACCATAGCAACTCGGATTCAGCAAAATCTTTGCATGGTACGTTAGCCTTCCTGATTTCAATTTTCAATGCAACATCCAGCCAGCGATTGGCTTTCGATCAAAGCGATATAATGTCCTAAGAGCCATTTCGTTTCGAGTACTGACTTTCGAACAAGTCAAAGGCTATACGCTAGGGCAAAGAGATTGTATATAGATTGAAAATTACTCAAAGCCGTTTAGTTAGTTTCAAGTTATAAGGTATGTACTCCGATTTCTCGGTAGGCTGACTCCTGATTTGAGCATAGAGGTAAGGACAAAGATGAACCATTTCTAAGAAAAACAAGCGGCTTAGGTGTGTTGATTTTCAGAATATAAATGAGAAAATTCGAATCTGTGCATCAGACTAATTACTTGAATAAACCAATTCTCATTTTCTGTGCTAATGATAATGATAATGAACAACAAGCTAAACGACACGAAAACAACAAATTCATATTATGACTGTATGTTCAGAAATGTAATGTAGGTAAGTATCAAGATACTTGACTTCACCAGTATCAATTTGTCCGAAGGTCAAAAGAATAATCCCCGAATGGGCAATCTTACAAGTTTGCAAGGATCAAATAATTATTTAAAAAAAGACATGTTAGAACTAATTAAATTGTTGAACAAGCTAAATGAAAAATATGATTGCTTTTACATAATGTGAATTGCCCCTACGTTTCAATTACAGAGGAATAAGTGATCGAGGGCATAATTAGGATTGGTATTGGTACTTTGAGGTAGCGAAATAATTTATCCTATTTAAGATAATTATAATCTGGAAGTTGACAAGTAAGTACAGAGTTAACTATTACTGTACATAACTCTGTTATGTGTGCTTTCCTCTAGTTACACAAAGTAGAGACGATGATGGATGTCACTTGCCACCGCATCTACAGGAATAACAATGCGATTTCTCAAGTCAGCTAGGATTGTAGGCAACAGCGGTATGTGAACAGCATCCTCAACAAACCCTCAAAAAAAAAAAAAACGCAAGATATAATCAAGGCAGGTTGACACTGTCCAAGTGCACTTGAACGGTACTTGGTGCAAGTAAGTAGGCTGAAGTAAGTTGGCAGCCAGCCTACTTACTTGGTTGTTTTTTTTTTAATAATATCTTTTATTTATGTTTTTTTTACAATGTTACCCGTTTGCAGCAAGATGATGCAGTTTCACCGCTCCAGCAAAAGACACAGGCCTAGTTACCCCTAAAATGTCCCATGGTAGTTTATTGTAGGATCCTAAAGCGCGACTGATAATGCTGCTCTTGCCTATATTGGTTCTTGATTTTCGAACATGCATTTGACCACAGGATGTTGTCATATGATTATGTGAATCGGAGTTTCTTTTTGGTTCAATTTTTGCTTTAATTTGTTTGTGCAATATTCTTTATAATAATTTACATTCTTCCAATTGAATTATTTGGTCCACCTTCAGATATTTGAAGTTTTTGTGCAGGTCTCTTGTATGAGAGAGTCGTGGAAGTTTATGCAGGTATTCAATGGGTCATATGCATAAAACACGAGCATATGCTTGTGCTTAAGTTTTTTGAGATAAACATATTCAGCTTTAATATAGCAAAAAGAGACGGAGGTAGAGTAAAAGCCTTTGCTACACTTTATTCATACGACTGAATCATGGCACGATTCTGAAGTCGTTGCAACTTTTGTCTAGCTTTCACAGATGCAGCTGCCCATATAGTACACATATATTGTAATTGTGATTTAAATAGCGATTATTCCAATAAGATTCGGAAGATAGTTTGTACATTTTTTTATTGCTCCACAAGCGCTTGCAAGTTTTCTCTGTAGTTTCTTTATATGCGGTTTAAATGAAAGGTCCTCATCAACACTTAAACCGAGGTATTTATAAGATTGCGCTTTATTTATGAGTTCGTTTTTAAGTTTTATTTTAGTGTCTAGCACTGTCTTATCCTTTTGTTCAAAAATGAAATACACAGTCTTCTTTATGTTGATTTTAAGTTTGTTCTTTAGCAGCCACATATAGTAGGTCTCAAGGCATTTGTTCACTTTCGCTTCCATTGACCCTAGGCATTTCCCTTGAAAGAGAAGCACTGTATCGTCCGCAAAAGTTACATTGTTGCACTTAAGATTGGCTCAGGTTAAACTGTGCACATAGAGTAGGTAGAGCAAAGGTCCAAGCACCGATCCCTGTGGAATACCAATTGTTGGTGGTTTTGTGTGGCTGGTTTTCTGATTTACTATTGTATAGTGTTGTCTATTTGAGAGATATGAATTTATGAGACTGTATGCAACGCCTCGAATTCCCATTCCGTCGAACTTTCTCAAGAGAATATTTCTGTTCACAGTATCAAAGGCCTTTTCCAAGTCGATCAAGACAAGGCAAGGGCAAATTTGTTTTCGTCCAGTGCTTTCGATATGATTTCTATCAGTTCTACAACGGGTAATGAGTATTACTTGATTTTAGAAAGCCATATTGTTGTGCATCAAACTTAAATGTAGATTCTACATAATCTACGAGACGTCTCTTTATGACCTTTTCCGCAATTTTCGAGAATGTTGATATGAGGGCGATTGGTCGCTTATTCCCAGGGTCTCACGGAGCAGCGGCCCTATGAATTGGTCTAATCTTTGTGACCTCTTCAGGCAATCGGGAAAACTCCCATTTGTTAAAATTTTATTCACAAGTTTGGTAATTACAGGGGTGAGCTAGTTTCTTAGGTTCTGTACATCATATGTTGTTATCTCATCTATACCCGGGGCATAGTAAGTTTTTCTTGAGCTCTTCTATAATGTTTCCGATTTCATGTTGAGTGCGAGGCTTTAAGAATATTGTTTTTCGTTGTATTTCTTCTGCAAAGTTTATTTCATTTTGAAGTTTATCTTTCTCCTGCTCAATCTCTCCGCCTATTTTATGCCCTATTTCCAGAAAATAATCATTCAATACGTCTGCTATTTCCTGAGGGTCTTCAATTTCGAATTATTGACTGCCAGGTTTTTCTTGTGTTGCCTTCAGCATGCTGGAATTTTTCATTAATATATTTATTTCTGAGTTTATTTCTCAAGGTATCGCATCGGTTTCTTAATTTCTTAAATTCTTCCATAAGAGTAATATTCTCTGGTCTTTTCCTTGATCCAACATAAGCAGTGTCCCTTTCTTGAACTAAATTTTAAAATTCGCTTGTGATCCATGTTTTAATATGGACTCTCAATTTTTTTTTCAATTGTTGATTCTTGCTTGGCATCCTGTACAATGTTCAAAATCCCTGATATCAGTATTCATTAGTCCTTTCTCTACTTTGCTTGGAAACTTCTCTTTCTTAATTTAATTTATTTCTCGTGTAATTCTGGGAAGTTTTTCTACTTTTGTCTTTTTAATTTCAATTAGCTGTATGTTATGGTCAATCATATTCATGTCAAAAAATTGTATTGAAATTTCTGAGCCTTTGATATTGCTTATGGTGTGATCAATCAAAGTTCGAGTTTGATGTGCTACTCTGGTAGGTTCAGTGATGTCTATAACTTCAAAACCATTTCCAATTATCATATTTTCATAGTCATTTTTCAGATTATTATTCTGAAGTAGATCTAGATTCATGTCTCCAATAACGAAAGTTTCCCCTGTAATGTCTTGTGTAAAGTTAACCATGTCATTTGTAAATAATTTTATTTACAACCACATACGTAATGTTGACATTTCTGACTTTTCAAAAGTTTGAAAGTGACACTTTTTTGAATTTTACTTTCCACCCGGGTGGAAAGTGGTTCCGGGTGGAAAGTGCTCACTTTCCACCCGGGTGGAAAGTAAGTTCTCATTTCCTAAAATGTTTAAGGCGAGTCCTGCATGTCAAACGTTTTTTTAAATGAGTCAGAACTTGTCAACAAATTTTTAATTTTTTTTTTAGTATTTAGTCGAAATTATAAGGGTTGTAATTGTTGTAAATAAAATAGTATACAAACCTCGGTAGGAAGTTTCATTCCTGTCTCGAAATTATAGTTAACTTCGACGCTTCGCGTCTCAGTTAACTAACTAATCTCTCGACAGTAATGAAACACTTTCCACCTCGGTATGTAATATACTATTATTTACAATCATACATGTAATGTTGACTCTCGACAAACACTTTCCACCTCGGTATGTAATATACTATTGTATCCACTGATCCTGGCCTATATACTGCTATGATTTTTATATTTGGTTTATTTATTTTTATTGATAGCCAGTCACAAGACAATTTGCCAGCTCAATTCCGTGGCGACCTTGATGTTGTCTGGCTCTACACCATATTCTTCTTCCTTCCTAGCCGTTCTCTATCCTCTAGATACAGGCCTCTATCAGGTTTTTCCAGGTACTTCTATTTTGTGCGACATGGTAACAGTTTAGTCCTGCTTCTGTTCGCTTGATGTCGTCGTACCAACGTTGTTGAGGTGTGCCGACGCTTCTTAAATCCGTTCCCGCCAGGGTCTTCATCTTGTTACTTTTCGGCTCCAGTTGTTCCATGTGTTTCTCGCTACGTGGCCGGCGCAGTTCCATTTGAGGGTGCACATTGTATGTGTAATGTCTTCGACCTTTGTTGTGTTTTTTATCCACTCGTTGGTCTTGTGATCCCTTGGTGTAATACCTATCATTCTCCGTTCGACTGCTCTCTGATGTTTGCAGCTTATTTGTTATTTATTTCTTTATGAGGGTCCATGTTTGGCCTCCATGGGCAGAATACATTCGTTGTGGACTTTAGTTTTCAGCTTCAATGGTAACTTGGACCGGAACATGTGGCGCAATTCACCATACGCCGCGCCGCCCATCCCAGTCGAATTCTCCTATTAATTTCAAGCTCTTGATTGACTTTGCCAAGTGTTATCTTCAGTCCTAGATGTAGGAGTTTACTTTTTCTACCTGTTGGCTTTCTATTGATATTCTTTCCCTATCTGCTTGCTCATTTGTCATAAACTCTCTTTTTGATATGTTCATTTCTAATCCGATCTACTTGGCTTCTTGGAGTAGTAATTCTTTTAGCGTGATTTCTAAGTCTGTTTCTTTCGAACATTACGATGTCATCAGCAAATCTTAAATTATTGAGGTTTTCTCCAGATATATTGATCCCTCTATTTTCCCAATGTAGTTCCTTGAACACATCTTCGAGGACTAGGGTGAACAGCTTAGGTGATATTATATCGCCTTGTCGTACGCCTCTTTTGATCTTCACTTCGTTTGTATCTTCATGGATTCCTAATTTTATTTTTGTTGCTTCTTGAATATTTTTAACTATGCTTATATATCGCTGATCCATTCGTGCATTTCTCATAGCTGTATCCATCGCCCAGCATTCCACCGTGTCGAAGGCTTTCCCAGTGGCAGTTTATACATGTTTTTCTAGGGAGGGTAATGGATGGCGGGAAAATGATCAAGTGCCGCAACGTACCGCCGGAGTCGAAATTTTTTTTGGGGTGCCACGCCCAAATTTGCACCCGAAAGTCGTTTAAAAAACACGCCCCGGGCAAAAATGTATACCGATGCCGTCAAAATAGTTATACAGGGTGTCCACTTAGTGCGATATCGGACGAAATCTCCTTACAGGGTGATGCAAGAAAAAAAAGTTAAGTTACAAAGTTGTTTGATTCTCTAAGGTGAAATAGGTAAAAATATTTTAAAATATACAGGGTGGTCCGTAAATGGGGTATGCAAAAGAACTTTGTTATTTTTAAATAGAACACCCTATATCACCTGTACCAAAACTTAACCGTTTTTGAAATATTTAATATTTTTTCAAAAAATCGCAGTTTGAATGTGTCAACAAAAACCAACCAATGGAATACCTTTATCTCAGTGTATAGTAGTAGGTAAGTCGGTACTGTGGGCGAGCTTGTCATATTTATACGATGCCTTTAATGCTTTACTTTGTAGAACTTGTCTTTTGTTGTCATTAATAAATGTATTTAAAAAAATCTGTTTTTTGTCTGGGAGGGGAATAATTACCCCCTTTAAACCGCCCTTGGCTTTCCTAAAATCGATGAATGCAATAGGCATTTGCCATGTTGTAATGTTATATTCGGTCATCTTTTCATTCAGTAGGTATCCTTATCGTGTGAAGATGCTTCATAGGTTGGTGATTATCCTCATAAACAGTTTGTATATCTGAGAGAGGATTCCTATGGGTCTATAGGTTTCAAGATTTGATGGAACTCCTTTTTTCTATATCAGAACGACGATGGCAGTCTCCCAGTCGTGTGGTTACGTCATATCAACGTCCCCTATTTTTGACTCGTCTTTTTTTTATACCAATAAATATGAAATACACATCCAGAATTTGCTTAATTAAATCAATCGCTGAAACTGGATATACCCACTTTCTGTCCAAACAAACAGCGTTTTCACGAGTCTACATAGACTCCGGCCGTCTATTTGCCAACGTACGTAACCGCGCGTGAATTTTGTGTTTCTCTAGGAATTTAACACAGTCTATCGAGAACAAAACGAAACTGCAATGCATGTGGTTTCAATTTCAATTTGAATTCCTGAATCCTGCCTCGAAGCATTTTCATTTTATACTATTATTTATCATAGAGTAAGAGAAGCAGGCAAAAGTTATACTATAATAATGAGCTTAGTTTTATGTTCACGTATACATACAAAATGCAGGGTAACTTATGTATTGAAAATTGAATCGATTTTCGAAAAGACGTATTTTGTGACAACCATTTTTAATGGTGATCCACCCGGAGATTTCAAATAATGTCTACAGTGATATATTATATTTAACAATGTCTTCATATTATAATACTCGACTAAAAATCTCACCTTTCTGACAGCAACTTTTGCTTTTTGAAAACGTCCTCATTAATTTGATCTTTCTGGTAATCTCCCACCTTGGCCTGCAAAGCGTAAGAAGCCAAAAGTACGCTAGTGTCTGCAGGACAATAGATTTCGTCCTTCAGGATCATGGTTTTAACTTGCAGGAAAAAGTATTCGATTGTGATGTTTTCTATTAATTCTTCGGAAACATCTTCTGGATAGAACTTGACGGCGAAGTTAAAGGCCAGATTTTTTTGGAGATCTTTGAGAGACTGAAACAAATCAAATATACTTTATTGTCAAAAATTAGATGCATTTATTGGCAAAGCTAATCACTAATACTGAACTGACAGTTTATTCACAGAAACACCTGTTAGCCAACCAAGAGTGTACCTAATATAAAAGGACAAAACAATTGAAAAGCCTGAACACATAGTGACATAAAATATTATGCGATTAACCACATTATGTAATCATGTAAAACAAGTAGATTAGAGCCGCACCATCCTCTGAGCAAACCAAGATTAGAGGTGAGCATATTCAATAATATTACAGCACCAGTCACTCGACTTAAGTCGAAAAGTACAAGACCGTTGTTAATCGGTTTTGTTTTGTATAAGTATGACCTATATCATCCATTCTGGAACTGCCTGCTTTTTGTTTTTTTGTCGGATTCTATTTTTAATAAGCATCCCACAGACTCTACTCATCGAACTTAAATATCGTGGACATGTAGAATATCTACCATTCTTCATGAATTCAGGCATTTTTGAAATAGCGCCGTCAGATTTTCAAGGAGTTTATTGGTTACGTATTTAAAGAATTCACCTGGTCATAAAGTGATTTACTTATTTATCAATGTTTTTTTTTCGTCTGATTGGAGATCCAGTTATCATTATGTATTCGCTGATCTGTCTCAGATAGGAATTCACTCTCTGAAAGTTTGGCTCCCATGTTTCATTTATCTTTTTGCAAATTGTATCGCCTACGTTTCTGTTTCTTTGTGCTCTTTTGAATGTCGTTTTGTTTCAACTGCTCGCATTATTTGCTGTCTCTCAGGTCTTGTTTCAACTGCAAATGCTACGATAGGTCTTATGAGCTTTATTATAAATTCTCATTTTACTGTCTATATTAAGACACGATATAGATATGTACAGGGTATTTGATTATATTTGGACCCATAGGTACCTACAGCCTTTACTATTTAAGATAGAAAAAAATTTAAATACAAAACTTGACAGTTTTTTTCTATATTTTCTTTTAACGTTATCAGAAAAAACAAAATCGCATCGGAAAATGGAGAAACGTAGACAGCTTCGACTTTTTTCAATGGAACAACCTGTATATTTTGCAATAAAATGAAAGATTTTTTCTTCCTGATTCCAAATATATATAAATTGATCACATTTCAGTGAGCCGTTTTTGACATATTTTAGCTCAAATTATAAATAATTTGCAAACAAATTTCATAAGGATGTCAAGACATTTAAATCTACATATGTATATATCTATAAAACTTATTTGGATTTTATTTATAATTTAAGCTAAGATATATCAAAAACGGCTTACCCAAATGTGATAAATATACGTATATTTGGAATCAGGAAGAAAAGATCTTTCATTTAATCGCATAATATGCAGGATGTTCCGTTAAAAAAAGTCGAAGTTGCCTACGTTTCTCCATTTTCCGATGCGATTCTGTTTTTTCTGATACCGTTGAAAGAAAATATAGAAAAAAAACTGTTAAGTTTTGTATTTAAATTTTTTTTCTATCTTAAATAGTAAAGGCTGTAGGTATGGGTCCAAATATAATCAAATACCCTGTACGATATATACCTGATATTGAAATGTTCCCAGGATTGAAGTGCTTCTGTATATTTCTCATCTCGAAAGGAAGCGACGGACAAGTAATTAAATCAATAATTTAATAAATGTCCAGTTACCTAATGACCATGAATATATCTACTTTTTAAAGAAGAAAATAAACATGAAATATACAAAAAATAACGCATTTTCCGTAATAGATTCTGCGGTTCAGAATGTTGCAAAATAGTTGCACCAACACATATCTCATGTTTCGAATTACTTATTTATTACTCATCCTGTTTCCAATTATTTCACATGGTTCTATTAGATGTTTATAGTTAATACAAACAGAAAATTGCTGTGGCAATTTACAATTTTCAAAATCTGGATCAAAATCGAATCAAATCCATTAAAATTCATGAAATTGGTTATTAATTTTGCTTTCAAGTTTGCAATCAAATCATAGCTGGAGTTCGTATTTGCTTTTTGCTTGTATCAACACCTGGTGGCATTTGAATATTCCAGTTTGTTTAGTTTGAAGCGATAGTAATGTAATGAGTTTGTATGGGTGGAAACTGGAAATATTGGATTTAATTAATAAATTATATTATGTACCTATAGGTATCGCTAACATGTACCTATGTATTTTTGCTATTTTTCAATGAACAAAAAAATAACATTGAAGGTTGATTTCGAAATCCAGTAACATGTATTGTTAAATTGAAAAATTAACTCCATAAACTCAGTAATAGTTATAAATAAACGTGCGCATACCTACCTGCTTATCGCCAAATACAATTTTATCGATGTATAGTTAATTGTAGGTGTCTAACCTTGCCTTGATTGTTTTAATATTAATAAAATAAACAATGGTTTTTGAAGGAATTTTAAACAACAGTAATTGTTTTCTTAGAAGTTAGTAATTTCGATAATAAAATTAGCAGAGCTGAATAGTTCTAGGAAAATAGTTGGCAAAAAGAATCAATTTACACAAATGATAAAATTTTTGACGCACGTCATTTTACATTGCAACCAATCATAAAATTCAATTTAATATTTATGTATACACCAATTGAGTTAAATGTTTATTCATGAGTTGAATGTTTAGCCCACGACCCGCAGGGTGGGTGGGCTAATTTCTGCGAATGCATTATTATTTTTTTGGCACACGTGATGCATACGAAATGTTATCCCACTTTGATGGAGATTCAAAAAAAAGTACAAGGAATCAGGTTATAATAGTATATTGTTGTATTAGGAGTAGAAGCTTTACTTTTTTGTGCTGAAGCAGTAGGTTTGCGAGCCGAACGTAGTGAGGCTTGCAATACTGCTGAAGCATAAAAAAGTGCTTCTACTCCGTATGCAACACGCTATTTTTTCTCCAAGCGAATGGAGTAAGCTCGGGGGTAACTGGATGATTAAGCGACAGTAAAAGTACGAGCCGCACTAAAAGTACTTTTGCTGCCGCTCCAGCGGACCTAAAAGTACTTCTACTGCCGGTGCGGTTGCCTAGCAGCATAGAAATTAAATCTCTACCACCTCGGCAGGTGCTAACCTGCTGGATTTGCCTAGCAGCATAGAAATTAATGGCGTTTCCGATTGGTAGATTCAGTGCGCACTGAGCGTATTTGCATCCTTTTAATCGAACTGTAGAAGAAAAAGACAGAAATAGAAAAAATTGCACTAGTTCCGCACCAGATCTACCAATCGGAAACGCCATAAGTTTCTGACATCCTGACAGGCGTTAACAAAGTGACGTTTCTTTGACGTTTGGAGAAAAAGTATATTGTAGCATATTTTAATATGGGCAGGTTTCAGTGATTTAAAATACCGAGAGTTGAAAATATCACTGAGGAGGATAAACGTCTACGTACTTTTGTTGTAAAGCATTCAATAATTTGATTTATCTAAAGGGTGATTCAAATTGAGTTTCCACATTACAATCTCAAATATTTTTGGCGCGCCACTGTATTTGTCAACGGCAATGGGAGATTTCTAATCTAGAAACATGAACAAAATTAGTCATGGAGCAATACATTCACTACAAATCGATTTGTAGTGAACATCAAAACCCCCAACATGCTCGTAGAGGTCGATTTTGCGTCATCAAAAAATTCAAGTAAAGCACGAAATGTATTCTGCCTCGATCGCCCATTTTTATAATAGGATTGGATAATTTTGACGCGTTCTCCCGTGGTGCATTGCTCCATGACTAATTTTGTTTATGTTTCTAGGTTAGAAATCTCCCATTGCCGTTGACAAATACAGTGGCGTTCCAAAAGTATATGAGATTATAATGTGGAAACTCAATTTGAATCACCCTTTACAAGCGTTTGGTTATGACGTTTTTACATAACCATTTTTCTAGTATTTGAGTTGTCATGAGACTCATAACAGAACAGTGATGTTATGGACTAGGTTATGAATTCATAACACAACTAGTGGTGTTATGGACTAGGTTATGAATTCATGACACAACTATTTTTGGTGATTTGACAAATGTCAAAGTTAAACCTGTAAAGGTGAAATGAAAGTAGACAACGACTAATAAACGAAAATGATTGAAAAACATTCTTATTTTTCACTTTGTAGATAAAACGTTGAACATCACACGTGCGTTTAAACATGACTATAAAACTTGTGTGATTAGAACGACTCGGTCTACGACCTCGTCTTTCACACTCGTTATTGTAATCATGTTCATAAACGCACTTGTAATGTAAATAACTATTATAAACGTCAAAATGGAATAAAAACATGAAATATTATTTTACATCAACATAAATAAAAAATTAATACATAGGTAATACAATTTTAATAAGTAATTCTATTGACCCTACTGACTTGTAAAAAGCTTTTACAGTTTAGTTGCCAATTTTACAAGTCAGTAGAGCCAGTAACTGGTAAAAATCAATTTTCGTTGTTTATGTTTTGAGTTGATAAATGACGTTTTACAAATGAGTGACAAATAAATATATCATATGTATGTAGTATAGCTTTTATGTACAGGGTCCGTCAACTGAACAGGGCCCTAATTTTGACTTCCCCTGCATGGGCGCCCGGTGATGGGGCCGGGGGGGCATCTGCCCCCCCCTGGCTTTTAATATAAATACCTACTTAAAAATAAAAGAGAAAAAAAAAATAATAATAATTAGGTAAAGCTTCACCTCTTGACGTATTATCGAAAACCAAAGAATTTTATCCATCCATTTTTCTGGCTTTATCTCTGGCCATGAGCATTCCGCCTACGACCTGCACAGCTGAACGATCATTCAGCACCTTACGAAGATTAAAGACCTGGTTAAAATCGACCATGTCAAATGAAAAACTGGCTGGCTTGGCTATGGTGTCAATTCATCGATCGGAAAAATGTATTTTTTTAATTTGGAATATTCCATTTACGTTGTGTTGTTTTAGTTTTGATTACAATTTTTTTAAATTTTTTTCCCACAAGGAAAAGTAATTTGTGCACCTATCAAAAGATACAGAGAATTAACTTTTTTTCCCGTCCGAAATAAAAGTATTTCCAAATTGTTTTATTTTTTATTGTTTATTATATTAGTTACAAATAGCAAAATTTGGGGGTGGCCCAAAAAAAAATTTTCGCCTGCGGTGCGTTTTCCACGATTCCCCCAAGAGCAGTTTATTTGCCCCCCCCCTGTGACAAATTCTGCGGGCGCCGTTGTTCCCCTGTATTTCTGGAGAAAGCAAAAATAGCAGTTATAGGGAAATTAATAAAACAATGTATGTGGGGGATCAAAATTTATGACGTTAGCATGTCGCAATGTTGCCGCATCAACTTCGTTCTACTTTGATATACCAAAAAGTTTGTCATTTCTCCAGGTTACATTTCTATTATTCAATTTATAAGAATAATTATAATACCAAAAAACGAAATTCCATTAGTACAATTTTATACCAAATTAAATTATATCCCAACTATCAATCCCCGACTCGTTAGAAACTGACAACAAACCTCAAAATATTAAAATCAAAATCAATAACCAAAGATTTGCACAAGGCAACTATTGGCAACATTACCCACGAGTGCCAACCTAAATCCCATTTTATCGGCAGATACGGTTATATGATCCGACAGCATTCTATCACTATTTAACTAGAGTTAAAAAAAAAAGAGAAAATGCGCTCTGAGTTTAAAACGAATTTTAATTTCTTACAAACTGCAATAGACCTATCTATTTTACCAGACAAAGAGGTAATAATACGAAATCTTTATTAGATAGAAAAAGACGCAGAACGCTTATTGCGCAAGACGAGGCCAAACGTACCAAATTATGTTAGACTTACGTATAGCAATCCGTTCTAATTATTTGCACGGGATAAAAAAGGAAAGAGGAAAACCGCGTAACGTGCAACCTATCTGTCAATCAAAAACAAACAATTGAAAATCGATCACTTGTCAAGCTGCGTCAAGTTAAATATCCAGCATAATTTTAACCTTGTCAGACCACGGGCAATGAACAAGGACAAGGAGATGCCCAGCATGCAAAAGAATTATTTTACACCTGTACTAGTTAGCCAATAAAAATGCATTGCCTCGTGTTGCGCGCGCATACAGGTAAAAATAGATAGGTCTATTGACAATAATTTCGACGTCATTGATGACCTGCAACCATTATTATAATAATTTCACTATAGATGTAACTTTTTTCATAGAATTTGAAAATGTTACTTGGAACACAATTGGATCTATAATACATGTATTTGAAAACTACTGAAAAGGACAAATACCTATGACATTGTGATTGCAGAATTTAGGAAATACTGTGCTCCTAGGAGAAACAAAACGTATGAGAGATTTGTATTCAATAACGGAAGTCAGGGGCCAGAAGAGCTGTTTGATCACTTCTTAAGTGAACTGAAAACATTGATTCAAATTTGTGATTATGATAGGTACTCAGGAAGAGAGTATTTTAATAGATAGAATAATACAAGGGGAAAATGACCCAATTATTCAGGAAAAACCTTTAAATATTCAGGGTTAAACCATAGATCAAGCCGTGGCAATGTGCAGAAATACTGAGCTTTCAAAAAATCAGCTAATATCAGTACGAAATATGGACGCTGGTGGTTCTGGAGTAGATGAAGTGGAATCAAAGAAACAAGATGAAAAATCAAAGAAATTCTCATGCAAAAAATGCAATGGAACACATAAATTTGCAGAATATCCAGTATTTAGAAAAACATGTTATAAGTGTGGAAAAGAGAATCATTTAGTAATGCATTTCTAACAAGGGGCGTTGTGAATCGGCAACAAAAATTCTCGAAAAAAGGTTTTTAGGTAAAATCACAGTTCAGGCTCATAGAGTGAAGACTTATTCGTGCATTCTTTGAAAAAAGTTGGTGAGGTTAAAAATAAAAATATTTCAGTATAGATTGACAAATTAAAAGTGCACACACAGACACAGATTTTAAAATAGACTAAGCGGCAGATGAAGTGGGACAGCCGAAAAATTGCCTAATTTTGATTTGCTATAACTTCGACATTTCTTTGCCGATCTTGGATTATCAGGCAGGGTTACAAAGCGCCATTTTTGGTCTATACGTCAGTGTCGTCGTACATTTTTTTTAAAATTCCTTCTCGTTATACAGGGTGTGAATGTACGGCGGCGAAAAATTTCCATTTTTTGGCGAAGAATATGGGAAAGATGGAGGGTCCACTAAAGTTCTTTCTAGTGGTGACTCTATCACTAGGTCAACACCTCGAGACGACTTTGCCATTTTTTCGATACATCGCGTTGCTATGGAAATATGGCCATTTTATGGTATTTCGTTTTTCTCTTGAAATTAGCGATTCTTTAATTGAACAATAACAGATTCCGTTTCAATTGCATCATGAAATGACTTGTATAGAAAATAGTCAACACCAGTGGCGTGTAAAAGGGGGTTTATGAAATTAAAATAAAAAAAATCGATTTTATCTGAAATTTTTAAGTTTTGTTAGGCTTCAAAATTTAACGCCCTAATGCACCATAAGGATTAAGGACTCAATTCAGATTAGTTGCTGAAACCAGATTAGGACTTCTTTTATATGCAAATTTTCGAACTAAGCGAGAATAAACTCCCAAGTCTATACGGTGCATATGGGTATAGAAGGTGTTATAAAAAACTCTGATATAATGTCATTTTGGTTCTCCTCTAGCTTGAATAACTACATGACACCGCCTTGGCACGCTCGAAATTATTCGGTTAATTAGCTCTATGGTAACTGACTCCCAGAGCTCCAGAATCATCTCCTCGAGATCGTCTAGAGCTTCTGGCTGACGTTCTCCCCGGGAAAGCTCTAACTTCATTCAGCTCCAGTGGTGCTCAATTGGATTTATGTCTGAGGATCTAGGAGGCAATTCGGTACGATTAAACTTTTGCCCTTGCAGATACCGGTTTACTAATAATGCTCGATGAGGCTGAGCATTATCGTCTACAAGAATAAAATCCCCGCCATAATTTCGAGCATGCCGGAGAACTTGCGGAATCTGACATTTATCCAGGGACACTTGGCCGTTAACATTGCCACGATACGACGAGTTCTGTTCTTCCGATGTGTTAGATACCGACCCAAACTGTCAATCCTTCACCGCCAAATGCAACTTGGGGATGCATGTTTTCCTCTAAAAAACGTTCTCCCCATCTCCGCCAGGTTAGCAATCGACCGTCAGAATTGTAGAAGTTAAAACGGCATACATCAACGAAAAGACAGTCTTTCCACCTAAAATCCCAATTCGAGTGTTCCTGGGCCCATTTTTTTCAGTTCTCCCGGTGACTGTTTGTAAAAAGTGGACACTTTGCCCGACGGGAGAATTTAATCCCTGGTCATAGGCGTCTTCTAATGGTGTCTGCTGAAACATTCAACTGCAGATGCGTTAGGATTCTCTTGACAGTCCAAACTCTATTTTCAATTGCAGTACGTACTACTAGTCGATCCTGACGAGGATTTGTTCTTTTTTGAGATTTTCCACCGTGTCGGTGAGCAGCAGTACCGTTGTACAGGTCTGTTCACACGTTAACATTAAATAACATGAAAAATTCCATTTTTTTTTTTTTTTCACTAAACGCTTCTAAATATCAAAATCAAACTCATCACAGTTATTTATAACACTTTTTTAACTGTAACGCTCAACAAAACCGTTAAAATTTTCAATTAAATCGATTTTTTTTTATTTTAATTTCATAAATTCCCTTTTGCACGCCACTGGTGTTGACCATTTTCTATACAAGTCATTCCATGATGCAATTCAAACGGAATCTGTTATTGTTTAATTAAAGAATCGCTAATTTCAAGAGTAAAACGAAATACCATAAAATGGCCATATTTCCATAGCAACGCAATGTATCGAAAAAATGGCAAAGACGTCTCGAGGTGTTGACCTAGTGATCGAGTCACCACAAGAAAGAACTTTATTGGACCCTCCATCTTTCCCATATTCTTCGCCAAAAAATGGAAATTTTTCGCCGCCTTACATTCACACCCTGTATAACCAGAAGGAATTTTAAAAAAAAATGTAAGACAACACTGACGCATAGACCAAAGATGGCGCTTTGTAACCCTGCCTGATAATCCAAGATCGGCAAAGAAATGTCGAAGTTATAGCAAGTCAAAATTAGGCAATTTTTCGGGTGTCCCACTTCATCTGCCGCTAAGTTTAGATACCTACTGGTTCCGAAGTGAATATTTTACCTAGAAAAATATTTTGAAGTAATTTTGCAAAGATAATAACTGTTATATGTTGATGAATTGCAGTACAATTCTGGAAGCCTTGTGCAAACAGCTAAAAACATTATGTACAAACAGTCTTCAGAAATTCTAAGTATGATGAAACCATTTCATCTAATTAGGTAAGTTGGATTTTCCTTTAATCAAAATATTACCATGGTAATATTATCTCATGTGGAAAACTCAAAAACCCCTCTATAATAATTCCGAACTGTCAATATTGTTCAAAAAAAATAAATGAAGGCTCATAACGATTTGAAAATTAGCAATTTGTTATCATATTTGACAGTATATCACAGGGCTGTGTACCACCAAAAAATATGACAATCATAGTCAAATCATGGCAATTTGGAACCCAACCCAGTTTGGTTGCAAATCCAACCACAAATTGTGCATTGCACAAATTTTATTTGCACTTTCAACTTCATGGTGTGGCTGGTGTCCTTCAGGGGTATATCTCGGAGATTTATAGTGAGATAGTATTCAGAAAGCGCCATACTCTATTTAATAATGAGTTACTTAACCCATTAGCGCCTAGCGTTGCTATATGGGCTCACTAGGCATCACATGCGGGTGGGGATAGCTGCACCTGCTTTGCAATCGTTCTTTGACCTGATTTGACTTGACTCAACTCTAGACACTTCGTTTAGTCGGTTTATGACCCTGAAAGCTGTGTTTGTTTATTTTGGCCGCCGCGAAAAATTTTTGATTTGGGAGTTTAATTTAGTAGTTGAAAAATGTCGGACACGAATTTTGTGTAAGTATAACAACTTTTGCTTTTTAGGAATTATTTTGCTATAATCGTTTTCCCGTATAGCTAAAACATAGATCTAAGTAGAGAAAATATTTTTGTTACCAAAACTTTATTTTTTGTTTGCTTTAGATGAGCTGAAAACTTCGTGTTCCCATTTGGGACCGCTAGGCGCTTTCTTGATAAATTTAAATTTTGTTGATAATTTGTACTTTTTATAGCGGAATCACGTTACAAGAAGCTTTAGATATTGTCTACGAATCAGACTCGGATACGGAAGTTGCGGAAATGTTTATAGAACCTCCAGAGAGCCATGTGCTAACAGATGAGGACTCGGCTGATGAAGACGACGGTGGGTTAGCTGATAATTTGAGCTCCCGACAACTTACTGCTGGAGCTGAGATTCGGTTTACGAATTCTAGAAGAATTGGCGGACTCGCGGATGATCTAAACCATGATTTACACCTTCAAAATATGGCAGGTACAAGCAGTAAGAATGACTTGATACAGGAAAATAATGCTGAAAAAACTAAAAAGAGTACATTGAAACTTGACAAAACACCAACCAATCCTAAGTTTTGTGATGCGGACTTATTATTTACTGAGCACTACTTTCCAGAACAGAACTACGATATGTACAAAGATATGACCTATTGTGAACTATTTGAACTTTTTTTCACTGATGAGTTACTGCAGCTCATTTCACAGCAAACAACAAGGTATGCACTTTTTCGAAATTGTCCTGATCCGCAAGTTTCGCTGGAAGAGTTGCGAGTTTTTATAGCCATTCTAATCGTAAGTGGCTACAACGAACTTCCCTCAAAACGTAACTATTGGGAATCTTCAAAAGATATGCGAAATGATATGGTTTACGAGGCGATGAGAAGGGACAGGTTTCTTCAAATTTGTCGCTTTATCCACTTCGCTGATAATAATACTGTTGATCAGAATGACAAAATGTATAAACTAAGACCTCTAACAGATTATTTGAAAAACAAATTTCTAGAACACTTTGTACCCTCACCAAACTTGTCGTATGATGAATCGATGATTCGGTATTACGGACGTCACGGATGTAAACAATTCATCCGTGGAAAACCATTAGATTTGGGTACAAGATTTGGTGCCTAAATAAGCCATGCGGATATCTAGTGAATTTCGAGATATACCAGGGCAAAAATCCAAGGGCAAATTATGATTACCAGTTGCGTTTTGGAAAATGTGCAGCACCTCTCGTTCAAATGCTCGACGATTTGAGAAAAATCAATAAATCATTTCGGTACAATATTTTTATAGACAACCTATTTACTGGAGCAAATATTCTTTACACTCTAAAACAAAATGGTTACGGCGTCACAGGAACAATTCGCGAGAATCGCGTTCCTAGAGGATGTCCACTAACTCCAAAAGCTATTTTGAATAAGCAAGATAGAGGTAGTTATTCTACCACTCTCGAGAAAAGAAGTAGGATCCAATACATTCGATGGAAGGATAACAGCGTGGTAACCGTAGCTAGTACTTCTTATGGAGTGCAGCCAATTCAAAACGTTGATCGGTTTTGTCGTTCAGAGAAAAAGAAGGTTCCAATCACAAGACCACATGCTATAATGCAATATAATAAAAACATGGGAGGAACTGATTTGATGGATGAGGGAATAGCAAAGTAAGTTTTCTGTTCGACTGAGGCAGAACAACCCTATTATTATCTTTTAAATTTTAGCTACCGCGTTGGCATCAGAGGGAAAAAATGGTATTGGCCGATATTTACATACTGTCTTGATGCTTCCATTCAAAATGCTTGGCAACTCTGTAAAAGATCGGGTCGTTCAATACCTCAACTTGACTTCAGGCGAAATTTGGCGCAGGTACCTATTTGTTCATAAGTTATTTTTATTTTATATTTTATCAGCAAAATTACAGATATATCTCACAAGATTACGAAACCTTCCAAAATCAACTGGTAGAGCCACAAGAATGACTGAAGAGTTGAGATTCGATAACATCGGTCATTTCGTGATACCGATTCCAAATAATAAAAGAAGAAGATGCGCCGGCAATAATTGTAGTAGCAGAGGTCGTACTATGTGCTGCAAGTGTGACTTAGGGCTCTGTATCGAATGTTTCAAAGATTTTCACACAAAGAAATAAACATACATTATCAAAAATGTGATATAAATTGTCTTATTTTTGTCTAATGAATGTAATGACACATAAAAATAACTTTACCAGCAAACCGCCTAGTGGTCCCATATGGGAACACGCTCAGAATTCAATCCTATAAACAAATTTCATACAAAAATATTTTTTACTATTTATTTGACCTATTTTACATTAGTATATACCAAAATTCAATGAAAAATGAGACTTTGGTATTTCCAGGCGCTAATGGGTTAAGGCATTTTTTAGCGAGATCCCAGTAATAACCTCAGACTAATAATAAAACTAGAGACCAAACATGCCATTTAAAAATCGCCCAATGTTTACAATCAATCATCTTTTAGTCCATGACATTAGTAAGAGAGAGATAGACCTATAAAATGGCAACACTCTTCAGTGGCGGCCTGTTCAGTTTCCTCTCAATTTTTCCACTCATAATAAATTACCATAAATATTCTCTATCTACGCCAATGTCGAGCGTAAAATGATGTCAAATTTCTTACCGCCGAAATATTAAAATTTGCTTGGAATCATTAAAGATAATACATCGATGTACCATTTTACTATTCTCCTCCACACTTTCCACAGTTTTAAATCCAAAAATACCACTGATTAACACTCAAAATCACAAAATTCGCTCTATCACTTCTCAGCAACACTGCCAAATCCGTTATGGCTGCCATAAGTCACAAAAAATCATCTGACGTAGATGCAACGTTGTCGATGTGCCGTTTTTCGAGCCATATATTCCGAGTTATTCCAGAATTTTCACCAATTAAATTAAAAAAAGACTAATTATTTTTTTCAAAAATGCGTTTTAGTTATATTTCAACAAAGATTGATATAAAAAAACATTTACATTATGTTAAAACATATTTTGACATAATGATTATCCTTGAAAATATTTAATATTGAAAATCACATCGGATTATTGGCAACCAGGCTTTTCATGCGAAAATCGACCTTATGGATGTTGGATCGCGAATTGTTTGTTTACTGTTGTATCTGTCGTTTTTAGTTGTTAATCTGAGGTAATAATCGTTTATAACCCGTGCGGGTATACACGGTAACACTCCCACTTCAAAAATATCATTATTGATCAGATGTCACTTATGATGGAAAAATTAGCTGCTAAAGATAAACCCAACATCAAGACCTCTCAGCTAGGGACAAATAAGTCAAATTCGACACAAACTGACACGCATCATAAGAAAGTGGCTACTCCAGTTGAAGTTAAAACACCCATAACTTATAAGACCATTAAAAAAGAAGATTGGCATTACTTGATTCTGTCTAAAATTCCCGTCTCTTACACTTCAAACCAAATTGCTCACTATGTTAAGGAAAAACTTGGAACAACAGACTTTATCCGTTGTTTTTCCATGCTGAAAAATGATGACAGTTTACTTTCCGAATTCAAAATTGGCGTGAAAAGCAAGAAACATTTTGAACAGTTGAAGGACATAAGTATGTGGCCGCCCGGTAGTTCAATAAACACTGCCTTGTCATCTTTAGCACCCTCAAATTTAACATCACCTGTACATACTATTTCTACAACAAGTCTTCAACAAATCGACCTAACCACTGCAGCGACCCGAAGCCTTCCTCCAGACTGCAATTCCAAGAAAAAGCCTACAGAGAATAAATCAATCAAGATTGGATCCGATAGAGAGGCCATTGCTGCATGTAAGTCTCATATTCACCAAAGTAACGCTGATATTATTGTAGAGTCAAATGTGAATAACAACACAATGCTCAATTTTGACCCGATGACCCCACCTATAGTGCGAATATCGCGAAACTCCGATATAGCAAATGGACGCTATCTACTGGCTAGATTGAGAGACCCTTCCATCTTAAAAACTCTTAGGCTTTACCTAGCCTATCTCCACGACCAGCCCCCCAATGTGTGTTTTGAAGGTTACACCAACACCAGCATTAAATTAGCGTTAGCATCAGAGGGCCTACCGAGTGACGTGGATTCCTTACGCAAGCTGTATTATCGTTTCCACAGCGCCTATGGCATCGATTCGGCTGAAGTTGAAGCGGATCTTTCTGCCTTCAGATCGTTTTTCTCTTCGGAAAAAATCCAACAGCTTCAAAAAATTAGGGAGAGTCATTCTAAGTACTTTTCTGGTGGTTCTCCAAATAACAAAAATTTTTAGATACCTTGACGCGAATAGAGGAACAAGCACCCTCTGAAACAATTAACGATAGCAAGCTTAGTGTATTTCTCATCAATATTCAGTCCATTAGACACAAAACCGATGAATTATATTTATTATTAGAACACCTACATTTTCCAGAAATTATTGCCATAACAGAGCATTGGCTCAATATTGACGAGCCTGTGTTTGTCAAAAACTACACTACAGTATCTAGGTATACTAGAAGTATACTATCTCATGGAGGTACTGTAATAATGTCCACTAATAACAACTTTTCGGCGATAACCAAGTTCGACTATTTATTATCTGAAAAATTATTCGAATTTTCTATAGTCTACAACAATATCTACGACCTCTACATTGTTTGTATTTACAGAACACCTGACGCTGACTTGGTTACATTTTTTCAAAACTTACTAAGCTTGCTTGAGTCTTTCCCTCTTAAGAGTAAATTAATTTTATGTGGCGACTTTAACATAGATTTTTCCAGTGTGTGTGCTGCTCAAGATTCTCTCCAGTCTATACTTGACTCTTTTGGTATGGTCATGCATGTTCAATCTCCAACCCGAATAACTAAAACCAGATCTAGCACTATCGACTACGTCGTGTCATTTTTTGATCCAAGCTTTGTTGACTGTACTGTCTTAAGTTCAGGGTTTTCAGATCATGAAGCAGTACTCACAAACTTTTCTCTAAAGAGCAATACCAGGATTGCCCCACGTAAGTTTCGCCGAATTTATTCGGAAAAAAATTTCCTCAATTTCAAGCGCTCATGTCAAACAATTGACTGGGGTTGCCTCTCTGATGACATCAATAATGCATTTTCAACATTTTCAAATAAATTATCTGGTTTGGCTTTCAAAGCATTTCCCCTCAGGCCTATCAAAAATAAGCAACATAAACCCTGGACTACTAAAGGCTTGAGGACATCGGCAAAGAACATGCGCTCATTGTCACACCTAAAAAAATTTTCAGACAGTCTCTTCTTTCAAAATTACGTTAAACTCTATAGAAAAATTTATCATAAAACTATAAAAGCCGCCAAAGACACCTATTATAACAACCGGTTCGCTAGAACTGAAAATATTGCCAAAGAAACGTGGTCTATTGTCAACGACTTGAGAAATAAGGCTATCTCTTCCAGTATAACCTCTACTTCCCCTGAGAACTTGAATAACTACTTTGTAAATGTGGCAAAAAATTTAATGACCACTATAGCTCCTTCTCGCGATCCGCTTTCATATCTTTCCAGTACCAATATGAATTTACACAGTTTCTTCCTAACACCCGTAGAAACACTAGAGCTTTTCAGCACAATTAAAGACATAAAAAACAAAGTGTCATCTGGGACTGATGGACTAACTTTAAAAATGTTCTTCAATTTACCGGAGTGTACATTAAATCTCCTCACTGCTTTAATAAATAAATCTTTTCAACAAGGAGTGTTCCCAGATTGCCTCAAGACGGCTATAATTATTCCTCTGCACAAGGGAGGTGATAAGGACCAAGAGTCGAACTATCGTCCAATTGCACTTCTTCCTACTTTATCCAAAATCATTGAAAGATTGGTTAAGAAAAGGCTTCTATCATTTCTGCATAAATATAATATACTAACTATCCACCAATTTGGATTTTTAACCAACAAATGCACTATTGATGCTATGTTCTCTGTCTTCAATAATGTCTTCTCTAGCTTGAACAATTTGCACTCCACAGCATCAATTTTCTGTGATTTTTCTAAAGCATTCGACTGTGTAAGTCATAATATCCTAATTAACAAATTGCAGCATTATGGAATTCGAGGCTCTCCTCTGGAATGGTTCAAGTCGTATCTTAACAACAGAAAACAGCTTGTGAGGGTTGATACGACGACATCTTCATGCAAGCCAATAGAATGTGGAGTTCCACAGGGTTCCGTGTTGGGTCCAATATTATTTTTGCTGTTTATCAACGATATTGCTAGTCTAGACATCAGCGGTAAAATCTGTCTTTTTGCTGATGATACTAGTTTCACTTGGAGCAACCCGGATATTGTAGCTCTTCATAGAACCATGTCCATCGACTTGTTGGCTATTAAAACATGGTGCGACTCTAACTTCCTCTGCTTCAACGCTGCGAAAACAAAAGTTCTATCATATAGAAGTACGATGCAACCTATTGTACTTAATAACACTACTACTATTGACGTCGTTGATTCCGTAAAGTTTTTGGGCCTTATTATAGACAAATCCCTAAAATGGAATTCGCACATCGATTCTTTATCAAAAAAATTAAGTTCCGCTTGCTTTGCGATAAGATCAGTTTCCAAGGAACTCAACTTGTCAACTTCTAGAACAGTCTACTTTGCCCTTTTCGAATCACATCTTCGATACGCCCTTCCATTCTGGGGTTCGTGCTGTGCGACTCAATTTGACCGTATTTTTAAATTACAAAAGAGAGCTATTAGATATTCCCTAAAATTAAAAAATAGAGCTCATTGCCAAGATTTTTTCAAAAAATATAAAATATTAACACTTCCTTCCCTTTTCATACTAGAATCAGTCTGCCTTATCCGCAAACACCTACCCAGTATTTCAGAAAGGCCATTGCATAACTATCCACTTAGAAACGCGGAGCATGATCTTTATCTGCCAACTCCATCCTCCGAGTTAATTAAGAGCTCCATTCTATACAACGCAAAAAAAATGCACAATCATCTGCCAGTAGTCATCAAGTCCATAGCATCTCTTCCTAAATTTCGCATAGCTCTAAAATCCTATTTATCAGAGAGAGCCTTATATAAAGTAAATGACTTTTTTCTGACTTAATTTTGAGCGTTCCACACACTGGATCATAGTTTATAGGTAATTTGTTCATTTTTGTATTTGTTCATGTTATATTTGTTTATGTTTATATCATTTTATTTTGACTTTGTATACATGTAGATGTATATAATATGTATTTTTAACTTTAAGGCTTAGTCTACAAATTATGTTATAATTTTTTTGACAATAAAGCATTATTATTATTATTATTATCGGGTCTTCAAAAAAAAAACCAATCAAAGATTGCTATGGTTTTTTAAACGTATGTCTTAGCAATATTTGTCTTTAATTTTGTCAATGAAATTTAATGTCAAACTGTCCTGTCAAAAATCCTGACCAATAAAGAAACAGTAATGCGACGTACGTTTTCGTAGTCAAAGCAATCTCCGATTGGTTTTTTTTTTTGAACACCCGATATATCCCTACCATTGGCAGATTTCTAGGATTAAATCGCTTCTCGCTAAAACGGAACGGTTATCAAAATTTTACAGTAAGGTGAGGTTAGTTCATATTTTGTGGTAAACATAAAAGAAATGGAGTCAATAATTAAGACCTTATTACTAATTGACGATATTATGTTTGAAAACATCCTGTATATTCTAATTTCCAAGTCTTATCGAGTCAAGCATAGTGGTCCCTTGAAATATATATTGCGAGAAAATCATGAGAGACAGCTTATAGACCATAATGCGAGATCTGCCATTTTTTGATATCCTCCAAAAACAAAAAAACCTCAGAAAAAACTCACTTTTACAGATCAAAACAATCACAAATGAATCTAAGGTTAGAATTTTTCAGTTACTCAACTCTCGACTAGGGTATCAAAAACAATAACCGTGTTATAGAATGATGACGTTACTTTATGACAGCAAAACACCTTCCCCTATTACCGTAATTAAATCGAATCGAGTTTTTAAAAACAATTTATGTTTAAAACTTAAACTAGTTTACAAAATTCTTTACGACTAAGAACTAACTATTATCGGAATCGTTGCGGAGAACCGAAGTCGAACCGACGAGTGTCAATTACAGAGTACCCCATCTGGTTCCTGTGGGTATTTTATATGGTTCCCTAACATAAACAACTTCAAGTGGATACATTAGAGAAGAAATGACATATATAATCTTAAGTCTAGGATTAACTGCTATATAACTCCTCCTTCCCTAAGTTTCGGAAAATAACGTAGGTTTTTTCGAAATAACAATATTTTCAGGTTTTATTTCTTGCAGTTCTATGTTCACATCTAAACTAGGTTTCCTATTATTACGATATTTTTTGAGGTACAATAAAGTTAGAATTATGCTAACAACTAAAGTTAGGATTACAATAATTATTAAAATCTCTTTCCAGTAGGAATGGTTAATTTTCGTAAGAGTCTCAAGTTTGTGAATTTGGAGGGCATTGATTTCCTTACTTGCTTCTTTTATGAGCGAATGGTCAATTTCCTCCACTTCAATTGAGAGTTTATCGTTATGTGTGTTGGTTAAATTGATCGGAATTGTGGGTAATTTGAATCTGAAGTCAATTACTTCAGGGTCTTGTTTTGAAAAAGTAAGCTCGTCAACTTTAGTTTGACAATCTCTTGGAAATATAATGGAAGGTTGATTGATTATTTCTATGGTGTTTTGATTTGGACAGCGAAAGTTGATCCTTTGTTCGTTTTTTGGAATTATCAATAAGGAATTATCAGGCATAGAGGTGATTGATCTTTGTTTATAAGAGACTCGGACGGTTGGACATTGTCCTTTTAGGTTTACCATTAGGTACAGACATTGATCATCTTTTGAAAGCTTTTTCCTAGTCCATAAATGGAAATTTTCTATCTTAGGACATTCTTCATTTAACGTAAAGTAATTATTCATGGAGCTTAATAGGTATGAGTTTTTAATGCTAATAGTTCTGTTTAAAATGGGAATGGGGTAAATTTTATACAATAAAAATGAGTCTTCTTTGATTAAGGGGATATATATCGTGAATATTATCAAATCGTTCTAAATATTGACTTGAGCATGCATCGTTTCATAATATTTAATTATGTTATCGAATGGTATTAAATTATCACCGTCGATTTCTCTTAGTATTTCTGACAAATCTTTGTAATTAAGGATTGAATAGTGCATTATACCAATTTGTGCGAAGTTGATTGCTGTTTGTATATTATGACAGGTGGCTTCAATTTGTGAAAGCTCCAAATTAATATTGTCGTCCAGATAGGAAATGTATAAAACTGTAGAAATTGACTTTTGTTTTAGGACAAGGTCTCTCAGTTTTTGTAATACCTGGGCTTGATTATGTTCTATAGTAATTAATTGAGAATCTAAAGTATCGATTAATTTTTTCATTATTAGTTTTTCGGAGTTTAGGTCTCGATTAAGAGTGTCTTGGTTATTTTGCAACAATTTTATGTAATTGTCATATCTGATACCATCTCCAGCATCTAAAGTTCCAAAGAGCCATTTTTGCGCTGTTCCCATTAAATTAACTAGTCCGCGTCTTTGTCTATGATTAAATGTTGGGGTTACGTAATGACTGAGAATGTTTTCCAGATTCTTTATAGTTTTCAGAGTTTGATTCAATTTAGTTGGTATAATATGAGGGATTTCACTATTCTTAACTATGTGTAACGTTTCGTTCAAATATAATGTTGTTATCTTTATTTGTTTTAAACATAGAATAATGTTGGTGATATTTATGTGATAGTGTACTATATACTGGCTATTAATAATAAAACTGGTTCCTTTTAGGACAGGTAGCATTGGGTTGTTAATGGGTTCAATTTCGTAACTTAAAATTACAGGCGTCCATATTAGGAGCAACAAGAGGATTGTCCGTCTTTGCATTGTGGATCTGAAATAAATTTGTTTGTTTTAGTTTTTCGCTTGATTAAGCCTTTATTAACTTTTGTCTTCGGAAAGCTTTTTATTTTATAGCGGGGTAAGTCTTTTTGAGCATGTGCTCGTGGGACGTTCTTGATAATAATATTTTCTTCAGGTTCAAAGTGGGGTTCCTGTTCTCTAGTAACGTTTCTTTTTCCTAAGATTTTGGTTTGTTTACTTTTCATTTTATCTCCTAGATTTACGTTGATTTCTTCGAATGTTTTGGCCAGGTCTATTATATAGTCCGTTTGTAATTCGTTAATATCCTTTTCTATATTAGTTTTATAATTTAAGTTACCTTTTATAATTTGAAATGGTGTATATTCGTGAGAGGAGTGCAAACTGTTATTGTATGTCATAAGTACTATGTCCATTAGTTCTAGTATGCTTTTGTTTGGGTTTTCGAGTTTTTGAGATGCCAGGGCTTCTCTTAGTGTTGAGTGAAGTCTTTCTATTGGGGAATTAGAATTTGGATTCCTCGGGGTGGTATAGTGAATTTCTATTTGATGTAATTTACAGAGGTCTAGGATAACCTGGTTTTTGAAGGCTCGTCCATTGTCTGTCGTAATTTTAGTCGGAATACCATGATTAGAAAAGTATTTAGTGAAAGCTTTACTTATTTCGATAGCGTTTTCAGCAATTATCGGAATAGGCCCCTTGCATCAAATTTTTTTATTGCCGATTTCGATAGTCCATGAAAAAAAAGTCAACACGTGTTTTTTCTTTTTCTTCTTAGTCAAAAATTGACGGAGATACAACGCTATGAAATATGCCTATGACGTCATCAGGTATAATACTTTATGACGTCGCACATGCTCAGTATATCTATACATACAAAACTTAATATTTGTATAACTTCCGAAATAATCATATTTGGGCGAAATGAAAAAAAAGTAACGATTTTTTTTCGATTTCCTACAGTTTGCAATAAACAATAATCAATTTAATTTTCCATGCAAGTACCCTATTGCTTGTGCAAATTTGGAGAAACTGTCAATGAGGGTTAGGAATTTTGTGCTATGTACAGTATAGACATCTGCATACAGATGTTCAAATGGTTTGGACCCTATCGGTGTAGGTTTGAATACTATCTTGTAGGGTTTCTGTCATATTTTGTTTGTTAACATATTTCGCATGCATTTATATAGTTTAAAACATCTCTTTCCATGTTTGGCCAATATGCATTTTTCTTGAGAGATTTAATATTTTCGGTAGCACCACGGTGTGACGTTTTTGTTTCATAGTAGATCTGAATTTTATGTTGTTGTTCTTCGTGTGTATAAATGTCGCTAACAAGGTTGTTTGAGATTTGCAGCTTATATGCATTATTATTGAAGTACTTCTTGAAAACTCTAAGAACCACGGGTTCTAAGTCCTTTGATTTAAAGTAGAGGCAATAAGAATCGTGTTTAATAAACTGTACTATAAAATTGACAATTAATTCCTCGGTCATTTGGTAAAAAGAAGGTTAATCTGGTTTTAGTTTCGAATGGTTTCTCAAATTGCTTTCTTGGTACGTTATTATTTGAATATCTGAAAATGATTTGATTTTTAAATGAATTAATATTTTTATTTGTGTAAGGGGCGCCTGAAATTGGGTCTTCTTGAGAAGTATGAATTGTTTGGCATGTGGACTCATTGTCCAGAGGATGTTCTATTTGTTCTTGTTCGGGTGTGATTTGGGAAGTACTCGGTTGTTCTAATTTTGATGGGATATTTTTTGATGTAGATTTATTTACGTACTGTTGATCATTATTTGGTGATTGTTTCTGTTGTTTGAGTATCCGGAGGGGTAAACTGAGTTTTACATTAGATAGGATGTTTATGTTCTTATTTGTTCCTTTAAGAGGTGGTTCGAGGTTATTGAAGGTTGAATGATCGGAGGATTGTGGTTGGTTGAAAGTAACGTTTTCAGTGTTAGGTAGATACGCCTCTGATTGTTTTAGGAAATTATCAATTTGGTACCAATTCTTCGATGGATCGGGGTTGGAATCGTCACAGGCTAATGATATTTTTCCATTTTCTAGTGGGTGTATTTCAATAGGGGGTCTTGATAGCGCGTCTGCGTTGGAATTCAATTTTCCTTTTTTATACACGATTTCGTAATCGAACTCAGCTAGCTTTAGTCTCCATCATACCATTTTTGAATGAGGTTCTTTTATTGAAAATAGCCATTGTAAAGGTTTATGGTCAGACACAATAGTGAATTTAACGCCAAAAAGGTATGGTCTGAAATATTTTGTGGCCCATATTATTGCCAATAATTCCTTTTCAATGGTCGAGTAGTTGCATTCGGCCGGGTTCAGTGTCCTGCTGGCATATGCTACTGGGAGGTCTTTTCCGAGTGGCCCTTGAGATAAGACTGTCCCGATTGCATAGTTCGAAGCATCTGTGGTTAATATAAATGGTTTCGTAAAGTCAGGGTGTTGTAAAATTGGGTCGTTTATTAGTAGGTCTTTGCATAATTGAAATGATTTTACGAAGTCTTGATCGTGTGTTACTTTTTTATTTTTCTTGAGACAGGTGGTCATTGGCTTTGTTATTTTTGCGAAGTCTTTAATGAACTTCCTATAATATCCAACTAGTCCCAAAAATGACTTAATTTCTTTCTGCGTTTTAGGTATTGGAAATTCTTTTATAGCCTGTACTTTCTTGGGGTTAGGTTTGATTCCATCAGGCGTAATTATATGTCCTAGAAACTCAACCGTTTTATGCAAAAATTCGGATTTGTCCAATTGTATTTTCATATTATTTTCGATAAGTCTCTGAAATACCAACCTGATGCTCGACATGTGTTCTTGTAGAGAGCTTGAAAAAATAATAATGTCATCCATATAGACGAGGCAATGTTTGCCTTGTAGCCCTTGTAAAACATTATCCGTAACCCTTTGGAAAGTCGCGGGGGCGTTTTTTAAGCCAAACGGCATTCTCGTATACTCGTAATGGCCGTTTTCTACATTAAAGGCTGTTTTCTCAATTGAGTTCGGATGCATTTCGATTTGGTGGAATCCACTCGCTAAGTCTAGTGTTGTAAAGTATTGTGCACGACCTAATTTATCTAGAATGTCGGTTATATTAGGCAATGGGTAACGGTCATCTATGGTCTTTTCATTGACTTTTCTATAGTCTATAATCATGCGCCATTTACTTTTTCCCGAGGCGTCAGCTTTCTTTGGGACTATCCATATGGGCTACTCCAAGGGGAACTTGATGGTCTTATGATTTTATCGTTTAGCATCTCCTCGATTTGTCTCTTAACCTCTTGTTTGTGAACGTACGGATACCTGTATGTTTTAGCATGGACAGGTATCTCATCCTTCGTTTTAATTTCGTGTTTGACATTATTGCTAAAGGTCAGTTTGTCACCTGGTTTATGCAAGACCTTTGGAAACGCTTTTATTATTTTTTCTAGGGCTTGTCGTTCTTCACTGTTTAAATGGTTGTGTCGTATGAGAGAAAATATGTCGTCTGTTTCATCTATAAAATGGAATTCGTGTCGTGCTTGGTTTAGGTTAAAAATTTCGAAATTATGGTTCTCAAATGGTTCTACAATTTTCCTTACTGTGCTAATATCTAACGTATCCAAAAATGTGTCAGGTGAGTAATTATTAATTTCCAATTCGGATTGACCATTGTTGACCCTAATTAGGGAGGTGTTTATCTCTATTTGGCCGTTGTCATAGTAGGGCCAGATACCTTCAAAATTTTCTGGAAGGTCAGTTTTAATTATTATTTTTTGTTTTGTCATCGATGGTATGTCAATTTTTTGATAAGTAAAGTCATCACGGAAGTAAAGGGGAATTTGCGTGATATCGTTATATAGATATTGATTAGTTTAATCGATGTTGAGTTTAAGTTTTTGCAAATCTCTTATTCCAATAATGCCATCAAAGTAATCGTGGAACGAAAAAAGAGTAAATTCTAAAGGTTCATCAATATTGTATTCTGATAAAATATTTATGAAGGCTTTATGTGTTGCTTGACGAGAGCCTGTACAAGTTTGTAGGGTACTTTTTGAAGATTTAATTTTTTCGGTAAAGTAAAGTTCGGCTATTGAGGGTCGTAGAAGTGAGGTATGTGATCCGGTGTCTATTAAAAGTAGGATTTCTGGTTTGGATATATAAATGAAAGGGAGTGCATTGACTTGGAATGCATTTAAACTTAGGCATGAAATTGTTCCTCCGAGGCTGACATGGGAAAATTTTCGTCACTTACAACTTCGTTGAACTGGTCATAGGGTAAAAGTTGTTCGCCTTGTGTGGGTTCGGTTTCTAGTTGATCTTCACAGTCTAAGGTATATTGGTAATCGTAAGAGGTTTCGGGGTTTTCGCCAGATGTATCTTCGGGATTCTCAAGATGAGTGATTTCTTGAAACACTAATGGGTTTGCATGAGGGTTGTTTCGCCAGTAATTATGGTTGGTCTGGTTTGAGGATGAGTTGAAGGGTCTAAAATTATTAGGTCTAGACATGGTTTGATTCATTGGTCTGCGGGGTTGCACACTTACGCCTGACATTGGAGTAGGCTTGGGAAAGTTGGCAGTGTTGTTTGTGGGTTTGAAAACATTCTGTGTTTTGCCGAATACTTGGCTATTGGTTGGAAATTGTCTTTGAATTCTGTTCAATTGTGGTTGCACATTTATGGGCTGTCTAGGGAATGAATTATTTTGGTATGAATAATTATTATATCCTTGATGTTTAGGGAGGTTTGGATTTTGATTTTGAAATGTTTGATTTCGCACGAAGGGTTTAGTTGTAATCGTTTTGGAGTTGTTCTGGTGCGATTGCGGTGAATAAGTAAACTGGTTTTTGAATGACAGTTGACTGTTTATTGTTTCGTAATTAGTTATAAGATTTATGGCAGTGGTTAAATCTGAGGGATTCTGTATAATAAGGATTGTTCTTAATTCTTGGGGTACGTTGGACATTAAATTATGGGTAGCTGTCAGTTCCGTTTGTGCGATTAAAGTCAGTTTTACACTATTGTCGATAGATTCTGAATGAATTTTTGAAGAGATACGGTGAACAAGCGTTTTAAGTTTATGAACGTAGTCTAAGGTGGACTCGTTCTTACTCTTTGTTGAGAACACTAGTTGCTATGTTAAGTTCTGGCGAGAAATTGGGTCGCCGAATTTTAATCTGAGGGCTTCTCTAATTTCAGGCCAGGTTGTGAGATCAGGGCCGGTATTCTGGTTCTCAAAAACGCTCACCGCTTTCTAGTCGCTCGGCACTTTAAATGCAAATTTACATTGAAAGTGCCGAGTGACTGAAAAGCGGTGAGCGTTTTCGAGAACGAGAATACCGGCCCAGGTCTTGACAAAATAAAATCATTCGCTTCACCTATTAATTTGGACTGTATGGCTAAATTAGTGAATTCTTGTTGAGATGCGTCCCCTGTATAATATCTTCTATAAAAAGTATCTATAATATTAATAAAAGCCTCTAAGTGGCTCGGGTTGCCATCGAATGTTTTTAGTAAAGAAACGGATGCTCTTAATGCGTCGGGCATTTTGATGGTACCTGCTGATTCTATTATAGATTGTAAGTTTATACCAGCTAGTTGATCTGGGGTGTAAGGGGTATCCATATAAAAATTGAAAAAATAAGTAAATTAAAAGAAAATTGTAAGTAAATTGAAGGAAAATTAAATACTTATTTTTCGTGAAATTGGTGAATGCAAAAAGGATTAATTTTAATTCAGAAGGATTTGATCGATATATTTACAAGCAATAAGGAATAATTTAAAATTCTTACTATTAATCTATTTTCCACGAACTTTCGATCTTCTTCTTCATGGGTTTCTTGGCCTGGTGTTGTCGAATCAAGTTAGGTGACTGGTCGTTTCTGTGTCGAGAACGCTGCATCCAACAATGGTTAAACACTGGTATCAAAGGGTTAATCCAAAGTGAGTAGAACACTAGATACTGGTATCCAAGGTTTGGATATCCTATGCTAAGGTTTTTTTCACTTAGGTACTGTTCGAATTGCCGGTTAACTGTAGAAACAGAAGCGCGCTTGTGGTCAGTCCGAATATTCGCTGTAAAATTTCTCTTAATTGCGATTTTCCGAACACGCGAAATACACGCTCCGACAATCCTACCGACTGCGCCAATTAAATCGAATTTTCAGCAAACGTAGTTTTTAAAAGCAATTTATTTTTAAAACTTAAACTAGTTTACAAAATTCTTTACGACTAAGAACTAACTATTATCGGAATCGTTGCGGAGAACCGAAGTCGAACCGACGAGTGTCAATTACAGAGTGCCCCATCTGGTTCCTGTGGGTATTTTATATGGTTCCCTAACATAAACAACTTCAAGTGGATACATTATAGAAGAAATGACATATATAATCTTAAGTCTAGGATTATCTGCTATATAACTCCGTTTTCTCGCAAAGCCGGATCGGTTATTGATTTCCTGTAACCGCTTGTAACACGGGAACTAACGGGAACTCGCTAAAAAATGCCTTTAGTCATTTGAAAAAATAAATATCAAATTAAAAAGTAAAATGTTCAGTTTTCGTACTGGCATAAAAATTATATAGAAGAATTTAAGTCACTGAAAAATCTTTATAAATAAGATATTCCAGAATCCCCATACCTCAAACATAAGCTGTCGATAAAAAATGAAAATAAAGCTCCCACGTTACATGTTTGTGTCTTTTTTAATTGAGCTTGGATTTTTCAAGCGGATTCTTTCCATTAAAAGCATAACAGGAAAGTTATTATATTTTTCTACATAAACATCTCCTATCGAACTTTTATCTGACAGGTCATGGGCATAAAGAAAATGTGTACCTATACTTTATTATAACTGTTGCACCGTGCCAAGTTTTTGCTTAATCGACTTAAGTTCTTCAATAGAAATAAAATAACTAGTTTAGTTATGTTTGTTAAAAGTAAACGAGGAATATTATTTGATGGAAAATTTAATCGCAACAGGAAATTAATTTGTCATAAGCTCCTTGTTATTAAATAATACTTAAAAATAGCTATGAACTTGGTGTATTTAATGAAATCATTGTTAGTAATAGCCATTCATAAATGTTATCAACAATGAGAAATGAGGTTATCAACATATGTGTCATTTGCAGTGTTTGTTTATGCAAAAAAACAATTCCCTAAAATTCATTTAATTCATTTGATCAACAAAATATTTTCTTCTTATGTGAAGAATGAAGAGCTGGAAATTGGAAAGTTGTGGCAAAATAAATTTGACCAAATGAGAAAAAATATCGCGGCAATTCATAACTTCAAATGTTCAGCTTTTTTTGTTGCAAACATTTTTGTTCAGACTTTTAGCTTAAAAAATAAAAAACCGTGAGGGTGAATATTTTTTAAAGACTAGTGAAGTGCTGTATTAGCAGTTTGGCTAATGTGACGTATCTATGTATTTGTTTGAAAGTTGTTAATTTAAGCCGTCAAAAAGGATGTTTGCTATATATTCAGGGTACCAAAAGCCAAAAAGGTTTTCAATCAGACAGAACATGGCTTGTAATTTTTTTATATTATAATTTATGTGCCCTTTCTTTCAAGTTGAAAACATAAAACATCACATAAAAGAAAGACGTAATTTATTTTTCAAAAGCAAAATATCAAAGAAAAATTTATTGAATAGGGGTTTTTCGATTCTAATAAAAATAAAAAAAATATAAATCAATAGGGTTGCCCTATTTTTAGCTTTTTGCTTTACGGTGATATTCTATGTGTGGTAATATACCCGAATTGTATGGATCATATTTTACTTTTAACCATAAGAGCATGTATACACACATGGAACATGTAATTGGTTCAGAAGAATAAGATCAGATTAATTGCCTAGCTCTATTTTTAAAAACTATACAGGATAAAATCATTTTTTATGATAGGTGCAGAAGAGAAAGTTTGTTTATTAAGCTTAATTGTTTTTTTTTTCTCTTAATTGTATCGCTAATATCATCATAATCATCATCAGCAAGCCAATTGCACCCACTTCTGAATCCTGGGCAGTAGCACCCCTGTTGAAGGCTATGATGGGTCTCCACTCTTAGAAATTTTCTTTGTAATATTTACAGCCCAAAGCCATTTCCGTCTAGAGGTCTTTGTCTTCATCAGCCATCCCTTGTCCACTCCTTACCTTAGACTTCCTTGTTTTGTCGCGCGTCGCTGTATTGTCTTGTGCCATCTGGTAGGTCTCTATGTGGTAGGTATTGTAGCAGCCTGTGGTACGCTTACCTGATATCAACTGCTGGGCCCTGCGCCGAGTGCTGCTATCCCGACTCTCGAGCTGCGTTGCCGGCTCAAGTACTCTATTCCACATCCTCCCTTTTCACCAAGTGAGTGTCTTTTTACTTAGCACTCGAGTCGAATTCAACGCGACTATAAACTTAAACCATTGTTTGGCCTATTTACACTGGGTAGGTATATTAATGTTATGGATAAAACTACACACTAATTCACTATACCGGGTGTTTTTCCAAACCCGCTCACCCCTATAACTTTTTTATTTTTCCAAATAAACAAATGAAATTTGGTGAGTTTATTTATGACCCGGATGTACATTATTTGACGTATTCAATTATTTATTATCACTTCCGGTTTTACCGGAAGTGATCAAAACTTTCTTATTTCAAATGAGACGCCAGGTATATTTTTCCCCATTTCAATAGAAAACTACATTACGAGTACAATGACACCTCATTTGTCACTTTTTAACATTTCATCTTCAAATTATTTAAATTTTACTTTTTAATCTAGAGCGCAATGAATTAGTTGAAATGCCTAATTTTGCTCCAAGGAACCTGGGAAAATTTGTTTTGATCTTATTTTGTATTTTATATCCTCTACAGACTCATTAAAAAATAGTAGAAGTGCATTTTTGTAATTATCTCAATTTTTTCAAATGGAAAGGGTGTGGCTCATTACAATATTCCAAAAGAGCGTTTTCTAACGAGCAATTCAGTATCACACAATCGCTAGTTCATCATTCAAATGATGGAATATGCTAATGAGCCATACCCTTTCCATTCGAAAAAATTGAGATAATTCCAAAAATGCGCTTCTATCTTTAAATGAGTCTGTGGAGGATATAAAATACAAAATAAGATCAAAACAAATTTTCCCAGGTTCCTTGGAGCAAAATTAAGCATTTTAACTAATTCATGGCGCTATAGATTAAAAAGTAAAAATTTAAATAATTTGGAGATGAAATGTCAAAAAGTGACAAATGAGGTGTACTCGTAATGTAGTTTTCGATTGAAATAAAGGAAAATATACCTGGCGTCTCATTTAAAATAAGAAAGTTACGGTCACTTCCGGTCAAACCGGAAGTGATAATAAATAATTGAATACGTCAAATGATGCACATCCGGGTCATAAATAAACACACCAAATTTCATTTGTTTAATTGGAAAAATAAAAAAGTTATAAGGGTGAACGGGTTTTGAAAAACACCCGGTATACACTGTACAATTTTTTCATTCATTCTCACTTTTTTTTTCAACTAATCTTCACCACACATTCCATTGCAGGTGCAATAGTCCTTGGGCCCAGATCTAAATTTATTATTTATGACCACACCGTCGAAACTTTTTGTATTTGTTATTTGGGTGGAGTCGGACAAATTTGGAGCTTAGAGCATTATGGTAGTGGGGCGTTTTTCTGTTAAGCTGTCACGAAGTTGTCGATTTTATGCAAGAAAAAAATTTATGACCACATTGGTGATTTTATTTTAATCAATAGTTTTTATCACATAAACAACGAAAAAAAATGTGTCAGACAAAAATATTAGGGCATTCGACGCGTCGGACACGCTAAATATGTCAAATTTATGGGGAAAAAAAAATGTATTACCACACGGCTGATTTGAACAGAATCTGCCATAAAAATATTTTACAATAATGTGGTAAGCTTGTTGGACAATTTTCACGAGGCCTATGCGCAATCGGATGCGCCAAAGATGTCAATTTCCTGCAACACTTTTGTTTACAACCACAGATGCAATTTTTATTTTTTACTGTTTCTTTACATGTGTAAAGCATATCTGATCAATTGTCGGACAAAAATAATGGGGCTTTTTGATACAATTTAAAAAACAAATAATTTTTGTAATTTTTCACTACATATCACATAGGTACATATAATTATACAAACTATGTATTGCATATATAATATGAATTTATAGAATTTATAGTAGGTATATATACAGGATGTCCGACGACGTTTTTCCCAGGTAATAACTTCGGAACGCATTATCCAGTATAATTGAAATTTTGAGAATCTGTGTAACTTTTTGTGCCGCTTTTACCAACGTCATCCAATTTCACCAATTTCGCTTCAGTTTCGATCAAGTGATGTCTACTTTCGAATCATAAATAACTCATGAAATTTCAAAAAAAATTATTTTCTTAAAAAAAATTCTTAAAATTCCAATATTTTAAATTATAAAACTATGAATTTTCAATAAAAATGAAATTAAGTCCAAATTAATTTTACAAAAAATGATTTTTAATTTAAATTGTTTTTACATAGAAAATTAATTTATGTTATCGCGACTCTAATCGCATAAAGTTAATTATTTCCTAATAGAATGCCTGAAAAAAGGATTATCTCGATAAGATAAATAATGCAAAATTTTTGCTTCTATTAAAATTCTTATGGCATTTTTCGTTAGAAAATTAAATTACAAAATCGGCAATACCATATTTGTTAAGGCTTTGTTGAAGAAAATGATAAAAAATTATACAGTGGAACATATGAGGATGCGTTCTGGAGTTATCATTTGGGAAAAACCTCGTGGGACACCCTGTATATATGCACACACACACACACACACACACACACACACACACACACACACACACACACACACACACACACACACACACACACAAACACCTATACAGGGTGTCCACGTAGTGCGATATGGGACGATATCTGCTTACAGGTTGATGCAAGAAAAAAAATATTAAATTACAAATTTGTTTGATACTCTAACATGCATTAGTTAGAAATATTTTTGAATATACATATATATAATATAAATTCAATTTTATTTGAATATATAAAAATACATTTAAATTTAATATCTCAAAAACATCCAATTTTAATAGTTATTTATATTACTAGTATGGTATGAGCTTCATTACAGTAATGAGTGAAGAATATTGCCAAGACGAGGTCGTAGACCGAGTCGTGGTAGTCACATGAGTGGTGTTATAAGCGTTACCGTACGTGTGATATACAACATTTTATGTACGACCCAGATTTTTTTCATAATTCGAAATGGTTTTAATTTTTCACAAAAGATTATATTTATAATTTTTGATAAATGAATTTTAAAAAGTGCCGTTTTTCAACAAAAATGAGTTACGTAATGAGAGTTCATTACATCACTAAGCACGATAATGCAACTTATAACGTAATTCAAATAGGCTAAAATGAGTTACGTAATAAGCTCTTACAGTGTAGGTCGTACATAAAATCTTTTAAAAACATACAGGCCAGGTGAACTATGTAACCTTGTAGCTCCAAAATGATGCCCATCTTTCCATTATTTTTTCAGAGTAACTGTATAAGTGTTTGTAATACTAGCTTTATTTTGGTTTATTATTTGGAACAGTTCTCGTTACGCAGAACTGCCTGCGCACAAAAAATAGTTAAGAACTGTTCTAATATTAGTTCTGAACCGATTCAGAACAGAAAAAACCAAAACACCTCGATAGTTCCTCCTTCAACAAGAACTTAAATAATTTCTTAGCCCTAGTAGAAGTAGAAGATAATTGAGACTTATCATCAGACAGTGATTCCGAAGATTCAGTATCTGAAGATGATGATAATTAAATAATCATAATTTATGGAATAATAATAATAAATTCAATACTATTATTTTCTACCAAATTTATTTAATAATAAATAATAGGTGTTTAATAATAATATTTTATGTACGACCTACACTGTAAGAGCTTATTACGTAACTCATTTTAGCCTGTTTGAGTTACGTAATAAGTTGCATTATCGTGCTTAGTGATGTAATGAGCTCATTACATCACTCAGTGATGTAATGAACCCTCATTACATCACTCAATGATGTAATGAACTCTCATTAGATATATCATATTTCTCTAAATTGTCCTATTCACAATTTCGGGCCATAGAGGTGAGATCTGTAATAAAAGAGTCACAAGGCTCGTCTGGGTTCTGTGACCTCTGCAAAAATTCCAGCCTATCGTATGCAAGATTTTTCTTTTGGATAAAATAACTGTCAAATTTTGATATTACAGTGTTGAAATCTGCTTGTTGTGTTTGAGTTAAATGAAATGATTTTAAGATTTTCTCAGCTTTTGTGCCTAACAAACTGATCAGATAGTCAACTTACTGTTCTAATGAATGATTATTGAGGAGTGTCAGGGGCGGATGGGCCCACCGGGATACCGGGAGATTTCCCGGTGCGCCGGTCTTTCGGGCGCCGATTGGCGGCGCCGCGGGAAGTTCGAAAATGATTGAAAAAACAAAAAAGCTAGATAGCTAATTTATTGATTGATTTGCCAGTTGGAAACTTTGCAACTATGCAACTTGTAAATCTTATGATTTACAATCGAATAGGTACTTATGTATGCATGCCGTAAGCGCCCATACCATTCCTAATGTTTTATGGTAAGTTGCATTGCTTGCTATGTTCCGTTTTGAGGTATCTTCACGTTCGTCTGTCTGTTTTTATTATTCCAGATTGCATGCATAATGGAGTGGAGACGGGTGGACAAGAGTCTCGTCTACTTACTCGAGCGGCGCGGCGCAGATTTTCGGCGAATAGAGTAGTTTTGTCGTCTTGTCTTAATTCATAAATCATAAGTATGAATGCCGTAGGCGCCCATACCATTCCTAATGTTTTATTGGATGTTGCATGGCTTGCTTTGTTGCGCTTTGAGGTATCCTCGCGTTCGTCTGCCTTTGCTTACTATTCCAAATCCAAATTGATTGCATGCATAATGGAGTAGAAAAAGACGGATGACAAGAGAGTCTCGTCTCCGTACACTTGGGTATGTTCTCGAATGTAATACCACAAGAGGTTTTAGGATTACCCGATAAGACTTTTATTTGTCACTCATTTGTAAAACGTCACTTATCAAGTCAAAACATAACCAGCGAAAATTGATTTTTACAAGCTACTGGCTCTACTGACTTGTAAAATTGACAGCTAAACTGTAAAAACTTTTTACAAGTCAGTAGAATTATTTATTTTTGAAAAATCGGTTTTTTCACAAGAATAATTGCTTGTAGGTACCTTCTGGGAGACTTTTCTGGTGATAAACTGTTGGCTACGACTGCAGCTTCATTAATAATATCTTGTAATAAATTCATTTCTGGAAAAAAATTGCAAAATGGAAATCTGTCAAAAACCCTATTTATAACTAGAAACGACGTCTTAACAACGTATCATTCTCATAGTTATACCAACTACCAAAACTTCTGTGAGAAAAAATCAAGGAAAAACATATAAATTTCAAATTTTTGTTATGTATTGATTTTTTATTTGTCCCTATATCTTTTACAAATGAGTAACAAATAAATTATTGTACATTATACGCCAGGTAGCAGTTTTTACTGGCTCTTGAAGGTGACAAGCTAGCCTGGCGGCTCGCTAGTCATTTCCTTCAATCGCCAGTAAAAACTGTTTTACCTGGCTAATAATGTAAAATACTATTACCTGTCACGAAACGCGTTACGCAGCAACACCACGACTCCGAAGGAGAAGTGGTGTTGCTGGTAACGCGTTGAGTGTCAGGTAAAAGTATTAGGTAATCCTGAAACATCGAGTGGTATTCAAAAGGGTATAGAACGAACTAAACTTTAATACTTTAAAATATAAAAAAAATTGTATAATAGAATTTGCTTTAAATGCCACCAAGCGCGATAATCCCAAAAGGCCTATCACTTATTAAGCCTCTCGTGTCATATGGGAATAATGTACAGTGAGTTGTATAATCACAGAAATCACAAACCAGTCAGAGCGAATTGCATTAGTTGAAAATAGTCAGAAAACTGGTTGTTGGCGATTGGTACTAATCCAAAACGCTGTGACTGGTTTGTGATTTCTGTGAGAAACAGACCTTCGAGCGGCGCGGCTTCGATTACCGGCGGATAGAGTAATACCGCCGTCTTGTCTTTATTCAACTCAAGAGAAGGTTATGCGCAGAAGTCGATCGCTTGTGCTTTTCAATTTTTTTTTACTGGACAGGCGCGGCGCCGTTTCAGTCGACTTCCCGCGCCGGTCTGATGGGCCCCATCCGCCCCTGAGGAGTGTTCTTTTGTATCTATTAAATGAATTTCGTCTTCCCAGTCCTCAGCTTGAAAATAAAAGTTAGATGGAGGGGGAATTGTGGCCTGATGCATAATGACCGGCGCTGAAGCTGTGTTTCCTGCATTTAGTAATTGCTGCTGCTGAGATCTTAGTAACTGATTTATTGGGTCTTGTTGCTGATTAAATTCGTCCGCACTCAATCCAATACCATTTTCCTGTTCACTACCCATTATTGAAAAATTAGAAGAGAAGACAAAACGAACAAAACAATCCAAAAAGTTTACTTTCTCTAAAAGAAAAAAATATATATCTTACAGTCTACCGATGTTGTAGTGGATCTGGCAACATCGAAGCTACCGTCCCGTCGCATTCACCCGAAACACAAACACCTGGCTGAATTCTGAATTCTGCGTTTTGCAGGCCGCCAAGGTCTTCACCGTTTTCACAATAAAAAACCGCACTATACCCAGTGGGAGCACTTCACTGGAGTCGATAGGTCACTAATCGAATGAAAATTTACTATTTTTACCGGTACTTTTCGCCCGAAACACGAAAAAATAACTGCCGTCACCATGTAGCAGCCTGTGGTACGCTTACCTGATATCAACTGCTGGGCCCTGCGCTAAGGGTTGCTATCCTGACTCTCAAGCGGCGTTGCCGGCTAAAGTACTCTATGCCACAGGTATCATATTTTGCCCACCATCGTCTTGATGTCACACAATAATGTTTTCTGTGGTCTTCCGGTCTTCCTACACTTCTTTTTGTTTTCCTAGGACTTCAATGTCTTCAATGTGTAATTTTGTATGTTCATCGATCTGTGCCTCAAGTTCCGTTCGGTTAGCCGCAGTACGACGTCCACCACTTTTGATCTCCTTTTCATTTCGTCCTTTCGGATCTTTTACCGCATCAAGTTTTCATTATTTATGTTTTGCTGTAGTTGATTAGTAGTCCGTCTTCCTTTGATACATAATATCGACAAGTTATATGCTCTTAACATCATGACGTTTACGAATTGCAGTCGGTGTGATTATTTATCATTGATCCTGGCTCCTTTGATCCACAGGTCAGGTTTTTGAATGCATATTCTACTGCAAAATACAATTTCGATAAGATCCTCTATTTCGATTTCAAAATTGCATCATACTCTATAGAGTCAAACGAGGTTACGAAAATCAGCGTCAAATATCGAGTGTAGGTACCTAATCGTTTCCTCTATAAGAAGATTGGAAGTGATCATATTTCATTATCATATCTAGATTTCGTGTTCCCCAGGGTTGATAAAATTCTAGCCCACTCTCCTTTAAAACTGTAAATATATAGGTAACCTAGATTGATAGGTGTTGATGGGTAAATAGCTTTTCAAAATGATGATGTCTCTTTTTTGTACAAGAGAATCACGCTTATTTCGTCCAATTGAAAGGAGAAAGTTTTGTGGTGTAACCATGCATAGGTTGAGCGGAATTTTCATCTATGATTTCAGTTCTTCTTCTTCGACAAGATTTTACTTATTCTTTATTTTCGTCATCCTTGCTAAAATCTGAAGTATCCTCAGGCCCCTGGTTGGTACCTCCTTTATTTCCATACGATTCTGCAGCTACTCATTTTTGCTAGCTATTCGATTTCTTTATCTGTCCTTGAGCCCAGAGATTTTATTTTTTCCATTTACAAACTTTCTTTTCAAGACAGTCACCTTTTTGTTCCCGTCAAAAGTTTGTCAGATCTTTTTGTTTTTGGATTTTCGTATGTCTTTCTGTATCTTGATATCTCAAACTTTTTGCAGACCAATGTCACTACTTCCTCTAGTATTTTTCTCTATTATGGCGTTTGTTTTCTGGCTGATTTTTTTGTACGTTTAGCTTCTACTTCTACTCTAATATTGCTCAAGGCGGTTGCTATTTACCAATATCCACAGAACCCAATATCATTGCAATATGACACGTACTTTTTCCTATGACAGATGTAGAAGATCAATTTTGATTGTCAAAGTTAATTGGTTCAACCGAAGGGTTCAACCAACCCTACGACGCCATTTTTTCTATATGTATATCTTTCCCTAGCATGCTTACGTAAAAATAAATTAAGTTTTGTTCCAAAGAAAATTAGAAAATGAGGCGACCCTACTCACTTGTCAACGGAGAATATAGGGCTTGTTTGTCGGTTGACAAATAGACACCGTCCTATTGGCATGGATTCTTCAGTCTGCCAATTCTTTTTTTTTATTTGTTAGAATCGGTGGAAGTACTTGACATATAAAAGTTGAGGTAAGTGATGTAAGTATTATTAAATATATAGTATACAGTGAGGGGCAAGCTACTAGGTATATAGGATGTAACCTGACGAATTTGCAGGCGTCCGCATGTCAGAAAATGACAAATCGATTTAGCGCTAACCTGGGCGACAACCAAGTAAAAAGTTTCTAGGGTTGTTAATAATTTTCAAAAATACGGTTGTGTTTCTCCCTGAAACCAAACGAAATGACGTCCCGGAAAATAATGAGGATCAAGAAGCCAAATAAATTATGTTGTTGGTTGTTGGCATTAGTTAACAAAACTTCAACTATTTCGACTCGTGCGCTTGCGTAGGATATTGACTCAAGTATAAGGACGGTTAGGAGCCACAGAAAAAAAAAGTATCGTTCGTACAAAGTAAGAAACTCCCAAAAAATTGATCCCGAGGACAACATCAGGCGAATGGATTTTTGTGAAACTGTCATTAATAAGGCAAATGAAAATCAAGATTTTCTTAGAAAAATTGTCTTTACAGATGAGTCGACATTTCAACTCCATGGTCGACATAATCCTAGTCACACCCGTTATTGGTCGTATTTTGAGCTTAGAGCCCAACGTCGTCAAAAGGTAACTGTCTGGAGCGGTTTGTGTGGATAACATATTATTGGGCCGTACTTCATGGACGCTAACTTAACTGGTCCAAAATATTTGGATCTTTTGCAACGGGCCAACGGCAGATAATTCCAGAAATTGAAAGATTATCTGGTCCTATAGATTTAATGAAATATGGTATCAATAAGATGGATGTCCAGCCCATAATACGGGTTTCATTCTGGACCATTTGAATAATACTTTTCCGAACCGTCTCATTGCTGGGTCGAGAGCTACAATACTGTGACGCTCTCCCGATCTTGCACCCAACGATTATTTTCTCTGGGGTTATTGCAAATCAAAAATGTATGGTTTTCAGGAGAATCGCGCCGTGAACCTTGAGCAGCTGCGTTTCAAAATTCGAGAAATATATCTAACTGTCACCCCTGTGATGCTAAATAATATTCGTAGAGCCTTCTATGATCGTTTAGATCATTGTTTAGTTCAAGAAGGTGGACTGGGACTGTTTGAACATTTGCTACATTGTAGTGCAAATGGTAATCGAGCCAGGTTTTTGGGGTCAAAACTAGAATTTTTATTTTTATTTTACTTAATTTTTTTTCTATTTTTTATGTTGAATATATTTTTAGTTTTTCCTGGATGGCTTTTTTAAAATACATGTTTTTTTTCCATAGATTATTGTTTCGGTTCCAAAAAAAATCTATCTATACACGCCGTTTAATAATTATAAGTAAGTGAAGCTCGACGATACATCTAAAAGCACGGTCTAGATGCTACGTTTTGCATCAAGTTTTGTCTGCACAGTTCAACACGTGATCAGGTATCAGTAACGTAACGTCTGGACCGGGCTTAATTCTGTAAAATCATAAAACGTACTGATGTGAACCATGGTTTATGAACGTCAAAGTCATCGAAAAAACGACAGCGGACCGACAGCGACAGGTGTTCAGACGGCTGAGGACGATCGTTTATTCGTCAAGTTGGATCCTATATACCTAGTAGCCTGCCCCTTACTGTATATTGCAACAAATAGTAGGTATGTACCTAATTTACGTTACACGTCCGGGAAAAAAATCTGAATAAACATCTAAGTTCATTCATAGCTTTAATAATAGTTCCACCGATATGTATCGAGCAATATTTTGTTTTATTCTGGTATTTACACTTATTTCACTTCATAGTATTAATAGTTTTTGTTGAATATTTTGTTATACAGGGTGTACCAGCTAAAACGAAACAGAGGAGTTTTTGCATATTTAGAATTATTTAAATAAAAAACACTCGGACACGTCGATTTTTGCATGAAAGGGGACAACTTTCAAATTCATCTTTAATGACCTACCTGTCATCCCTTAGCGGGGGCGCGTACAACCCCTAAAATTTAAATAGGGAAAGTGGGTCGACTGACCTCTTAAATGAAAGCTCTTTAAATTCTCTTTTCAACGGTACCACATTTATTGACATTTATGTCAAAAAATTTGACAATGACGCGTCCCACCCAAAACGAAACAAGGCAATTTAAAGGCATTTCTCATTTTAAAAGCATGAAAACGGCTAACACGTGAAATTTGTGTTCGACTGGAAATTAATCTGTGAATATTTTTCAACTCATAAGTGGAAACCCCACGCGGCGGTGACATCCACCCTTAAAGTCTCAAATGGAATGAGGGGATGAAAGGCACCTCATTTGTAAGCTTATTACTGCTTCTTTTCAACTCTGTCTCATTTCAGGAATATCTGAAATTTTCGTGGAAAATTATGAAAAAATAAAACTTCTCTAAAAAAATTCTATTAAAGACCTCTAACAAACAAAATAATATCGAAGATAACAGAAAAAATGTAAACAAGTTTTTACTAATATGGGGATTTTTTTATCTGTTTACTGCATGGGCAGTAGATGTCTTTTAATAAATCTCTTTAAGTAGATTTATTTTGATCGCCTTTTGTTTACAGTAATATTAAATATCAGCAATGGTTTATTCTACTGCCGAGAAGGTTGAAATAATTGAATTGTTTTTCGGACATAACTCATGTGCCAATAGAACAGCAGAGTTATTTAATGTTCATCATCCAGATAAACATGTCAATAGAAAGTACGTACTAGAATTAGTAGCAAAATTTAGAGAAACTGGAAGTGTTCTTGGAAAGAAGCATGTCCGACCTGCTGTGGTTAACAATGAAGTTATGCAAGTAGCAGTTCTGGGTCAACTCCATGCTAGACCAGGAATGAGTGTCAGACAATTGGCAGCAGGTACAGGACTAAGTAAAAGTAGTGTTCACAGAATTTTAAAGTTACACAAATTTCATCCTTACAAACTTCACCTGCCGCAAGAATTAAAAGAAGATGATTACGATAGACGAATACAATTCTGTGAAGAACTAAGCGAAATGCTTGTAGCTAATCCTCTTCTTCTTTACAACATTTGCTTTTCGGATGAGTGTACATTTTTCCTCAACGGAACCGTAAACCGTCACAACTGTCGCTACTGGGCTGATGAAAATCCTAAACACTTGCGTGAGGTTCATACTCAGTACCCTGAAAAATGTGTGGGCTGGAATCTTTGGCGACTCCCTTGTTGGTCCGTTTTTTTTAAATGGAAATTTAGATGGAGAAATGTATCAGACTCTTTTGGAAGACGCAAAAATTCTAGAATAACAGAGATAATCGAGAATGGAAATCACTATGACGAAAATCAAGTCGTTTTTCAACAAGATGGAGCTCCTCCGCATTATGCTGCACTGGTACGATATTATCTTGATAAGATATTTCCCGGTCGCTGGATTGGATAGAGAGGACCCTTTCTTGAATGGCCAGCTAGATCACCCGATTTATCACCCCTTGACTTTTTTTTATGGGGGCATCTGAAAACAAAAATTATGCCACTCAACCGAAGACACTAAAAGTATTACGTCAACGAATTTTAGATGAGTGCGCGCTGATAACACCAGGGTGCCGATTCTTGGGCCAGGGAGTAGAGCTCCCCGAGAGAACAAATTTTTCGTCTTTCTCATTCTCGTTCACGAAAATTTTGTTCTCTCGGGGAGTTCCACTCCCTGGCCCGAGGATCGCGGCCCTCTGAAATATTACAAAATGTTCGAGATCGCTTTGAACAGAACCTGTATTCTTGCATGGCTGCAGACGGTGCTCAGTTTGAACATTTAGTAAATTAGTTGTTCTAGAGTATTAATTTAGTAACGATAGAGCTCCATATCAGTAAAAACTTGTTTACATTTTTTCTGTTATCTTCGATGTTATTTTGTTTATTAGAGGTCTTTAATAGAATCTGTTCAGAGAAGTTTTATTTTTTCAAAATTTTCTACGAAAATTTCAAGGATATTCCTGAAATGAGACAGCGTTGAAAAGAAGCAGTAATTAGCTTACAAATGAGGTGCCTTTCACCCCCTGATTCCATTTGAGACTTTAAGGGTGGATGTCACCGCCGCGTGGGGTTTCAACTTAGGGGTTGAAAAATATTCGCAGATCAATTTCCAGTCGAACGCAAATTTCACGTGTTAGCCATTTTTTTGCTTTTAAAACGAGAAATGCCTTTAAATTGCCTTGTTCCGTTTTGGGTGGGACGCGTCATTGTCAAATTTTTTGACATAAATGTCAATAAATGTGGTACCGTTGAAAAGAGAATTTAAAGAGCTTTTATTTGAGGGGTCAGTCGACCGACTTTCCCTATTTAATTTTTAGGGGTTGAACGCGCCCCCGCTAAGGAATGACAGGTAGGTCATTAAAGATGAATTTGAAAGTTGTCCCCTTTCATGCAAAAATCGAGGTGTCCGAGTGTTTTTCATTTAAATAATTCTAAATATGCAAAAACTCCTCTGTTTCGTTTTAGCTAGGACACCCTGTATATTCGAATATTTTCAATAAAATTACATTTTCCTACAGCCGTGCGGAAATAGTTATTTGTGTAACCACAACCAAACTAACCAGTTTGGAAAAGCACAATATTTTTTCTAATTTTGTATATTATGATCTGATCCACTCAAATTCGAGTCAAATACATAAAAAATGTCCCTTCTATAATTATTTCTATCAAGTAAATTCAGAGATATTTCCTATTCCATTGCTATGGAAGGTTTATTGTCAAGTTTGGCGACTTAAACCGGTCATTGCTTTCGGTGATCATCGACTACCTACTCTGTTTGTAGATTCTGGATGATTTGCTAAGGGGGGTGGAAGTCTAATACAGCCGCTAAGGGCTTGTGGAGAATTCCATAACTATAATAAACAGAAAATTGTCACCAACATCCTTGGAGAGACTTGCTGTTACATTTGCTACAGAGAAAACTATGTTGTCAATATCATCAATAATTGTTCAAATTGTGTTAAGTATTAATATTTATAACTAATTAGTTTTTTTTTGCACACATTGTCATATTATGTAACAAAATAATTTGAATAAAATTAAATCTTCATAATATGTACGTACAAAGAATATAATAACAACAAAGTACTTCAAGTAGTTCAGCTCAGCCCCAAAAAAAAAGTATCCCAGATTTTGTTCCTGTATTTTATGCAACTAATGGTGAAATTTACTTTTCATCACCAGTTGCGAAAAGTTTTACTTTTCGTAACTGGTGATAAAAAGTAAGGCATTTGATAACGTCAACGAGTTTTGAAAAGTGTCACTTTAAATGTCAAAATTAGAAAAAATCATTTTTCCGCACTGATATGCGTGCGGAAAATGAGTTTTCCCGCACGGTACGGCAAATTTTTTACCGCACGCATATCAGTGCGGAAAAAGTTTTTCCGCACGGCTGTCAAAAAAAAAAAAAAGATAAATTCTACATTTTAACGCCTGTAGGAAAAATATTGTACCTAACACTTGCGGAAAATATTTTTCTGCAATTGTTAGGTAAACAGCTATTTTGAACCTCGGTCATTTGACAGCAGTAGAAAGGTACCGATTTTAATCCATCCTATGTCATGATGCCTTTAACAGCAGTGCGGTAATGTAACATTACCGGACTACTCTAACGAAATGTGCCATTTTCTGGAGCGAACTTGATGACGCAATATCAAGCATTATGAAATAGAACCAGGTATAGAATTTTTAATACCTATTTAGAAGTACCAGTCGTTCTCGTGACTAAGCGTATGTCGCTTATTGAACACACAAATAAAATTAGGTTAGGAATTTCCTATTTGTACATGAAATTGACGCATTAGCAATCGACGTTCGTTGTTGTAGTTAATTTTTTGTTTCATCTGATTCATGATTGATAAATAAGGATGGGGTTATTCTGGGTAAAAAAATACCATACCTACATTAGATTATACTAGTTTTTGTTAATATCCGTTTGTTAGAAAAAAAATAGGTTCTAGGTCTACCTGATGTTCTTTTGAACAAATTTGCAAGAATCGCAAAATAAGAAAATATGTATAAAGAAAAATAAATATAGTGAAGGGACCTAAATGTGTTTTTCTATCTTCCGAAAGGAACATTTAATCAAAAAGGTTTTCTGCGAAAACGTATTTCTATTTTTGCCAAATTGCTTACATGAGTGTCTACTTGCGAAATTGCAACAAGAAATAACAGTTTCAATCTGGTCTATGCTATTTAAAGCAATTCAATCCAGGTCACTGATACTTTCGAAATAATTTGATTTTTTGATGATAAACCCTTTTTCTTTCAAACCAACTATGTATACCTATCCTATATTGAAGGCGTGTACTGTGACATTTTTTAATTTCATATAATAGGGAACTTTGATCAAATAACAATTATTAGATTTAGGCCCGGTATATTCAATTTTAGATAAACTTGCTGGTAACTATCTGCCAGATAAATTTACCGTTCTATAATTCCATTGGTCGGCGGATAACTGGCCAACCAATCGGATTACAGATTACAGTTTATCAGAACATGGATAAAATCGCCCACAATCAAACAAAGGAAAGGTACAGATGTGAATAAGGACGTTTTCGCCAAACTTTTCGATTCCATCCAAAAATACAATCTTTATGAATTTTTAAAAATGATGTTGCCGTCTCACTCATATTGGCGTATGCCGATACTACGGAATGACGTCACATAGTATAAGTCTTTTTACTCCTGTAAAACCTTACTCCTGAGAAATCAATTTAAAAACTAAAAAAAAAAAAAAATGATCAAGTTCCCTATTCGACCCAAAATAAAATAGCAATCCAGGGCTCACGACACTGTGTGTATAGGTAATTTGTGTAATTTCTGTTTTATTTAAATGGATATTGTTGTCAATAATTGTATTGCATTTTATATTAGTTTTCCATAATTATAACATGAAATCATAAATTTTAGCTTTAATGTTTGATTGGTGCACATTTTATTAACACCTGAACGCCTGGGTAGATACCTTATTACTGTTTCGTTTATCATTGTTTGCATTATTTTGTTTGTAATAATGAAATCCACTTTTCTCAAATTATTGATATCGATTCAAAATATAATATGCGAACCTCAATACCAACTCGATTCCAATGTATCCTTGCAAAATAATCCCGACATTCTCTACCTGGACTACTAAATGCGATATCCACGTCGTTTTAAATTTAATAAAGTATTTGAAAAATCCCCAATGTCCAAAACACTCCACAACGAATCGGACGTGCAAACTATTACCCTTACGTTTTTCCCTCCATTCGGCCCTCAGGGATTTTCGGAAAAACATTCGGGAAAACGAAATAAATGAAATACTATTGGTATCTATTGGGCGCGGGGTAAAATCCTTTTAACAGGCATCGATTTTGACTTTGGAAGAAAGCACATGCGTTCCATTGAAGCATTTCTCACTTAACAACGGAAAAACAATTTCATATTAAACCTAATTATTATTTTATTGGTAAAATTTTCATTATCATTTTCATTATCATTTTCAAATAGCAAGTAAATCTCCGTGTTCTGGTTCGACAAGGACTGGTCGACTGGACTTAAGTTATGTGATCAACGAACCAAATTACATGTTTTCATTATTTATTCATAATTAGAAGATGCTGCCTTTAACTACACGTGAAGTTTTGATAATCACTATTAAATGTTACGAGAGACGGAGCTTTTAACCCGGGAAACCATTGAGGTAAAACGTTTTCGCAAAGTACACTATGTAGACTTCAGGGTCTAGAAGTCTCCGTCTTATGACCAGGTAGAGATTTGAGGATTTTTTATTTTTCTATCATTTTTTTTCTGTATTAATTAAAAAAAATAGCTCTACCATAAAAAATGTCCGGAACTTTTTGTCTTAACACCATTTTTCTTTTTTGATCCGCTAGCACTTTATTGCCTTGTTTTTTGCAACGCACTATACGCCACACAGTGTGAAATTTTCGGGATCTAGCTGGAAAAAAAATATTTTTTCTACGATTGACAAGAAATGTCAGCATTTTTGACCGATTGACAGGTCGCAAAACTCAATATTCTGGTATTTCAATTATGTTTCAATAGTTGCTTAGGAATCAATGAATAACAATACGGGAAACACTTTTCCGGCCTAGGCCGGGAAAGTGATTCTCGTACTGCTGAATAATTGGAACCAAAAGACAAACATTTAACAGGTATTTAACCGATCGCAGAAAAAATAGTATGTGTATTTCGGTGGAAAAGCACATTCTCGGCCGACGGTGTAAGTTGACGGACGAGGCGTAGCCGAGCCGGCAAACACCGAAGTCACTTTTCCACCTAAATACAGAATATACTATTAGCGGCTTTTTTAATGGAATATGAGTTTTTTTTTGTCCGTATATAAGAGATTTTGATAAAACAAAATTGGGCGTGCACCAAAATAAATTTTGGGCATATACAGGGTGCTTCATATTGTTCCATACATATGACAAACTTTTTTACACTTAGTGTCTCAGAAATTGTATTCGCAATAAATATTGTTGCCTAATAACGAATAGTCCTAGTATAGAGGTTTTGATCCTTTGGTTTTCTCAGAAATTTATTATTTAATTTTTCTACTTTTCTGTGACCTTACAAATGTTGGACAGTCTGTTTATTCGACCCAGTATTTAGTAACTGCAATAGTATTGTTAGGTACTATTGTTAGTATAAAGGACAATATTTTCTTAAAAATAAATATTTGTAAAATACGTTTACAGTTTTTTATGGGCACATATACCTGATCTTTTTTTCTAATAGATAAAAACTCGATAATCAGCTCATATACAGGGTGTGGTGTTTCAGAAATGATGTTACGAACCAAACCTCCAGGGCGGATATAACTCATCAAAATAGAAAAAAAGTTCCTATGAATATGGGTCCAGAAATGTTTCGTTTCCGAAGTATTGGAGCAAAAAATTGTAAAATTAAATGTTTTTTTTTTTGTATTATATTTCTCAATTTTTAAGATAAATAGCTGAAGTTTCGTACAGAGCGCATCACTTTTGTTCTTTTTCAAAAATGACCACAATCATTACAATAAATCAAAGGCTTGTTTTTTTTTGGTTAGTTTGGGTTAATTTAAACGAAACGTTTCCGAACCCATATTCATAGGTTTTTTTTTTCTTATTTCATTTTCTTATTATTCTTCAAGTTTGAAACACGATTTCTGAAACCACCTGTATAGCCTGATAATTATTAAGACGTGCAGCCATCTAAAAAAATATGTATACAGGGTGTACATTTTAAAATTTACCACCCCCCTTCCCATTTAAGATTTTCTAGGTGGTAGCTCTGGGGGCTGGTGGGGGTTGGAAGAGGGAAGGAGAATTTTGCATTAAAAAAATAACTCTTCCCCCTTCAAATTATAGTTGACATGTTTCAGGGATTTAGTCGAAAATTTTTCAACTCCGAGATAATAGGAGTAGTAAGTTTTGAAATGAACACCCTGTATACCAGGTGTCCCACTAAGGTCGGCCAGGTACGATATTATGGAAACCATAGACCTTACGGCTTCGGGATTTTTTTTTTCTTCACTTAATCGGCAAAGAGAAATTGATGGAAATTATTTCAAAGTTTCTAGGATGACCGCTAGGGGGCGCAATTACGATGATGCCCCCCCCTGGCTTTTAATATAAATACTTAAAAATAAAAGAGAAAAAAAAATAATAATAATTAGGTAAAGCTACACCTCTTGACGTATTATCGAAAACCAAAGAATTTTATCCATCCATTTTTCTGGCTTTATCTCTGGCCATGAGCATTCCGCCTACGAACTGCACAGCTGAACGATCATTCAGCACCTTATGAAGATTAAAGACCTGGTTAAAATCGACCATGTCAAATGAAAAACTGGATGGCTTGGCTATGATGTCAATTCATCGATCATTAATGAATGAATTGGTTAATAAAGATTTTTATGAAGAAGTTATTAATAGGTTTGGGAGAGACTCAGTGGCGGCTCTTATATTAGAAATGTGTGCAATTCCAATTTCAGCTTTATCGGATGATGATCGACCACAGAATGGCTCTGCAATTAAACTTTAAACATTTTTTTGTCACGCATCACACCACAAACTAAAATAATTTTTTTTAAAACAAACCTAATCTGCGATGCGCGCAAAAATGTGAAGAAAATTTGCACTTCGCCTGCAACCTGCTGGAGCTTATGGGACGGAATTGGAATCCACGCGTAGATAGGCACCACATATGCGACGTCGTCTAAGCCGATCGGGTTGCATTCGAGCTGCAATCCGGCACGGCAGCGAGTCAGTTATTGCCATTTTAATAAATTAACTGCGGGAAAGTTCCTCGCGTATTATGTGGGTACCAAATTAAATTAGGTACTAAAATATTAGTTCTTTTTTGTTTTATTGTTTTCAACTTTTGTTTTGGGGGTTGCGCAAACCTGCAAACCTTAGGAAGAGCCGCCACTGGAGAGACTCAAGAAGAATGCAATTTGCATTTACCTAGTCGGAAAAATAATATTATGTCATTTGGATTTTTCATGAAAATTAGAAAAAACTGGATCTTGAATAAACAGCGCCCTCTAGAAGACGCAGTGGGAACTATCGACCTCGAACGAAGTGGTCAACGGCGCCCGCAGAATTTGTCACAGGGGGGGGCAAATAAACTGCTCTTGGGGGAATCGTGGAAAACGCACCGCAGGCGAAAATTTTTTTTTGGGCCACACCCAAATTTTGCTATTTGTAACTAATATAATAAACAATAAAAAATAAAACAATTTGGAAATACTTTTATTTCGGACGGGAAAAAAAGTTAATTCTCTGTATCTTTTGATAGGTGCACAAATTACTTTTCCTACGAGCGTGCGCAAAGTAGTACTTTTCCGCACGCATTTCCGGGCTCAAAGTTACACTTTTCCGCACTCAGTGCGGATACAGGCCTTATCCGCACTGAGTGCCGAAAAGTAATTATAATTGTCAAGCAACAATAAGTGCACCTGTCGACTTTGACACATGATGACAAATTTTTCCTCTGTTTCTATATCAGCCAACATCTATACAAACACCAAATATAAATTAACTTTGACACATTGTCAGATTTGTTCTCTATTTATATGCAAAAATCTACAAACTTTCTCATCAAATTTAAACGCTTTAAGATGAACAGCTCTGACGAGGATTTTCTGTTATTTTTTTTTGTCATGTAATTTTTTGAGGAACCTATATGCTTTCCTTTCAAGTTAATTAAAAATAATTAAACAAATTATCGTTTTTTTTTTTTAATTTTTGTTATTACCTACCTGAAATGAAGCTCGTAGGAAAAATTTTGTTCCTAACACGTGCGCAAAGTGTCTTTTCCGCACGCAAACACGTATCCGAACTCCGCTTCGCGTCGTTCGTATAACTGTGTTTGCGTGCGGAAAAGTAACACTTTGCGCACTTGTTAGGAAAATAACTATTTCTTTGTGGGAAAAAAATTTAAAAAAATTCTAATCAAAACTAAAACAACACAACGTAAATGGAATATTCGAAATTAAAAATAGTTATTTATGATATAAGTGCTAAAAGTGACTTTTTTTTTTCTGAAAAGGGAAGTTTGGAACACGACGCCGAAGGCGGAGTGTTCCATTTCTTTGAACAAAATAAAATTACTTTTAGCACGAATATCATACACTATTTTTTCTACAAACGCACTAAAAGTGATTACTTTTAGCACCAGTGTCATAAAATGGCATTTTAGACACTGACATCATTCGTTAAAAATGACACTTTAAGTGACGTTTGTAGAAAAAATACATTTTTGTATTGCTGTGCTTAAAGAGCAGAAAAATATCTACATTTTGGCGCAAACCGCAATTCAATATCTGCATTCGTTTTCAAGTTACGTAAGGTCTATGGTCTCCATAATATCGTACCTGGCCGACCTTAGTGGGACACCCTGTATAGATAGAACGCACCTAACCGCGGCTATTTTTTTTTCAAAACATGTTCAAATAAGTGAGCTTCTAAAAAAATATAGAATTTTTGTGGTATTATGTAGTATGTATTATTTATCAAAAATATTTTTAAAGTTACCAAATTTCAATTTTTAATAAGTAACTGCATGTATGTACAGGGTATTTGATTATATTTGGACCCATACCTACAGCCTTTACTATTTAAGATAGAAAAATTTAAATACAAAACTTGACAGTTTTTTTCTATATTTTGTTTTAACGGTATCAGAAAAAACAAAATCGCTTCGGAAAATAGAGAAACGTAGACAACTTTAACTTTTTTTAATGGAACACCCTGTATATTTTGCGAGCAAATGAAAGACCTTTTCTTCCTGCTGATCCGGAACGTTTTAAGCTGCTTATTTTAGCCCCTAATTGGACGCTCTAACGGTTCCAGCGTTTAATTGCTTGTATTGGTTTGTGTTAAATGTAGTAGGTACTATTTTATTAGCATATGTTGTAAAATGTTAAAGTTAGTGTTAGACACGCCACTGTACTTTTATCTAGATATCGCTCGATTGAATAGCTGAAACTATTTTTCCGTAGCTATTTTTATTTAATTTTTTTTTTCCAAAATCTATGATTTCCTAACAGGATTGGATCCACAGTTCGCATAAGCACAAAATTTCAGTTTATCAATTTAAGTTTGGTAAGCTGAATTTGACGAAAACCATAGGATTTACTCCAAAATAGGTTTCCACTGATGTGAAGTTATCAGACAAAAACAATTTTCTGAAAACAGCCGAAGGTTCAGTGGCGTCGGATTTTTTTCAAATATATTTACCATTGTTTTTTGTAACATCGACTTATTAGGTGCTCCCTAAGGATATCGCATGAACATTTTCTATTTTTACTTATTATTAGTAGGTATCTTCGATCTTTGAAATTTTTAAGGGTGCAACTCGAGGTGCAACTGTTTCTTAGCATTTCTCAAAAACACCCGTACTGACAGGTTCAAATAATTACCAGACATCATTTCAATTACATTAGATTTAGAAAAATATACCACACCCCTGCGAGCCTACGGTCTTTGAATTTTTAAGGGTGGAATCTATTTTTTCTACGAGTGTGCGCAAAGTAACTACTTTGCGCACACTTTTGTATACGCAGAGAAGCCCTTTCCCAAAAGTGTGCGCAAAGTAACTACTTTGGGCACACTATGCGGGATTTATTTTTTTCCGCACACTTTTTTTTCTGGTACCCATAATAAAATCTGGGGTCCCCTATTTGGGGGGCAAAGCCCTGCGAGAGCCCCATATTTGGGGGGCGGAGTCCCGCGGGAGCCACTTTTTTGAGGGGCACAACTTCGCGGGGGCCCCTGTTTAGGGGGCGAAGCCTTGCGAGAGCCCCATATTTGGGGGGCGGAGCCCTATATTTGGCTGTGAGGGCCCCATGATTGGGGTGCGGAGCCCCGCTGAAGCCCCTTTTTGGGGGGGCACAGCCCTGCGGGCTCCCTTTTCTAGGGGGCAAAGCCCCGCGGAGAGAGGCCGATTTTTTTTTTGCCGATTTAGATATACCTTGTAATATTATATGTACTTGTATATATTTGAAGATTAAAGTTTAATATCAATTGCTATAATTATATGTCCCTCAAGTCTCTTGACAATACTAGTAATTATCTATAAGGTAGAACAAGGTAGAACAGGTTAATGATGATAGAACAGATACAAATAATAATAATAAATAACTTATTATAACACGTTTTCCTTTTTTTTTAAAACATCCCAGTCAAAATAATTTAAATCATTACAATGATCAACAAAGGATATAGAAGTTTCTCTTATGAACCTTCTATTTCTCCTATACAATTTTCCTCTCATGTCTTTAACTAAATATGACCTTTCTGAAAGTTTTTCCATTATAAATCCTTTTTCCCATTTTTCGTTTAACTGAAATAAAACTTTATCATTTTCATTTAATTCTGGTAAGTCTTTAGCGTTACGATTATAATAATATCTTTGAACCTGTTGATTCCTATCAAGTTTGGAAATTACAATATTGGAATCAATAACTTCATTTTTAAGAATATCTGTACAAACAGGAATTTTCTCTTTCAAAACTCTGTTTAACAAAAGTTGAGCTCGTGAATATCCAATGCTAGGAATAGGAGTATTTCGATAACTTAATAAATATTTATATAATTCCAAGTCATTAGTCATTTTCATTAGCATTGATTTGGCGATATCAACGCCTTTTTCAGCAAATCCATTTGATTGATGATGATGTGGACTTGAAAAAGATAAAGAAAAATTCCAATCAGTTGCAAAACTTTTGAAAATTTGACTGTTGTAAGGAACATTGTCAGAATAAAAGGTATCTGGTGCACCAAATCTAGAAAAAATAACCTCGAGTTTTTTAATAATCATTTCTGCCGATTTATTCGGAATATAATCTATTTCAATCCATTTAGAATACGCATCATACGTTACCAGATAATTTTTATTTTTAAACTGGAAAATATCACTGGATAAATTTTGCCAAGGTCTTTCAGGTAATGGATGATTTATTAATGTTTCCTTTTGATTATTAGGCCTAGTTAGCTGACAAATCTCACATTTCTGAATGTATGTTGCAATATCATTGCCCATACCAGGCCAATGCAAAGCTTGCCTAGCTCTTAATCTGCATTTTTCAATGCCCATATGCCCTTCATGTATTAATCTCAACATATCTTCTCTTAAAGAAAAAGGGACAATTAATTTATTATTAAAAAACAATAAATCATCTATAACTAAAATTTCATCTTTTATTTTAAAGTAATGTTTAAAAGATGAATCAAGTTTTTTGTATTCTGGCCATTTTTCATTCGTAAATTTTAAAATATTTGATAAAATTCGATCTGATTTTGTTGCATTTTGGAAAATAATTCTTTTTTCAGGTGAAATTGGGAAGTTTTTAGAAATTAAATGAACTACGAACTCCATTTCAGGGTCATCTTCAACATTAACTTTAATAAATGATCTAGACAAAACATCTGCCACAAACATGTATTTGCCTGGAAGATACACAACTTCTAAATTATATTTCAATAATTTCAACAACATGCGTTGCAGTCTAGCTGACACTGTATTTAAATCTTTATTGAATATTGAAATGAGAGGTTTATGATCAGTATGAACTTTAATTTTTTTACCGTAAATAAACATATGAAATTTTTCGCAAGCAAATGTTATAGCTAGAAGCTCTTTTTCAATTTGAGCATACCGTTTTTCCGAAATAGATAAGCTCCTGGAAGCATATCCAACAGGTCTATCTTCCTGGAGTAAACAACAGCCCAAACCTTCACTTGAAGCATCAGTTTGTAAAATAACATTTTTTTTAATATCATAAATTTTCAGAAGTGGAGGCTTGGTCAAAATATTTTTGATAAGATTCAACTCGTTATCATGAACTGATGTCCAAACAAAACGGATATTATTTTTAGTTAATTCTCTCATTTTTGCTGTTAAATTTGATAAATTAGGAATAAATTTAGAAAAGAACTTTAACAAACCTAATATTTTCAACAAATCACTTTTATTTTCGGGTGGTTTTATAGCTAACACAGCATCAATGTTAGTTTTGTCCGGTTTAATACCAAACTCAGAAATAATTTGACCTAAAAATTTCACCTCCTTCAATTTGTATTGAAATTTTTTAGGATTAAATTTCACATTATTTATTATAGCACGTTCAAAAACTTTTTTTAAAGCGGCGTCATGCTCACTTTCAGTCTCACCCACAATTATAATATCGTCAAAATAATCATATACACCTGGAATATCACCAAATATATCCATTACTTTCTTTTGAAAAATTTCCGGTGCTGAAGAAATCCCAAAAGGTAATCTATTAAATTTATACCTGCCAAAGGGCGTGATAAAAGTATATAAATTAGAACTTTCTTCATCAAGTTGAATTTGCCAGAAACCCTCTATCATATCAAGAACCGAGAAATATTTTTTTCCTGTTAATTTATGAATAATGTCATCATTCGTTGGAATTATAAAATGCTCCCTTTTAATATACTTATTTAAATGTTTTGGATCTAAACCTAAACGTAAATCACCATTAGGTTTTTCAATGATCACTAAATTATTGACCCAATCTGTAGGATACTCAACTTTAGAAATAACTTTTCTATTTTTTAAATCATCTAAAGTTTGTTTCAGTTTATCATTTAGAGAGAAAGGAATTTTTCTTCTTCCATTTATAACTGGAATAGCATCATTCGACAATTTTATTTTGCTATTAGTTGAAATGCAACCTAAACCTTCAAAAATGTCATGGTATAAATTAACTATTTTATTTTTGTCATTTGGCAAATCTACATTCAAACAATAAACTCTTCTGATCATTTTCAACTTTAAACAATCAGATAAACCTAATAGAGGCTGAGAATCACAAGTAACAACAAAAAATATTATATTTTCAACAATATCTTTATACTGGCATGTTAAATTTACTTCACCAACAGGATTCATTTTGAAGTTACCAAATGTTAATAAAGATGTTTTAGTAGGTTTAAGAGAAATGCCCGTATCAAGTTTGTTGAAAATGGTCAGAGGCAAAATACTTATATCAGCTCCTGAATCCAGTTTAAATGTTATTGTATGTCCATTAATGTTCAAATCCTCATACCATGTACATACATTTGAATTTGGTTTTTTTGTCTCATGAATAAATAACTGCTCCTCTTCTAAATCTTCTGGTGCATTTTCCTGGGAACCATCAATTGCAAAAACTCTTCTTTTTTCAGTGAAATCTCTTTTTTTATTTTCTAAATTGTCTTGGCGGTTGTATTTTGTTTCTTTAGAAAAACAAACTGAAGCAAAATGATTTTTCTGACCACAGTTAGAGCATGTTTGGCCAAAAGCAGGACATTTTCCATATAAGTGGGACAATGAACATTTTCTACATTTCTTTTCTGTATAATTCGGTGAATAATTTGGACAGCTGCCATATTTATGAAAAGTTTTACATCTGTAGCAGATTCTTTTTGAGGATTGTTTAACTTCATAAACCTTAGAATTTGCGGGCTCATTAAGAAGTTCCATGTGTTGTTTGGAAACCTCAATGGATTCGCAAAAGTCTTTAATTTTTTGCAACGAAATGTCATCATCACGGAGTAATTTTGCTTGCGCTTGCTTATCAGCCATTCCAAGTAAAAGTCTGTCTCTTATCATTCTTTTTTCATATGAATTTTCACAACTATTACATTTAAAGTTACAATTTTTAGCCTGCTCTTTTAGTTCCAAAATAAATTTATTAATATCCTGCCCTTCTTTTTGAATTAAATTCGAAAATTTAAATGTTTCGATAGCATTGTGACATTTCTTGTCAAAGTAGTTTTTGAAAGATAATTTAATATTTTCGAGTGTAGCTTTATTAATTTCTTCGAAGGAATTATAAATTTGCCTACCTTCATCTCCCAAAATGTATAGAAATAGGGATATTTTAATTTTTTCATCTTTTTCTTTAATTTTTCCTGTCGCTGTCATATAGAGATCAAAATTTTCAATAAACTTCTTCCAATTGTTTTTCATATCTCCTTCCATAACTAATGACTCTGGTGCCTTAAGATCCATTTTTAAGGTCCTGACACCTGACACCATGTAATATTATATGTACTTGTATATATTTGAAGATTAAAGTTTAATATCAATTGCTATAATTATATGTCCCTGACAAGTCTCTTGACAATACTAGTAATTATCTATAAGGTAGAACAAGGTAGAACAGGTTAATGATGATAGAACAGATACAAATAATAATAATAAATAACTTATTATAACATAGTTAGTTACAACAAATTGTTTTTGATGCCTATAGAAATTAAAAATTTAGAAAGGAAGTAGGTATAGTTATTTCACTCGTAGAAAAAATATTGTTCCTAACACGTACGCAAAGTAGTTTTCCCGCACTTGAAGCTTATCCGAACTCCGCTTCGCGTCGTTCGTCTAACTGCTTTCGCGTGCGGGAAAACATAACTTTGCGCACTGATTAGGAAAACTACTATTTTAGCAGGGCTTTAAATGCTCTCTTATACACGCATATCATAAGCTATTTTTTATTACGAATGCATCATATTCTCAAAAATGTTTTAAAAGTGTTCATTCATTTTGATAAATAGTAATTTAAACGGCAGGTAAATATCTAGGTAATAAAGGTAGATCGAACGTTTCTATAGCAAACCTTTGAAAAGGTAGACGCATCATAAACATCATTTTATGCACGCTGCAGCGTGCGATAATCGTTGATTATGATGCATGCGTAATAAAAAATGATGTTTATGATGAGCCTACCTTTTCAAAGGTTTGCTATAGAAACGTTTGATCTACCTTTATTACCTAGATATTTATCTGCCGTTTAAATTACTATTTATCAAAATGAATAATAGTATATTATGATATAAGAGGGCATTTAAAGCACGCGCGACATATTTTAAAACACGACGCGCAGCGGAGTGTTTTGTAAGTCGCAAGGGCTTTAAATGCCCTCTTATACACGCATATCATACGCTATTTTTTATTACGAATGCATCATAATCTCATAAATATTTTAAAAGTGTTCATTCATTTTGAGAAGTAGTAATAAATGGCAGGTATGCAGGTAAATATCTAGGTAATGAAGGTAGATCGAACGTTTCTATAGCAAACCTTTGAGAAGGTAGACGCATCATAAACATCATTTTATGCACGCTGCAGCGTGCGATAATCGTTGATTATGATGCATGCGTAATAAAAACACATTTAAAACATTTTTGAGATTATGATACATTCCATTTTCCATTTTCAGCCGTTTTCTATCTTTAGGATATAGGCCTTTCAAATTTGACCATTGTCTTCGGTTTTGCGCAACTCGGTACCAATTTAAGCCTGCAACATTTTTTATCTCGTCGTACCATCTTTGTTGGGGTCTTCCAACACTTCTCCTCTCTTCCCAAGGTCTCCATCTAGTGATATACCCGCTCCAGTTTTCTCTATGTCTGGCCACGTGTCCTGCCCATTGCCATTTTAGGAAACCAGTTCTTTTATTATGTCGGAGACTTTGGTTCTTTCCCTTATCCATGTATTTGTTTTGTGGTCTCTTAGGGAAATTCCTAAAATTCGTCTTTCAATGGCTCTCTGATGTACTTCCAATTTGTGTTTAATTTTTCTGGTTATCACCCAGGTCTCGCAACTATACGGGACAACAGGCAGTATACATTCGTTATAGACTTTTGATTTCAAAGTCATTGGAATATTCATGCTGAAGATGTACTTTAATTTGCCGTAACATGACATTTTTGCGGTTTGGTCAATTAAATTTTGAAAATTTGTTGTGATCACCCTGTACCGTAATGGAACAAAAATTAGTACATTTGGGCTTTAGATCATTCTAAACAAGAATTTGCTATCAGATTTCTTCAAAAAAAAATCCCTAATAGTACATCGACGCCTCCAAAAGAAAACATTGTAAGTGACAAATTAACGATTTTCGTTTTTTCGCATTTTTTTAACCTACTGCTGCTACTCTTCCTAAAAATAAATGCCAAATCATCAATTTTTTGCGGGAAAACCCAGCTTTTATTATTTTTTTTACTTGTAACTAACAATTTAAAAAAAAAATCCGGGTAAGAAAGCAGTAAGGGTGCATACAATTTCATTTATAATGCCCCTTTGGATTGTAAAGTGCTTTACAATTCTAAAAATTCTCATTCTTGGTGCCAAAAAATGGCGACAGCCATTACAATCATTTTGCACGGATATTTTAATGGATGGTAAAATTGTAAAGTACTTTACAATTGTTTTGCACGGAGAATAAAATCTTAACATGTAGATACAATGTTTTTTCTTGGAAACTATGCAAACCGCGTGTCATTTACAATGCATTTTCTAACCTAGAAAGATGTTCGCGATAATGATTCTGACTAATATAACACATTTTTATGTTCATGTTTTACTACATAATTTAGAATAGGTTTTCTGTTTTTTGAATAAAGCTTCATTTTTTTTTGATTATTTTTCTTTTTTCTCTAAGAAATTATACATTGTAAAGTCTCTTACAATGTTTTGGTTTGGAAATGTCTTAAGGTTTCAAAATTGTAAAAAGCATTACAATTCACGTTCTTAAAAAAAATTCCGGACAAAAACAATGTAAGAGCCAATACAATTTTTTTTCTGCTGAAATTGTGTTTTAGCGTAATTGTAAGTCACACAAAAAAGCCTCAAACTAAGGTTAATAAACAAATCGCCCCCACAAACTATTTTGTGACCTTCCGAAAAAAGTAATCAAAAAGTCGCAGAAAAGTTTTAGTCATTTCTAAAAGACTAGGAGCGATTTAAAAGTCGTCAAATTTCAAATCGCTCTCCTGTAAAATTTGAAATTGTCACTTACAATGTTTTCTTTTGGAGGCGTCGACATATTGACATTTGAGTCTATCAATGTGGGATACCCTGTACACCAGTACAGCCGCAGAACTAAAATTATGAGCCTAATAAGTGCTAAATTCGAGAAGGTATAAGACAAAAAAATAAATAAATTGAATCGGTTGAAAAATAAAATTTTTACAAGGGTGTCCTTAAGCGGGACACACTGTATATGTATTATAAGTTGATCTAAACTAAAGTGTCAACTCAACACCTCCTTTTGTGTCGTTGTAATCAAGAATAATTTGTTTTTCTGCTTTACTACAACCGGGGTACATAATATACCCTTCGTCAATTATTGTAAATTAAAATTAAATAAACTAAGCACCATCACCTACAACTTGCATACACGTGTATAGGTACTGCAGTAATAAACAGCTATTATAGTGGCGTTTCGCTAACCTGTCAATTCTACAATATATGCCAAAAATTGGAAGTGTGGGTCCAAAATCTACCCGGGTTTTAGATGGAAGGGTTGAACATTCAAAAAATACAATTTATTTTCTCAAGTCCATGTGGTAGACTAACATGAGTTTTTTGAAAGTTATTATTTTTCTTTGAGCTTTATAGGTTTTTATAAATCTTTTGCCGTAAATTAAATATTGTACGACACACGTGGGATAGGATTTCCACTTAGACCGCTTGTGTGACAAAAAAGCATTACTCGTATTTTAACAGTGTTCAGTGTTCATATCTCAATGGTAGCGTAAATATCTATTTTGTATTGTTATGTATTATTATTGGTTTATTTAAAAAAAAAAAAACATCTTATGCTCCTAGAGAAAAAAGTTAAAGATAGATTGTGGGAAAATAATGATACAAACAATTGTCGCTTACCTTTTTGGACTTGTCGATCCAGACGTCTTCATTATCAGGCCCTTTGTACATCAATCCAAACCACCAAGTTTCCTGTATTCCCAGAGACTTGCACATAGTCTGAAAAACTTCTCTTGTGGAAGTTTTGGGAACGGCTTGCAATTCCGACTCATGGTGTGGTGTCCTTACTACAATTTTCATCGCTTAATCTGGAAAAAACACGTACACTGAGTATAACGAAGGAAATTTGAACTTTGTAACTATTTTTCTCATTTGTGAAAATATAATCTCTTATCTGCCGGCACATTAACAATTCCTTCATTTCGATAACATCTTTTATTTTTTGAGATTTTTAAGGCCTCTTTTTTGTATTTAAAACAGAATTTAGTGTTTATCAAATTCAACAAAGAAAATCGACATAAAAGAAAATACTACTGTGAAATACAAGAGGAAACATTTATTTGTCGAAAAGCAGGTCTAATTAAAATTTCAAGCATCAGTGATTTTAGCCCGACTCAGTGGTGCCGAAATGTTGGTTTGGAAGTATCTTATTAATTTCAATTAGAATGATGTATGTAAAATATTTCACTCTAGTGCATAGTAATTTTTATTTATCGGGTTTTTTTCCAGATACAATCGAAACCTAATAATGTTTAATTAGATAAAGTGTAGGTACCTATGTGTAATACATAATTGTCTTATTCAGATAAAAATAATCTTTATAAGTTCGTTGTGTACACATAACGTGGAAGAATCATTCGAAATAGATTAAAAATTATTAAAATTGTATAGTACCTACCCAAAAAGGTCAGATTAGGTACGACACTGCTAAGCAATTTTCTAGGAAAGGGAAACGAGTTCAAGCAAACAGCCTTCATAAAAAATATTTGCATCAAAGTTTAAATATATGAAAAACTTAAAGAATGAAGATATTTGAGCTCATAATACTCAACTGGAAATGATTATGTCTTTAAGTTCAGGGTCCTGCAGTAGTGCATACATGAAGGCATCACATACAGGGTGGCTCAAATTAAAATGTAATATTTGAAACAACAGACCGTTTTTTTGCATCCCCTTTCAGATGCAATTCTGAATTCTGGATATTCGACCGACGCTTGACCTCGCATATCCATAAAAATTGAGATAGGAACATGCAACTTAACTTTCAAGATGCAGGATCCAAAGTTTTGCTTTTATTTTGGATTTTTGTCAATTATTCCGCAATTAAACAACACAGCGATCCGAAAGTACGTATCGGGAGGTTTGTTAAAAAGAAAAATACATTCACGGTTTTGATATCACTAGTATTGGCGCCACCTACGCACATCGAATTTTTTTGAATTATCAAAACCTTTTTCAGTTTGGTGTATCGTGTGAATATTAAAAAAGTCCGTTGCATTGGAAATTTCAATGAAGGTTATCTCGAAAACGGTTACCTCTAGGGACTTCTAATTAGTGCATCTTTTTTACGGAAAAAAGGTTGAAGAATGCACCAAACTGGAAAAAAGTTTCGATAATCTGAAAAAGCTATATGTGCCGTCGGTGACATGGCGTTCCCACAACTAGCACCCTGTGTCTTGAAAGTCTGGCACTTTTGGCTGCATGTTCGTTTCTCAATTTTTTTGGAAATTCGAGGTCTGTCACCTATGAAGCGTTGTTGGTCGAATGTTCGAACACCCTGTATAAGAGTGCCAATCTTTATCATCATCATAGGCATTCTCTCGCTAACGAGTATTATAAATTTCTTGACAGAGTTCTTCGATGTCTGGATAAGCCTGTTCTGGACACACAACTTCACCCATATTGATTTTACTTTCAGTGGGCGGCACCTGGTCGTTGTTATGGACCAGCTTTTATATCAGAGGTTTTCCTTCTTTTCTACGATCCCGTTCGTCCTCCGCATTCCTTCGCCACTGTTGTTCGGAATATTGCTAGCCTCGATGGACACTTTGACGCCAGGCGATTTAGTCGTTGACAGTCACCAACATCGACTTGACTATCTTTATATCGTTTAAATAACCTGCCCTGTTGCGTTGGTCATTATCCATTTTCGGAATAAATAATTTGCTTCGAAAGACGCGAGCACGCGGACCACATGAGCAGTCCAGAGAAGCTGATGTTGAATGCTAGTGGAATTGTTTTCCCCAACGATACTGTTGAACGTTCGGCGATACTGTTTATTTATTTTGAGTATTCTTTTTGAGCAGCAATAGTTGAAGGTACTTTTTTGCGAGCTTTTATGTCGTGAATGGTGAATACCTTTTCTAAGAGACGTCCAACGCTGCGCTGGCGCACTTTCTCGGTGCTAAATTACTGCGTCAATATTTGCATTTATCGAAAGATGACTACCGAAAATTTTGAAATATTTTATATGTTCTAAACGTGTTCCATTGATAATTAGAGCTGGACCTGGTGAATTAGTATTTGGAGAGTTGTTCGTAGTTTTTAGGTCTTCTTCTTTGTGTTTGTTAGGACGGCGTTATCGATAGTATATTGACGATCACAAACAGTTGGCGTGGATACCCTAGTTTTGGCTCGACGTCTGCGAACATCTGGTTTTGTTGGACAGGGTGAAGCACGGTTCCTACAAATGTAGAGATGTAGCCTGTCGCAATGATTCCACTCGGAGTTGATGGAAGGTGGAATGATACTTAGACATTCTGTAGAGCGGCCATAAACTAGTTTTGTGGCAGTTCCGTGGAGACGGCTCTGGCGTTGTTAGAGGATGCTAAATGTTCCAATTCGGTTGACTTCGTCATCCAGTATACGTTTTCCGGCATATTGTTCTTCTTTGTACTCCAACCTTTGCTTGAAAATAGGTTTATTTTTTGTGAGCCGGTTTTGAGACGTTTTGCCAGATAATGCAGCTTTCTCTTCTGATCTCCTGAAAGCTCAGCATTTGATTTGGAATATCTCTGGATCCGGATTTCGTTATCGTTCATGGCCATGCCTGAATGTTTTACCAGGGCTGTAATCATTTATAAAAACCTGGCAACTCTGCTATGGATTGGTGGTAGAGCATTTTCGAATTTGATTGATTTCCACTTTTTATAATTCCTAATTTCATCAGTTTATTTCAAAAACTATCAGCAATTTGACCATAGATAATCAATCAGTTTGTCGTTAATTCCACGAGTACGATTTCTATAATTGACAATCCTTATTTTGTGCAGTTGTTTGACGCACCTAATGAAGGTAAATCTAATATCACGAACTACAATTATTAATAAGGAAATTGCAGTTACAAAAAATAACACGGTACGGTGGAAGAACTATATTCTATCAGGTTGTATGAAGCAAAGCAGATAGATGTTCCATGTTCGTAAGGGAAAGGAAGTTTTATGGATTTTACAATACATGTCATTAGATTGCCTTTGCGTTTCTCTCGTAGGTACACTCTGTTTCGATAAAATTGGTGACATATATAGGTTTTTTACGTTATATTTAGGATGACGTCATAGAACAAAAAGAGACAACGTTGTCAATGCCTATTTTTTTTCTTATAATTTATCAGAATGTCACGTGATAGTAGACCTATCTGTTTTACCAACCAAAGAGGTAATAATACGAAAACTTCATTAGATAAAAAAAGACACAGAACGCTCATTGCGCAAGACGAGGCAAAATGTACCAAATTTTGTTAAACTTATGTATGGCAATCCATCCTCCTTATTTGCACGGGATAAAAAGAGAAAAACCGCGTGTTTTGCAACGTATATTTATCAATGAAAATTTCAACCTTCTTTTGAGTGTCACTTGTCAAGCTGTGTCAAGTTGAATATCAACCGTACTTTTATTTTTGTCAGACCACGAGCAATGAACAAGGACAAGGAGATGTCCAGCGTGCAAAACGAAGATTTCGCACCTGTACTAGTGAGCTAATAAAAAGATTTGCCTCATGTTGCGCGCGCATAGCAGGTAAAAATAGATAGGTCTTTTCTGTCAAACGAAACGGAAAATAGGTAATTTACTTACATACCTCCCAGCAGTAAGAAGCAAAAATGGTCGCGTTCCGGCTGGAAATACGTTATTAAGTATACTACCTTTCCTGAGGCCGACTCCGACAAACCTGCTGGCATTTTCTGAGTAAGTTTACGCTACGAAGAAGTACTGAATTCTTGAAAGAACTTTTTTCTAACTGTAACGTATTTTTGGCACTTAATTAGAATTATACAAAATAGTTAATAACATCTGAAATTGCCCTACTTTAAATGCATTGAAAAGTACTTTTAGTTTTGTTAGGTTGGCAGCAGAAATTTACTGAATGTGACGTCATCCTAAATATAACGTAAAAAGCCTATACCAGTGTGGTTATTTAAGTGTGCAACATATGGGATTTTTTTTAGTAATAGCACAACCAAAATACAAACAAGGCCAAAAGTTGGTGCATGTCTGATAATCATATTAGGTGCACTTAGAATGGTTGCAAGTCAAACAGCATACAGGGTAGCTCAAACAATAAATACTATAATAAATATTTACTCAAATAAAATAAAAACTTTTGCATTTTAGGGAGAGTTTTTTTAATATGCATATTATCATTAGTAATGTTTTAACTTGTTAAAAAAAAATTGCGACATTTTAAAGTTGTGTTGAATATCATTGCAACCAACATGAACTTTGTGATTCCAGAAAAAATTAAAAATCTAAGTTAATTTTACTCGAATTTGAACAAAGTTATGTAAAATTGATTTGATTTCCATTGATTTTTGAAAGTACTAAGGGCGGAAATAGAAAATAAAAAAATATAGAAATTATTAATGTTTTTCGAAAAAAAAATTAAAAAATTTTAGGCCATGTTTTGGTATTTAGGCATAACTTTTAATTCCAAACAACTTTTCTCAATGACATTCTGCTGAATTTTCTGAAATAAGGGTACTTTACAGTAAACTTTTGATATTGTTTGAGCTACCCTGTATGCTGTTTGACTTGCAACCATTTCTAAGTGCACCTAATATGATAATCAGACGTGCACCAACTTTTGGCCTAGTTTGTATTTGGGTTGTGCTATTACTAACCCCCACATGTTACACACTTAAATAACCACACTGTATATCAACCGAATTTGGGTTTAACGTAACTTATACTTATCAAATATTAGCTACCATCATAAACGATGGGTCCAACTTTGTAAGAGCCTTTAAGAAATATGATATACAATTAGAAACAATCAAATTCAATTTCAAGAATCCAAATGGAAGATGACGTAGATCACGATACCAATTATTTATGAGCTTGGTGAAGTAACAGAAAATGAACAAAAACAACATAAGGCCAAATCATGTAAGTAAGATAAGCTACTCACTTTTAACCTGACTGCAACGACAGACATTAGGAATCCATTGATAAAAATCACGAAATCAGATATAAGCATACAAGTTAAGTGTAACTACATAACTCCGGGATAAATCATGAAGTCCAAAATCAAATCAGCGGAAAAAAAATTAAATATTAGGACAATATCTTAGCTAGCCTGGTTCAACAAGGTGGAATAGTTTCTATGACTCTTTGGCTCAAAATTTGAAACAAACATAAACGAAATATCCATTATGAAACTTAGAATATTAAACAGGATCAGTAGTGCATACCAGAGAATGAGATAGAATGTTGGGAAGAATAGCTATGCTATCCTAAAAACCTTAATTCTATCCTCCAAGAAGAAATCCAACAGACTTTCGAATACTTATGCCAACGATTAGAGTTTACATAATAGTCTAGGAGCTTGGAGCTAGCCCACCATGTCACGTGTTTATGGTTATTGATATACTTTAATTCATAATTTTTTAAAGCAAATTTGACTCGCCATTTTTGAATTACATTGCAAAAACTGAAAAAAAAGTGGTTTTTCACCATTTATTTCAAAACGAATAGATGAAGTTTCCCGTTATTCCCGACATATATTTTTTTCAAATTTTTTGAACATGTAGTTTTCTCGCTACTGCAAAAATAGTTGGAGATACGCCCGTAGCTACACTGTTTAAAAAAAAAATCCGACGGATGAACATTCAAAATTATTTACGTTGGTCCAAATTACAACCCTGTTTATGTAAAACAGAATAATACTTCGAATTTCCACAAAAAAAAAAGAAAAAACGTTCCATCACACAATTTAACCAAATGAAGATTTCTATTCTTTTTTTCACTATCAAGTTAGGGCACGCTGTCCGGGCGACAGCATTGACATCTCGCGTTGCTGTAATAAACTATAGGCCTGACTTTAAACCTTAAACATCAATTGGAGCTCAAAAAAACATCGGTCACATGATCCAGATAATGGTCGTTTGGTCGTCATATTTAAAAATGGCCGGCATGTTGCTAGATTTTTGTTTGACTTATATCTTCGTACACAGTGCTCCGATTTTTAATTTGCAAAGTTCATTTTATTCCTTTTCTAAAGGCATGAAAATCTTGTAGTTAAACATTTTTTGATAAATCCAATCGTTTATTGAGATACATAAAGTATTTCGATACATTGACTTAATTTAGACAATGGTCATTAATTGCAGTTGCAATCATACTTTGTTGATTGGGTATCTCGGAAAGAAGATTCTGTCACTACATCTATTCCCATTTATCTTGGTAGTGCAGCTGAAGATAGTCAGCCAATATATATGTTCAACTAAACTAGTCAACAATAGGTTCGTTCCAAGCATAAATTTCACCAATTTTTGAGAAGCGACAACTTTTCAATAAATTAACGGAAAAATATACCGTTTTCACCATTTTTGAAAGGGATTCCTTGTTAATCATCTGGTTAACACAAAAAAAAAATAGAACTTGAGTGTTTTTTATACATGGTGATATAGGAAGTGCGGTAAAAATTCAAAATTTTTGTTGCCACCCCATTTCTACAGTTATTTTTATTTATTTTTTCTAGGCATATCCGAATGATTATTATGTTCATTCCTGGAACAGTTTTTGGATTTTTTCTTATATCTTTTTTTGTTTATAAAAAAATGCAAATTTAGTGTTATAATGACACCCAGAGCTTCAAACCTATCGTGGACAAGTTTAAGCAGTAACTTAGGATCCGCTAGTTGAAATCCACTTGCTATGATCACAATTAAAATTTATTGACATAAAAGAGCTTTATAAAAAACACACAGGGTGTGCGAGGATACTTAAAACTTGAAATTTCTAGTTTTGCATAATTTTGCAATTTTCTACAGAAAAGAAAGTGTCAAGGCTGGAAAATAAATTTTGAGTAACTTCAAAGGCTTTATATCACTTCTGCAATGCAATTACAAAAAACAATTTCGAGGTTTTTTTTATCATCCATTTTTTCAGTAAGTTGCGTCATAATTTGTAAACCTATAAAACAATTGTTTCCTCAATCTCTTGATATATGCTGCCATCAACAGGTCGTAAAAGAATAATTATTTCTACTTGCTAACATTTTGGCGAATTTTTAGTTGTGTACAGGGTCTCCAAATCATATGCTTCTCAGATGTACCACTTACCTATTGTATGATCGGTTTTACAAAATAAACAAAACAAATACCTACCTTTATTATTTTGCGAAATTCAAATGAGACTACACATTCACTGGGTGATTGATTCGGGGACACCCTGTATACAAGTAAAAATTCGTCCAAATGGTTAGCAAGTAAAAATATTTATTCTTTTAGGGCCCGTTGATGGTAGCAAATATCAAGAAATTGAGTAAACAATTGTTTTATAGGTTTACAAATTATGACGTAACTTACTGAAAAATGGATGACAAAAAAAAACCTCGAAATTGTTTTTTGGATTTACATTGCAGAAGTGATATAAAGCCTTTAAAGTTACTCAAAATTTATTTTCCGTCCTTGACACTTTTTTTCTGTAGAAAATTGCAAAATTATGCAAAACTAGAAATTTCAAGTTTTAAGTATCTTCGCACACCCTGTATGTTTTGTATAGAGCTTTTTTACGTCAATAAGTTGTAATTGTGATCATAGCATGTAAATTTAAACTAGCGGATCCTAAGTTACTGGTCAAACTTGTTCACGATAGGTTTGAAGCTCTGGGTGTCATTATAACACTAGGTAAATTTGCATCATTTTATAAACAAAAAAAAGATATAAGAAAAAATCCAAAAACGGTTCGAGGGATGAACATAATAATCATTCGGGTATACCTAGAAAAAAAATAGATAAAAATAATTATAGAAATAGGGTGGCAACAAAAATTTTGAATTTTTACCGCTCTTCCTATATCACGCTGTATAAAAAAACACTCAAATTCTATATTTTTTTTGTGTGAACCTGATGATTAACAAGGAATCTCTCTCAAAAATGGTGAAAACGGCATATTTTTCCGTTAATTTATTAAAAAGTTGTTTGGATTAGGAAAAACATGCGGTACATTCCACTAAATTCCTTTGTTGGCAGAGTACCACTTACGGTTTCAACAGCTTTACGTGCTATTCATTCTTTAATCCGGCTGCGACGCTAAAAGCAAAGTCAATACAAAGTTATTGGCACCTTTAAAAGTATCGTGTGACGAAGACCCCTCCTTAGAATTTGGCAAGGAGCAACTGAATGAAGACATAGCGAAAAAGGAAGAAAAATTTTTGGTTCGTCCACTTGGCACAAACTTTTGTACAGTCAGCAAATAAAGTAATTTACCAAATTAAAAATTCACGGGCCTCTAAAACAGAATCTTTTGACTACGATAGTTTTTTTTTATTACAGCTGATGACCAACCATATAGAACTAATGTTAAACAAAAAATTACATAAATATTGCAACGGCCGCCAGTGTGTCAAGAATCGCATAGCAGATTCGAGATTTTACGTGATGTTCGGGAACAACGTCGATCGTGATTCTTCTGGAATTTACAGGAATAAATTACGGCTATATATAAGGACGGGTTTTAGCTTGTAAGTTTAAGTTTCAGTTCGACTGTGATACCATTTAAATAGTGATTATTTTTGTAAAGAGTTTATTGTTGAGTTAGTTATTAAAGTAATAAGTGTCAGAGTGTATTGTTACGTGGAATAAATTATTGCTGTGTTAATTGGACTTTGATTTTTGGAATAAACGAAACGAACCCAAGATTTCTGTCAGGCAATCCAAAGCCGTGATAATTGGTGTCAGAAGTGAGACATAAAGGACTGCAGAGTGAAATCCAATTGCGGAAGTGCGGGGACACTAGTGTAGTGTAAAAACTGAACACTAAGTGAACACTGGGACAGTTAGTCAGTGCAAACAGTGACAATCAAAAAAAGAGACTTAACCGATCGTGTGAATCACCCCGGAAGTGACTCTATACCCGATTTTGACTGTGATAGTGAATCTTCGAGTGAGTACTAGAAAATTCTATTCGGAAACTAAGGGAGATATCGAATTTGTGACTTCGCCGACGTATTCGGAACATCAATCGTCATTCAGAAAAAGTTTTTCGAAAAGTTTCGAGAAAATTCTAGAACATTCTATTTGGAAACCAAGGGAGGTATCGAAATTGTGACTTCACCGACGTGTTTGCGGTATCAATCGACATCTAGAAAAGAAATTTCAAGAAAATTCCAGAACATTCTATTCTAGAATAAAGCAAGTTTTTCAATTTGTGACTTCACCTGCGTGTCTGGAACTTCGAGCAAAGACCAGAAAATATATTTGAAGAAAGTTCGAGGGAAATTCTAGAACGTTCTGTATATGCCTATCACAAGACAACGAGCAAAAATGGACGAATAAAAAGTTGAAGAACTTCTGCGCAAAATGTTGGAACTTCAAGAGACCAAACGACAACAAGAAAAACAAGACGAAGATGCCAGACGACAACAAGAAAAACAAGACGAAGAAGCTAGAAGACAACAAGAAGAGGCCAGAAGACAACAAGAAAAACAAGACGAAGAACTCAGGTGACAAAAAGCAAAAAACAAGAAGAAAAAGCTAGACGACAACAAGAAGAGGCCAGAAGACAACAAGAAAAACAAGACGAAGAAGCTAGACGACAACAAGAACGACAAGAAGACATTGGACAACTGCAGAAAATATTTCAAACCATACAAGGAACTGTCGCTACCCTAGAACAAAAGATTAAAGAAGTAAAAACTGAAGTTGAGGATGATGTTCAAGTGGTTAAAATCGATGTTCAAGAAGTTAAAGACGATGTTCGAGAAGTTAAACACGACGTTCAGGGAGTAAAAGCTGAGGTCAAAGCCGATGTTCAGCAATTAAGACAAGAAGTTGAGGACCAAGTTCAAGCACTCGAAGATAAGATGCGTAGATTAGAAATACAGTCCATCAATTCAGCTAGTGTTGGAGCATTCTCCAGTATGAAGATAAAACCACCAGCTTTCGACGGTTCTACGTCCTGGACCATGTATATTCGACAATTTGAAGCTGTTGCAAATATCAACGGATGGAACGATCAAGAAAAAGCTACAGCACTGATAGTGGCGCTACGAGGACCAGCCTTTTTTTTACGGATATGCGCACTCGCATAGCCTTAGATCTTCTTCAGTCCATTCCTTCAATCTACCAACAGAATTACCAGCATTTGAGTCAGACGTTAGAATTGCGCTTTGGAGACCATTACAGGCAAGAAGTATTCAGAACTCAAGTCAAATCGAGAATTCAAAAACCAGGCGGGAGTTTACAAGAATTCGAATCAGAAGTTAAAAGGCTAGTGAGTTTGGCGTTTCCTGCAGCTGGGGAAGACATACAAGAATGGATGGCAGTATCTACGTTATTTGATGGTCTCCGGGATTCCAAGATCGAGGAAAACCTAAGAATGTCCAAGTTCAGGAAAAGTAGCGAAGCCCTTGTCCGAGCATTAGAACTGGAAGCAATCTTTGGTGCCTCAGCACCCAGAATACGAGCAGTGTCCATTCAAGACCCAAAGGATGACCAAACGTCAAATGAAGATGGTAGCTTCAAGAATCTTATGAGTAAGTTCACGGAGAAGATGAAGAAACTAGTACTAGAAATTAGACAAATGGAAAACGACTTCAAACAAACACTTACACCGAGAGATCGAATAAAATGTTACCCGGTGCCAAAAGCTTGGACACATGCAATGGGATTGTAGACTAAGGATGTCCTCTCCATCTAGGAATCGTTCTCAAAGCTTTTGGAGGTCCAGAGACGCGAGTCCTAAACATCGACCTAGAAACCTGCAAGAGAAAAACACTAGTCCAACTGTGAGAAGAACGAGCCTGATCGTTGATGACAAGTGGACTACGAAACAAATGAGAGAAGATCAGGAAGCAGACCAGGACATCGGGCAGATTCTCCATCTTAAGGAAAATGATGAATGTAGGCCAGAATGGAGGGAAGTGTCAAACAAGAGCTTGATTTACAAGGCATTGTGGTCCCAGTGGAACTCTCTGGCCGTAGAAAATGGGTTGCTTAAAAGAGTTTGGTAAAGTGCCGATGCGAAATTCACTAAGAGCCAACTGTTTATCCCAAAAGACCGAGTGGAAGATGTATTAAAAGAAATACATGACGGAACTTCAGGGGCACATTTCGGAGTTAACAAGACTTTGGACAAAATCCGGGAACGTTTTTACTGGGTTCACTACCATGAAGACGTTAAAAGCTGGTGCCGAAAATGCGACATCTGTGCTACTAGTAAAGGCCCTAAACTAAGATCGCGGGAGACCATGAAACAGTACAACGTCGGTCTTCCATTTGAAAGAATAGCGATAAATGTAGCCGGACCGTTTCCAGAGTCAGAGCGTGGTAACAAATACATCTTAGTTATCATGAATTAATTACTTCAGTAAATGGCCAGAAGTTTTCGCTATTCCCAATCAAGAAGCCATCACTGTTGCCCAGGTGCTAGTGGACGAAGTTTTTAGTCGTCATGGTGTGCCACTAGAGTTACATTCAGACCAGGGACGAAACTTCGAATCTGCCATCTTTAAGAAAATTTGTGAGATCATGGGAATTCATAAGACAAGGACAACACCTTTACATCCACAGTCTGATGGCATGGTAGAGCGATTCAATAAGACCATAGGGGAACACCTGACAAAAGTGGTCGCAAGGAACCAGCGAGATTGGGACAAGCATTTGCCTCTATTTTTAATGGCTTACAGAGCAGCTGTTCACGACTCAACAGGTGAAAGTCCAGCCAGAATCGTTTTTGGAAGAGAACTCAGGTTACCTTGCGATCTGACGTTTGGGATACCTGAAGAAGAACGAGAGAAAATTCGAGACTATGCCGACGAAGTAAGGGCGCGACTTCTGGGTATCCGTGATTTTGCTCGGGAGCATATTCAACTAGCCAGTGACCGAATGAAGACCAGATACGACCTGAAAGCCAATTCAGCCGGATTTCAAGAAGGTGATTTGGTGTGGCTGTATAATCCAGCTAGAAAGAAAGGAGTATCGCCGAAATTGTCTTCAGCATGGGAAGGACACTACAAAATAATCAAGAGGATCAATGATTTGGTTTATCGAGTCCAACGCAACACCAGGACTAAGATGAAAGTTGTACATCTGGACAGGTTAACGAAATATCATAGGCGTGAAGTTGATCGGGACGATCAACCTTAAGAGGAGTGCAGTGCAACGGCGTGTCAAGAATCGCATAGCAGATTCGAGATTTTACGTGATATTCGGGAACAACGTCGATCGCGGTTCTTCTGAAATTTACAGGAATAAATTACGGCTATATATAGGGGCGGCCGGGACGGGTTTTAGCTTGTAAGTTTAAGTTTTAGTTCGACTGTGATACCATTTAAATAGTGATTATTTTTGTAAAGAGTTTAATTGTTGAGTTAGTTATTAAAGTAATTAGTGTCAGAGTGTATTGTTACGTGGAATTAATTATTGCTGTGTTAATTGGACTTTGATTTTTGGAATAAACGAAACGAACCCAAGATTTCTGTCAGGCAATCCAAAGCCGTGACAGTTTTAAACAGTTTATTTTTTATAAACTGATAAATTTTTAATTTGGGACATTACCTACTTTATTTGCTGACTGTACATCCAATGGATGAATTGCGTGTCCATCAGTTTCATCCTATCACGAAACTATCAAGATTTGGCCCCTACTTCAAAATCCATCCGTCTTCACAAAAAACGGAGCTATTTGCAATGCTACAAATAGATTCATGCTCTAGAACCGTTTGAAAAACTTAATCTATTGAACTGGTTATATAGAAAAAGATGGCATTTCAATGCCACGAGTGACAGACGATACAAGGAATTCTGAAGATTTTCCTAGCCATGTAATTACTTTGCTAGACGTGCTTTAGACAAACGGTATGTCCCTGTACTCTGTAGAAGATTGGAAATAATGTGTTGTGACTTTTGTAAATGAAGAAGTAGAGTTTTGGACCAATGCAAGAATCCTCATACATAAGTAGTACATTTTCAATATTTAGTTCAATTTGTTGGTAGTGTTGGTACTTTTTTAATGACTTGCATGCTCCTTCTGCACCTACTCAGCAACTACATTTTTTGCATTTGAAAAAGTATACTATTTGCACCTACTTAGCAAATACTTTTTCACATTTGGATAATAGTTATTTATTATACAATGGAAAACAGTACTAGATTTTAGCGCGAGGTGTGGTTTGTCTTCCTACGCGAAGCGGAGGGAGACAACACAGCAAGCGTTAAAATCTTACTTTTTTCCCATCTCTATAATACACAATTTTTTTCTGTGACAGGAAAATCTCACCAAATTCACCTACCTTTGATTGAAAATGCAATTTTGGCTTCGACTGATTGATATTTAAATGGAGTTGTAATATTGTTTGCAACTCGTGCGCGAAATGTTTTTGGTGATCGAGAACGGAAATTTTTTGAAGACGCGTAGCGGAGTCAAAAAATCGTTCGAAATGACATTTCGCGCACTAGATACAAAAATAACTATTATCTTGTTATATCAAATCTTTACTTTCGTTTGTAAATGCGCTATAATAGTTCTGTTGTTCAAAATTATGCTATATTTCAAAAACTACGTCCTTTTACAAAAAAGTGTGATCACAAAATATGTTTGCCTTCTAAAAATGAGCAAAACGTTCCTAAAAAAAGAAATAAAATCGGAGCGCTGTGGAAGGAGATATAGTCAAACAAAAAATCTAGCAATATGGCGGACATTTTTAAATATGGCGACCAAACGTCCATGATCTGAACCATGTGACCAATGATTTTTTAAGCTCCAAGCTCCTATAGGTTTTTAATAAAGCCCCGCTCAAAAACTTAGAGAACATATAACTGCACACGTGACATGAGATAGCGCCCGCACTATAATGCATAGTAATAATAAACTTGGTTTTCGATATAGGTACATACTTCAAAAAAAACTCGTAATTCAGTGATGGCGATAATGCCACAACACTTCTACCACAATTCGTTCAAAAATACGATTTTTAGCTTTGAAAAGAATCAAGTTGAAAAATTGGTAATAAGTAGGTAAATGCCGGAAAATAATTTATACATGTTCAAAACTATGTCACACACATGAAGTACCTAATAGATCAAGCTGAAGTTAAAGTTTTTTTAGCTCTTTTTCAATTTTCAATCAAACAATTGATGTCCAAATTTGCTTTCTCAAGGATCACCAATAATAACAGGGTTTTTTTTCTTTGTAGAAGAAGCATATTAAATATTTGTTTTTCCAAAATTTGTTCATATCTTTCAAAAGCACGTTATTCGTTCCAATATTCGGGCAACATCAGAAGTTGACGAACCCTTTGTACAACGCGTGGACTCGTTGTACGTTGTACGTTGTCGATATTCAACAATGGTAATTTGTACAATTTTAATCCATTCTAATCTTAACTTATCGAAACGTCTATGTCACAGATAATAGACTGGAAATGTATGTAATTAAATTTATTATTATCTTTTATTTATTAATTTGTCATACAATAAGTTGAGGCTTAACAAACGATTATCACCTAATCTTTTTATAAAATTGAAACTAAACTAGGTACTTACTGTAACTGAAAAAAGTAAATTCAGGGTTCTGCAATAGTGCGTAAGGTGTCTTATTATACAGGGTATCCTTAGATAAACTGACACATTTTTCAGGTGGGTAAATATCTCGAAAACGAGAAAAGATAACGAGATATGGTTTGTTCTGGGAGAAAAAGGATTTTTTAAAGTTTCATTTTTCATAGAATTGCCGAATTCTAAAATTTGCCGAAATTAGGTTTTACTGACATGAGCTTTTTTGAAATAAAATTCTGCCTTATTTCAATGAAACACCCTGTAGATTTTGTCATCGTCAGAAAGCCTGATTTTTCTACTCTATACAAAAATGTAGGTATGTCTTTTTTCAGTTATCTTGAAATTCCATCGAAAAAATTGCACTTTGTTGAAAAGGATACCATCGATTGGCCAAAAAAAAAGTTGATAATTATAGTTTGTGTTTGAAACATTTATTAGTTAATTAATAATTAATAATAATAAAAGTATTAGACACAAATTAATATATTTTTTTTTGGCCAGCCGATGGTACCCTCTTCAAATAAGTGCAATTTTTACGATGCAATTTCATGATAATTGGAAAAATTATACATTTTTGTAAAGTAGAAAAATCAGGCTTTCTGACGAAGACAAAATATAGAGGGTATTTCATTTAAAATAGGGCAAGAGCAGTCATTTTATTTCAAAAAATCACATGTCTGTAAAACCAAATTTCAGCAAATTTTAGAATTCTGAAATTGTGTGAAGAAAAAGACTTTAAAAAATTCTTCTTCTACCAGAACAACCCACATCTCGCTATCTTTTCTCGTTTTCGAAATATTTACCAGCAAATAATGTGTCAGTTGATTTAAGGACAGCCTGTATATTAGCTCAAATACCAATCAAGCTAAGAAAAACTCATGTTGTCACACAACAGTTTAAGAGTTATTTTGCAATTACACCATGATACAGAATTCACTAGTCTTAAGATAGTTGAGAATAACAACCTAGTTATTCAAGATCATTTTAAAATAGATATAAATCAAAAATCATATCCACTTTTTGTTTTAACAAATGATTAAAATCAAAAATTGATTTGTAGGACAGAGAAAGATTTAAATAATAAATGTTTACAAATTATATCGATTTGTAAATTATCCAACTTGAAAAACTGCTCAGGTTAAATTAAAAATAGTATATTACATACCAAGTAGGAAAGTGTTTCATTACTGTCGAGAAATTTATAAGTAGGTATAGTCTATTAATTAGTTCTTAGATGACAATTATTAATCTATGACTATAAATTTCGAGACAGAAATGAAACCCTACCCTCCGAGGTTTGCATACTATTTTAAGGAAATCGTGAAGTAGAGTAGGTAATATGATAGGTACTTTCAAATTTCTAAAAAGTCAGTAAAACTGTGAAATTAAAGGTTATATTATTTATGAGCATACATTAGACTGTGCGACGTTGCCAAACTGAATGTCGTGATTTGTTAATACTAAGATGACGTCAGGGCATAGATCCCTTTTCAACGCTACAAAAACTGTTGTTGTACAACTCAACGTATTAACAATTAAAAAATTACATTAGTTTTATAACTGTAGTCCAGAAAATACAACAAAAAAATATTATATGTAATATAAACAAGGAAAAAAGCAGGTTTCTAAAGGCAGTCTTGGAAATCAACAATGGCAACGACAATCTGACAACGTACTAATTTGCAGTATATTATTGCTATTTGTAGCGACTGACGTCATATTTGGCGGGTTTTTGGCGGCGTTTGAAATGTTGCTGAATTTATATTTTTTATTAAAAATAAACGGCCACTCAAATGTTTCCCAAAATAGTTTTAATATACAGTTTGTGTTCTAAAATTAGACTTTAAAAAAAAAAACACTTAATCTTCCCATTTAGTTCCCTTTAATAATGGATCCAAAAACAAAATTTATCTATCGATAGTATTCAAGAAGGATGTTTTGATGGTGTTGATGGAAAAATTTAGGTATCTTTCAGCTTTCAGCCTCAATTTTATCAACAGTTCGACCGCATTTCCTTTTCTCCCAATCATGTTGCTTCCAGATTGGAATATGGGGGCTGGAAAATATGTCAGGAAAAAAAAGTACTTGAAATTTGAAACTATAGGCTTATTTAAATTAGACTTTGCTATAGGGCTAAGAACTTTGTTAAAAAAAAAAATATAAAAACTAAAAAATTTATAGAGGAGGAGGAAGAAGTCAAAAGCCAAATTACTGTGAATTTATTCTATAAGATAGAAATAAATAGGAAAAATAATATTAATAATACTTATTGTGTGTACTAAATTTAAATGTATCAAAATAATTTTGAAACGACCTTCAACCTGCGCATGAAAAATTCCTGTACACGTATTATTTAATTAGCAGCCTTGTAAGTAGGTATATTTGCCGGTTGAAAATTCATAAAGTGTTGCACTGAATATAATATTAATTTACTAAAAATAGTTACTAACCGTATTTCTCACTAAGCCACAATAAACAAATTTGTAGAAGAGTATAGAGTATTAGAGATTTGTATATCCCTAGCACAATCACAGAACACTAAACAACACACTAGGAGTGTGTTTCATGATCTGGGCGATTTTTTTATCGACATCGACAAACGTAGCTACTGATAAGATATGACGTACATACATGAAAATATTTACCTGTGTATAGTATAGGAATGGAAATAAATTATTGTTAATGTATAGTTTAATGGTAGAGTTGCTCAGATTTTTTATGTGCTAAACGATAAGGTGCGCAATGTTTGGAGTAGTCTATCACCTTCAGACATCAGACGCCTAAATAAACTTGTTTGTAAAATAACAATGCTATAAACTATATAAACTTTTGCGAAACAGGCCAATTTGTAGTCAAGGGCCAATTTGTAAAAAAACATAGTTCGTTAGCAATTTTGTGAGGCAATATTGTGAGATACCTTAAAATTTTCAAAACACCATGCAGATTAAGATTTTTTTTGGTACCAGCCCCGTATCCATGTCAGAGGTGAGAAATATCCCCTCCCTTATTTGGGCGGGGTCTTATTTTTAAAAAGTTTTTCTTGACGTAAAATATTGATATTGCTGTCGTTTTCGTATAACTTCAGGCCGGCAAATTGAAATATGAGGTCAATTTTTGAGAATAACCCCTGGATGAGGGCATATTTATTGAATTTAAGGTCATATATAGACAGACACTTTTCACACTTACCCAAAAAGTAACGTATTTAAATTAATATAAATATTAGTAGGAATAAACTTCTGAGAACTACCTCAATCTTTTCCAGTGCGAAGATTAGTATATTACAATCCGAGACGGGAAATGCTTCATTACTTGTCGAGAGGTTTTATAGTTTATCGAGACGCGTAGCGTCGAGATAAACTGAACCTCGAGACAGCAATGAAGTTTCCCGTCGAGGGTTGTATACTATTTTATTTTTAACCATAATTTCTTGAAAAAAAAAAAAATTCGGGGCAACCAAATGAGGTCGGCAAATGAAGAGGAAAATGACAACGGGAAATATTTCCCTGCTCCATTTTCCGTCCGTGGACGGGAAATGAGGACGGAAAAAATTTCCCGTCCTCACTTCCCTTTTTTTTGAAAAGTCAGTAATGACAACATTTCATATATGGTTAAAAATAAAAAAATTTAATTAGGTACTATTCGCATAGCTAGTGAGGACGTTCCTCATGATGTGCAAGGTATATGTCTGATATGATATAGAGAAGACCAAGGCTGATATATTTTATAAGAGCAGAATTAAAACAAATGAAGTCGGTTTTTGGGATTCAGCAAAGGCATTAAAATTGAAGCTATGTAGTTCTATGAAAAAAACAGTCAAAGTCAATAGTAAGCACGGAGTCATCTAGTTACAAGATCAAAATATTTTTACTAGATGTGTCCTTATTTGTCGCAGTCGGGATGGTGATGTTGATTTGGAACCTATGAGTTTTCTACTCGTCCTCATTCTCTATTCTATTCTGATAGATCATTAATTAAGTGTTCCGCAAAAAGTAATCTCATGTCCCATCTGGCAGAACCTATAGAAGATGATACACCTCCTGCATTATCTGATGTCTTAAATCTAATGACTTCTGTTGCATCATAGACAGTATGGCAGAAGTTCAAATGATATGTTCTTAAACAACATGAAATTTCTTTCGGATTTTGCAGACGCATTTGTAACCAACATTTTTTTTTAAGTATAAAATGTTTAATGAAATTCATGTAGTCTTTGATTCCTACAATGAAAATTCCTTGAAGTCTGTAGAACAAACCAGAAGACAAAAGGGGGATAGATCCAGTAAAATATAATGTCCATGACAAAACTAATATAAAAAACCTTAATAGGTATCAAAAAATTGTTATCGCATACAACTACAAAAGATAAACTAACCGAATATCTCTCCAAAAAACTAGTGGAAAAAACTTCCGTTCAAGCAGTCACAGTAATTTGTTCATATAGGTACATCAACATCAAATATTGTTACTAACAACAAAAATTAGGATATGTCATTTCTAGAAAGCAGTCCCGAAGAGGCAGATAGGAAAATGTCATTTCATGCAGTACAAGCATCTACACCTTTTCCATATGTATTTCAGAGATCGTCAGTTTAATTTCAGAATGCGTCAATTGAAATTCAGATTAGTAAATTGTATTTCGGAAAGCGTCAATTGTATTTCAGAATAAATAATTTTATCTGGGAAAGAATCAATTGTATTTCAGATTAGTTTATTTTATTTCAGAAAGTGTCAATTGTATTTCAGATTAGTTAATTTTATATCGGAAAGCATCAATTGTATTTCAGATTAGTTGATTGTAGTTCAGAAAACGTGAATTGTATTTCAGAAATTGTCAGATATAGTTCGGAAATTAGTAGGTATCTACGCAGATTTCCCCAAATCAACACAAGTTAGGTGTATAGGTTATTATATATTTTATTTAATACACTACATTGATAATATCTGAAATACATTTGACGAATTCTGAAATACAATTTACAATTTCTGATCTACAAATAAATAATCTGAAACACAAATGACGATTTCTGAAATAAAAGTGACCAAACTGAAATACAAATGACTTTTTCTGAAATACACCTGACGAATCTGAAACACAAATGATGTTTTCTGAACTACAACTGACAAAGTTGAAATACAAATAACACTTTCTGAAATTGAACTTACACAACTGAAATACAATTGACGCATTCTGAATTAGAATTGATGAATCTGAAATACAAGTGATACATTCTGAAATACTTATGGAAAAGGTGTAGTCAGGGGACAAGTAAAATTAGAATTTTTTCTCCTGATACGGATGTTTTAGTATTAGCTATAAGGCGAATTCCTCTCTTGGCAAGTGATTCAGCTTTTGTAAAAATAGATTCTAACAGCCGCTAGTTTCCATTGCAGAATATCTACAATAAATTAGGTTCCCTAAAAGCTGCAGCGCTTCCCGGTTTGCATGCATTGTCTGGCGCAGATGTAATGAGTTCCTCTAGAGGAGAATCAAAAACTACATTTTGGAAAAAAATTTTAGTATCTTCGACAAATACTCTCGAAACACTGGCATCCTTGGGTGAAACCGAAGAGATTTAGGAATAATCTCTTTCTAAAATTGAACACTTTGTATGTTCTCTCTAGTATGACGAAAAAATCATCAACTTTTGACGGTTCCACATCCTGGACCATGTATATCCGACAATTTGAAGCTGCTGCGAATACCAACGGATGAAATGATCAAGAAAAAGCTACAGCACTGATAGTGGCGCTAAGAGGACCTGCCTTAGGTCTTCTTCAATCAATTCCTTCAATCTACCAGCAGAATTACCAGCATCTAAGTCATACTTTAGAATTGCGCTTCAGAGATCATTACAGACAAGAAGTATATAGAACTCATGTTGAATCAAGAATTCAAAAACCAGGCGAGAGTTTACAAGAATTCGAATCAGAAGTTGAAAGACTAGTGACTTTGGCGTTTCCTGCAGCTGGGAAAGACATGCAGGAGAATAGATGGCAGTATCTGCGTTTATTGGTGGTCTCAGAGATTCCAAGATCCAGGAAAACCTGAGAATGTCCAAGTTCAGAAAAAGTAGCGAAGCCCATATCCGATAATTGGAACTGGAAGCAATCTTTGGTGCCTCACGACCTAGAATACGAGCAGTGCCCATTGAAGACCCAAAGGATAAACAATCTTTAAAGAGGATGGTAGTTTCGAGAATGTTATGAGTAATTTCATGGAGAAAATGAAGAAACTATTAGGTACTAGAAGGTGGACGAACGGGAAACGACTCCAGACAAACACCAACACCGAGAAACCGAGTAGAATGTTACCGGTGCCATAAGCTTGGACATATGCAATGTGATTGTAGAGTAGGTAAGGATGCGAGTAAGGATGTCCTCTCCATCTGGGGATCGTTCTCCCTTTTGGACATCTAGAGATGTCAGTCCTGAACATCGACCTAGAAACCTGCATGAAAATGCTGCCGCTCTGTCTAGACGGCCATGCAAAGAACTGCTAGCATAAAAAATCGATATTCTTGAGAAAAACACTGGTCCGGCTGTGAGAAGAACGGGTCTTATCGTTGATGACAAATGGATTAGCAAACAAATAAAAGCATATCAAGACGCAAACCAGGACATCGGGCAAATTCTACATCTTGAAGAAAATTATGAAGGTAGGCCAGAATGGGGGGAAGTGTCAAACAAGAGCTTGATTTCAAGGCGTTTTGGGCTCAGTGGAACTCTCTGGCCGTAGAAAATGGTTTACTGAAAAGAATTTGGGAGTGTGCCGATGGGAAAACTACTAAGAGCCAACTAGTTATTCCAAAAGATCGAGTAGAAGATGTACTGAAAGAAATACATGACGGAAGTTCAGGGAAACATTTTGGAGTTAACAAGACTTTGGACAAAATTCGGGAACGTTTTACTGGGTTCACGGGTTCACTATCATGAAGACGGTAAAAACTTGTGCCGAAAATGCGACATCTGTTATAGTTTATCTATTCTTAATTGAACTACTTTATTTTCAAGCTATGTATAAAGTACGATCAAATATTAGGCAACTTTGGCGTGAATAAATACTCTAAAAACCAATATAAATGTTTTGAATATTCCCTACTAGAAACTACAATCGACAAAATGAAATACTGGTTTTCGGAACGAAATTTCGAAAAGATTTCTTCATGTTTATTTGCCTGAGCGACGCGACAGCGCGGCGTCGGCGCGGCGTCGGCGATGTAGTTTCACAGTAGTTTGTTTTTTTTGTCAGAGGCAGAGGCAGAGGCAGGTTTATACGTGTGTATATTTTTATGAAATAATTGTTTAAAAAATATCTCCTAAACGGCACTGGGGCATATGTATTCCAAAATATCTCAAATATAATAATAAATATAATTTAAATTTTACGTACACTTTATTTTTTCCCAAGATAGATTTTGACATTGAAAACTTTGAAACATAAACAATAACGCTTGACCCTGATTGGTCGCAAAATGAGGTGTTTCTGCAGGTTGACATCAGTTTTACAATAGCGACCAATAAGCGGCATTAGCGGCATTGTTTATGTTTCAAAGTTGACAATGCCAAATTTTATCTTGGAAAAAAATAAACATAGAATGATATCTAAATTATATTGATTTATTATATTATGAAACATTTTTGGAAACCTCGCCGCCTATGCTTCATAAAGAAAACGCCGACTGTTGATGGAGATTTATTTTTTGTGGTGGTTCAATTGAGAATAGATAAACTATACTACCAGTAAAGGCCCTAAACTAAGATCTCGGGGACCCATGACAGTACAATTTGAACGAATTACGATAGATCTTGCTGGAGCGTTCCCTGAGTCAGAGCGTGATTTACAAATACATCTTGGTTATCGTGGATTACTTCAGTAAATGGCCAAAAGTTCTCGCTATTCCGAATCAAGAAGCCATCACTATTGCCCAGGTGCTAGTTGACGGAGTTTTTAGTCGTCATGGTGTGCCACTAGAGCTGCAGTTAGATCAGGGATACGAATATGCCATCTTTAAGAAAATTGGTGAGATCATGGGCATTCATAGGACAAGGACAACACCTTTACATCCACAGTCTAATGGTATGGTAGAACGATTTAATGAGACCATAGAGGAACACCTGACAAAAGTGGTCGTAAAGAACCAGCGAGATTGGAACAAACATTTGCCTCTATTTTTAATGGCTTACAGAGCAGCTGTTCACGAGTCAACAGGTGAAAGTTCAGCTAGTATGGTTTTTGGAAAGGAACTCAGGTTACCTTGAGATCTGATGTTTGGAATACCTGAAGAAGAACGAAAAGAAATTCGAGATTATGCCGACGAAGTAAGGGCACGACTTCTGCGGATACATGATTTAGCTCCGGAGCATATTCAGCTTGAAAGCCAATTCAGCCGGATTTCAAGAAGGTGATTTGGTGTGGCTCTATAATCCAACCAGGAAAAAAAAAGTGTCGCCGAAATTGTCTTCAGCATGGGAAGGACCCTACAGAATAATCGAGAGGATTAATGATGATTTGGTTTATCGAGTTCAGCGCAACACCAGGAGTAAGATGAAAGTTGTACATCGGGACGATCAACCTCTAGAGGAGGGCAGTGTGGCGCTATCGCCAGTATCAAATCTGAAATCTATAATTTTTTGCCTTTTTCGGGAAAAAAAGATTATCGCGTTTATTCTGGATTTAACAAGAATGGACTACGGATATATAAAGGCCGGTATTAGTTAGTAGTTTTTAAGTTTAAGATTGGCTGTGATACGTTTTTAGATAGTGATTATTGGAAGAGTTGTAAAGAGTTGCTTTTGGTTTGAAATAAAAATGACCATCAAGTATTGAGTGGCTAAAATTAACGAATGAGTGGGTAAAATTGATGAATGAGAGGGTAAAATTGACATGAGTGGGTGAAATTGACGAGTGGGTAAAATTTGTTCGATTTCACAATTTCAAATAAAGTGTTACTTTGACAACGAGTTTTGAGTCGAACAAATGATAGTTTACATTCGCGATAGAATAAAAGTTTTTGTTGTTAGTATAGACTAGTATAGAGAGTTTAAGTGGAAAATTTGGTGTCAAGTAGAATAAATAGTGAGTTGATTATTGGTTTTGATTTGAACGATGCAGTAAAATAATTGGCGTGGCTTGAACTGAAATAGGGACTTTAATGCCTACTTGTTTTGACATGGAAAACCCAGTCAAAAAATTTATTTTTTTAGATCATGTTCTATTTAAAATTAAGATGCAGCACGACAGCAAACCTCCAAAATCAGCAACTTAATCAAATGTTGAGGGACCTTAGAAAAATTTAGAAGACAATGAACAAGCAAGAGGAAGCTCGAAGACAGAAAGGAAGACAAGAAGAGAATTCTCGAATACAGAAAAAAAAAAGAAGAAAGAACGAAAGACAATAATAGCCTAGTGACTTGAGGGTTTCATACTTCATTTTTTGAGTAAAAGCAAATCCTTTTCACAAGTGAAATAACATGTCAGAATTAGTAGATTTTTGAACAGACCCATCTCAAAAAGTCATGCCGACCCCCCCCTCCACCCCCCTCAAACTTGATAAGTGGATTGTTTTAGTTTTTATTATTTTTCTCATAAACTATAAACTAAACTAAACTGTAAAAATAAATATTTTTGTCATACACTCGCAAAAACAGCTATTTTCCGGATTCATTCAAGTCCGTAAAATGCTTCTTTTTATGTTTTTTTTTTATATCTGGATGCACCCTTATGATTTCAAAAAATTAAGGAAAATTTGCAAATTTAAGCGTTCTGAAGAATTCTAAAAAGCGTATGACAAAAAAAAGTGTTTGTTACACGTACTTAAACGAAGTTTTTCAGGACTCATCTGCTATTCCGGGCTCGGCTAACGTCTCGTCGTGACAAACACTATCTTTAGTCATACGCTTTTTAGAATTCTTGAGCACGCTAAAATTTGCAAAATTTTCTTAATTTTTGAAATCATAAGGGTGCATCCAGATAGAAAAAAAATCCTAAAAAGAAGCATTTTACGGACTTGAATGAGTCGGTAAAATAGCTGTTTTTGGGAACGTATGACAAAAATAACTATTTTGGTTATATCCTTTTAAACTAATTTATTTATTTTATCTACAAGCGTTTGGTTATGACGTTTTTACATAACTATTTTTCCAGTATTTGAGTTATGTCATGAGGCTCATAACACAACTAGTTGTGTTATGGACTAGGTTATGAATTCATAACACAACTAGTGGTGTTATGAACAAGGTTATGAATTCATAACACAACTATTTTTGGTGATTTGACAAATGTCAAAGGTAAACCTGTAAAGGTAAAATGAAGGTATCCCTGCGTTTTTATTCTCACCAAATTTTACCGATGAATCCACCATTCTATGTCGGTCGTCATTTTCCATTCACTAAACAAAGATAACTAACTCACCGGTGAAGTCACCGATGAGAATAAAAACGAGAGCTATACAACGACTAATGAACGAAAATGATTGAAAAAAAAAATCTTATTTTTCGCTTTGTAGATAAAAAGTTGTACATCACACGTGCGTTTAAACATGACTACAAAACTCGTGTGATTAGAACGACTCGGTCGACGACCTCGTCGTTCTATTCTTACACACTCGTTATTGTAATCATATTCATAAACGCACTTGTAATGTAAATAACTATTATTGTTTTTATGTGCAGGTAAACAATATTTTGAAAATGAAAAAATCAGGAGCGTATTCGAAGATAATAAAAGTAAATAAAGTGTATTTTTTTTAGATGGAGATACAGTTTTATGGTGCATTTTTACATTCACTTCAAAGTCCAATTTGTCTTGAAATTTACGTGCTTGCCATGTGGCGACAGCACAGATCCATTTACATTGAAATAAATTTGAAGTTCACTTCGAAGTGCACTTTAAATTTGGGCAAGCTGCTTGCCGAGGGCAAGCAAAAATTTGTGAAATGTCAAATTTTTAGATTATTCATCATGATTCTCATAAAATTCTGACGTTTTTGTTCTGCAATGTAAATGATAAAATATCAAACGTCAAATTTAATTTGAAGTTAGAAGTGAATGTAAATGCTACTTTAGAATGCATTTCGTGCGAATGACATGTTGCGACCAATAAGCGGCATTATATGTGTCAAAGTTGACAGTGTCTAGATCTATCTTGGGAAAAAATACAGTATAAGTAAATTGTTTAACAATTTTATGGCCGTTTCCACCAACTAATTTAGGGAAGCCCTAACGATAAGTATTCCCTAAACTGACATTTCTCCATGGAAGACTGTCATTTTAGGGAATACTTATCGTTAGGGCTCCCCTAAAATAGTTGGTGGAAACGGCCATTAACAACTCAAAATGTTTTCACAGAAAAGCTAGTGTAACCTCTTACGTATTTACACCTAAAATTAATTGCAATATTCTGCACACAAGCACAGTCTAATGCATTTTAAATTTTTCAAAAAGCATTTACATTTTGGGCCACAAGTTTCGCATTTAAATTTTAATAAAATGTCGGATGATACTTTTTCATTTTTCGTAGTGTTTCATAGTGGCGTCCATTTATTGTTTTCTAGAGTCCATCCCCATTTAGATGGGCATGGAAGTTGTACCATAGTTGGCACAAATTACCCTTTTTGAAAAATACATCGCTTGATATGCTGTTTCAACGCATTTATTGTTGGGGGTAAATCGAGGGGTAAATTCTCAACGGTTCGATTTTTTTGAGCAAAAAGGTGAATTTGACAAACATCAATATCGTTGGTTTCAGAATGTTCGTACATTATAAGGATTTTTTAACGAGAAACCGTTTGTTACCGTGTTATCTCGAGCTTTAGCCGTACGGTCATTACCCTCACCACTGGTGCTGTGTCAAAATTACCACCACGTAATAAAGTTGGGCTAAACGGGCTAGCAATGCGGGCTAGACTATCCAAGAAGCTGTCAAACTTAAATTAAAATAAAATGGGGTTGAATGCTGTGTGCACGTTAAGCAATTAAGCAAAAGAAGGTTTGTATATCGTGCAATTTTTTTTTATTAAGGAATATCAGTGCAGAGCACTTTCGGCCTTAGGCCATTATCAGTGCTAACTTCGTCAGGTGTATATAAAAAACTTGGTTTGAAAACAACGGTGCACATGGTTACTGATTGACTGAACAATTTAATAGTTATTTTTGTATCTAGTGCGCGAAATGCTAAAAAATAGTCGAGATCACCAAAGTATTTCGCGCCCGAGTTGCAAACAATATTTTTTCTATAACTGCATTTAAATATCGATCATTCGAAGGCAAAATTGCATTTTCAATCCAAGGTAGGTGAATTTTAATTATTTTTGGTTTCCTGACAAGTGTCAGGTATTTGTTACCTGAGTGTGCGAACTAGCTATTTCGCGCACTAGGGTGCGAAATAGCTAGTTCGCACACGGCGTCATGGGAACGTTAAAAAATCAATACCTACCTGGGAAAAAAAGTGTCACTTCGCAAACTGTCATGAGTGTGCGAACATCATCATTTTTTGACAGTTATAGAAAAAAATTATTAAAAACCGAACTAAAATGTTCGGGGGATTGAACTTTTTTATAACTTTCTTAAGGAGGAATCCATCCTTTCAATTTTCCTTTTTTTCTTTGGAAATTAATAAAATCAAACTCAAAAGCAAACGTGTCTTGATGTTCGAACATCATACATGGATCGGATAATACACGTTCTACCTTACTGTGCGTTTTTTTTACCTTTTACGTTTGAACTAACAACCAGAAACCCACGTCCAAGACCCGCAATAAGATTTTCTAATTTTCGGGTTTGACGTTGGAGTAAGGTAAACAAACCCAAACGCACATATTTGAATAAAATCGAATTGTCAAATGTTCTATAACCGCCAGTAACTCAGGGTCCTACATAGGTTACTGAATTTAATACCGTGTTATAAATGCGTGACATCATTGACATCCCCTATTGACGTCATACCTTGCGTTCGGTATTTTGCTCAAAGAGCAGAGCGTGCAGAGCGGAGCCGTAATCACCTGACCGATGAGCGCACAGAGCAGTTAAACGCTGGATCAGAGCAGAGGTCTTGAAATTTTAATAAACGAACGTGAATGAGCCTGCACCGAATACACTTTTCAAATAAACGAACGGTAAATTTATGCTCGGAGAACTTAGATCAAAATACCGAACGCACGGATAATAACTTCCCTTATTTCCGCTGCCTCGCTAAAATTTCAACGGTTAGAGATTTTCAGTTACAGTTTATAACACGGTTACAAACGGTTAGTCGATAAAAAATCCTTTATGAAAACGAATTTTTAAAATTGAATTGTTCTGATGTAAGTTCTATTGGATGCAGCACTAAACCAATGAACGTAGGTGTAACCTCAGCAAAGGTTTTTCATTAATTTTACTAGCAACTTTCATCAAGAAGTATACCTTAGAATCCTACCAGGGCCACACTCAATCCATACGTAGTTAGGGACCTAAGGTATATTTCTTGTATGGAAGATGGAAGTTGTTAATAAAAATAAAATTATTGAAAAAAGTCTGGCTCTATCTTTTATTCATTGACCGGTTGCGACACCACCTCTTCTTTTTTTAGAAAAGGAAAAAAGAAGTTCTGAGAAGCTTGAGAAACTTTTGCGGAGGTTACACCAATACACCCTTGGGTTACACCTACGTTTATTGACTAGTGCTTACATCGGAACAACTTAATATTATTTCAAAATTCGTTACATAGTGTACGATAAACATTCTGAATGCAACGATATTGACGTTTATCGAATGCAACTTTTTGCTCAAAAAAACCGAACCGTTGAGAATTTACCCCCAACAATAGATCACTGAAAAAAAAATTATGGAATTTCACACATCACACAAAAATTTAAGGATATTCCCACAAAATATTCTGTAAAACCGCATATCAAGCGATGTATTGTTCAAGCAGGATTTTTAATCTGTGCCAATCATGGTAGAACTTCCATGCCCATCTAAATGGGGATGGACTCTTGAAAACAATAAATGGACGTCACTATGAAACACTAAGAAAAATGAAAAAAATATCATCCGACATTTTATTAAAACGTGAATGCAAAACTTGTGGCCCAAAATGCGAATACTTTTTGAAAAATTTAAAATGCATTAGGCTGTGCTTGTGTGCAGAATATTGCAATTTAAGGTGTAAACACAAGAGGTTACACTAGCTTTTCTGTGAAGACGTTTTGAGTTGTTAAAATTGTTAAAAAATTTAGTTATACTGTATTTTTTCCCAAGATAGATTTAGACACTGTCAACTTTGAAACATAAACAATGCCGCTTATTAGTCGCAATATGTCATTCACATGGCATGCATTGTAAAACTGTATCTCCATCTTAGGAAAAAATACACTTTAAGTATTTACTTTTATTATCTTCTAACACGCTCCTGATTTTTCCAAAATGATGTTTACCTGCATATAAATACAATAAAATAAATAAATTAGTTTGAAAGGATATAGGTAACCAAAAATATTTATTTTTAATAATTCCTCTTACTCCACTACTTTTTCGTACGCCACTGGTGGCTTTATTTTGAAAGATACGAAAAAAAATTATATATCAATTAATAGAGAAAACTGTATTCTCAATTTTTTATATCCTCTATTTTTTTTTGTTTTCAAGCGGTTTTAATGATATTGATCAACGCGTATCTTTGTGATTACCCCCCACCACATTTTTGTTCACGTGGGGCCTTACCTTAAAAATATAAACAAAAATAAGGTTATAGTCATTATGCAGAATTTTGTGCTCTATCCAATGGCACCAAAATGACGTTTCTATCTTTTACCGTTTCTGAGAAAAATCATAAAAACTAAAACAATTCACTTATCAAGTTTGAGGGGGGGTCGGCATGACTTTTTGAGATGGGTCTGTTCAAAAATCTACTAATTCTGACATGTTCTTTCACTTGTGAAAAGGATTTGCTTTTACTCAAAAACCGAAGTATCAAGCTATTTTCGGGCGACAAGTCACCATACTATAAGAGGAAGCCCGAAGACAGAAACAAAGGCAAAATGTAAAGTCGGAGACAGAAAGGAAAACAAGAAGAATATATCAATATCACCGGCTTAGAGCATTCATCAGATTAAAATAACAAACAAGAAGAAAAGCACCAGCTCCACGAAAACGTTTAACTTCAACGAGAATGATTTACACCGTAATATCAGAGATTCCAGAAAATCCTGGGAGGCCAAGTTGATAAATTCAAAAATGCATTGGAAGAAGCATGTGAAGAAGTTGGAACTGTTCATCAGGAAGTTGGAACTTTCTGCCAAGAAATGGACAGTGTTCAGAAGATAATCGTGAAGTTGGAATTTTGTTCTGGCATCAGGAAATATCTCAGCTTCGCCTGCAACGAAAATTATTAATAATTAATCTACCACCAAACGACGCGGTCAGACACTTTGAGCGATGCACTGGCGTGAATTTGAGACTGGTGCAATGGCCAATGATTGGAGCTGTGATGACATGGCTATAGCCTTGATTGTAGCATTGCGTGGCCAGGTGCAACCAAAAAGAAGCTGTCGAAAGACAAGACTTTAGAATTGAATCCGCGGTCTGGTTGATTTGGCCAATCTGGAAGCAACAAAGGAACTGCGAGAACAACTGACAGCCGAAAATTGGATTTGGATCTGGATGTATAGTCTAACGATAGTCAAATGAGACAGTGAAAAAAATAAAATTCCTTTGACCGTCGGCGTTTTTTTTATGAAGCACGGGCGGGGTAAGAGAAATTTATCAAAACAGTTAAAGATAAAAGAAAACATAAGGCACAATACAACTCAAATAGGAATCAAATTTATAAAAAATATCTACTGCACTGTCTCTCCAGACGAAACTGATTCCTGTGCGGCAGCCGCTTCAAAGAAATATGCCGCCAAAGACGCCGCTAAAAAATCTAACCAATAAGATATTCCTGGAGTCAACGTTGAGTGTATTAAACAACCAATAAGATGCATTGTTTACACATGGATTCGCATCCAATGTATACGGACACGCTCAATAAATTTTGCCTAATAATAGTATAATAATTTTAAGGTGCAATACAATAATTTGTGAAGACCTCAATTTTTGCCTTGTCTCATTTGAGAAACGATAGACTATACAGAGAATGCTGCTCATCTAATATGCAATAGCCATCAAGTAGCAGCGAAGCTTTAATCAAATCCTGAGAAATCGAGATCGCCTATCAGATAACCACACCAAAGTTCGGACAAAGGTCAATACAAGAAGAAGGAGGAACTAGACACAATGAGTCAACTTCTGGAAGAAATACGAAAGGTATTTACCAGACGCCATCTTGAGAACTTGAAAGGGGGCACCAGATGTTACCGATGCTCAAGAAGAACATTTAGCAGAGCAAGAACATTTTAAACGTGACTGTAGAGTAAGGCTGAGTTCCTGCTCCCCTTCTGTTGACTCTCAGCCTTGAATGTAGAAGTTACAAAAGTACGATGTTCAAAACAAACATTGTTCTGGTGAACTGCACAACACTGCTTGCCTTATCCAGGCGACCATGTCCCGTTTAATGCACCGTCTCAGAATTGATTAGCGTGAAGTTCCTATTAGAAGCATTCCAATTGAAACGAATCAAGAATGGAGTTCCAAATAGCTTAGAAGATAGAGACATTGAAGTGGGTTTGATCCAAAAATAATAGTTTTAGAAAGAAAAAAATCTATGAACAAATTTTCAAACCGCACTACTCTACAGGCAACCATTGCGAAGATACTGTGGTAACTTCCCACTCCCAGCACTGTGACGTCATATGCACAAACTGATTCCGCCGGCCGCGTTTGTACATGCTTGCTGCATATATAAGAGGTATTTTTTCGATCTGAACAAACTGATCGAAGTCGCTTGAGGTTTATTTCAAATAATTGTCATCTAGTTTTACAACGATTTCGTCGGCCCTAACTGTTTTTTTAACGGCTCATGAACAAACCTTATGTGATTACAGTTTGTTCAGATCGAAAGAATAAAGAATACCGGAATTATCATTATCGACATTATCGTATTGTTTATGACGTGTTCTCACCCCTCGCTGCGTCAGTTTAAATAAATTTTGTAATTTTTGCGTGTGTTTATGTCGTCACGCGATGGATAGACAACCGTGCACGACCGGTGGGGGAATATTTATTAATTTATTTTCATCGTGTGCTTTGAATTAACAAGAATCATATATGAGAATTCTACATATAGTGGTTTCCTACATAAAACGCGTAGTTTGTACGTTGCAATCAGTTTTAAATTAGAGAATTGTTATATAAAGTTGATTAAAAGCGATCTGCTATTAGTGGATTTTGGATTTTGTATAAAGTCGATTAGCTCAATGAATATTGTTAATGAAGAGAGTTTTAGTGGCCCGTAAGACTGGACTATAATATATACCTACTTACGTAGATTTTTTAAACTATTTATTCAAGGATAGTGAGCGCAAGTTCCACTATTTGAATAACCGCACGAGATTTTTGTGTTGAAGTAATTGAATAGCCTTTTATTTATGTCTGTGCTCTATAGCGTAGGTACCTAGTGGTCAGAAGATCAGAGTTGCAGTTGCAACGCAACATAGAGACCAGACAGTTATTGGTTCTAATCCGATTTCCACACCTATAAAAAAGCGACTTAAGCAATGGAAAAAAAAACATTCTAAGAACATTCCCGTCATTCTTCCAAAAGAAACCATAATATTAATTATTAGAGAAAAATGAATGGGGGAAGTCAACGTAACAGGACTAGATAAAAGAAAACCCCTTTTGAGAGTGCAGAAAAGGTACCTAGGTATCTGAATACTAGGTTAGGTACCTATATACTTGAAAGCTTCAGAAAAACTTTAGTTTAGGGTTAGAGTTTCTGGACCAAAAAAAATAAATAAAAATAAGTTGCCTAAGCTGACTTATTTCGAATAAACTTTGTTAGATACCTATCATCAATTATAAAATCAGAAACATATTTTAAATTGGTACTTACGGTTCTAGGTACAAACGAAACTCTGCACATTAAAATTAATAATGCGACCAAGTGCATCCAACTACTAAAAAATTACTCACTCAAGCAGTAGCTACCGATAAACTAACAACAATACACGATTAATCATCCGAATAATTCAAATTATTGTACCATTTAAAATATGTATGACACATACACTGTGATTTTAAACAATTCCATTATCATTAGCGAATTTGATTATTTCTGGCGATTGTGAGACTAGGTATCATATTATGCCTACGCGCGAAAACCAGTATCTAGGTATTCTTGGCGTATAAACTTCGAAAATTAGTTACTTTTAAAACATCAAGAAATATAAATCCTACCGACTTACCAAATTTTATAACTGCTCCAAGCATTTTCTTACAATATGTCACTATATTATACTAGGTACTAAGTATAATCCTTAAAATCGCGCGCGCTGGTACATATCTTGAAAAACAACAAAACACCTATAATGAATGCCATATAATTACCTACACAAAGAGAACTTGTTTAACGAGCGTAAAATAATATTGCAAGATTTGCAGAAATTGGGTAAACGCACTGGGTAGATGGAAACCAGAATCAACAAATGCATCGAAATGCACACATTATACATACTTTAATCTACCTTGGCACCGATATGAGTTGTAATTTGAATATCTTATACAATTAATAATTTAGGTATTGCTTTTCCTTTGCATTTATTGCAATTATCTTGTGCCAAGTGCTTAATTGTAAAATAAACTGATCTGTTTCGATTATTCTGCAATATAAGCAATGTACAGGATGTCCCCGTTCAACTGGTGAAAAATGCTAGGGTATATAGAGAAACCATAGAGATAGGACACCGATGGTCGAAAGTACGTCATTTCCAAAATACAGGATGTTGAAATTTAAACAACCCCATTTCATATCATCTGGAGCATGGGCGCCGGAACCATGGGGGCAATGGGGGCTTGAGCCCCCATAGTGATTTTGGTATTGTATGTAGTGGGTATAATAGGTAGGTACAGGAACATTAGGCAGTTTTCGTAGATGTGCTCATTCTGACGCTTAACATAGATGTAAACGTTAACTTAGCCGCTATTTGATGGTTCTCGAAAAAGTGTTTTCGAGTCGTTCGAGACATACCGCTTGCCGTTAACGGAAAGGATTTTTTATCAGCTGTGGGATCGTTCCTCCTAATCTGTTATTTTGATGTGTTGTGTGGTGTTGTGTTGTTTATATTTTGAAGTCGTACATAATGTTTTTTATATTAGATATTTTATGCTTAGACTAGCTATAGCAATTGCATTTTTATTTATAATTTTATTGTACTTTGGAGAATTTAAAAAGTAACATGCTTTTGTCAAGAGAAATTTGATTATCTTGGATAATAAAGTACCTATTTTTTTGATTTAATTTGATTTGATTTAATTTGATATCATAATTCAAGTCAATACACTGTTAGTGTGAGCCGCATTTATTGTACAGCCAAACTAATACTGAAAATGCACAGAAAAGTTCAAAAAAAAATTAATTTTGCATAAATACAAAAAACACAACCAAAAACTAATCAAAACAAACAACCCCCAAACTTTCTTTCCATTCACGCCTCTAGAAAGAAAAGGATAGATATAAATTTAACAGTGCTGCATATGCGTATCGTTATTGCTACCACTATGTCTATCGTCCGTAAGATAGCGGACGGTAACGGTAGTGATATACGCTAAATGACATTCAAATGTCATAGTTGTCAAATAGCGGCTACCGGTGATACTTTTTGGATGCTTCGAAAACTGCCTATTGAGTTCCTGTTCCTAACTATTTATTTTTATATCAAACTTATGTGTTTAATGTTTTTGTTATTTTTGCTATGCCTACTTTAACAAACAGTTTAAATATTTTGGTGTGTACATAGTATAAGTATCTAAACCTGTATTTTCAATAAGTCGTTCTATTATTATTTCCTTTTCTTTTTGCTGTCCATTGGCGTAACCAGGGAAGGGGACGAGCAGCATTTGCCCCATTCCCCCAAAGGCTTTTGAATTTTATTAATAATTTAAAATTAAAATAAACAAAGAATCAATAGGGTAGGACGACATAACAACTATGACGTAATTTCCGGGAGGTAAATTATAGCGTTTAAAATAAGTACAATTTTTTTTTTTCTAAAATCAAAGAATCATCAACTACTATTTATTTTGTTATGGAGATTAATAAAAAAAATATTTCAAAAAATTGTCCACTACCCTATTCAAGTCCTACATGAATAGTCAAATAATCAAATACATACATTATAATATAAGTAACGTTCTATCATAAATTCTTGTCAAAATTTGTTTAAATGGCCGTATCTCTGCCATTGGAAGTCCCAAAAATACCGTGAAAAGTCCCAAAAATTTCGCGCGGCGCTTTTCGTTCTGCAGCGCTCGCGGCAAAACTGCAACTTCTGCAAGAATCACTTCCTGTAAATTTCATCTCGTCTCAAGGCAAAATCCTGGCTACGCGAATGGTGCTGCTCCCATTCAAGCCTATGTGTCTAGTAGCCTAGTCCTGTCTGTATAATTAATTCTACTTATATTAATTTTTAGAGATCGAGCCCCCATAGTAATTTTGAAATTCCGGCGCCTATGATCTGGAGGGCTAATGCTAGGCCGTTCAAATTTCCAGTTCCAGGGATTATTGTTGTAGGAATGATATTTAAAAATTCACATAATGTAAATACACCCCTATTTTCTACCTGAAACCACCTCAAAAAAAAATAAAATTTGAAACAATTTGCTTTTTTTTGAAATTTTATTTTTCATTTTTTTTTGGGGTGGTTTCAGGTAGAAAATGGGGGTGCATTATACGAATTTTTAAATATCATTCCTACGTCAATAATCCCTGAAAATTTGAACAGCCTAGATGATGAACAGTCCAGATGATATGAAAAAGGGTTGTTCAAATTTCAACACACTGTATTTTGGAAACGACGCACTTCCGACCATCGGGTCCTATCTCAAATTACTTTTCTATGGTTCGTCTATGTACCCTAGCATTTTTGACCATTTGAACGGGGACACCTTGTATAATTTTCTGCTACTGTCTGATTTTATTCATTTAGTGACAATTAGTAGGGTATGATAATACTTTTCGTTTTTAAGTCACGCTAAAATTGTGAAATAAGTTTTATTGTGTAGTAAAGGACTATATTAAACCATATAGTAAAAGTAGCTACAGAGGGTGTTCCAAGATAAGCATACAAGCAAATTCCTTAAAAACCGATTTTCTCACTTAAATACTATATAGAGTATTATGCCAAATACACCTAGAGCTATCTTTTACATAACAATATTTTATACAGCGTGTCCATAAATTCAGCAATTTTATCTTGAGATAAGATCTATTTCCCACAGTCCTGGAAGTATGTGGAGGACATTATGCTAAACAGAGCAGGAAGGATTAGGAAGTCCTTACACAACTATGGTCCTACCCATATAGCAAAAAATATTTTTGGGAAAATTCCAATTATAAATTGTGCGATTGTTTTGGACCGTTCTAGAACCGTCTTTTTTTTGAACCAAAACAAAGCTTTTGATTTGATTTAACTTGTCCTTTGCTGTTTCTATGCGCCATACCTACCTCCTTAGTCTAAAGCAGGAGACAAGGCAAATTTCACCACCATAAGGTCTAGTTTGGATACTCAATTTCTTTCTCCAACTAACCGGCAAATAAGCGTGTAGCTCTTCCTAACTCTTCTTTGGCTGACTATGAAGAAAACGTTCTTATCTAATTAACCTTCGGCGGATACCGCAATTCGACCAACAATCACCGCTGAAAAATGCAAATCCCAGTACTGGTAAATTCTTGCACCCAATCCTCATTCTCTGACATCCCATGCAAACCTCCCCGCTCCCCACCTGCACCAAAACTACTACCTAAAGACTCCTCAAGTCATAGGATCGGTCAGGCTGCAGGACTGACGACCCCGTTTAATCCATACCCGCTTCCCCCTTATTCTTAGGTAGGCCAGTGAAGCGGCCCAATGCTCGCCATCCGTGGTGTTCACCAGCGACCATATAATTGACGTATAAGGGCAACCAGAAAACGTCAAGAAGAGTTGCAAGCAAAAAAAGGAACAGGTGTTTGATTGGTGAAAACATCGACTGACAATTAAAAACGCGTACACAGCGCGGTAGGGGTGCTTGTGCGCACAGGGAGGTGCGTATCATTGAGTGGTAAAAGTCCTTGTCCTAGTTTCTAGTATTGTTCTGCATTATTTGTAGTTAGAGGGGGGACTAGCTCCCGGCCTGTGAATGTATGTACTTTTCAAATAAATAAGGATTTTTGAGAGTAAATACTACGAAGAATATACTACTACTTGTAGTAGTAGCAGATACTTCGTTTTTATTCATACCACCCAATATATTTTTTATACGGTTTTCATTTTTCTATTCCAAACGTTCTTACTATAAATGGGCAGATGAAACTCTCCTGCCAAAACTAAACTTTGGAGTACCGAGTAGGCAAAAAGTACTGCTGTCTGGTCTAACTGCTGTATAATCAATCTTACAGCATAGCATCCAGAAGAACAAATTTTTAAGGTGACAGCTTACTCATCAAAAAAGCAATTTCACTGGGAGTAGTTCTTCGAAAATTTTGTTGGAGGCACACTACTCCGAAACCAATGTTAATTTAAAGTCAAAAACTAATAATGATTTTTTAAAAGAAACAATTGGGCAATTGAAAGCATAGATGGATGCTAAGCAAGATTCAGAATATTCAATTATTATTAAAATTATAATTGTAAATTCCAATTTGGCCTCACACCATATATTCATTTCAATTAAATTTATTTGGGAACATTTTCACTCTAACTTATCATTTATTTGAATAAATAAACTATTTTAAACAGGTACTTATGAAGCTGCTCCACCCTGCTGCCCATCTGGATTGCTGGCTGAAGTTATCACCATTACTATCACAACAGGAACAATATAAATCCACTGAAAATAATAAGTATAAATATTAAATAATAATAACTTTATTTTAAGCACTTACATATTTGGACAAAAATGATCTATTATCTTTCCCTTCTCCTTTTTCTTGTGCCTCACGTTCTCTTTCTATTTTTTGAATAAACGAAGCTGTGTCGGGGCTTAGCATAAAAAATAATTTCAAAATTTGTTATCACTGAATTTCTAAACTTACATTGCCCCAGTTTCAGTATGCCTCACATAAACACTAGTGGTAAACTCTTTAAGCTTACTTATTGGAACAAGGCTGCCTTCACAGGACGCTTTTGAAGCTATCACAGTAGTAACACCAATCACTCTGCCCATATAATCAAGAGAAATTGATAATTTGTCGTCTAGTTCTGATTCAGCTAACATACACTTTAAAAAGTATTTTTTTTTTGCAATTGCCTTTTTTGTAGTGAAATTTTACTTACTGCTTTCATTGCGGAAATAAATGTTCTTTCAGAACCATCGTTTGCTACTACAGTTGCTCTAATTCTGTAGAAATCATTATCTGCAGCAAGTTTCTAAAAAAAAAAACGCAAGTTATAAGTACCGGGTATTTAAATCGGTCATGGCTATTCATACAACTCATTTATTACAACAACAACCTACTATCTGAATCTGATCTTTCCCAAAAAGAGAGAAAAAATAAAAGCAAACGGCATTTCTCATTGGCTAACCACAGAAATAAAAACGTTCATCAAAAATTAGAGAACAATGTTTGACCTCTATATCTCATAGTCCCCAGTACATCGACCCTAAAATTTTGTAACTCATGTACACGCCAAACTTCCTGAGCGGCTTTATAACACCAAGTCGGACAATATTTTTCATATCTCCACCCTGGGCGATGGGACATTGCCGCGCTAGCTCTTCGTGAAGTTGTCGTTCTGACGTCCCTAAGGAAGTTGATACATGTACGTGTAGTTTCAATGCCAATCGACTGTTTTTTATATTACATTAACGATATCACATTTGTCGGACAAAAACCATGTGGCTTTGGTGAAGTTCCGATGCCCTCAACATGTCGCTGTGGCGTCCCTGAGGAAGTTGATACATGTACGTGTGGTTTTGATGCCAATCGACTGTTTTCTATGTTACATTATTGATATCACATAGGTCGGACAAAAATCACGTGGCTCTGGGGGGGTCCGACGCCCCCAACATGTCGCTGTGGCGTCCCTAAGGAAGTTGATACATGTATGTCCGACAAAAATAATTATGAATAACAATGTAATTTTAAAACATGTGTAGTAAATGTCGGACAAATAAAATGAGTATTAAAGTCAGTTGGACAACAAAAGTCCTATTGATCAATTTCTGCCGAAATTCAGGATCTTCACTCCTGAGATTGCACAAAAAACACGACTGAATATCCATTCTTTCTCACACGCGTGGTTTTGAATGACCGCGTTTACTAAATAATTTCCGTAAATACTCGGAGAACTATCAAAAAAACAGATCAGGGAATATGACACAGGGCCCCACAGGTATTTGACAAAGTAGGTAAATAATAAACTGACTAATATGCACGTTGCGTTAAGGCAAACTTATTTTAATTTTTTCATTGATTGTCTCAAATTTCTTGTCCGACAAATGTGATATCGTTAATGTCATGTAAAAAACTGTCGATTGGTATTAAAAACATACGTACATGTATCAACTTCCTTAGGGACGCCACAGCGACATGTTGAGAGCGTCGGAGCCCCCCGAAGCCACGTGATTTGTGTCCGACATATATGATATCGGTAATGTAATACAAAAAACAGTCGATTGGCATTAAATCTACACGTACATGTATCAACTTCCTCAGGGACGCCACAGCGACATGTTGAGGGTGTCGGACCTTCCCCAAAGCCACATGGTTTTTGTCCGACAAATGTGATATCGTTAATGTAATGTAAAAAACAGTCGATTGGCATTGAAACCACACGTACATGTATCAACTTCCTTAGGGACGTCAGAACGACAACTTCACGAAGAGCTAGCGCAGCAATGTCCCATCCCCCAAGGTGGAGACATGAAAAATATTGTCCGACTTGGTGTTATGAAGCCGCTCAGGAAGTTGGGCGTGTACATGAGTTACAAAATTTTAAGGTCGATGTACTGGGGACTATCAGGATTCGTGAGTAAAACAAAATAGAAAATATACACAAAAATACTAAAAAAAGTAATAAAAAACGCAAAAAAACTATCAAACAAAACTCAAATTGAAAACTCTGAAAATAAAACCAAAACTACATGGAATCTTATAAATAAAATCACAAAAGCTCAAAATAAAAAACAATCAATTTTTATTCACTTCCAGGAAAAGGAATCTCCAAAATTTCTTAATCAGGTTAATAACTTCTTTTTAAATTCTTATCCAAATAAGGCTCAAAACACACAAGGTTCAAATGTTTGTTTAACCGAGAGTTTAACATATATAAAAAATAGCTTTAAGTTTACATTAACGAATCCTGAAAAGGTAGAAAATATTATAAATTGCCTAAAAAATAAAAAATCGTTTGGCATTGATGATGTCCCTGTGAAATTGCTAAAACATGCTGCGCATATCAGCTCAAAACCTCTCGCTCATATAATAAATTTCTGCTTCGAAACAGGAAAATTTCCATCTGCCCTCAAGTTTTCCATTGTCAAGCCCTTGTATAAAAATAAAGGAGCCAAAAATGATATTAAAAACTATCGCCCCATATCACTATTAAGCAATATAAGCAAAATCTTCGAAAAACTAATGCACCAACAAATTACAGACTTCTTAGGAAATCAAAGCGTACTCTCAGACCAGCAGAATGGTTTTCGGAAGGGCAAATCAACAATTAGAGCGATATATGAAACCATTAATAAAATAATTAATAATACGCTCAATAGAAAACAAACAGCAGCAGCTCTATGTCTGGATTTGACTAAAGCCTTTGATAGTGTCAACCATGAAACTTTATTAAAGAAGCTGGATGCATGTGGCATACGAAAGGTGGCCCTGCAGCTGATTGGATCCTTTCAAGGGGATAGGTGGCAGTGCATAGAAGAAGTGAGCAGAGATGGGGAAAGGATGAGATCAGATTTTGGACGCGTAGACAGAGGCGTTCCTCAGGGCGCGGTCTTGTCTCCTCTTCTCTATATTCTATACACTAATGACATAACAAACATTATTCAAAATGACAAAATAGTGTTATTCGCTGTCGATAAAAATGTAATATATGATGAACAAGACATACAAGTGACAAAAGTGAATATCCATAATGATCTCAAAAAATTAGAAAAATGGTTTGATTCAAATAGTCCAACACTAAACATAAATAAAACACAACTTATTCATTTCAAACTAAAATCATCAGAAAAACTGTGTATGGAGTATGGAGGACATGACCTTGAAGCTCAGGACGCTGTGGCTTTTCTCAGAGTCACTCTAGACAATAAGCTGAGCTGGGAAGCTCACAATAATATTGCAGCAAAACTGAGCCAATTCTGTTACGCTCTCAGAATTATTAGACAATCAATGGGTCTCTCTGCATCTTTGGCTTCTTATCACGCCTATGTACAGTCTCGTGTTAGGTATGGTGTCATATTCTGGGGAAATTCAGCTTACGCTAATAGAATACTTGTTTTGCAAAAACGTTGCTTAAGAACAATTCTAAATTTAAACCGCCTAGAAAGTTGCAAAACACACTTTAGTCAGTATAACATTCACACGGTATACAACATTTATATTTATGAAAGCATTAAGTTTATTTTAAAAAACCCAGATCTTTTTGAAAATCGAAAAGTTGAACATAAATATGACACAAGAAAAAAACAAAACCTTAAAACAGATATCCCGCAGTTAAGCTATCTGCAGAAAAACGTAACATTTTAACATTGTAAAAATATGGAACTCACTACCCATCACATTTAGACAGCTGCCAATTAAACAAATTGATTACAAACTAAAGCAACTTCTGGAAAAAAGATCATACTACAATGTTGAAGAGTTTTTCAGTGACCCAGATAAAGTAGAACTTTCAAGATAGATCAAAATATAGAATAAAACAAATACAGAAGTACCTGACCAAAGCCTTACCCAAAAGTTATTTTATTATTTTAGTTTGTCCACATCACGTTTGTCTTTTATATTGTATTTTTTCATTTCTGTCATTTACTCTTTTATGTTAAGCTCATTAATCATCATATTATTTCGTATTTGTGAATGTATGTAGGTATACCAAAACAATTAATGGTTAAATTTTATCAAAATATGTAAGTGAAGGTTCTGTCCAATTTAGGTATAGTATTAGAATTTATAAGATTTTAGTTATAGTTACATGTAGTATTTTTATTTTGACGTGATCTACGCCTGTAAGGGTAAAAATGTATGTTTTTTTTATACAGATCAAATAAAAGCAAAACTAAACTGAACTAAACTCAGGCTATAGACACACATGAATAATTTGATTAGAGCCATAGCTGTATATTCACACACAAAAATACACACAAAATTATTGAACTTAGGGCAATAACAGCCAAACATGACCTACTAAAATTTGGTTTGCAATTTTTTTATGTGCTTAATAATAACTGGCAAACTGTTAAACTACACAAATCCATCATGGAAGAGATCATTTCGACTGTAACTATTCATAACTCTGTTTATATAGAAGTCATCCCTGGTACGAGTGGTAACGAGTGTGATAACTATGTATATCAGCAACATAATGTGTGTTTCTTGATATGTGTTCTGGGCATACTCCTTTTTTTATTTATATAAAAAAGTCATTGTATTTTAAAAAAAAAAATTACTTGCCTTACACTCAGGAGACCTGTTGTGTCTAACATTGAACTTATATCACGATTGCATCCAAGAATATACTGAATAGCCTGGTTTTGCTTTTTCTGCAGTGTGGTTGTTTTCGCTTTGCTTAGTAGATATAGAATTGTTGAGCAGTAGTTAAAGTGAGGTAAGTTAAGTTTATTACTTTACATATTGTCAATTTTGACCACTGGCCTAGGCCTAGCTATGAACTCATTCTCCCTAATAGGTTTGTTTTCTTTGCTATTTTCTTTGTTATGTATTCAGCACTCGATTCAGCATGAGGGAAGAAAGTTAAACTGTCATCTATTATAATACCTAAATATTTATACTGTTCTATCTGTTCGAGTTTGTTGTTCTTGACAAATATTCCACTAAGACTCTTGGTTTGCACTGAACTGTATCTACTTTTTATTATCATACATTTTGTTTTTTTTTTTTATGTTCAGACTCAAACCGTTTTGTACCAGCCATCTATATAATACTTGGAGTTCTTCATTCTCAGTCTCCACAATCCCATCAACTGATCCCCCCACTATGTATAATAGGGATTAGCGTGTCGATCGCAAATAGGTGGATACTGCATTTGCGATCACTGACACCCTGGACTGTTGTTTTCTTCCAACATTTGGGAAACACTCCATATCTGAGCCCGACATTTACCACACGCAAAAATCTATCACCTATGACCTCAAATGCCTTTGCTAAGATGTTTGTTGTCACTCCATCTACACTGCTATTCTTCTTCTTAAGATTTTTCACTATAGTTCTTAGTTTAGCTAATGAGAGCAATTCAAATTCTGAGAAATCTATCTTTGAATATTCAATGTTTCCTATTTGCTTCCGCAATATCTTCTTCATCAATTTGGAAAGTTATTGATTCGATACTTTGTATAAAATATTCAATGAACCTTTGTGCTATTACATTATGGTCTCTCTAAAATCTACCATCAAAACTTATTGCCGCTCTTCTTGTCTTGTTATTTTCTCCCACCAATTGTTTAATAGTTTTCCACATTTCCGTTGAATCATGTTTATTCATTTGAATTTTTCTGTTCTAGTAATATTTCTTCTGTTGTTTTATTATATCAACCACTTTGTTTCTTTTTTCTCTATATTTATTAAAGACATCTTCGTTTTTTGTAATTATTGCTCATCGATACATTTGATCTCTTTGTTTTACATGCAAATGTATTTCTAGTGTCCACCATTTTTTATCCGCCAATTGTATTTCATGACTTTTTCCTTTATCGGAGCATGTCTGTTTAGTGTTTCAATCAAAAAATTGACGAGGTTGTCAGCAAGCATATCTTGTCTGTATGTACAATACCCATTTCATGGAGTATTCATCAAATCCAATTGAAAGTTTAGTTCATTAATTATTGTAGTCTCTTGAAACCTTTATTAACACATTGCGTGCCACGTCACCAACATATTGATGACAGTCATGTTTCCCAGGGGGCCTGTCACCAATATAATGGTGACGCGTAGTGTTTCACTGCAAGCCGCGTCACCGTTCCTTTGGTGACGTTATATGTATTTTTAATGGTCTGTATTCAAGGTGGCTCCCTGAGAAATATTTTCATATTTTTGGTGTGAGTAAATGAATTCAAATATTCTTTTTATCGCCAATTTAGTAAAACTGTGAATAAAAGAGCCTTGTAATCCCGGTCTTCAACTTTGCCATGAAAAGTTGATTTTCGGGAAATGAACCTATTTCTTGACAATCAAACCGAGTAAAAAAGGTTCGTTTTTTCAGTGCTCCTTATTGAATCTCTGCAGATATCTGGAATAACAAATACAGAATAGTACAGAGATGTTTTCAGTGTCACCAATATACAGGTGACGCGGCTTGGCCCCCGGGGAAGTTTTCCCTATATGACCATGGCACGCAATGTGTTAAATCACTATTTTCAATATCCTGCATTAAATACTCTCTTATAATGGAGTGATCTGTAATTTTTGGAGTCAGATGCACAGATGGTATTGTTTTTTATTTATTATCATCAGATCAATAATTTTTGATGTCCGACTGGTAACTCGAGTAAAAGTTGAAACATTTTGATGTAGGCCATTTTCACTAATTATCTTCTTGAGTTTTTCAGCATAGAAGCTATTTTTTGATATATCTATATTATAATCTCCTACACATACAAAAGTTCTTTCCTCCGATGAGTATTCCTCCAATATTTCTCCTAGGTAAGTCAAGAAATAAGCATCACTTGCGGCAGGCGAATGATACAAGCTAAAAACCATTTTTTTTCTTTGTACAAATACCTCTACTCCTGCTATCCATAAATTATTTGTCCTTGCTTCCGTCATTAATATTTTGTGTTGCAAGCTCTCTTTCAGGAGGTAAATACACTCATCAAAAAAGTCTAGGGAACAAGAAATATTCGTCTTTTAATTTTTAGACAGAGTAACTTTTTTTAAAAAGATACCATATGGGTATTTGTTGAACAAATCTTGTAAAATTTATCATATCGGCTTTTCCAGCAGGCTTTAACAAAATTTAAAAATCTTTTAAAAGTATATTTTGTTCAATTTATAAATGTATTCAGTTGCATCTTGTTCCCTAGACTATTTTGATGTGTGTACTTGTTCTTCCAGTGTGTTTACTGATACTACATTTATCATATTGTATCCATTCATCTCTATTCAAGAATTAAATATTTCATCATTAATGCACGTCTCAGACAAACATACAATTGCTGGCTTCCACATATTCATAACTTTTTGCAGTTCATTTTTCTGTGCAATTAAACTTTGAATATTCAAATACATTAAATGTCCCTCTAATAGGCTCCTTGCATCAAATTTTTTTATTGCTGATTTCGATAGTCCATGAAAAATAAGTCAACACGTGTTTTTTCTTTTTCTTCTTAGTCAAAAATTGACGGAGATACAACACTATGAAATCTGCCTATGACGTCATTTGTGTAATAAATTAGTGACGTTGCACATGCTCAGTATATCTATATATACAAAACTTAATATTTGAATAACTTCCGGAATAATCATATTTGGGCGAAATAAAAAAAAATAACGATTTTTTTTCGATTTCCTACAGTTTGCAATAAACAATAATCAATTTAATTTTCCATGCAAGTACCCTATTGCTGTTTTTGACTGGGAAAAATCACTGGTTAGTTTACTCTCTGTTTCAGTTCTCTATAAATCCTTTGGTAAGCTTTACAATTTCGGTCATTTACATGGTAATTATACTACACATTCTGTATTTTCAATATATCAGCAGCATTCTTGCAATTTGAGCATATCATGACGCGAAATTGGCATTCATCTATTTTATGATTATCACGAGGATTATCACTGCATTTCGGACAAACATTCTTCTCAGATTTACATTCATTAGCAACATGTTACATGACTAACGTGACCATACGTCCCGTTTTCAACGGAACCGTCCCTTATTTCGGCTCTCCGTCCCGGTCTCCCCGAGAAACACTGCGGGACGCAAAATTGTCCCGTTTTCCCAAACCCCAAGGAAAAAAAATGAAAAAAAAAATGGCGTAACAAAACATAATATCAGTGTCGTATGTCATATTATAAATGTTATATGCTTAAATTTATCTCTAGTGTGTCTGTGTCTATTCTCGAAACCGGCAAACACTGAACAGCGTTATCACGAGAACGATTGCGCTGTCTTTGTCAGTGTTATGGGAATATAAATATGTGCGACTAAGTCAGAACCTTCATTCTGGTGAGAACGCTGCTCCCGGTTTCGAGAATAGACACCCAGTCAGGACTATACCATTTCCAGAATTATTTCACACTAGTGAAATTTGATTTCAAATTAATGAAAACTAAATTCACATCAGTGAAATCTAATTTCGCTCAAATGAAAATTGATTTCAAAGTAACAGAAACCAATTTCTCACAAACGAAATTTGATTTCACATTTGTGAAAATGAATTTCATACTGACCCTAATTAATAGGTACTCATTTTTCAAACATTTATTATTTTAATTTGAAAAAAACATTAACATGTTATTTATTTCACCGTAATGAAATAAACCCACTGAGTTCACATAACGTAAAATACAATGAAGGGGGTGATTCGTCGGTTAGGACAAATACAACTTAAAAGGCCTGTTAAGTCTTTGCCAACGTTTTGCCCAAAAGTTTAGGGCTTCGTCAGGGCTTAAATATATATTAGGAACATCGAAAAAGTGCTAACAAAAAACTGAAGTTTACATGCCTTATACTTATAAAATTATGTGGCTAGAATTACATAAAATAGTACGAGATTTTTAAGGATGGAACATTCAAGTGCACATAACCAAATCACAATACATTGATAAGATTGTAAAAAGACAAATTTTTTAATATTTTTTTTTGTCCTAACCGACGAATCACCCCCTTCATTGGATACCGATAGGACACAAACTTCCCTTAGATAAAATACAAAAATACAATCATGAAGCAATTAACAATAATAATTATAAATTATTTAAATAAATTGAACTTCAGTTGAATCTTCTCACTCTTGAGATAGCTGCATTATCCCTTTCCACGTGATTTGCCAAACTGAACTTTAATTTATTTAAATAATTCATACTTATTTCATGATTGTATTTTATGTTATCTAAACCACAGTTTCCTAAACTCAGTGGGCTTATTTCATTAGGCTGAAATAATAAATATTTGAAAAATAAGTATTAATTAGGGTCAGTTTGAAATTCATTCTCAAAAATGTGAAATCAAATTTCGTTAGTGAGAAATTAGTTTTCGTTACTTTGAAATCAATTTTCATTTAAGCGAAATTAGATTTCACTGATGTGAATTCAGTTTTCATTAATTTGAAATCAAATTTCACTAGTGTGAAATAATGCTGGAAATGGTATAGAGTGTTCGGTCAGTGGCTCACCTGGTTCTCGAAAGCACCAGTAGAAACGGTCTTTTCTATGATGAACAAACTGTGGACGACAGAAAAAACCCCAGTTACAGGTCTCGGTACTTAAGGCAATGCTGATAACCAAGGTTAAGATTGAAAAAACGTGCCAAGAATTTAAGCTCTGTTCCAACCGACGTGAGAACCGTTCCAGAACCAGCTATTTCCAGTTGCACACCTATTTTTCAATAAGTTGAATGTTTATCCTATGTGACAAATGAATTGATCGACTGGAAATTATCTTTCTTGAACAGTTCTCATGTCGGTTAGAATAGAGCGAATTCTTACATGGTTACCGGGTCCTTATTCAACAGGGGAGCAACGTTCTCCAGAACAAGTTTTCCATCTTTCTAAATGACATGCAAATGATATCTAATATAAGTAACAGAGACAAAACACTCGTTCTTCTGAGAACGCTTATTCCCGGTTTCTGTTTCTAGAATAAGGACTGGTGATGAATTCAGGGTCCTAATTCTAGAAACATGTATTAATAGTAGATTATACCACGAGTCAGTAATGATAGCTATTATTCCCGAGGATTATTACGAACTGAGCCGCGTTAGCGGCGAGGGAGTAACATTCCGAGGGAATAATAGCCATTATTGCGAGTAGTATACTCTACTTTATTTACGACAAATTAATTTATTTGAGATTTTCAATGAACAAATTTCATCCGTCTCATAATTTTCAATACAAATCCACAAGCACTACACGTTTGACACTGACACTTTTGTGGAATAATGACCATTAATCCCGCTACTCGTCATTAATCCCTGGAGGAATAACATATGTCATTATACTGCCAAAATCACAAATATAATACGCACATTATACATTAGTCGTAAATAAATGAGATTTGTTCCTCTGACAAATATAGAAACACCTGAGCAATTATGTTTCATACCAATACTTACAGTCCAGGAGGCAATGAAATCTTTTAGCACTTATTTTCCCAATTGGTGTCTATTAAATAGTTTGTTTTCATGGTGATACAAAGCATGAATTTTTGAGTCTGGCTAATATTTTCGGATGGGTTTACAAGATCAATAAAAAATACAAGTACGCTCATTTTCCCAGACATAATTGGCTTATCTCAGATAGTGAAAGTGAGTCTGGCTGAAAATTTTCGGATCTTCAATTTGCCACTTGCCAGACATATTATCCATACTCACAGATTAGCTGGACTATTTTTTTACATAACTTCAGTATACTTCTCATTAGAAGACCTATTTTTATTTTTATCACTGAGAAAGAAAAGGGCCGTGCATTCGCAAGCTTTAAGCATTTTGCGCCTCAACCCATCGGAAAACCTCCCCTAAAAATATATGTATTTTGCTTAGAATTACTAACCCTACAATTCTATCCGTTGTCTGACTGGGAACATGAGTACCGAAAATCGTCACTGCCTCCTAGACTATTATTTAAATTTGTAGTACTATTTCAATAAATAAAATAAAACTTATTAAGAATGTGTTTTTTCTATTGTGAAACTGCTAATTGACTTAAATAAGCGTTTGTCCCGTTTTGAGTCCACACACGAATAGTCACGTTATACCTGACCAAACTTGTAACATTTATAACATTGAAATACATTGATGTGGTCATAAAATCTATACGACCTCCAGCCAATTGACAATCTGTGCCTCGTTTGAATCAGTTTGTATGTATTGGGATCAACCTCCAGTATCACACTTTCCTTTCCCCGTTTTTCCTTGTACTGACTTATAATTTCAACTTTTCTTCTGGATTCCTCAGTTGTTATGGCATTCGGCAAAATCAATCTTTCCATAAATTCGTTTTTATCAATTATTTTGTTTTCCTCTAAATTTACAATTTGAATTTTTGGAAACTTACTTTCAGGTATTGATACTTCATACTCTTCTCCAAACTGACTTTCAATACTTTGTGATATGCTGATCAAGCCTTCCTGCCTTTCACAACTTATTGCAACTCCCCCATCCTTGATGAACTTCATTCGTGACACACCTGCTTTAATTTTTTCTGGTTCAATATTTTCCTCAATAAACTGCTTTGTAGCTGCGCTCACTTGAACTGTTTCTGGCCTAATCACGAGTACTCCAGACTGTTCTCCCCGAACAGCTTCACTGTATTTCATCCTTGTATCACCCCCACAAGAATTTGTACCGTAATTGTTCTTTTTGGTTATATTTTCTATTTGATCTTTTAGTAGTGAAATTTGTTCTTCTAGGCTTTGTATTAGACACTCTTTAGATTCTATTATACTTTCCTTCGCCTCAATTATGGTGTCCTTTGCAGTCACTAGCTTGTAAGTAACTCCTACTGCCTACTGATAAATAGTAGGTACCTACTTTTTAGCAAAAAAAAAATGATATAGTGAAATTATTTAAATAGTGTATGCACGTGATCAATGACGTCGAAATTATTGCCAATTGCAGTTTGTAAGAAATTAAAATCCGTTTCAAGCTGAGAGTTCATTCTCCTTTTCATTTAACCTTAGTTAAAAAAAGACAGAACACTGTTGGCATTTAACCGAATCGGCCGATAAAATGACATTTAGGTTGGCACTTATGGGTTATGTTGCCAAATATTAGACTATCCCAAACACGTGACACAAATATGGCCGACAAGAGGCACACAAACATTTGACACAAACACAAACCATAACGTCATTAGGTTATGTCATTAATGATCATAATCAAATACTCATTTTCTATTGTGTGCGTCTCAATTTTTGGCCGTTTCTACCCAATTACGAAATCCCCATTGTTTGGGCAAGATTGCTCTACCTACATTTCACTTGGACACCCAGGACCTACCCTTAAAATGTGAAAATATTTATTTGTTGCAACTCCACCGTCCAGTGTTGTGCTACCTAATTTAAATAAAGGATACAGGAGCATCTACAGAAAGACGATGAAACAGGCAAGGAAGATTTATTACAAGGAGAGGTTGGGCATCCGCATCCAATAAACAAAAAGAGTAACGACCTACGCGAAAAAAAAAAAAAAAGAAATATACATATGTGCTTCCAATAGAGAATTTTCATATTTCTCAATTTATTTTTTTTTTGATACTTCTAGTCATCAGATGTTACATAGTTTTCTTTTTTTCCATTTTAATTCATACATTCTACGAAAAAAAAATTATTGAAATTCAAATCAAAAACTTTGGCGCGAAAACGCGAAATTTTAATATGACAGCGTCATGATGTCAAGATTTTGTAAACATCAAATGCAGCAAACGAATTCTTGCTGACTTAAAAGTGCTATTTTTGTGTTATTCAAGTGTGTTGAAATTTGCTTTTTGTGAAAATTGTGTCAGTAGATGGAGAATATTTTGGGAACTTTCCAAAATTCACCGGTTTCTGAACCGGTGCGATACCGGTTTAATAGTTTACTCACCAAACTGTTCCAAAATGTACCGACTTTTTACCGGTTGAACCCGATCGTTCGTTCCAAAATTGACCGGAATGATCAGCTGTTTGAAACCGGTGAGGCACCGAATCCACCGGGAATTTTTGTCGGTTTTTTCGGTTGGAGGTTTTTTGACGTACATTAATTTAATTGCTTTGAATGGGTACTATTGGCAGTCTAACGTTAAATTGCTGCTTGCAGATTGCAGAATAAAAGATTGTTTGTGCGTGGGCGTCATTATGAACTCGACAAATCAAATACTCAGCTCACATAATCTACAAAAATCGTACTGAAAACTACCGTTTGTTGACTGTTAAAAATAATAAAAATACATACCAACCTCACTGCATCCCACAAAAAAACCCATTCCAAAAAATAATAAGCAACACCACCAAACTTTGACACCAAAGCGTTCCAAAATGCACCAGAAAAATCTTGTAATCGGACTTGCATCTGACTTTTACCGCAATTTTTTGACAGCTACTGGTTTATTTAACCGGTCAATTTATCGGTGAAATTTGGAAAGTGCCCATTGTAAAGGATTGCTTTCGTAAATTTTATTTCACTTGTAAGTTCCTTATTGATAGGTTTGTTTACAGAATCGTGACGTCAAAAAAGGTAGCCATCATGGAAGCTTCGTTTTGGCGGGAAAAAATTTATTTCAAATTTTGTGTTATTTTTTGTGTAACAAGAGCGGTATTAGTAAAATAAAAACTGGTCATATAAACATTGTGCAGTATAAACTATCGATTTAAAACAAATTTGGAAAATTTTAGTTCATTTGCAAGTTCCCTATTAGACTATCCAAAACACGTGACACAAAAATGGCCGACAAGAGGCACACAAACATTTGACACAAACACAAACCATAACGTCATTAGGTTGTCATTAATGATCATAATCAAATACTCATTTTCTATTGTGTGCGTCTCAATTTTTGGCCGTTTCTACCCAATTACGGAATCCCTATTGTCTGGGCAAGATTGCTCTCCTACTTTAAATAATGGATACAGGAGCATCTACAGAAAGACGATGAAACAGGCAAGGAAGATTTATTGCAATGAGAGGTTGGGCATCCGCATCCAATATCCAATAAACAAAAAGAGTAACGACCTACGCGAAAAAAAAAAAGAAATATACATATGTGCTTCCAATTTGAAAGCAGATAATATTAATTCATACTACTGTACGATTGCTCAGAAACTGAGTATCAAAAATAGAAAATCTTCTTGGATGGGACGATATCTCAGTTAGGCTGTTGATGTGTTGGCGGATTCCATTATTAATTATTTTTTTACCGGAAGTTTTCCCTCATTTTTCAAGCAATCTTGGGTAGTACCTTTGTTTAATAGGGGGGTGATAAGAATTTACCATCTTATTACCGGTCAATATCCTTACTGCCCAACTTTGACTAAAATTGTAGAGTGGCTAATTAAGGTGGATGGTGAGCTTCCTTGATAGACATAAATTGCTTTCTCTCTCTCTGTTTCAGCAGTCAAAAAACACTGATGATACCATATTTCATCTCCTGGATGAGCTGTATCAGAAGATAAATGACGAAGAAGTGGCTGCGGTAGTTTTTTGTGACCTGAAAAAAGCTTTCGATTGTGTCTGTCATGAAGTACTGCTTCTAGGGGTTCAGTACTTCAGAGGGGTTGGATATCACTGCAGGAGTGCCCTAGGGATCTGTTCTATTTCTAACATTCATAAAAATACGAGTAAAAACAACGAGTATCAAAACGCAAATGAACAATGAACACTATTTTTTTGAAAAAAATTTCATGACACATTGAATGACACATAAAAAAAGGGTTTGTGTGCCTCTTGGCGGAAAGTCACATAACCCACACATAACCTATAAATAGCATTGTCAATGTTATTAATTTTTTTTCAATTTTGGGCTTAAATTTAATAATTATGGCAGTTTTGGGAAAACGTGATATGTTTTATCGAGAGGCGATGAAGCGTTATGTGTTTGGTGATTGTAAAAGTGATAGTCGAACGAGTTCCATCAAATTAACGACCCCATTTGCCTCCACTGGAGTTTAAGGTAACACAGCATCTTGTCAAATCTACGCTTTCGTAAATATTCGGTGCCTTCGCTATGGCTTCTTTAGTTGCAAAACGTTTGTTAAAATTAACAGAAAGTGATGTGACAGGTGCTGTGTTACCTAAAACTCCAGTAGAGGCAAATGGGGTCATTAATTTAATGGAACTCGTTCGACTATCACTTTTACAATCACCAAACACACAACGCTTCATCGCCTCTCGATAAAACATATCACGTTCTCCCAAAACTGCCATAATTATTAAATTTAAGCCCAAAATTGAAAAAAAAAAAATTAATAACATTGACAATGCTATTTATAGGTTATGTGACTTTGTTTGTCGACTTTCTGCCAAAGTCATTCATAATGAAATCTTCTATTTGAAAGCAGATAATCAGCATGTGCAACTCTTATGGCGCAATTTGTTCCGCTAAAAGCTTGCGACTACAGACGGCAGAGGCGCTGTCGTCCAATGCCGTTGTCAGATTTATACATAAAAAGTCCAGATTATTCTTTATTTGTTTTAAAAAGCTTGAAACAATAGGAAAAAAAAACGTCGTGTACCTCGCTAACATATAATTGCTCATTTTTGAAGCAATCTTGGGTAGTACCTTTGTTTATTAGGGGGGTGATAAGAATTTACCATCCTATTACCGGCCAATATCCTTACTGGCAACTTAGACTAAAATTGTAGAGTGGCTAATTAAGATGGATGGTGAGCTTCCTTGATAGACATAAATTGCTTTCTCTGTCTCTGTTCCAGCAGTCAAAAAACACTAAGGATGCCATATTTCATCTCCTGGATGAGCTGTATTAAAAGATAAATGACGAAGAAGTGGCCGCGGTAGTTTTTTGTGACCTGAAAAAAGCTTTCGATTGTGTCTGTCATGAAGTACTGCTTCTAGGGGTGCAGTACTTCAGAGGGGTTGGATATCACTGCAGGAGTGCCCTAGGAATCTGCTCTATTTCTAACATTAATAAAAATACGAGTGAAGAGAACGAGTATCAAAACGCAAAGGAACAATGAGCACTATTTTTTGAAAAAAATTTCATGACACATTGAATGACACATAAAAAATGGGTTTGTGTGCCTCTTGGCGGCCATTTTAATTCAAGTTTGACAGCATCTTGGATAGTTCAATTGCTGCAAATCTGCGGTTACTGATTTTAATAATTTGAAATTATTTCTATTTGTGTATCTATGAAATGCCAAAGTCATTGAATGGTCAGAGTCAGAAACTCGTTGCGTCTCTAATTAGTTTCTTTGAACAGGAACGAGATAATGGGGGCCCCTTTTTGCCATTAAATAGCGTTAGAAAGGTGAAGTATATCGATACTATCAAATATAAATCTCCTGGGGCTTTAATTGGGAATATTTTTCCAGCGTGTTGCAGCTGCACTGAATATTGGTATGACCACTATAAGTAAAATTCAATGTAAAATCTCTCAAAAAGTTAGGGATAATTTAGCGTTAAATTCACCAAAGAAAAAACGTCCACATAAGAAGCGGGTTACGAAACAAGATCACCTTGATGTTAGCTCTATTCGCAATCAAATTTACGACGAAAAGTGAGTAGTTTTTCTATTATGTGTTCATAATACTCTATCTATACATCTAAAAATCGATGTTTGTTTGCTTTAGTGATAACAAATTTTACTAGACATGGTATGTCAAAGTAAAACAAAAGTTAATAGCGGCATGGACTTAAATACTACGCGGCAACATTGCGATGTGCTTATGTCATTAATTTTGATCACGTGCATACACTGTTTAATTAATTTCACTATAATAAGATATTTTGAATATAAATAGGGAACTAATGCGCTTCCCCGTTTTTGCGAAAATTCCCACTAATTGTATAACAGGCTGCCGGTTTTTTTATTTTATTTTTGTAAATCATTCCTTGGACATCCAAAATGTATACAGCAGGGTTGGAAAAAACCCAGGTTTTTTTGAAAAAGTCCAACCCATCGGGTTTTTATGGGTTTTTTGGGTTTTTTGGGGTTTTTCCGGGCTTCCTGGGGGTTTCTGTTTTTTTTTTCTTCAAATTCTGGGGGAAATTCTATGCCAACCCTGGTATACAGGGTGTTTCACCGGGAACCAAATCGATCTTCCAGGTATTCCGTTTTACTATCCCCGAAACGGTAAGAGGTACGAGGTCGGTTAAGTAAGACAAAAGTGGCAGATGGAGATAAGATCACAGGGTTGCCAAATTTTTGTCCGTTTCCGAGATATAATGGAAAAACTGAACTTTTATTGAAGTTAACAAAAACCGTAAACTACAGCTGGCATGCTAGAAACAAGACTAGAAAATACTTACATATCCTCATCAACCAGCTTTTTTTCTTAAACATAATCTTAACCAATAGATAAATTAAGAAACTTTCAAAGTTTTTCAACCCAAAAATTAGGCTTGTAATCCAGGAATATTAGGTATTGATTGAAGCTTGGATTGAAGATATCACTTTTTTCAATTTAAAGGTCTGGTTTTTATAAACAATGTAGGGGGACATAAGATAAGCCCTCTTGCAGCTGTCACTGCAATCATGATGGGCACTGCAGATTCTGTCAAATAGGCAATTAGCAAAATTGAATAAAACGTTGAATCATTTTTTATTGCAAAATTTACTGCATATCTTAAACAAGTGAATAGAAATTTTGAAAGGAAACAAAAAAGCCAAAAAAGGTTTCTGAATTTCCACAACTTAAATTATTTGAAGCTCAGCACATGGTGACTTTTTCAAATGGAATCAAAGTAAATAGAATATAATATTGGAAAGGTTGCCAAAGGGAATATTGAAAACTTTGAGCTATAAATGTTATCTTCCATGAATGGCACGGCTTCAAACTGCAATTATGAGTTATGCGTGTATTACAAACCAAAATATGGAGTCTGACAAATAGTGTACAAAGATAAAAACCAATGATAGTGAGAATATTTTTTTGAAATAAATAATAAGTATATATTCTCCTAACAAGAATTGAATAGTTATTGTCCTTACAATCGCAGAATACAAATTGCAATTACATATTGTGTTTTACGATTTACTGATTCAGCCGAGGATTCAGCACTATGATGAAGTCGGCAGAACACCCAAACTTAGGTCAAATACCGCAAACCTGCTTTATTCATAATTGCAAAGCGCATATTATTATGGAATATAGATTATCATGTATCTAGGTATATGACTCAGAAATAGAAAGATCAAGGAACAATAATTGAGCCCTGCAATAAGCAATAAAATATAATAATATACCAAACTAGAAAGGCAAAACTTAAATAAAAATAAATCCAGCAGCAACTTTTCATGGATCAAACTCAAAATACAAGTTAAGGTTTAAAGTCAACCCCTATTTTCTGAACCTTGTGTTCAAAAATTCCAAAAAAAATATATGTTTTATGGTTATTGATATACTTTAATCCATAATTTTTTTAAGCAAATTTGACTCGCCATTTTTGAGTTATATTGCAAAAAATGAAAAAAAAGTTGTTTCATTTATTTCAAAACGAATAAAGTTTCCCGTTATTTTTATTACGAACTACTATTGCAATTCGACGTGACATATATTTTTTCTCAAATTTCTTGAACTTGTAGTTTTCTCGCTACTGCAAAAATAGTTGGAAATACGCCTGTAGCTATACTGTTTAAAAAAAAATCCGACGAATGAACGCTCAAAATTATTTGCGTTGGTCGAAACTACAACCCTGTTTATGTAAAACAGAACTTCGAATTTCCAGCAAAAACAAGAAAAAATGATTCATCACACAATTTAACCAAATGAAGATTTCTATTTTTTTTTTGACTATCAAGGGCACACTGTAGGGGCGACAGCATTGACATCTCACGTTGCTGTAATAATTCAATTCAATTCAATTCAATTTATTGATCAGTACATACAGAAAAGTACAGGGCAGCCATAATGGCATTGATCACAAATCACACCTACTTCTACAACAATATGAATAATAATACAATAATACAATAATACAAAAACAATGACTGCCCAGCAAGAATACTGAGCTTACATAAAATCATTGAGCTAAACAATAGCAGTTATCAGTTTTTTTTTTTTTTTTTTTTCAGTTAATAAAATAAAATAAAATAAAAAATTATCAATAGTAATATAACTAGTGCAATGGAAATTATTGATAATTTTTGGGAAATTTGCTCGAATGCCTTTTTCAGTTAAAAACGCATGAGTGCAAATTTGTCAAAAATTATAAATATATTTTTCTACTGACGTTTCATAATAGCAACTTTTCGATTGTCATTTCAGTTTTGAAACGACATTCTTTTAGGCACTGAGTGCGTGAAAGTTACTTTTAGGCACTCAGTGCGTAAAAGTGACTTTTGAATGCGTAAAAGTGACTTATGAGTGCGTAAAAGTAATTTTTAAGCACTAGTGCCTAAAAGTGTCATTCATTATTCAGAAATAAAAAACACACTAAACACATATTTGAATTTTGTTTTGTATTTATTATGAATATTGAAAATGGAATTACTGAATTGAACGTTTGGGTTACTCAAAACAGAACTTTGTGTTATTACCTACTTTCTAGGATTTTAATTATTGATGTCGAATTTTGAAAAGAAAATCGCATGAAAAGTGTCAGGTGTCAAGTAAAAGCAGGTAACAAAGATTTTGGATGTAATCGACTTATTCACATGAAATAAAATTGTGTTTTTTTATTATAAAATGCCAGTAGAAAAAATCTTGTATACAATACGTTACAAAACGATGTCTTTTAGTCACTCGACGTGTTGTCCAACTCGGCTTTGCCTCGTTGGACAATTTTCACGTCGCGTGCCTAAAAGACGCTCATTTCGTAACTTATTGTATAAATAGCTATTTCCTACGAGCGTGCGCAAAGTAGTACTTTTCCGCACGCATTTCGGTTCTCAAAGTTGCACTTTTCCGCACTCAGTGCGGATACAGGCCTTATCCGCACTGAGTGCCGAAAAGTAAAAATAATTGTCAAGCAACAATAAGTACACTTGTCGACTTTGACACATGATGACAAATTTTTCCTCTGTTTCTGTACCAGCTAACATCTATACCTACAAACACCAAATTTAATTAACTTCAACACATTGTCAGATTTGTTTTCTATTTATATGCAAGAATCTACAAACTTTCTCATCAAATTTATAGCGTTTTCCATTTGTCGAAACAGGGCAAAAAAATGTATCCTTATCCTTACATGTTACATGCTTTTAGAAAAAGATGCGGATGCACTCAGTGCGGCACTGATGACAAATGGAAATCGCCATTAAACGCTTTAAGATGAAGAGCTCTGACGATGATTTTCTGTTATATTTTTTTTTTGTTATGTAATTTTTTGATAAATGCATAGGTTCCCTTCAAGTTAATTAAAAATAATTAAACAAATTATCGTTTTTTTTTTGATTTTTGTTGTTACCTACCTGATATGAAGCTCGTAGGAAAAATTTTGTTCCTAACACGTGCGCAAAGTGTCTTTTCCGCACGCAAACACGTATCCGAACTCCGCTTCGCGTCGTTCGTATAACTGTGTTTGCGTGCGGAAAAGTAACACTTTGCGCACTTGTTAGGAAAATAACTATTACCTACGAGCGTGCGGTAAAGTGCACTTTACCGCACGTTTTTGCAAATGGAAAGTAGCACTTTACCGCACACTATGCGGTAAAGTTAACTTTACAGCATAGTATGCGGTAAAGTGGACTACAAAGTGTGCGGTAAAGTGCACTTTACCGCATAGTGTGCGGTAAAGTAGAATTTGATATTTATAATCAAAAATCCTTTTTTTTCAGAAACTGGATTTTTGATAATTTCCAAATCTAATCTAATTTCATTAATTAATCTGATTCAATAATTAATTTTATCAATGCCCTTTTTTGGAGATGTAGATGCTCATAGGTAAAATTTTGTACCTAACACATGCGGAAAGTGCCCTTACCGCCCTTAACGGCTTGACCGAACTCCGCTTCGCGTCGTTCGGTCAACTGCCGTTGCGTGCGGTAAAGTATCACTTTCCGCATTTGTTAGGTAAATAACTATTCCATTGCACGAGTTGTATTTAATGAGAGAATTTCATAAATCAAAAATTTAAATTTTTTGTCAAAAAATGTCAAAACACCAGTTTTCGTACCAGTTAGTATGCAATTATCTGATAATTTGCACTAGTGCAAATTATCGCGTAATTACAATCTGATTGGTTCAAATCAACAATCAAAACATGTCAATTTATTGTTGGAATACCAGTTTTGACAGATGTATGAAATTCTCAGTGAAACTGTCAGTACATATCCAATACAGATAAGACCACAAAGTTACAAGTATCCAAGACAAACCTGCAGGTACAATTCAAAAAAAGACAAAGAAGCGACCAGGAAACATCCCAGGCAATCATTGAAGGGTAAGCAGCCTTGGCACTGAATTCCGAAAATATTCATCGAAAGAATAATTTGCAGAGGAAACCAACACATCCCTTATTCTTTTCCTAAATTGCCCAATTGGCAGTTGTCTAATATTAAGAGGTATTGCATTATACCAAGCTCTACCCAAATGAAAAACTGACCTCCTAGTAGAGATTGAAGTTCACCGGTAATTTTCATTTGTTCTTTCTCAGTGGTAATTTACCGGCAATTTTTCGGTAATTTTGGTAATTTTGGAAATATTTCATAAAACAAACAATTATGACTATATTATATACTATATACGTTCAAGGATTATATATTTCTAGAGTTTTTCACCTTAACAACCATTTATTATAATATTGTTTGTTGTAAAACCTAACCTCGTAGAAATATTACAATATTCAAACAAATAATAATACCTAATTCCTAGAACAGAAAATGAGCAAAGAAAATCAAACAAAAATAAAACAGAAATAAATTCCTAATCTGGTGCTAAATTAAATAGTAAAGTAAATACCTACTTTCAAAGAGCAAAAAGAAAACCAATACATAAAATAATAATTTTATATACACAGGTAAAATAATAAAATAAGGGACTGGGAATAAAATTCACGATATAAGCCGAATAAGTATAGCATAAGCGATACCTAACTCTGTCAAGAAAATTAATTACTTCAAGCGTGCAGCGTTGGCAGAAGCCCGGATTTTTGGAAATTTCTATTGTTTTTTTTTTGGCTTTTGCGAGAGTTGTGCTTTTGTAGGGTTTTGTGCTTTAGGATCTTTGACTCTTTGACATTCCAAATAATCTCAAACTCAGAAGTCAACAAAAACCCACTGAGTTTTTGAAATAGGCTTTTCCTACGAGCACAATATTTTAATTCAAGATATAAGTACTACATATTTTTTACTTCAAATCAAATTACTATCTATAGGTACTATTTTCCTTTCAGAAAACCTAGAGCTTACACAAATTTTTTTGATCAATTTTTGATAAATAACATGGAAAAGCATTACACCTAACTCTTTCGGAAAATGTCTTTTCCACCCTTGACAGCTTGCCAACTGCCGTCGCATGCGGAAAAGCATCCCTTTCCGAACTTGTTCGGTAAATAACTATTTGTTCATGTCAACCGTGAAAGCGCGTTACAGATTCACAACTAGATGGCGAATAATGCATGAAAATGATTGTCGCCCGAATGTGATTTCATTCAGGAAGCATTTCTGAAAATTACAGGTAAAGAAATTTGTCGGGTTAAATTACCAAAATTACCTTACCAAAATTACCATTACCGCGGTAACGTTACCACACTTCAATCTCTACCTCCTAGTAACTTCCATCTGAGACTGGGGTAAACTTAAACTATATCTATTTCGAGTTTCGTAACTATGCGTATAGTTTGCTTCTGTTGAGGACTTATTTTGCAAAAAAATTAGGCTTTCAAAGATAATTAGGTCATACACTGTAAGAATCTGCAACCTTTGAAACAGTGGTTTGCAGTGAGCTAGTCGATCAGCATTCGAAATTATTCGGACTGCTCTTTTTTGTAAAATGAAAACAGAATTAAGTCGCGTAATTGTTGCATATCCCCAGAACACAAGCCCATATCTCAAGTGGGACTCAAAGAGAGCATAATACACCTCTAGTGATATAGCTTCGTCACCCAATTCTTGTGAGGCAGATCTAATAGCATAAGTAGCAGATGCCAAATTTTTTGACAGCTTATTTAAGTGATTTTCCCATTTCAGGGAACTATCCAGTAAAATTCCCAAAAATTTATAGTCCGTGGCCTTATGAATAGCATTAGTACCTATTTTTAGGGAGATGTTTAAATTTTTATTAAAAGTCATAAACTTGGTTTTGTCGGTGTTGAGGTTTTGTTTGCATCAAACCATTGCTTAATTGATGCCAGATCTGTGCAGATAACTGTCTGTAAGACCTCTGGATCGTCTCCCATCCAGCAAATTGAAGTGTCATCCGCAAACAAAGTGAAACTGCCTGCAATACTCAGCGAAGTTAAGTCATTTATGTAAATCAGAAAAAGTAATAGACCCAACACTGACCCTTGCGGCACACCATCCGTAATATCTCTATAGTCGGACGTTACTTTTTCACCATTATCTGTTATTTGGACAACTTGCCCTCTATTAATCAAATATGACCTGAACCACTTCAGTGTCACACCCCTGAAACCATAGAACTCCAGCTTATCTATCAAGATTTTATGATTCACACAATGAAAGGCTTTTGCCGAGGCTTTTGCCAAATCACAGAAAACAGCCACCACATTCTTCTTAGCATTTAATCCAGAGTAAACACTTTCTAAGAGGGAATAAATTGCGTGTGAAGTGCTCTTGCCACTTTGAAACCCAAATTGAATAGTGGAAAGAATATTATATTTTTTAATAAAGTCGGCTGTTCGTGTTTTAACTAATGTTTCTATTATTTTTGAAAAGACAGAAAGTAGAGATATTGGACGGAAATTGGAGGGTGTCTTATTTCTTCCACCCTTATCAAGAGGAATTACTAAGGCTTTTTTAAGATCTTCAGGAAAGACACCATCAAGAAACAAATCGTTAATGATGGTGGATAGGACCTCAAGAATTTTAAAGGGAAATCTTTTGACTGTCTTAAGAGATACTTGATCCAATCCACTGGAGAATTTCCTGGGGTGTACAGGGTTTTAAGTAAAAACTATTATTCATTTTAGACTTCTTATCATTTAGGAATGATAATGCATCTCTGTCGGAGGCCAAATCTTTTGTGACTGTGGATGCCAAAGCTACATAGAATTCATTGAGATGGTTTGCCACATCTGCTGGTGTAGTAATCTCTTTCGAGTCAACTTCCAGTTTGATGGCTGATTTTCTGCGACCCGATCCTCTTCCAGAAATTTCATTAATTATGGACCATCCTCTTTAAATTCTTTGCCCTACCAATCTCTTCATGATAGTGATTTTTTTTCGCCTCACCAATTACTTTCTTAAGAATTGCTTTATATGCTTTGAAGTAACGTAGGAAATGATGATTGTCAGTATACTTACTGATATAATGTAGTGCTCGTTTGTTTCTGCAAGATATTTTAATTCCTCGAGTTATGTATGGCTTAGACTTCAAAGAGAGTTTCCTATAAGGAAAACAAGAATTCACAGCCTCAAGAATATGCTGCTGGAAACAAAAGAATTTTTCCGAAGATATCATAATTTTCTCAATAAAGGACCAGTCAATATTTTCCAACAGATTCTGGAATTTGTTCATGTTTTTGTTTGAAAAATTTCTTAAAGTTATAAAATTATTGTATTTTAAATTTTGGTTCTTAATAATAATTCTTCCCACAATAGCCTCATGATCACTCAAATCCATATGATTTGTCTCAATCATAACTGTATTAAGTCTTAGATTTGTACAAAAATAATCTATTTGTGAGGCACTAGTCTTTGTAATCCTAGTAAATGTATCCACATGCATCTTGAAGTCGAAAGACATCAATAAACACTTTAAGGTAATCGATTCTTGGGAATTTTTACTACAGTCAGAGCTGGGCAGGGCTTGAGGGCTTTGTGCTTGTAAAAGTGCTTGAAGCACTTTGAGGACTTGAAAGCCCTGTGCTTCAAGCACTTTTATATATTTGTAATTGGGGCTTGCAAAGTCAATTACATCAGAAAAGTGCTTGGTAATTTGTAATTGAAAAAAAGTAATTCAAGCCCTTTCAATGAGCTTCAATTACTTTTAGATGGCTTGAAGCACTTTGAAAGGGCTTCAAGCACTTTGAAAGGGCTTGAAGCACTTTGAAAGGGCTTGAAGCACTTTGAAAGGGCTTGAAGCACTTTGAAAGGGCTTAAAGCACTTTAAAAGGGCTTGAAGCACTTTAAAAGGGCTTCAAGCACTTTAAAAGAGCTTGAAGCACTTTGAAAGGAATTTGAATTGACCATCATTTAAACTATCCCCCACCAAAAAAGTTTGGATCGATGTGTTTTGTGGCTTAATTTTTTTTCTATTATTTGAACTAGGACCCTCCAATTTCTTTTCTTTATTAATAATGGAGGTTTTGGGTTTGACCTTAGAATTGAATTTAAAAAAAATTAATGGGCTGATTGTTTAAATAAATAATTAATTTATATAAGGTACCCTATTTAACTTTATCACTGGAATTTTTTTCACTTTTCCTCATTAAACAATTTGAAAACCTCAAAATTGAATTACCATTACCATTACCACTCAAAAAATAAAATAAAATACTACTGCAAATTTGTAAAATTTAAAGTTCATTTCTATTTCTACTATACTAATTCAACTGATGAGTGTATGCGCAGTAGTTTTTGCAGCTTTGAGAATTGTATCACAAATTCAAAGTACTTTAGGCACATTTCAAGAGCTTCAAGTCCTTTTGAAGAGCTTCAAGCACTTTTGGAGAGCTTCAAAACCTTTTGAAGAGCTTCAGGCACTTTTGAAGAACTTCAAGCACTTTTGAAGAGCTTCAAGCACATTCAAATAGCTTCAAGCAGATTTAACGAGCTTCAAGCACATTTAAAGAGCCTCAAGCACATTTAAAGAGCTTCAAGCACATTTAAAGAGCTTCAAAGCACTTTTTAAGGCACCCCAAGCGTTTTTGAAAAGGGCTTGAAGCACAAGCCCTTTTCAAATCACTTTGAGGGCTTTGTGCTTGCCAAGCCCTAAGCACTTTGAGGGCTTTGTGCTTGTGAAGCACTTTTGAAAATAAAAAGGAATTTGTGCTTGGAATTGAAAGCACTTTGAGAAAGGGCTTAGGGCTTAGTGCTTCAAGCCCTTTCAGTGAGAGCTTTGCCCAGCTCTGACTACAGTCAATATTAAAATCACCTACCAACACTATGTTTGAATTCTTTGTAAATGATCTTTCAAATCAAATCAAATCAAATCAAATCAAATCGTTTATTTCCATAGACATATAGGTACAATGTATCGGAATTGTCAAATAAATAAAATAAAGGTAAAATATCATTCACAAAAAACAAAATCAAATTACAAGAATCTAAATGAAGTTATGATTGAAAAACTCAATCAAGGAGTAGAAAGGGCACTCAGCAAGCATGGCCTTAAGAGTCCCCTTAAAAATTTGAAAGCCCGTAGTGCTCTTAATGCGTTCAGGCAGATGATTATAAATTCTCAGTGATGTAACTTCAGGACCATCCCGCACCTGAGACAACCTAGCCAAAGGAACATACAATTTATCCGCGTTACGCGTTCTGTAGTAATTAACGTCGCCAAACCTTGCACAGCCACCAGACTTCTTAAAAACTCGACAAGCACACTGCAAAATATAGATATTTATGACAGTTGGTATTTTTTCCCTTCTAAAGGTTTCACGGCATGATTCCCTGAAAGGAAGCCTGAACATGGTTCGGATAATGCGTTTTTGACATATCAAAACCCTCTCGACACCGCAGGAGTTGCCCCAAGCGGACAATCCATAGGCCAGAGTAGAATGCACCGCTGCAAAGTAGAAGGTTTTTAAAGTATAAGTATCCACAAAATCTCTGAGCTGTAGGATGGCATAGTTGCTACGTGACAATTTAGTGCATACTGACTCAACTTGATCATCCCAAGACAAATGTCTGTCGATCACAATCCCCAAAAACCTGGAGGAGTCCTGCTGAGCCAGACCAGTCGATCCCTCCCTGAGGAGTAGGCTTCTATCTTCGACCACTCGTATCGGAGTAAAAACCATGAAATTGGTCTTTAAGCCATTCAAACAAAGTCCATTTCTCTGGCACCAGCCCGCAATCTCAGCTACACATTTGCTGCCCTTCCAGTGCAGTGATTCATAGTCACGCCCAGTGACGAGTGCTGACGTATCATCAGCAAAAAGTGTGATAAAGCTGTCATCAACCAAAAGAGGCAAGTCATTAATAAATAATAAAAATAGGATTGGTCCAAGGACACTCCCCTGAGGAACCCCAGTTTCAACGGCTGCCCAATCGGAGATTGCTACTCGACCCTCAACATTCATCCTCACAGCCTGGGTTCTACCTGACAAATATGATACCAGCCACCCGTAAGCTGGGCCTCTTATTCCATAGTGAAAGATTTTATTTAGAAGTATGCTGTGGTTGATGGTATCGAAAGCCTTAGTGAAATCGAAGAAAATACCCACTGATTTCAGCTTTGCATCGAAACCATCCAAAATTGCAGTATACAGGGAGACTATGGCATCCGTTGTAGAGAGCCCAGCTCTGAATCCAAACTGACGGCATGACAGAATGCCAAAAGCGTCCAAAAAAGCGACAAGTCTTCTCCCGAAGGACCTCTCAAAAATCTTAGAGAATACAGACAGCAGCGCAATGGGCCTATAGTTCTCAACCAGCGATGTCTGACCCTTTTTGTGAAGTGGTATCACAATGGCTGCCTTAAGCTCTTTAGGAAAATATCCAAACTGAAAGGACACGTTCAGAAGATAGGTCAGTACAGGGAGAATATTAGAAGCACATTCACACAATAAATTACAAGGAATCTCATCAGCGCCACATGACCTTTTTCCTGAGACAGATTTAATAATCTCATGAGTTTCACTCTCAGTGAGAGGAGACAAGAAAATAGATTGAGATATTCCACTGCACGGCATATTAATGGTTGTAGGTGCCTGAAAATTGTCCAGGAGTTTAGCTACTGATCCGACAAAAAAGTGATTGAAGGTGTTAGCAATGTTCAGACCTCCGGTAACATCCCTGCCGTTTGCTGTAATCTTATCAGGAACAGACTTTGACTTGCAGTTTGAAAAGCATGTAGTCGAATTAATGATATTCCAAGCGGTTCGCGTAACATTCCTAGAGGTTAATATTTTTTGAGAATTAATAGTTCTCTTAGCAGTGGCTATATCTTATCTTAAAACATCAAATAAACTTTCGTAAAAACATTGAGATTACCAGAAGGAGACCTATAAATATTTATGATATAAAAATTAAGGAAATGTACAGGGTGATCCAGTATAAAGTGAACACCCTCTACCTTTTCTCTAAAAAAAATTTTTTTTTTTAAATCAAGATAGCCATTTGGTGTATTTTGTTTCTAGGAATTTGAAAACGTTTTTCAAAATTTAATTAGATTTTTCATTGCGCTGTGACCAAAAAAGTAATTTTTTTAAATGGAATAACCCGAGGAATAACCTATATTTAAACCAATTTTTGAAACGCCCCTATTTTTCTCATTTCAAATATATAATTGGTTTATCTTTATTTTAGTAAATTGCGATATATTCTCACTCTAAAATTCACATAAAAATTGCGGAAAAGGTATGATAAAACATAATAACCAGTAGTTTTATTAAAGGTAAACTTATTTAGATTTACCTTGATACCTTTTCGGCTATTTTTATTTGAATCTTGAGTGAGAATATATCGCAAATTACTAAAATAAAGATGAACAAACCATATAAGGTACCTGACCCAAATAAGGCCATGTACTTAATAAGGCCAGTGCCCCTTATTGCTTAATATTGAATCCCATCTTCAAAAATTACAATATTATTTAAAAAGATATCTATAATGCAAATCAAAAATTATTGCAAGGATTCGTAGCAACTCGTTATATGTCGAAAAATGGCCAACCACATATTTCATGTCACGTTATAACTTTGAGGCTAGAACTTAATTAGTTTATACACCATGTTCATAAAGGGAATGGAGCGAATTTAATTTTTACACGGACATTTATGTATTGAGAAAGCCACAGAGTAAGTACAGAATAATATCTTTTCTAGATTTCTAGTTACAGACTTTTCTTCATCAATGTAACATGTTCTTAATAAGGCCACATGAAAAAATTTCAATTGGCCTCACATCACAGTGTTTTTTTAAAAGAATGTGTCATATTATAACTTAAGTGATGTGTTTTAGAGCGCCTGGAGTCTAACCAAGCAAGAAAAGCTGCGGTTCAGTTGTCCTAGTTGTATGTAGACCTATTTGGATCACCATCCCAGGACTTGAAATTATTATTATTATAATTAATAATGTAATATCTGGTAATTGAAATTATTTTGACTCCTATTTAAATGCAGTACCGTTTCGAAGTGACGATACTTGTTCTCTCTATTTTGTATATATTTTTTTTTTTCTCTGAAATCGAAGATAACTTTTTTTTTCCTTTCTTTTTTTCTCCTGCTTAAATCTCACCCCTCCTTTCTTACTACTTTTTCAGTCTTCACTTTTCTTCGTCTTCATCTCTAAGGTATAAATGTTAAGCTTTGCACATCTTAATGTTAGATCATTACTCAACAACTTTGATCTATTTAAAGATCATATCACTACTAATAAATACAGTTTAATTGGAATCTCTGAAAGTTGGTTGAATCCTAATATATCTGATCAGGATGTTTCTGTTGAAAACTATAATTTTGTAAGACGCGATCGTTTAGGGCGCGGTGGAGGCGTCGGTCTTTACATAAGAAATGATTTAGATTATTCTTTGGTTCTAAGTGAGTGTAGAGAGTTTGTTGAGCATGTGTGGGTTAAACTGAAGTACAATAATGAAGTTATTGTTGTGGGAAATCTCTATAGACCCCCTCAGGGTAGCCGTGTAGAGTTTATTACCTATTTTGAGGATATTTTAATACATTTCTTTGCAAACTCAGATAAAATTATATGTTTTGGAGACTTTAACATAAACATGCTAGACATTGATTCCGGATATGTAAGTCAACTTAATAATATTTTAGAAACATTTGGTTTAAATCAGTTAATTTCTGAATCAACTAGGATTTCGAATATAAGTGAAACACTAATCGACTTGATTTGTTACAACTCGGATAATATTCAGGATGTAGGAGTAATTGATGTTGGCATATCCGATCATCTTCTTGTATATTGCTGTCTCCAGTTTTTGATGTTAGAGCCTGAAAAAATCGTTTATACATATCGACCTTTAAATCAAATTAACTTAATCAGATTTCAGGCAGATTTGGAAAGTGCTGATTGGAATATTTTATATGAGATAGAATCTATAGATCAAAAGGTATTATATTTAACTGACACTATATTGCACATTTTCGATATTCATGCACCCTCAAAAGTTTACAGAGGAAAAAAAAGACCCTACTGTCCATGGATAACTGACAACATAAAATACATGAAAATACTTAGAAATCAAGCTTTAAACCGTTTTCGAAGGACTAAAAACCAAGAACACTGGAATTATTATAAGCAATTGAGAAATTACACAACATCGGCTATTAGATCTGAAAAAAAAGCTTACCTAAATTTTAAACTTCAAACTTGCAGCACAAAGGAAAAATGGAACGAACTTAAAAAACTTAATATCATAACAAATAAAAAAAGTAACACCATACCAAGTAATCTGACAAATTTAGACCAACTTAATAAGTATTTTACGCAAATAACAAATAGCAATGATATACCTAACCAAGAACTCATAAACTTTTATAAAAATAATTTATTGGTCAATGAAACTTTTTTTTTTCAGCCAGTTAGCGAGTATTTGATTTCCAAAATTCTCCTTAAACTCAAATCTAAAGCTCTAGGATCGGATAATCTCAATATAACGCTGATTACTTTGTGTTGTCCATTTATAATTCCATTTATAACACACATTATAAATTGCTGCCTAAGTGAATCACACTTTCCCCAATCTTGGAAGTCCGCCAATGTAATTCCTCTCCCCAAAATTAAAAATCCTACCGAGTTTGGTCATTTACGATCAATTTCTATTTTACCCACTCTCTCAAAAATCCTAGAAAAAGTTATGGAACTTCAGATAAATACATTCCTCAACAACAATAACATAATACCCAGCAAACAATCCGGCTTTAGAGCGGGCTATAGCTGCTCAACAGCTTTGTCTGATTTAACTGATGATATAGTGCGGGCGCAGGACAACAGCAATGCTAGTGTGCTCATTTTATTAGACTATACAAAAGCATTTGATATGCTTCACCATGAAATTCTTCTGTCGATTTTAAAATACGTAGGCTTTAGTAAGTCGGCGTCTCTACTTGTGTCCTCATTCCTTTCAAAGAGATCTCAAAGAGTTACTCTTGACGGACAATATTCGGAATCTCTTAATATCTTTGCGGGAGTGCCTCAGGGTAGTATTTTGGGTCCTCTTCTGTATAGTATATTCACCTCTAACTTTATAAAATCATTAAAATTTTGTCAATACCACTTATACGCAGACGATACGCAAATCTATTTATCTTTCAAACCTTCAGAAGTAGCTGCAGCCAATAAGCTGATCAATGAAGATCTGAAATCATTGCTTGATGAATCAAATAAACATTTGCTTAAAATAAATCCTAACAAATCGGTAGCTCTCCTGTTTTGTAATGAAAATATTAGAAATGATCTTTGATTGATGTAAGCTCTCTGAAAGTTGTTCATATAAACCCCTGGTCGATCTGCAATAAATTTTCTGATATCAAATATTATATTCTCCAATCTGATTTTGACATTGTTGCAATTTCGGAGACATGGCTAAATACCGACATACCCTCTCATTTATATGCTATAGAAAATTTTACATTATACAGAAACGATAGGACTGGTAGGGGAGGGGGTGTTGCAATCTATGTTTCCAGTAGGTTGCACATAGTGTCAATCATAACTCCAGATATGGATAATGGAATAGATGTGCTCTGGGTTACCTTTAAACACAACAAACTGTGTGCCAGTGTGGGTGTTGTTTATCGCCCACCTTCTGTTCCATATGCAGGGTTACAGTTCCTTTATGATATGCTACCTGATATAATTTTTAAATGTGATATATGTGTGTGTATGGGAGACTTTAATATAAATTTTTTGCCTCAGGCTGGTGTGGATTATACATTTCTCTGTGATATTTTTACTTCATTTAATTTTAGTCAACTAATTAAAGATCCAACTAGAATTGCGCCAAACCATGAATCTCTAATAGATTTAATTTATGTAAACAAACCTGAACTGATTATCGATGGTGGCGTGGTACCATGTGACCCTATACAAACCGACCATGAGGCTGTTTATTGTTCTTTGAAGTTTGAAAAGCCCAGACATGTTAATAAGATTGTAGAAAGTAGAAGCCTAAAAATGGCACACACTGAGCAATTTCAGGCAGAATTACGGAATATAGATTGGCATAACCTTTATGTTTCTTGTGATATTGATGTTAAGGTCCATATTTTTAATAGTAGTTTCTTAGATTTGTTTGATGTGTATTGTCCTCTCAAAAAAATTGAACTGAGGAAATCAAAACCTCCCTGGCTTACATATAATTTAAAAAAAATGATTGAACTAAAACATAAAGCATTTTCTAAATATAAAACAATAAGGTCCTTTGAAAGTAAACAGTACTACCTTCAGCTAAAAAATTATATAGCTCATGCAGTTAAGGCCGAAAAAAAGGCATATTTTTCAAAAGAATTAAATGAATGTACTGGTACAAATAAAAGCAAGCTAATTTGGGATAAAATGTCAAAACTGAATATTACACCTAAAAACACTAAAGATATTCTAAATAATTTTAGAGAACCTAATGTAATAAATAATCATTTTTTGGATAATATACCTCAAACTAGTGTTGATCCAGAAGTCTTAAATTGTTTCCTCGGTTCAAGTGCAGATTGGGAGCCATTTCATTTTAACCTTGTGACTGATGATGATATTTTAGCATGTATTAAAAGTATTAAAAGTAATGCTATTGGTGTGGATCAGATCTCTATAAAAATGTTAAAAGTATGTTTACCATATTGTCTGGGGCCACTAGTAAATATTATAAATTTTTCCTTACAAACTGGTATGGTTCCGAGCATCTGGAAAATGGCTCTCATCACCCCACTTCCTAAGGTAAATAATCCTTCGGGCGTTAATGAATTGAGGCCAATAAGCATACTGCCTGCTGCCTCAAAAATTCTTGAAAAGGTGGTTAAATGTCAGATTGTGCAGTTTTTGTCTCTTACAAATATACTACCAAAATTTCAGTCTGGTTTCAGATCACATTATAGCTGTGCCACTGCCTTACTTAGAATAACTAGTGACATTTCGGCTGCTTTCGATCAGTCACATTGTTGTCCCTCAGTTTTGGTAGACATGACTAAAGCATTTGACAGTTTAGACTTAAATCTTCTACTTGCAAAGTTACAGTATTATAACATTGGGGAGCAGGACTGGCTCAGAAGTTACCTTTGTGAGAGACAGCAGGCAGTTAGACTGGCTGGGGTTGAAGGAGTGATTCTGTCTGATTGGAGAGTTGTGACGAGGGGAGTACCACAGGGATCTATTCTCGGTCCACTTCTTTTCACAATCTTCGCATCAGATCTTGTAGAGCGAATATCTCACTGTAAATATCACATGTATGCAGATGACCTTCAAATTTATCTTCCAACATCCCCGGCTGATCTTTCTGACACTATTGAAATGATCAATGTGGATCTACAAAATATATCAGAATGGACTTCTGATAATTCTCTTCTTATAAATCCCAACAAAACACAAGCTATACTGTTTTCGCGGACCGATATTGATTTATCTTCTCACCATATTACCCTTAACGGTGTTGCAATTGAATGGGCCGATGAAGTGAAGAACCTCGGACTATATATGGACAGAAAACTTTCATTTAACTCACATGTTAGTAATATATGCCAAAGATCATATTACAAATTAAAACTTATCTATGAATTCAAAAACACACTTTCATCTAATGTTAAAAAACTCTTGACTGAAAGTTTGGTGCTGTCTATTCCGGGGTATCTAGATGTGGTTTACGGGCCGTTCCTTACAAATCTCAATAAGTATAGAGTACAAAAAGTGCAGAATGCTTGTGTGCGGTACGTGAGATGTTTGTGTAGAAGGGAACATGTAAGTAACCATGTTGTTGAAGTATTTGGGCATGGTATGGCTCAGAGACGATATATTCATCTGGGATGCCAAATACACAAAACTTTGAAATTGAAAGAACCTGCATATCTAACCGAGTTAATAATTCAGCGAGGTGATAGGCACCAGGTGAATGTTCGTTTCAGAGATGCCATATCAATTCCACATCATCGTACCGAATTTTTTAAATCTTGTTTCACATATCTGTCTGCCCAGATTTACAACTCCCTTCCTCATAATTTCAAGGGTCTAAGTGTTTATTCTTTCAAAAATAATTTAAAACGCTTTGTGTCGGATAGATCACTCAGTCTTTAATTTTAAATTGGTGCCTACTGCTAATTGCTTTGTAATGCTGGACCTTTTTTTTTTTTTTTTTTTTGTGATATTGTTTTTATTATTATTTTTATTTATTGTAACTAATGTTTATCTCTGTTGTTAATTTTAACTTCTAATTTTAAGTGTTTCAGATTTTATTATTATAGCAAAGGGTGGTTATTAAAATACGCCTGGCGGTACTTTCCACCTTTGTATGGTAATTTTTACATGCAATAAAGATTATTTTATTTTATTTTTTTATTTTATTTTTTAGGCAATATTGAACTAAATCTAGGACAAGACATGATATCATTTAAAAATTCGGCTAAAAACTTGGGACTTGTCATGGATAGCAAACTCAAATTTAAAGAACACATAACACTTTGCTTAAAAAGAGCATATTCAGTTTTGAGGGGTTTATACTCTCATAGACACTATCTTTGTCAAAGAACTAAAACTTTGCTTTGCGACTCTTTAATTCTCTCGCATTTTAATTTTTGCGATCACCTATATGGGCCTTTTTTGGATTCGATAGATGTTAGGAGAGTCCGAAAGGTTCAGAACTCTTGCATTAGGTTTGCGTGTGGAATAAGACGAAGAGACCGAGTTTCACACAAACTGAATGAATTGGGCTGGTTAAGTATGTTTAACAGGCGTAGTCTGCACTCACTATGCTTCTTTTATAAATTATTAAAATTTAAAACTCCACCATACCTACACAATAAAATCAAATATCGAACTGACATTCATAATTTAAACATTCGCAGGAAACAGCTTTTGACAATACCGTCTCACAATAAAGAATTCTTCAAAAAGTCATTCAGCTATACCATTGCCTCACTCATTAACAAATATGAAATAATTGATTTTTCTACATCTGTTGGTGTTTTTAAAAAAAGAATGAAACTAAAACTAATTTAAAATATAATATATTATATTTCCTGCTCTAGATAAATCGCCCTTAATTTCCTGCACTTAAATAATTGGGTACATTATGAAATTCCTATCTGCTTTAATATTATTCTCCGCTCTAGTACATATATATATATTATTCTCTACCATGTGCCCTCTTTTTCTTTTTCTTTTCTTTCCTTCTTTTCTCTATTTTTCCACCTCCTTCTTTTCTTTCTTCGTCTTACAGTTTAAGTATCAAGTGCGTTACTTGATTTTCATATTCATAGATCTTAGATAAGCCTTTCTTTATATTTTATTTTAAGCAATTTTTTGCAGCCTCAACAGCACTCATGCTTGCGTGGGATGCTGCAAATATGGCCTATTATTTCCCACATTTATCTTAGTTAACTGTTTGGAATGTAATTTTTCTGGAGATAATAAATATTATTATTATTATTATTATTATTATTATTATTGTTTTTTTAGAATGCAGCAAACGTTGAAGTTCTATTTTGAGAACTTTTTGTCAAAAAATAATATTTTCATAAATTATTCTATTTATTTTAAATTTTTTTTATTGATGGCCTTATTAGGAGCATAGTGGTACAAATAAGGCCAATGGCAAGGGTCTTTGTTTTACGCAAAAACCACCACTTATATGTAAAAATAAATAAATTGGGGTTAATATTCAAGTAATAGAAGCGAAACACTTCACATATAAGCTCGTGAATTTTGTCGGCTTTGGTGGATAGTGTTCAGAAAAAATAAAATTTCTTAACATGGCCTTATTTGGGACAGGTACCTTATATTTAAAGTCAGGAAAATAAGGGCGTTTAGAAAATGAATTTAAATATAGATTATTCCATTTAAAAAAATTACTTTTGTCGTCACAGCGCTTTGACGGAAAATCTAATTTAATTTCGAAAAACTTTTTCAAATTCTTAAAAACAAAATACACCAAATGGCTATCTTGATTTTTTCAAAAAAAAAATTTTTAGCGAAAAGGTAGGGGGTGTTCACTTTATACTGGATCACCCTGTACATAAGCACAGGCAAGTTCAAAATGTTTTTCATTATTAAGACAGTTATATTTATCAATAGTCTTACATTCGATGCTATCTTTTGCAAAAATTATGGAACCTCCACCCTTAAAAATATTTCTTGTGTAACAAGATACGACATAATAACCCTGTAAGACTATGGGCTCGTGTTCTTTTAAATGGTGTTCTGTTAAACTACAGGCTTGACTTTAAACCCTAATATTCCAATGTAAGATTATTACCTGTATTTGCTTTTTGTCAGCTTCTGAAAGTGGTTTTTGGCTTATAATAGCTTGACCAAGACGTAAGCTATGGATAGTAAGGGTGCCTCGTTCAGTGTATACAGGATTGGGTCCACCGTTCAAGGCATGTTGTAGCTTTATAACCACGGATCCATCATGCTCTAGACTACTCTAAAAAGGCACGATATTAGATACCTAATTCTAAAAAGTAAGTACAATATTGTATAAATGGATATTTTGATATTCACCGCATCTACTTGGATGGCACCGAGGATGGCACTGATGAACAAAATCACTGCTAAGCAAAGAAACTGTGCCATTGTGCTCTGTTCAAATAAAAAAAAATGTTAATTGAAGAGATAAACTGTTTTACCACCAAAGGTTTCGTTTTCTGTGCAAAGGCAAATATTTATTTTTAAAATGTGAGATATGAGGTTAGGAAAGGATTGAAAAGAAATTAATTTGACAATTTGTTCATCCTGTCATGGTTGTCACATTTGTGACAACGGCGAAATACCTAACACGAGCAGGGAATCGGATTGCTCACTCCGTGCACTGGATCCACATATTATTATGATGGAGCACCAAATAGGATTGCTCCAAGGTTGTTTCAAAGAACTGCAGGAACCTTGCGATTGCTCAACCTAGGCGGACGTTCGCCCGTTCCATCTTGAGTCGACAGTTCCTCTGCGGATGACGTCACCACTCACCACTATCAGCAGTTGATAGCGGTGACGTCATCCGCAGACCTCGATTGATCGCGTTCAATTCAGGCTGTGCTTGTGTGTGAATTATTTCTTTCGTTGATTTTAAATGTAGGAAAGGTGATTATAACGTTTGGGAATTCGTTTTTTTAACCTATAGTGTTTTAAACTCGGATAATGCATTTTACGCCAAGAGTTGAGGTATGCGAAAAACTGCGAAATTCGCACTTTTTTGAAATTGCTTCGACAATTTTACGTTTGATTCACGCATAAAACGTCAATTTCTCGAAGCAATATCAAAAAAGTGCGAATTTCGCCGTTATGAGTACTAGGCAGGTGACTCCGAGCAGCAGCTGCAGCTGTGTGTTTTCATATACCGATATCGAACGCAGCTCACAAAACATTTGACAAGAAAAAGAAATTCAATGTCAAATGTTATTATTCCATTTGTGTCATTCATTTGTCATTTCAAAAACACCACAATCATCCTTGCAAGCAATTTTGTGTGAATTTTGTATTGTTCTTTAATAATTCGAATTAACAATTAAATAAACCATTCTTCAACGATGTCCCGGGGAAGTAGTGCTGGTTTTGATCGTCACATCACTATATTCTCACCAGAAGGTCGCTTATACCAGGTAGAATATGCTTTTAAGGCGATAAACCAAGCCGGTCTTACTTCGGTAGCAGTCAAAGGGGTTGATACAGCAGTTTGTGTGACCCAAAGAAAAGTCCCTGATAAGCTTATTGATGCCAAAACCATAACACATTTATATCAGGTAATAAACAAAATTTGCTTTTCCAAAGAATATCTTGTCCTTGGGCTCCTATGCTATCATGAATACAATCATATTCACAAAAAACTCCATCACATCAACCACTAATTACTGTAATTCACTGAAGTTAGAATGCCTACATTTATATGTATATTAGTTAGAACCCCAACTTCTAAAATAATAATTTTATTATATTCAGCTAACAGATAATGTTGGATGTGTTATGACTGGAATGCTAGCAGACAGCAAATCTCAAGTGCAGAGGGCCAGATATGAAGCTGCCAATTTCAAATACAAGAACGCATATGAAATGCCCATTGATGCATTGTGCAGAAGAGTAGCTGATATGTCCCAAGTAAACTTTTCAAAATTAAAAACATTCAATATTATACACAATAAAAATTGCAGGTTTACACCCAAAACGCTGAAATGCGTCCCCTAGGTTGTTCCATGGTTCTCATTGGCTATGATGAGGAGATGGGTCCTTGCATCTACAAAACTGATCCTGCAGGCTATTATTGCGGCTACCGTGCTGTGGCGGTTGGTGCTAAGCAAACTGAAGCAAACAGCTTCTTGGAGAAGAAACTGAAAAAGAAGCAAGATTTGCAAGAAGATGATGTTATCCAATTGGCCATCAGCTGTCTGTCTAGTGTGTTGGCTGTGGACTTTAAGCCTAGTGATATAGAGGTTGCAGCTGTGTCTATTAGAAAGCCCAAATTCACTGTCCTAACTGAACAAGAGATTGACAGACATCTTACTGCTATTGCTGAAAAGGATTGAATGTTTGTTTTCATTTAAGTTTTTATGTTCTTTTTACTGGAATTCGGTATTCATAATATAACAAAATATACTTAAAAGTAATTTTTTTTTGTAGTTTTGTATTGTCTTTAATTTATGGGAAGCAACTTCAGAATCCTATACAATGTTTCCAAGATAAGGACAGCCAGTATGGGGATCTGGTAAATGGTAAAAGATACGATGTCACTTGAATTAGAGAAAAGTTGTGCAACTTTGTGCTCAATAAAATAGCGCTTTGATATTTTGAAAATTCCGAGTGCTACCGGAGATATCTGGAAAAAAACGAAATTTGTCCAAAATGATTTTTTATTTTTTGCTGACCATATTTGAAGAGATATTTCAAAATGACACTTTATCGTTGCCTTTTCCTCCTCCACAAGATGCTGTTATTTATCCAACGTTTCGCTTTTGGGATCTTATCATCAATTTCATTTGTTTAAATACGGACCCTTATTTTCTATTTCAGATTTTATAAGCTTCTGATGTCCCAAAACAAATAGTTGTATTCGTCTCAAGAGTTTAGACCACTAGAGCTACTCGCTCCGGTGTTAATCGACTCCGATTTGAAAGGAACAGACACTTGTCGAAATGAATAAGCGCGTACCCCCCCCCCCCCCCCCCCCACTAGAACCTAGGTGTGAAAGGATTACAACTATAATAATAGTAATTTATTTCCAGAAGAAACTTCTACCAGAAATGCGTATATTTCCCTTTTTAACTTTACACAAAAAAAAAAAAAAAATGTACAGGGTGGGCCAAATTGGACACTTCCTTATGGAAACACCCTTTATTTTTAGAGATAGAAAAAAATGGACACCCCACTCTGTGGCTGAAATTTCATGAAATCTTGATTGGTGCAAACCGCATTTTGATATCTTCAACCGTTTAGCCGCTAGAGGGCGATTCTCAATTTTGAGCAATACCAAAGCAATACTGTAAAGCCTCCATAACTTTTTTGTTTATGAAAATAATTTATTTCCGTAAAGACCTTTTAGAAGCACTTTTTTAAGCAGAATTCAGTGACGTTCTCAGTTTTTTTCGGTCTGACTTGGATTTCGAGATATTGACCAAAATCCGATTTTTTGCAATAGGACACCCTATATATTAATATTTCATTAGAAAGCTATGCTTTCGCTGATTTCAATGATAAAGTTCGATACATTTATCTTTAACAGTTTTCGAGAAAAAAAATTATTCCGGTTTTTGTCATAAGAAAACTGTTAGGGATAAACCTATCGAACTTTATATCATTGAAATCAGCGAAAGCATAGCTTTCTAATGAACTATTAATATATAGGGTGTCCTATTGAAAAAAATCGAATTTTGGTCAATATCTCGAAATCAAAGCCAGACAGAAAAAAACTGAGAGCGTCACTGAATTCTGCTTGAAAAAGTGCTTCCAAAAGGTCTTTACGGAAATGAATTATTTTCATAAACAAAAAAGTTATGGAGGCTTTACAGTATTGCTCAAAATCGAGAATCGCCCTACAGCGGCTAAACGGTTGAAGATATCAAAATGCGGTTTGCACCAATCAAGATTTCATGTAATTTGAGCCTCAGAGTGGGGGGTCCATTTTTTTCTATCTCTAAAAATAAAGGGTGTTTCCATAAGAAAGTGTCCAATTTGGACCACCCTGTACAGGGTGTTTCCTTATATTTTGACCCCTACCTACAGCTTCAGCTATACGAGGTGGAAAAAAAATTTAAATATGAAAGTTGTAGGGTTTTATGTCTATCATCTTTTGCGAATGTCAAAACGGGCAAATGACAGGTGCCAACTGTCACAATGACAAATACTTGCATTTTTCGAACGGAATGCCCTGTATATTTTTGGCTAGAATTTTAAAATTGCATTGAGCAAGCCTCATCATTGATATAAGAAACTAGCACTGGAACCACACACAATCGCTATCGATAAGTTTTCGACAATGGGCTCTTTCACTAATTTTTGAAATTGGCATATTTGGATAAAGCAACTAAAAACAGAATTTTCTGTATTTTTACTTTTGAAAAATTCATAGTCCTTCTTGAGAAAACAGAAAAAAAAGAAATACCTCCAAATAAAAACCCAGAATTTATTTCTATGACGTCGCAGCTCGCTATTTGACCGTGTTGCCACTAATTGTCAACATTGAAAATTTGTAATAGATTTAATTCTGAAATGTTCGCAAAATTTCATGAAAAGTAGTTAAATTAATTAGTTATGGATTCAAGATTTTATAACATTTTTATTGAAATTATGCTTAAACACAATTTAATATAATTTTCTATGTTTAGTTTTATTTATTTATTTTACGTTGCACTACATTTAGTCACCACCGACAACAGCGCATTCGAACCTTTACCTGCATTTACTACAGGATAAATACAGCAGAGGCGGACAGCTGTTTGCAACAACAAGCGAAATGAAAAATATTTATGCGACGTCAGCAAATCGGCGCGTTTTTAAATAATTCAAATTTTGGTAGTTTAAAATGCCTGTAAAAAACTTATTTAACCTTGTAGAACATTTTTTTTGGTATATGTGCCTAAAATAGTCCCTCCTTTGGGATTTTATACCTAAATTACGTATTTAAATTTTAGTGAAAGAGCCCATTTCCCCTCATTTCTCGCCTCGTCCACCCATCGCTCAACGTTTAGGTCCAAAATTGCCATCACAAACGAACACTTGCGGTGCAAACGAACGTTTGCGGTGGCAATTTTGGCGACTAACGTTGAGCGATGGGTGGACGAGGTGAGAACTTGTCGATAACTTATCGATAGCGATTGTTCGTGGTTCCGCAGCAGGACAGATTAAATAAAGAGAAATGTAAATGCATTTTTAAACTTGAATAGTGTAAAAACAGCTAAACCAAATATCAACATATGTATATGGTACCTACCTATATTTGGAATCAGAAGAAAAAAATCTATCATTCTAGCCAAAAATATACAGATGGTTACATTTGAAAAATGCAAGTTTTGTCATTGTGACAGTTGGCACCTGTCATTTGCCCATTTTGACATTCAAAAAAGATAATAGAATAGACATTATAAAACTCTACAACTTTCATATTTAAAGTGTTTTTCCACCTCGTATAGCTAAAGCTCTAGGTAAGGGTCAAAATATAAGGAAACACCCTGTACATACTACTATAATCCTAAATTTATATGTCAGACATTTTTTATGTATATCAACATGTCAGAAATTTGATTTCTATGCTGCTAGGCAAATCCAGCAGGTTAACACCTGTCGAGGTGGTAGAAATTTAATTTCTATGCTGCTTAGCAACCCCAGCGGCAGAAAAAGTATACCTACTTTTAGTGCCGCTCGTACTTTTGCTGCCGCTCAACCAATCACTTACCCCCGAGCTTACTCCATTCGTTTGGAGAAAAAATAGCGTGTTGCATACGGAGTACAAGCACTTTTTTGTACTTCAGCAGTATTGCAAGCCTCACTACGTTCGGCTCGCAAACCACTGCTTCAGCACAAAAAAGTGAATTTGCTACTCCTAATGCAACAATATACTATTTTCTGTGACGGGAAAAAAGTAGACTTTTTATACCTGTTCACAGGGGCAAAAATGTCACTTTTTCTCCCATGGGAAAAAAGTAACGGGTACCAGTCAAATTTTTTTCTGTGTAATCGTCTATTGTCAAGCAGTGCGCTTTTAACCAGTATTAAACAAACTGTGACGAAACGAAACTAACCAAAAATATACAAACTAACCCAAACATCCGTCCACCTAATGCGTGCTAGTCCTTGTATGTAGATATTGAATTTAAAAAACCAAGAATTAGAGACAAATATCAAAAATTAAGGAATTGGGTAACTCCACCGGTTATAGATTCATTTACCGTCATTTACGATTCAAAGTTAAACTATTGATTTTTCGGAAAAAAAAAATCCGTTCGAACAATTATTCTAGAACAATTTTCCGTTCGAATAATTTACCGTGCGAACAATTTTCTGTTCGAATAATTTTCCGTTCAAACAATAATTTTCCGTTCGAACCATTTTCCATTCGAACAATTTTCCGTTCGAACAATTTTCTTTCGAACAATTTTCTTTCGAACAAATATTTTCGAACAATTTTCCGTTGACGATTGTTCATGCTCATGAACGCACCCTTTAGAACTGAGCTGCTTCCTAGTGCACGAATTATAAGAGTATCATGCTCCTGGAGTGTGACGCTCTTGAACTATTGGTCATAAGCAGCACTGGAACACTCTCGAAGGAACCGAATGAAAATAACCTGAATTTTCCTATCCCGCATAATTTCGGAGCATGAAACACCGAAACTATGGTAGGTGCACGAGAGGGCAGGGGATAACAGAAATGAGAAGTTCAAGTGCATGACACTCCAAGCACTGGAACGGCGCCAGTAAATGCGGAGTACTCCTGAGCTGCTCAGGACTCAAGTGGATCACTGTACAGTGGCTAAATAAGCCTTTACATAGAGTCACTGTAGATCACTGGAAAGCACCTCTGAAAAGCCTAAAGCCCGATATTACTTTCTCCCTATCCAATCCATCTCTTTTCATGAAACGTGATGGAAAAAGACAATCCTAGTGCATGTTTTGCAGTAAATCCCGAAGTGTCACGTTTTTAAATCATAAACATAACCTCAAAAATTAAAAATTTTTGAATTTTCATAGGTTCTGCATTTAATTTGAATTTAAAGCTCATTTAATTAAAAAATAGTGAATAACAACGTTAACGGCAATGGCTTTATTTAAGATATCAGGCTCAGAAGATTGGGCAGTTTCTGAAGCAGCCGAAACACTGTGTCAAAATTTTGATAAGGTAAGCAAATTCAACTTTTCGAAAACTTTACCACCTTTTTTTCTGAACAATTTTCCACTTTGCTTATGGCTTATGTTGTAAATCTAAATTATCAAGCTGATAACCACGAAAGCAAGGATAAACCAGTGCGAATTTCAAAACCATTGAGATTTCTAAAACCTCAAGTGAACCTCAACAACATCAACTATGGAAATAATTGCACCACTTGCCAGTCACAAACTGTCATGTGGGTGGTCACAAAAAATTCAAAATTTAGAACAACAAAACAGTTTTTCGTTATGTCTTGGCGAATATTGGGTACAAACATTTCAAGAATCAGCAAGAAATATGTAAAACCTAATCATATTTACTCAAGTATTTACTTTACCGCTCAACTTCCAAATGCATTGATGTTCAGACAATTTGTTTCTGATGATTCGGAAAGTAGAACTTCTTCAACCTCATCTTCCACCTCATCCACAATGATAACAAATATGGAAAAGAAATTTATTAATCAAGAACATGTAATAGGCAGTGAAGTGGGTGTCGAGGCAACAAATGAAGAAGAAGAAAAGGATAAGTCAATAAGGAATATGAAGTATACATTATTGGGTTTAGCTAGTGCATTTGTTGCCTTCAGTTCTTTTTTATTTATCAACTACGGAGCACCAGACAGAGATGAAAACGGACAACTAATTTTTGATGAGTTTTCTGATTTACCCTCGTGGAAGCAATATTTTTTCAGAGGACTAAAGCAAATACACCAGTTTGCAGCATTTCTTCGTGAACCTTCAAGAGAGAAACTTTTACCAGATCCACTTGCTTATCCTTTTTACCAACCGCCATATACATTAGTTTTAGAGTTCACAGATGTCCTAGCACATCCAGAATGGACTTATCAAACAGGATGGAGATTTAAAAAGCGCCCTGGAGTAGATCATCTCCTAGAAAATTTGGCTGGCACATATGAAATTGTTGTTTACACTCATGAACCTGGTATAACTGTATTTCCACTCATTGATGCATTAGATAGTAGAGGTTTGATTTCTTTCAAGCTTGTTAGAGACTGTACCCATTTCATTGACGGTCATCATGTAAAAAATCTTGATAAACTAAATAGAGATCTAAAGAAAGTGATTATGATTGACTGGGATACTGAATCAGTAAAACTTCATGGAGAAAATCATTTTGTTATTGATAGATGGATAGGCAAAGATGACGATAATACTTTGGTGGACTTAACATATTTCCTTCATACAATAGCTGAAAATAAGATTGATGATGTCCGGGATGTTCTAAAGTTTTATAAACAATTTGATGATCCTTTAACTGTATTCAAACAAAAACAATTGGAACAAGAAATGAAAAATTCGCAAGAAAAACTTGACACTAAAAATTATAAGGGAATTGTGAAAAGATTGTTTGAAGTCTTGTTCTGAATTTTTTCAAATTTAAAATTGGGTTTTTTTATTAATAAAGTATCAGTTGTTTGTAGTATTTGTTTTCCAATAATGGGGTCTTGTTGATTAGGTTTATATCAATCAATAAAAAGAAATCAGACTTTAGTACCTATTGACTAATGCTACCTAATATAATTAGGCAGTGGCGGCTGTCACTAAAGGGCCAAGGGGCCGTGGCACTGGCGCAAATATGTCAGTCCTTTAAATAGTTATTTATGTATCAAGGGAATTATGCAGGTGTTAATACCCCAGGGCAACGTTTGTCCGTGGGTATTAACTCCTGATAATTCCCGTGGTACATAGATAATTTTATATCCTACTGAATTTACCGTATTCTGTCTATTTTTATAAAGGAATAAGCCATAAATCAAAATTTCTATTTTTTGTCAAAGTGTTACCTATTCAAGGTAAAAGCGGGAGTTATGGAAATCCTTAACTCCCTTGGGAGTTATGATATCCTTAACTCCCTTCCTTAACTCCCTTGGGAGTTATGAAAATCCTTAACTCCCTTGGGAGTTAAGACCCTGTTTATGATTATCGTAACCAAGGTATTATATGGTTTTAATAGTTCAGTAGGATATAATAGTTATTTATGTATCAAGGGAATTATGCAGGTGTTAATACCCCAGGACACCAATTGCCCGTGGGTATTAACTCCTGATAATTCCCGTGGTACATAGATAATTTTATATCCTACTGAATTTACTGTATTCTGTCTATTTTTATAAAGGAATAAGCCATAAATCAAAATTTCTATTTTTTGTCAAAGTGTTACCTATTCAAGGTAAAAGCGGGAGTTCTGGAAATCCTTAACTCCCTTGGGAGTTATGATATCCTTAACTCCCTTCCTTAACTCCCTTGGGAGTTATGAAAATCCTTAACTCCCTTGGGAGTTAAGACCCTGTTTATGATTATCGTAACCAAGGTATTATATGGTTTTAATAGGTCAGTAGGATATAAAATATTTTATATAAAATATTTTATATCCTACTGAACTATTAAAACCATATAATACCTTGGTTACGATAATCATAAACAGGGTCTTAACTCCCAAGGGGGTTAAGGATTTTCATAACTCCCAAGGGAGTTAAGGATTTCCATAACTCCCGCTTTTACCTTGAATAGGTAACACTTTGACAAAAAATAGAAATTTTGATTTATGGCTTATTCCTTTATAAAAATAGACAGAATACAGTAAATTCAGTAGGATATAAAATTATCTATGTACCACGGGAATTATCAGGAGTTAATACCCACGGGCAATTGGTGTCCCTCGGGCCTGCCCTGGGGTATTAACACCTGCATAATTCCCTTGATACATAAATAACTATTATATCCTACTGAACTATTAAAACCATATAATACCTTGGTTACGATAATCATAAACAGGGTCTTAACTCCCAAGGGAGTTAAGGATTTTCATAACTCCCAAGGGAGTTAAGGAAGGGAGTTAAGGATATCATAACTCCCAAGGGAGTTAAGGATTTCCATAACTCCCGCTTTTACCTTGAATAGGTAACACTTTGACAAAAAATAGAAATGTTGATTTATGGCTTATTCCTTTATAAAAATAGACAGAATACAGTAAATTCAGTAGGATATAAAATTATCTATGTACCACGGGAATTATCAGGAGTTAATACCCACGGGCAATTGGTGTCCCTCGGGCCGGAGGCCCTCGGGACACAAACGTTGCCCTGGGGTATTAACACCTGCATAATTCCCTTGATACATAAATAACTATTATATCCTACTGAACTATTAAAACCATATAATACCTTGGTTACGATAATCATAAACAGGGTCTTAACTCCCAAGGGAGTTAAGGATTTTCATAGCTCCCAAGGGAGTTAAGGAAGGGAGTTAAGGATATCATAACTCCCAAGGGAGTTAAGGATTTCCATAACTCCCGCTTTTACCTTGAATAGGTAACACTTTGACAAAAAATAGAAATTTTGATTTATGGCTTATTCCTTTATAAAAATAGACAGAATACAGTAAATTCAGTAGGATATAAAATTATCTATGTACCACGGGAATTATCAGGAGTTAATACCCACGGGCAATTGGTGTCCCTCGGGCCGGAGGCCCTCGGGACACAAACGTTGCCCTGGGGTATTAACACCTGCATAATTCCCTTGATACATAAATAACTATTTTTCTCCAAACGACAAAAAAACGTCACTTTGTTAACGCCTGTCAAGATGTCAGAAATTTAATTTCTATGCTGCTAGACAAATCCAGCGGGTTAACACCTGTCGAGGTGGTAGAAATTTAATTTCTATGCTGCTAGGCAACCGCAGCGGCAGTAGAAGTACTTTTAGTGCCGCTCGTACTTTTACTGCCGCTCAACCATTCAGTTACCCCCGAGCTCACCCCATTCGTTTGGAAAAAAAATAGCGTGTTGCATACGGAGTAGAAGCACTTTTTTGTGCTTCAGCAGTATGGACCTTTCTCTTTTTACCTGTGCTGCGCGCGCATCTTGTGGGTGACAAATAATTAAATCGTCAATTTACTGAACACGGTCTGACCCTGACGTATTTAAGCTAACCTCAATAATCAATCAGTATCAACCAATATTGCTGAAAATTATTACAAAAACTGTTTATGATACAATGGTTCAAATGAGTTGGATGAGTTCTTGTCAGAATTAGGCGAAAAAGAAGTCAAACCTTTCTTTTCACAAGTTCCCAAGCAATCAAATTGTAAGAAAACAATAGTTACGTGCTCTCAACCCGAATGAAGACGATTTAAGTTGAGACAGAGATTTGCGGGTTCGTAAAATAACGATTTTTAAATCAAATACAATAATAATGACAATAATGTACAATTAAAGGTTTGCTGCAAACATTTTTGCTGCGGTGGGTTTTCTTTCTAATTAATGTTAATACGTATTTTGTCATATTTACGTTTATAATAAACAAAAACAGAAACATAACCGAAATTGCACAATTTGACAAGTGGAACCAATCAAAGTCATTCCACACAGGTATCGTGCGTCATTATATGTGTCTTTTTCTTTATTGCAGAAATCTTAATAAACTATCCTTGTTGTTCATTGCATGAGAAAGGTCCATTGCAAGCCTCACTACGTTCGGCTCGCAAACCTACTGCTTCAGCACAAAAAAGTAAAGCTTCTACTCCTAATACAACAATATACTATTTTGTTTGTTTTTAATTATTATTATTATTATTATTATTATTATTATTATGATACAATAGTAAGCAGTTTACACTGATGAAACTATTGGATTACTTGTAAGTTTATCGTCGTGTTTTTGGTAAGAACTTATTGTCCATAATGAATATCCACATGGAGTAATGCACTCATATCGGTGTCGACCTTATTCTTGAAAGAATTCAGACTCTGGGCGGTGACTGTAGAATTTGACAGGCTGTTCCATGGGTAGACAATTCGATTTGCTATGAAGTTTCTTCTTGGAAGCTTGGCGGTTTTTTCCTTGCACAACTTCAAAGTATGACCTCGTAGATGGGGGTTGTTATTGAAGGTGAAGATGTCAAGGTTACAGGAGTAGCCATTTCGAATAATCTTGTATGTCTCGATCAGATCTCCTCTCTGACGCCTTTCCCTCAAAGAAGTGAGTCCCAGGGTGGATAGTCGAGTAAGGTAATCTTCATTACGGAGTGATGGTGGAATTTTTGTTACTCGTCTCTGCACTCGCTCTAGTATCTCGATATCCTTTATGAAGTACGGATTCCAAACTGAGTGGGCGTATTCTAGTTTTGGACGTATGAAAGATTTATACAGTTTCATAATGGTGTTGCACGACTGGTCTTCAAAGGCCTTTTTCACAAGGTATATGTATGAGTTGGATTTTTTGGCAATTTTTGATATGTGCATCTCCCATTTCAGATTATAGGTTACTATGACACCTAGATCCAATTGCTCCCTCACATGCTTCAGCTCGACATTGTTTATTTTGTAGGCATACTCAGTGGTGTTGGTTCCAATGCTCAAGATAGTACATTTTTCTTCGTTTAGCCTCATTTTCCACGTATTGGACCACACTTCTATAGCTCTGAGATCTTCTTGCAATCAATGATTTAATGATTTGATTTAATGATTCAATGATTTAATGATTTAACAATGAATACTTAATGAATAAAATATAAATACATTTCAATCTTTATGCTCAATTAAATTAAATTATATATTGCACCTAGATCACAGACTCACAGACAATCTGTATGTGCAAAAAAAAAAAAAAATCTTACAGGTTAATTATTCTGGAATTTCATTCACTTATACAAAAATTTACTATACCTACAACCTGCAAGTTATAAGAAAAACTGCAAAGAAAAAGAAGAAACTAAGAAACGTATCTTAGACACACAATGCTGAGAATCACAATAAATCAAGATAAGTCCTATAATTAATTGGTATATATAATTGGCTTACACTTTTTGGCAAATATATTGTAACAAGTAAGATGAAGACAGAGTCTCCATCTAGCTGAGCTGTGATACAGCGAAACGCGTCCACGGATGGTCCCGCAGAGATAAAACACTTCTCAATCGGTCCTTAATTGGGCCGTTACCTAATTAAAATATATTGTACTTAGGTATATTTTTTATGCTTATTGGTAGGGAGTTGTATAGTCTTGGAGCTAGGCTCGTGGAACATCTTTGGTTACCGTCTTTTACGTCGTCGAATACCTAGCACCGCCATTGACATATCTAGTTAACCTATCATTTCAAGTAGGCACTTTTCCAAGCTCTCTGAAAAAATCTATTGTTGTCCCGATTTACAAGAAGGGGGACAAAACCTTGATGTCAAACTACCGTGGGATATCGCTCCTATCTATTTTTTCCAAAATTTTTGAAAAATGTTTTTATAAAAGATTAGAATCGTTTTTACAGAAAGAAAAATTCTTTAGTGAGCATCAGTTCGGTTTTAGAAAAAATCGTTCAACGCAGGATGCTATTTTAGCTTTATATACTCATGTTCTTTCCAATTTTGAGCAAAACAACAAGTCCTTGTGCCTCTTTTTTGATTTGAAAAGGGCCTTCGATGTAATAGATATTAACTTGATGCTTGACGTATTTTACAAATGCGGTATGCGCGGTGTCTCCTACAATTGGATAAAATCGTACCTCACTGATAGGGAACAAAAAACTAATTTGAAAAATGAAAATGCCTCTGTTAACTCAAGTTATCTATCAATAACTAGTGGGGTACCGCAAGGTAGCATCTTGGGTCCCTTATTATTTATAATTTTTTTTGACAGTATATTGCAGCAATTTCCGTATCATTGCGTGGGTGCATACGCGGACGATGCAAGTGTTACCACATCGTTCGGGGATCTTGAGATACTGTCCAAAATGTCAACTAGTGCCGTGAATAGAATGATTCATTTTTGTCGTAATAATGGTCTTGTTTTAAATCAATCGAAGACCGAAATGATGTTATTTTCACTTACGGATCTAAATAAAAGCTTACTGGTTAGAATGCATAACAGTACAATAACACAGAATAGGGTCACCAAATATCTGGGCATTATTCTTGATGATCTTTTTAGTTGGTCAAATCAGGTTGATGCGGTTTTGAAAAAACTCTCTGTATACATTTATGTACTCTGGCAATTGCGTGAAAGAGTTGATATGTCGCTTTTATTGCTGTATTATTATGGCTATGTACACTCATGCCTATCATATGGTATTATGTGTTGGGGAAACTGCACCAGGGCTGACGAGGTCTTTAGAGCTCAAAAAAGGGCAGTAAGAACAATATGCTCCAAACCATGCACTTATTCGTGCAAGCAATTATTCCCTGAACTAGGAATACTAACATTTCCTTCATTATTTATATTTACATCCATTATGCATCTTAAAAAAAACATTTCCAACTATTCTATTTCTAAGGGCGCTACTCAATATGAATTGAGAACAAATTTGAACTTGGAGGTCCCCATACACAAGCTGTCAAAAGTAGCCAATAGTCCTATAGTATTACCAATTAAATTTTACAACAAGCTACCCACTGAAGTAAAAAAGATTCAAAAATTGACTCGCTTCAAACATATTCTAAAGGAAAATCTTACAAAAAACACATTTTACTCTGTTGAACAATTTATGAATTGCAGCGTCTCTGACCTTCTACCCAAATAAATAAAAAACTAGAAAGAATTTTTAAATGTACCTATGTTGTTTGTGTGATAACTTGTGATTTTGTTTTTACCATGTTTCTACCATTTTTTATTGAAACTTTTATTCTTATATTTTAATCTATTTTTAAACAATTTTTTTTTTTTTTTGACATCACCCTATACTTGTATTCAAAAGTCTATGGAAATAAATAATTTGTAATTTGTAATTTGTCTTTTCCGTAGAAAGGAACTACTAAATTTTGGTTTGATATTTGTCTGGTTTGGTATGTGTGCTCAAGTTTTGTTTGTAAATTTTTGTTTTTGTATAAAAAAAGGCAAATGTTATAGAAATACAGCATTCTTATACTTAGTACATTCTCATTATACAGCTGGTCAGTTGGAAAACGTTTTTCTTTTTGAAATATAACCTTCAATATGTAATTTTGTACAACATTAAGAGGTTCTAGTGCACTAACATAGAGACCACCCCACACGACTATGGCGTACTGCAAGATGGATTCAACCAGTGCTTTATAAATTGTTACAAGCAGTTTTTTGTTCACAAATTTACGGAGCTCATAAAATTTGTAGACCAGCCTTCTTGTTTTAACAGCTAAGCTATTTACATGATTGGACCACTTCAAATTCCTGTCAACTATCACACCCAAGTATTTAATCTGATTAACCTCATTGATTTTCAGTACTGTTCTCGGTAACTGCAAAAATCCGAAGGTCGGTCTATTAACATCAGTGAGTGAGAAAGCGATATATTTTGATTTGTTTATATTAAGAGTCAATTCGTTAAAGTTTTAGTTCAATAGTTATTACAATCGCCAGATCAAATTAATTATCATTTCATAATTTGATCCCGACGGAAAAATTTCTGTTGTTATTATTCCTAAATTTCCTAGACAATAATTCAAGCGACTGACCAAACTAAACTCGCTGGACTATCTGTCCGAGCCCATGTCACAACGGCCCCGCTGCAACACGGCAATTACGTTGGAGAAGGTCACGCCGCGCTCCCAGTAACCTGCTGTTTTTATATGTATAAACGGGCCAAACGGGGCAACCTGATCGAAGAGCCCAGATTAGTTTTTGCGGCAATTTAATTTGAGAGTCGGTTCGCGGACATTGTTCCTATTTTTTAGCGGCATCTTTGTCGGCATATTTCTTTGAAGCGCTTGCCGCTTGCCGCACCCACCGCACAGAAGTCAGTTTGGTCTGGAAAGACAGTGCAGTAGATAGTTGGGAGTGATTTATTTGAGACTCGATGAAACGAAAAAGCGACACTTTTTTACCACGCTTATATTAACACACAACACACAACAAGAACCTGGAACAAGCCAAGTGAGCTGGAACAAGTCTGGAAAATATCTGGGTAAATCTGGATGAAGTCTGGAAATCTCTGGAAACGTCTAGAACGAGCCTGGAAATTTCTGGAAACGGCCGGAGAAATTCTGCCAAAGGTCCCAAAAGACCTGGGGATCATTTTCGAGAGTCCGGATCAGTCAGTACAAGTCTGGATAAGGTCTGGATAAAGTCTGTAAAACTCTGGAAAACTCTGGATAAGTCTGGATATTGTCTGGAAAACTCTGGAAATCTCTGGAAACGTCTGGAAAAGACTTGGAAATTTCTGGAAGGGGTTGGAAAAATTCTGAAAAAGGTCCCAAAAGACCTGGGGATCATTTTCCAGAATCCGGATCAGTCTGAACAAGTCTGGATAAAGTCTGGATTAATATGGATGAAGTCTGGAAAACTCTGAATAAGTCTGGATAATGTCTGGAAATCTCTGGAAACGTCTGGAAAAGGCCTGGAAATTTCTTGAAAGGGTCGGAAAAATTCTGGAAAAGGTCCCAAAAGACCTGGGGATCATTTTCTAGAATCCGAATCAGTCTGTACAAGTCTGGATAAGGTCTGGATAAATCTGGAAGGATTTTTTTTTTTTTTACTGTCTCATTTGTTTTGACTATCGATAGACAGTCACCGTTGACTCCAGGAATATCTTATTGGTTAGATTTTTTAGCGGCGTGCCTGGCGCCATGGGGCGGCATATTTCTTTGAAGCGCCTGCTGCAAAGAAATCAGTTTCGTCTGGAAAGACAGTGCAGTACATATTTTTTATAAATTTGATTCCTATTTGATTTGTATGGTGCCATATGTTTTATTTTATATAAAACTGTTTTAATAAATTTCTCGTACTCCGCCGGTGCTTCATTTATTATTTTGTAGAAATGGTAAATGCTCACGTTTGAATTGAGAATAAGTGAAATAATTTTCAGAGGCATGTTTTTTTACAACTTTTAGATCAAAATTTGGATTAGTTTGGGTCAGTCCAAAAAAATTTGCGCGCCTCTGGGGCTTCCCCCCTGAGTGTGTACACCGCCAACTTTTCCTCTCACCAGCCGCCACTGTAATTAGGTATCGTCACTCACACCACAAAGAGATAAACAATATAATATATGTACCTACTCAAAGTGAGCTTTCAGTAAACTTTTTGTAAAAAAGCCTGTAGTTCATCAGGAATATACTCGGCTTCTGTTGTGAAGAGTGATAAAGTATTTTGTTTCTTGATAGTCGATGTTATTGGTCCACCAACTAACTTGAAAATGTAGCCGCTAGTAGATATTCTGCTTACACTGTCCTCTGCAAAATCGGAGTCGTTGCAGACGCTTTCAATGTCATTCAGAAAAAACATGTTTGTCTACCTCTTCAATTGTAAATTCATGTTCCAAAAAGCTATGAATTGTTGCAGGTTGCAGCAACTGGGTGCCTATTGCAGTCCATATAACCATAGGTTAAGTTTGCATACTACATTTTCTGTGGATTATCAGCTTCTAAAGTTTGGGAAGATGATGCATAATATACAGGTCCTCTTCAAGCTCTCCATAGAGAAAAGCTGTCTTAATATCATATTGCAAAATTTTGTATTCAGTTTCAACAAGACTCTTAGAGAATCATAACGAGTTCTATCTACAAAGATTACTGTGCAGTCTACACCCTGCTTCTGTGCAAAGCCTTTAACACATAATCTAACAGTTTAAAAGTCCATATTTAGCGGTGGAGTGAATGTGTAATCAAAATTATCAAAGATTGACGTTCATTCCTCCTAATCAACATGAAGCAGCTGAAGTCGTTCTCCACTAGATAAAACAAACATTTATCAAAATGTATACTTAATGCAATTTATCCTCAATTTCATCTGGATATCCAGACATCATCATCAACAGATTTTTCTGAACAATTTTTTTTTTCGGGGATTTTAAGCACTGAAAATAATGTCAGTGCTGAGCTCAAAAAATGAAAATTTAGCGACCAGACATCTGCTAGGCATGTGGAAAATTTACTTTCCTTTTGCAAAAAAAAAAAAATATTTTTTCAATTTCTCTTCCATGGCATTTCAACACATTAAGGCCCGGTCTATCCATCTTCAGATAAACTTTCTGGTAACTATCTGCGAGATAAATTTACCGTTCTATATTTCTATTGATCGGCGGATAACTCTGGTCGACCAATAGGATTACAGATTGCATTTTCGTCTGTCAGTTTGCATACCTGAAAGTTCATCAGAAGGTGAGTAAACCGGCCCTAACATTGAATAACAATTTGTTTTTGCACTTTTAGGATAATGTTCGGAAGAAGAAAAAGAAGAAGAAGAAACAAAAAATAATACACAAGACTAAAGTGATGAATGAAATCAAAACGAAGGGCACAAAGAAAGTAAAAACAATTAGTTCTTCAGTATCAGAAAAAATTATCAATGGCAAAAAGCGTATTAAAAAGAAAATCACACAAACAATTTTGAAAAAAGCAGAGGATGAAACTCCTTTAAATAGTTCATTCTCAGAGGCAAATAATACAACTTTTACATCTAAAAAAGGATTGAAAAGAAAGTGTAGCATTTCAAATTGTAAAGATGAAACTAAGAATTCGAAGAAAACAAAACAAGAAATAATTACTAAAAAAGAAATTACTATCAAACCCAGTAACGTAAATGATCAGTTTCAAGAAGAAAAAGGAAACTCTAAAAAACATGAAAAGAAAATGAATATAAATGAACCATTGCCTAATAGCAAACAAGAAGGTGTTAAAAAAAATCCTGTCCTGAAAAACAAACAAGATTTTAATTCAAACATTGTGAAAAAGCGCAAAGATCAACTTGAAAAATTAAAAACTCTAATTACGAATAAAGGACAAAATCAACAAACGTCGCCTAGAAAACACCAACCTATTCTAACATTAAGACAAAAAATGATGGGTAAGCTCAAAGCGGCAAGATTCAGATTCCTCAATGAGCAAATTTACAGCACAACAGGCCAAGAGACTGAAAAAATATTTCGACGTGATCCAGAAGCATTTAAGGCTTACCATGAGGGATATAAGCAACAAGTGAGAAAATGGCCATTGAATCCTGTGGATAAAATTATCAAGTCTTTGAATAAAATGTAAGTGTCTCAATGTTTTTTTGCCTAAAGATATTAGATTGGAATTTCCATTTTAGAGACAAAAATTTCATAATAGCCGATTTTGGTTGTGGCGAGGCCAAGTTAGCAAAATCGCTGCAACAAAAAGTCCATTCATTCGATTTAGTAGCTTCAAATGAGTTGGTTACTGCTTGTGATATGGCTCATGTACCTTTAGAGGCTTCTTCTGTGAACGTAGTTGTGTTTTGCTTATCACTAATGGGTACCAACCTGAAGGATTATTTACTGGAAGCTAATAGGATTCTCAAGATAGGGTAAGAGTTTTATTGGATCTGACGCATTTGAGAATTTTTTAATGTGACAAATCCTACATTTCTTCTAGTGGTATGGTTAAAATAGCAGAAGTTGAAAGTCGTTTCGAAGATGTCCATACTTTTATAAAAAGCTGCGAACAATTTGGGTTCAAAAAATCTTGGATGGATCTCTCTTATAATTTGTTTTATTTTATTGACCTAAAGAAGGAGAGCAACGCTAAGGACAAAAATAAATTACCGGTAGTTTCTTTGCAACCATGCCTTTATAAGAAAAGATAGTTGAATAAAATTAGGATTTATCGAATAAAAATTTGATGTTTTTCTGTTTATACATATTATCTACTGTAGACCTACATTGCACCCAGGGTTGGCATGATTTAAATCAAGTGATTTTTTTGAAAAAAATCAATGATTTAAATCGATTTTTAGAAATTGAAAATATATTCGTTTATTTTGATACACATACTTATATAAATGGGATAACCAAAGAGGATTTAGTAATTATTAAGAAATTTCTGACTATAATACCATCCTCGGCTGGGGTAGAGACAATATTTTCAACATACATAATATGTATTAAGGTGGGTTTATACAGCCACATAACATAACATAAGAAATAACATAACATAAGATAAAAAGTTGACCTTATGGAAACTCCTTATGGCGTTTATACAGAAAATAACATAACATAACATAACATAAGAAATAAGAAAGTTGGTTAACTTTTAACTTTTATGTCTTTTTTTATGTGAAAACGGATCTGCACATGCTCCTCCCTTGATGTCGGCAATGGCGGAGTAGTAAACAAAACATTCCAACCAAAAAAAAAAAAATTTGATTTTGTTTTCAGCTATTGGTAATTTTTTGGAATTCGATATTTATTTTCTGTTTCTGCTAAATTATTAATTATTAATTTTTTTGTTCAAATGTGTTTTCGATAGAGTTTACATAAGTACAAGTACCAGCTGATTGGTTAGAAATTATTTCTTATGTTATGTTATTTTCTGTATAAACGCCACAAAATTCTTATTTCTTATATTATGTTATGTCTTATTTTATCTTATTTCTTATGTTATGTTATGTGCTGTATAAACCCACCTTTATAATCTGCCATAATGATTCGAGAAATCGACTTGGTAATTAAAAGGCCGCAAAGCTGGTATATTAAAAAATCGGAATATTTTTTTTTTATAAAAGTAGTATTATTTTCATTTTTTACAAAAGAATTATTTACTTTATTTTGACTTATTTTTTTTTTTCTCTTTACTAAGTTTAAGGGGCAGAGTAATAGATAGGTAGGTACCTTACATACACCTCTACCTATCGAATATTTTTATTTATGTTTTTTATTTTTGTTTTCAGAAATTACCGTTTATCTACTGTTTTGTTTGTTGAAATTATTTATTTATTAATAAACATTAATAAATTTTTATTTTTATTATACTTTATATAAGTACCTACTCTTATTATGTACTCATGGACAAAATTATCGTACTACTGCTTTTGTGGTGCTTATGTGCAGTGGTGCGATAATTTTGTCTAGGAGTAGGTATACTATATTTACTGCATCATTCATTGTTGAAACTAAATTACCAATAATTGATCAAAAATTAATAAAGCCGTTTAATTCTTAAAAATTAAAAAAATCCTATTTAAATCAAAAAAATCTGATTTAAATCAAAAAAATCTGATTTTTTGATTTTTTCAAAAAAATCATGATTTTTTCCAACCCTGATTGCATCTCATATAAAACACAATTTATATAAATTAACGTCATACATATTTTAATAGATATTGGGCGTTATGATTAAGAATAGTAGGTATTTGCTTTTACTTCAAGAAATTGCTCTAGGTATTCCAGTTTCCACTTCAAATAATTAAAGCATTTACGGCCAATTCCATAATCAACTTAGAGCAAACTTTAAATTTAAAGCTCCATTTGAAGTTGAAAAATCCGATCCTAAAAGTCTTATTTAGCTAAAGTAACTTTTAATTGATGTGTCTCGCAGAAATAGAAAAAGAAAGCCTAATTGTAATAAATACAAGTTAGAACGTAATAAAAAATGACATGCGCGCGCAACTCGTGGCTGCAGTGTAGCCAGATTGTATTGTTGCAGAACAAATGTAGATAATACAAATCGAACATTATAACAATATAGAAGTGATATATTGTCAAGTGTTTTACAACGCCTTGAATCAGACAAAAGAAGAGCTTTAAAGTGTATGTTACCATCGATGGCACATTTATTTTGATAAATGTTTCATCCGGCAACATCGCACAATGAAATTGTAAAGGAATATGTCAAGTATAATCTAACATAACCTTAAACGACACTGGGATAAGTTCAAGTAATACGTAAAATATTAGTTTGCTCTTTGTCGAATTACACGTTAGAAATAAAGAAGGAACGATTAATTCTGAACTCGTCCCTGAATATGAACATGACGCAAGCCCGAAACAAACTCAATTTTCATTGGACGCTCACCTGAAACCCACGAGTTGCGCGCGCACACCAGGTATTACGAGACACGTCAATTCTCTATTATGAAATTGGTTGTTACTCCACAAAATTCTTAAAGTATGTACTAGGAATAATTACTTTATACTTTGCTTTATTTACTTCGATATATAGAAGTTTATGCTGCAGAAATTACTAGGTAATGCTGTCTAGTATTTCCTCCATTTGGGAGTGTTTGGTGTAGGGTGTAGTTTTCAAGAAGCTACGTAACTTCACATCAGGGTCATTATTCTTGAAACAGGGGAGTGGCGTTCCCAGGAGAACGAGTGTTCCGTCTTTGTTACTTATATTATCAGTTACCTATCATTGAGAAAGACGGAACATTCGGGCTTTTTTCAATAATTATGGTAGGAAAAGGCAGAGGCCTTCCAAAAGTAAGGGGGCTAAATTTTTGAATTTTTGCTAATCTCCATTTTTTTTGAAATTATGAGATAAAAATTTCACGTTTCAAAGGAAGGAAATATGTAAACGTCGAACGTATGGGGAGGTACAATTTAGAAAATTATTTCAGTAATAGTCAATTATTTTAGGAAGCTTTCTACTATTATTAAGCAGTGTTGAGACTACCATTTACCAACCGCCTAGGGCCTAGAATCTAGTCTCATCTAGCACAATGACATGTTCTGCTCTCTTAGATTTCATGTCTTCCATCAATCAATCATCCAATATTAGGTAAAAAATTTGATAATAATCAAGTTGAAGATCAATTTATTTGAAAACATAACAAACCTGAAGTACATGATGATAGTCATATACTTGGAGCCTAAAATTGGAACAAATGAAAGGAATAAGTGTGGCCCAGGACCATGATGGATCTGAGCCTCGATCTGACCGATATGATGATGTTACATTGCAATTTTTGCTGTTAGATTATTGGACTCTCACTGCCTGTACCTCTGGACACAAATGTTTAATGGCCGTTTCCACCAACCATTTTAGGGGAACCCTAACGATAAGTATTCCCTAAAATGACATTTTTACATTAAGAAATGTCAGTTAAAGGCATACCTATCGTTAGAGCTTCCCTAAAATAGTTGATGGAAATGGCCATTGGATTCTTAGAATGAGTTAGCTCAAGAATCTCGCTTCTCCAAATTCTAACTATGCCTACCAAATCATTATCCATGTTTATTTGAGTTGACGTTCAGAAGACTGAATAAGCGTGAACTAGGAGATAGTCAAATGAAACATGAACTATTTCAAAAATATTTTATTAAACAGACATTGAAAAAATTAAAAATTATGTTTCTTTTTGTAAGTACTTACCTAATATAGTAACAAAAATAAATAATAAAGAACAGAATAACCATAAACATAAAATAAATAAATACATATGTATTAAATTTGCAGCAAGACTAATAATACTAAACTAAAAATGTATCCTTTTAAAATAAAAATAAATACCTACACTACTTATTAGGCTAATTTTGTATAAAAAGTAACCACCTACTATTTTATCTGAGATCAAATGATTATTTAGAGGAAATATTAGTAACATTCGACAACTGTCTAGGAAATTCAACCCCATCTAACACGTCTTCTGCTTCTTCACGAAGATTTTCAACTTTTTCTAAAAGCAACATCTAAAATATTGTTTGGTATAGGAAAAAATAAAATAAGAAATTTATTATGTAAAAACTACCTTTGCAGCTGCTATAAGCTGTCCAGCTGTTCTCCTAGTCATATGCTCAATATTTTCTACCAATTCACTGACACTAGCTTTGGCAATACTTTGCAGTTTCTTGTATCCAGCAGCATAAAGTTGTTTCGCTCGACTCTAATTAGAGTTTTCATAATGTCTTTTAGTTGCATGAAAAATATCTACTCACTTGTTTTACTGATGGTAATTCCATAAGCGGCACCAACTCTCTGACGCAACAATGTGATAAGCGTTGGCTCATCCCTTTCAAAAGATGCCCAAATGCCCAAAATTCCTCCAATTCTTCACAAAAATGAACAACGTTTGAGGAAAATGTGGATGAATTTGTCATTAGATTTTGAACAATACCTCTATTAATCTATAAGAAAACTTAAGAATGTTGTTGTTGAATTAAATACTTAAATTTACCTGATATTTTTCTGATACTTTAAACACAGGCATTTCATTCCAAAGATCATAAAGCATCAGAGTGACATAGAATCTGTTTTGGATACTTTCAGGAATTTGCTAAAAGATACTATCAATTTAAAATGAAAGCTGCTTTTATTTGATAAATACCTTTGTAGCTTTTCCAGTAGCCATTTTACAGGTAGCTGCTTCATCAAAGCCTAAAATTCTTGATGTTTGCGCCTCTTTTTCATTTAAATGTGTCAACTAAAATAATTTTTTTAAGGAATCTTCCCTCATAACATTTTATCATTGCTTACCACATCATAATACACCTGTATATTTGGTTTAATATGTTCTGAAGTTTCATAAGGAGTCACTAAATACAACAAATGCAGACAGTTTAATAGAACCAGACTTTTTTGGGCTTGATAGAGATCGTCATACAGCTGGTGGGCTCGAGATAGATCCAATCCTCCTAAAAACCGAGAATGTATTCAAATGTGACTTTATGTTTCCGTTTTTTTACCTTTAATTGCTGCAGTTCCAAGGCTACTGACCACCAGTTTTGTATTATTAGTTAACATTAATCTTCGTTTTGGTTTTGCACTTGTACTAGCTAGACTGTTTAACGAAGCGTCTAAATCAGGCTACAATGAAATTAGTTAGTAAATTTATAGAAGTTAAATAAAGAGAAATTACTCACAGCAAATGTACTATCCAACTTTACAGTAACATTACATTGAGATTCCAGGCTTTTTCTATTACCTTTATCAGTTCCTTCTTCCAAGGCTCCCATTTTGAACAACTTTTTAATAATACCATCTGTGAGTTGCTTAATATTAATGTCTAATTTATCTACTTGCACAGCCATTAGTGTAGATTGGGCCACTTTATGCAATTGTACTCTCGTGTTTGCTATTCCTAAGCTTATACAACTGAGCAATAGATGCCGCAGTCCTCTTCCCTCAAAAAGGTGCATGCTGGACATAGCTTTATTCATTGGGCTCATTAAAAGTTCCTTCACTTTCGGTAAATCGGCTTTCGATGTCACGATTATACTTTCGCCAGTTTCTTCGAATCCTGCTCGACCTGCCCTACCTGCCATTTGTTTGTAGCGTGAGAGGTTTATAAACTCTCTGCCAATGTATGGCGATCTTAGTAGAACCTAGAAAAAAATAAATTTTAACGAAAAATAAAAAAAAATTAACCAACAGGATAATAGATAATGGAGTTGAATATTATGTTACAAAATGAAGCAAATCCAAATAACACTATTCACAATCCGTAGTCCAAAGGTAAAGGTAAATTTATCACCTTTCCCTATCAAATAGCACCGAAATGTGGTTATTTTACCTTTACCTTTGGACATCGGATTGTGAATAGATATCTACAGTGTGTCCCGCTTAAGAACTGACCACCCTTCTAAAATTTTTATTTTCTAACTGATTCAATTCAATTTTTTTAATCTTACATCTACTTGAATTTGGCACTTATTTGGCTCATAATTTTATTTCTGCGATTGTACTGCTGTACAGGGTGTCCACATTTATAGGCTCAAATTTCAATAAGTACTATTAAGGACTACTTTTAGAAAAAATCTACTAGCAGATTCTTGTTGAGAATGGTCTAAAACCCGAATGTACAGGGTAATCTATTATAAATGTCACCTCCTTGTAGCATTTTTATTTGACATTTTTGACAAAAGTGTCAAATATAAAAGTTTCAAGAAATAGTCGAAAGTTTTTAACTAAGTCGGTTTTAGGTATACAGGGTGCGTCAAAAAAGTGCAGCAGTGTGAAGTTATTTTTTTCAAAATGGAACACACTGTATACAGGGTGTCCCACGGTGGATGGCGTATTAGACGTTTATGGAGAACTAAAAAGCGGATCATTATGAAAATTCGGCAACCGGGATAAATGACCATGATCTAAACTTTAAAAATATTTTTGACCATGCGGTGTTGCCGCTTCTACTCTAAACTAGTAGCAACATCGCTATTTTAAATGGAACACCCTGCATGTGATTACATATTCGGATTCTACGTAAAATTCTGAGCAGATTTCATGTAATATACCCTATACCTAAGTTCAACTGTTTTGGAAATATTGACAGTTGAAAATTGACTTTTTGCAACTTTGACAGGCTGTAAAACCTGAAAAAAAGTCGAGTTAATTACATCATTCATACCTCAAGAACGGTTGGACTGATTTTCATGATCTTTGATTCGTTGAATTGGTCTCCGCCTAGAATAGCATAATGACTATTAAAATATGGGAAAAATTTACGAAAAATGGATTTCTGTTGTTGTATGGAAAGGATTATATAACGCCATCTCGATACATGACGGAAAAAGGAACGTAATGAACATGGCTAAGGGCGCCGGCAGAAAATAATCCAAGGGAGGGCAGAAAATATTCTAGGGAGAGGTGCAAAAAAATTACGTCAACTCTTCTTTTACATTTAATATATTTTTCTTAAATCAAAAAATCTTATTGATAAAAAATATAAACATGAATAGAAGTATGTTTGTAGTACCTAATATTACCTTGCATTTTTTGGGACTTACACCTCAATAGGGAACTTTACAATTTTTTTTAATTTTTTCAAATCATTTATTTATGCCTTGAAAGAGTATTCCCCAAATATTATTCCCTGAAACTCAATAATAACTTGGTGAAAAATGTTTAAAGTTTCGCGGGAATTAAAAGCATTTCAAACGATCCTAAATGCGCGCGAATCTGGATGACGTCACGTAGTATGAATTTGCGTTAAGCCGGCGCCACACGATGTGTCCAACCATTGGCCCCAACGTTGGGTCGATGCAACGTTGGGTACAGTGTTTTTTACTTTAGCATTCGGCAAATGTATCATGTATCCGATGAGCGCACGGCTACACGATGCCACAAATCGCTATCTGTCCAACGTTAAAAGGCATTCGACACATCGTGTGGCGCCGGCTTCACCTTGTCGTAAAACGTCATACTTTATTTTATTTAATTTGGTTGATTTCCACATTTTCCACAGTTATTTGGTTTGTTGTTGTTTTGTGCGGCGGCGAGTTGTAAATTTTGAAGTATAATGGAAAAAAAGATTCGCACATACTTACTTTTGCTACAAATTACAGATTGTTGGATTGGCCTTTGGAATTTCCTCGGGAATTTCCTTCTTCGGTCATAATTAATAATAGGTATATCGTTTTATCCATATAATGCTGAGCTGATCATTAAATTTAAGTTAAGTAAACCAATTCTAATAAATGATAAAATTTTAAAAAATCAGAGAAAAACGTAAATAAACATAACTAACGGGTAGGTATTTATTATGTAGAGTTCGAGTAAACGCACGGAGTTGATTTTTTGTTCTTTTATCCCTGTTCTTCTCATCATAAGGAAAAAAGACGGAAAATGCTCCGAGCACTCAGTGTTTCAAAACGAACTCACGGTATGATGGACGGTTGCTGACAGACACTGACAGATCATACAAGATGACGTCACGACCAGTACCAGAGCGTTTTTTCCCGCTGGAAATAATTTGAATTTTTCCGCATTTTTAATTCCTTATTATGGCCGTTTGCGACAAAAAAAATTGTTTTTCTACTGACATTTCATAATACGCTATTAAACGATTAAAATCTGTATCATAATGAACTTCATTACGATACAGATTTTCATTATGATACTCATTTTTAATATTATACAATGTTGATAGATGGCAGCACTAGTTAAGATATTTATTTGTCACTCATTTGTAAAACGTCACTTATCACGTCAAAACATAAACAACGAAAATTGATTTTTACAAGCTACTGGCTCTACTGACTTGTAAAATTGACAGCTAAACTGTAAAAACTTTTTACAAGTCAGTAGAATTATTTATTTTTAAAAAATCAGTTTTATCACAAGAATAATTGCTTGTAGGTACTTTCTGGTAGACTTTTCTGGTGGTAAACTATTAGCTGCGACTGTAGCTTCATTAATAATATCATCTAGCACATTCATTTCTGGAAAAAAATTGCAAAAAATGGAAATCTGTCAGTAAAGCTATTTTTAACTAGAAACAACGACTTAACAACATCTCATTCTCATAGGTATACCAACTACCAACTTGTATGAGAAAAAATTAAGGAAAAACGTATAAATTTCAAAATTTTGTTATGTATTAATTTTTTATTTGTCCCTATATCTTTTACAAATGAGTAACAAATAAATTATTGTACATTATACGCCAGGTAGCAGTTTTTACTGGCTCTTGAAGGTGACAAGCTCGCCTGACGGCTCGCTAGTCATTTCCTTCAATCGCCAGTAAAATCTGTTTTACCTGGCTAATAATGTAAAATACTATAAACATTTTAAATGGTAATTTTGCATAAAACAATTATTTTGATAACTATAAGAAAGACTCCGAATTGTTTAAAAGTTACCTGAAGTTTGGGACAAAGAATAATTATTATGGAAATAATGAATGATAAGGAAGAATTTTTACTTTTTTCATTATTGTACATTGTCAATAGATGGCGCCATCAGCTAAAAAAATTTGATTTTTTTTTTGAATGTTGGCAGCACTCTGTTTATAGCTTTTCCATGGTAATTTAGCGAAAAACAATAATTTTATAAACAAAAATACCTCAAATTGTCATTAAAAGTTAATACCTTAAGTTTGGAAGAAGGCATTATTATGTAAATATTGAGCGATAACGAAGAATTTTCACTAACACCTCCAGAAATTACAGAAAGGGCGACAAATGCAGGTAATAATATACTACCGGACAAGTCCAAGAAAATTTACAAAGAATTATATGGACAACTTATGGATTGGAAACACCAAAAACACATCATCCTTCTCAGAAAATGTTTTGATAGTATATTTTGAAGAATTACAACAAAAAATGAAACCTTCAACTGTATGGATTACTGAATTATGAAATCTCTATTCAAAGTTAAGCATAATGTTGACATATCTAAATATCATAAGTTTTATCAATGGCAGTAGAAAAAATAGTGTATGCAACTCTCATGTAATGGCACATGATCATTGCATAATATACTATTTTTTTCGCTGACATAGGTTTTAATTAATGTATTCTTATGATTTATAGTAATATTTTCATGTTTAAATTTTTTGTCAAGTTCCCTATTGAAATTAATACCAGAAGTTTCTTGATCTTGATACGAATTACTACAAGCTCTCTGATAAGAGCAATTTTACCTATCAGATTATTTTTATGTTAGAGAGCTTGTAGTAATTCGTATCAAGATCAAGAAACTTCTGGTATTAATTTCAATTGAGGTGTAAGTCCCAAAAAATGCAAGGTAATACACACATCAAAATAGCCTAGGGAACAAGATAATACTTATACTTATCAGAAATTTTTTGCTGATGCCATTTATAATATATTTAAACTAAACAAGCTTGCAAAAAAAAGTGGAGATGGTAAATTTGATAAGATTTGTATGATAAATAATACTTAGATTATCTTAAAAAAAAAAATTGTTTTGTCTTAAAATTAAAAGACATATTTCTTGTTCCCTAGACTATTTTGATGAGTGTATTATAAATCCACCTCAAACATACAGACATTTGTTATGTAGTACCTAGTACCTACTAGATATCAAACACCAAATGTTTTATTAGATACTAGAGATCAGGAAAATTTCTCAATATCGTTTTAAAGCTGATATTATTATTATGATTTCTATCCACAATATTTTCCTATGGAGCCAGCTCAAATTATGGTGAAATCTATAGCTAATAATTTTCAAGTATGATTTTCTATGGGGGGGGGGACAACTGCCCCCTCTTCCCCCCCCCTGCCAGCGCCAATGAATGACGTTGTTTTCCAGAAAAGCCAGTGGAAGACGTGCGAATTATCCTTTCTGATTCAGTTGCGCGGTCTTTTCATTGCATACCATTGAAATTGGGATAGCTGTGCAGACCAATTTTCATGCAATGCAGTTTTCGACAGTCATTATATTTGAACTAGCTGCTGAAATCTGCCCGCTTTGCTGGAAGTGAAATAATTAAACTCTTACACGTCTAACTTTTTCACAGGAAATCTTCCGAAAAATTTCGCGCCATCTAGCGTAAGTTGCAAAATTCAATTTGTCATCACAGGCTAGAACTTCTATGTGAGCCTCCGTCCGAACTCCTTCAAGGAAGGGTATTGTTTACAGACTAACTGCACAAAGTCCATCTTCATAAGGCCTGCGTAGTTCAATTCTTAGTGGGTTTCTACGTCGAGAAAGGAGTATATATTCAAATTTTCATGTCAGTCTGGCGTATAGTTTTGGAGATCTCGTGATGAGTGAGTGAGTCAGTTAATTCTCCACAAACGTTTTTTTTTTTTTTCCGAAATTCATCTGTGAAGAATGTTTTCAACAAAGAGATGAGTTCAGTTTGATGAACATTGCGAAAGTTTATGTGATTTTTCGCGCATCGATAGTTGCTTTATTATAAAAAAAATTAATTTTTATTTATTATTTTTGAATTGTGTCATTAATTCTGGAGGTTTATTTTCAATGCCGCGAGCCAAAAGATCTAATTTTTCAAAACGTTTGAAGCGTTGATTTGAATAGAGAAGGTACACGGAAAGAAATTTTGGATACTATTAATCCAGTAGGGTAGTATTACAATCAAATTTTTGATCAATATAGCGTCAATCTAAATTTAGATTAATATCAATAAATGATTCGATTGATTTACTTGTTAAGCTAAAATCTGCTAAAATATATCAAACCATGATAAGTAGCAGCAAATGAGTTCCAATAAATAACAACCGAAATTTGATTATTATTAGCAAAAATAAAATTAAATTTGCCTATGATATTCCTGAATATAATTTATATATTCTTAAATTTAGCTAAGTATTGAATAGTATCAAGCAATTTTTGGATCAGTTCAAGTTGATTGTAGATAATATTTGCTAAATATATGATTGATTTTAGAAAAAGATATGACGAAAGATAGCAAATTGACAAATAATTAGGATAAAATTTATCAAATAATTTGATAACTTCTTGCAATATTTTGATGTTATATATCTAATAATTGAGTGCAACTTATCAAATCTTTTGATTATGTGCATTCAATATTTGATTGCTGGCCAATTGATTTTCCTAATTAGCGGTGGTGGTGGGAAAATAGTAACAATAAAATGAGGTTTCGGTTTAATTATTATTTATTCTGCATTCGTCTACAATATTGAATACTAAATTATTATTATCTACTAATTTAACCTAAATAACCTTCTCAAAAGGAATACAATTAATACCTTATAGTTTATAGATAATAAGAAAATAATAACAGCCGTATGCAACATCCTCTTTTAACTTTAAAAGCGACTTTGAAAGTCAATTGCTTAAAAATAATTTTTTTCAAAAGTGACAAAATAGGCTAAAAGTGCTTTTAAAATTAAAAGATGATGTTAGATACGGCTATAAGTCTTTAGTGAAAAAGCAAATTAATCAGCTTACAGGAACCAAATTAAAAATATAAATTTCCTTGCATAAAAATAAAAAACACAATTCCAAAACTCCGTAACACCCTATGTTATTAGTAGGTTTTTTTACAAAAAAAACAGATGAAATGTTCGTTTCTACTGGAAATTTCAATTTCTCTCCCATAAAGAAACAAATATCACAAATATCACTCACAAAATTCAATAATTTATTATTGCTAGTTAGCACTGCGTGGCACTACGAGTACGGGTGCTAGAGTACGAAAAAATACACAAAGACAACTTAGACAAGTTTTTCCTGTGGACCGGGTGCGGCGTGCACTCCACATAAACAGGAGAGACGTTCTTCCTCCAACAAAATACCACACACTAAAATATTTTCAAATGAAAAATAACTTAAGTAGCCAAAACCGTTAGAAAAACGTATAGGTATTTGCTTGATTTACTCCTTATATTATAGATTAAGCCAAATAATGGCTCGATTCTAGAAGAGTTTTATTAATTTGGTCAAATATTTGATAATCGTAGCAAAAATTGGATAGAAATAGTTATATATTTGATTGTTTTCAGTTCACTGTTTTTTTCTGTTTTCTAAATTTCAGTAAATTCTATGAATAACTTAATCCAGACAGGAATACATTAATTTAAAATATCATAGATATTAAGCATTTATTTTATTGATCCCATCAAAACCATATAGATCAAAAGTAAATTAATGCCCATATTATTCTGTCTTGAAACCTAAAATATTTTAAATCAATTTACCTAGTCATTCATTCCTAATTGATTTGATTTGGAAATGTATAGATCTGTGAAATATGTAAAAAATTTTACTATGATGCTTGTTGAGATAACTTTGATGGAACTTATTCTACCAGACACTAGGAATCTCAATTTCTCAAATTGATCTAGTTGATAAATCAGATATTATCCTTTAGTTAAACTATTATCAAATACAGCTAAAATAATATAATCTAAGAGTTAATTTGAGCAAATTTCTTGCGAAAATTAATCATGGGAGGTACATCAATTCGATTTTTAATGTTTGATTGATTTAAGAAAAGCGTTTTCTGTAATCAATCTAAATTTTGATGTCCCAAGAAAAAAATTGATGAGATTTAGCAGTTTAAGCATAAAAACAAGAAAATTGTATCTATTGATATTAATTTCAATTTGATGTTATTAATCGTAAGCGAAATTAGCAGATTAATCTTAAAACGCTAATATTTGTCAGTTTTTTTTCTTGTTTTATTCCATTTTAGATTAAACTAATTTATTTGGCATAGATTATGGTATTTCTTATTTCAATAAGTCGATTTGATTCATATTATCAAAGCATTTCTTTCCATGTAATGTCTGCCCAGCGACTCTGTGTCTACGGGGCAACGGTAAGGGGAATGTAGTTGTAAAAAAAGTGGCTGATTTCATTCATAAAATACCCAGCTGCTTACAGTACTTTTTGGAAGTTTTATCGTATTGCAACACGTACACGAAAATCGACATTGACCAAACCCCCGCCACTACATATTTCAATATAAATCGATATTCCAAAATAGGAGGATAAAATGACGGAAGTCCTGGCCAATAGCGAGACGTAAGGTGACGTTAGCCCATTGACAACCGCATGGCAACGGCCATCCTGCCAAAAACTCCACCAATCAGGTTCATCCAGGCCGGTTGCTTGCCAAATTCTCAAAAGCTGATGGTATCTTTAGAAAATGTTTATTTTTTACAATGAACAAAATTGAAGAAATCAGTTATTAAAATAAGAATAGATCTAACAACCACGTTGAAATATTTAGCGTTTTATTGGTATCTATATTTTGTTATTAAAAAATGGATTTTCAAATGAACTATACTTCATGCCTAGTATTTTCGCTTTTTTATAATTAAACGTGGCAACATCGCACATTTACGTCCGAATTCCTTCCGTAGACTCAGAACCGCTGGGCAAACAATACCTAGCGTATCATTTTTCAGTATTCAATTTATCTTGATAAAAACCTGAATTCAATTCAACTCATAAATTAACAGTTAACACAACATTTATTAATTCTGAGGCGGTACGGATAACGAAGTTCGCCAGATCAGTTGGTTATGTATAAAATAATTCTAAAAATCCAATAGGGTAGTGGACAATTTTTTGAAATATTTTTTTTTTTTTTAATCTTCATTACAAAATAAACAATGTTGATGATTCTTTGATTTTAGAAAACAAAAATATACGTTAAAAAAAATATTAACAAATTTGTACTTATTTAAAACGCTATAATTTACCGTCAGGAAATTACGTCATAGCTGTTATGTATGTCCAATAGCGCGTCCTTATATTTTAATGCTGTTAGAAAAAGATGCCGATAAACTCAGTACGCACTGAATGATAAATAGAATTCTCTCAAAAAGTGGGGTTATGTTGAGGGTGCGCCTAAATGTAATAATACACGAGACACGCTGATATATCTCTCTTTTTTGCACTAAAGAGTAAGTTTGTGTCGAATATCGGACGTAGGTTTTATTTAATTCATACTTAAATACAACAGCTATGACGTAGAATTAGGGCGCGAATTATTTTCGTTCAAATAGTGCGTCCCAAAATTCTACTTTCACCGCCGCGCAGTGTATCGAAATCGAAAAAAATGGGACATTGAGTCTTTTTTTCTAAATATCACTACCTATGATGATTTTCTTTTACAAAATATTATTAATAGGAAAATACTATGCCAATTCATAGACACCAATTCATATGAAGTTTACCAGCTAAAACACCTTTTTAAAGATGAGATTTAAAAAATTGCCTAAAACGCGAAATTTTTTACGGTTTTGTTAAGATAGCATATACTATGGTCTGAAATCACATGTACTATGGTCACACATACTATATATGGTCTGGACTGAAAAAAAGATAATATAATTATCAAACGTCCTCACAAGATGTATTTTTCTTTCATTAAAACAACTTTTAAGTATTATTTTTATACTAGCAGGAATCAGTAAAAAAACATAATTGCTAAAAAAAAAAAATTCCAAAATCGGATCCAGGTGGAAGCAAATTATATATGACAGAATACTAGAAGGTTCAATCTATAATACGTTATGTATAAAACATTATCCAAAGTTATCCCTTTTTTTATAAGTCAACTAAAAAAAATTTTTTTTAAAAATTGCTACCACTCATTCAAAAATTAAGGTAATTATCCCTAGGGATACTGAGGAAATATCTTAATGCGATTATGGCGGCAAAAGGTCACCCTCCAAAATAAGACTATCGAAATTCAAAAATATTGCGAGACCACTAAATTATGTATTTTTTAATATGGGTGTTATTTTTTAAAGGATTTGGTAAATTAAAAAACCACAAATTTAAACTGCCATATCTCCTTGACCAGAAGGGCAAAATGAAAGATATCTCACATAGTAAAGCTCTGGGATGTCCTCTAATTATCCATGTAAAAAATTGTATATAAATCCAGATTTTGATATATAGGCTAATGTCCCGTTTTTTCCAATTTCATAACAGTGTGCGCCGTTTTAAACAAGGTTAGTAATTTTATCTGAAATTTCTTTTGATACGAATATTTTTTATTTACTCCATAGATTAAGAATAGATCATCGATTTCATTCAAATTATACCTTTTCCACTACCCTATTCTTACAATACACAATGGTTATCACACAGCCTCCTATAGTTAACAAGCCATGAAGTTGGAAATGACGGCAACGTCGCGTATGGTGCTATTTTGTTATTGGGTTATGTGTTTCTGTGTATTGCGTTCATTGTGTATTGTTGCAATTTAGTATTTTTATGAGCATTATTGACGAAAAAGTGGATAGAAACACACCAATATATTGCCCATATTTAGTTGATACCTGTTCCTTTGTGCTTTGATTGCAAATTTTTAGCAAATGGTTACAGGAGCAAAAATGAAGGTAAGGTAAGGTAAAACAATAAAAACAATATTAATATTTGTCTGCAAGAGCATAGGTCTCGATACATTGCCTAAGATATTTAAACTTGTTCCAGATGCCATGAAACTACTGTGTTCCTGGGTGCAAATCGAACTATTAGGAGTTCCTTAAAAACTGAAGAAATGCAAACATTTTTATTTCCAAAAAAATTCTGAAGTGCAAAAAATGTGGATGAAAGCAATACACCAAGATAATTATACCCGAGATTATACAATAACGGAAAATTCTGTGGTGTGTTGTAAACATTTTGAAGAAACCGAAATAATTAGATTTGAAACAAACAAGGATAAAGGCGTAGTTCGAGAGTTCAAACTAAAACGTCCAACTCTTAAAAGTAGGTACCTCTTATTTTCGAAAATCCGCTCAAGTATTTGAATGGACTTGCCTTCCGAAAAAATCCCGAAGAAAGAAAAAGTTAGATTTTCAAAAGACATACTGAAACATAACACTTTAGACTGTAGAAATATATTCATTTAAATCAATTATTTACTGTTCTTATTTACACAAATAGTTAAATTATTCATTGAATTACTGTTTTTGGCCCTTTAGTACCTACAATAAATTATGCATTTTTTGTGATTCATATTAATAAAATAAAAAATATATATTTATACAAACAAACACCACCAGCACCACTTGGCGGTAAGATTGCGGTGTTGCCTTTTTAACTTCATGGCTTGTTAAATGTAAGAGGCTGTGGTTATCATGAACATTGAACTTGACATTGAGATAGTTCTTCAAATTCCGCGCCAGTAACAATAAAGCAGTTCCACACAAACCAAATGAAGCTAACTCGGCCCTTACACTGTGACATACTAAATTTACTAAGGCCCGGTTTATTCATCTTCATCAGATAAACTTGCTGGTAACTAGGTATCTGCAAGATAAATTAATCGTTCTATAATTCTATTGGATTGGTCGGCGATAACTGGCCGACCAATGGCATTACAGATTGCGTTTTTATCCGTCAGATTGCATACCTGATAGTTTATCAGAAGATGAATAAACCGGCCCTAAGAGAAATATGATACATTGTTGTTGATCCTCTATTCAAAATACCTCAAAATCTAAGATACCCATACTGTATGAAATAAATCGAAAGTGTGTTTTTTTTAGAAGAAAAAGTCACGAGGACTTTTGCGAAGACCCTCTTATATTCATGATCATTATAATCATAATCTAATGATATGTATGTAGTACAGGGTGGTCCAAATTGGACACTTTCTTATGGAAACTGCCTTTATTTTTAGAGATAGGAAAAATGCACTCTCCACTCTGAGGCTCAAATTTTATGAAATCTGGATTGGTGCAAACCGCATTATGAGCAATACTGTGAAACCTTCATAACTTTTTTGATTTTTAAGCAGAATTCAGTGACATTCTCAGTTTTTTTCTATTTGGCTCCGATTTCGAGTTATTGACCAAAATCCGATTTTTTTTCAATGAGACACCCTATGTATTAATAGTTCATTGGAGTGCTCTGCGTTGGCTGATTTCAATGATATTAAGTTCGATAAGTTTATCTGTAATGGTTTTCGAGAAAAAAAATTATTTCGGTTTTTGTCATAAGAAACAATGTGTTTGAAAAGGACTTTACATCTCTAAGGAAAATGAGAAAGGAAAGGTCTCTTTCTAACACATTCTTTCTTATGACAAAAACAGAAATTATTGTTTTTTTTTCGAAAACTATTAGGGATAAACCTATCGAACTTTATATCATTGAAATCAGCAAAAGCAGAGCTTTCCAATAAGCTATTAATATTAAGATCGGATTTTGGTCAATATCTTGACATCAGAGGCGAATAGAAAAAAATCGAGAACGTCACTGAATTCTGCTTAAAACTGCTTCAAGAAAGACATCACGGAAATCAATTATTTTCATAAATAGAAAGGTTATGTAGATTTCACAGTATTGCTCAAAATCGAGAATCGTCCTCTAGCGGCTGAGTGGTTGAAGACATTAAAATGCGTTTTGCACGAATCAAGATTTCATGAAATTGGAGCCTCAGAGTAGGGGGTCCATTTTTTTTCTATCTCTAAAACTAAAGGATGTTTCCATAAGAAAGTGTCGAATTTGGACCATCCTGTACATACACTTGGCTATGAAGATTTTCTAAGCGAATGCTTGGTGAGCGCTTATAAATAATCAGGGTCTTTGCAAAAAGCAAATGTTATTATGACTCTTCTGTGTGCAAGAGAAAAATAGACCTTAGATTCCTTAGAATATGCTAATAAGTAAAATGTTAAATATAGGTTGGGAGAAATGGTTTTCGGTCTGAGGCGAAGGGGGAGGTACAAACGATATGGAAATACAGAATTGCAAATTGCAACTAAATAATATTAATAATAATAAATTGGTTTAATTCAAATAAATACAATATAAATACAATTTTCAATAGTTACATTTGCTGAAATAAACATTAAGTGCAGAAGCTTCATTTCTGTTGCTTGTTAGCGCTGTTATTTTATTTATTTTTTGTCACATCCTGGTAATCACATCCTTGCAATGGAATAGAGTGATAAATTTAAGGCCATATTTTCCGCGGTTCAATTTTCACTGAACGCTCTTCATCCAATTTGCCATAAATAAAGTATCCACCTCTATATAGTTATCCGCTAGCAAAAAGCCAATTAGAAGAATAGTGTTTAGCTGTAGTTTGATGTCATTGACTGGGACCACAGATTATTGTCTCAATGTTGACATGTGATTCTTTGATTGACATATTGTTCGTCTAATAAAATGTCTAAAAAAACTCATAAAACCAAAAAATACAGCAAATCATATGGAACATCATCACAGGACACTGATTTTGAAACAGCAACAGGAACTCAAGATTCAGAAAGACACATAACAGAAGGACGGACCATAGTGATAAAACTAAACTCTTTAAGAAATATTGTACCATTATATCGAATCTCAGACGTGAAAGTACAGCTTAAATACTTGGACAAACATTTGGGAGAAACTCGTCCAATGCCAGTTGTGGACAATGAATTGCCACTTAACGATAGCTTCGAATTGTTAATCGACCTAGAATCAACCAAACAACTGGATTTGTTAGCATCAAATCCAGTTTTCATTACCGTGCTGCAGTTAACTGGAACTCAAGATCCATCTAAGTATGAGTACTTACAAATATCGGCACAAGGCGCCAAAGCTACTTCTGCTGAAATTGATAGTTTATTTCGTCTGTATGAAGCATTTAATGGAGAAAGACCTCCAGTGCAATTATGCGAGTTGAAAAAGAGAAAGAAAGGTAAGAAATCAAAAAAAAAGCTGCATTGCATTATTTACATTAGTTTTATAAATTAGCAGGTAAAAGAGATAGAACCGAAAACGGCAACCGTCAAGAAAGATCAAAATCACGATCTAAATCCATCACAAGTAGGGACTCAAAGTCATCAAAAAAATCCAAAACTAAAACGAAATCAGAAAGTAAAAGCAGAAGTGAATTATTAGAAGTACAAACAGAAATTTACGGAATGTGCGTTATTGATTTAATCCCACTATTCTATGGAGAAACTTCATTTTCCGAAACTTTACTCATTCAACCAGTCAAACAATCCTGCCAAATCTTAAGTACTCACAAAAATTTCCCAGAAATTTCTATTACAGTGGCCATAAAAGATAATGCCAAATTTATCAATATATTAAACGTTCTAAATTTAACAGTAGAATCCATTTGTAATGTCCCTTCTATGATGCTCGCGGAGATGGATTGTACAGTTTGTGCAATGTTACCTCTTTTCAATTCAAATGCTTCGCCTACAATATTCCAAAATCCCAAAATAACTACTACAGAACCGGCCAGTGACCTAGAGCCAAAACGTTGGCCTGGTTTACATGATATTGGCCATAATGCAAATACAACAAAATATTTCATTGAGCATAACTTTGAAGAAATTACCAATAGGTTTAATTTAAACATTAGAGGAGCTTTTAAAGAAGGCGCTGCAAGAATTGAGTATAATTACCTAAAAAGAAATATTTTATATGAGCATGGCAACAGTAACTTTGCAGCACATGTTCAATCATACAGAAAACTAGCACTGGAAATTTATTTGACACAGAAAACTAAGAAACACAAATCTTTTGATAGGCCATCAGATGACTTTGATGAATTCGCTCCGGGACGCTCCCGTAAAAGCATTAAAATACCTGCCCGCATACATTTAATGGCTATATTAGATCTAGTAGATTTGCTATATCCAGGAGTTACTAAGCTTCATATAGTCGCTCCTGTAACTTATTTTCACTACGAAGAAGCTGCCAAAGCTGGATTAAATGATTCTTATTTTTTACCAAAACCAATAGGTAATGTGGTAACTACCAAAAGTTCAAAAACGAAACTGGAAGGTAATAAAAAAAATAAAAAAAATGCAGAGAAAAAAGATAAAAACGTTATTGATAGAAAAGATAAATTATCTGTAACAAAAGATGATAAAGATTTAGCAATCCTGCTTCCGGCTAAACCTGACGAACCGTTGCCACCAGAACCATGCAGACAAGTTCATAATGACAATGGAGAGGCATGTTTTATAATAATTGAATTAGAGCTTTTAAATCCACTGAATAAAAAATTAGACATCGAAGAAATAGAAACAGATTTCCACACTCTACAGTTAGAGGCTTCACAATCTTCAAAAACTATCTTAAACCAAGCGGTAGCTGATGAACATTATAATCGAACAATAAAAGAAATTAAAGATGATATTTATAAACATTGGCAAGAATATAATAACGTTATAACCTCAATTCCAATGCCGAACCCCAAAATACAGTTTCCAAATTATTTGAAAAAACTTGGTGCTTATCAACTTTATGGAAATTCTATTATTACTTCGGCAACCTTATTAATTACCAACAATTATAAATGCTTTGAATGCGATTTTCGAAACAACAGAAACTATCAAAATTTAATATCAGAAGTCTATACAGGATTAACAGATAAAATGTATGGTATTTTAAATGTCAGTAATGATAAGAAAGCTAAGGAAGAAAAATATTCGACTGCATGGAATATATCGAGTTATTTTTATGCCAAGGAAGCTGCAGAATTGAAATTAGATGAATTAGGGAAAAGATATTTTGTAGAAAGAATTATAGTTAATGATAATCCTGAAGAAACTTCACAATCTTGGTTTGATTTTGCCATATATAACATAGAAATTGATAATGTTGACAAGGCGTTTGAATGCGTTAAAGAAGCTACAGCTTTAAATTCTAATAACAAACATGCTTTATTATTGTTGGCGATTTTATTAGCTGATAAAGACATAATACAAGATGCGGAAATTTGTTTTTTAAATCTATTAGACCTACAATCTGGATGGGTAGAGGGTTGGTGCATCTTATACTTATTTTACCAGAAATGCTCTAGACTGGATGGTATGGAAATGGTATTGGATATTGTTAAGAAATTTGCTAATGAACGCAATAGCGATAGTGATTATTTTGAGGCTTTCGAGGATCTTGCTTGGAGCTGGAAAAATATTCCAAAAACCTTCTTTTTAAATGCAGCAGTACTTTTGCTAAAAATGAGACTGTATTCTTGGGCCGAATTAGCACTAGCAGAGGAACTTTTAGTGCCAAAGCATTATGGGTATGTTAATTATTTGTTGGCAGTTGTAAGTTATTACAAGAAGAATTTTGAGCATGCTCTGGAGCATGTTAAGGAAGCTAAAGTATCAGTAGGTTAGTTTTTGAAACACTTTGTTGCAAAATAACCAAATAATTGAAAATTGTAGGTTCCGACTATACAATTCTAGCCCTCTCAGGCCACATCCTTCTAGCTCAATCCAAAGAAAATGAAGCCAAAGACGAATATTTTCGTATCATCGAGTCCTATAATAAACCCAAAGATATTCACTTGGTGTACCTAAATTCAGCTGAAATTTTAGCCAAGCAAGGCGAAGGACAAACAGCGAGAAAATGTATCTTGAACACCTGCAAAATTCATCAAACGCCACATGTATGGTTAACTGCAGGTAAACTCTTCTATCAGCAGAACGATCTATTGAGTGCTGAAGAGTGCTTCAATAAAACTACAATGAAAGATAACCGATATCCAGAAGCGTGGGGTTATTTGACTTTGGTCAATTTGAAGCTGAATAGGATACAAGAAGCTGAGCAATGCTATGAGAAAGCGCTTAAGAACAAATTAATGGCCGATGGAAGTTTGAATCAACTGATTGTGATAAAGCTTAATGAAGCAAGAAGTTTGTAGCTGTATGTTTATTTTTATTAAAAATGGTTGTTTTTTAATTTGATTTTTGTTGTGACCAAATATCAGGTGGACTGTGCCTAGCACAAAAAAAAATCAATTTAATCAATAACAGCTGTATGCAGCATCCTCTTTCAACTTGAAAGTGCTGTTTAAAACTGATACCTTTAAAAATTTGTATGGTTTAGAATACACATTTTTAAAAGTGACCAGTTTTTAAAAGCGCTTTTAAGTTAAAAGAGGATGTTGCATACAGCTGTAAGAATCCAAAAAACGGCTACATCATACCAGTTATTTACTGGTATCATTGTATAAAAAGCCTTTTTATACAATGCTGGTATGCAAGAAGCTCAAGTCTAAATAGTCTTGTGAAGATCCCAAAAAAGGGGCATAAATTACAGGGATCTAAAAAGTGAAAAAGGGAAATTTTCGGGGATAATACCACGAGAGCTTCAAAATTACCGATAATTTTTGACGATTGCGTGTTTTCTATAATTTGCAGAGAAAACACGCATGAGTGAAAAATTATCTGGTTCATTTTAAAGTTCAAGTGGTATTTAGAGGATTATTTCACGTATAAGAATATAAAAAATATGGAAATAAATGTATAAAACGTTTGTTTGTATCAAAAATTAGCATGGCAACCATGTATACAATAACATGGGAGAATTATCGCTGTAATTCTCTCTAGTTAAACAAATAGAAAAGAGAATTTTCGCTGTAATTCTGAAAATCATCACTTGTCTTATGGGATTTCTAACACATGAGTGGAATAATCGGAAAAATAGTTTCGGAAATTATTATTTACCTCAATAAAATTTAAATTCAATCAAATAACTTTATCTTAAATTAAATCCCAATACTGGAGGTTATAATTGGAAAGAAATAAAGTAAATAAAATACTCTCAATAGTCTCAATTGGGATTCTCTAAGTTCAAATTAAATCAATAATTAACGTAGTTATCTGTTTCGCTGGTTAAGCCAGCGATAAAGGTCAAAATCTAATCCAACAAATGTTATACGGACCCCTCTCTATAGTCATCAGTTATCTTTAATGGAAGCAGTCCGAATGAACTAAATTACGCAACCAGAAGAAACACGAGATTTCTTGACCTTTTTACATAAACTCATAAATCTAATCACCAAACGACATTAATTACAAAGCTAACTTGTTTAATTGTGTTCACGCGCTGTCGGCGTTTTTGAACAGCGGAAATGGAAACGATAATTCTTGCGACATTACTCCGATAAATACTAAATTAGGACACGCAGGTGGAGGGGTCATTGCGGAGACAACCTTAAGAGATTTATAATGGGATCGAATACTATACAGGATGTCCGGTAAGTATATGGCATACTCTCGGGAACGTATAGGAGGGGTCAAAATAACTCTACTTTGTTATAAAAAAAAAATCCTAAAGTGCCCCTTAATGGAGAACAGAGCCCCAAAAGTGTACTTGGCGATCCACATTTTTGGCTCTAACTTTTGAAACGACTTGTATAATTTAATGAAGTTTTGATATTTCATGTTGGCCATAAAGACTCATAAAATCATCCCACAGTAGAGGTTTCACATAGTCTGGGACGTCAGGAACGAACTTGCCACCATATTCATTGTGCCAAATTTTTGACAGGAGTCATTTTACAGAGCTGATTTTTTAAATACTTAACTATTTTTTTCGGAAACGGCTGATTTATTTGAAATAAATGTAGAGCACCTTTTTTGAAGAGAAATGACTGAAGTATTAAAAAAATCAGTATTCAGCTCTGTGAAATGACTCCTGTCAAAAATTTGGCACAATGAATATGGGGCAAGTCCGTTCCTGACTTCCCAGACTATGTGAAACATCTACTGTAGGACGATTTTATGAGTCTTTATGGCCAACATAAAATATAAAAACTTCATTAAATTATACAAGTCGGTTCAAAAGTTAGAGCCAAAAATGTGGATCGCCAAGTACACTTTTGGGGCTCTGTTCTCCATTAAGGGGCACTTTAGGATTTTTTTTTTATAACAAAGTAGAGTTATTTTGACCCTTCCTATAGGCTCCCGAGAGTATGCCATATACTTACCGGACACCCTGTATAAACAAATTACGAGAGGAAGAATTAAGTGTTAAGAATTAGAAATTACACTTACATTTAAAAGTAGAATCAGCAGTTGATCAAGAGAAAAGTTATTTTCTTTGTTTCTGCCTAGGGACCAAATTAAAATCGCGATTCAATTGACTATATCGACAAGTTAAGAACTTAGAAGTAAACACAAATCTTTTAGTCGATTTTGTGCGTGCTAATGGCCGTTTGCACCGACCATTTTAAGGAAGCTTTAGCGATAAGTATTCCTTAAAGTGACATTTCTCCATGTAAAAATGTCATTTTAAGGAATACTTATCGTTATCGCTAAGGCTTCCATAAAATGGTCGGTGCAAACGGCCATAAGCAATTAAAACAGAAATACTTTGATAGAGCCAGTGTAGTGAATTTTAATGAAAATTATTTTAGTAAGTACATATAAGATAGGAAGAATTTTTTTTGAAATCAATTGCAATGAGTATGAATGTGAAATGACTATGGAATATTATTGCAAAAATTTAATTCACTTTGGATGAAATGACTTTTGAATATTTTTGCTAAGAGTTTTAATAGGAAATTGATGCACTTAACGATTGCCGATTAGTAGAATGAATTTATTGAAGATTTTGAATTTAAATTGTGGAATGATGACCTTGAATTAAAGTATAATATGGTTCTTAATAAAAGATTTTATCATTGAAACTAGTGAAAAGTTTTAATTGAAATGTTTTGTACTTGAAGTAAGATGGATGTCTAAATTGGGTTCATGGTTATAAATAAATGGTATAAGCATAGACGTATAAGTTTGTCAGTAAATGACTTCAGGGGTTTTTAAAATTTATAATTAAAGGTAATGGTAGTTTTATTTCATGTATCGAATCCATTTAGTATGGTGAGGAGTGAATGATATGGTTATCTTATGAGTTATTGAGAGTGTATCGAAGTAGGGCTTTATAATAAGGATAATTCCAGTTCCGAAAAATAAAGGAAGAATCTTGTAGGATGTTAAAGTTTGAAAAGTGTTGTAGTAAATTGAATTGGAGAACCTAGAAGTGGCTATAAGACTTTGGGAAAATATTAAGTTTTATTTATTACTTGTACTGACACAAATTGGGTTTTAATTATTTAAGTAAAATAAAGTACAATTTTGTATACCCTAATACAGTTGTTTCTCTCATTTGCAAATAGACCCCCTCCACAATTTTATTAGTAGCCGCCCAAGGAAATAAACACCATCATTAAAACCGCTCGCGATTTACCATCTAACTAATTAAAAGAGTACGTACTTGGGCGCATTTGCTACAGTCTAATCTATAAATTACATACTAAAACGAGAGGCTCTTACTCGTTTCGCAGGTAAATTGACTCCAGCTGCTAATGTGGAAGTGCAACAGATAACAGAGATAGTTCCTGCTCGAAACGCATCTTCCAATAACCGCCTTTCTTCACTAGTTAAACCTAAATTGATTTATTTAGGTAGTATTTAGATAAGATAAAGTGTCGCATACTCACCAGAATGATGATAAGCAATTCCAAAAGGCACTGACACTTTTAAAGTTCGACACAATTCCCCTGCTTCACCTTTTAGTGCTTCTAATAGTTGGATTTTATCATCTTTTTTATATTCTTTCAAATGCCTAGAAACCTCAAAATTACAAATTTACGTTAAAAAGTATTCCAGAACACTTACGGTTGAGTGAGTTTACATAAAAGATGAACCACATTTTCACAATTATTTTTTGAGGCACAAAATACCAAACATGATCCTTTGGGTATTACCTCCAAGACTAACCCGCCTAGCATATCTGGATCTAGCTTTTTGATAGCTTCAGAATACTAAAGAAACAATAAAACATTAGGTACATTATTAAATCAGATATTCTGAATCGACCGAGCAAGTAAATGCTAAAAAACATGAAGATATTGTAGTATCTTTACAAAAAAGGTTTCACCTTATTTCTGTACTGATTATAACTAGAAACAAAATTTACCATATAGTCTACTTTATTAGCCTCTATCAATATATCATTTTCATCAGCATAATTCCAATTAATTTTAGCGATCATATTTTCACATTTAACATATTCAGTAAGTTCAACAGGCCTAAAATTTTTGGTGTACACTTCTGCATTTAGAAATTTAGATAAATCCATAATATTTCCTATAGTTGCACTCATTCCGATTATTTGAATATTTCCTGAAGAAAAAAAACAACTAGTCGAGCATTCACCTTAGAAAAAAATTATACTGATTTTTACCTTTCGCAATTAATATTTTGGCTAAACAAGCTTCCAATGTAGACCCACGGCCTTCTTCGCCTATTAAATGCAATTCATCAATTACAATTAATCCAATTTCATTTAGTCTTCCACTTTCTATAAGACTGTTTACTAAGCCTAAAGCTTTTTCAATTGTTGCTATGTAGACTGAGCGTTTTCTGCGACGTTTTCTTGGAGGAAATACACCTTTGCTTGAAGCATACTCTTCTACTAAGAAATCTAGAGCAACCCCAAAAGGTGAAAAATCCCAAACCTAAAAGGTTCATTAGTTTTTCTAACACACATAACAAATTCTCTCTCACCTTTTCTTGTACGATAGCAACATAAGGCAAAATAAGAATGGCGTTCCGTTGATAACATAGTATTTCTCTTAACATCAAAATCTCAGCTACCAAAGTTTTACCACCACTGGTAGGTAAAGCGTAAATTAAATTCTTACGGTTATTTATTGCTAGGTTTAGACATTCTTCTTGCCAATCTAAAAAAAAAGGACCCTAGGAGGATGTCTGTTCCAACAAAAATTCGGAAATATGTATGACCAAACAGATTATTTACAACAAACGGCTACATCATATCGGGTCTTCAATAAAAAAACCAATCAAAGATTGCTATGGTTTTTCAAACGTAAGTATGTCTTAGCAATATTTTTCTTTAATTTTGTCAATGTCAAAAATCCTGACCAATAAAGAAATAGTAATGCGACGTAAGTTTTCGTAATCAAAGCAATCTTCGATTGGTTTTTTTTTTGAAGACCCGATACCATTTAATTACTGTTAGTTGAAGCATTGCAAAGTTGGGGCCAATCTAGATCACCAAAATGGAGTTAGATCAAACCACATTAGCTCAGCACTTTGAGCAAAAGAACTTAGTGGTGGTTTAATTGAAATTTTCAAGGTACTCACTAGAAGCTAACCATGTGTTTCACTGCAGCGATGAAAACTGAGAGAAAGAACCTAGTGTGTGGGGCCCTTCAAGCTCCTCGAGGCTACAGACAGGACAAAACACTTTCTCTCCAAGTTGAGTGTGACTTGCTACAGTTCGACTGAGATCCTAAGGTGAATGTTATGCTGTAGAAGCCCCATTCAACGTCCCAAACTTAGACCTATGGAAACTAAGCTCCTCGAGGGTACATTTTCATAGGGCTGTTTGGGTACTAAAGATCGGCTCTTAATAAAGTAGGGCTTTCCCCTAAAAACGGGCATTCCAAGGGAATTTTATATGATAGCCCTCCAGGGAAGAACATTTACTGCTATCTACTTTTGGTAACCCCTATTTAATCATCTCCTACATAAGTTGAGGTGTAACAATAGATGGTATTACTAGTGGTGAAATCTTTCCTTCCCCCCCATAACCTCTTTTCAGGATAAACCCTTAGCCGACGCAGCCAAGTATAGTTAAAAGTGGTGGCACCGTTGACCACAAACAACCTAAGCGTGACAATATCTTGGCTAAATTATTATGCCAATTTGGAAGGCTAGAATTTGAAAGTAGCTAGAGCAGCTAATTAATCATGGAAACTATCTAACTGAAAAAAAATTACAGCAGAATGTAATACCAAAATTCGAAACAAGAAGAGAGAAGCTTCAGTCTATGATCTCGATCAATGAAAAATAAATTTAAAAAAACCCAATTTAGGGAATATAATAACAATTCGATGTCTTTCGGGATGATTAAACACAAAAGAAAATCTTTCACATTGATTAAGCAAAAGAATAATAAAGGTACACTTACCATATAATTTCTCAATTCCCTTATACTGTTTAATCAAATCCTTAGCCTTGTCAGGCAAATCATAAAATTGTCCAAATTTTCTAAATTCAGAATCCGGTACACTCATATTCAAAGTCAAATCAGCATTATTGATATTTCCTTTAGCAGCCTCGATATTTTTTGAAGCATTATTCCTCAAAGCTTCTTTCAAAGCGGCTCCTAAACTTAGGTTGCTCAAAAGACTATCATCACTAGTTGCTGATCTATCTGTTAGGCTTCTCTGTAATTCTTCTTGTAGTTTATTCTCATTGAAATCAATTTCAGAAGATTTGTGATCCTCAGCAAAAAACACATCTAACACTTTATCTGAAATTGTATTTTCATAATCCACTGTACCCATTGCACAAATTGAGTGTTCTATTTGCTCAAAAAGCTGATCTACTTCCTTCTTGTAAATACTAGTTACAGTCTCATCATTGAATAATAGGGACCTATCAATAGTTTTATCCTTTTTAGCTTTAATAGTTGCTGCTCTTTCGCGGAAAGATTTTAAAATAGGCATTTTGAAAAACTCATCTTTTGGAACTTCATGTTTGCTATTAAAATTTTCTTTTTCATTTTCGAATGAAGATTTACTTTCTTTGTCTTCATCTTGGATCATTGCTAAATCTATTTGGTTGATTTGTTGGGTATTGAATGATTGTGAAAACAAGTCGTCATCTTCACATATTGGTTTCGGATGAGGTTGTTTTGGCATTGAATCTATTTTACTGCCAGTTGCTTTATTCAAATGGGAACTTCCGTTTTTAAAAATAATTGATATATCCAAATTATCTAAAGTATCTTGTAAAGCCGATGCAGTCTCATTACATTTTTGATTTTGAGTCGATGTTTTTTTATCCATTTTGAATCGTTTTCCTTCATGTATTTTATGTGTAGTATTTGATTGCCAAAGTCTTTTCGATGCGGTCTTCTCATTTGGGATAGGAGATAGGTCTAAAGGTACCTTTATGCCTCGGTCTATGCCATAACTTTCATCGGAGCTTATACCACTGGAGGAACCTAGAAAAAACAGAGTAGTCCACAGCAAGTTTGGAGTAGATGAAAATCTATACTAGTAGAAAAGTCGATTATCAGAGCAGTTAGGTCATGGGAATGGTTTATTTATTTATTTACCTCAAAGAAAATTTTGCAGATAACAGTAACACTACTTACTTGAATTAACATGAGATAGCATTTTAAAAATTAACGTGGAAACATTCAAGAATTTCAGCTCATTATAATATTTAATCATATAAGATGATATTCTACTACTAGGACTTTTAAAGAATACAGTGATTTGGTACATAAATGTCATGGATTAATTGCCACCAAAATTACTCTATGATATTTTTGCTTTACTGCCTTTTATTTTTTGAGCAACAAACGTTTATGCATGATTTATTCAATTTTTACTCTTTTTGGACAGTTCTACAGTTCACTAGCTTGATATCAAGTCACAATCGTAAATTTCTTGGAATCAACAGAAGCAAAAAAAAATTAAAATAAGTAAGGTAAATAAATAAGAATAAATTTTCCGATGGAAATCTTTTGTTATTGCCGGGTTTGCCATAACAGTTTGATGGACATGGAGTATTAAATGGATACCTAATATGTATAATGCTAATAATTGTTTTGCAAGTCCCAAAAACAATGGAGTATAATTTTTCTTTATTTACCTCTTAGAAATCTAAGCCTATCAAATGATTTGTTTCTGTATTTTCTTGGAGGGGTAGGAGGCACTATATCAGGATGGTCAGGTGAATCTAAAATAAATAGTTTAATAAAAATAAACCAGGAAAAGCTAAAATCAGACAATGGAGAAAAGGTACTTAGCGAAAGTTGTAGGTGGAACGGATTCTTTGGGAGTTGTGAGCATTGAAATTCAAAATTACAGAAACAATACTTATTTTATATTCTTGACTTTTATTTTTTTATCTTTTAATTTCAGGACTGCAATAAAATGTTGGTAAGTTGGTTGGTACTTTCCCATTTCCATAATTTATATTATTGAATCCTTCAGTAAGTGCGAGGTTATTCAACCAACCTGAATAGTCAATTTACGATTCAATGAAAGTGTTCAACCAAATAACTGTTGAAAGATGAGACCAATAAAACTGTTGTTGTACTTGGTGGCTGACCTTCCATGTATTCTTCTATTACCATTGAAAGTTTTATGGAAGATATTTAAACTAAATTGGCGTTGTAACCTCATAAATTTCTATAAGATTACCTCTTGCACAATGGCAAAACACTCTTTCAGAGTTGTTAGGTTTGGCCTTCTGGATGCTACAGCTACAAATCGTACAGTTCTGGTACTATTCCAGTGATCCATCGCTAGACTTTCTCGGAAACTTCTACATCTTTCACAAAGAATGGATTCCATATAGATACTCCATGTTCAATTTTTGATCTTGTGTAAGTATGTTTTGTTACCCAGGTGAAAACTTCGGAACGCCTCAACAAATGTTCCATTTTGTAATGTTTTGTCATTTATCAACGCCTCAACAAATAGGCATGGCTTGCCAAATTTGTAACGAAAAATTACATAATATAGGTACCATAAGTTACATTTAAGATTCTGTTGTCGAATTCCCAGGGCAATTTGCCAGCACATTTGTGTGTATCCTGAGAGCTGTCTAGCTCTAGGCCATGCTCCGGACACAGTTTATTTCAAATTCCAGTCTTTAAACTTTTTTCTTCTTCCATCGACCATAAGTCAAAGTGCTGTCAACCAATCTTTGATTCTGCATGTTAGGTGCTTTCTTCCTTTTTCCTGTCAGGTTGTAAGAACATAAAAGAAGGACAGAACACAGGACCTGGGAGCTTTTTATTGTTGTTTCTGAGTTGCCGAGTGTAAATTCAGTAGTCATATAATTAATTATATAAAATTCCATGTTCCTAAGATAAATTTACGTATAAGTAATGCTAATCTGTTTCACTGTGATATGTCTGATTGGTCCCTAATCATGCCAATGCAGCATAAGTGCAATATACTAATCAATAAGCATGATATTGACATGTGCAATGTGGATGTTAAAAAACTTAAATCCCTCTTCGAAACTTTACTGAAGTTGTTAACTACACAGAGCGTTATACAAATATATATTATTGTTGTTTGTTAACCATTTATCTCGTTTTGTACTTTTTTTGTAGTGTTAGTAATAGCTGTAGTAATGTAAGCTCTAGGCAGTAGATTTTATTAGATATATTATATTAGATATCAATATTATTTGATGTTTGTAAGATGTACCAATAAAATAAAATAAAATAAAATAAAAATAAAATAGTGTTTGAGGGTCAGCCCCCCACCATACTCTGCCAAAGGTTTTAAATATTGATGCCCTTCCTGGCTTTTTGAGTCACATATTCAATGTGTTTGTTCCAATTGAGATAATTGTCAAGGATCATACCCAAATATTTGAATGTTTCTGAAAAGGCCACTTGTTGCTGTTGTATGATTATTGGAGGGGAACTGCCCTTCCTTTTGCCCTTGGTGAATAGCATTGGAACGCATTTTGTTGGAGAAAGGCAGAGTTCATTGTTTCTGAGCCAGTTGTTTATTTTTTCTGAAGCAAAACTTATTTTGTTTGATAGGTTGGGGATGTCCTTCCCCTTTATGAATATGACGATGTCATCTGCATACGCCATTGTGATTATATTTCTTTGTCCCAGACCCCAAAGATATCCCTCACATAAATGTTAAACAAAATGGTGCTAAGTGGCGAACCTTGAGGAAGACTCCTAGATACATGTTCTGGACCAATTATGTTATTCTGAGTATTTCTAATGAATATGTTTCTGTTATTTAATATTTAAAATGTGGTGTTGCACATTTCTGTAGGAACCAAGGTAGGAACATTATAATGTATAAGTTTTTGGTGAAGTCTGTGGATATTCACGGTGTCGAATGTTGATTTGATATCCAGGAACAAGGCCATGACGGCTTCATTTTGCACAAATGCTAAGTTAATATAGGTAACGAGAAAAGCTAGGTTGTTGTGTAGATACGCTTGATTTTTTCCTAAATCCAGTCTGAAAGGGCGAAAATATTTTTTTAATTTTCCATCTGCCAGTCGATTCTATTCTTCATCAATATTTCCATGACTTTAAGGTAACAGGAGGCCAAGATTATTGGTCGGTAGCTTTCTGGAAGGTCGGGGATTTTGCCCAGGAAAAGTTCATACAGTTTTTCTGCAATTTTACATAATTTTTATAGTTTAGTGTGTATAGCATGACCGCGAAACTTTTTAGCGTCCTCGAGATTATCTTGGCTTGGCGATAACTTTTTCCTACGTATGCTAAAAAGGCATTTCGCGGCCTTGATATACAAATAACTATTTTGGATGTTTACTTGGTTCAATTTTTTTATATTTGTTTTATGTTAATGCATGGTTGAAATTCTAGTAAAAGACTCGCGACCTTCACCAGTTTTACCTCATGAAAGCAGTCATAGTTTTCATAATTTTAAACAACACATTTTCCTCAGTTTTGACTTGACATACCTACCCCTCGACCTACCCACTTCTTTTCTTTGAGAAATCTAGATTTGTTGTGTTAAATAAAGGTTAAAAGCATTTGAATGCACAATCCAAAGAGAGAGTACAGTAGGTAAACTTGATATACATAATATACAAATTTTTATACATAATAATCCAATTTACGTTTAAGTAGGTATCATATTTACCGGTTTTTGGTCCTGAGAAGCCTTTTCTTTTAAGGTCCATTTCTCATTTGTATCTTTGTTTATTTAAAAAAAAATCTTATTAAAATTCCACATAGACCAACAATCAACATGAACATAAAATAAACAAAATTTAAAATTTACTTGGCTTTGTTTACGGCAAAAATTTCAAATGAAACGACGAAACGAAACTGCTCGGTACTTATTTGGAGGTTAGATTTTTGTCTTGTCGTGTTCCAAGGATAATACACACTACTGCCAAGGATAATACACACTACTACCACAAATTACTTACATACAGATGCGCAAGAGCTGCGAATTCGTGGTTCAATATTGATTTGCTGGACATAGGCTGGCCGCACCAATGCCACATCAATGTATTTTGAACATATTTATTATATAAATGCGGAAGCTCAATAATATAATATTATTTCTTTAATTGGTTCACAAACAGCAAAAAAATATTTTTTTCTACCCGCAAAAATATGTAAACACACAGGCTGGAACATGCTCACGCACTCGGCCACGTTAATTGTCCTGACGCGGGCGATCTTTATCTATGCGTCGGGGCGCTGGCGGCCCGGCTTCGTCACAGAATATCGTCGACGACAAGTATACGTACTTTCGCATCTGTATTAGGTGATCTGTGCTACTACTACAGGAATAGGATAGCTTATCCTAATAAGGCCTTTGTAGATCAAATCACAAGCCACCCACCACTCTAGAGAACCAGTGATGACGTAGGTAGCGTGTCGTTTTTCGCCTTGAAGGTGTTTGCAATACGATTCCGCGGGTTTTGGCTTTATGCATTATGCATAAGCCGCTTTCCAGCTGTGTGCTTCAAACACGGTGCAGCGCAGTGTTCTGTGTTTGAAACGCAAAAGTTAGCAGCTCTCGAAGCGCAGTACGGCTGGAGCTGGAACACGAACACGCGCTTGAAGCATTTGCGCGCGCAAAAGCTCGATTGTGTGCTCAAAATGGTCAGCTAGAAAGCGGCTATTAATGGCCGTTTCCACCAACTATAAGTATTCCTTAAACTGACATTTCTCCATTAAAAAATTATCATTTTAGAGAATACCTATCGTTAGGGCTCCCCTGAAATTGTTGGTGGAAACGGCCATAAACATTCTAAAACAACGCTTTTTTAGATCTCGTTTGCGTCTTCCCCTTTACCCATTATGTTAATCAAAATTAAATAAAATTTTTCATCATGAATGTTTATCCTAAAGGCCGTTTTACAGCTTGCAAGAAAACTTGAATGCAATTGTTTGCATGCAAAAAAATTCCATTCAAGATTTCTTGCACGTCGTTTTACACCTTGCAATTTGACTTGTTTCCTTCTCTAAAGGCCGTTTTACAGCTTGCAAGAAAACTTGAATGCCATATTTTGCATGCAAAAAAATTTCATTCAAGATTTCTTGCACGTCGTTTTACACCTTGCAATTTGACTTGTTTCTTTCTCTAACCTTAACCATACTTTTTTTTAAATCTTGTGTTGTTGATATTCGCATTTTCCAAAAATAAAAAAAGTGATTATAAGTCGATATAAAAAGAAGAAAGCAATAGCAGCATCCTAATTGCTAAAAATTCCCCATCTTGCACGAAAACCTTCAAGAAAAATGGCACCAAACCGATTGCATGCAATGCCATTCAAGTTTCAAGAATATTGCAGAAACCAATCAGCTGAGTCACTTCTGCGGATGCCCTCGTTCAAGTTTCTTGCATATTGCAGAAAGAATTGCAAGCTGTGAAACGGCCTTAACCTTAACCATACTTTTTTCTTTTCAATTTTGTGTTGTTGATGTTTGCATTTTCCAAAAATGAAAAAAAGCGATTATAAGTCGATATAAAAAGAAGAAAGCAATAGCAGCCATTTTAAGCATCATACTTGCTAAAAATTCCCCTGCTTGCGCGAAAACTTTCAAGAAAAATGCTACCAAACCGATTGCATGCAATGCCGTTCAAGTTTCAAGAATCTTGCAGAAAACAATCAGCTGACTCACTTCTGCGCATGCCCTCGTACAAGTTTCTTGCACATTGCAGATAGAATTGCAAGCTGTAAAACGGCCTTAAACTACGACCGACGACCGCTGGCGCAAGCAGCTGGCGACCTAGTTGATGACGTCGTCAGTGGTGCTACATGTAGCCGCGATTCCCGAAACCGAGACTGATAACGAATCCTGTGTAGTAGTGTGTATTATCCTTGAATGCACCGACCATTTTAAGGCAGGTTTACGGAAATCAACGATTTGTTTACATGTAAAACTGTCACTTTAGTTAGGTTGATCGTTAAACCTCCCTTGAAATAATACGTGCAAACCAAGGCTAATGCACTACTGAATGATTGCTTATCGGCCTCGTTTTTGGTAATCGCGATCATATGGTGTAGCACCATTTCCGACGTCATTACCTTAGTCGTCAGCTGTTTGTGCCACCGGTCGTAATTTAGAATTTAAATTTATGACGAAAAATATTATTCAATTTTGATTAACATAATAGGCAAAGAGGAGAATGCAAACGAGATCTGAGAAAGAGTTTTTTCAGAATGTTAATAGCTTTGCTTCGGTTTCACTCAGAATTAGTTCGGAATCATTCTGCACATGCACATATTATAAAATGCATTTTCGTTTTTTCAGAATCGTAATCGATCGTATTGGTTTATCTAGAACTATTTAAGAACAATTCTGGGATTGTTCTAGAACGGTTCTCTCATAGTTCTTGCTCTGAAGGAGAATTTTGTGATTTGCGTCGTGTTTTGGGTCTTATAATTCCGAATCGGTTCAGAACTAGTATTTAGAACAGTCCCCTATTATTTTTTGTGAGCAAGCAGTTCTGCGCAATCCCAGGGGTCCTATTTCCGAATATTTTCGCATACGAAATTTGATACGATTTCGAATGCTCCCCATTTAAATTACATTGCTGTGAGTCAAGTTTCGTGTACGAAATGTAGTCGAATGATTTCGAAAATCGCACCCCAGGACTGTTCCAAATTTCGAACCAAAACAAAGCTAATTATTGTAGGAAAACCAAATATGCATAAACAGAAGCCCGCGGAATTTTGTTTGCTAAAATGATTTACCATATGCTTAACGCTGATGAAAAAGCAAGAGCCAATTGAAATGATAGCACAAGAAGAGACAAATTGAACAGTTACCTAGCCCTAGGTTGTGGCAGTAGCGCGATGAAATTAAACAGATAATGGGTTGACAGGGGTTAAAATATCACGTATCATCGTCACCAAAAGTATCTGGGACAAAAATAAATTATATTAATCTCCTGGACTAAGTCTACTGTCATTCATTTCAATGCATTTAATTCATAATTTAACAAATATTTGACACAAAATCATATAATAGTACAAGAGCTAACATGATGCTGTCCCAGTTACTTTTGGTGACGGTGGTACATCGCTGCACTTATAAAAATCGTTAGAATTTTGACCTATAATGCGAAGGATGTTAAAAGAGTATGTGCCAATTGCAATGATTCCAATAATATGATTCCAACTGAACGTCAAGACGAGAAACGACACGCTGTCTACCTCATCACTGGTGCTTTGGCTTGAGATTTGAACTACACAGGCCTTATGACGACAAACTATCTTATGGTGGTAGTGTGCATTATCCTTGGGTGCAAACGGCCATCAGCTATTAAGCTCTCAGTTATGCGAAATTCGCTCTTTTTTGACATTGCATCAAAAATTTGACATTTGATACACGCATGAAATGTCAACCTGTCAAAGCAATGTCGGCAATGTCAAAAAAAGAGCGAATTTCGCGCAAGTGAGAATGAGGCATCCAGGGCCAGGGGTAAGGGTAATGAAGCTCCGCAGCCTTATTCTGTAACTTGCGACCGCAGATAATTGCGCAGTTAGTTGCTGTCAAGTCGCTGCCAAATGCGAGTTTTCCATTAAAAAAAAGCAACTTGCGACCGGTTGCTGGTTGCTATGTAATTGCTGTTCGTAGAGAATAAGCCTGCCGGCCTCCGAGCAACTCCAAGAGTATGCACCTAGTTAGCGGTTTTGTTGAACACAGATGAAAATCAGCTCTAGGCCAATCTAAACTGTTCTGCCTTGTGTATTCAACTTGTTGGAGCAAAGCCGCTCACCAAGCACTCAACATGTTGAGTGCTGGTGAGCGCCAAGGATGATACACACTACTACAACAGGAGGCCTATCCCCAAGCCAAAATACCAGTTGCAGCATGGCGTGTCTCGCCTTGACGTAGGCTGTTTGAACAGCTGACGACTTAGCTATGACGTCAGCAATGATTGGAAACCAATATGGCGGCGATAACCAAAAACGAGGCCGATAAGCACCAAGGATAAGCACTCCTCTAGAGAGTGTATTCTCCTTGGGTGAACCGCAACCAACGTATCCAAAAAAGTAGTATGTCATTTATGTCAAGCAAAAGCCGCGCGGCGGCGGACCAATAGCCACTCCGTGTTTTCTTTTTGAAATTATTTTTTTTTTGTGGTTTGAAAATTGAAAATCCTTTGGGTTTCTAGCTGGTAATTTGATTTCTATTATTTGTTTTGGTAAATATTTGGGAAAATGATACGCCATATAAGAATGTGAGTATTGTTTACACTATTTTAGATAGTTTATAAAATATTTATAAAATAAAGTGCTGTTCGTAAAGAGGTTCCTATGTTTTTTGGACTTTTGGACCTAGCCTGTACTACTCATTCATACTCATCAATCGACATTCGACACCCTGCCCACATGTTATTAAACTACCTCTTTGTACAGGTGCGATAAAAAAAAGTAGTATGAGAAAAATCTCCAAAATCTCGTCTATTGTATGTACAGTTGCGATCAAAAAAAAGTAGTACAAAAATTATTAACCCCAATTTGAGCTTCCGGTGTAACATACAAATCTTTGACAGTAATTAACCAGTCAATGACATATTCTAGGTTAAAAACCGGTGGAAAATGCCAAAATAATGTCATCTGAAGCTTTCTAGGTTAGAAACTTGTCGAAAAATGCCGAAAATATGTCATTTTTGGTTATGAATTAAACGAGGAATTAAATTAATGTATAATAGACCAGTAGATTTTGGAGATTTTTCTTGTACTACTTTTTTTCATCGCAACTGTACAGTACATTAATTTAATTCATAAACAAAAATGACATATTTTTGGCATTTTTCGAGGATAGAAAGCTTCAGATGACATTAGGTGAATCTGTTAACTGCAATATGACAAGATATTGTTTGCCCAGCGGATCTGAGTCTACGGAAGGAATTCGGACGTAAATGTGCCATGTTGTCACGTTTAATTATAAAAAAGCGAAAATACTAGGCATGAAGTATAGTTCATTTGAAAATCCATTTTTTAATAATAAAATATTGATAACAATAATAAAACGCTAAATATTTTAACGTGGTTGTTAGATCTATTCTTATTTCAATCCTTATTTCTTCAATTTGGTTTATTGTAAAAAATAAACATTTTCTAAAGATACCATCAGCTTTTGACAATTTGGCAAGCATCCGGCCTGGATGAAGCTGATTGGTGGAGTTTTTGGCAGGATTGCCGTTGCCATGGGGAACCATACAGCTGTCAATGAGCTAACGTCACCTAACATCTCGCTATTGGCCAGGGCTCACGTCATTTTATCCTGCCATCTTGGAATATCGATTTATATTGAAATATCCAGTGGCGGAGGTTTGGTCATTGTCGATTTTCGTGTACGAGTTGCCATACGATAACACTTCCAAAAAGTTTCGCACGCAGCTGGGTATTTTATGAATGAAATCAGCCATTTTTTTTACAACTGCATTCCCCTTACCGTTGCCCCGTAGACACAGAGTCGCTGGGCAGACATTAGGTATCAGGTCCTCAAAAAAACAAAGATTGCCATGGGTTAATGATACTCGAGATGATACTATACATTAGTATTGTTGCTTTTATCGTGTATCACAGCTCCAACATAAACACGACCCAGTGTTGCCAATGTGGTAAAGTCAGATTACCCGAGTTTCTAGTTGAAATTACCTGATCTTTACCCTCGTTTGCAATGATTTTGCCAGGTTTTCATGGCGGGGAAAGGGGCATATTCGAAAACAGCGCTAAGCAAAAAAAAAGTAGTTTAGGGGTTGTATCTTAATTTTTGTTTTAAGGGTGTAGGAGAGAAAAGGATAAAGAGACACTATACACTCGGGCTTCGTGCCATGCCAATCGATGATGCTAATAGGATGCTCATTTGTACTTGCTCTACCTAATCGAAAAATCAGGAAGATCTGCTAGAAGCAGCTATTTATGAGCTTATATGGAACAAGTGAAAGCTGGGGGCGGATTACGTACTCTCGATTCGAACCGAAACCGCCATGGATTTCGAACGCATTCTGATGCATTCGCATGGAGTGCGTTCGAAATTCATGGCGGTTTCAGTTCGAATCGAGAGTTCGTAGTCCACCCCCTGATCTGCTGCTGAGATCTGCTTGAAACAAGAAAAGCAATACAAATGAACACCCTATAAAGTTGCAAAGCCGAAGCAAGGCAAAGGACATTTTTTTTCAGTATATGAATAATATTCGAAACGTCGAGTCGCAATGTCGTGTTTAATCGCTCCCGGTTTATAGTGGTTTTAAAGCAGTAAAAAGTGACCAAATTTTTTGGAACTTTCACACAGTTATAGTGCGAACTAAGATTTAACGGGTGAGCTGATCATCGAGTGAAAGCACCCAATGCATAACCTGTAACAACTGAAATACATTCAAACAATAGCTAAAACAACAACAAAAAGTGAAATAAAATACCATCATAAAAAGTGGTCCCACTTCACAAAGGCAAAATACACCTTTTTTTGTGAGGATTATTTCTGACCTGTGCTATCGGCGAGCGAACGTATAAACAATATAATATAAATAAATAAATGGTAATATTAAATACTGACTCTCGATAACTTATTTTTTTTTGAAATGGCATCGACATTTATGTGTTGTAAAAATAAACCACAGAAAAGTTATTTATGTGTGATTTGCAAAAATCTCATGCATAAAAGCTGCAGCGAAAGACGGAACATTACAGTGATAAACAAAAATCTAATTTGGTGTTCCGAAAAATGTGCCGAAGATGCTGTTAAATCCGAGGACAGTGCTACTGAAGCTATGCGAGAATACGAAGATACGATTCAAAAGCTAGAAAAGGAAATACAGGAGAAAGACAGGTATATTCAAAGACTTAAAACGTTAAATAGGGATTTGGAACAGGAAATGTTGGAATATGATTACAAAAGCGAAAAAATAATTCTTGAACAGAGTCAGGTGATCGTCGAACTTAAAAACGAAATACAACAATCATTGGAAGAATCTCTGAACATATCCAAAAATATATTAAAAACTACTGTACCTAGATATAGGTACTCAAACAACATTTTTAACCCAAACAAACACGAAAACACATTCCATTGAATGCCAAAAGATAACTGAAAACATCAACTCCAGTAAGCAACCAGAAAAATGTTCCCACATGCAAAGTGAAACTATACAAACAGAGCTCAGCGAAGAGCAAATAGAGGAGGCAAGAATTTTAAACGCCCTCATAAAAATAAATATTGGAAAAAGCACTCAAACACCTATATGGCCTGATCAATGTACAGAAGAAAAATCAGTTAACCACACACCTATGAGATCCGAACCAAAAGTGGATACAGGAAAGCCCCAAATCCTACTGCTGACGAATACAAAATTGAGAGGGGCAAGCACAAAATTTAAAGAATATACAAACAATGGCTTTGACATCAATAGACAATATATCCATAAAGGAACATTTGATGACCTGATCGCACGCTCCCAAAATTACATACATAAAATGAAAACACAAGATGTCCTACTACTGTTTGTGGGACCAGAAAATGCAATTAAAGACAAGGGCATTACGTCAACCGAACTCCACAATTTATTGAAAAATGTAAAACTGGCAAATGTATTTGTTGCTGCATGTCCATTTTCAAAAAATAGACCAATTTTGAATAAATTCATTAAAAAAAACAACCTAGAACTGAAACAGGCAACAAAAAATTCTAACATCACTTATATAGAAACACCAAAAATAGTCAAAGCACAAACAATAACTACAAATATCTGTTGGGAACACCAATGCTTTAACAACCTAATTAAACATGTCTGTGAAAAGCTATGTACCACTGAAGGCAACACAAAGATCCAGGACACTCCAAGAAAAGCTGCATTGAATGAAAATAAAGAGTTTGAGCTACGCCTACAGAAACTACGACAAAATACAAGCTATAAACAGACACCGGTGGAACAAGACAAACGTATCAACGTTATTCAAAACATAAGAGTAAAATCGCCCCGAAAAATAAAGCAAAGCATGCCTGAAATGCAACAAACTCAAAAAACGAGTCCAGTTGCAAGGAGGAATTGTTTTTTTTGGTACCCAAGACATAATGACACAGGATGGCAACCAATGGAATGCTCAACCCAGGCTTGCTATTGCAAAAAGTAGACCGCAGAAGAGCGACCAGATACTGGGTATTTTCCATCAAAATATACAGTGTTTGAAAACTTCGACGCTAGAACTGGAAGCACATTTAAAAACTCTGGAAAATTATCAACAGGTTTTATGCATGTCTGAACATTGGATGAAGCCGGAAGAGGTTAATTTGACGAAGATCAGATCTTTGAAATTTTGGTCAGAAAGGCTTCTGAAAGGTTCAAAAACTACAAAATTGTCTGGGCGGGCGATTTTAACATCAATTTCTTAACACAGAATAACTATTTAACAAGAGAAGAAATAAGAAACAGAAACGAAATGCTCGATCTATTTGGAACATATAACTTTGTCCCTCAACATCGATAAGTGCTGTTGTATAAGATTCAGTAGACGCACCCATAGTGTTCCCTTGCAGTATTACTTAAACAATGTTCGCTTGTCTGAAGTTTCTATCATTAAAGATCTTGGTGTCTATCTAGATACTAGGCTAATGTTCATTGAGCATTTTGAAGTGGTAATTGGCAGGGCTAATAAAATGTTGGGGTTTATTAAGAGAGCTACTAGGGACTTTACAAGTATACGCCCTATCAAAATTCTTTACACATCACTGGTCAGGTCCGTTCTTGAATTTTCATGCATAGTTTGGTCACCTTACTATCAGATCCACATCAATAGGCTTGAGAGTGTTCAACACAAATTTATTAAGTTTGCAAGGTACAAACTTTCTTTGAGTGGTGTAATTCTCAGTGAGGACCTGACTATGACTTATTTAGACTTATCTACTCTTGTTCGCAGAAGGGAATATTTTGATGTCTGTTTTGCATTTAAAATTCTTAACTACTACATAAAAAGCCACGAATGTCTTGAATGTTTTAATCTACACATTCAAAGTTATCAGACACGAAGTAAATCTTTACTGCACATTCCTTACTGTCGAACCTGGTACCTACTATTCAGTCCTGTGAATAGAATATCTGCCAATGTAAATAAGTTCTGTGAGGGCCTTGAGTTCTTTGGTTTATCTCTGGATAAATTTAAGACGAAGGCCAGGAGAATTGTTTTAGGTTAGATTTTTTTTTTTTTTAGATTTAAACTCTGTTCAACTTCAAATGTATTTTTCTTATACGTAAATAAATGAATAAAAAAAATAAAAATAAATGAATAAAAATAAAACTTTCACCAAACAATTTTTGACATAACTAGGCCAAATAAGAACAAAAAATCGTGCATTGACAATATTTTTGCGAATTCACAAAATTTCTGTAATAATTATGTAATAAAAACAGGAATAGGTGATCACCATGCTCAGACAGTATCAATAAATATAAGCAGCATTTGTAAACTTAAAGAGTCTTACTTTACAGGCAGAACATTTTCTATTAATAAACTCACTCAATATCAAGAGACAATTCAAGATTGTACATGGGCGGGGGTATTTCGGGAAAGAGAGGTAGATGGCGCATACAATTCATTCATCACAACAATCACTTACTACCTCAACCTAATTTTTCCAAAAAAAACAAGGAAAAATAAAACAAATAGCAGTTACAACTGGATTACTACAGGCATAAAAACATCCATTAAAAACAAGAGAACAATATATGAACTCTACCTATCAGGACTTGCAAGTAAAAGCTTTTATAAAGAATACTCCAAAATACTCAAGAATGTAATTAAAAAAGCAAAAAAACTCTCGAACAAAATGCAAATTGAAAATTCAGAAAATAAAACTAAAACTACCTGGAATCTCATAAAAAAAATCACAAACGAAAAAAACAAAGATCAATCAATTTTCAACAACTTTCAAGAAAAAGAGACCCCCGAATTTTTAAATAAAGTTAATTCGTTTTTCCTAAGCTCATGTCAAAATTTAACTAACAACTCCAAACCTGAAAACAGTAGCTGCTTATTATTGAATAAAAAAAGCTTTGACTTTAAGCCAATAAACCCTGAACAGGTAGAAAACATCATCAAAGACCTAAAAAACAAAAAATCAGTTGGCACTGATGAAATTCCAGTGAGTCTACTAAAGCAGACTTCAAACATAATTTCAAAACCTCTTGCCTATATAATAAACCTCAGCTTTGAAACGGGTAAATTTCCATCTGCCTTAAAGTTTGCAATTGTCAAGCCTTTGTATAAAAATAAAGGTGAAAAAAATGACCTGAAAAACTATCGCCCAATTTCGCTTTTAAACAACATCAGCAAAATATTTGAAAAAATAATGCATCAACAAATGACAAATTTCTTGGAAAGTGAGCACATCCTTTCAGATCAGCAAAACGGATTTCGAAAGGGTAAATCAACGATCAGGGCAATCTATCAAACAATTAAAAAAATAATTGACACATTGAACAGGGAACAAACAGCCGCAGCGCTATGCCTAGACTTGACCAAAGCTTTTGACAGTGTCCACCATGAAACTATGTTAAAAAAACTGGCTGCATGTGGCATAACGGGCATGGCTCTGCGTCTCATTGAATCCTTTCAAGAAGGCAGATGGCAATGCACAGAGGAGCTAGGAAAAGATGGACAAAAAGTAAGATCAGAATTTGAACTAATCAGCAGGGGCGTCCCTCAGGGAGCTGTTTTGTCTCCTCTGCTCTATATTTTATACACCAATGACATAACAAATATTATATAAAACGACAACATAGTACTATTCGCTGACGACAAAACTGTTCTATATGATGAACAAAATATACAAGCGATAGAAAGAGGCATTATACACGACTTAGATAGATTGACAGAATGGTTCGAATCAAACAACTTAACACTTAATATAAATAAAACACAACTGATTCACTTTAGACCCAAAAACACAGAAAAATTATGTGTAATTTATGGAGGGACGGAGCTAGGGGCTCAAGACAGCGTCATGTTTTTGGGTGTTGTCTTGGACAAAAAATTGTGCTGGGAATCTCACATAGACAAACTTGCGTCAAAATTAGGTCAATATTGCTATGCACTTAGAATTATTAGAGACACAGTGTGTCTGTCTGCTTCTCTGACTTCCTATCACGCCTTTGTACAATCACGTGTAAGATATGGTGTCATTTTCTGGGGTAACTCTACATACGCCGAGAGAATACTTGTTCTGCAAAAGAGATGTCTTAGAACAATTTTAAAACTAAATCGCAAACAAAGCTGCAAAGCAAATTTTATTCAGTATAAAATTCAGACAGTCTACAATATCTATATTCAGGAGAGTATTGAATTTGTTATAAAAAATCCAGATCTATTTGAAAACCAAAGAATCGAGCACAAATATTACACAAGAAAAAAGGATAATCTAAGAACAGATATACCTCAATTTAGTTATTTACGAAAAAATATAACTTTTAATATTATAAAAATATGGAACTCTTTGCCTATCACACTGAGACAAATGCCTAACAGAAAAATTGCGGGAAAAATTAGGTTGCTTCTGGAAAATCGTGCCTACTATAGTGTTAACGAATTTTTCGAGGATAAAAATAAATCAATTTTCTTGAACTGATCTAGACAGAATGCTCTGACCAATTTTTTGGATATCTTCATGTGTGTTTATGTTATTTTCTCGGTTATTTTATCATTAAAATTTTTTTTTTTTTTTTTTTCCTATGTCTTCGTCATAAAAGTCGCATAATATTTTAGATGCTTATTGTTACAAGCTTGTATGTGCATATGTTAGTTTTAATCTTGCAGTCTAATTATTTTATTTTATTTATTATTATTTTTTTAATTTGTCTGTCTATTTTTTTTTATATTGACGTGATCTACACCTGAAAGGGTACAAAATGTATTTTTATATTTTAAAGAGATCAAATAAAGTGAACTGAACTGAACTGAACTATGGAGCAAGTGGCAGAAAACTAGGAAAAAATGTATATTTTAAAGACTTTTTTTTAGTTTTTTCAACCATTTTCTACTATAGTGCGGACTAGTCTCGATTACCCAAAATTACCCGATTTATAAAATGTTAGAAAATTACCCTGCTTTCAGTCAAATTACCCGCAAATTGGGTAATTGACGTTTTCAATTAAAAGAGATGAACGATAAAGTATGAAAACATTCAGATTCCCGCCAACATTTGCTTGCTCGCCAATGTCAAGTGTATAGGGTGTTTAGCAATCCCCTGGTTTTTATTCTAATCGGTGACTCCACCGATGAGTTAGGTATCTTTGTTCAGTGAATGGAAAATGACAATGACCGACATAGAATGGTGAAATTTGAAAGAAAATGTGGGAAGCAAACAGCTTCCGCAAACTAAACTTGAATGTGGATATCTTTGTATACTTGATGGGTCGTGGATTTCCCTTACTTTTGCGAGTATCAGTTCTGATTTTGTGTATCCAAATTTTGACAAATGTAGGATTTGATGAAAACTTATGGAAAGACACGTCCGCCGGTGAATAGGAATTATTTTCACGAAAAGGCACACTACACAAAATCACCATTGTTAGGAAAAAACCTTGAAAAAACCGAGGAAATAATAGTTTCCAGTCTCACACGTATAAAACTCTTGTCAACAAACCATTGTCAATAGCTGTCAATCATTGTTTTCATACTTTTCATACTCTTTTGGCATCTGACAGTCTGACGCCAGAGAGAGAGGCTTCTAAATTGAAAAGGTCAATTACCCGCAAATTGGCAACACTGACACGACCTTAGCCAAGGACCTTAGCAATATTTTTCTTTAATTTTGTCAATGCACTTTTATGTCAATGTCAAAAATCCTGACCAATAAAAAAACAATAATGCGACGTACATTTTCGTAATCAAAGCAATCTTAGATTGTTTTTTTTTTGAAGACCTGATATCATTACGCAGATGCAGAGCCTATATTTGCTAGAACTTGGTGTCCAGTCAGGATTATCCACATCAAAAATACGAGTGATGCCATTTTCAATGTCCTGGAGCAGGTATACCTCAGACTTAACGATGGTGAGAAGGCTGCAGTGGTGTTTTGTGACTTGACAAAGGCTTTTGACTGCGTCAGTCACGAGATACTGCTGCGCAAGCTCGAACTCTATGGTTTTAGGGGTGTTGTCCTGAGGTGGTTTGGTTCCTATTTGTCTCAGAGAAGTCAGAGTGTTGTCTCTCGGGGTAGCGTTTCCGGTAGCCTAAGTGTTAGCGCCGGCGTTCCGCAAGGGTCTGTTTTGGGGCCATCGTTGTTTTTACTATATGTTAATGATCTTCCTGCAGCTGTGAAGAGTGGTCTATGCACTTCCTTTGCTGATGATACCACAATAGTTTGGCATCATAAAGACACTGTCATGCTGCAGTGGCGGCTCCTATATTAGAAATGTGGGGGTTGCAATTCCAATTTCAGCTTTATCGGATAATGATCGACCACAGAATGGCTCTGCAATTAAATTTTGAACATTTTTTTGTCACGCACCACACCACAAACTAAAATAAAATATTTTAAAACAAACCTAATCTGCGATGCGCGCAAAAAAGTGAAGAAAGTTTGCATTTCGCCTGCAACCTGCCTGAGCTTATGGGACGGAATTAAAATCCACGCGTAGATACGCACCACATGTGCGACGTCGTATAAGCCGATCGGGTTGCATTCGAGCTGCAATCAGCAGGCGCGGTGGCGAGTCAGTTACTGCCATTTTGGCGGAGGTGGTCAAATTATTTTAAATTAACTGCGGGAGAGCTCCTCCGCGTATTATGTAGTTACCAAATTTTGGTATAATTTATTTTTAAAATATAATTAGTTACTAAAATATTAGTTTTTTTTTGTTTTATTGTTTTCAACTTTTGTTTTGGGGGTTGCGCAAACCTGCAAACATTAGGAAGAGCCGCCACTGTCATGCTGACTGGTGTGACTCCAATCGGCTGTCATTTAATATTCAAAAGACATCCATCATGAATTTTAAATGTAATCTTGGTAATGTTTTTCTGGATGATACTATTATAGGCAGAAGCATGGAGACCAAATATCTTGGCTTGATTGTTGATGATCAGCTCAGGTTTGACAAACACACTGAGCATTTATGTAAAAAAATATCATCAGCAGGCTTTGCTGTTAGAACTGTCAAGGCTGAGCTGGGCGAATCGGTTGCTAGACGGGTGTATTTTTCTTTGATCGAGTCACATCTTAGTTATGGAATTTGCTTCTGGGGTTCTTGCTCATTAACATTGTTCAACATCATATTTGTTCTCCAGAAGCGTGCTATAAGGTCGTTATGTGGTCTTAGTCCACGGAACTCTTGCAGACCATTCTTTATAGACAGACGTATTTTAACCTTGCCTTGTATCTTGGTTTTAGAATCGGTGTGTCTCATGCAGAAGAAGTACTCCTCTAATATTCATGCTCCCTCCTTGCTCAATACCAGAAGTTCACATGTAATTGATCTACCAATTCCCACATCCTCGCTAACTCAAAAATCAATTCACTTTAGGAGTAAGAAAATGTTTAATCACTTACCTCATAGCATAAGAACAGTAAAGGAGAGTAGATGTTTCAAGAGACAAGTCAAAAAATTACTTTTGGCTAAGGGTTTTTACTCTGTAGAGGAATACTTCTCATCTCCTCTGTTTAATGGTCAATAATTTTAAGTTTTAATTTTAAGTTTGTTTTTAATTTTAATGTTGAGCAGTCTTTCGATCTATTTTATCCAGTTGTTTTTATTCCTGTTTATTATCTTTATTTTTACGTACCTACTTTGTTGATGATTTTAATCTTAATTATATTATATTTGGAAGCTTTGTTATCAAGATTTGTATCTTTAAACAATAAAGCATATTTTGATTTGATTTGACTATGGATTGTGAAAGATCGTTCCGTTTGATTGCCGCTAACGACGCTAACCATGCTATTCATCTTTTTCCTGATAGTTCATTTAAATACGGAAAACCTCGCGGAAAACATACTGAACTGGCAACGCTTGGAACCCTGCAGGTTTGAGACAAATTGTCCCTCACTTGGAGGCTTCGACATTTCCACAACACTAAAACGACTAAAACTAAACACAAAAAGCTCTATACACTGCCTGAACGCCTTGTTGACCTTCTTGGTTTTTTCACCTAGGTGTTTCCAGTTGAGAGCACTATCCAGAATAGTTCCCAAGTATTTGACCTGTTTTGAAAGGCCCAGTTGCTTGGCACACAGAGAGGGTGGTCTCAAATTGACCAGCTTCCTCTTTCTGGTGAAGAGCACTTGTTCGGTTTTTGCTGCTTTTAAAGTCAGTGGGGCCACCATATTTATATTAATTTTAAAACGGTCTGCCATGTTCGTTGAGGATTTTTATGAGGGTGTTGACTACCAGAGTCCAAAGTATTGGCGTCAAGATGCCCCCTTGGGGAGCAGCCTCTACTGACAAACACTCTCACCTTCACGCCTTATGTATTCAGTTGAACAGCTGTGTTCGTTATTATGCATCAGATCCAGCTGATAATCTATAATGGTTAGATGCTTTGTCGAAATGGAGGGCTCTTAGCGCCGACTGCCGGTATAGAATAGCGATTCTTCTATTCTCTGCACGACATAGTGCAGTCTCCGTAGATCGAGCCGTAGATTTTCCTGGTTGGTAGGCGTGTTCATTAGAGTGTATAGCTCGCATTGGGAAGTGCATATCCCTAATGTGTCTGCCACATAGCGTTTCGAGGGTTTTCATGAGGAATGAAGTTAGACTAATTGGTCCGTATAATTTTGGATGAGAGTATCCTTCCCAGGTTTAGGAATAAAGGTGACTTTAACCTCTCTGCACTTTATGGGTATATAGTTTAGGGCAAGACAGGCCTTGAATAATACTTCAAGGCAGTGGCGGCTGGTTAGAGTACAAGTTGGCGGTGCACACCCCAAGGGGGAGGGGAGGGGAAGCCGGAAGCATGCCTTGAGTAATTTTTCAGTATTTTTAATTCAAACGTGCGCATTCTCCATTTTTACAAATTAATAAATAATTCTTCGAATTGAATTCTGTCCTCCAGCGAATGAATAGAGAAAGGTTTTATCAATAAATTGCTAATTTTATTCATTTTATCTAATGTCTATTTATTGGTAAAAAACACTGATTTGAATTTAAATTTACAATCTACCGATGCATTTACGCACCGCACAACGTCCGCCAACCCACTCAAATTATAGAAATTATGCTCAAATTGCCCCAAAAAATTATCCGAGCCGCTCGATCAGGTGGCCCCGTTTCCACGTATGAAAACAAGTGACCTCGAGTAACCTTTTCCAACGTATTGCCATGTTGCAGCGGGGCCTTTGTGAAATGTGCTCGGACGGATAGCCCAGCGAATTTAGTTTAGTCAGTCGCATGAATTATTTTCTAGGAAATCTAGGAATAATAACGACAGGAATTTTTTTGTCGGGATCAAATTATAAAATGATAAGTAATATGATTTGACGATTGTGATGATTATTTTTGCGCCAGTGCCACGGCCCCTTGGCCCCAGCCGCCACTGCTTCAAGGTTTGAAATAATTTGCCCCCAGACCCCACTGAAGCATTGCAGGAATGATGCCATCAACTTCTGCGGACTTGTTTGGTGGTACACATTGCCCAAGTGATTTTGTCATTCAAAACAACCGCGTTTATGACTTTCCCGTTTTCCGGGGATTTTTTGATCCTAGAGGCGGTTGATGTGGTGGAGACCCCGTTTGTAAAAGTTCTTCCAAGCGGCCCTTCTCTTTCCTCTGAGCTTCTTTTCAGAAGTTCTCAGACGTTCACACAATATTTTGAAACCCTACCCCACAAAAATATTGAAATGTAACTAAAATTTCGGACACTTTCGGATTTTCTCCTCGTTACAGTGTTCGCACCTATGACCTTCCCTACAACAACAGGTTAATACTGTTATAAGTTATAGCATCAAAACACCAATGTAACCAGTGCTATATTTCCGAGTCCACTGGAATAGCTATAAGTGTGTAAAGTGAAGCTTTTTCCGTATAATCACTTGAGGGGAAAAGGAGCTTTACACACATACAATTTTTTTTCCACTACTGGCAATATACAGTGCGCTTAAAGCAGGGATCGACCGATACGGTTTTTTTTTCAAAAAACCGATATTGCCGATACCGATACGATATGGCTTTATAGAAGGCCGATACCGATATAAGGCCGATACGGATTCTAGCACCTTTTCCTTTAGATTTTGAATGTTTTATTTATTTGTTTTCTTCTAGTTTTAATATTTTTTGTTCGAGTTCAGATAAGCAGAAAGTTTAGTTTTTTTTTTTAAAGAAATAAATAATTTTGAATTTGAGTTTAGATACGCAGAATGTTAAGTTTTTTTTTTATATAAATACCTAATTAATTTAAAATAAATTTATGAAAAACAATTTCTAATATTTACTTTCTTCTTATGGCCATTTTTACCAACTATTTTAGGAAAGCCCTAACAATAGGTATGTCCTAAACTGACATTTCTCCATGTAAAGATGTCATTTTAGGGAATACTTATCGTTAGGGCTCTCCTAAAATAGTTGGTGGAAACGGCCATTAGTCACTCCCATATGTACGAACCACAATTATTAGCTCTTTTAAGCTTTAAAAAAACCTTAGTGATGATTACTGATCTTTTAAAATATGATTTGTATCGGTCTAAAGTTATCGGCCAATGAAGGGCCGATATACCGATACACCGATATACCTGAAAAAGGCCGATACACCGATATACCGATATGCCATATCGGTATCGGTCGATCCCTGGCTTAAAGACTGACCACCCTTCTAAAATTTTTATTTTTTACTGATTAAATTATTATTTTTTTCTTATATCTACTTGAATTTGGCACTTATTAGTTTAGGCTCATAATTTATTTCTGCGGCTGTGTAGGGTGGGCCAATTTGGACACTTTTAATAGTCAATTTCTGAAAGAGATACAAAAAAATTAACCGACAAAAACCGACATAATTTTTTTTCTCGAAAACTATTAGAGATAAACCTATCGAACTTTATATCATTGAAATCAGAAAAGGCAGAGCTTTCTAATGAGCTATTAATATATTGAGTGTCCTATTGAAAAAAAACAGACTTTGGTCAATATCTCGAAGTTGGGACCAACTAGAAAAAAACTGAGAACGTCACTGAATTCTGCTTAGAAAAGTGCTTCCAGAAAGTTTTTACAGAAATCAATATTTTCCATAAACAAAAAAGTTATGGAGGTTTCAGATTATTGCTCAAAATCGAGAAGCGCCCTCTAGCGGCTAAACGGTTGAAGATATCAAAATGCGGTTTGCACCAATCAAAATTTCATGAAATTTGAGCCTCAGAGTGGGGGGTTCATTTTTTGTTATCTCGCTCAGAAATTGAAGTTTCCTATTAAAAAAGTGTTAAAATTGGCCCACCCTGTACAGGGTGTCCACATTTATTGGCTTAAATTTCAATAAGTACTATTAGGGATTTTTTTAGAAAAAATCTGATAGCAAATTTTTGTTTAGAATGATCTAAACCCGAATGTACTAATTTTTGTTTCAATACGATACAGGGTGATCACAACAAATTTTCAAAATTTAATGGACCAAACCGCAAAAATGTCATATTTTGAGGCCTTGAGAACAACAAAACTTGATGCAACATAGTTTAAGAACATCCTTAACCAAAACTTGTAGTAAGCTTGTCTCAAAATATGACATTTTTGCGGTTTGATTCATTAAATTTTGAAAATTAATTTTAAATGAATCTCAGAAACTGCACGCTTTTGATACGACACTAATCAATCCGAAATCCCTAGAATTTACTTCACCTAAATTTTTGCTATTGAATGCACATAATGGGATTCAATTCCACTGTGCACGACAGTGGCGTCGGCTTCCGAAAATGTAATTTTGTAACAATTTTATTGTTTTTGACTATGAAGTTTCATAATCTAAATCAAATTAAGTAGGCTATAGTAAATACAAACCAAACCGCTTGAATCGTAGTAAACAAACATTAATGAGGAATTTTCCATTCTTTTGTTTATTGCTTCGTACTTTTCAAAATCATAATAACCTTGATATCTGGCCTATATTTCCTAGAAAGCAATCATTTCTTTGGAAAATTGTTAGGCATTCTCTTTCGGGATTTTTCCACACAAACAAGTAATTATTCTTTATCTAGTTTAAGGCATGGAAGATTATAAACCTTCACACTTAATGTGGGTACTTATGCCTTGATGTTTTGATATTGAATGCGGACAATGAGATCGAATTTCTGGATATTCCTCACGGGTCGTGCACAGTGGCGTCGGCTTTTCTGAAAATGTAACGATATTGTTGTTTTTAACTATGGAATTTCATAATTTAAATCAAATTAAGTAGGCTATAGTAAATACATACCAAACCGCTTGAATCGTAGTAAACAAATATTAATGAGGAATTTTTCTTGCTTTTGTTTATTGCTTCATACTTTCCAAGAGTCATGTAGCAATCCATTCTAAAATCATAATAATGGAAAATTGTCAGGCATTCTCTTTCGGGATTTCTCTACAAGACAATCAATTATTCTTTATCTAGGTTAAGGCATGGAAGATTATAAATCTTCACTTTTAATTTGGGAGTACTTATTCGTTAATACCCAGTGTTATTTTTTTATTTTTATATTAATAATATTTATTTATTAAACACTGTACAGGGTGGGCCAATTTGGACACTTTCTTATGGAAACACCCTTTATTTTTAGAGATAGAAAAAAATTAACCCCCCACTCTGAGGCTCAAATTTCATGAAATTTTGATTGGTGCAAACCGCATTTTGATATCTTCAACCGTTTAGCCGCTAGAGGGCGATTCTCGATTTTGAGCAATAATGTGAAACCATCATAACTTTTTTGTTTATGGAAATTATTGATTTCCGTAAAAACTTTCTTGAAGCACTTTTTCAAGCAGAATTCAGTGACGTTATCAGTTTTTTTCTAGTTGGTCCCAACGTCGAGATATTGACCAAAGTCTGGTTTTTTTCAATCTATATTAATAGCTCATTAGAAAGCTCTGCTTTTTCCGATTTCAATGATATAAAGTTCGATAGGTTTATCTCTAACAGTTTTCGAGAAAAAAAATATTTCGGTTTTTGTCATAAGAAACAATGTGTTGGAAAGAGACCTTTCTCAGTTTCCTTACAGATATAAAGTCCTTTTCTTACACATTGCTTCTTATGAAAAAAACCGAAATATTTTTTTTTCTCTAAAACTGTTAGAGATAAACCTATCGAACTTTATATCATCGAAATCAGAAAAAGCAGCGCTTTCTAATGAGCTATTAATATAGGTATAGGTTGTCCTATTGAAAAAAACCAGACTTTGGTCAATATCTCAGCGTTGGGACCAACTAGAAAAAAACTGAGAGCCTCGCTGAATTCTGCTTGAAAAAGTGCTTCAAGAAAGTTTTTACGGAAATCAATAATTTTCATAAACAAAAAAGTTATGATGGTTTCACATTATTGCTCAAAATCGAGAATCGCCCTCTAGCGGCTAAACGGTTGAAGATATCAAAATGCGGTTTGCACCAATCAAAATTTCATGAAATTTGAGCCTCAGAGTGGGGGGTTCATTTTTTTCTATCTCTAAAAATAAAGGGTGTTTCCATAAGAAAGTGTCCAAATTGGCCCACCCTGTACAGGGTGGGCCAATTTGGACACTTTTAATAGGAAAAATCAATTTCTGAGCGAGATACAAAAAAATGAACCCCCCCACTCCAAGGCTCAAATTTCATGAAATCTTGATTGGTACAAACCGCATTTTGATATCTTCAACCGTTTAGCCGCTAGAGGGCGATTCTCGATTTTGAGTAATATTGTGAAACCTTCATAACTTTTTTGTTTATGGAAATAATTGATTTCCGTAAAAACTCTCTAGGAGAACCTTTTGAAGCAGAATTCAGTGGCATTCTCAATTTTTTTCTAGTTGGCCCCAATTTCGAAACATTGACCAAAGTCCGGTTTTTTCAATGTGACACCCTATACAGGGTGGAATTTTTAAATGGAATAAATTCATTATCAGAAAGCCTGTTTATTTCCTGGAAAAATAAAAAAAAACGGGTCTGTTTATTTTTAGTTTGGCACATTTTTTTGGCCTTTTCATGGAATTTACCCCTCTCTTAAGGGTAGAAACCACCCCCAACTTTTTTTTTTCAAACGTTAACATATGCATTGTGATAGCTCGTTGGAATGGCCATAAAAAAAGGAAAATGACCAATTATTTATTTTTGCATTTCGATTATCTAGAAAGTGCGAAAAAAAAAATAAAAACATATTGTTCCACACAATTTTTTCACAGTTAAAATTGTTGAATATCTTCAGCATTTCTTCTTGGTAGAACCCTAATGCGGAACAAGCCCCATTTGTAACGTTATGTAATTATTTCTGGCGTTTATACACTATTTGATGCCTGATACTCGGATTCTCAACCCTGAAATAGTGTGTTAATTTCAAAAATAGTTACATAACTAGATCACCGATGCAAAAGTAAATAATGGGCCATAATCCTTTTTTTATGCCCATTCCAACGAGCTATCACGACGAAAAAATGTGCCAAACTAAAAATAAACAGACCCGTTTTTTTTACTTTTCCAGGAAATAAACAGGCTTTCTGATAATGAATTTATTCCATTTAAAAATTCCACCCTGTATATTGATAGCTTATTGGGAAGCTCTGCTTTTAGTGATTTCAATGATATAAAGTTCGATAGGTTTATCTCGAACAATTTTTGAGGAAAAAAATTATTTTGGTTTTTGTCATAAGAAACAATGTGTTAGAAAGAGATCTTTTGCATTTTCCTTACAGATATAAAGTCCTTTTCTAACACATTGCTTCTTATGAGAAAAACCGAAATAATTTTTGTTTCTTGAAAACGATTAGAGATAAACCTATTGAACTTTATATCATTAAAATCAGAAAAATCATAGCTTTTCAATGAGCTATTTATATACTCCTGGACAAAATTATCGCACCACTGCTTATGGTGATGCTTATGTGCAGTGGTGCGATAATTTTGTCCAGGAGTATATAAAGGGTGTCCTATTGTAAAAACTCAGACTTGGTCAATATCTCAAAATCGGCGCCAGATAGAAAAAAACTGAGAACGTCACTGAATTCTGCTTAAAAAAAGGGCTTCCAGAAAGTTTTTACGAAAATCAATTATTTTCATAAACAAAAAAGTTATAAAGGTTTCACAATATTCCTCAAAATCGAGAATCGCCCTCTAGCGGCTAAACGGTTGAAGATATCAAAATGCGGTTTGCACCAATCAAAATTTCATGAAATTTGAGCCTCAGAGTTGGGGGTTCATTTTTTTGTATCTCGCCAGAAATTCACGTTTCGTATTAAAAGTGTCCAAATTGGCCCACCCTGTACATACAAATCATTATCAAGTCCTTTTTTTGAAACAAGCTGGAAACGCTGGGCGCTGGTCACTGGTTACCTTATGTTAGGCCATGTTTTTATTGGAGATAAAGACCTTAGTGCAGGCAGATTGTACTAAAAAGCTGATTTCGCCAAAATGCTTGGAGAAATATCTCAAAAAATCATTTGTTTTAACTGAAAAGAAAAAAAATTAGCAGCGAACATCTACATAGATAATAAACGAACTTACAAAAATAGAAGCACGTGATTGTATTTCATGAAACAAATTATAAAAAAATGATAAAAAAAGGTCAAAAGTTAAACTTTCCTCCGACTGTGACCAAATCCATTTGAATTTAGATCAGATAAATGTTCTGATAGATACAACTATGAAATAAAAATTCTACATGCTGAGGTTCATCCGCCAGCTGGTACATAAACTGTCTTATCTTAAATTAATTATAAAAGAAATAAATCCCAAATATTGGCATCTTAACAACTTTATAACCTCATTATTAATCTCACTAATGCTGCAGTTTAATTCAAAAATTGATATGTCTCTTAATCTACGTTCAAATTTGAAAATCTTGACCTAATTTTCGTGATTACATGCTTACTTAAGTTGATAGAGTGAATATCTCAGATCAAAAATTAGAAAAAATTAATAAGCACAAAAACATTTACAAACTATTCTTGGAATGCTCACAAATGGGTGCTTGTCCTTCAAACAGCATTGGACATTGATAAACAAGTAATTTCTATGAATATCTTACAAAACATTTTGACTAATTTAGGAAATAATAACAACGTTTTGACTAAATTTGGAATCCTCGTGACTTTTTTTGATTAATTTTGATGAATTTGAGTCCCTAATAACCTATATGCCTCGTTGTACCGTTGTAGTGATGAGTTTGAAGGATTTTTCGAAATTTTGATGCCTGGTATTTTGTATCAGGTTTCAACTGAATTTGGATTGTTTTTTGTGGTATCCTTATCATATTTTCTATTAATTGTTTTCTTTCTTCTGATGAAAATTGTATTGTTTGTTTCTCGTGGTAATGTTTCATTCATGGGATACATACAGTGAGGATGTAAAGTCCGTCGCCCCCCCTCTAACTTTTGAACCACTCGGTATATTGCAACGAAATTTGGAATGATCATATGTTAGCACATTCTCCATTTTTTGAAATCCAAATGACAGCTGGGCGGAGTTTTGAATCGTTTTTTTAAATAGAAGGCGGTGTCGAGTGATATATCGTTTTAAAGGTCTCTTAATTCTTAATTTAATCCCCGATTCTGAAAACATTTGGTTTAATGGTTTTCAAATGATGACGAAAAAACAAAGGCTTCTTTTGCTCATAAACACTCATAACAAAAAATTTCACTCATTATTGTTTTTTTTTCAGTAATAATAATGATGTAATGACATTGGTAACTTAAAAAAACAACAAAAGTACTCATAAAATAATGATTCAATTGCTAAAAAAAAAATGTATGACCAAAACAAGCCTTTTTTGTTTCGCCATAGTTTGAAAACCACTAAACCTATCTATCACTCGACACCGCCTTCTATTTAAAAAAATGTTTCAAAACTGCGCTCAGCTGTCATTTTGACAGCTGAAGCTGTCATTTGTTTTTCAGAAGATGGAGAATTTGGAGACATATAATCATTTCAAATTTTGTTGCAATATACCGAGCGGTTCAAAAGTTAGAGGGGGGGCGACGGACTTTATGTCCTCACTGTATATTAATGGGACCTCAAGTGTGTTTGTAATAATTAATAATTATTGTGCCTTTTATTGTTTTTTTCAATGATTTAATTCTCAGATGAGTAACAGTTTAAGTCAATGATAATAAACGGTGTGTTTTTTCTTTGACAATAAAGCACTCTCTATAAATAATTATTTATTTATTTATTTACGTATAACAAAAATACATTTGAAGTTGTACATAGTTTAAATCTAAAAAATCGAACCTAAAACAATTCTCCTGGCCTTCGTCTTAAATTTATCCAGAGATAAACCAAAGAACTCAAGGCTCTCACAGAACTTATTTACATTGGCAGATATTCTATTCACAGGACTGAATAGTAAGTACCAGGTTCGACAGTAAGGAATGTGCAGTAAAGATTTACTTCATGTCCGATAACTTTGAATGTGTAGATTAAAACATTTAAGACATTCGTGGCTTTTTATGTAGTAGTTAAGGATTTTAAATGCAAAACAGACATCAAAATATTCCCTTCTGCGAACAAGAGTAAATAAGTCTGAGTAAGTCATAGTCAGGTCATCACTGAGAATCACACCGCTCAAAGAAAGTTTGTACCTTGCAAACTTGATAAAGTTGTGTTAAACACTCTCAAGCCTATTGATGTGGATCTGATAGTAAGGTGACCAAACTATGCATGAAAATTCAAGAACGGACCTGACCAGCGATGTGTAAAGAATTTTGATAGGGCGTATATTTATTAATTAAAATATTGTTGACATATTTTTAATTTAACTCAGGTCTTGTTTGTAGATTATAGCCTCTTAATACACACCATCTCCATTAACACACACACACAAAAAAATCGTTGAATCAATGTTGTACACACGCTGACCCCTATAGTTTTTAATTCAAAAGATTAAGAGATCGTCCATTGCCCCTTTGTCGCTGTATTAAATCTAACCCCAATCAGCAAACAACGCAATTAACATTATCGTCAGTTTTCGTGGGAAATTGAAATAATCTTTTACGTCATAATGTACATAATTATATGTATTTAATAAAATGTTATCGTTTCAGAATATCAAGGCCGTACAAGCAGGGACAATGGTTATCGGCTTGCCAAAAGTTCAACTTTAACCCCAACGTTAAATTAAACAATTGCTTATCAACTCAAAACCATCATAATCAGAAGCAAGGATCATCTCGTAAGTAGGAAAATGGTGTCTGATAAACTTTGCATGTTGAAACTGAAAAAAAAAGATTTCCATGTTCTTGATCCTTGGATTTAAACAAATGTCTTGAACTTTGTTGAGAGAACTCTGCTTTTAACATGATGTATTGTATAGTACTATTTGTTTGAAGGTGGCAGATAATTTTTCCATTGAAAACCAGTGGCCGATTTACCCATACGCTAACTACGCTGCAGCGTAGGGCCCCGGGCAACCAGGGGCCCCGCAGGGGCCCTCGCTACATTTCAAGAATATACTCCAAATTCCAGATTCATGAAAAAAAAAGTTAAATTAATTAAAATCTTACCTTGAGTCATCGGAGGAACAACGAAGAGAACACTTCGCCCTCTACCACATTGCCTCTGAACCGCAGTAATAGACGAAACTAGATAGAAATTCTTGGTATTCTTTCAATCTGAACGAACTGATTGTGATCACATAAGGTTTGTCATGAGGCGTCAAAAAAACAGCTGGGGCCAATGAAATCGTTTCAAAACCGGATGAAAATTGTTTGAAACAAACCGCAAGTGACTTCGATCAGTCTGTTCAGTCAGATCTGAAGAATACACCTATTCCTACAGACCACGGCAAAATTGCCCGGAAGAAACCTTTTTATTTCTATCAACAGATTCTATAAAGGAATTTCGACACTTTGATTCGCTGGATATAAAATGATAAGTAAAGATACCTCTCAAACAAGGTACCACTCGACCCAGTTTCCCTAATCAACTTTTGAGGGTGCAACTCACCCCGGTAAGGGGCTGCAATTTTGAAATAGCCAAAAAGTGTCCCCCTTGCAAACAAAATCGACGTGTTTCGGCGTTTTTTTAATTTCCTGATAATTTTCGAGAAAATCCGGGTGGATCCTTTTTGATTTTCCACCTTGTATAGGTAAACTTAATAGGGGGTAGGGGCCCCAAAAAATATGTAGCGTAGGGCCCCATAAATCGTAAATCCGCCACTGTTGAAAACAGAAATAGTTGTAGGTACATTACCTTGGCTTTTATTTTCTCACAGTTTCGATTCATTTCCCAAAGAGAGTTCCTTCTGATCAGATTGCAGTGACCTTGAATATATTTAATTTTTTTCACAAAAAACTTCAATTTACAGTGGAACAAGAAATAGATCGTTGTTTACCTTTTCTTGACACAAAAGTCATCCGTACAGAAGATAACAAAATTATTTTAGACTGGTTTCAAAAAAGTACTGCATCCGGTAGATTCATTAATTATTTCTCAAACCACCCAAAAAACCAAAAGTATAATACTGTTATCGCAATGAAAAATAGGTTAACACATATCAGTGATGAGAGATTTTTACAAGACAATTTAAAAACTCTTTTCAAAATTTTTATCAACAATGGTTATCCAAAACATATCTTGACAAAATTAATTTACAATTCCAACATTTTTGACGGCCCAACGGAACCTGAAAATATACAGATAACATACAAAAAACTACCTTACATTAAGGATTTCTCACACCAAATTATAACACTCTTTAAAGACTTTCCTAACATAAAAATTGCAAAATACAATGACTTGACAATCAGAAACTTATACTCTAAAATAAAAGATAAAACTCCTTTACTTTACAACAATAATGTAATTTACAAAATTCCATGCATGGAATGTCAAGGTTGTTACGTTGGCCAAACAGCACAATGGCTCAAACAACGTTTAACACAACACCGGAGCGATTGTAGAGTGGGAAAGAACTCTTGTGCTGTTGTTGAGCATTTCCAAAAAACAGGACATCAGTTTAATTTCAACGAGGTAAAAATTTTGAGAAAAGAAAATAACTATAAAAGTCGCCTTTTTTTGGAAATGTGTTATATTCAAAAAACAGAACATTCATTAAATAATAAATCTGATACTAACCAATTAAGTAACATCTATTGTAATATTTTAAACCTAACTCAATAATTTACTATTGTAAAAATTATATGGAACGTTCATATTCTTAGATCATACCACAATAACCAGTTGAAATTTTAATTTTTCGGTAGACTTTGACTGACAATTTCGTTGCAAAAAAAAAAAAAAAAAAAATTTCTCTAAAAAAAGACATCAAAATCTATTAAAAATAGGAAAATACAAAAATCTCGACTAGCTCTGTGTTGTAAGTAATATTTAATTTATTTATTATTTTTGTTCCTTATTTTATTATTGTACAATTCATTTTAAACTGCCATTTCTGTTATTTATACCAAAATATTTTTATTCATTATTTTTCTTGTAGTTTCTCCTGATGAAGTCTAAAATATAAGACGAAATATTGAGTATAAAAACAAATGAGTTTCACTAGTCCAGACCGCTACCCGATATCCTCTCCAAATTATTTAATTAGTACGGTCGATAACTGATTTTCATTTTATTATATATATATATATATATATATATATATATATATATATATATATATATATATATATATAGATTTATTAACCGACCTTATCAAGCCCGAAGCGGTATTTCGCACATCTACTGAGAAGCCCGACCCCTACTTTTCGAAGCCTTCCTAAATTTTCCCATGTATCTTAAAAAAAATTAATACTAGCGGCATCTTTTGGAAGCCCCAGTATTTTTTATCTGTATATATAAAGGGCGGGCTTTCACGTGGAAAATTTTGTGAGGCCCTCCTGTCAATAGGTAGGGCAGTATGTATCATTCAAAAAAAATCGGGTGGGCTTCGTATTACCGTTTTTTATATCAAAATATACACGTTTAATTCATACAATTTGCTACCAGAGGGCGAACTAGTCGAAGTGTATAAACAGTTTGGGCATACAGAAGTGCAGATACCGCATACATTTTGGGAATCCCACACATTTGGCAACCCTGCGGCCGCCTTATTCCTTTAAAGTTTATTGTATTTTATGAATTTGGTGATTTAAGGAAGAATTTCCAGATAATCTCAACTATCAAAATGGATAATTCAAAATTTGAATTGAGTGAGCTACGAAAGCGTAGAGGTGCCATGCTAACATTGTGTACAAAAATCTGTACCTGTCACAACTTTACAGTTGACACCTTGACACCTGTCATTTTTGGTCTAAGATGTATTATCACCCGAACTTAAAGTGTATGCAAAATTTCAGCAAATCCGTTGCGAAAAAATTGTTCAAAAATCTGCACCTGTCTTATTTGACAGTTCACACCTATCATTATTGGTCTAAAATGTATTATCACCCGAACCTAAAGTGTATGCTAAACTTCAGCAAAATCCGTTGCGAAGAAAGGGTTCAAAAATCTGTACCTGTCACAATTTGACAGTTGACATTTGTCATTAGTATTCTAAAAAGTTTTACCACCCGAACTTGAAGTGTATGCAAATTTTCAGAAAAATCCGTTGCGAGGAAATGGTTCAAACATCTGAACCTGTCACATTTGACAGTTGACATCTGTTATTAGTGGACTAAAATGTATTATCACCCGAACTTAAAGTGTATACAAAATTTCAGCAAAATCCGTTGCGAAAAAATGGTTCGAAAATCTGCACCTGTCATATTTGACAGTTCACACCTATCATTATTGGTCTAAAATGTATTATCACCCGAACCTAAAGTGTATGCTAAATTTCAGCAAAATCCGTTGCGAAGAAAGGGTTCAAAAATCTGTACCTGTCACAATTTGACAGTTGACATTTGTCATTGGTATTCTAAAGAGTTTTACCACCCAAACCTTGAAGTGTATGCAAATTTTCAGCCAAATCCTTTGCGAGGAAATGGTTCAAACATCTGAACCTGTCACATTTGACAGTTGACATCTGTCATAAGTGGACTAAAATGTATTATCACCCGAACTTAAAGTGTATGCAAAATTTCAGCAAAATCCGTTGCGCAAAAATGGATCGAAAATCTGCACCTGTCATATTTGACAGTTCACACCTATCATTATTAGTCTAAAATGTATTATCACCCGAACCTAAAGTGTATGCAAAATTTCAGCAAAATCCGTTGCGAAGAAATAGTTCAAAAATCTGCACCTGTCATAATTTGACAGTTGACATTTATCATTAGTATTCTAAAATGTATTACTACCCGAACTTAAAGTGTATGCAAAATTTCAGCAAAAGCCGTTGCGAAAAAATTGTTCAAAAATCTGCACCTGTCATATTTGATAGTTCATACCTATCATTATTGGTCTAAAATGTATTATCACCCGAATTTAAAGTGTATGCTAAACTTCAGCAAAATCCGTTGCGAAGAAAGGGTTCAAAAATCTGTACCTGTCACAATTTGACAGTTGACATTTGTCATTAGTATTCTAAAAAGTTTTACCACCCGAACTTGAAGTGTATGCAAATTTTCAGCAAAATCCGTTGCGAGGAAATGGTTCAAACATCTGAACCTGTCACATTTGACAGTTGACATCTGTCATTAGTGGACTAAAATGTATTATCACCCGAACTTAAAGTGTATGCAAAATTTCAGCAAAATCCGTTGCGAAAAAATGGTTCGAAAATCTGCACCTGTCATATTTGACAGTTCACACCTATCATTATTGGTCTAAAATGTATTATCACCCGAACCTAAAGTGTATGCAAAATTTCAGCAAAATCCGTTGCGAAAAAATTGTTCAAAAATCTGCACCTGTCACAATTTGACAGTTGAAATTTATCATTAGTATTCTAAAATGTATTACCACCCGAACTTGAAGTGTATGCAAAATTTCAGCAAAATCCGTTGCGAGGAAAAGTTCGTTGCGAAGAAATGGTTGAAAAATCTGCACCTGTCACATTTGACAGTTGACATCTGTCATTAGTGGACTAAAATGTATTATCACCCGAACTTAGAGTGTATGCAAAATTTTAGCAAAATTCGTTGCGAAAAAGTGGTTAAAAAATCTGCACTTGTCACATTTGACAGTTGACACGTTGACACCTGTCATTTTTGGTCTAAGATGTATTATTACCCGAACTTAAAGTGTATGCAAAATTTTAGCAAAATTCGTTGCAAAGAAGTGGTTAAAAAATCTGCACATGTCACATTTGACAGTTCACATCTGTCATTAGTGGACTAAAATGTATTATCACCCGAACTTAGAGTGTATGCAAAATTTTAGCAAAATTCGTTGCGAAGAAATGGTTCAAAAATCTGCAGCTGTCACATTTGACAGTTGAAACAGGTTTTCCGGAAAATTTGACCAAGCCCATTGGATTCCTGAAGTTAAAAAACCCTTAAATACCAACTATCGAGAAAATTGTTAAAGCCGTTCTCAAGATAGCATGACTGAAAATACGTACCTACATACAATTTTTACTCCTATAAGATAAGATTAATAAACTTTTAACGATAATAAGCCGGTTAGTTTGCAATTTTACTCAAACATTCCCAAACTTACCGATAAGCCCGGTTAGGTAGGTTAAGTTAGTATGTATTTTTATTCAGCTATTAGCTATTCACAAACTCACCAATAATTAATCAGGCATTTCCAAACTTATCAATAATAACCCGGTTAATTTGGGTTACTTGCAATTTTAATCAGACCAAGCTCACGGATAATAACCCGGTTAGTTTGCTGTTTTAAAAAGACATTACCAAACTTACCGATAATAACCCGGTTAGTTTGTGTTAGTTGGCAGTTTTAAGAAGACATTACCAAACCCACCGATAAAAACCCAGTGAGTTTGGGTTACTTTGCAATTTCAATTGAACATTTTTAAACTTCCCAATGATAGCGCGGTTAGTTTGGGTTCTTTAGCAATTTTAGTCTGATATTACCAACAAGAATAACAATAACCTGGTTAGTTTGGATAAGTTCGCAATATTTATCAGTCCTCTATGTATGTTCAATTTTCGAAAATACATATTTCGATTTTTTCTGAATGCTGTTATTTCGAAAATTAACCTTTTCGAAAGCGCTTATTTCGAAAATTAATATTTCGCAAATCAATAATTTAGAAAACATAATGGTAATGTTTGATTAAAATCGTAAGCTAACCCAAACTAACCGGGTTATTATCGTTGAAAATTTATTAATGTCTTCTTGAAAAAACTGCAACCTCACCGGGATATTATCGGTAAGTTTGGTGATGACGTCTGATTAAAATTGCAAAGTAACCCAAACTAACCAGGTTGTTATTGGTTAGTTGGGAAATGTCTGATCAAAATTACAAGCTAACCAAAACTAACCCTAACTATTAACTAGATTTACAGAAAAAGTTTAAATTTACAGAAGTGTAAATTTGCAGGAAAAGTATAAATTTTCCTAAAAATATTTTTCAATGTTAGCATGGCAGCTCTAAGCTTTCGTAGTGAGCCGATACTTGATGAGAGTTTAAATGCATGGTTGAAGAAAGTAAAATTAAAATTTTTACTATACTATCCCTTTATAACTAAGTGATAGTAGCTGCGTCAAGCTAGCCCCCCACAGGACTCACATTCAAATTTTCTAAAAAAATTGCAACCACTTACTGTGCTCGGAGTGTTGTGCTTCACTCTCCGATGATATTTTCAACTGTGCCGTTTCGATACCAAAGTTATAGGGACAAAAAAAGCAATGAGGGCGTAACTTGACGCCCAGCCCCCCAAAATTTTGGAAATCAGATTGAATCAATATGGATTCTCATCCAATCTGAAGTGTCCTGAACTGTGCTGTTTCAGGTTTTTTCTCAAAATTTCCAGATTTGGTCATTTTCCGACAAAATCCTACTGGGGGGCTAACTTGACGCTTAGCCCCCAAAATTTTGAAAGTCAGATTAAACAAAATTGAATTCTTATCAAATGTGAAGTCGCTGAAAAATTCAAAAATATAAAAATAAAAACATACAAATAATTACACAATAGTTATTTATGTACCAAGGGCGCAATTAGGTTGTTGTTTGCTGCCCGCCGCGTGGAAATTGAAGCACGAGGAGCAGCCGAGGGCATTACCTATGCCAGGGGCCGCAAACACCATTCGCGCCTGGGGTTCATACAAGATTTCATGTACGAGGGCGAGTAGGTAATTTTGTAATTCAAATATTATTTAAAAAAAAAATTAAATAAATTAAAGATGCACCTCCCTTCATTGTCAAATAATACAACAAAACTGGTGGTTATTTGTCAATTTCCTGCAGTTACCAAGCAAACAAAACATTCAATTTAATCATTTTGGTTTGTTTTTTGAGAGGAAAAATAACCAATTAGTACCAGTATTTGCTCAATTTTTGACACCCACATTACCTGCATCATGGTGGCTCTTTGCGTGTGTTAAAACAGGAAGAAGTAAGGAAGTAAGAATGCAAGCATCAAAATTTTAGGGGGGCTGAATGTCAAGTAGGGTTTTGTCGGAAAATTACCGATCATGAAAATTTTGAGGAAAACCTGATACTTCTGCCTTCTGGTTTGTCTGCAACTACCGTTGGGCTATATAAACAGGAGTCGTATTGACATATTATCTCCGGGCTTTATTGTATACAGCAGGAATGTGTGCTTATACCGTCGGGCTTCCGATAATATAGGGGGTCTATACAACTTATATACGGGACTCATATTAGATGTGATGTATGTCTGGCCTTTACTTAATATAATCTGTGTTGTCTGGCAACACCGCAGGGCTTCGGATATTTTATGGGGTCTATACAGTTTATACAAACGGGTCTCGTATTAGATGGGACGTATCTGCGGGCTTCATTTCATACATGAAATATACTTTTTTTATACACCTTCGTCCCCTGCCCCTATTACCGGGCTTCCACTCATCCATGAATTGTAGTGGGCTTCGGATCATATTGCTAATGTATATATATATATATATATATATATATATATATATATATATATATATATATATATATAAACTTAGCAGCAGATGAAGTGGGACACCCGAAAAATTGCCTAATTTTGACTTGCTATCACTTCGACATTTCCTTGCCGATCTTGGATTATCAGGCAGGGTTACAAAGCGCCATCTTTGGTCTATGCGTCAGTGTCGTCGTACATTTTTTTTAAAAATTCCTTGTCGTTATACAGGGTGTGAATGTAAGGCGGCGAGAAAAATTTCCATTTTTTGGCGAAGAATATGGGAAAGATGAAGGGTCCAATAAAGTTCTTTCTCATGGTGACTCGATCACTAGGCCAACACCTCGAGACGTCTTTGCCTTTTTTTCGATACATCGCGTTGCTATGGAAATATGGCCATTTTATGGTATTTCGTTTTACTCTTGAAATTAACGATTCTTTAATTAAACAATAACAGATTCCGTTTAAATTGCATCATGGATGACTTGTATAGAAAATGGTCCACAACAGTGGCGTGCAAAAGGGAATTTATGAAATTGAAATAAAAAAAATCGATTTATTTGAAAATTTTAACCGTTTTGTTGAGCGTTACAGTTAAAAAGGTGTTATAAATAACTGTGATGAGTTTTATTTTGATATTCAGGAGCCTTTAATGAAAAAAAAAAAAACAGTATTTTTCATGTTATTTAATGTTAACGTGTGAACAGACCTGTCAACGGTACTGCTGCTCACCGACACGGTGGAGGATCTCAAAAAAGAACAAATCCTCGTCAGGATCGACTAGTAGTACGTACTGCAATTGAAAATAGAGTTTGGACTGTCAAGAGAATCCTAACGCATCTGCAATTGAATGTTTCAGCAGACACCATTAGAAGACGACCAGGGATTAAATTCTCCCGTCGGGCAAAGTGAATTGGGATTTTAGGTGGAGAGACTGTCTTTTCGTTGATGTATGCCGTTTTAACTTCTACAATTATGACGGTCGATTGCTAACCTCGCGGAGATGGGAAGAACGTTTTTTAGAAGAAAACATGCGTCCCCAAGTTGCATTTGGCGGCGGAGGATTGACAGTTTGGGTCGGTATCTAACACATCGGAAGAACAGAACTCGTCGTATCGTGGTATTTCGGGGCAATGTTAACGGCCAAGTGTCCCTGGATAAATGTCAGATTCCGCAAATTTCCCGGCATGCTCGAAATTATGGCGGGGATTTTGTTCTTGTAGACGAGAATGCTCAGCCTCATCGAGCATTATTAGTGAACCGGTATCTGCAAGGGCAAAAGTTCAATCGTACCGAATTGCCTCCTAGATCCTCAGACATGAATCCAATTGAGCACGTCTGATGGAACTGAATGAAGTTAGAGATTTCCCGGGGAGAACGTCAGCCAGAAGCTCTAGACGATCTCGAGTTGATGATTCTGGAGTTCTGGGAGTCAGTTACTATAGAGCTAATTAACCGAATAATTTCGAGCGTGCCAAGGCGGTTTCACGCAGTTATTCAGGCTAGAGGAGAACCAAAATGACATCATATCAGAGTTATTTATAAAACCTTTTACACCCATATGCACCGTATGGACTTGGGAGTTTATTCTCGCTTAGTTCGAAAATTTGCATATAAAAGAGAAGTCCTAACCTGGTTTGAGCAACTAATCTGAATTGAGTCCTTAATCCTTATGGTGCATTTGGGCGTTAAATTTCAAAGCTTAACAAAACTTTAAAATTCCAGATAAAATCGATTTTTTTTATTTTAATTTCATAAACCCCCTTTTGCACGCCACTGATGTTGATTATTTTCTATACAAGTCATTTCATGATGCAATTTAAATGGAATCTGTTATTGTTCAATTTAAGAATCGCTAATTTCATGAGAAAAACGAAATAACATAAAATGGCCATATTTCCATAGCAACGCGATGTATCGAAAAAATGGCAAAGACGTCTCGAGATATTGACCTAGTGATAGAGTCACCACTAGAAAGAACTTTATTGGACCCTCTATCTTTCCGATATTCTTCGCCAAAAAATGGAAATTTTTCGCCGCGTTACATTCACACCCTGTATAACGAGAAGGAATTTTTAAAAAATATGTACGACGACGCTGATGCATAGACCAAATGGCGCTTTGTAACCCTGCCTGATAATCCAAGATCGGCAAAGAAATGTCGAAGTTATAGCAAGTCAAAATTAGGCAATTTTTCGGGTGTCCCACTTCATCTGCCGCTTAGTTTATATATATGCATGTTTGTTAGTCCAAAATAATATTTACCTACGAGCGTGCGGAAAGTGCTCTTTCCGCTCGTATTTACAACTAGAAATTAGCATTTTACCGCACACCTCGCTGTAAAGTAGACTGCTAGTGTGCGGTAAAGTACACTTTGGTATTTATAATCAAAAATCTCTTCTCTCTCAGAAATTTCAATAATGCCTTTCTGCATTTGTTACATGAATAACTCTTACAGTTGGGCAGTGTGTTGCAAATTCTAGTTTAGGTACCATAATAGTTATTTACCTAACAAATGCGGTAAAGGCACTTTCCGCATGTGTTAGGTACAAAATTTTACCTATGAGCATCTACATCTCCAAAAAAAGGCATTGATAAAATTAATTAATGAATCAGATTAATTAATGAAATTAGATAAGATTTAGAAATGATCAAAAATCCATTTTCTGAAAGAGAGAGGATTTTTTATTATAAATATCAAATTCTACTTTACCGCACACTATGCGGTAAAGTGCACTTTACCGCACAATTTGTATTCTACTTTACCGCATACTATGCTGTAAAGTTAACTTTACCGCACACTATGCGGTAAAGTGCACTTTACCGCATAGTGTGCGGTAAAGTGATACTTTCCATTTGCAAATACGTGCGGTAAAGTGCACTTTACCGCACGCTCATAGGTAAAACATGTAACGCTGTGTCTAGAATCCCGGTACCGGTAACACTTTTTTTAGTTTTGATGACGTCACCCATATGACACACTGGATCCGGGATTCAAGCAAATCCCGGTAAAAAATGTAGTCGTTGGCGGTTTTTGTTTTATCAAAGTCCAACCTAACCTAACTTTTTATGTGTTTGTGAGTTTATCAACGTGAAAATACTTTTAAAATGATCTTTAATATAGGACAAACATTTAAAAGTTATAAAGAAGTTGAAGAGACTTTGACATGTGAAATGTTCCAGTTTATGAAGTTTATGTAAAATACCCAAAATGTGGTAGGTATTCTTCTGATTGCAAACTTATAAATAAAAAATGAGAGATATTTATTTTAATTTACATCCTAATATCCTAAATAGTAATAGTCCAGGAGGTGGCGCCAAAAACATGCAAGAGTTTTCGCAAGGCGGATATTTTCAAAATAGGTCGTACTTTAGTGTTAGAATGCTAGTGTACAGTCAGCACTCACAGTTCCGGGACAGCTGGCTCTGGGACGCGGGCAAAGTTGTAATTTTAAGCAGCATCTAAACTGTTTTCTCAAAGCTCAAAACTTATAGAAATTTTGCACATTATCTGTTTGAAGGTCACAGATAACGTATGTAAATCGTCAGACGTCTAGTTCGTTGCAAAAAGGGGGTCAGACGTCCTCAAAGTTTTTATTTTATGGCATTTTCTTCAAATATATTTGTCAAATACCTGCAAAAATATATTTTGACAGGACACCGAAGAAAATGCCATAAAATAAAAACTTTGAGGCCGTCTGACCCCCTTTTTGCAACGAACTAGACGTCTGACGATTTACATACGTTATCTGTGACCTTCAAACAGATAATGTGCAAAATTTCTATAAATTTTGAGCTTTGAGAAAACAGTTTAGATGCTTCTTGAAATTACAACTTTGCCCGCGTCCCAGAGCCAGCTGTCCCGGAACTGTGAGTGCTGACTGTACACTAGCATTCTAACACTAAAGTACGACCTATTTTGAAAATATCCGCCTTGCGAAAACTCTTGCATGTTTTTGACGCCAGCTCCCCAACTATAAAGTTACATATATTGGCTTGAAGTAAATTAATAAATATTAAATTCGATTATTAACTGCTCAATAAACTGCTATATAAAGTGACATCATTTTAAATTTGTTTAAATTCTCAGGGGTTGTCGGAAATAACAACCCTAGTTCACTATCTGATTGCAGATTACTTTTAATCTGGGATGAGTGATGAGTTGTTCCACATTTCCGAACGCAAAGCATTTATATAGGGTATTTCGAACCTAAACTAATTTTTATGGTTTGAAATGTTTCAAAAAAAGTGATGAAAACATTAAAAAACTAACTTAAAATACCAATCAGCTGATAAATAACGATAAAAACAAAATCAAAACACCGGGAATCACTTAAATGCCGGTACAAGTGCGTCAGATCGATGACGTCATTAAAACTACCGGTAAAAAATGTGTTACCGGTACCGGGATTCTAGACACAGCGAATTTAATTCCCCCAAATTCATGACGTCACGGATTTGGCGGGTCCCGCAGAATCACGTAAATTTTCTGTTTATTTAAATCATACAATGGAACAATTTTCTGAATAATATCAATACCTGGGAGACTATTACCTATCTAAAAACTACATATACCTTCTCTATCTCAAAATGTTAGGGAGTAACAAATAAATATTTTATGGCCGAAACCCCTAATTTGTTAAACGAAGCTCTTACTGGGTGGTCCAAACAAATTTCACTATTTTATAAATGAGCCTTCAGGGACCTTTTGGTTTGTTTAATGCCAATGGGTGAGACGGAGAAAAAAGCCAGATTTTAGGAGCTAGCCTCCTAACACAGCCCTTGTTGAATAATGTCACGGCTCTGGGGTGTGTGACAGAAATCTTGGGTCCGTTTATTCCAAAATCAAAGTCCAATTAACAGAACACTAATTCATTCCTCGTTACCATACACTCTGACACTAATATTACTTCACTAATTAACTCAAACAACTAAACTCTTTACAACTTCTAGCAATAATCACTATCTAAATAATATAACAGTCAATCTTAAAACTTAAAACTTCTAATACCGTCCTTGATATATCTGTAATCTATTCTTGTAAAATCCAGAATAAACGCGATTATCTCTTCGCCCGGATAAGGCAGTATTTTCTAGATTTCAAGTTAGATTCTGTACACCAGGGCGAAAGCGCACCACTCGGCGCACCACGATACTGCCCTCCTCTTAAGGTTGATCGTCTCGATCAATTTCATGCCCATGATATTTCGTCAATCTGTCCAGATGTACAACTTTCATCTTACTCCTGGTGTTGCGCTGAACTCGATAAACCAAATTATTGATCCTCTTGACTATTCTGTAGGGTCATTTCCATGCTGTAGACGATTTCGGCGACACTCCTTTCTTTCTTGTTGGATTATAAAGCCACAATAGATCACCTTCTTGAAATCCGGCTGAATTGGCTTTCAAGTCGTACCATGACTGCCCGATTATTTTATATAAACAACCCTGGGGGCGTCGTCATTACTAGCCAGCATCCGCCCCTCCGTACTGGTTGGTTCCTGTCTGTTATTATGGCTGGCTTCGCTAGATCTTGAAAAACGTTGGGAACGATACCTAGATGGAGAGGACATCGTTACTCTACAATCCCATTGCATATGGCCAAGCTTATGACACAGGTAACATTCTACTCGGTTACTCGGTGTTGGTGTTTGTCTCGAGTCCTTTCCCGTTTGTCTCCTTCTTTGAAGCTACCATCTTCTTTTGACGATTGTTTATCCTTTGGTTTTTCAATGGATACTGCTCGTATTCTGGATCGTGAAGCACCAAAAATTGCTTCCAGTTCCAATACTCGGACAAGGGCTTCGCTACTTTTTCTGAATTTGGACATTCTCAGGTTTTCCTGGATCTTGGAATCACTGAGATCATCAATAGACGCAGATACTGCCATCCATTCTTGCATGTCTTCCCCAGCTGCAGGAAACGCCAAACTCACTAGCCTTTTAACTTCCTATTCGAATTCTTCTAAACTCTCGCCGGGTTTTTGAATTCTTGATTTAACTTGAGTTCTAAATACTTCTTGTCTGTAATGGTCTCCGAAGCGCAATTCTAACGTCTGACTTACATGCTGGTAATTCTGTTGGTAGATTGAAGGAATGGACTGAAAAAGGTCTAAGGCAGGTCCTCGTAGAGTCACTATTAGTACTGTAGCTTTTTCTTGATCATTCCATCCATTGGTATTTGTAGAAGTTACAAATAGTCGGATATACACGGTCCAGGACGTAGAACCGTCAAAAGTTGGTGGTTTTATCTTCATATTAGAAAATGCTCCAACACTACTTTAATTGATGGACTGTATTTCTAATTGATTCGCCTTATCTCCAAGTGCTTGAACTTGGTCCTCAACGCCATGCCTTAATTGCTGAATTGAATTGGATGTTGATTGATATAACAACCACGTCGGTGAAGTCTCAAATTCGATATCTCCCTTGGTTTCCAAATAGAATTTTTTAGAACTAGCTTGAAAATTCAGTATCACAGTCAAAATCGGGTATATAGTCACTTCCAGGGTAATTTATACAATCGTTTTTTTTTTTTTTTTTTACGGATATGCGCACTCGCAAGGAAATGTCCTATCACGCTCGAGAAGCGGCAAGTGCGCGGAAATGTCGGTGTATGTTGGTCTTGAAACGGTTCAGGTTGTAACCTGCAGGGAAAACCGTCGCAGGGAGTTTATTCCACAGCGATGCTGTTCTCCAGAGATATGAATTCTGATATAATGAGGTTCTTGGTGCCTCTAGTTTGACAGTAAATTCATGGTTACCGTCTGTTTGACGGGTTCGCCTGGTAGGCGCTACTCTCGGTGGAATCATACGTGCCAACTCTTCAGAGTATTTTCCGTGATAGTACCTGTAGAAGAGAGATAAATCGCCCACAGATCTGCGATGTTCGAGACCATCCAAGTTACGAGTAAGTGCGGGGTCATTGATCAGCTTGATAGCTCGTTTTTGCACGGTGTTCAAAAGCATTAAGGTATGTTTGGGTGCTGCACTCCATATATGTGAGCAGTACTCCATAGTTGGTCGAATCTGGGCTTTGTAGAGTGTCAGCAATTGCCTTGGTGTGTACAGATGTCTTGTACGAAATAGCACCCCCAGCTTTTGGGACGCCCTTTTAGCAATATCTGCCACGTGATTGTGCCAAGACATGTTGGTCTCTGCAGTAACCCCCAAGATGTTAAACTGACTCTGTAATGTGACAGCACTTCCAGATAGCACGATGTTTGGCTCACCGGTGCTGTTCTTTTTTGAAAACAGAGCTCCTTGGGTTTTCTGTGCGTTGAACTGTACAAGGTTTTTGTTACCCCAGTCCTCTATTATCTCCAGGTCGTTATTTATCTGCGATATTTGAGTTAGTCTAAGATGATGGAATTCACGTGCGGAAAGACCTGTGGGTGGTATGAGTGAGGAGACTACATTGCCATCGTCTGCAAAGCAATAAAGTGGATTTACTGTTTTATCTATGAGGTCATTTATGTAAATCAGAAAAAGAGTTGGCGAAAGGATTGCTCCCTGTGGCACACCAGCATTTATTTGGTAAGAGTTGGAGTTCTGGCCATCCAGTGCAACATAAATGGATCTGTCCTTTAGGTAACTTTCAAACCAAGTGCAAAGTTTCGGCGATAATCCCATTGCTTTGAGCTTGTTGAGCAGATTTTCATGCCAAACTTTGTCGAATGCTTTAGATATATCTAAGGCAATTGTTCTTGTTTCACCCCGCAACTCAATCGCTTTTTGCCATAAGTGAGTGACGTATGTAAGTAAATCGCCAGTTGACCTATATTTTCGAAATCCGTATTGCTTATCGTTGATAATTTTGTACTTTTCCGAGTACTTGGTTAGGTGATTGTTCACAACTCTTTCCATTACTTTTGATATCACCGGAAGTAGAGCAATTGGTCTATAGTTTAACGGATCTGTCTTTTTTCCTTTCTTTGGAATGGGTTGTACTGCGGCAGACTTCCATGATGATGGATATACTCCTTGCCTGTAAGACAAATTGAATAATTTTGCGAAAGTTGGGGTGAGTTCGTTGGCGCAATTTTTGAGTACTATTGCGGGAATGCCATCCGGACCCATTGCTTTGTTTGTATCTAGCTTTTTAAGGGATTTTCGTATTTCTCTGTGACAAAAGGGTACCTCTGGCATACTATGGGAAACCCTTTCAATGAACGGTGCAGTTTTTCCGTTTGGCATTGTTAGGTTGGAGCTGGAGGAAAACATTTGGGCCAGCATATTGGCTTTTTCCTCTGATGTTGTGGCTAAGTGATTATTTTTATCTGTAAGTGGTGGTATGGATGACTTGGTGAAGTTAGATCCAACAGCTTTTGCAAGAGACCAAAAGGACCTAGAACTACTTGGACAATTCAGCAACCTGTTTTTTATTCTTTGATTGTATGTTTCTTTAGCGGAGTCAATAGTAATTTTGCAACTATTTCTGGCTTCTATAAATTCTGTGTGGTTTTGAGCGGTTTGTTGTCGTTTCCAAAGGTTATATGCTCTGTGTTTTTTCTGTACAGCCGTTTGACACTGGCTGTTGAACCAAGGTTTTGCATTAGCTCTACGTTTAGTTGTATGTGGGATATATGCATCCATTCCAGATAAGATTACTTGTGTTATTTCATTACAGCAAATAGTGGGATCAGCTGTTTTAAAGCAAACCTCTTGCCATGGAAAATCCAGGTAAAACTGTTTTAGGTCATTCCATTTTGCCGATTTATAGTGCCACATTTTACGAGGAAGTGGTTGTTGGCTTGGTGGGATGAGCATTTCGCACTTTGTTATTATAAGTTTATGATCGGACGAACCAAGTGGAGCATCTACTTGAATTGTGTACGAGTCAGGATTTGTGGTTAGGAACAAGTCTAAAAGCGCTGCAAATTCGCCCCTTTCTGAGATACGGGTAGGTTCATCGACAAGCTGCGTTAGACCACAACTTATGGCAAAAGCTTCTGCTTCTCTGCCTTCGTTATCTGTTTTGTTGTGGTGTTTCAGCCAGGGTATATTGTGGACGTTGAAATCGCCTAAAAAGACAATTTCCGCCTGTGGATAGTTTGACTGTATACTATCACAGCTTTCGGATAATGTCGCGAAAAAGTTTTGGTACTCGGTGTTAGATGGCGGTCGGTAGAGGCAGCAGATAAACTTGGTCGATGACTTTGAGGTGAATTTTAGCCATATGATATCAAGGTTCGCTGGTTCTAGCTTCTCCTCTCGATGACATGAAAGGTCATTTTTAATGTACACACAGATCCCAAAATTATGTCGAAATCGGTGGTGTAGGTCATAGCCGGGATAAAGATAGTTCACAATAGGTGTTGCAGAACTGATTTTAGTTTCAGTGAGAACAAGGATGTCAGGTCTTTGTTCTTCAAGATGTTGGTGAACTGAATTCATATTTGTACTTATTCCTCTTATATTGCTAAAATCAATTCTGAGTTTTGGTGATTGTCACTGCTTACACTGTCTAACTGTCCCCAGTGGCGGCTCGTGACTATTTCAAGTGAGGAGGCTAATAGTTATTTATGTATCAAGGGAATTATGCAGGTGTTAATACCCCAGGGCAACGTTTGCACCAATTGCCCGTGGGTATTAACTCCTGATAATTCCCGTGGTACATAGATAATTTTATATCCTACTGAATTTACTGTATTCTGTCTATTTTTATAAAGGAATAAGCCATAAATCAAAATTTCTATTTTTTGTCAAAGTGTTACCTATTCAAGGTAAAAGCGGGAGCTATGGAAATCCTTAACTCCCTTGGGAGTTATGATATCCTTAACTCCCTTCCTTAACTCCCTTGGGAGTTATGAAAATCCTTAACTCCCTTGGGAGTTAAGACCCTGTTTATGATTATCGTAACCAAGGTATTATATGGTTTTAATAGTTCAGTAGGATATAAAAATAATAATGAACTACCGGTAACCACTGGCAGCAAGCAATTTTTTTTTTGAGTGTCTATGTCCTCAAGAATTTATCTGAAATTCAATAAAAACCATAAATGCTCAAGAAAAGAAAGATCATAAGCATAAGTATATATTTTCCGTATTCGCAAACTGAGTAATTACCCTGAGAGGTGAACTATCAATTTCTTCAGGACTATCTGATAAACTAAAGAACTCTTCTTCGTCAATAGATCATATTTCCCGAAATATGCCCCAAATTTTGATGTAGATTGGATAAATAATGAAGTGTGGTAGAAAAACACGACGGTTTTCTACCACACACTTCAGTTTTGGAACGACGTGTTTCATCGCGGCGATGAAAACCGTCATGTTTCATCGTAGTTTGTGGGGGCCTTGGGCCTTTATTGGTTTCATATGGAATTGCGTGTCTGCTGGAAAAACAGAAATTTTTCTTTTTAATGCAATAAATAATAGTATATTGTGTATTTAGGTGGAAAAGTGTTTGCCGGCCTCGGCTACGCCTCGCCCGTCAACTTACACCGTCGGCCGAGAATGTGCTTTTCCACCGAAATACACATACTATTTTTTCTGCGATCGGTTAAATTTCTGTTAAATGTTTGTCTTTTTGTTCCAATTGTTCAGCAGTACGAGAATTTCCGGTATTGTTATTCATTGATTTCTTAGCAACTATTGAAACATAATTAAAATACCAGAATATTGAGTTTTGCGACCTGTCAACCGGTCATAAATGCTGACATTTCTTGTCAATCGCAGAAAAATTATATTAAATTACTGAAGTGCTCCTTTTTCGTTTTGATCATTGTAGTTTATTGGATTTTAAAAATGAGCGGAATTCGTCGGTTTTTTTTATTCGCAAAATAATCTATTTGGTACATCTTCATAAAACTGGTCATCTTCGCACATTTTTGGATACAAATTCGTTCTCAATTCAAACAAAAGATACGTTAGTTAGTCTGTTTTGTGGGACATGGTACTTCGAGAGTAAGTTTTAATTCGTTTTAACGCTAAAAAATTCATTTTGACGAAAAATAAAAAATACATAGGTATATAAAATCCAAGAAAGATACACAATTGCACAATAATTTAAAATGCACCTGACGACAAAAAATATCAATCAACAATCTACGACTTCCGAATAGAAAAGTGACATGGAACTCCGAATGCATAAAAAAGAGATAAAAAAGCAACGATGGCAGTTTCCAACCTTGCAATCAAAGTTTGCGGCTAGCCGCTCCGCAACCCGATGGTGCCTGAACGCCAGACTGGCGGCTAGACATAGGATCGCGATCCAATGTTGCCAAATCCTCCTTTTATAAAGCGCCAAATTTCAAATAGATTTATATTGCGGATAATGTTACAATATTAATTAAAGGTTAATTTCTGTTATACAACAAATAAAGTCTCGCATGATTAGTAGGTAATAAATTAATCCTATTATAGATATTTATGTTATAAGGATCATAATCACGATCATTATGGTATTAGCCGTGAATATTATCAGACGAGGCGTCAGCCGAGTCTGATGATAACACGGCGTGTGCCATAATGATTGTTTATGATCCAAATTTCATACAATATTTTATATTCCAGAAATTGTAAATAATTTTAATCGTTAAATGTTGTCTTCAATAAATTTTTCATATTTTTGCCTATTAAACCTACCTATATTTTTTTCTCATTATAGTACTTATAATGGGATCTCATTATACTACTTAGTACTCTAATGAAATCGCATTAAATTAAAGTACTCAATCCAATAAATTATGTCATTTTGACACTACAAATGAGATCCATAATAATGTCATTTTATTATTATTATCATTAAAGTCCATGAACTTCACGTCGATGTCGATTATAATTACTTTGAGTCGAAAATACTTTTTCCTACGAGCGTGCGCAAAGTAGTACTTTTCCGCACGCATTTCGGTTCTCAAAGTTGCACTTTTCCGCACTCAGTGCGGATACGGGCCTTATCCGCACTGAGTGCCGAAAAGTAAAAATAATTGTCAAGCACCTGTCGACTTTGACACATGATGACAAATTTTTCCTCTGTTTCTATAGGTATCAGCCAACATCTATACAAACACTGAATATAATAAGCTTTGACACATTGTCAGATTTGTGTTCTCAATTTACATGTAAGAATCTACAAACTTCTTTCGCATCAAATTTAAACGCTTTAAGATGAACAGCTCTGACGAGGATTTCAATTTCCTGTTTTTTTGTTATGTAATTTTTTGATAAATGAATAGTTTCGCTTCAGGTTAATTGAAAATAATTGAACAAATTATCGTTTTTTTTTTAAATTTTTGTTGTTACCTACCTGATATGAGGCTCGTAGGAAAAATTTTGTTCCTAACACGTGCGCAAAGTTTCTTTTCCGCACGCAAACACTCATCCGAACTCCGCTGCGCGTCGTTCGTATAACTGTGTTTGCGTGCGGAAAAGTAACACTTTGCGCACTTGTTAGGAAAATAACTATATCGCATTCAAAGCAAAACACACCCATTTTGAAATAGTATTCATTCGCATTCGTGCTCTCAAAAAAAATTAGAAACAAATCGTACACAAATAAAAAATACAAGCAATAAGCGAGCTACTGAATACCTACAATATACAATACTATAGCCACCTATAGCTTTGTTTGTTTATTTGCACCAAAGAGATCAATGAAGAAGACTGACAGAGACAGCCAAACTTGGCTCAATGGGATGGGCGAGCACGCGCATAGCATCGAAATCAATTTGGCAACGTTGGATCGCAGTCCTATGTTTAGCCGCCAGTGAACGCCAGGAATGGTTCGACATGTTTCCGGCATTTCTATTGGTCGCTGAGATTCGCGGTCCATTTGAATGCTAGATTTCAGGGAAGCATATGAGAGTCAAGCCTCCGGTCGACTGCTAATGGTAAAATTGCGGGCAAGGAACAGATTTTTGTCATGGAGGCGCGGAATTGTTTGAAATAATGTTGTCAGATTGTTCCAAATTATATTAAAATATCGAAATTTGGAAAGTGTAATTTGTGAATTATAATATTAAATAGGAATTAGGAATAAAATATAGATTTAATTTTCATTTTTTTTTTGGGTAGGCTTAGCCTCCCCTGCCTCCTCTGACGAGCCGCCACTGACTGTCCCAGTGCTCACTCAATTACAGGGTGTCCTAGGAAAAACAGTTCACCCCGATTTATTGGTTTTGGGATGAGAATCTGCAAAAACGCTCGGACACGTCGATGTTTGATTTGAGGAGGAACTATTTTTCAGTTTGTTTCATCCCCCTAGCTTCAACTTCCTAGCAAGGGGGAGAACAACCCCCAAAATTTGAATAGGGGATAGGGGTCGTGTCATACCTCTTTTTGAAGGTCTCATCGAGTTCTTTATGGCCCTAGAATTTCATGACAGCTTGTCAAAATATTGGAAATAGACTATTGTTTTAGTAGGAGTAAAAGCGGTACTCACCTCTCTCAATAAAAATACGAGTAAAAATACCTACAATTTACAATCCTCGTGTATAGTTTGGCAAGTGGTAACTTGGTAGAGACGAAAGGGGGAAGAAAAGTGGGGCGTAACCTAAGAATATTCACTGACACCTCAACTGACACCGCCTCATGACAACCATGTCTTTGGGTTCAGTGGCACCAAAAACACCAAGGAAATAAACCAAAAAATTATTAGGAAAAAAATGCTTGAGTTTCACGAATAACCACGCCACTGGTGCTGTCGTTCAGGCTCTAACCAATAGAATCATGTCTCTGAATAATCACGCCTCTCCGCTTCCTTCATTTCGTAATGTTGCCGGATTTTTTCCTATTTCAAAATACTGCACGGTCCATATTGCAAAAAAAAAATATGTCACCAAGTTATTTATTATTGTATCTGTCAAGTTTGGCATAGCAGCAAATTCTTTTTGAGTTCCCCGTTTGGCTAGCCAGACTATACACCTCATTAATAATCATAATAAAAAACTTCAATTTCAAGTATTTTTATTAAGGGAGGTAAGTATTGCTTCTACTCCCACTAAAACAATGGTCTATTTCCAAGATTTTGACAAGCTGTCATTTCGTTACGGATGAAAATAATGAGATGAAATTCTAGGGCCATAAAGAACTCCATAAGACCTTCAAAAAGAGATATGACACGACCCCTATCCCCTATTCAAATTAAGGGGGTTGTTCTTCCCCTAGCTAGGGGGTTGAAGCTACAGGGGTGAAAAAAACTGAAAAATAGTTCTCCCTCAAATCAAAAATCGACGTGTCCGAGCGTTTTTTCAGATTCTCATCCCAAATCCAATAAATCGGGGTGGACTGTTTTCCCTGGGACACCCTGTATATATGTATTGAAGAGCTGTCCCAAAGTGTATAAATATGTTTTTTCCTACGAGCGTGCGGACAGAGTAATTTTTCCATTTCCACACTAGTGTAAATAAAGGATTTTTCTGCTCGCTCGTAGGTTCCTACACTTGTGGAAAATAATTATTTCAGTGCTTGACCAAAGAGGATTCTTTCTAATCCAATGTAATTAAATTAGTTCAATATATTTTAGTTATAGTAAGTACTTAAATAGATATATTTGGATTATTCTAATATGTACTTGGACGATGTGCTAAAAATTATTATTTTGCATTTTATACTAAAATAATATCTTAGGCACAATCAATTATCAAATAAGGATGCTTATAGTATTTGGGTTTTTCACTTGCAGACCTGCTATCTCAGCAGTAGTAAGGATAACGTTTTAATTTTTTTTTTGTTGAGAACTAGAACGCTCACCCACCAGCACAGACTGATAAGAGAAAATAATCCGGGGTCGTGAACTTGATAGCGCCAGAATCTGTATATAAACCCCAGGAAGCCAACAAAAGAAACCTGTTTATTAGTTGAATGTGCCAAACTCAGAATGGACACGGAAGCTAAAAATTTTGTCGAAGATTTTCTATATGTAGAATATATTCTATTGTTAAAAGGTAGTGCTCTATAATGACGGTAATTTGTTGAGTTTTGACTATGTATGTTCGTGTCGGTTTTGTTTTATTTAACTTGGAAATGGTAGGTTCTGCGACAATATAGTTTTTCGAGATAAAAACCGTTTTGTTGGTGAGACTTTTCCATGCTACTTTATTTCTCATTGATATTTAATTTGTATTATTTGATTCCACTTTTGATGTGTTGTATAAGTGTTTCTTGGAGTCACTTTCATGCCAATATATCTCCCATTTACCTGTATCTCATTTTCATTATTTGATTTAAGTTTTTATTTTTGCTGCGTGGGCGTATGTATTCTCTTTAATGTTTTATAGCTTGTGCTTTTTTGTTTGATAAATATTTGCTTTGCACTGTTGTTTTGAATGTTGTGCATTTTTGTGCCTAAATTTTGACCTTTTATTATTCGACTTGATATTTTCGCTCTGTTATAATTTTTTACTGCTACTTTTTTCGGTCTGTTTGGTCCTTATGTTATGTTGATAAATTGCATTGCCCCTCAAATTCAACAAACATTTTGGATAATGTGCTATATTCTTAGTATATGTTATACATAATATTATATTATATGTATTACATATTTACTTATTTGTATTAGTCCAGAAATTTATTCACAAATCGAAGCATTTATTAAATTATACATAATTTATTGGCCTATTTATTGAACTCAGTTAATTCTTAGTTTTTATTGTTTATAGGTTGGACAGAATGGGAAGGAATACTAAAAAGGTTTGTGCCTATAGGAGTATGTCTCCTAGCAGTGATGCAATGGCGTGCTTACCGTCGCAAAACAAAAGAGGGCACTGTGGCGAAACAGTGGGAGGTTAATTGCTATTGCTTCTTACCTTTAAGGACCCTAAGCCGATGTTGGGGATATGTAGCTGGTAAGTTGAGTGAAAATTAGCCTGCAAAGGGAATCTTGATTGGAACTGTTTTCTCATACTTTGAGCAGGTTAAAAATTCTTATATTTATTAGGTACCTGTAATAAATCAACAGGCCTATACCTTTTTAATGAAGCCTAGGTTTTCATCTACTTTAGCAACTTAGGGGCTATATGTATCGACAGGGGCATCACATTGAATATGCCTGTGAATGTGATTGCGAATTCACATCTAAAATCGTATTTTCGCGCAATTTCAATTTTAATAAATTGATGCCCCTCCAGATAAAACCAGTGAGTGAAAACATTTTAAATAATTAGTAAATAGCTCTTTTATTAGACACATTTATTATACATAAAAATTGTCGTTGTTCTAAAGGTATTACTGGGCTTTTGCTGCTGGACAACAAGGTATTGAGCAAATGGCTGCTTCTTGAACGTCGCCTTTACCACCTTTGTTTTGCCTGGACTCATCTTTAGATTTATTTTTTTTAAGTTCTTTATGTAGTACATCTTGTGCATATCCTTTTTCTTTAGGGCAAACCGGTTTATACTTAAGTTTGCTATAGTCCACTGAATGTTCTTGGATTCCATCTTTTTTAATATGATATTCTGCATTAGTAAGTTCATTCTTATTAGGTTTTTTATAAGTCATCATTCTCTGTACAAACCTTCTCTTTATTTTACTTTCCTCTTTGATTATCTGTTCTCTGCTGTAAGTCTCTGTTTCATAACGCTTTCTTTCGTCGAACCAAATCCTCATGTATTCATTGGACATTATAAATTTCATATTTTCCCTTTTCTCCACAAGGTAGGAAGGCTTAAATCCACTATTGCCAGATTCTCGAGCTTTTGAAGAAATTATATTGTCAGGTCTTTTTTGGGGTTTTGCTGGACTCCATTTGATTGATTTGTGCATGGTGTAGAAAAATGTGAAAAACTGACAATTTGTCCAGGAGTTTGACAGCAAACTGGTTCAATTGACAATAATATACAAGGTGATTTGTTTTATTTTCAGATACAAAACTGCCAGAATTTGCCAGACCAACAGTGTACGGAACGTACGCGAAAACTTTTGGTGTCAATATTGCTGAAGCTCAATATGAAGATTTGAAGCACTATCCTAGCTTAGCAGATTTTTTCACTAGACCTTTAAAAGAAGGTGTCAGGAAGATAGATCAACAGAGCTGCCTTATTTCACCTTGTGATGGAACAGTACTAAGCGTGGGAACTGTTACTAATGGACAGGTTGAACAAGTAAGTAGGCTTAGAATAGTGAGAAATGAAAAAAAAAACCTTACATTATTTTTTTTAAATTATTCTTCTTTCCAGGTCAAAGGTGTGACCTACTATGTCAAAGATTTCTTGGGAGAGAAAATAGATGAACAAAATATCAACAATAACTTATCGAAGGAAATCCATGAACATTTGCTGCATAAACCCCATGAAGGCAACACATTGTATCAATGTGTCATCTATTTAGCACCTGGTGATTATCACAGGTATGTATTTTTTCAAATTCATTTCTCATGAGTGAGCTTAACAGTTTCTTAGTGTTTTTTGGTCATTTAGCTTGTGGTAAGTAGGGCAGCATTTAATAGGCAGTTGTTTTATTCGGCTATTCTTAAAAAAAATGCTTTTTAAGTAGTTGTTATTGTTACCTACCCTTTCAAGAATAAAACAACACTGAAAATTAATTTTCTTTCTGTATGGCTCTAAGTTGAATGGCATGCATATGGTCGATTCAGACCGTCAAGGTAACATTTGCCGATTTCAGATGTGTCCCAATCATTGCCTCTGCAGAGCTTTTGTGCTTTCCTTTAAGCTAGTGTGCAGCCCACGCTCAGGTGGACAAACAACCACAAGAAAACCGTTTCTTCCTGCACGGTCAAGAGCCGATTAGGCCACAAATAGGTTATTTTTCTATCATTTATATTGTTTAGTTATTGAAGAAGGTAGAACTAATCGGTTATTGTTTTTAGATTTCACTCGCCTGCCAAATGGAGTCCAACACACCGAAGACACTTTTCTGGGGAGTTACTTTCGGTAAACCCCCGGATCGCCCATTGGTTGCCAGGATTGTTTGTTTTGAATGAGAGAGCAGTCTACTTGGGCGAATGGGAACATGGTTTCTTTTCTTACAGTGCAGTTGGTAAGTACCAAGTAAATCTCCTATTTTTTGCAATATATTTATGAATATATCTACCGCCCCTTCCCATTTGTTCCTGAATGTAATTCTTGCTTCCCTCCACATCTCTTCTTTTTCTTGTAGTATTTATTCAGCTATAACATTATTCAACTTCCTCATTTTCTATTTCCTATCTTTACTACTTGTCTTGTACTGTCTACTTGTCTCATATTTGCTTGTGCTAACTAATCTTCATTCTAAACAAGATCAAAAAAATAGTTATTTTCTCCAAACGTCAAAAAAACGTCACTTTGTTAACCCCTGTCAAGATGTCAGAAATTTAATTTCTATGCTGGTAGGCAAATACAGCAGGTTAACACCTGTCGAGGTGGTAGAAATTCAATTTTTCTCCGAATGACTGTAAAAGCGGCTTTTTAATGACACTTGACAGGATCAAAAGTTGTATTTTTACTGCCTAGGCAGTAAAAGTGGACTTTTACTGCCTAGGCATTAAAAGTGACAGTGTCACAACGTTCTAGGTAATAATTTCACTCAATTTGGTATTTGAAATTGATGGTGACAATGACAATTGTCAAAATAATTTAATTATTTGGATAATAATAATGAATGAAATAAATATAAAAAAGATGTCCATGGGTGAATTTGAACATTCGGAGAGAAAATTATATGTTTTACATGGCAGAAAAGCAGATTTAATGCCTCGGCTGGTTTCCTAGCCTCGGCTATGCCTCGGCTATGAAACACCAGCCGCGGCATTAAATCTTGTACTTTTCTGCCTAGTAAAACAAATAACTATTCTATGCTGCTTGGCAACCCCAGCGGCAGCAAAAGTACTTTTAGTGCCGCTCGTACTTTTACTGCCGCTCAACCATTCACTTGCCCCTGAGCTTACCCCATTCGTTTGGAGAAAAAATAGTGTGTTGCATACGGAGTAGAAGCACTTTTTTGTGCTTCAGCAGTATTGCAAGCCTCACTACGTTCGGCTCGCTTCAGCACAAAAAAGTAAAGCTTCTACTCCTAATACAACAATATACTATTTGTTTTACTAGGCAGGCCGCGGCTGGTGTTTCATAGCCGAGGCTAGGAAACCAGCGGAGGCATTAAATCTGCTTTTCTGCCATGTAAAACATATAATTTTTTCTCCGAATATTCAAGTTCACACGTCGACATCTTTTTTATATTTATTCCATTCAGTATTATTATCCAAATAATTAAATTATTTTGACAATTGTCATTGTCACCAGCAATTTCAAATACGAAATTGAGTGAAATTATTACCTGGAACGTTGTGACACTGTCACTTTCAATGCCTAGGCAGTAAAAGTCCACTTTTACTGCCTAGGCAGTAAAAATACAACTTTTGATCCTGTCAAATGTCATTAAAAGGCCGCTTTTACTGTCATTCGGAGGATAAAAAAATTGACAACTAGTTGTTTCTTATACAGATATCTAGAAATCGTGTCTTATTATTATTTATGCCTTCTCCATACATTTCAAGTGACATTTTTTAAAATACACACATCAGAATGGCCTAGGGAAGAAAATAATATCTATACTTATCAGACATTTTTTGCTTATTTCATTTATAACATATTTGAACTAATTTTGCAAAAAAAAAGTGGTTACTGCAATTGATTGCACCAGTTGCAACTCCAGTTATCACCCCCGCTGTGGAATTCAGGCGGGAGCAGTTAATATTGAGAATAAAGCGATTTGTTGTAATCCTTGTGATCCAAGTGAGGTTAAGTCAACTGAAATAAATGAAAAACAAATGAAAAATCTATTGGAAAGTATGTTTGAACAACATTTTAAGCCAATTAAGAAGACCCTGGAAAAGGAAATGACCGAATTGACAAAATCGATGCAATTCATGTCAAATAGCTTTGAGGAACAGAAGGACAAATTCCAGGACATGATGGAAGAAATTAAACAGCTGAAAAAAGAAAACCAAACACTGAAACAGAAACTTGAAAATGTGGAAGAGAGACTGAACTTCATTGAACAACGGGATAAGGAAAAAAACCTGTTGGTCGCAGGCATACCACGACAGGAGCAAGAAGTAGTTGTGAACGTCATGAAAAAGGTGTTCACTGCAATGCAGATGAATATAAGTGAAGGGGATGTGCAAGAGCAATTTAGAATAAATAATAATAAGGAGGCACCTATAATGCTTAAGCTAAAAAGCAACGAAATAAAGGCAGCTATATTGAGTAAAATAAAACAACTCAAAGGAATCAAGCTAAGTGAATGTGGACTAGCCGGAGGAACAAAAAACATCTTCTTCAATGAAGATTTAACTAAACACCACCAACTACTTTTTAAGAGAGCGAGAGAATTAAAGAAACAAAAAAATTTCAAGGCAGTATTTGTGGCTAATGGGAAAATTTACCTAAAAAAAGGTGAAGATGACAAACCGGCAAGGATTAGGAATGAGATGGATCTGATTGATCTCATATAAAAAACAATGAGAGGAAAAAATTTGAAAACTGTGATATGTTTAACATTGTAGATAATCTAAATATACTATACATCAATATAAGAAGCTTGAGAAATAAAATGAATGATCTAAACAATATATTACTTGCAAGCAACAAAAACATACATATAATAGTGTTAAGTGAAACATGGATATATACAAATGAAAAAGATTACTTTAGTATCCCTACATATTCAGCTATTCATGACTGCCGTGATACCAGGGGAGGAGGCACAGCTATTTATATAAAAAAATGGATTAAATTATGTTATAAATAATAAATTTATTATTTCAACTAATGACTGTAACATGGTGTCAGTATATTTAACACAACAAAAGCTGACAATTTTTGCAGTATATAGATCCCCAAAAAATAAATGTACTAAGTATATGCCAGAAATGGATAGACTGTTAGAAAACCAAAAAACAGCGTGCATCATCATTGGTGACCTGAACCTTGATCTCTTGAAAAACTCCACATCAATAAATGAATACAAAAATATGATTGAAATAAATGGATTCCGGCTGCAGAACACACTAAATTATCAAAATGCAACACGTACAACACAAAATACAGCTTCATTATTGGATCACATTATAACAAATAAAAACATACAATGTAAAATAAGACTGCAAGATCATGATATTTCTGACCATAAAATTATACTCGCCGAAGTTAAAAAAGTAGTGCATCAAAATAGTAAACAAAAAATAAAAAAAATTATTCTTGACATAAATGCATGGAAACAGAAAGTAGAAGAAGAAATAAATGAAATAGAAAACTTCACATTCAAAACACTGATTGAGATGATTAATAAAACAAAAAAAAATTGTACGAGAGAAAAAACAATTAAAATTAGAAACAATAGTCATTGGGTTACCAATGACTATTTAACAAAACTTAAAGAACGAGACAAACTGTATGTGCGATGGAAGAGAGTACAAAATGAGTTCACAGAAAATCTATATAAAAAGTCGAAAAATAGCTTGAATAAACTGAGGATAAGGCTGCAAAAACAATATTCGGAGAAGAAAATACAAGAGGCTCAAGGAGATGGTAGAAAAACATGGGCGATCATCAATGATTTATGTAGTAGAAGCAAAAAAACAAAAAAACAAGTAAATAAAATAACAAAGGCAAATGGAGAAATACTCACAGAGAATGTAGATATTGCAGCTGCAATGAATGGACATTTCTCAAGTATAGGAGAAACTCTAGCTTCAAAAATAAACCTGACACAAGGACTTATGTTTGCTGAAGAGGAAGAATGTAAAACCATGACACTACAAAAAACGAATCTAGAAGAAATCAGAAAAATAATGTGTGAAATCAAAAACCATAGTGCTCCAGGTGTAGACGGTATAACAAAAAAAGACATCGAAACTCTTTTTGATGTTATCGCACCAACGATTGTAAAAATAGTTAATGAAGTACTAGATACTGGCCAATACCCTGAGGAACTTAAGACAGGAAAAATAATACCGGTCTACAAAAAAGGCGCCCACGATGATGTTAATAATTACCGTCCAATTTCACTGCTGAGTTCTTTTAGTAAAATACTGGAAAAAGTAATTAAAAAGAGATTAATAAAATTTATTGACTCAAACTTCAAGTTCGATGAACATCAATTTGGCTTCCAAAATCATAGCAGCACAATTGGAGCAACTGTAGACCTTCTAGAGTATGTGACAAGCGAATTGGATGAGAACAAATATGTAATCTGTGTTTTTGTTGACTTGCAAAAGGCATTTGACACAGTAGATATTGATTTAATGCTGAAAAAAATCAAAAAAATGGGTTTACGAGGCAAATGTCAAAATTTGCTAAGAACTTATTCTTGTGGAAGAAAACAGTGTACCGAAGTTAATGGAAAAATAAGTGAGGAAGCAAATGTAGGTGTCGGCATTGCTCAGGGTTCTGTACTTGGTCCTGTAGAATATCTTTTCTATGTACATAACTTGAAGTATGCAGGACTTGCAGCAAAATATGCCAAGTTCTGTGATGACACAGTGCTCATGTTCTCTGGAACGAGTGAAGAAGAGCTTGAGGAAATAGTAAACCGTGATCTTGATAGATATTTTAGCTGGTTGTGCTATAATAAACTTAGCATAAATGTCGAAAAAACCGTATACATGCTATTGAGTCAAAGTAACAAAAAACAAATAAATCCAGAAATACAATTGAATAATAAAGTATTGAAAAGAGTTAAGGAGTACAGATATTTGGGATTAATAATAAACGAAAATCTTTCATGGACTACACACATCGAAAATGTAATAAACAGAATAGCACCAGTCCTGGGTGCAATTAAAAGATGCAACCACATGTTAACCCATAAGACTAAACATTTATTATACAACATTTTTATAGAACCCCACTTGAGATACTTGATAGTGTGTTATGGAAATGCAAGTGGCTATCTGTTGCAAAAATTACAGAGACTACAGAATAAAGCTATAAAAACCATATTTTCGATGAACTATTATACAGCTAGTGAAATCATATATAAACAATACCCATTTTTGAAAATTGAAGCTTTAAGAACTCTTGCGCCAGGCTAAACTTATCTATAAAATAAAAAATAAGCTCATAAAAACTATTGTGGAATTACAACTAAACGAAGATATTCATAATTACAACATAAGAACGAAAAATAACTTGAGAGCTAAATATTCCAGAACAAAAAAAGCACAGGATTCTCCCATATCAAAAAGTACTCAAACCTACAACAAGTTGCCCGAAACTATATTCGATGGGGATGAAAAAGTTGTGAGTCATAACCGCAAAACTTATTTAAAAAGCAGAGACTGGATAGTGAATAATATATTAGTTAAATCTTTATTATATAAATTTTTATAATTTTGTTATCTGCTCATAGAAATTTAAACTAAGGCCTCGGTGCCAGTTTCTTTATTGTTACTGATTAGAGGTCTGAAATAAAACATTATTAAAAAAAAAAAAAAAACTAAAAAAGCTTGCAAAAAACGCCTATATGGTAAATTTGATAAGATTTGTTCAATAAATAATACCCATACCACGTTATCCTTAAAAAAAAGTTGTTGTCCTAAAATCAAAAGACAGATATTTCTTGTTCCCTAGACTTTTTTTCATGAGTGTATTAACAAAGTAATGGGTGGTTTTGTGGGGCAATGTCAGATTACTCCCCCATCTTAATGTAAAATGACTAGTAGTTGATTTTTATTAAAATCGAAATATTCTTCTCCAGGTGCAACGAACGTTGGATCAATCAAAGTATTTTTTGACAAAACACTCCATACCAACCAGAAAAAGAAAACTCACAAATTCAAAGAAGTCTGTCTAGGAAGTACAGTAAAACTCGACAAAGGCGACTTATTAGGAGAATTCAGGATGGGCTCGACTATAGTAGTCATTTTTGAGGCACCAATCCACTTTAAGTTCAGTATTGGTCAAGGACAAAAGGTGCGCATGGGTCAGTCTCTGGGTACCGTCCAGTCGGAAAACAGGGTTATAGACATAAGGCAAGCTAGAAATGTGAGAGCTGGACGCTAATTTTTTATTGATTAGTTTTAAGAATGTATTATTAATGTAAATTGTGATATTTTATTAAATGGAATTTTTAATAAAACATTTATGATATTGTTTGTGGTAATCCTGGGAATGTATAGCTTCAACGAGCATGTTTTGGAAAAAATGTCATCAGGCTAAAGGAACAAAAGAGTATGTAAAAAAGTTCTACCAGCTGAACGAGTAACTAGGTCTTGAAGTGAACTTTTAAACATGTTCCAAAGTTTAAACTAATAATATTAAATTTCTTAATTATTTTTATTTGAAGAATTGCATTTGAAAGCTTGAATAAGTCTGAGTAATTTCTATTAGCCAGGCTGATAGAACTAACTATAAGTAAATTCTATACAGAAATCGGAATTATCCAGAAATGTGAACTTCTTCGTCGGTTCTTCTGCTGTTGGGAAATGAGAAGAGAACTGAACTTGAGCGAGGCAACAAATATACCGAAATACCCCTTTTTTTAAAGCGCATACGGAATCTCTCAGTAAAACGTTGAAAAAATCACAAAATAAAGTAATTTTTTTGACAGTAATAGATAGTCAGAGTTTGTAGTAAGTTATGTGGGAGCAATTAGGTTTAATTTCCAACCAGTGTATATCTAATTGTTTTAGCTCACAGTATAATTTCTAACGTACAGAGAGGAAAATCGACAGTGAAAATTTCACTAGCTCATCAATTTAGTCTCTGACTTGTTTTTTACAAAAACGAAAAACCATTGTACAGTTTTCAGGATTATATTTTTTTAGGAGTAGGTCAATATTGTTATGATCAAGGTGGTGTCCAGGAGTAGACTTGTCCATATAGGAACTAAGAAGTGGCGGTTGTAGCAGTTCTATGAAATGATACACAAGAACAAGCCAACCCCATTAGAGGGAGGAAATGGCTCTCATTTGACATAAAGTAGAAGTATTAAATGTTTGCTACAGTATGAATGCTGAAGCCTCATTTGCCGTCAAAACTCCTTTCGCTCGTAGTCTATATTTGTCTCTTCTATTATGGACTTAATTTCAGACTCGAAATACCACCTTGTAAATTTGTCACCCTGTTTACTACTGATTTTCTAACAGTTAATTTTTGAGGGTTTAGCTTTTTTCTAAAGGACCCTGCAATATTTAAATGGAAATTGGTTACCCGTGATATTTGGATGAAATTTGAATATGTTATTGGAGATGCCGTAAGCAACATTTTTTACCATGGGCACAACCCTGTATACAGGGTAAGTAAAAAGTATTGCAACACTTAAATATCTTCAAAACTGCCTAGGCCACGTTCACACAATTCGGAATCTGACGGTTTTTACGCATGCGAAATTCAACAGTGCTATTGACAATGTTGCCAGATTTCCTAGTTTTGCGCTACACGTAGTATTTTTGTTATCTTAAATAGAATGCTCCATTTATTTTTATTGCAATGAATTGGGCGTACCAAATTTGATAAGACTACAAGTTTTCAAAATTCTATCTCTACTTGTTGTTGAAATATGACAACACCGTATTTTCGGTGAAAAGTATCGCAGTGCTTGAATATCTTCAAAGGCTCAAACACGTTGACGAAATTTGGTATCTGGGGGTTTTTGGGCAAGCGAAATTCAACCGTGATATCGGCATTGTTGCCAGATTTCCCAGTTTCGCGCTACACGTAGTCTTACTTGTGGCTTATCGTTTTTTTTTTTTTTAAATACATGTGACTTGATCATAAGGTATTCATATTTCCGGGCCTTTCCGATAAGTTTTGGGCTCCTCCTGAAATAGGTAGGTAACTATCCCAGAATGATTCTCACTATAGTAGTAGGTATCTAACAGTATAAGAAGCATATTGAAAATTTGGGATCTCATTAAAATTTGGACCAATTCATTGCAATAAAAATAAATGGGGCATTTTATTTAAGATAACAAAAAGGCTACGTGTAGCGCGAATCTGAGAAGCTTGGCAACAATGCCGATATCACAGCTGAATTTCGCTTATCCCTAAATTCCTAGATACCGAATTTAGTGGACGAGCTTGCAAGTTTTAAAGATATTCAAGCGGTGCGATACCGTTCACTGAAAATGCGGTGTGTGGAAATTTGGAATCTTATTAAATTTGGTACGTCCAATTTATTGCAATAAAAATAAATAGGGAATTCTATTCAAAATAGCAAAAAGACTACGTTTAGCGCAAAACTGGGAGTCTGGCAACAATGCCGATATCACGGTTTAATTTCGCTTGCCCAAAAACCACCAGATACCAAATTTCGTGAACGTGCTTAAGCGGCGTTTGAAGATATTCAAGCGTTGCTATACTTTTCACAGAAAATACGGTATTGTCAATAGAATTCTATCGCTACTAGTTGCTGAAATATGACAAGTTGTCATATTTCAGCAACTAGTAGCGATAGAATTTTGAAAGTTTGGAATCTTATCAAGTTTGGCACGCCCAATTCATTGCAATAAAAATAAATGGGGCATTCTATTTAAGATAACAAAAAGACTACGTGTAGCGCAAAACTGGGAAATCTGGCAACATTGCCAATAGCACTGTTGAATTCCGCATGTCCAAAAAACTGTCAGATTCCGAATTGTGTCAACGCGGCTTAAGCAGTTTTGAAAATATTTAAGTGTTGCAGTACTTTTTACTATGTATATGACAGGTAAGGCGTGGTTAGCTGTCAACTATTGGAATCTTATATCCAAAAGCAGAGTAACTATGGCAGATTTTGATGAACAAAAAATCTATTTCTACTAAGTCGACCAATTTAAGTCGGAAAATGTCAATTATTTTAACACCTGTCAAAACCCTGCCAAACGGCAGCACTCATCTTTTCCAGTTTTCAATATTTCATGTTGTCATTTGACATTTTTAACTTATATGTAAATTCTAAATTCAAAAATTGAAAAAAAAAATGACAGAACTGTCAAAACCTGTCATTTGTTTTAGTACAAAAAAATACTCTAATCTGGTCCTTTCTCGGTTTGAGGTAGTTTATTGGTGATAAAACATTGAACACAGTTCATGCACGTCACATTTTGACAGCTGTCATTCTTTTTTTTTTCAATTTTTGAATTTACATATAAGTTAAAAATGTCAAATGACAACATAAAATATGGAATTTTAATTAGGTAGATGGAGACTCTGTCTTCATCTCATTTGTATAAAATATTGAAAACTGGAAAAGATGAGTGCTGCCGTTTGGCAGGGTTTTCACAGGTGTTAAAATGGTTGACATTTTTCGACTTAACTTGGTCGACTTAGTAGAAATAGATTTTTTGTTTACCTATTAAAATCTGCCATAGGTACTCTGCTTTTGGATATCAGATTCCAATATTTGACAGCTAACCACGCCGCACCTGTCATATATACAGGGTTGTGTATGTTGCTTACGGCATCCCCAATAACATATTTAAATTTCATCCAAATATCACGGGTAACCAATTTCAATTTAAATATTGCGGGGACCTTTGGCGTAAAATCTTTTGCATCAACCGGCAGCTAGACCTAGACCATCGTTTTTTGGAAAGAAAATCTCTGATTGGACTAAGATAATGGATATTACAACAAACTCAATGCAAAACAGATTAGGATATAAGGCAAAGAACAAAAAACAAAAATGGACGACGGATGAGATTTTGTTGTTAATAGATGAACGCCGCAAGCACAAGAACAAAACAGACAGCAACATGTACAAGGAAATTCAAAGACTCATTAGATCAAAGATTAGAATAACAAAGAACGAATGGCTTAAACGTGAATGCTCTGAGATAGAGCAGCTGCAAAATCAACACGATGTCTTTAACCTCCACAAGAAACTGAAGGAGACTGCTGGCATATATAAAAAAATGAGAGCAACTATAACAGTAAAACGTAATAAGTATTTTGGGCGTTAAGTGTGGTTAACCACCCTCGAATATTCGTCGGTCTTTAAACACTCTCGGGCGGTAAATGACACTTACCGCCCTTAATACAGTGGCGGCTCGTGGTGTCCAAGTAAGGGTGGGCGACAAAAATAAAAAACAGCCGTGAGCATTTTTTTTTTAGATTTTCGAGGTCGCGGTGGCGGTGCCCACCTTGCCCATATGGGCGAACCGCCACTGCCTTAATACTTAAATAAGTATTATTGTACGTTGTATTATCTTTGCTTCTGTCTTTTTGAACAGTACCATAGCAGAGTATTTGCTATTAGTGGATTTGTATTACTGACTTGTGTGAGTACACTGTACTTCAATTTCGATAAACAGCGACAACGTGGCTACTGGAGCTCTGTGACACCCCCACCAGTGGCACCAATGAAATTTCGAAAAATGAATATGGTTGATTTGCCCATTATATGCCTATGTAAGCCCACCCCATAACTTTTTTTGCTCAGCCCCCAAAAAAAAATTATTGGAAAACATAAAATTCTGACAATATTTTTTTTTTTCAGCACTACCACATTTGAAAATCACCAATACTAAATTTCTGATCCTATGCCTATCAGTTGCCCATATTTGCCCACCATGAATATTATTTGCCCTTGAAATATCCGCAATATTTTGGTGCAAATTATATTTTTCGTTCAGTAAATCTTGTTTTTAATAGCTATTTATATAACATGATTTTATGTACGATTACGACGGGTTTTTGTTAAAAACTAAAAAAAAGGTAATGAAAAAAGTAAAATTCGCGTAGGTATACCGGTTTCACCTTGTCAGGTTGTCAGGGCCTGTGTCACCTTGGCAGGTTGTCAGGACCTGTTTCACCTTGTCAGGTAGTCCGGGTAGGCAAAAGTTGCACTTTATTTTACTAGTGAAATAAAGTAGCTTTTGCCATGTTCATATACTTTATGTTCTATTGTATTGGATGTGAAATATTTATGACTGGGAAAATAAGTGTACTTGTATTTTTCGTTGATCTAGTGAACCCATTTGAAAATTTTTGCGAAACTCAAATATTCTTGTTTTGTATCACCAAGAGAACAAACTATTTAATATACACCAACTGGGAAAATAAGTGCTAAAAAATTTCACTGCCTCCCGGACTATAAGAAGTTACAACAAAAAATACTAGACTCTAAATTGTTGCGGCAAAAGCCCGAAAACAAAAGAATCTTGATTCTAATTGCTATAGTAACGACTAAAAATAAAAAAATGAACAGGAGAGCTCCGCGCGGCTTATTTATACTAAAATACTGCCTACCCCAGTAGCACAACAATATTTGTGAAAAAAAAGGGTGTCACAGCCGAAAGTGAACCATTTTAAATAGTTATAACTTTTAAACCAGGTGTGCTAGCTACCTGCGGTTTGCGCCATCCGATTTCTCTTGGTCTAAAGTTTTTTTCTAGCAGGTTGCAAATTTTTTTGAAACTTATACAGGGAAAGTGAAAAAAAATCCGTTTTTCAACATTGAAATTCTCCACTATTTTTAATGAAACACCCTGTATATCACAACGTCAAAAAAAAGAATTATGTTCAAGGTATCCATGTTTGAATAGACATAGTCCCTAACACTTGAAGTTTTAGCCGTGAAAAATCAAAATCGAAATCTTGGTATTTTTGCAAACGCATATTTACAAAGCTTGGAACTTATGTTTGCCCAATAAAAAGTTAATAAAAACTGCATAAAACTACACAAAATGCTGTATATGTATATTGTTAGCCATTCTGTTCCAGGCATTTCCGGATCAGTAAATGGGTGAATGACTTGTGTAAAATTTCCTGGGAATCGCTTCAAATGACATAAATGTTCCGCTTAAGATCTTTAAGGCTATTTGAGCAAAGGATTACAGCATTTTTCCTTGCCATAACTCCAGAGAAAAAAGTCTGGAACTCTCAAGTCAAGAGAGTAAGGTGTCCATTCTATAGGACCTCCATATACGTTTTTCCCCAAATTTCATATCCAGTGATTCCCTTGCTATTAAAGAATAATGAGGTGGGGGCACCATCCTGCTGGATTTGCTGGAAATAGATATCATTCAAGATACCCCTCCTGTCTTAACTGTGGAAAAAGAACATATCCAGTGTAAACAATTTCTGTTATCGTTGGTTCATTAATGGAAATGGTCTGTATTTTTTCTTAATACAGATTGCACACCAAACTGTTACTTTTGGGGTATCTCTATTCTCTGAAACTCGTAAAATTTTCTTTGAAATTGTATTTTAACTTAATTGATATGTTACTAGACAGTTACAAAATTCTTTGTCATAGTGATATCAAGTAGGTACCTACAACATGAAGTTGCATGGAGTTTGCAAAAATACCAAGATTCCGATTTTGATTTTTTACCTCTAAAACTTCAAGTATTAGGGACGATGTCTATTGGTACATGGATACCTTGAACATAATTCTTTTTTTTGACGTTGTTGTAATATACAGGGTGTTTCATTAAAAATAGTGGAGAATTTAAATGTTAAAAAACGGATTTTTTTTTAATTGCCCTGTATAAGTTTCAAAAAAATTTGCAACCCACTAGAAAAAACTTTAGTCCAAGAGAAATCGAATGGCGCAAATCGCAGGTAGCTAGCACACCTGGTTTAAAAGTTATAACGATTTAAAATGGTTCACTTTCGGCTGGGACACCCGTATTATATTTACATATTGGCCAAAGGATGGAAACGACAGATTTTTTTTTTAATGGCCCAATATATATTTTAAATATGAATCCGATATTGAAGAAAAATATTGTCCCAATATTGCGAATTAATTAATATGTACCTAATATTGCTTTTAGAAATATACCCAATATTTGTTTTTCAAATTGGCACAATGTATACTTTTTATATGAATCCGATATTGAATATAAATATTTCTCCAATATTACCAATTAATAAATATGTAATATTTCTCCTAGAAATATTTACAATATTTCTTTGGAAAAACACAAAACACATGTATCTAACCAAAGCTCCAACAACTGCAGACTAGACCGGTTTCCGGTTTCGAGCTTGTTATGCCGGTTTTCCACCAAACGGACTGTTGAGTTTCTGTTTTAAAACATGTTTTAAAACTCGAAATAACCCTGAAAAACAAAACTCCAACTGTCGCAAAACACGCTAATCTTGAAAATGTTTGGGAAAAGTTAGAGTTTTGTCTGAGTTTAAGTTTTGTTTTTGTTTTGTCGGTTTGGTGGAAAACCGGCATTAGCGAAGCACACCAACTTAAAGAAACAGGTTTGAAGGAAACTCAAACGCTAGGAAAGATCAAGGCCATCAGTAGCGCGTGGTACGTGCCCTCTCTCGGTAGTCCTGATTAATATAGAAAAGGTAGATCTCCTATACAGGGTGAGTTACTAAGCGCGCGGTGGTCCATATCTCCTATACTAACAGAGATCGAAGAAAAAATTAAATACAAAACTTGTAGATAAACATGAGTACTACATTCCTAAATTATTTTCCAGTATACAAGGTGGCCTAATAGCTAGTAGTAATACAAAGTTATGTTTTTTTTTTAAATGACTCTCCCTGTATATTATGATATTTCTGGATTTTGCGGAAAATTCTAGACATATTCCATGTACAATGTCATATACCTATCTTCAACTGTTTCGGAAATATTGACAGTTGAAAATTAACTTTTTTGCATCTTTGACAGACTGTAAAACCTGAACGGTTAATTTTACAAGAAAACAGATTTTACATTCCTATCTTAGTTTTTCATAAACTATATCATTTGACACCAACCTTGAATTTAATCCATGATTAAAAATGTTGCCTAAATTATTAATCTTCGGTTAAATTCAAAGTTGCTGTCAAATGATAGCTTATGAAAATTTAAAATAGGAATGTAAAATTCGTTTTGTTGTAAAATTAACCGTTCAGGTATTACAGTCTGTCAAATATGCAAGAAAGTGAATTTTCAACTGTCAATATTTCCGAAACAGTTGAAGATAGGTATATGACATTGTACATGGAATATGTTTAGAATAAACAGGGAGAGTCATTTAAAAAAACATAACTTTGTATCACTACTAGTTATTGGGCCACCCTGTATACTGGAAAATAATTTATGAATGTAGTACTCATGTTTATCTACAAGTTTTGTATTTAATTTTTTCGTCGATCTCTGTTAGTATAGGAGATATGGACCACCGCGCGCTTAGTAACTCACCCTGTATATCACCAATATTGGATAAATATTAAATATAAACATGAATAAAAGTTATTGCCAAATATGGATTGGATCCAGTATTCGATCAATATGGATTCACATATACTGGTGATAAATAGTAGGATCAAACTTCTAGGATAAATAGTACTCTTTAAAATAAGAAAAAAGTTGATGGAAACATAGGTCCGCAAATACTTAGTTTTCGAGATACAGGGTGTCAAAGTTTGAAGAAATCGGTTTTACAAAATCCATTTCCCGAATTTCTTTACACTTGGCAGATTTGTTTGTAATAATAACAAAAGGTATCTTTGAAATCAATTAGATTTACCGTAATTATTCCAGTGGCGCCCCAGAGAACAACTACGTTGGTAAAAGTAGAAAAAAATGGCATGTAACTATTTTTTTATAACTTTGATATTTTTGCAGATTGAGTCATATTACAGTCAAAACTCAAAAGATAGGTACCTTTTGTTATCACAAACAAACCTGCCAAATTTGAAAAAGAAAATTGGAAAAGGTATTTTTGAGCTAAAAAAACGATTTTATTTCAAACTTTGACACCCTGTATCTTGAAAACTAAGCATTCGCGGACCCATGTTTCTATTTACTTTTTTCTGATTTTAATGAGTACTATTTATCCTAGAAGTTTGATCCCACTATTTATTAACATATACAATATTTTACCAATATAGATTCAATATTGGGCCAATATGGATAAATATATCACTGTTATATTAGAAAAATTTGTTTTGCTATTATATAGGGTGTATATTTTAAGTGATACCACTATTGCTATATCCGAAACGATAAGAGCTACAAGGTCGGTTAAATTAGAAAAAAGTTGCCTTTTTTGATGCCCATTCAAGATTTCTGTACAGTGCTGCCAAATTCTTTTTAGTTTATGTAAATACAGGGTGATTTCCAAAAAACGCTCAAAATTATTTCGTCTATTATTTCGAAAACTATTGATTTCAAGACACCATTTAAATTTGAGTTTTATAATTTTTTTTGCTCTACAACATGGCATCTTCAAATTTCAAATCCGACGTTTCGCGATCAAGCTACCATCATCAACTTAATTTTTTTAAATATGGACCTGGATTTTTGATGTTATTTTTAGAAAGAGAATGAAGGGCGTTTTCCAAAAAGGCGTAAAAAATCCAGGTCCGTATTTAAAAAAATTAAGTTGATGATGGTAGCTTGATCATGAAACGTCGGATTTGAAATTTGAAGATGCCACGTTGTAGAGCAAAAAAAATTATAAAACTTTCAAATTTAAATTGTGTCTTGAAAATCAATAATTTTCGAAATAATTTATGAAAATGTTTTTGGGCGTTTCTTAGGAACACCCTGTATTTCATGAACTAAAATGAATTTGGCAACACTGTAAACAAATCTTGAATAAGCATCAGAAAAGGCAACTTTTTTCTAATTTAACCGACCTTGTAGCTCTTACCGTTTCGGATATAGCAATAGTGGTATTACTTAAAATATACACCCTGTATATCCAATATTGGCTATTAATAATGCAAATAAAACATTATCTGTGCATATTGGTTCAATAATGGATACAATACTATGCTAGTTATGGTAATATTAGAAAAAGTTGTATTGCCAATAATCAACCAATTTTGTCTAAATAATGTCAATAATAGTTATTTTTGTATCAAGGGCGCGAAATGCTACTTTGGTGATCGAGATCTGATTTTTTTGACGAGGTGCAGCCGAGTTAAAAAAATAGTCGAGATCACCAAAGTATTTCGCGCCCGAGTTGCAAACAATATTTTTTCTACAACTCCATTTAAAGATCAATCATTCGAAGCCAAAATTGCATTTTCAATCAAAGGTAGGTGAATTTTAATTATTTTTGATTTCCTGACAGGTATGTGTCACCATGACACCCAGTGTGCGAACTAGCTATTTCGCGCACACGTGCGCGAAATAGCTAGTTCGCGCACGGCGTCATGGGAACGTTAAAAAATCAATCCTGGCAAACTGTCATGAGTGTGCGAACATCATCATTTTTTGACAGTTGTAGAAAAAGATATTTTTTGTGTAGTGTGTAGGTATATTAGCCCATTCCTATGTAAATATGACATTACAATGTAGAAAAAAATGTATTGCCAATATTGGCTCAATTAGGGTTGCCAGGCGTCACGTATTAAGCGTGATTGTCACGATTTTTGAATGGTTGACACACATCACACCTGAGAATGCACGTGTCACGCTTTTTCATAATTTCATGTAAACGCTTCCTGAATAAATTATTTATTAGTTAAAAATAGACTTGCCTCAGATCTCAATATACAGGGTATTTAGTACATCGATAGGAATATTTCAATGAGTGATAGCTGGGGTTATTTGGAAGCTGTTTGACCATATTTACCCTAATGAAAAGTTATTTGTTTGCCGCTTTTTGAGATATCGCTATTTTTAGATATTTTGAATCCATGTATTTCAACACATAAAGGGCCCCATACACTACGTTCTTTCTCGTCGGTTTTCATCGCCGCGATGAAACACGTCGTTCCAAAACCGAAGTGTGTGTGTGGTAGAAAAACACGACGGCTTTCTTCCACACACTTCGGTTTTGGAACGGCGTGACAACACCCAAAGGGCGTTGTATGCACCATGAAGCACCTCCATTAGTCCGAAGCGGTCTAAAAGAGTCGATATTCCGAGTTTCAGTTCTCTCCGATGTACTGGAAAAAAGTTAGCCTCCCCATCTTTCTTAACTTTGAATTTTTTTCCGAAATTCCAAAAAAAAAAAAGAAAATACCATCGGATAGAGGAGCAAAAAAAAAAAACGTTGAAAAGCTTATGGGTCCCTGCTTGCTATGACGCATCTAAAGGCCGGGAAAAAACTAAAAAAGGATATTTCGATTTTGACCAGATAAAAATTTCGGCGATCCGACACGACGTTACTTTTTCGTTTATAGCTCCGCTATAGACCTATCTATTTTTACCTGTATGCGTGCGCAACACGAGGCAATGCATTTTTATTGGCTAACTAGTACAGGTGTGATGTAATCCTTTTGCACGCTGGGCATCTCCTTGTCCATTGCCCGTGGTCTGACAAGGATAAAATTATGTTTGATATTCAACGTGACGAAGCTTGACAAGTGATCGATTTTCAATTGTTTGTGTTTTTGATTGTCAAATACGTTGCATGTCACGCGATTTTCGTCCTTCTTTTTTTATCCCGTACAAATAATAAGAACGGATTACTATACGTAAGTCTAACATAATTTGGTACGTTTTGCCTCGTCTTGCGCAGTAAGCGTTCTGCGTTTTTTCTATCTAATAAAGTTTTCGTATTATTACCTCTTTGTCTGATAAAATAGATAGGTCTATTTCTCAACCGATCATTTCGAGTCATATCTCTTTTGAAAGAAAACAAATTACCTATAAAATATTCTCTATTGAGATGCCAGGCCGTTTTTGTCTTTGAGATATTAGCCGTCAAAGTTGAAATTTTTTGTTATATTGTTAAAATTTTCGAGGTCGATTTTATCGAAAACGGTGTCCCGTGGCGGGATACTTCTCATAGACTTTTTTGTAGTACTCGACGAGATCTATAAGTTTTGTCTGTGAAGTTTTTCTCCCGAGCTTTTCGTTTTCGAGTTAGGACGCTTTGAAAATAAAAAAAAAATCGAAGAGAGCCTTTGAATTTTTTTGTCGAAAAAATTCAAATTTTGAATTTCAAAAAAAAATAAAATTATCGGATAGAGGAGCACAAAATACGTCGAAAAGTTGCAACTATATTCTGCTCGTCAGGAAGTTAGAATTTTTCGCCAAGAAATGGAGTGTTCAGAAAAAAAAATCAACGTGCAGTTCATACGCGGTAGAAGTGAAACTTTGTTTTCTGGGTAATTTGACAGAGAATGAAATGAGACGTATTTATGAAGGGGTATGCAAAGAGACAGGGAGAGATTGATTAATATCTTTTCTATTGCCCAAATAGAAAGAAAAAGAGAGAGACAAACAGTGGTGGATCCAGAGGTGCTTTTCGGGGGGGGGGGCACTTAACCTAAGAACGTGGTTATTTGGTAGCCGCCGGAGGCTAATCGCCGAATGCGAAAAATTTTAGGGTGCCACGCCCCTTTTTTGGGCTCTTTAACGATATTTAGTATCAATATTTGGTTGTCCAAGGCTATTTATTATATTTTCCCACCCCTTAACTTTTTTGTGCCACTGTGTATAAAAAAAAATGTAAATAGGAACAGAGTATAGGTTCAGATTGAAGAATAGTTTCCAGAAAACATAGTTTTGTTCATACAGGGTGTTGCAGAAAGTTTAAAAAACGAAAAAATATATATTTTTTTTTATTGTACACCCTGTATATTAAGTATTGAATATTCGAATTCTACGTAAAACTCTGAGCAGATTTCATGTGATATACACTATACCTAAGTTCAACTGTTTTGGAAATATTGTTGGTCAAAATGACATTATCATTATGTGTTATGACTAAAAAAAATTATAAATATTTGTTATGAGAAAAAAAAAATTAAATATGAAAATTATATTGTTTCGCTGCAAAATGAGTGGAATTCTAAAGATAATGTTAGCTAAAAATGCACTAAACCAAAAGTTTACCTAAACGGTTCGGAACAATTACCTGTTTGGGGTACAAAGGCCCTTCCTAGCTAGCTATGCCAGTGGAGAGTGGTCGTGGGTAAATAGCTCAGATAAATTTATAATAGCGCCACCCGTTTTCACCCCTACAGAAAGGTAATCGTGCTAACCAACAAAACGGGAAAGAACCTAAAGTAAGCAATAAACCAAGGGAAAGAAACACTAAATTCAAAATATGAAGTGGCAGCTTTAATTAAAGAAGTAAAAAACTATAATTTTACACCTTCAGTAATGTCATATATCAAATTAGTATTTTATCGTTCATCATATTCGAATTTGAATAAACTACTTATGTAAAAGTTAACAAAATACTCTTGAAACTTGAAAATACTGTAAATAATCACCAGTGATTAGAAAATACCGCGTATATGCATATATTTGGTGTACATTCGTAAGGTTTTCGGCACTTTATCGAAACAACCAACTTAAAAACTAGAAGGCGCAAAAGTGGTAATAGTACACGGCCAGTTAAATACGTATGTTACCATTCCATGTTTTTCATCCACGCTGAGGGCTTGAGATAATTCAATTATATAAGAAAAATGGAAAGATCTGACCTTATGGGAAGCAGGAGCAGTTCAGTCCAATACACAAAACCCGTTCAGGTAGGTACCATTTTCTTGTCCATTTGATACTGTCTGTACCCAGTAATTCCGAATCTGGTAGGTATAAATTGTGGCATCCGACGTAAAGAAATCCTAGGATACTGAGGCAAGTGCATCAGTTTCACTATAGTTCCCTTAGTTGCCAGGACAAGAATGACAAGGACACTGGTCAAGGTGGATTTCCCAGCAAAGGAATAACAAAAATCGCAAGATAAAAGAAGAAAAAGGCCTATATAAAAAAAATACGAGTATCAGCAGCGGAACAGGCTAGAAAGAACAAATAAGACTTACCGAAAGTTCTAAGGTGGCCTTTCAAAGAGAAACCATGTGGTTTTGTAGTTAATATCTTAGAATTTCCAATATTTTCCAGGATTTTTCCCAAAATCACATCAGCAAACTATGCTTAGACTCAGAAAACTATTCTGCAATTAAATTGGGAAAAGGAAAACCGATATTCTAATGTAAAATCAGCAAAACGTGCTAGCGTCAATCAAGTAGCTTTCGCAGCCAAAAATCGAATGATCAACCTAATTTTTTGCAAATGCCTGAAATTCGGTACCGTCCCTGCTAGATAACAGCGATGGAAAATAAAATCGGTACCATCGAATCGGTTCTCTCTCTTTCTCTTATAGTTGTACCAAATATTTGAATTTGATGGATTTATCTTTATTATACGAGAATGGGTTTTTCTTTTAGATTTAAGGAACGGTGAACGCCAAAAATACTCAGTGGACAAACTGCTCATAATATTCAATATCAAATTGCTTGGAAAGCGATACCAATTCAATCTCTGAAAATAGCCCGTAACATATGTTGACAATACAATGTAAAATTGTCAATGGGTGCATTCAGGCGGTGCCAGCGGCTTAGTTCAGCCACTCAGCAGGAACTTTATTCTCGAAACAGGGGAGCAACGTTCTCATTGGAACGAAGCTTCTGTCTTTGTCGTCTGGCATAACACTGACAATGACAGAGCAATCGTTCTTATGAGAACGCTGTTTATTGGTTTTGAGAATAAAGTCCCTACTGAATGGCTGAGCTTAGCCGCTGGGACCGCCTGAATGTACCGCTTTCAAATTTTTTATATAGAAAAGCCTTGTGTTGCCAACATAGTTACTAAATTTTCGACTTGGGGAATTATCTTTAAAAAAAAAACAGACTTTATAGTGTATATTACATGAATCTGCTCAGAATTTTACGTGGAATCCGAATATTCAACAATACCTTTTTTATTTACATTTTTTCTATACACACTGGCAAGGTTTTTTGAGAGAGGTAGGTTGCCTGATAACTGTATGACATCATCTGGGATGCCTCATCATGATGTAAATCTCCATAAGGCACCCCAGATGCGTCATTAAAAGTTACACATTACCAGGCAACCTATTAACTTTAGGAACCTTGACACACTGGCACAAAAAAGTTAAGGGAGGTGGGAATAGTTATTTACCTAACAAGTGCGGAAAGTGGTACTTTTCCGCACGAGACGGCAGTTGCACGAACGACGCGGAGCGGAGTTCGGGCAAGCCGTCGAGGGCGGAAAAGACATTTTCCTACGAGCGTGCGCAAAGTAGTACTTTTCCGCACGCATTTCCGGGCTCAAAGTTACATTTTTCCGCACTCAGTGCGGATACAGGCCTTATCCGCACTGAGTGCCGAAAAGTAATTATAATTGTCAAGCAACAATAAATGCACCTGTCGACTTTGACACATGATGACAAATTTTTCCTCTATTTCTATATCAGCCAACATCTATACAAACACCACTTATAAATTAACTTTGACACATCAGATTTGTTCTCTATTTATATGCAAAAATCTACAAACTTTCTCATCAAATTTAAACGCTTTATAGTTGGGGAGCTGGCGTCAAAAACATGCAAGAGTTTTCGCAAGGCGGATATTTTCAAAATAGGTCGTACTTCAGTGCTAGAATGCTAGTGTACAGTCAGCACTCACAGTTCCGGAACAGCTGGCTCTGGGACGCGGGCAAAGTTGTAATTTTAAGAAGCATCTAAACTGTTTTCTCAAAGCTCAAAATTTATAGAAATTTTGCACATTATCTGTTTGAAGGGCACAGATAACATATGTAAATCGTCAGACGTCTAGTTCGTTGCAAAAAGGGGGTCAGACGTCCTCAAAGTTTTTATTTTATGGCATTTTCTTCGGTGTCCTGTCAAAATATATTTTGCTCCGCCCCCCAAATAAGAAGCTTCGCCCCCCCAAAAAGGAGCACCCAGGGCTTCGCCCCCCAAAAAGGGGCCCAGTGGGACTGTGCCCCTCAAAAATGGGGCCCCCGCGGGACTATGCCCCCCAAATAGGGGGCCACCGCGGGGCTCCGCCCCCCAAATAGGGGGCCCCCGAACTTTAATATGGGTACACTTTCCAGTAAAAGTAAAAATCGTGCGGAAAAGTAAAATCGTGCGGAAAAGTAAAATCGTGCGGAAAAGTACAACTTTCAAAACGAAAAATCGTGCGGAAAAGTAACTTTTCCGCACGCTCGTAGGAAAAATATAAAAAAATGACCCTGTGCTTAGGTATAAAATACCTGCTTATCGCGAAGGAATATAGTATTACAGACTTATTCTAAGAGAAAAAATGCAATACATAGGTTAACATAGATATCGAAATATCAAAATTTACAATTCTATACTGCATCAATCACCAAAATCATTAGCCGCCATCAAATTACAACCGAAAGGCAGTCAGAATCACCCAATCAGTTGAAATAATCTCAAAAGCCTGAGAGAAACTGTTACTATTCAAAAGAATATATTTTTTGTGCGTGCGGAGGATACTTTCTGGATATTTTTTCATAACATGAAAAATCTCTCTCTAGATTTATCACAGTCTCAAAAGAAGTTTCACTTCAGAAAATTGAAAAGTTGGAATGTGACTTGAGATCAGAAAATGCCTCCCCTTCACCTGTTAACGATACTCTAGTTGAACCAGACAGAACTGAAACCATTGCGAGTGCGAAGCGTGTTATTATAATGTTAAATACGCGTGACCACAACGGGCACAGCCCCTCCCGTCCCAATATGCCTGGCACCAGAATATCGCACTCCGAAATCAAGCTTAGTATCTCTATGCTTAGTATTTTTCGAAGCCTTGTACATCGCAAATTATGTAGGTATGATGGATAAAAACATTAATTACCAGTGTCTTTATCTCCTCTCTGATATAGACACTGTTAATTAATTATTATTTAAAGGATACCTATGTATGTATTATTATCTTCCTTCTTCTATTCTTAACATGTTTAAGTTTGTTTGCGGCGTGTATTTTTCTCCCAACGACTCCAGTTATGAACTTCTATTTGAAAATCTGATAAATTCATCTGATTATATCCAGGAGACCCATTTGAACTCCGAGATTTATACTTGGGAGATTTTATTAATGTTCGTAACTCAGAGTAGCTCGAACAAAACAACCCTTGCTGGAACGAATACTATAGCATTTGTCATTTACCACGGCCTAGCCCAGTTAGGAGAAGAGCCCACATGTATTCTCGATTTCGTTTCTCAACAGGCCAATCTACTCGATTTGTTCCTTACCACTAATCCCGATCCTCACAAGATCGATGTGTTTGCACCTTTGGGCAAATCAGACCACGAATTGATTTTCGTTCGAAGTTCGTTTGTTATACCATCAGCCCCTGCTCCAATACCTCGTAGGGTGTGGCATTATGAAGCTGCAGACTGGGAAGGCCTAAAACTATTTTCCTCGACCTTACCGTGATCCGATGTTTGCTTTCAATCCAGATATCCCTCCGAGGCTCCACAAGAGGTTACCGAAATAATTTCCTCAGGTATGGTCGGTATAGAATTGTACACTTGCATGTCCACACTCCAATAAAACATCCCGTGCCGGAAAACCCTGGTTTAACAAGCAGTGTATCCGATCGGTTGCAAAAAAGAACAAGCTCGATCGCCAGAAATTATTGCAACCATATAACCAACGAGGCGAAGGAGTTACACAACCAACAAGTTCGTAATGGACTTTTAGACTGCCCGAGTGGATCAAGGTCCTTTGCCAAAACCATAGGAAAAAATTCACAACTTTTTCCTTTCCACCTTAAGTTAAGGACAATCATTCCATTGTAGTAAAGGAAAACGCAGATCTTTTTGCCAAACAATTTGCATCCAATTCCACTATGAAGGACAATGGTAGAGCACCACAGGTATACTGCCACATATTGGTTCTTACACTTCTTACATGGACAATGTTGAATTTAGACCTAAAACTATTGGGAAGATTCTTCTGCAACTTGACACTGGAAAATCTTGTGCTCCCGACAGCTTTCCACCAATTGTTCTCAAAAATTTCGCACAAGAATTAGCTTCAGTTCTTTGCAAACTTATTTTTGTCTCTTACAGTCAAAGTATTTGTGCTAGAGTGCAGCTCATCCCAAAAAAGGGCAACTCTTCCTAAGCAATTATCGGCCTATATCACTTATATCCCTACTTCCGAAATGGAACAAGTAGTCAACCTGAGACTGGTTAAATACCTCGATGCCAATAAGCTCATCTCTGACGAACAGTACCTACGGATTTCGTTCTAGAAGAAAAAGATCAACAGGAGATCTACTGGCGTACGGCAGTCATAATATTTGGAACTCGACTCTAGAAAAACATGGCGAATCTAGAATTCTAGCATTGGACATATCAAAAGTTTTTGATCAGGTGTCCGAACGAATTTTCCATTGACTGAGGAGCTTTTTGGAAGGCAGGCCCCTGCCAATGCCGGCGTCCACCAAGGCTTAATTCTGTCCCCAACACTCTGATTCTCATTTTTATAAATGATTTGTTAAATATGACAAGAAAGCCCATTATATGCATAGCTTTGCGGACGATAGTAGCTTGATGGCATCTTTCTCTCCTGACAAACCGCTTACTGCAGCCACTTACACACGCCTCGCCTGAGAACAGATTCACTCTATCAATAGTGATCTTGACATTATTACCTACTGGGGCCTTAACAACCTAGTCAAATTCAATGCTTCCAAAACTCAAGGAACAGTATTCTCGAATAAGAAATCTTCCGCCGATGATAGCGCAGTTTTAAGGATATCGGGACCTCTAGATCAATCCCTCAGTATCTCTTCTTGGGGTGACCGCATCGACCAACTTGTCTTGGCATGACCATGTATCTTCGATCGCCAAAAGCGCTTCTCCAAAATTAGGTTTATTGTTTCGTGCAAAAAACTTCTTCACTTCTGAACAGCTTCTTCTCCTTCATAAGGCTCAAATGCAATCTCTCGAACATAGACGTAAGGTTGCCGACTTGTCGTTATTCTATCGCTATTACGATATGGGAGATGTTCTGACGATCTGCCCAGCCTTATTCCAGCTAGGAGAAGTTATTTAAGAACCACAAGAACCAGACAGACATCCCACTTATATGTGGTAAAGTTGGCTACCTCGAGGTCCTCTAAATATAGAACTTCTGTTGGGTCGCGTACTGCCCTCTACTACTACTACATACCTCTGGAGCTCCCTGCATCCTACTTTATTTCCTGAATGATCCAACGTTAACATGTTTAAACGGAGGATTAATCGTCACCCTATTTCTTATTTCTTCCGCTCATGCTACCGCTTGGGCATTCAGACTTTGTCCTTTGTGAGCGGACCGATATGAAAAAAGTGCTGATCACGGCTGGACTAGTCACAGAATGGCTCGACCTGTACTGAATCTACAAGTACCACCAAAATGATGGAAACAAAGGAAATGATCACAGCGCAGGGTAAATGTTCACCGACTGAAAGATGGAGACACTATCACAAACTTCCAGTTCCTACTGAATGAGATATTTCCTCCTGAATATCCCGATGATATCGAACAGCACTGGCCAACGCTTAAAACAGCTATACTGACATTCTACTAACAACAATGGCCAGGAATCAACGGGCATCATCAGAAGGAGACATCGGGATTGGCTAATGGGAACAATAATGAAATTCAGAACGTCATCGACCAGGAGAGAAAGACAAACCTATCTTCAAGCAAAGTCTTGTTCAAATTGAAATGGAATATTTAGCAGCCAGTAACAACGCTAGAGCCTTCTTCAGCGCCACAGAAGCACCCATAGGTTGCTTCCTCTACAAAAGGTCTAAATCCCCTTAGATCTAGAGATGGGTCCCATCTGCTCAGATATCCAGCTTCCAGCTTCCGATGGAAAAAGCATTCCTGGGAACTCTTGAATAGCGATTCCTACATAAATGCCGAGGTTTTCAACAAGGTACCTCAAATCCCATTCAAAATTTCCTGAATGTCGTTCCTTCCCATCAAGAGGTTGGGAAACCTTAACCAACTGAATAACAATGAAGCTGCTCGGTTGAAAGGAGTCTCGGCTGATCTGTTTTAGGTGGGGGGCCATGCACTAGTCGAACACACACATAGGTCCGTTCTCAAAATATGAAACACCAAGACAATTCCCACACATTGGCCAGACACCTCTATCATCACTATCGCACTGGTCTCTACAGGGTGTCCTTAGATAAACTGACACATTTTGCAGGTAAATATCTCGAAAACGAGAAAAGATAACGGGATGCGGTTTGTTTTGGCAGAATAAGGATTTTTCAAAGTTTTTTTTCATGGCATTGACAAATCCTGAAATTTGGTTTTACAGACATTCGATTTTTTGAAATAATTACATACTGCCTTATTCTTGATGAAACACCCGGTATATTTTGTCATCGTCAGAAAGCGTGACTTTTCTACTTTACAAAAATGTATAATTTTTTTCAATTATCTCGAAATTGGATCGTAAAAATTGCACTTTGTTAAAGAGTGTACCATCGACTGACCAAAAAAATAATAATAATTAATTTGTGTTTTATATGCACTTGCATTATTAGTTTATTTGTGTTTAATAATTGTATTATTAATTAATTATGCGCTAATTAGTTGATAAAAGTATCAAACACAACTTAATCATCAATTTTTTTTTTGGTTAGTCCATGGTGTTCTCTTCGACAAAGTGCAATTTTTACGATGAAAGTTCAAGATAATTTGAAAAAATTATACATTTTGGTAAAGTAGAAAAAACAGGCTTTCTGACGATGACAAAATATACAGGGTGTTTCATTAAAAATAAGGCAGTCATTTTATTTCAAAAAATCGCATGTCTGTGAAACCAAATTTCAGCAAATTTTAGGATTCGGCAATAATGTGAAAAAAAACTTTAAAAATTCCTTATTGTCCCAGAACAAACCGCATCTAGTTATCTTTTCCCGTTTTCGAGATATTCACCTGCAAAATGTGTCAGTTTATCTAAGGACACCCTGTACAGCGGGAAAAATACTTGCCAGGATCCTCTCCAAGAAGTGGGCTAGCGTCTCTTTTGGATGTCTCCTATAAGGGTGGTAGGTTAATCCTATTTTAGGTGTAAGTTACATATTGTAAAATCTTTAGTTTAAATAGTGTTCTCATCATAGGCGTATTCAGGGGAGGGGCTGCCGGGCTGCAGCCCCCCCCCCCCCAAGGCAAGTCTAAACTATTTTTTTTTTGCGCTGAACAAAAGCAATTAAAAAGAAAAAGTATCGAGCTGCCTTTTCTGAGTGTGGGTGTGATAAAAATTTGTGTTTAGTACTGGTTTGTTTGAAATATTTTTTTATGGTGCAGCTTATGTGCGTACCTACTTTGTTAAATTTTCCTCAAAATTTCATGTGACTTAAGTACATTTTTTGTAAAGAAAAATAGAAATTAAGTTTATTTCACATACTATACAAGGTCTCCGTCTCCAGAATAACTTGTAGCACATGGGTATTTTGGAAACCATTGAAGATACAGGGTAGACCAAATGAGGAAAAAGTTGCACAATCAAGTGCCCACAAATAATTAAATCATCTCTAATTTCTTACATCAACCCTGAAAATTTCTTGATTGTATCCCATAATAAACAAGATATAAAGGATTTTATAAAACGCACTTTTCTCTTTTTTGCCATGTATATCCGTTCCTAGTCCGAGTTCAAAAAAGTTGATAAAATATTATTTGTAGGCATTTGATTTCGCATTTTTTCCCCATTTGGTCTACCCTGTATTTTCAATGGTTTCCAAAATCCCCATGTACTTCAAGTTATTCTAAACCCCCCTGTATAATAAGGATATCAGTGCTTCACCCTAAACACCTCAAATTTCCGCCATACTTCTTTTCGCAGGAGAGAAAGAAGTTCGTAAATTCGTCCGGTGTGAACAAAATTTCTCGAACTTACCAAAAAAAAAAAAAAAAACGAATAAGTTTAAGTTAACATGTCATACCCGCGGTCCGATGCAAATATATATTTTTGTCGCCCCGCAAAAAAAGAATAGCCGCATGTTTGGATATGATATGTTACAGGACAGGATGAAGGGTTGAAATAATAAGACGTAATTTTGTGAGGGAAAATCGAGATTTTGAGCGATTTTTCCACACAAGGATGAAATTTGTACAACGTCGCAAGCCCGACAAACATATTGGATTGAGTAGCGTGAATGGATAAATACATTTTAGGGTAACATTAGGAAAATCGAATTTTCCATTATGTCATTCACAGGAGCCAGTCGTAAAATTCCCTTCCTTGTACTCAAAATCGATGAACCTTTTAACCCTCTCCGAGGTTTGTATGGAACAATGGGGCACCTCTGAATCTGTCACTACAGACGGTCTACCATCAACACCACCCATTGTGAGTAAAGCAAGCTGTAGGACTTCAAAACATATTTGCATTTACTACAGAATATTATCCGGAATCTGGCACCTTGCGTCACTAAGAAAATTCAAATACCTCTAAGCTATTAACATGCACTTTCTTAATTATTATTTAATCTACTAGGTAATTGTTTGCCAAGTCCCGAGGGTACAAACAATAAAACTTTCTTCAGACATCGCGTGCACTATTGTTCAAAATTTGAAAAGCTTCAATGTACTTTTTGCGCTAAACTCGGCACTAAGCCCCAAACATTTTAACCGCATGTAGAAAAATAGTAACATATTTAAATTGCAAAATATGAAAACTTCTATTCTACTTAGGCACGAGTTGAGGTCAGAAACCCTATATTATGCTCTGCCAATACATATAAAATAATATGGTTAACCCTAACAGAAATATCTCCTAGTCTAGGAATATATCGTTAAAGGAATATATCCCTGAAAAATGTCAGGGTAAAGAGCCAATACCTGGGGGTGGCATGCGTGACACTTGGAACAGGTGTCGGCGTCGACAGTGGCCTATCTGGATGAAATACCATCTCGTGCGGTGCTCCAGGTCACGTATTTTCCGTTTATCGGTATTGCCAGGACAGTGAGCTAAACACAGATTTTTGCTTGGATCGGTAAGAACTTATTTTATTTCCCATTTATATTTTTATTCTTTATTTATAAATGTAAATATTGTGAATATTCTGACCTCTTCGAGAGCTTCTTTTTATAACTGCCTACATGGGTCATAGACATTGAGTTTATTCGCTGTTTTATGTACTATGTACCTACTTTTGTCCTTTATGTTCACATTGTTAAAATTTGGTATTTTTTTTTGGTACTTTAAATTAGCACAATGAAAATAGCACACATCAGAAAAACTAGAGTACTAAATTCGGGCCTATTTAGTGCTAATTTATTACAAAAAAAAAAAAAAAATGTATAACACTATTTTTAAAAAAATTACGTGCATGAAGCTGGCACACTCTAGTTGGATAAGGTCAAATCTATGAAAATTAGTATCACATCAGCACAGAGCTAGCACTTGTGTGGCTTAGTGTTTAACGAACATTATCACCGATGTCGCGATTGTGTGCTAATTCAAGTCTTAAGTTAGCACTTTTCTTTGGTTATTTCGTAATGAATACATCATTGTTAGTTTTTAGGCGAGCCATTAATGTACTAAATTAGCACTAAATATAAGGTACTAGATTTTCAAGGATTCGACCTTATCCAAAAATTAATCTTAAGCTGGCACACATGCACGTAATTTTTTTAAAAATAGAGTTATATTTTTTTTTATGTCACACCAGTACCTACATTATTGTCTTTTTATACCTTAGATACCATCTACCAAGGGCGTACCCAGCGAGGGGCAGGGGGGGGGGGCAGCTGCCCCCCCCCTTAAATTTTTTATAATTTATAAGAAGGCTCCGCTAAGTGCAGAAAATAAAAAAATCAAAATAAACCACTACGGTTTTACTAAAAAAATTACAAACCCGAAAAATATACTACTAAATACTACTAAAATATATTCATATACCTACGTAAGTCAAACGCAGCGCACTGCACAGCCTACTAGATTTGCAATTAGCGGAATTAGCAAAGAAATATGAATTTTCTATTACGATCCTGGCCCCTGCGAATTTGTTGTATTGTGTTGTTTTTCTAACGGAATTCGATTATTTTTATTTGTTATTCAATGTTAATTTGTTTGTGCAAGTACTGCAAGTAAACTTAATTTACTTAGTTGTTGATAAACGTCTATGCTATGTTGTTAGCAGTTACGTTACACTAGTAAACATTGTCAGAAATTTATATTAGATTGTACTGTAACGAAAATTACCCTGAGTCCGCCTCTGACTCTTCCCGGCCGCGTGGAGAATTCTCGAGACGCAGCGCGAAGCTTCGTACGTGCTGCGGAGAGAATCTTCGAGAAGCAGGCGCTTCGGATATAAAAGGAACAATGTCGGGCGGCGAGGGCAGATTTCGCCAGTGCCGGGTTGAAGAATAGAATACTTTTATAAATAAATACAAGATACAAGGCGTTACATAAACTAGTTAGTGTGTTTAGTTAAATTAATCAGAGTGAATTTTAGTTAAGTGTTAATAAAAGTATAGTTTTAAATAATTGGCAGCTTTTATCACATCGTAGTCGAACAAGTTCACGCTAAAAACGTTACAGTACTTATTGGAAAATCTGCTGAATCTACCTATTTCGGGCATCTCGGTATCTCCACACTGATAAATGGATATCAGGAAATTTTTTCAAACAGGTAAGTTACAGTTAGTAAGTTACATTCGACGACATTTGTGTAATATCTGTAAATTCCAATTAAAAAAAACAAAATGTTTTTTTCCATGTTACATGTTAAACAAAACACTAACATGGATATCACTCACACTGTATAAAATACTAATAGCAGCATTATTGTGTTTTGCAGCTACTAAAACTCTCAAGAGGAAAAAAGAACATGACAGTAGCAGCGGGAGCGATGATAACAATGATCAAATTTCATCGCCAAGCCCATCTAAAACTGAATCTGAATCTGAGCAACCGCTAAATTCTTTGAGATCTAAGAAAGTCACTGCTCCTAATTTAGAATCTTTACCGTCAACATCTGGCTCTGTAGTCAATCCCGAAATTGGAGAGAATGATGGTTGCCACGAAAATGACTTGGGTCGTTATGTAGGACAAACATTTCACCTGACGATGGAAAGAAAAAAAGAGTTGTTAAAAAATCCGTGGGTTCCACCCAAGCATTACGATTTTGCAGCCGATGCCAGTCATTTGCGAAGAAAATTTAATTATGCTTGGTTAGATCAATACACACCATGGTTAGTGTATTCCAAGCGACTAAAGGGTGCTCTGTGTAAGCACTGTGTTTTATTTCCTCCTTCTACTGGCACAGTAAGGGGAGTGTTAGATTCATTTATGATCAGACCATTTACGAAGTTTAGGAATATGCACGAAGATTGTCGTAAACATGCCACCAATAACTTTCACAAATCTGCATCTGCTGCTGCAAAGGCCTTTCTCGAAAATATACCTGTGGACATTCAAGTTCAAAGTTTCCACCAAAAAATAATCGAAGAGAACAAGCAAATATTGGCCTCTATTATTTCCTGTGTAGTATTCTGTGGCACACACGATATGCCTCTACGAGGAAAAGAAGCAGATGAGGGAGTTTTTTTGATCTAATGAATTTGCGAGTTGAGTCGGGCGACATCAAATTAAAGAATCACCTGGAAAAGTGTCGTAGAAATGCTGTTTATACGTCACCAAAAATACAAAACCAACTCATATATTTATGTGGCGAAGTTATTAGGGAGAGTGTGATAAATGATGCAAAGAAAGCCATGTTCTACACATAGTTGGGGAGCTGGCGTCAAAAACATGCAAGAGTTTTCGCAAGGCGGATATTTTCAAAATAGGTCGTACTTTAGTGCTAGAATGCTAGTGTACAGTCAGCACTCACAGTTCCGGGACAGCTGGCTCTGGGACGCGGGCAAAGTAGTAATTTTAAGAAGCATCTAAACTGTTTTCTCAAAGCTCAAAATTTATAGAAATTTTGCACATTATCTGTTTGAAGGTCACAGATAACGTATGTAAATTGTCAGACGTCTAGTTCGTTGCAAAAAGGGGGTTAGACGTCCTCAAAGTTTTTATTTTGTGGCATTTTCTTCAAATATATTTGTCAAATACCTGCAAAAATATATTTTGACAGGACACCGAAGAAAATGCCATAAAATAAAAACTTTGAGGACGTCTGACCCCCTTTTTGCAACGAACTAGACGTCTGGCGATTTACATACGTTATCTGTGACCTTCAAACAGATAATGTGCAAAATTTCTATAAATTTTGAGCTTTGAGAAAACAGTTTAGATGCTTCTTAAAATTACAACTTTGCCCGCGTCCCAGAGTCAGCTGTCCCAGAACTGTGAGTGCTGACTGTACACTAGCATTCTAGCACTAAAGTACGACCTATTTTGAAAATATCCGCCTTGCGAAAACTCTTGCATGTTTTTGGCGCCACCTCCTGGACTAACAGTTTTAGCCGACGAGACAGCCGACGTTTCAGGAAAGGAGCAGCTATCCATTGGCTTGCGTTTCTATGATGAAAGTTAAAAAAAAGTCCGAGAAGAATTTGTGGGTTTTGTGGAGCTGACAGCACAGGATGCCCCAGCAATTGCCAATGCAATAGACAATTTTTTAGTTAGCTATAATTTTTCACCGCATAGTTGTGTAGGACTTGGTTTTGATGGCTGCGCTACGATGGCGGGCAAAGAGGGTGGCGTACAAGCGATTTTAAGGAAAAAGTACACACGAGCATTATTTTTTCATTGCTCAAACCATAAAACAAATTTTGTTGTCAATGATGCAAATAATGTTCCGGAAATTAGAAACACTATTGGCACCGTAAAGGATGTTATAACCTTTTTCAGGAAATCCACCACTCGCAGAAGTTCCGCTCCTAATCTATCACGACTGTGTGAGACTAGATGGTCTGAAAAATACAAAAGTATTCGCTTATTTGCACAAAATTTCCTCGAAATTGTGAAATCACTTGAAAAACTATCTATCGAAGGAAACTACGCCACGAGAAAATCTGCGACTCGCGGCTACAGACAAAAATGCACTCTGGCTCCTTTGATTTTGAGGTTATGTTCTAATCTCTTTTTTCCTTGTCTGGTTCTAACGGACTTGACTTGATTTTTTGTTTACGTTTACTATTTAGTATATTGGTGACTCGTTTCAAGTTTCGAATCGAAAAGCAGGTTGTTTAGTTTGTGTTATCGTATTGATTAATACCATATAGATACCATAAAAAAGTATGGAATGTACTGAGTGCAGTCACCGGGTCAGTTTTTCCAATAAATCTAATTTGAGAGCTCATTTGAAAAAATTTCATCCTGGTAGGTTTCTAACCATAATGATTTTCATGTTTTAATCGAACGGTTTCTGTTTCTCGCAATTTCAGATAAACTCAAGGTAATTGAGCGGTGTGAAGTTAGCTGACAAATAGTTAGCTGCCAAAGTGCCGATGATTGCCGAACGACCATGGGCGGAGGTCAACAATTTAAATGAATTAAATTAATTCAAAATACTTTAGCAATAATTGAAAAATACTTGAAATTATACAATCTGAATGTATTTTCAATTAAAATGAACAAATAAATATATTCCAGTAAAATAACAACTAATAGTACTGTAAAATAACAACAAACTAAAACAAAAATAATATGTAAAAAATTCAGGACAATTTTGTTTCACCGAATTTCGAAGCTGATTTTAAAGAACAGACCCCACACCACAATTTGACCCCCCATTTGACCCCTCAGTCTCCTCAATAGACTGGTAAAATCAGAAATACGACAAAAAAAAATTCTAAAAAATCGAAGACTTGTTTCACCAAATTTCGAGATTAATTTGAAAGAACAGACTCCACTCTACAATTTGACACCCCATTCGACTCCCCAGTCCCCTCAATAGACCGGTAAAATTAGAAATATGACAAAAAAAAAATCTAAAAAATCGAAGACAATTTTGTTTCACCAAATTTCGAGATTAATTTGAAAGAACAGACTCCACTCTATAATTTGACACCCCATTTGACCCCCCAGTCCCCTCAATAGACCGGTAAAATTAGAAATATGACAAAAAAAAAATCTAAAAAATCGAAGACAATTTTGTTTCACTAAATTTCGAGATTAATTTGAAAGAACAGACTCCACTCTACAATTTGACACCCCATTTGACCCCCCAGTCCCCTCAATAGACCGGTAAAATTAGAAATATGACAAAAAAAAAATCTAAAAAATCGAAGACAATTTTGTTTCACTAAATTTCGAGATTAATTTGAAAGAACAGACTCCACTCTACAATTTGACACCCCATTCGACTCCCCAGTCCCCTCAATAGACCGGTAAAATTAGAAATATGACAAAAAAAAAATCTAAAAAATCGAAGACAATTTTGTTTCACCAAATTTCGAGATTAATTTGAAAGAACAGACTCCACTCTATAATTTGACACCCCATTTGACCCCCCAGTCCCCTCAATAGACCGGTAAAATTAGAAATATGACAAAAAAAAAATCTAAAAAATCGAAGACAATTTTGTTTCACTAAATTTCGAGATTAATTTGAAAGAACAGACTCCACTCTACAATTTGACACCCCATTTGACCCCCCAGTCCCCTCAATAGACCGGTAAAATTAGAAATATGACAAAAAAAAAATCTAAAAAATCGAAGACAATTTTGTTTCACTAAATTTCGAGATTAATTTGAAAGAACAGACTCCACTCTACAATTTGACACCCCATTCGACTCCCCAGTCCCCTCAATAGACCGGTAAAATTAGAAATATGACAAAAAAAAAATCTAAAAAATCGAAGACAATTTTGTTTCACCAAATTTCGAGATTAATTTGAAAGAACAGACTCCACTCTATAATTTGACACCCCATTTGACCCCCCAGTCCCCTCAATAGACCGGTAAAATTAGAAATATGACAAAAAAAAAATCTAAAAAATCGAAGACAATTTTGTTTCACTAAATTTCGAGATTAATTTGAAAGAACAGACTCCACTCTACAATTTGACACCCCATTTGACACCCCATTTGACCCCCCAGTCCCCTCAATAGACCGGTAAAATTAGAAATATGACAAAAAAAAAATCTAAAAAATCGAAGACAATTTTGTTTCACTAAATTTCGAGATTAATTTGAAAGAACAGACTCCACTCTACAATTTGACACCCCATTTGACCCCCCAGTCCCCTCAATAGACCGGTAAAATTAGAAATATGACAAAAAAAAAATCTAAAAAATCGAAGACAATTTTGTTTCACTAAATTTCGAGATTAATTTGAAAGAACAGACTCCACTCTACAATTTGACACCCCATTTGACCCCCCAGTCCACTCAATAGACCGGTAAAATTAGAAATATGACAAAAAAAAAATCTAAAAAATCGAAGACAATTTTGTTTCACCAAATTTCGAGATTTATTTGAAAGAACAGACTCCACTCTACAATTTGACACCCCATTCGACTCCCCAGTCCCCTCAATAGACTGGTAAAATCATAAATACGACAAAAAAAAATTTAATGAAATAATTTTTGTCAACAAGTATAGGTACCTACAGTTGCGATAAAAAAAAAGTAGTACAAGAAAAATCTCCAAAATTTCCTGGCCTATTATACGTTACTTTAATTCATAACCAAAAATGACATTTTTGAAATTTTTCGACAAGTTTTTAACCTAGAAAGCTTCAGATGACATTACTTTGAAATTTTTCCACCCTTTTTTAACCTAGAATATGTATATCATTGCCTGTCAAAATTTTGTATGTTACAACGGTAGCTCAAATTGGGGTTAATAATTTTTGTACGAAAGTCTGTTTTTTTTTTTTTAAGATAATTCTCCAAGTCAAAAATTTAGTAACTATGTTGGCAGCACAAGCCTTTTCTACATAAAAAATTTGAAAGCATTGACAATTTTACATTGTATTGCCAACATAATGTCACTTTGACCTATGACTTTGACTTTTATCTTTAAAAAAAAAAACACACTTTACTTTTTTTAGTACCTAAAATAAGGTTTTTCAGGAAGAATATTTGCTGTTTCAGCAAATCAGTTCTAAAAAACCTAATTTAGGTGGAAGAAAAAAACCTGACAAGGGTTTCTTTCTATTGTAATTTAGCTTGTAGTGCTTGCCATAAGTACTGACGTCAAATTAGCTATTAATTCTAAGGTGAAAATCGCATAAGGTAAAAAAGCCAGGTTTATTAAAATATTTAAAAGAGATATTCAGGCCTATGATGTATCCTCTCCTGTTATTTCAACAGTCGTGTTATAGCTCAAAATCTATACCTGTCTCTATTTTTACGTGTAGAATAAACAGTGACAGATAACTTAACGTTGCTGTTAAAATAACAGGAAATGATACATCATAGACCTGATTAACTCATAACCTTCATGTCCGGGATTTTTTCCGCAATTGTACGTGATACAATTAGTATATTGTTGTATTAGGAGTACAAGTTTTACTTTTTTTTTACAAATTCTTTTAGAATTTTTTTTTGTCGTATTTCCGATTTTACCGGTCTATTGAGGGGACTGGTGGGTCAAATGGGGTGTCAAACTGTAGAGTGGAGTTTGTTCTTTCAAATAAATCTCGAAATTTGGTGAAACAAAATTGTCCTGAATTTTTTACATATTATTTTTGTTTTAGTTTGTTGTTATTTTACAGGACTATTAGTCGTTATTCAACTGGAATATATTTATTTGTTAATTTTAATTGAAAATACATTTAGATTGTATAATTTCAAGTATTTTTCAATTGTTGCTAAAACATTTTAAATTAATTTAATTTATTCAAATTGTTGACCTCCGCCCATGGTCGTTCGGCAATCATCGGCACTTTGGCAGCTAACTATTTGTCAGCTAATCTCACTTCACTAGGTAATTGCACCAAAAAAAACATTCAAATGTGTCGCAATATGTAACAAATGTTCAAAAAGGTTCGCTAAATATTCGAATTTAAAGAGGCATGTTACTGAATTTCATCCAGGTAGGTAAATATATGGTAAAAGTATCTAATACTTAATACTACCAAAGTAAGTTTGGATTTTTTGTTGCTACACTTTATTTTTCCCAAGATAGATTTTGACATTGAAAGCTTTGAAACATAAACAATAATGCTTGACCCTAATTATTCGTAAAATGAGGTGTTTCTGCAGGTTGACATCAGTTTTACAATAGCGACCAATAAGCGGCATTAGCGGCATTGTTTATGTTTCAAAGTTGACAATGCCAAAATCTCTCTTGGGAAAAAATAAACTATAGATTGGTAATAGAGTAACTAAAAAAAATGTGTGTTGAACATGGCCGTACTTATAATTATTAAGTAGGAGCATTTTTCAAAATTCTTTTTTGTTTTAGCAAATGTAGATGAGTTGACTTCACCTAAGATTTATCCATATCAATGTAGAGAATGCCACAAAAATTTTTCACATAGATATAATCTTAGAAGACATCAAAAATCTCATGTAACAGATAATGAAAAAAAGGAACAACTCTTCAAATGTAGTTTGTGTGTTTATACAAATGCATTGAAATCTGATATAATTGTTCATTTAGAAGAATACCATGACATTGAAATAAAAAGGCATGAGCTACACTTTTCCAGTGAATTACAGTTTAAAAACTGGAAAGCTGATTTGGAAAAAAAATATTATTCCTTTTATGCCATATATGGGACACCATTCACAACTAGGGAAGGCAATAGGAAAACTACCTATATTTGCCATAGGACAGGATTTTATATAAAAAAGGGTTGTGGTGTGAGGCACCTAAAAACCCAGGGAAGCAGGAAAATAAATGGCTTATGTCCTTCTGAAATGAAAGTTATATTATTAGAAAATGGCACTGTTAACGTAAATTTTATTGAAACTCATACTGGCCATGACAATGACTTGGGTCATGTAAACATCTCTAAAAATGAGAAAATGGAAATAGCCAGCAAAATTGCATCCAAAATACCTCTGGCTTCTATATTAGATGACATAAGAGATTCGATTACAAATAATGAATTAGAAAGGATACATCTCTTAATTAGAAAAGACCTTAACAATATATCACAATGTTTCAATTTAAATTCAGAAGGAATTCGGCATAAAAATGAAGTTATCAGTATCGAATCTTGGGTCCAGGACTATGGAAATAGTGGAATTGTTTTGTTTTACAAAGCACAGGGCATCTTGAGTGAAGATTTTTCTGGCCTGAAAAAGGAGGACTTTGTGCTAATAATCCTGCATCCGGGCCAACTAGAGATTTTGGAACAATTTGGTGATGATGTGATTTGTATTGACGGTACGCACGGACTCAATGCTCATGATTTTGAGCTGACAACATTGTTGGTATTAGATGATATGCGGGAGGGATTCCCTTGTTGTTTTATGATTGCAAATCGCTCTGATGAAGAGATAATGGCTATATTTTTTTATGAAGATCAAAGACAAATTGGGAAGGGCTGTGAAACCCCATGTGTTTATGTCCGATATGGCAAATTGTTATTACAATGCATGGGTCCAAATTATGTGTCCAGCAACATTCAGGTAAAATAAACTGATGAAACCAAGCACTTACCTATTTTCTTATATTAACCATTTATTAAAATTTTAGGCTTTTTTGCTCGTGGCACGTTGACAGGGCCTGGAGGAATAATTTAGACAAGATAGATGGTAAAGAGCAAAAGGTACCTAAATTCAGAATTTACTTTTCATTTATTTATTATTATACAGTGTGTCCACTTGAGTTTGCAGCCTATGGGAAACTTTTTTATTATCAATTTAATGAAAAAAAGTTATTCTTTATAAAAGTTTCTGCTTCTTGAAGAAATAGTATTAAACTATTGAAACTTGAAATATCATGTATAGGATGGTGAGAAAATTGAAAAATATACAAGGTTTTTTGGTAAAAGTAGAAAAAAAAATAGAACGTCACTATTTTTTTGAAGTTTTGATATTTTTTTCAGATTAAGCAAGTCATATTACAGTGAAAAGATACCTTTCGTTATCACAAACAAACCTACCAAATTTGAAAAAAAAACTGGAAAGGGATTTTTGAGCTAAAAAAACGATTTTTTTCTAAAACTTTGACACCCTGTATCTCAGAAACTACGCATTTCCGGACACATGTTTATGGGAACTTTTTTCTTAAAATATTGTGAGGAATCACATCCTGAATTAAAGAACCGTACTTCGGAAACACCCTGTATATACAGGGTGTATATTTTAAGTGATACCACTATTGCTATATCCGAAACGGTAAGAGCTACAAGATCGGTTAAATTAGGAAAAAGTTGCCTTTTTTGATGCCCATTTAAGACTCGTTTACAGTGTTGCCAAATTCTTTTTAGTTTATTAAATACAGGGTGATTTCTAAGAAACGCCCAAAACTATTTCATCAATTATTTTGAAAACTATTGATTTTCGAGACACAATTTAAATTTGAAAGTTTTTTAATTTTTCTCGCTCTACAACATGGTGTCATCAAATTTCAAATCCGATGTTTCGTAATCGAACTAAAATCATCAACTTCATTTTTTTAAATACGGACCTGCATTTTTTATGTCATTTTTAGAAAGTGCCTTTCATTCCCTTTGTAAAAATGACATAAAAAGACCAGGTCCGTATTAAAAAAAATGAAGTTGATGATGGAAACTCTATCACGAGACGTCGGATTTAAAATTTGAAGATGCCATGTTGTAGAGCGAGAAAAATTCAAAAACTTTCAAATTTAAATTGTGTCTCGAAAATCAATAGTTTTCAAAATAGTTGATGAAATAGTTTTGGGCGTTTCTTAGAAATCACCCTGTATTTCATAGACTAAAAAGAATTTGGCAACACTGTAAACGAGTCTTAAATGGGCATCAAAAAAGGCAACTTTTTCGTAATTTAACCGATCTTGTAGCTCTTACCGTTTCGGATATAGCAATAGTGGTATCACTTAAAATATACACCCTGTATATATTTTTTTGACCACCCTGTACATGCTATTTGAAGTTTTAATAGTTCAATATTATTTTTTCAAGAAGCAGAAATTTTTATAAAGAAAAACTTTTTTTCATAAAATTGATAATATAAAAGTTTCCCATGTACTGTGAACTTAAGAGGACACACTGTAGATAGGTTATTATTTATTTAATTATATAATTTTTTCTAGTTTCTTGTTTACAAACAATTACGTACATTATTACAAGAAACTGATGCTGTTGCATTTACAGAAATGCTAGAAAATTTCTGTGTCGCTTTATTAAGCTCACCTGAAACACATGAATTTGGAAATTATTTTGAAAAATATTATCTCAGCAATATAAAATCATGGGCTTATTGTTACCGATTACACGCAGGAATCAACACTAATATGAGTATAGAACGAATGCACCACTTAATAAAATACCTATATTTTAATGGAAAGCAGGTGAAGCGTCTCGATAAAACTATCAATACATTATTAAAATTAATTCGGGATAAGATATTTGACCGACTCATTACTTTAGAAAAAGGAAAACTTTCTAGCAAAATAAGAGAATTGCGAAAAAGACACAAAACAAGTCATGATTTGGACATGGTAACTGTTGTCTCGTGTGAAATGGGCTGGGAAGTACCTTCAAGTTCACAAAATGGAGTGTATTTGGTTCAAAATCATAAAGCCAATTGTGACTGCAAACTAGTTTGTACCTTGTGTGAAGCTTGCCTCCACTCTTATACTTGTTCTTGTGTGGATAACAGTATAAGGATGAATATGTGTAAACACATACATCTGGTGTGTCAATTCCTGAAAGGCAATAAAATCTTTGACACTGGACACAACTCTGAGGGTACCTATGTGTTGCAATTTTTTAATTTTTATTTTTTTTTTATTTTGATTTATTATTTACAAATTTTTTTTTTGGGCACAGCTCAGCAGACACAAACTCTTGTCAACTTAAAAAAGATGTCAGTTTGTTTTCATAATAATATTGTCTAGTGCGGGGGGTAAGATTCTTTATTGGTTGATTATATTTAGTAAGTTTAGATTAATTTTATTCTGACCATTAATATATAAAAAGTGGAGGATGTTTGTAATAATATTATTAGCAAGGAGTGTCCAAAGCAACATCATTTTGAATTTGCAAGAGGTGTTACATGAATTGTATTTAGTACCTATATAATAGGTTTGTTCCAACACGTCAAAAACTGTTCTATGAACGGTTTCGAAACCACTCTGTGTATGAATGTAGGATCCTACACGCAAATTTTGACTTTGCGCAAATTTTGGTTTTGCGCAGAATTGTGACAGTACATTGTACGGTATCTTGACGTGTTGGAACAAAGCTAATAATAATGTATACAGCTATGTATGCAACATCCTCTGTTAACTTGAAAGCGCTTTTTAAAACTGGTACCTTTAAAAATGTCTATGGCTTTGGCTTAGAATAGACATTTTTGAAAGTTTTAAAAAGCGCTTTTGAGTTAAAAGAGGATGTTAAATACAGCTGATTTTATGGTTGATGGCCTTAACAGGGGGTCATTTCTTGAATATTCTCGCATACGAAAGTTGAATTCGAATGACAGCAACGTAAATTGAATAGGGAACGTTCGAAATTATATCAATATTCGTATGCGAGATTATTCAAGAATTGGGGGCCTTGCCTGATAGGTAATTATTTTCAATATTTCTGAATATTGAGTATACCCATTTAAAATGCTGCAGTTGGTACTTTGTATTTTTTCCAGATGAAGAATATTCATTAATTATAGACGAAACTAGTAGTTACCGAGCTATAGAAAAAGAAAAATTGGTAAATGTTGTAAGTAAATCTAACCCCAATCCAAACAGAACAACCCAAGACTTGGAAACTAGAAAGCAAAAATTAATAGCTTCACTAACTCAAGAAATACAAAATATATCATCCTTTGATCAACTTGAAGCTGTTGAGAAAATTACTGCACCTGTTCATCCAACGTTGAAGGCAATGGACGCACAGAGTGGCGATACAGAAATACATGCTATGGATCTATTGGGACTGGGACTCACAAATAAGAAAACTATTCCTCACAATAAGAATATACTTCTGCAAAGACGTTTATTTTCCACCAGAAATAAGTCCAAAAAGTCGAAAAAAAAATTGCTTGCAAAACCAAAGCCAGAAGAGGCAATTTTAATAGCAAATCAACTGTTAATTGATTCTTAATTAATTCCTGAAAGTAATAAGAGGTCATATTATGTAATGTCTTATAAATTAGAATATTATTAAGTTAATAGGCATCCCAGAGCCCAGATTTTTTCTTATTTTTAAAGTGCTTATTTGTTTATTTGTTTTGTGTTTGCCTTGTAATCGAATTTGAATAAATAATTCGTTGCGTCTGCTCACGTGTTTAATTTTTCTTCATAAATTATCATTCATCTGTCTATACATAATAGGACACAATAATTTACTTTCCTTTTTTTCCCAATTATTCTAAACCTCAAAAAAATCAAAGTATAAGTAAAAAGGTTGTGGATTCTTAAGAAGTTTAAAAATCACATTTAAATAACCGCGGAAATTGAAGGAAAAAGAGGTTAGAACATAACCTCGAAATCAAAGGAGCCAGAGTGCATTTTGGTCTTTAGCCGCGAGTAAAATCTGCGTACCAGTTGCATGCCGCCGTTACCAAACCCTCACTAATTGTTGCCCTAACTATAATTGCAAAATATTCAGCTTTACTGGAGCCGGTTGTTAATGCCTTGCAAGCAAAAACTATGGATTTAATTACGTTGCAAGAACATCTGAACGTAATCCTTAACGTTCTGGAGAAAAACCGTGAAGATGCCGACCTAGTTATTGATGAAGTACTTAAAAAAGCACAAGACTTTGCATTGGAATTGGAAATAGAAATTTCTATCCCTCGAATTACCAAGAGGCAAATACATAGAAACAATCCTCCATCAGACTGTGATAGTGACTACTGGAAGCGTTCGTTAATTATACCGTATCTGGATTCAATTATAGCCTCTTTAAATATTCGCTTTTCTCAAGAACATACTCCAGCGTTTGCCTTAACAAAAATACATCCATTATATATGCTCGACATGGAAACCAATCAATTAGAACAAAATGCACAATATTTTACCCAGTTTTATAAATTGGACGATATTACTGCGGAAATGGACCTATGGTATAATTTGTGGAAGAAAAAAAAGTCAACTGAGGACCAGCTAAAAGACGTCGAAATAACTGACCTTCTCGACGAGACCGATGTTTTTTTATCCCATCCTAAAACAGGCACTTTTGATTTTAATCACAATTCCATGCACCACGGCCACTGTAGAACGATCCTTCAGTACTCTTCGAAGAGTGAAGACTTGGTTGAGAAGTACCATGGGAGAGGAAAGGTTAACAGGATTATGTCTCATGAGTGTGCATCGTGATTTAATTAAATCAAATCGAGAGCAATTTGAAAATCAAGTTTTAAATAAATTTGCGACAAATCCAAGAAAATTGTTATTGAAGTAAAAATTAAGCGAGTTATGTCAAAATTTAGTAATTAAAAAGAGAAATGCAAAATCCATTGTTTTTTTTTTTTTTGGTCAGCCCCCCCCTATTTCAGAATCTGGGTACGCCCTTGCCATCTACATAATCACAGCCGACACAGCCCCCTACATTTAACAAGCCATGAAGTTAAAAAGGCAACACCGCAAACTTACCGCCAAGTGTTGCTGGTGGTTTGTTTGTATAAATATATATTTTTTATTTTATTAATATGAATCACAAAAAATACATAATTTATTGTACTAAAGGTCCAAAAACAGTAATTCAATGAATAATTTAACTTTTTGTGTAAATAAGAACAGTAAATAATTGATTTAAATGAATATATTTCTAGAGTCTAAAGTGTTATAGGCCTATGTTTCAGTATGTCTTTTGAAAATCTAACTTTTTCTTTCTTCGGGATTTTTTCGGAAGGCAAGTCCATTCAAATACTTGAGCTGATTTTCGAAAATAAGAGGTACCTACTTTTAAGAGGCCAACAACAAATTCAAGCGCGCGAAATTCATTCTTTGTCGCCGAGTTCAAAGTAGGACCGTGATAGACGACGTTACGGCAAATATTTCCGAGATAACGGAAGGGTGTGATCAAATTGCATGGAAGGTGAATAATAAATCCTATGGGCTTTTGTGGACGCAAAACTAATACACCTATCATATTTAATATAAATTAAAAAGTATACGGTTATAATAATAGTTTTATAATTTACATTGTGCTTTTTATTCAACAAATAAGAATGTGGAGAATGAAATGTGCGGAAACACAAAAATATATTACGAAGATAATAAAATTTACCTATACAAATACAACAAAATAGATACTTGAAATGTTTACACCAAAAAAAAGTGAGGTGGCGTAGTTACGAGGGTGGGAGAGGTGATGTTTATTCGTTTATTACATAAAGAACTTCCAGAAAACCTAGAAAAATAATAAACATTGGTGAGATTGCTCATGAAAACCTCGGACACATCGATTTTTGATTTCAGTTGCCGTTTTTCTGATGGTAATATCATGTATACAGGGTGACCCAGAAACAAGTTGTGACCGCTAACTTTATTTTTTTAAATCAAAACATTAATTTTGAAGTGAAAACTTCTTTAGAATCGTTGGGAGTGATGTGAGACTCGATGAAACGAAAAAGCGACATGACACTTTTTTAACACGCTTATATTAACACACAACAAGAACCTGGAACAAGCCAAGTGAGCTGGAACAAGTCTGGAAAATGTCTGGATAAATCTGGATGAAGTCTGGAAAAGTCTGGAAATCTCTGGAAACGTCTGGAAAGAGCCTGGAAATTTCTGGAAAGGGTCGGAAAAATTCTGCCAAAGGTCCCAAAAGACCTGGGGATCATTCTCCAGAATCCGGATCAGTCTGTACAAGTCTGGATAAGGTCTGGATAAATCTGGATTAAGTCTGTAAAACTTTGGATAAGTCTGGATATTGTCTGGAAAAGTCTGGAAACGTCTGGAAAAGACTTGGAAATTTCTGGAAAGGGTTGGAAAAATTCTGAAAAAGGTCCCAAAAGACCTGAGGATCATTTACCAGAATCCGTATCAGTCTGAACAAGTCTGAATAAAGTCCGGATTAATCTGGATGAAGTTTGGAAAACTCTGGAAAGCTCTGGATAAGTCTGGATAATGTCTGGAATTCTCTGGAAACGTCTGGAAAGAGCCCGGAAATTTCTGGAAAGGGTCAGAAAAATTCTGCCGAAGGTCCCAAAAGACCTGGGGATCATTTTCCAGAATCTGGATCAGTCTGTACAAGTCTGGATAAGGTCTGGATAAGGTCTGGATAAATCTGGAATAAGTCTGTAAAACTCTGGATAAGTCTGGATATTGTCTGGAAAAGTTTGGAAACATCTGGAAAAGACTTGGAAATTTCTGGAAAGGGTTGGAAAAATTCTGAAAAAGGTCCCAAAAGACCTGGGGATCATTTTCCAGAATCCGGATCAGTCTGAACAAATCTGAATAAAGTCTGGATTAATCTGGATGAAGTCTGGAAAACTCTGGATAAGTCTGGATAATGTCTGGAAATCTCTGGAAACGTCTGGAAAAGGCCTGGAAATTTCTTGAAGGGGTCGGAAAAATTCTGGAAAAGGTCCCAAAAGACCTGGGGATCATTTTCCAGAATCCGGATCAGTCTGTACAAGTCTGGATAAATCTGGATGGAATCTGGAAAACTCTGGGAAGCTCTGAATAAGTCTGGATAATGTCTCGAAAAGTCTGGAAATCTCTGGGGCTGACACGCTATTATAATACATCGAACTAAAAAGTGAAAAATAAATGTATTTTAAAAAAACTAAAAAACACGCTTTTATAGTAAATTGAACTAAAAAGTGAAAAATAATTTTTAATAGAAACAGAAAATATTAATGAACAAAAAATATTAGAATTATTGTCAAAAAAGCGTGGGGTGCTCAATGTATGAAAAATGTGGAACAAAGCACCCCAGCGTGTATTTTAGTTTTTTCAAACTATATCTATTTATTTGCGTTCTTTCTCAAGTCTTTTGGAGGGGGGGGGACGCCACTGTGTATGTTAGTATGTGTGTAATGCATGCAGTTCGATGAAGGTTTCACTTCTACCGGGTGTGAACTGTACAGGATTTTTTTTAATTTCATTTCTTATTTCTACGTTACATTCTGAACTTATTTAATGTATCATATCCTATACCTATCTTCAACTGTTTCGGAAATAATAAGAGTTGAAAATTAACTTTTTTGCAACTTTGACAGGCTTTAAAACCTCAACGGTTGATTTTAGAGCTAAACCGATCATACATTCTTATCTGAGTTTTCCATGAACTATCATTTGACACCAGCTTGGAAATTAATCCAAGATTAAAAATTCCATTGCTTGAGTTGTATTTTAACTATTTTTGGGTTTGAAAAAAGGACGGTTCTAGAACGGTTCAAAACAATCGCACAGTTTATTATTGAAGTTTGTGATAGCTGAACCGTTGTCATTTAGTTGATTGATGAACTGTGCGATTGTTTTGAACCGTTCTAGAACCGTTTCGAACCCGAAAAGAGCTTTTATGAGAGAATTTCATGAATCAAAAATTTAAATTTTTTGTCAAAAAATGTTAAAACACCAGTGTCGCGCCAATTATCGCGTGAAGCCTAAAGGTCTGGGCACACATGACCGCACCGAGTCCGCACCGAGCCCGCACCGAGACACGGCCGTGTCTCGGTGAATAGTTGTACCGTGTTTTCTTATGTCGTAGTCTTCACATCTACGCACCGTGCCCGCGCCGAGCCCGAGTGACACCACCGCACCGCGTCCGTACCGTGCGAGATTAGTTTTGTTTAATTTTTGACGGGCACGGTGCGTTGCAGAAATGGAGAAACTGATAGAAGAAGTCAAAAAGTATCCTGTATTGTACGACCAAAGAAATGAAAAATATAGGAATGCTGAATATAAGGAAAGGGTATGGACTTTAATTGCTACGCATTTAGAAATAAAGGGTAAGTCAAAATACATATGTTTTATTTTCAATTAAGAATCCTGTTAAAATAGGTTGAAATTGATTATACCTACTATACAGGGTGAATCTGAAAGTGAGGTTTTATTTTCAAAAGGATATATATCTCCACCAAAATAAGACTCCATATAAAATATTTTGTTTACATTTCCTCACAAATAAAAACCGGGTACAATTTTTATCGTATTTTATCTGATAAATATTATGTAATACTAATTTTTCAAACTGCCAAGGCCATTTCCTCTTGCCAGTCTACACTGCCTTCTGGAGAATTTAAAAAAGTTGTCAGCTGTTCTCGGACAGTAAATGCGGCATTTGCTGCTCTTCCACGAAGGCGAGGAAGATCCCTTAGAATTGACGATCTGTCGGATGTTTCATTTTGTTCATTTTGACGGATTCCCTGTTCGGGTAGCTCGTAGCTTTCATTTTTTCGAATAAAATTGTACAAAACACAGGTGCACAGAATATACATTTTACTTTCTCTCACGCACACGTACAGGCAGGAAGCCAACTGACGAAGTGACAAACTACCGACCGCACTCGTAGTACGACCGTCATGCGGCCGTGTGTTGGAAATGTGTGGCTTTTACCTTATTGAGCGACACACTGCCGTGTTACTGCACGGACTCGGTGCGGGCTCGGTGCGGATACGGTGCGGTCATGTGTGTCCAGACCTTTTCTCACTTGCGCGAGATTCGCTCTTTTTTGACATTGCTTCAATAATTTGACGTTTGATACACGCATAAAACGTAAATCAACAATCAAAACATGTCAGTTTATTGTTGGAATGTCAGTTTTGACAGATGTATGAAATTCTAAATGTCGAGTGCAATGGAAATTGTCGATAATTTTTGGGAAATTTGCCCGGATGCATTTTTAGTTAAAAAGGAGCACCAGTGCTTTTTCAGTGCCCATTTCTGTCAAAAACGCATGAGTGCAAATTTGTCAAAAATTTAAAATATATTTCCATTGCACGAGTTGTACAGGGTGGCCCGTTTAAGAGGGGCCTATACCTTATCTCGAAATCTACGAGGGCTGCAAAAAAAAATTAAATACAAAAGTTGTTTCTAATAAAATTATCTAAATTTTTTTTGCATTGTTTTTGTTGTTACTCTACTATATACAGGGTGGAGAGAAAATTTAATTTTTTTTAATGAAACACCCTATATATTTCAAAACACTTTCATATAGCCCTTTGAAAGACAAATCCAACGATATACTTGACATGTGTCTGTGATAAACCGTTTCGAACTTATTAGCGATAATCTTTAGGATCTGGGGTAATTTCATACAGGCATTATTACGTTACTCATAAACTTTTAAAACTTTTTTTTGCATGCTATTTTTCATAAAATAATGCTCTTCTTTAGACTATTTTGAAATTTGGAATATTTGTTCAAAAAACGCCGTGTTGCCACGTTTCGCAAAATGTTACGCTTTTCAATTTTTTTAAATGGGACCTCCTGTAAATTTTCGAATTTTTGGATAGCCCTTTAAAATACAAATTCAACGATATACTGGAAATGGGTTTGTGATGCACCGTTTCGGCCTTATTGGCGATTATCTTCAGTTCTAGCACCATATTTTATGTCATCCCTGTTGAATAAAGAAAATGTCTAATTTTGCAGTAGATTAGCTGAAATAGTGCTCTTTATTATTATTATTCATTCAGAAGTAGTTAAGAAAAGACGTTTAAGTTTTTGTTTTCATTAGTTTCTCGCCTTAATAATAGGGAGAAACTTTGACTACTCTTTGAACAAATGATAATAAAAAAATATTTCGCAAATTATTTAATAAATACCTACTGCGATAAACTATAGTTGCAGTAAACAAGGAAAGCATTGAATTATAAAGTCCAAAATAAAGGTTACTGATTAAGATTATATGAACAAACATTTTGAGAACTTCAACTTCAGGCTAACTATAAAATTAATTTAATTAAATTCTCTGTGTCCGCCATTTTCAACGATACAGGTAATATATCTTACTTGTAAATGTGTTATCGCATTTAACACGTAATTAGGTTGATCTGACAAATATAGCAACAGAGCGTCACGTTTCATTTTTTGTTTTTATCCAAATTTCTCGCCTTTTATATTTTAATAATGGGGAGAAACTTTGACTACTTTTTGAATAAATAATAATAATAAAAAGCACTATTTCATCTAATCTAATGCAAAATTGGACATTGTTTTTTATTCATCAGGGATGACATGAAATATTGTGCTAGAACTGAAGATAATCGCCAATCAGGCCAAAATGGGTGCATCACAGACCCATGTCCAGTATATCGTTGAATTTGTATTTTAAAAGGCTATCCAAAAATTCGAAAATTTACAGGATGTCCCATTTAAAAAAAAATGAAAAGCGTAACATTTTGCTAAATTTCAGTATAGTCTAAAAAAGAGCATCATTTTATAAAAAATATCACGCAAAAAAAAAGTTTCAAAAGTTTATGAGTAACGTAACAACGCCTGTTCAAAATTACCCTGAATCCCTGAAGATAATCGCTAATAAGTTCGAAACGGTTTATCACAGACACATGTCCAGTATATCGTTGGATTTGTCTTTCAAAGGGTTATGTAAAAGTGTATTACGATATAGGGTGTTCCATTTAAAAAAATTAAATTTTATCTCTCCACCCTGTATATAGTACAGTAACAACAAAAACAATGAAAAAAAAATGTAGATAATTTTATTAGAAGCAACTTCTGTATTTAATTTTTTTTGCAACCCTTGTAGATTTCGAGATAAGGTATAGGCCCCTCTTAAACGGGCCACCCTGTACAGTGTTTCCGCTTCAGTTCGCAACATATGGGAAACTTTTTTATTATCAATTTTACAAAAAAAAGTTATTGTTTATGAAAGTTTCTGCTTCTTGAAAAAATATATAGTATTAAACTATTAAAACTTAGAATAGCATGTACCGGGTGTTCTTTTATCTTTGATATCATTTTGATCACCTGTAACTTTTTTGTTTTCAAAGATATCAAGGTAAACAAAAAAACAAAATGTAGGATTAATAGCCAAGTTTTTTTTCAAGTTACACATGAAACAAAACATCAAAACACTATCAATTTTTCGACATATAAGCCTACATTATATTTTTTTTATTTTGGTTTCATATCGAAGTCTTTTCGACACTAAAAGTAGTTTCGAAAAGAAGCTCTTTGTGACACTCCTTTTTCACTTATCGGAAGTTGGTAACACTGGCTGACTGATGGCCATCGCACTGTCATTCTCGATTTTATAGAAGATTTAGGGCGAGTATTATAAAACTGCTTTGACAGTTAACTTAAAGTTAACTTTTTGAATTACATGTAATTTCAAAAATTAACTTTAAGTTAACTCTCAAAGTAGTTTTATAATACCCGCCCTTAATTCTATATTTGGCATGTAATGTTACCAACCTAAACATGAAATCAGGAAATATGAGAATAAAATTTCCAAGAAAAATTTGTTTTTTTTTAATTAAACAATACCAGAATAGAAAAAATAGTATAAAATATTCGTTTCATAAGACATTTTATCGCACTCGTCCTTTAAAAATCTCGCCTCCGGCTCGTTTTCTAATATAGGGCTCATGCGATAAAATCACGTCTTATGAAGCTTGTATTTTAATAAACTATTTTTAAATGGAACACCCGGTATATTATATGTGTGTACGTTAGAGCATATTATTCTGATTACAATGATATAACACACTTCATATTTTGTTCCACTCGTTTTTGACAAATCGGCAAAAATATATGAAATTTTTATATGCTCTCAATAATTTTCGTCCCAAATATCAGACCGCGCCGCCTAATAAGTTTCACTTCGAAAGTTTCATATTTTTGCCGATTTGTCAAAAACGAGTGGACCAAAATATGAAGTGTGCTATATCATTGTAATCAGAATAAGATATTATATCGAACACATATATAATATACAGGGTGTTCCATTTGAAAAAATATAATGTAGGCTTATATGTCAAAAAGTTGATAGTGTTTTGTTTTACGTGTAATTTAAAAAAAAACTTGGCTACTATAACCCTACACTTTGTTTTTTTGTTTACCTTGATAACTTCAAAAACAAAAAAGTTACAGGTGATCAGAATGATATCGAAGATAAAAAAACACCCGGTACAGGGGGATTAAAAAATAGGAAAATATGCAGGGTTTTTTGGTAAAAGTAGAAAAAAAATGGCACATCACTATTTTTTTAAACCTTTGATATTTTTTTCAGATTAAGCAAGTCATATTTCAGTCAAAAGAAACCTTTCGTTATCACAAATCAACCTGCCAAATTTAAAAAAAAAAAAAATGGAAAAATTTTTGAGCTGAAAAAACGATTTTTTCTAAAACTTTGACACCCTGTATCTCAGAAACTACGCATTTCTGGTCACATATTTATGAGAACTTTTTTTGTTAAAATATCGTAAGGAATGACATCCTGAAGTTACGGACCGTACTTAGGAAATACCCTGTATATTTTTCTATTTTTTGACCACCCTGTACATGCTATTTCAACTTTTAATACATAGTTTGATATTATTTTTTCAAGAAGCAGAAACTCTTATAAAGGATAACTTTTTTTCGTAAAATTGATAATAAAAAAGTTTCCCATGTGCTGCGAACTTAAGTGGATACACTGTATTTTATGAGAAAATTTCATGAATCAAAAATTCAAATTTTTTGTCAAAACACCAGTTCTCGCATTAGTTACTATGCAATAATTTACACTAATATAAATTATCACGTAATTCCAATCTGATTGGTTCAAATCAACAATCAAAACATGTCAGTTTATTGTTGGTATATCAGTTTTGACAAATGTATGAAATTCTTATCAAAAAAACGGCCACTAAAATCAAAAATCGACGTATCCGAGATTTTTTGAAAAAAAAATCAACCTTGTATTTTTGATGGATTTTATTCCTAACCTTCACGTACTAACTGTATTTAACTATGCTATATGATATCCTCTTTCGTTTATTGAATTCTAGTAAAGTTATCTTTGTTCGTTTTGAGTTCATTATGAAATATATTCACCATAATTATTTACACAAACTAATAACTGGCCTTGCAGTCCTCTCGCGTCGTGTAATTTTTACTTACCCCGGTGCGAAATTAAATCCGCCAGAGGCAGCACGTCGCTGCAGCCAAAATTTTTGAATTTCCGTGTTTGCAGGGCTTACAATTTGAGACGAGATCTCAAAAATTACTTAATATTTTTGAGTGAATCAAGAAGATTCGAAAAGATAATAAAATTTAGAAGAATGCTCTTGTTTCATTTTTTTTAAAAAAGCGATGGGTTTGGATGTACCGAGCGATAGAAATGATGCTTTTTTTCGAGTATTTAGGTCGTGATATTTTCAATTTGCAATTTTTTTTTCGAAAAACTAAAACAACAGCATTATTCTTTAGATTTTTATCTTTTATTATTTTCTAATCCGGTCAAAAAATATTACAAAATAAGTGAGTTCTCGTCTCAGGAAATTAACCCTTTTTCTCAATTTTTAACGGCTTGTTGTTGGCCTCTTAAGAGTTGGACGTTTTAGTTTGAACTCTCGAACTACGCCTTTATCCTTGTTTGTTTCAAATCTAATTATTTCGGTTTCTTCAAAATGTTTACAACACACCACAGAATTTTTTGTTATTGTATAATCTCGGGTATAATTAATTATCTTGGTGTATTGCTTTCATCCACATTTTTTGCACTTCAGAATTTTTTTGGAAATAAAAATGTTTGCATTTCTTCAGTTTTTAAGGAACTCCTAATAGTTCGATTTGCACCCAGGAACACAGTAGTTTCATGGCATCTGGAACAAGTTTAAATATCTTAGGTAATATATCGAGACCTATGCTCTTGCAGACAAATATTAATATTGTTTTTATTGTTTTACCTTACCTTACCTTCATTTTTGCTCCTGTACCCATGTGCTAAAAATTTGCAATCAAAGCACAAAGGAACAGGTATCAACTAAATATGGGCAATATATTGGTGTGTTTCTATCCACTTTTTCGTCAATAATGCCCATAAAAATACTAAATTGCAACAATACACAATAAAAGCAATACACAGAAACACATAACCCAATAACAAAATAGCACCATACGCGACGTTGCCGTCATTTCCAACTTCATGGCTTGTTAACTATAGGAGGCTGTGACATAATTCATCACTTTATGCCCGTGCGGGCATAAAGTACACATTCTGGCCCGCGCGGGCATAATGTACCATTCTAAACATCAGGTTGACAATTACGCCGCAAATTACGCCGCAAATGACGAAGTTGCATCGATTTCAAATAAAGTCCCCCTGGTATGACATAAAAGTTTGTATGCACTACGGGTACTAATAGATATATAACCTCGGGCGGCTTTGTGAGGCTGTCGCCCTCAGGGCATAATCATCTACTTAGTACCCTTGATACATAAATAACTATTTTCGTTTTAAATTAGCACTAAATAGGCCCGAATTTAGTACTCTAGTTTTTTCTGATGTGTGCCATTTTCGTTGTGCTGATTTTTGAGACCTTATTTTTTTCGTCGGATAATATCTTAAGATTGAACGTTGACGTTTCCTAACTGAACTGCTACAGTCTAGAAATTGAATGATCAATCTTGCTCCTCAAATTAAACTAGATTCAATTTCAACAGCTCTGTGGGAATTAAAATTATCAAACCCCTGATATAGAGCCAATATTTTTTTTATAAGGTATATCCCTCAATCGAAAATTGTTCAATTTGCTCAAAATATATTGTTTATTGTGCATGACACGACCATATACCATTTGAAAGAATAAGCGGAAGGTATATGGTGTTTTACTATAATGTATTCTCTCATCTTTTAGTTCAGGCACAGAACTTTTCCAAGTTACATTATTTCTATTATGTTATTTATCAATTTAAAAGCATAACAACATAATGAATTTTTAAAAATATCAACAAATAATGAACGTACCCCCCTCTAAATTTAAATAATTTAAATAATAAACAAAAATGGAAGTAATTCAGTAGTTATTTTGGTCGTTTTTAATCTGACACTTTCCGTATGAAGAGCGAGCGGGTGAAGCTTTTGGCAAAAACAGGTGTGACGTCAGGGGACCATTGGCGTTCTAATGTAGGGAGCCACCAGCTCAGATTCCTTTGGAGTATCAGATTAAAATCGACGGACTTGTAAATCTAGCTATAATAACACGTTGACACTTGTCAACAGTTCCAGACTATTTTGCAGCATGCGGGTAAAAAAATAGAAACTACAGTATCTAACCAATCAAACATTTGAATTAATCATTTTGGTTCGTTCGTGAAGGGTGAAAACCAATTTGTCCAGGACGGCGATTCTCGAATCGTGTGATCCCTGTTCTCATACGAAAAGTAAGCGTGGTTCCATTAAAATCTATTTCGACGTATTCTCGAAATTAGGGACAGTTCACTTCCTATGAAAGTTGAGAGAATTTTATTCTGCTACTTTTTTTTGAAGAGAATGTCTGTTATCGGGAGAACCAAACGTCAAACATGCGCTTTTTGTCAATTCTACACATCATCCATGGTATTTTTTTGTTTGATGTGAACATCTTTTTTAAATAACACCTTATAAAATTTAAATTATTTTTGTGTCTCCAATCAAATGGTCGCTCCGCTCGCCAAATCTCAAAGAGAATATCCTCGGAAACGTAAATCCACCAAAAACGCGAAAAGCCTTTTTAAAATAACCCCTTCTTGAAATATAAAACATTTTTAAGTCTAGAACTGCTCGCTCCGCTCACCAAATCTCAAAGGGAAGATCCTCGAAAACGTAAATCCATCGAAAACGTGAAAACCTCTTTTCAAAAGCACCTTCAAAGAAGATCCTTGGAAGCGCAAATTCACCAAAAACGTGAAAAACTTTTTTTTTGTTAATGTCCTAGCTTACAAATGTATTTTAATAATTATTGGTGCTTCAAATAGGTTAGTGGACACCTATAGAAGGCAAACAACTGATAAAATATTATGGTTTTATCGAATCTTTACGGAAAAAATGACAAAATTACTGTCCGTAATGTCGACCGTAGCCTTCCACTTTGAAGTTTCTCATTTTGCCTTACAAATTCAATGAGCATTTTTTTTGACTATGATTTATAGGTGAACATCTTGATTTTTCCAAATTATTTTTCACATAAACAAAACAACACGAAAATAAAAATTGGAAATAGAATGATTAAAAAGGCTCTCCCAAACCAACGCGAATTATTCGCAGCGGATTCGTGACGGAGAATCCGCACCGAATTTCATGGCGGATTCCGGAGAAATTCTCACACCAAAGCGAACAAAATCGCATCATTTACGTCATATTTTCAGTATCCGCAATTTGCTTGCTGAATGCTAGTGTTAGTGCTAGAAAAGAATGACAAATTGTTTGCTTGCCTAAAAAAATGTATACATCATCGGATGAAGAAGAAGCAATATAGTTCCTTGCAGTGGAAGCCTGCTAGTTCTTCTCCTAGTTTAGTCCAAACCTTATTCTTTTTGCGGACATTTTTATAGTCTTCATGAGAAAGGTCATATAGTATAGGGTACTTTCGAACTAATTCAATAATTTGTTCCATTTTGATTTTTTTTCACTTTCTAACATTGCGGAATTACTACAAATCGGACCAAAAACGCATTCGATTGTGAACTGAGTTTCCGTGCGAATAAAAACGGAGATAAATCGCATCCAAACCGGTTTGAACTTGTCACAATCGAAGAAATTCTACCGAATCGAACGGTTGTTCCTTACAGAATAAGGCCCCAGAGTACGCCCAAATTACCCCACTCAGAGACTGGGTTGAAAAACGCCCCGCGGTTTTTACCGAGTTTGACGTTGACATTTACCGCAACGCCCCAATAACCCTTTTCACGTGACTCCGCAACATACCGCTCAAATTCGAGTGGTAGGTATCCACGTCACTTTGTAACCGGGTTAGAAAACGGTATGTCATTTCTCTAACCGTTTTGTAACCCGGTTAGTTAAACCGGAGCCACGTGAAAAGAACTAATACGTTCAGAAATAGCGCACCCAGAGTGCACTCCAAGTGATGACGTCAGAACACTCTGATAAGCAACTACTCTACCCTCAAACTCCATTTCTAAGCGCACTCCAGTGTGCGATTTTTTTTTGGTTGCCACGCCCAAATTTTGATCTAAAAGTTGTTAAAAAAGCACGCCTGTAATTTTTTTTAAGTATTCTTAATTTAAACGTGCGCATTCACCATTTTTACAAAATATAAATAAGGTGGAAGCCTTCTGTGTTTTTGTTTTTTTTTTTAAATCGGGAAGAGGTCTTCCAATTTCTTTGAATTGAATTTTGTCCTCCAGCGAATGGGTAGAGAAAGGTTTTATTAATAAATTGCTAATTTTTATTCATTTTGTTTAATGTCTATTTATTGTTAAAAAACACTAATTTGAATTTCAATTACCGACCCGCCGATGCATTTACGTACCGCAGAACACCCGTTAATCCACCCAAAACAAATAAAAATTTTGCTAAAATTGCATCAAAAACGAATCCGAGCCGCTCGATATTCTTTGGTAGTGCCATGTTGCAGCGGGGCCGTTGTGAGATGTGCTCGGCCGGATAGTCCAGCGAGTTTAGTTTAGTCAGTCGCTTGAATTATTTGTCTAGGAAATCTAGGAATAATAACGACAGGAATATTTTCGTCGGGATCAAATTAGGTATAAAATGATAAGTAATTTGACCTGACCATTGGAATAACTATTTAACTTAAAAGAAGAAATTATTTTAAGAGTACCGACATATTTTGCGCCAGTGCCACGGCCCCTTGGCCCCTTAGGACCAGCCGCCACTGGTCTGCGGTACGAATATTCGTAGGTGTTGCGAATTTTCCGCGTTGGTTTGGGAGAGCCTTAAAGGCTCTCCCAAACCATTGCGAATTATTCGCAGCGGATTCGTGACGGAGAATCCGCAGCGAATTTCATGGCGGATTCCGGAGAAAGTCTCACACCAAAGCGAACATAATCGCATCATTTACGTCATATTTTCAGTATCCAATTTGCTTGATGAATGCTAAATGCTAGTGCAAGTACTAAAAAAGAAAGATAAATTATTTCCTTGCCTAAAAAAAATGTATACATCATCGAATGAAGAAGAAGCAATATTGTTCCTTGCAGTGGAAAGTGGAAGAAGAGAGTTTAATTTTCACCTAGGTAGTTCTTCTCCTAGTTTAGTCAAAACGTTATCCTTTTTGCGCACATTTTTATAGTCATCATGAGAAAGGTCATACAGTATAGGGTACTTTCGAACTAATCCAATAATTTGCTCCATTTTGATTATTTTCACTTTATAACATTGCGGAATTACTGCTAATCGGACCAAAAACGCATTCGATTGCGAACTGAGTTTCCGTGCGGATAAAAACGCAGATAAATCGCAGCCAAACTGGAGAAAACCGCTCCAGTTTGAACTTGTCTATTTACCGCAGTGAAAACAATTTGTTGCGAATCATCTGCGTGTGGCGTTAATTTCCAAAGAAGGCAAGCAAATTCATATATGGAACTCTTGTCTGGTTATAGCTATGTGAAAGTGGTACCCGGCAGCTTTGAAACAGTGGAGAAGGCGTGGTTCGAAGCTGTCTAAAATTTATAAGGCGCCACGTAATTAAACCACTAGTCACCTAATTTAGATCGTAAACCTTGACCAGAAACCCACACTAATCACGAATTGTTGGTTCCTGAACCAAACCCAAGAGAGTCCAATGACTGGCTTATCCTTGCATACACCATCTGAAATTACTGACAACTTGGCGGAGGGGAAGGTGCAAATAAACAGGCAGAATATCGGTATCAAAATTTAGGAATGTGTATTAATTAATGTAATAATTATTGTATTATTAACACAGTTGAATTATCACAGTTGATTCTAGAACCTCTATAATTTCACCACCAGTGTCATCAGGCTACTGGTTGTCATCCACAATTCAGTATAATGAATTAATACAAAAAGAACAAACAAACATATCTGGCTGAGGTTTTGCGGCGTGCAGTTCGCGTATTTATTCACCGTATAAAACGACAGTTTTCACCAGTTTAAAATCAAAAATAAATAATAAATTTTAGTGCAATCGAGAGGGTTTGAAACGCAGATTCATTTGAGTGTAGTTACATCCTGAAAAGGTTACTCAACACGTGAAAAACTCGCATAAACGGTGCAAATTTTCAAGATTGTATTGTGAACAAAAACTTATCTTACTGTTTTTTTTTTGCGTGTTTGGAATTTCGGCGGCAGGCCGATAAGTTTTTTGCGATGCCAGCTGATGTGTGTGTGGCCTGTACGGTAAAAATAAGTTCAGGCCGAAATTGTGTAAAATGTATTTTTTGCAAATTACTATGGCACTCTAGTTGTGTTCAACCTGCTGTTCCATCAGAGCTTCTCAAACTGGATAATTTTGTCTACCGATGTCCTTCTTGCTCTACTAAAAGTGATATTGACCAGGGGGGTCAAGGAAAAATTCTTGATAAGCTTAATAAAATGGACTCAAGGTTGGAAAATATAGGAAAAAACCAGGAAGAGTTCAAAAAATCGTTAGAATATTATGGAAATAAGATAGATGATTTTAATTTGAGAATATCGGAGGTTGAAAATAGGATCAAAGCGATTCCAAAACTTGAAAATTCTGTAAGTACTATTGCATCTGATCTAGAGAAAACAAATAGGGAGATTGAGCTTCTCCAGCAACAAGCACGGAGGAATAACGTTGAAATAAATGGAATCCCGGAAAAATCTGGCGAAAATCTACAATCTGTTTTAGTTAACATCCTGAAGGCCTTAAACATCCCTGAAAATTGCTTTGAAACCTATCATCGGGTTGCCCATATTGATCCAGATAACAAAAATCCACGTTCCATTATTGTTAAAATGATTAGCATCAAGGAAAAAAATGATCTTTTGGCCTCCATAAAAAATAAGCAAGGGCTGAAACTAAATCAGGCTGGGCTCCCAGGAGATGGAAACATTTACATCAATGATCACCTCACGGTAAAAAATAAAGCATTGTTTAAGTCCGTTAGAGACTTTGCAAAACACCGCAAGACACCGTGTTGGACCAAAGATTGCCAAATTTACCTCAAGTATGATGATAAAGTACATAGAATCAATTCTGAGGAAAAATTAAATAAAATACGTAACGGCCAATAATTCTAAAACCATTCTATCTTGATTTAAGTGGATGCAAATGGTAAAAACAATGCAACTTTCAATATACTATCAAAATGCCCGTGGTCTTAGGACCAAGACCCATAGTTTTTACACATCAAGTATCTCATCCAGTGCTGATGTCATATGCATCACAGAATCGTGGTTAAATGAGAGTATTAATAGCTCAGAATTGTTTGATTGTGGGGAATACGATGTTTTTCGTAGAGATCGAAATCCTGTCATGAGTGGCAAGAAAGATGGTGGTGGTGTTATTATTGCAGTGAAAAAAAAACTATGTGCAATTGAAAAAATCAATTGGTGCTGTGCTGGGATATGCGAGGACTTGTGGGTGTCCATTCCAATGAATGTATCGATATCAATGAATATTTGTTGCACGTATGTACCGCCACATGCAACTGAAAATAACCTGGAAGCTCATCTAAATAATGTAAGTGCTATTACTCGCTCTAATAGTCGAGACTATTTTTTAATTTTGGGTGACTATAACCGTACTAATATTCAGTGGTCCCTAAATGACAATGAACAATACTATTTGCCAAACAACGCATCGGACCGCCATAGTGAAATATTGATTGACTCATTTAATATATTGGGTTTTAATCAGTATAATGGAATTTTTAATCAAAAAGGAAGATTTCTCGATCTTGTTTTTAGCTCTCTTACTAATATCAGGGTGACTAAGTGCTTGTCACCATTTGTAGTGGAGGATTACAATCACACTTCTGTTGATATACTCGTGGATTTGCCATCAAGAAATGAGCTAAAGCATAAGTCAAGCTATCAGAGATATAAATTCCACTATGCTGATTATAACGAAATAATTACTAATATAAATAACATCAATTGGGGCAATATGTTTCTGAACCTTACCGCGCAAAATTCAGTTGATTTATTTTATGAAAAGATTAATCAAATAATAGCAAATAAGGTTCCCAAAAAACAAGTTATTTCAAGATATCCTTCCTGGTATTCTGCTGACACCAGGTCCTTGATAAAAAATAAATATAAATATCATCAAAAATGGAAAAAATACCAGAATAATTCTGATTACGCAACTTTTTCCAGATTAAGAAAACAACTAAGATTATCTATAAAAACCGACTACCAAAAATATGTCGAAAATACTGAGGAGAATCTATCAACAAACATCAAGAGTTTTTGGAGTTTTGTCTCCAATAAATCCAAAGCTAAAACACTTCCTACTTCAGTTACATTAAACAATATTACCTACAATACTAATGAAAGTATCTCGCAGGCTTTTTCGACATATTTTTCAAGTGTTTTTGAACCGAGCTCAACCACAGTAAATAATCGAAATAATACTAGTCAAAGTAGCCTTGAAACTATTACAATAAATTCAATATCTGAAAAGCAAATCAACGATCAAATTGACCATATAGATGCGAACAAAGGGGCGGGACCAGATCAAATACCACCTTTTTTCATAAAAAAATGTCAAAATGCAATAATAAAACCGTTACATATAATGTTCAACCTTTGTTTGAAAGAGGGGATCTATCCAACTCAATGGAAACTAGCTCAAATTACGCCAATTCACAAAGGAGGCAATAGAAATGATGTGAGTAATTATCGTCCTATCTCAATTTTGTCAACTTTTGGAAAAATTTTTGAAGGTATTCTGGCTAAAGAATTATTCTTTAGAGTTAAAAATTATATTCCTGAAAACCAGCATGGTTTTTACGAGGGTAGGTCTACGTCTACAAATCTCATTACTTATGTCCAAGACATTTGCACAAGTATGTCAGGAGGGGCTCAGGTGGACTCATTGTATACGGACTTTACTAAAGCGTTCGATAAAATCTCGCACAATATCCTTATTAATAAACTACAAAGTCTTGGTGTGCATGGGTCCTTGCTGGCCCTCACTGTTTCCTATTTAAAAGAAGATCGTTATCAGTTTGTCAGAATCAACAACGTTGACTCACACCCTTGTAAAATAACCTCAGGGATTCCTCAAGGTTCCCACCTTGGACCGCTCTTTTTTTCGCTCATGATCTGTGATGTGTTCAAATGTTTCAAGTTTTCTAAGTTTTCGGCGTTCGCTGATGACTTTAAAATATACAAAGCCATAACAAATATCTCGGATTGTCATCAGCTTCAGTCCGACTTAAAGAGATTTTCAAATTATTGTGAGGAAAACGAGCTAAAACTAAATCCTGATAAATGTTATCAAATTACTTTTTCTCGGCTGAAGCAAACTACCAAATTCACGTACAATATAAACAACGCAAATTTGAAAAGAACCTCTTTTGTTAAGGACCTTGGTGTCATTCTGGATTCAAAATTGACATTTGAAAAGCATATTGAAACCATAGTAAACAAATCCTATAGAAATCTAGGATTTATCATGCGAGCAACCAGTAAATTTAAATCCTCAAAATCTATTAATTTGCTATATAATGCACTGGTCAGATCTGTTTTGGAATACTCATGTATTGTCTGGAATCCAATGTATCACAAATACATAAATAGAATTGAAACAATCCAAAAAAAGTTTATAAATCATATAGTTTTTAGATTTTATCCAAATATAAAATATTCTACCTACGACCATAAACTTCGATATCTTCAAATATTAAAACTAAGCTCCAGGCGATGTATTTCGTATGTGTTGTTTTTGCATAAAATTTTTACGAACGTAATATCATGTCCCCAATTGTTAAATTTGATTAATTTACATACACCGCCTAGGTCACTGCGATGCTCAGATTTATTTTACTGTAACTTTTATAATACAAATTATGCTGTGAATTCCCCAATATCTCAAATGCAAAAAATGTACAACTCATATTTTAGCCACATTGATATTTATTACCTTAGGATAAGAACCGTAAAAACATTAGCAATCAATGTATTTTTGTGAAAATTGAAATAATCTCACAGGTATTCTATTTTTTCTTATTTATTTGGTTTTTCCTCTATCTATGAAATCACTTTTGTTTTGTTTCTTTTTTTTTTTTTTTAGTTAATAATAATGGGAACATTAGGTTTAGATTTAAGAGCAATGTATACTGCATATACCTCTATCTATTATAGATCCTACATTTTAGTGTACTCTGTAAGTTGTAATGTTTAAGTACATTATGTAGAGTGCAATAAACAAAATAAATAATAAAAAAAAAAAATAATAAATATGAAATATGAAATGTTTCGAGTTATGTACTTACTCTTGAGAACAAGGCCAGCGAACATTTACTAGCATGAACAGTATGGATGTATTTATAATAAATCAAAAAATTGAACAGCCTGCTCCATGTTCTCAATAGCAATCAGATTAAATTCATCCTAAAATTACCAATATTACCACACACTTGTGATTCGAATAAAATATTAAACCATACGCGCAGATCGATCTTATGACGTCATAACACCTCGCACCATACGGTGTACAATAAGCTGGCAAAGCCAGTGAACTAAATGCCCAAATATAATATTATTGAGTGACCTCACAATAATAATATTCAATTAAAAGGGTGGTGGTGAAGTAGGTAAAATAATTTAAAAATATTCAATTGAACGTAGGATGGCGTAGGCAAAATTATTATAAAAAAATATTCAAATAAAAGTATGATGATGTAGATAAAACATTAAGAAAATATTCCATTAATAAAACATTATGAAAATATTCAATTAAAAAAAAATAGGATGACGTGGGTAAAATTATTATAAAAAAATATTCAAATAAAAGTATGATGATGTAGATAAAATATTAAGAAAATATTCCATTAATAAAACATTATGAAAATATTCAATAAAAAAAATAGGATGACGTAGGCAAAATTATTAAAAAAAAATATTCAAATAAAAGTATGATGAGGAAGATAAAATATTAAGAAAATGTTCCAATAAAACTTAGCTGAGCTCCAGTAGCTGACAACAAGCTCTACGTGGTGGTTGGTGATGAAAAGCTGGTTGGTATTAGCAAGTGGTGAGCCCTTTGCTGGAGAGGTGGAGTGCCTTGATGCCAAAGGTTAGGCCCCAACCCCCAAAAGAGTGGTGCAATTTGATTCAGACCCGTACAAAAAACCCTAAATAGAGACAGGAATCAGTCCCCACATTCTTGATACCAATTTTTCCCCAATAAAACCCCTAAAAAAATAAAAATAATTACCTCTGGCGAGGGTTTTCCTATAGAAAGGCCTGGACTGCCCTCTGTAGCCTGCAACGAGCCGGTGATGGACGGATTCGGCCGCAAACATGCACGACAGGAACTGAGGTCAAACCTCTAGGACAACCAATCAACCAATCCAGTGATTAATTCCCAGGACTTGTAGATGAGCCAGTTCAGCAGCAGTTAGGGGTGCTACCAAGGTGTTGGGTGGAGCACAACGTGGTCGGTGGTGGTGAAGTAGTCGTTTTATCCCCAAAACGGGTGCGAAATTCCTCCAACTAATCTTCCAAAAATCGATGAGAAACTTTTTCGCCAGCCAGGGCGGATCCTTTAATCCTCAATGGGAAACCAAGTTCCTAGGTTCCAGACAAAGCCTTCTGAAATTGGATGTGCCCTTAGACGTACTTGCACTCACCACAATGCTGCTGAACTTAAACTGAACTGCCCTTACCAAGACTGGCCAGCAGGTAACATGGCGACCGGAAATCCCCTCCGAAAATTTGTGTCAAAACACGTCCAGAAAATTCTAGAAAAACTACCACGAGGAACTCATTTCCGGCAGAACGGCAACAATGCCACTCGATCACAATTAGACGCTCCGAGTGCTCGCAACCAAAATTTCACAAGAAAAGTGCACGAATGAAACCGCTACACAACTCAGAACAGCTGAACAAATGACGACCGGCACCGCTGTACCGAGATCGCTCTGACGAGGTTGAATGCGCTCCTGACCTGGTTCTGGTTACTGTACTGTTGCTCCAAACGATCGCACCCACGGGTCAATAAAACAGCTGATGTGCAGAGGTGAATGACATTTAGAGAAAACCAATAACAATAATATTGCAAGGATTAAAAGAATTATTGGACTATTTGTTAATTTATTTATTTTAGGGAAAGAAAAACCGAAGCCGGAATGATTCTGATGTTTTATTCCCTCGAGGTGACGTATCCTAGTGTTCTAAGTGTTTAAATTCCATACGGCCTTCCATATAATGTCCTGCATCTAAATATTCCCGTTACAATTCCCCCCCTTGCCACAAGACGATTCACCCGCCAGGGTTAATCGAGATCAGCCGAAGGTTTCAGGTCCTTCGAGTGCCAAGTACCTGTCAGAACTTTGCCATTCATATCCTGAAGCTCATATGTCCATGGCGACACCTTGCTTCTTATTACATAGGGTCCAACATATTTTGGAGCCAATTTGTGTGTGAAGTACTGAGCGGCGTTGGACAATACGAAGTTCTTCTTCCAAACCCTCTTTCCAGGCAAATATGTGTCATCTCGTTTCCTCAAATTGTATCTCGCAACATTCTTTCGACCGGCGATCTCAAGCCTCTTCTTGATATCAGCGAATAGTTTGCGAAACCCATCATTCCTGCTAACCTCCGCGGTCTGCTGCCCATCTTCTGTCCCAATAAGATCCTTATTCGTGTAGTCTTTTCCTGTAAGACACATATTCCTTCCAAAATTGGCGAAATATGGCGAAACAGTCGTGGTCTCCTGCACAGCTGTACGAATCGCACAGGCCAATTTTTGAATCTGCTCATCCCATTTGCGATGATTGTCTTTTACATACATTGACAACATTGTTTTCAAGGTCCTATTTTGTCTTTCGGTCGGATTTGCCCTGGGGTGGTGTTGTGTATGTACGTTAATGTATTTTACTTTTATAATGAATTTATTTAAGGACTAAAAATACGTACAAATAAAATGACAATTTTATACAATGATAGACATCCGGACATCAGTACCAGTTACTGGTTATAACAAATATTCAACAAGGTAAAAAGGTATGATAAATAAAACTAACTAAATAAGAACATAACATCTCCTTTCCCCCTAACTATAAAACTAAACGTGAAGGAGGCTGTTTAATTCTTGTAGAACGTCTGGGGCCATTTTCAGAACACAAATTTTTTTCATTTGATGATGTTTTAGTACATGAACATGAAGTTTCAGAATTTGGTAATGTCGCATCATTTGGTGAAATATTTGAATTATCGTTATTTATTGAATTGGCATGTGACTTAGTCGGTGTTGATTGTCCTATTTCACGTATCTGATTAATATGTCTACGCCATACTCTTCCATCGTCAAGTTTAACTGAATAATGTAACTTGCCTATTTTTGTTAAGACCTTTCCGAATCTCCATTTTTCATGAAAATAATCTCTCACTGATACCCTAGCTCCTATGCATAAAGATCGGTACTTCTTATTCGCATTTAAGCTTGGGTCATTAAAATATGTGTCCGGTTTCATACAGTCCAATCTAGAACGTATTCGCCTTCCAAACATCAGTTGTGATGGGCTTTCCCCTGTGACTGAATGAGGCGTTTTACGATACTGTATCAAAAATCTTGATAATTCAAGGTTACTATGACCTTTTGAACACATTTTTTTTAAACTATTTTTTAAAATTTGTACGAAACGTTCCGCTTGTCCATTAGTAGCGGGGTGGTACGGAGCCGTTAACTTTTGAAAAATACCATTTTCTTGAAGAAATTGTTTAAATTTATAAGAAGTAAAATTTGATCCATTATCCGAAACAAAAATTTTTGGAATTCCAAATGTAGCGAAAATTGTACGACATTTTTCTATAGTTGTTTCTGTCGACATGTTTTTAACGAAATGAATTTCAGGCCATTTTGTAAATGAATCTACCAAAATAAAGTAATATCCGCCGTTAAAAGGTCCCGCGTAATCTGCATGAACGCGTTCAAAAGGTGTATTAGATTTTTCCCACACATGAGTTTCCGCTTTTTCTGCGTTATTTTTTTGTTTATTACATTCATAACAATTTTTAACTAAAGTTTCAATATCGTTATCAATTCCGGACCACCAGCAATAACTTCTTGCTAAACTTTTCATTTTAACGATTCCAAAATGAGCTGAATGAAGTTCGGAGAGTACTCTCTGACGTAGCACTACGGGAATTACTACCCTCTGTCCACGCATGATACAACCCGATTGTAATGAAAATTCTTCTTGGTCAATATTGAAACGATCATCTTTAGCGACAATGTTACCTGTGCTCAAACCCGTTAATAAATTCAATAATGAAGTATCTTTAGATGTAGCATTTGATAAAATTTCGACCGTAACTGGTAATGTTTCAATTTGGCTAATTTCGAATACATCCGGCTCGTCAAATATTGTGAAATCTTCTGAAATTAACGGTAATCGTGATAAAGCATCCGCATTTCCGTGATTATTTGTACTTTTATACTTTATATCATAGTGAAATGATTGTAAAAATATAGCATAATGTTGCATTCTAGTCGCACTAAGTACAGGTAAACTTTTATGTGGTGCAAATATTTGTAAAAGGGGCTTATGGTCCGTATATAAAGTGAATCTTCTACCACAGAGGAACTGATAGAATTTTTTAACACCATATACCAAACTATAAGCCTCTTTGTCAATTTGTGAATAACGTTGTTGAGTTTTAGTTAACGTTTGACTGGCGAACTGAATAGGCCGTTCTGAACCATCTGGGAACAGATGACTTAATACGGCTCCAACTCCGTATGGTGACGCATCAGTTGCTAAAATTAGTGGTAAACTTGAATCAAAATGACATAAAACTCTTTCAGATTGCATTTCTTGTTTTGCAGTATCAAATGCAGTCTGACACTGACTAGTCCATTTGAATTGGACATCATCTTTTATAAGATTAGTAAGTGGATATAGAATAGTACTTGCATTTTGAAAAAATCTGCGATAATAATTAATTAATCCGATAAATGCCCGTACTTGAGTTTTATTTTCTGGTTTCTGAACTTGTTGAATAGCTTCAATTTTTTTTCAACTTTTTGTATTCCATTTTTATTTATTCTATATCCGCAATATTCAATTTCATCTGCAAAAAATACACTTTTTTCTAAGTTCACCTTCAAATTATATTCATTTAGTCGGTTTAATACCATCTCTAACCTATCTAAATGCGTTTTTTTATCTGGCCCCGATATTTTAATGTCGTCTAAAAACACTGTACAACCAGGAATATCTTGCAAAATTTGCTCCATTTGGCGTTGCCAAATTGCTGGAGCACTGGCTATACCAAACATTAATCGAGTTGGACGGAATAAACCTTTGTGTGTATTTAGTGTCAGTAAATGACGCATTTCTGATTTAACTTCCAAATGTAAGTAAGCTTTGCTCAAATCTATTTTTGTAAAAATTTTCCCCCCAGCCATTTTAGCAAACAGTTCATCGATTGTAGGTAATGGATGATCATCTACCAAAATATTAGGATTGAGGGTTGTTTTGTAATCCCCACATATACGTATTTGACCATTCGATTTAACCACAGGTACAATTGGTGTGGCCCAATCTGAATAATTCACTTTTTCCAAAATTCCCTGTTGAACTAACGAATTTAATTCTTTTTCGATATCTGTTTGTAATGCAAAAGGTACGTTTCTAGCTTTTATGAAAACCGGTCTAGCATTTTCCTTCAAAAAAATTGATGCTTGAATGTCCTTTATAACACCTATACCAGGTTGAAAAATATTTTTATACTTTGAAATTAAATCAGAAATTTTAATTTGATTTAATGAAACAAGATTGTCATTGACTATATCAACCTTATCAATGTTTTGTAAATTTATTTTTAAAAGTCTTATCCACTCTCGCCCTAGTAATGCATTTCGATCACCGTCAACTACATATAAATTAATGAAGTAATCTATGTTATGATAATTAACTTTCACTGTAATAAAACCCCGTACATTTAACATTGACTTGCAATATGAAATTAATTTCAGTTTTGTAGATTTCAAAACAGAATTACCAAAAAAAATTTCATATTCATTGAAGTTTATAATACTTACTGGAGCCCCACTATCTATTTCCATTTTAATAATCTTGTCATTAATTTTGACGTCTAATATGTATTTGTCTCGAAGAGAACTTGTAAAGTCTTGTTCCTGTAAATCAAAAAGTTCTTGTATGTCATTTGTATCTTGTAATTCCTCAACTTCATGTGTATTCAACGCTTTTTTAACTTTTCTGCATACTTTCTGTAAATGCCCCTTAACTTTACAAAAATTACAAAACAAATTTGGCGTATTACAGTTATTAGCTAAGTGTTCAATAGAACCGCAACGATAACATTTTAGAATTATCTTATTGTTTGGATCTTTTTGACTTGATGTACGGATGTTTTTTGGTGAATTTTTATAATTATTAATAGAGTTCACAGATCCTGAAAAATGTTGCAACTGATTTGCATCCTTTTCGGATAATTCCATCCCTACAGCGATGTCCATAGCTTTTTCTAAAGTTAAATCACGAGTTTCTAGTAATCTGCTTTGTATTCTTTTTGAAAGAAGTCCATAGACAAATTGATTACGCAAAGCAGTTTTCAAGAAATCTCCAAATTTACAGTTTATCGCTAACTTTTGTAACGCATGTAAAAATTCGTTAACATTTTCGCCTTCCTGTTGTCTCCGGCATTGAAATCTGAAAGTCTCAGCGATTTCTAATGGAGCAGGGTCAAAAAATTCTGCCAATGTACTAACAACAATATCATACTGCTGATCTTCTGGACAGGCTGGAGCTAATTTATCACAGAGAATGTCGTAGGTTTCAGCTCCCATATAATGTAAAATATAATGTAATTTCAACTTATCGGGAACCTCAAAAACAGTAAACGCAACTTCGAGACGTTTAACCCATCGACTCCACCTAGTTTGTGTAGCATTAAAAGCCTCTACTGTAAACGAAGAGGTAAGAAATTTTCCTCCTTCAGCCATGACGGTGAGGGTACTTGCACTAGTAACTGTAGTGGTAGCCTCAGATTGTTTTTTATCTCTAGGTCTAGGCATTCAAAAATGTACTTACAGTAATTCTTCTTCTTTTTTTTTTATATAAGTACCATCGAAACTTCGTAATTTTTCTTGTAAATGTGTAGATTCGTGTCTTCCTCGTCGCCAACTGTTGTGTATGTACGTTAATGTATTTTACTTTTATAATGAATTTATTTAAGGACTAAAAATACGTACAAATAAAATGACAATTTTATACAATGATAGACATCCGGACATCAGTACCAGTTACTGGTTATAACAAATATTCAACAAGGTAAAAAGGTATGATAAATAAAACTAACTAAATAAGAACATAACAGGTGGTAATTCGCATTATACTGAATTCTACTGTGGTAACTATCAGCAAACTTCTTGAATTCATTACTCCGATATTGTGGACCATTGTCGCACAGAATGACTTTTAGCACGCCGAAAAGCAAAAATACCTGTTCTTCCATCCGATTTATAACTTGCTTCGTTGACGTTGAACGCAACGGGAAGACTAATGAAAACTTGCTCAGATAGTCTGTGACCACCAAGATGGCAGTGTTCCCTTTATAAGACCGTGGTAGTGGTCCTATTAGATCCGTCGATATTACCTCCCATGGTCTACTGGGCTTGTTGTGGGAAACCATATGATCGGCCGCTCCTCTTGGATCACATTTGTGTGCTGCGCATGTATTGCAACCTTTAACGTATTTAGCGACATCCTGCCTCATTTTTGGCCAGTAATATTTTTCTGTCACCCTGTTAAAAGTCTTATAAACACCCATATGGCCTGCCGTAGGGATGTCGTGTGCTGACCTAATGGCCTCGATTCTATCCTCCTTTGGTAAGACCATCTTCCAATAATCCGTCGAAGACGAGAGCCCAGGATACTCTTGCTTTACGTACTTGAAAAGCTTGTCTCCTGTGATACGCCAATTCAGGAATTCCAAAGGGGAAGTGTTTACTTTTTCACACATAGATCTGTACCAGCGGTCTTTAATTTTTGGGAGTGACGACGCTGTAACCGCCTGTTCCTTCACAAGATCCAACACAGGAACCGCCCTCGACAGCATATCTGGCACAACCAAGTCCTTTCCGCGACGATGGATGACTTCAAACTTATATTGTTGCAGCTTTACCGCCCATCGAGCTAGTCTACCACTAGGGTCTTTCAATGTATGAAGCCATTTCAGGCTATAGTGGTCGGTGATCACTGTAAAGGCTACCCCCTCAATATATGGTCTCAATTTCTCTATTGCCCATACCACTGCCAGACACTCCCGTTCCGTAGTCGTATAATTGCGTTCCTGCCTAGTGAGCGAACGGCTGAGATAGCAAATTACCCTTTCTCCTTCTTCACTTGGTTGAGTTAGAACGGCTCCTATGCCGTACCCAGATGCGTCCGTTTGAATGACAAATCCTTTGGTGTAATCCGGACAGCTTAGAATGGGTGCTGCCACCAACCTTTCTTTAATCTTTCTCAAGGCTGCCTCACACTCGTCATTCCACATAAATTTGTGGCCCTTTTTGGTGAGACTGGTGATGGGATTTATGATCGTTGAAAAGTCTAGCACAAACCGACGGTACCACGAAAAACTCCCTACAATCCTTCGAACCTCTGTAATCGTCTTTGGTCTTGGTAATTCCAACATTGATTTGACTTTATCTGGGTCCACTCGCAACCCACGACGGTCCACCACATACCCCAAATATCTCATTTCTGGGCGGCAAAATTGACACTTCTCCCAGCTAATTGTAATATTGGCTTCCTTTAGTCTCTTAAAGACCAGTTCCAAGATTCGAGTATGTTCCTCAAAGGACTGAGTTACAATGACGACGTCATCTAGATATACAAATACGTGAGGTTCCAACTCTTGTCCTAAAATTTTGTCTATGAGTCGTTGCCAGGTCGCTGGTGCGTTGTGCAAGCCGAAAGGCATCCGGCGAAACTGGAACAACCCCCTTCTACAAATAAATGCTGTAAGTGGTTTCGAGTTCTCGTCGATTGGGACCTGCCAATAGGCGCTCTTGATATCTAAACTAGAAAGATACTTTGCGTCTCTCAGCTTATCTAGTGTTTCTGAAACTAGTGGCAAAGGGTAACTATCCCGCTCTGTTACTGAATTTAGCTTCCTGTAGTCAACACAGAAGCGAAATTTGCCTGTGTTTTTCTTCTGGACCATCACAACAGGTGATGACCATGGGCTACTACTTGGTTCAATGATGCCTAACTTTAGCATTTCATTTATTTCTTCGTCCATACTCTTCTGGATCACTGGGGATACCCTGTACGCACGTTGACGGATTGGGGACGCGTTGGTGATAATCTTATGTTCCACCATAGTTGTACACCCCAGTGTGGGTCCCATAAGCTGCTTGTACCTGTCGACTAATTCTGTAAGGTGTTGGTCTTCCTCAGGCGTTAACACAGTAAGCTGTTCGTTAATACTATCCAGTAGGCAGGGATCATCCGAGAAACGCCACTCGTTATGACGCAGGTCAGGAACAATTCCCATAGCAACCCAGAAGTCAGATCCCAGGATCAAGCAATGAGGAAAGTCTGGAACCACCACTACATCAACAATCCTGGTCCTGTTTCTAATACAAATTGGCAATTCCACAACCCCCATGCTCACTGCTTGCTGGCCATTAGCAACTGTGCAATGAGACCTTCTTGACGTATCTAAAGGAATTCCTAATGTTTTAATAATATCCCAACCTCGACCGCCAAGAAAGGTTCTAGATGCTCCAGAGTCAAGAAGTCCCAGCAAGTTATGTCCCAGAATGTTGACCTCCAAGTAAGGCCTCTCATCGTTGTCGGCATGATTTAAAATAAAGTCTAGGATGGGCGATACGGTCGGGTTTCTGATCTGACTCTTAAGCCGACCGCCTAAGAGGATCTTCGTCCGTTTCCCTGATTACATGAGGGGCATGTTCTTTTTGTGAATCCCTCCCTTTTACATCCAAAACACAGTAGCCTCTTTGGTTCCGCGCACCCTATCGCCCTATGACCTGGCTTGTTGCAATTGAAGCAAGTTATTTCTCTTCTACTAGTTGTATTATGGTCTCTCTGAGTATGTCCATGACTAATCGCCTCAAGACGTGCTAATCCTCCCTGGATCTGTTCCACGTCATCTTCTCCAGTCATCTCAACATACGCCAAATCCGGTTCCAGTGATTGTCCTTTACGGGGAGGAGGGACATATTCTGATTGAATACGAGTTTCTATCCTTTTGCACAACGATTTTAGTTCAACCAAACTATTAATTTCCAGTGCCCCAATCTGATTTCTATAAATTGGTGAAATGTTTCTTAGAAGAATTGTGAGCTTGGCCTCCTCAGAAATAACGCATTCCAATCGTTGGAAATACTTGGACATAATGGCCATGTATGTGCCAATGGACTCATCTGGCCCTTGTGTGCGTTTTTTAATTTCCTCCAAAAGTTTCTCGTTATAGAAGGCAGGTTGGTATTCTTCTTTAAATTTTTGCACTAGTTGCTCCCAAGTATTGACTTCGTTTCTGCAATCTTGATAGAACTCATATGCCCTTCCTTCAAATAGATCTATTCCTGAGTTTAGTAGTATTTGTCTGCTTACATTCCTGGCCATCCGAAGCTGCTCGACTCGTTCGAAAAATGCTGTGACTGACATCCCCCGTTTATCCCCTGTAAATTTTAGATTCCATTTATGTGGTAAGATCGGCTTGATACCATGTCCCAGTGAACCTGTTGAGGCAGCACTCGCCATTTGTCCTTGTGCTGCTGCAGGAGGACTGTTCGGTCGTGTTGATTGGGCCACCGAGTGTGGGTTCACAGGTTGTACTGGGGAGGAACAGGATAAAGGCTACATTATGCTTCCTTGGAGAACACACAAATTAGGTGGTGGTTGATTTCGACCACCACCCACTGGGTCCACGACATTGCCATTTAATGCATCAATCAATGATAACGTTTGAGCAACTAGCTCTGCTCTCACTTTCGCCTCTTCCATCGTTTTAGCTACCATGTTGTCTATCCTTCCTAAGACGTGGTTGAGTTTTGTCTGTAGTTTTAGGAATGTCGGGCTTTTGGGTGTGTCGGCAAAGCTGTCTACTGCAATCACGATGTTGTCCAATTTAGCAGCAACGGCAGCTATATCATCTTGAAATGAATAGGGGTAGTCTGGGTAGTGAAGGCTGTCTCCAGATTTTTCCAAATTCCTAGCTAGAGTCAGCCGACTTCGCATTTCTTCAACAGTTCCCACAGCAATGCCCCGCCATGTCAACTCGTAGGCCAGTTCATCTTTATCCAGACGATTTATTTCCATCTTTCTAGACATCCTGAGTTCTTCTTATTCAAATAAAGTCCTGAAACTGCACTATCTATCACACTATATAACACTTCACATAAAATAATTCCACACTTCACTGTAATACAATAACAAGCACCACAGTATCTTCCAGTAACTACACCACTCCCCACTTGCACTAAAAAAAAAAATTACTAGATGCCAAAGCAGAACCGATCAACAGTGTGCTTTTCAAACAAAATTAAATCTTCAAAGTATAGACACCTTGTTTATTCAAGCAACCTTAGCACCCTCCTACCATAAGCCAGTCTCATAGAATGCAACTTAAAGCTCAAACAACAGCTAAAACCCGACTGAAGCAGTTGCAGAAAAAAAAATAAAGTACCACCAAAGGAATATGTAAAGCAAAATCACGTTGGGCGCCAAGTTGTGGCGTTAATTTCCAAAGAAGGCAAGCAAATTCATATATGGAACTCTTGTCTGGTTATAGCTATGTGAAAGTGGTACCCGGCAGCTTTGAAACAGTGGAGAAGGCGTGGTTCGAAGCTGTCTAAAATTTATAAGGCGCCACGTAATTAAACCACTAGTCACCTAATTTAGATCGTAAACCTTGACCAGAAACCCACACTAATCACGAATTGTTGGTTCCTGAACCAAACCCAAGAGAGTCAATGACTGGCTTATCCTTGCATACACCATCTGAAATTACTGACAACTTGGCGGAGGGGAAGGTGCAAATAAACAGGCAGAATATCGGTATCAAAATTTAGGAATGTGTATTAATTAATGTAATAATTATTGTATTATTAACACAGTTGAATTATCACAGTTGATTCTAGAACCTCTATAATTTCACCACCAGTGTCATCAGGCTACTGGTTGTCATCCACAATTCAGTATAATGAATTAATACAAATAGAACAAATAAATATGAAATGTTTCGAGTTATGTACTTACTCTTGAGAACAAGGCCAGCGAACATTTACTAGCATGAACAGTATGGATGTATTTGTAATAAATCAAAAAATTGAACAGCCTGCTCCATGTTCTCAATAGCAATCAGATTAAATTCATCCTAAAATTACCAATATTACCACACACTTGTGATTCGAATAAAATATTAAACCATACGCGCAGATCGATCTTATGACGTCATAACACCTCGCACCATACGGTGTACAATAAGCTGGCAAAGCCAGTGAACTAAATGCCCAAATATAATATTATTGAGTGACCTCACAATAATAATATTCAATTAAAAGGGTGGTGGTGAAGTAGGTAAAATAATTTAAAAATATTCAATTGAACGTAGGATGGCGTAGGCAAAATTATTATAAAAAAATATTCAAATAAAAGTATGATGATGTAGATAAAACATTAAGAAAATATTCCATTAATAAAACATTATGAAAATATTCAATTAAAAAAAAATAGGATGACGTGGGTAAAATTATTATAAAAAAATATTCAAATAAAAGTATGATGATGTAGATAAAATATTAAGAAAATATTCCATTAATAAAACATTATGAAAATATTCAATAAAAAAAATAGGATGACGTAGGCAAAATTATTAAAAAAAAATATTCAAATAAAAGTATGATGAGGAAGATAAAATATTAAGAAAATGTTCCAATAAAACTTAGCTGAGCTCCAGTAGCTGACAACAAGCTCTACGTGGTGGTTGGTGATGAAAAGCTGGTTGGTATTAGCAAGTGGTGAGCCCTTTGCTGGAGAGGTGGAGTGCCTTGATGCCAAAGGTTAGGCCCCAACCCCCAAAAGAGTGGTGCAATTTGATTCAGACCCGTACAAAAAACCCTAAATAGAGACAGGAATCAGTCCCCACATTCTTGATACCAATTTTTCCCCAATAAAACCCCTAAAAAAATAAAAATAATTACCTCTGGCGAGGGTTTTCCTATAGAAAGGCCTGGACTGCCCTCTGTAGCCTGCAACGAGCCGGTGATGGACGGATTCGGCCGCAAACATGCACGACAGGAACTGAGGTCAAACCTCTAGGACAACCAATCCAGTGATTAATTCCCAGGACTTGTAGATGAGCCAGTTCAGCAGCAGTTAGGGGTGCTACCAAGGTGTTGGGTGGAGCACAACGTGGTCGGTGGTGGTGAAGTAGTCGTTTTATCCCCAAAACGGGTGCGAAATTCCTCCAACTAATCTTCCAAAAATCGATGAGAAACTTTTTCGCCAGCCAGGGCGGATCCTTTAATCCTCAATGGGAAACCAAGTTCCTAGGTTCCAGACAAAGCCTTCTGAAATTGGATGTGCCCTTAGACGTACTTGCACTCACCACAATGCTGCTGAACTTAAACTGAACTGCCCTTACCAAGACTGGCCAGCAGGTAACATGGCGACCGGAAATCCCCTCCGAAAATTTGTGTCAAAACACGTCCAGAAAATTCTAGAAAAACTACCACGAGGAACTCATTTCCGGCAGAACGGCAACAATGCCACTCGATCACAATTAGACGCTCCGAGTGCTCGCAACCAAAATTTCACAAGAAAAGTGCACGAATGAAACCGCTACACAACTCAGAACAGCTGAACAAATGACGACCGGCACCGCTGTACCGAGATCGCTCTGACGAGGTTGAATGCGCTCCTGACCTGGTTCTGGTTACTGTACTGTTGCTCCAAACGATCGCACCCACGGGTCAATAAAACAGCTGATGTGCAGAGGTGAATGACATTTAGAGAAAACCAATAACAATAATATTGCAAGGATTAAAAGAATTATTGGACTATTTGTTAATTTATTTATTTTAGGGAAAGAAAAACCGAAGCCGGAATGATTCTGATGTTTTATTCCCTCGAGGTGACGTATCCTAGTGTTCTAAGTGTTTAAATTCCATACGGCCTTCCATATAATGTCCTGCATCTAAATATTCCCGTTACATGCGGTGCGAATATTCGTAGGTGTTGCGAATTTTCCGCGTTGGTTTGGGAGAGCCTTAAAGGCTCTCCCAAACCAACGCGAATTATTTGCAGCGGATTCGTGACGGAGAATCCGCAGCGAATTTCATGGCGTATTCCGGAGAAAGTCTCACACCAAAGCGAACTTAATCGCATCATTAACGTCATATTTTCAGTATCTAATTTGCTTGCTGAATGCTAAATGCTAGTGCAAGTACTGAAAAAGAAAGACAGATTGTTTCCTTGTCTAAAAAAAAAGTATACATCATCGAATGGAGAAGAAGCAATATTGTTCCTTGCAGTGGAAAGTGGAAGAAGAGAGTTTAATTTTCACCTAGTTCTTCTCCTAGTTTAGTCCAAACCTTATCCTTTTTGCGCACATTTTCATAGTCGTCATGAGAAAGTATAGCGTATGTTCGAACTTATTCAATAATTTGTTCCATTTTGATTATTTTTCACTTTATAACGTTGCGGAATTACTGCAAATCGGACCAAAAACGCATTCGATTGCGAACTGAGTTTCCGTGCGGATAAAAACGCAGATAAATCGCAGCCAAACCGGAGAAAACCGCGCCGGTTTGAACTTGTCTATTTACTGCAGTGAAAACAATTAGGTGCGAATCGACTGCGGTGAGAATATTCGTAGGTTTTGCGAATTTTCCGCGTTGGTTTGGGAGGGCCTTTATGATTTGATTTTCAGCAAATAAATAAGCAAAGAATGAGGTTGGTTACGTCCCAAAACACATATAAATAAACTGATTTTCTTCTTTCTCATGACATTCGTCCTTTTAACGCACTAAAATTGTGGCTAATTCTACATATTACTGTTGGCATCAACGCATTATACTTTGACAAGTTTTCTCTCATTCTATCATAATCCCATACGTTCGAGAATACCAACTTTGGCACCAAGAGAACGAGCGTGCGATGTGATCTCTCACTTCTCTTAGAGGAACGTTCACTTCTACCAAATTCGAGAATCGACTACCAGGAGAAATCCCTTCTTTGTTTTTTGACCTTGGAAGTGCTGTGATGATCACGTCCTGTAGCTGGTCCACTGAAAGATCCATGTCCATTGGCTAGCTGTAAGTTCGTTTCCACAGAACTCAGACTGTACCTCAGCTGACTCCTGCGTGATTCCCAATTGGCGCGCGGGTTTTGATAAGTCGTTACTTTCTTCTCAAAATTCAAATTCAATATATCTGTGATGAGATACAGAGAGTTCATCTGATATTTCACCCGTTTTCAACCTGTTGTGGAGTTTGCATCGCAGCCTGCCAGCAACTGGCGGCCGTTGGCTTCACAGTATTCAACAAGCCTCTTGAACTTTTTCTAAATACATACAGAGGCATTCCAAAACAAGTCTGATATTTTTTTTATAAACATTCCTCAAGTTTAAAATAATTCGATTCCAGTGGCTGTCATCATCCGAGTCATCATCATAATGAAAATCTGTTTCATAATGAAGTTCATTATGAATCAGATTTCTTTTAATTAGCGTAGGTATTATAAAATAGGAGTAAAAAAATGCATTTTCACGCCTAGTTTTTGAAAAACATAATATCTTCCAATCATTGGGCAGCAACACTCACTTTGTATTCAATATCTCTGAATTTTTTGGTATTTCAACTTCACTCTCCAAGTACCTACTATTTTTTTCAATGGATTCTAATTATCCGCATGGTTCTGCGGTTCTGCCAAAAATGTTCACCTTACCTATTTTTCAGTGCACCTACTCTCATTGGTTTCTCATTCACATATGACATTATAGGTATGTTCAAACACGTCAAAAACCGTCCCATGAACAGTTTCGAAAGCACCAGGGCCGGTATTCTCGTTCTCGAAAACGCTCATCGCTTTTCAGTCGCTCGGCACTTTCAATGTAAATTTACATTCAAAGTGCCGAGTGACTAGAAAGCGGTGAGCGTTTTTGAGAACCAGAATACCGGCCCAGGTGAACGAATTCTGGTTTCTACGCACAAATTTTACGCTTTGCGCAGAATCGTGACGGTACATTTTACGGTTTCCTGCTGTGTTGGAACAGACCTTATGTCGAAGCCATGTATACCTACCTAATTCATATCCACAACGTACAGTGTACAGGGTGGCCCGTTTATTTTGTCAACTAATTGTCAAAAATAAATTGACCTTTTGTTTCGACGCCATATTGCGGTGCGCGAACATAGTTGCCAAAACAAGAAAACCAAAAATTACTAGCGGGCTGTCAACTAGATATTTTATTATTTCTATTCTGCCCAATACAAGCTGAAATTGATGGCTTTTCTTTCCAAAAACATTCGTAATAGGCGGTAAATTTAAATTTTAAATGTAATTTATTCACTAACTTTGGATTTTAAAGTTGACAGAACGCTAGTAATTTTTTTTTCTACTGTTGGCAACTATGTTCGCGCACCGCAATATGGCGTCCAAACAAAAGGTCAATGTTGCGGTGTTGCCAAACTTTGAAAATTGCCGTTTTCTTCATTTTTCTTTAAATGGCTTACCCTGTATATTAGATGTGGAATGAAAAGTTCTTTAAACATTGTATAGGACATTACACAAGGTGTTTGAAATTAAGTCGGCACTACTGCTAACTCGCTTATTATAAGAGTTACAAAATCGGTTTAATTGGCAAACTATAGTAGCATTTCTTCCGCTAAATAAAATCGTAAAAACCGCAAAACAATTTTATTGAGCATCACGTTTTCGAGATGTTTTCAAAATTTCCTTTTTTCAATGGAGAACCCTGTATATTATTTGCTATTTTGATTGCGAATGTTTCAGATACTATTATACTACATTTCGAATCTACCAGAAATTATGAAATTCTTCTCTTTGAAGTGAATACTGCGTAGAATATAGGTATAGGTACTAATACTTGTAGTAGTAGCAGGTACTTCGTTTTTATTCACAGGTACCACCAAATATGATCAAAAACTTTTGCGTATCTTGGAAAACCTCAAATAAGGAAAGGGTAAAATCGAACTAGTCCGATGGCGTTTTAACTATCAATCAGCATCGACCTTCTCAAACTTCGTTCAAATCATTGTCACGGAATTTGATTTAGAGATTGCCGCCGTTGTTTTTCAATTCAGCTAACAGCTAAACTATAAAGCCAAGGCCAATAACGAAAATTCCATTCGTTTTTCGATTTCAACACCTCTGATGGTATTTACGTGGCATGGGTTCAAATTTAGCTTTTAATTTTATTCGCTATCAGGATTTCCATTAACTTTGAGTGTACGATACACACTTTATTGGTCGTCAGTTCAGAATCTGAATTAAAGGTAAAGGTTCTGCAACCAATTTATATTTTCGTTTTTTTTTTTTTTTTTTAATTAATGAATGTGGTAAGTTCAGAAATATAAGATAAGGCTTTATTAGGCACCTCAATTAAAAAAAAAAACATTTCAAAGAGTTATAGATAAAATGTTTTTTATTTAACTAACCAAACTATATGTGCGCTGTACGCTAGATCATATTATTAGACTCTTGTGCTTACCATACTCCAATATTTGAAAACAACACGTTGTGTAATGTATATAACTATTATATATGGCATGTGCGGCATTGAGCTTCTTACTCATCTTTGGAAAATTTAGCCTCTCTATTAATAATAGCTAATCTCACTCTCTCAAGAAGGGACGACTGGAAAGCTGAACAATCAGTGATGCCAACTCGTGGGAAATTTCCCGATTCGTGGGAAATTAGTAACACTAAAGGGAAAAGGGAATTTTCCACCAAAATTGCGATATTCGTGAGATATTTCTTAACAATTAGTGTATATAAAGACGCAAGACATTCGCGGTTCGATCGCATAGCTATCGCGAACTGTGCAAGTTTCGAATGCGCTCAAAAATGATTCTTCGAATGTATGCGTTTCCACAGTGGCGGATTTACGATTTATGGGGCCCTACGCTACATAATTTTTGGGGCCCCTAACCCCTTCCCTCCACTTAGTAAAACAAATACTTTCATTTTAGAATTTATTGATAAATTAAAACAAAATCAAAACGTAGTTCTAAAAGTACAACAGAAAAAATTCATAACAGTAAAAAAACTAAAAACTAGGTACTAGGTAGTAGGGATATAAGTGACATCGAGAACTATCGTGGTATTTCCATCTTATCTGCTATTCTTAAACTCCTCGAATCTATTCTGACGAGATATTCACAACTCACAACCGATTGCAGGATGACCTTGAAAAGTTTGTATGATGGTGTTCCCTCAATCACCTAAAGATTATTGTTCCAAAATGCAAATTCATCAGTTTCTATAAGTGTGAAAATCAAATTGTTCGTAACTACACCATAAACAATCAACTCGTTACCTCAGTCGACTCATTCGATGATTTGGGAGTGGTTTTCCAGAAAGACCTCAGTTTCAATTTGCATATTGAAAACGTTGTAATTAAGGGCCTTAAGAATGCTGTGTTTTATAAACAGGAATTACAAAAATATAATGGATACCAAAACAGTATGGTGTCTGTATTACTCACTTGTCTGTAGCACACTGCACACTGCACACTGTAACATTTTCAATTTCTTGGCTAATAAGCTACCTTGTTTTGCTTTAGTAGATATGATTCTATATAGAACTACAATGAAATAAATGAATAAACAACTATCTTTTTTGTGCCCAGATTTTGTTGCCTTGATTACTGCCTTCTACTGAAAGTTTTTTTTGTGCAGGTTTGCAAGTTTTGTTGATTGATCTAGGAAGGTTTGATTCAGTACGGCAGGGCCCGCTGTTATTGATTAGAATCTTAGGAAAAGGAGGTAGTACCATCATCATCTCTGTTTGCAAATCCAATCAGTAATCTGAGGTTATGATAATAATTGTTGTTTAATCTTTGACTTTTCATTTCCATCATGTCATTGAACAGCTGTTTTGTCTAGGCGTTTTCTTTAGACCTTTTCTACCTTTTGATATATGTTCTATGGGCACTTTTCAACATTCACCAGTCATTTTTTACACAACCGATTCTCAGTTCGTACTTTTGGGGTGAAACTGAACACGTCCTTTTCTATAATTTTCTTCAATGTCAAAATTAGAAGTTTGACAGATGAAAGTCTTCTTCCGAAATCTAAATTCGAAATGAAGAATCTGCCCCTTTTGATCTTGAGACTTGATACCGAAAGGTTGGTCTCGGCCCTATTTGATTTTGGGCGAGACTTTTTGGAATTTTGTGCCAGGGAACTCAAGGTTTAGACTAATTTCTTGTTGATAATTGTCTAGAGTCGTCCCTTGGTCATTTTGGATTTTGTTTCGGACTGTTCCGAGCAGCTTTTGGAAGTTTAAGACTTCACCTTTGGTCTAGAGTATCCCTCAATTTGGGGTTTGGGGCTCGATTTGTTTTTTTATACGAACATCGTTATAGGGTCCTAGTCTTAGGCTATAGTTGGACAATCCTACTCCTACTCTTAGTCCTAATGCTAGGCTGTAGCTAGACAGTCTTAGGCTATAGTTGGACAGCTCCTAGAAAGAGATTCTAGACTAGAGCTAGATTGCTCTTAGTTGGCTTTGGTAGCCTCCCTTCAGCAACCCTCTTGGTACCGCTCTGCTAGAACCACATTGAGTTCTACGTTAAACAGATACCACGTGGATAGGATTAAATAAAATTCTAGAATTTTACCCTGAGGTTGCCCTAACAATAACTTTCATCTTTCTGTGTTTAATTTGCCTGTTGGTAAAGTGTAACCCATATTGTATTTTTCTTATCACTCACAAGTGTAAATACCAAAAGGTTTTTAGTCATGTTCACTTAAAATTCATATTTATATATGCGTTATTTACATTAATTTTTTTATAATCAAATATTTATAAATTGGTACAAGCCATAATGATGTCCTGGCTATCCCTATTCATTATTGTTATTATTTTTTAATAAAGAAGCCAGATACATTATTGTACCTAATTAGTTGTTTTATTGATAAGCTCTCCAATTGCACAGGTTTTGTTTATAACATCATTAGGTTATCTTCCTAGTTAAGTCACAATTAACTTGGTGGCACCCAAAGGTAAGATGTATACAAGGAACCCATAGACCCATGGCCGCCGAACTGATGCTGACTAGCCGTATGTAGTATAATTAGGCAATTGCCAAAATAAGTACGTTATAACACTAGAATACTGCTAAACTATTTGGACCCGCAAATACAGTATCCACAAAAGCAGACTAGAAAGGGTTGAAAATAAGTTCACAAAGTACCTTCTATATGGGCACCATTTTCCCTCAGACGGTCTAACCTACGAGACTAGGCTGATGCTTTGTGGACTAACAAGTCTTGAACACTGAAGAATAGAAGCTATGTTTATTTTGCGTTAGAAGCTGAGCAATGGGAAGATCGACTGTGACACCTTGCTAGGCTTACTACATTCAAAAGTTTCTTAAGACGCACCAGGCAACATAAACTGTTTTATGAAGGCCAACATTGTACGAACTATGGCCAAACTGCTTTCATCAACAGATTAATGGTTAACTAGAACCGTTTGTACTGCAACTGTGATATTTTTAACTACTCCCTGCCAGAAATCAGGAAGATGATAATGTTTCTGTAATTTTAACATTGACTCCTATTCATTTCTCATTTTATATAACTTTTTCTATCTGTTTTTATTAGAATTTTTATGCGGCTTGACTTTAACTGAGATTGCTTCTGTATGTTATCTGCATATCTATGTTTTTATTTTAGTGCAGTATTTTATTTTGTTTTTTAATTTTGATTACTTTTAGGAACTACCATTTAAAATATAATATTCTGTAGTGTATGCTTAAGATAAATAAATAAATAAAATAAGTATGAAATATGAACATAGGAAACAACTAAAAATCACGAAAGCAATTTTTAGCTTCCTAGATAGGAAGTTATGGTGATAGCCCGACTTTGACCATGTCAAAATTTCATTAAATCTTGACGTTTTGGATCATTTTAAGCCTTTTTGGCAAGGTGGCACATTTCCGTCTGTGTGTATGTATGTAAGGTTTGTTTCGCCAGGGTTTGTACTTGCCACCAGCATTTGCCTTCCTTGTTTGACAGATAAAAATTGACTGAAACAAATCAATGACGTCAAAAACGTTCGTCGGTTCTCAAACCAGAAGTCATTCATTTTAATTTGTCGAAAAAATTGAATGTGTCATATGAATATGAATTAATCTACGACAAGCCTTTTTTTTCAAGTTTCAAGGTCAAGTATGAACCCTGGTGAAACGAACCTTATGTGTGTATGTATTTGTGTTGGCATTTTTCTGAGAAAACGGCTCGATGGAATTTGATGAAATTTTGGAAAAAGGTATAAGAAGACGTGTAGGGAAAAGTTACACAGAGATATAGGAAAAAAAAACCTCTCCAAGATATGACGTCATTGATCTTTTTTTAAATGGGAACGCCAACTTTTTTTTCATTGATTGGTTAGAGCACTAAAAAAAAATAAAAAAATAAAAAAAATAAAAAAAAAAAATCTCAAAAATCTCAATAGGTTTCATTGGGACATTTTTAGAGGTCAAATTTTTGATATAACGCTTCCTAGAATCGTGAAAAATTTATTATTCCTATTATCCCCGAAAAATGATATTAAAACCTGAAAAAATGTCAAGATTTATTAAAATGAATTCATGGTTTGAAATGACAATTAATGACAATGACAATCATTAATTAGTTAGTTATTTATCTAGGAAGCGTCATGTCAAAAATTTGACATCTGATTTTTTTCTAATTTCAATATTGACAAATTCCATTATCGCATCATTCAGTTCTTATGTCTATTTAATTTTTTAATTTTAATTATTTTATTTGCAATCATATATGTAATCTTGTCATTACTGACTTTTTAAAAATTTGGAAGTGACACTTTACCTGTGTCACTTCCCTCTTCGATTTCCCTCACCGATTTCCCTATTCGACTTCCCTCACCGATTTCCCTCACTCTAATTTATTTACCTTTGCTGGCAACAATGAGAACATGTCAGGTAAAAACGTCAAAGCAGTGAATGACACATTTTGGCATGTTTATTTTATTTTTTTAATATTAAAAAAAATTGATTGACTAATCATAATTAATGGTGTGCTTGCAAATAAAATAGTATACAAACCTCGGAGGAAAGTTTTCATTTCTGTCTCGAGATTAATAGTCAATCTCGACGCTTCGCGTCTCGATTGACTATATAAATCTCTCGACAGTAATGAAACACTTTCCTACTCGGTATGTAATATACTATTAACATATTTTTTTTTATAAATCTGAAATTTGGAGTACCTTTTCCTGAAATATAGGGAGGGCCCCTGCGGGGCCCCTGGCTGCCCGGGGCCCTACGCTGCAGCGTAGTTAGCGTATGGGTAAATCCGCCACTGCGTTTCCACGTTGACTTTCGCGAGCGCACCCTGGGTCTCGCCCTGTCACAGCAGCACAGAGTAACTTTGATTCACTTCAGGATGAATCGAATCGAGCATTGAGGTAGTCGAGTTTAAGAGTTCAAGTCGAAAAATAATATGATTATCGATGGAACTGGCAACTTACAAATGATACCACGTTGATTGTTGAACCAAAAAAGTTCGAACCCGATTCCAGCTTAGTTCTAGAATCTAGCAGGCGGTACAAATGAAAACTCTAACGAATGACTTGTTATTAGGTAATTTTTCGCGAGGATAACCAAGCATGCTCGAGTATGCTGTATTATGTGATGTGTCAATTGTGTCATACTTACCTAACTCCCCCACCATCAAATTCTGTGAGAACAAACCAAAAATCACCTTTGCTTCCAAGGTTGGACGAACTTTTGGAAGTGGGCCGGAAAATTTTAGTCTAGCGGCCCATACATTGATGGATTTATGGGGCACAGCCCCACACTTAGATGTGATCTAATAATATAATAACTACAGTGGAAAAACAATAAAATGCTGAATGAAAACGCAGAATGGAAAATTTAAAAATAACTCTTATCTTGTTTTTTATTTCAAAGATGATTTCAAGCAATCAAAATGATATTTTTTTCTTCAATGGGGGGCTTAAGTTGATCATTTCCATAAGAATCTTCTCAAAAGTCAACAATCCTAAGATTTCGTTATGTAAGTTCACTATCATCCACGCATCCAAATTTTCCATTGTAAGTCGATTGATTCCTCAACCGATTTTTTATCTATTTAAGTGTTGAATAGCATTTTTCGCACCCTACCTGTGAACACGCTAAAATAAGGACATACTGGTAAAGGCCTTGAAGATGACTACTAGCACGGATGTATAATCTGTAATTATACGAAACATTAAAACAAAACAGAAAATCAAACATTGTTGGCGAAGTGAATGTTATTAACACATTTTTAGAAAGTTCTAATTCATTCCCCGTATACAACCCTCAGTGTTGCCAACTATATGAATGGCCATTTTACCAGATTATAAAACTTGGAATACCAGAATATTACTAGATTTTTCTCAATCCTGCCAATACCAGAATATTACTAGGTCTTTGTTGCTAAACAAAAATTGAGCTAAAATTTTTAGATTTCAATTGTTTATTTTAAGTTTTTTTTTTTTTTGTTTTTTTCGTTAGGTTCAAAATAAAAATGCAATAGCAACAATATCTAGGTAGTACCCTTCCTATGGAAAAATAAAACTTATTCAGATAAAATAACACTGCATACCTAATATATACACAGGATACCTATAAATAAATACATTATTGTAAAAAAAAATCCATTCTGTATAACATAACATTACAAATATTGGTAAACATGCTTAGGCCCGGTTTGTTCATCTTCAGATAAGCTCCTTGGTAACTCTCTGCAAGATAAGTGCACCGTTCTATAATTCTATTGGTCGGCGGATAACTGGCCAACCAATGGCATAACATATTTCGTTTATATATGGGTCAGATTGCATACCTGACAGTTTATCAGAAGGTGAATAAACCGGCCCTAATAGGTATATTGGAAACCTTTGGCATAACTATTTAAGACTAGTCACCATAGACGCGAAATAGCGTTCTTTTTTTTGCAGAGTTCTTTCCTATTGGTTCAAATTTCACATTTAAAGGTCCAATGTCAAATTCCAACATGTAAAAATGTCACTTTAAGCGTTGATTAGTGCAAACGACCATAAATTCAAGAAAAATAGCTTATTGATTGCTAATGCGAAAATACCAGAATTTTGCTGGAATGAAATTTCAGATTACCAGAAATATTACTAGATATATTTTGTAAATCTTCATTACTAAAACCGGGGTCGATATTACCAGATCTGGTAATTATTTTACCAAGTTGGCAACACTGACAACCCTATGTCATTTATATTATATTCATCTCCATCATTGGATCCAGAGAGGTCATACAACTCCGTCCTTTTCGAGTCGGGCAATTTTTTTCCAAAATCTTTAAATTCCTCCCGTAAAACAGCCGCGGCATCTCCTTTTTTTATGAGAATGAATTGCGGGTAATGAGTCTTGAATTATTACATCACTTTCATTTGCTTCCAGTCTTGTATTTGCTCAATTTGTCAAACATTCTTAGCATTTCATTCTTCTTTCATGTTGCGTTGTTCTTTTTTCAATGCGCCACAAGTTGAATTGACCATTCTTATGTGCTTTCATAATATTGAGGCCGTCCGTTTGATCTCACACTTTAAAAGTATCTTGATAATCCTGTTGTTCTAAAGATCGGCCCACACTCCGATCGGCCCACCGGGAATTTCCCGGTATCCCGGTGGGTTCATCCAACCCTGTTTTCTTCATTCAAAATCGACGAAAAAATTAACTCACTAGCACAGCCTGAATCGCACGCATTCCATTGAAATGAAATCTGCGGGTGACGTCATCACTATAAGCTGCTGGTAGTGACGTCATCCGCAGGTCCAGATTTGGATGGAGAGGGAATTAGGGGAATATGACGCGATTGACACATCACAACCCAGCATAATCAGATTATGCTTGATTATCCTCGCAAAAAAATTGCCTATTATTTGATTTGTTGCAACGTAATTCAAATTTAATTTCTTTTAAAAACTAATCTGCCTACTAAAGATTTGCATTATTAGGTATGGTCAGTATTTTGTGCATTTGTGGGAATTTTTTTTCAAAAAGGGAATTTTTGGACTCGCTTGTGGGAAATTTGATTTTCGAAAGTTGGCAACACTGTGAACAATCATTAACTAAAATACAAAACAATCACATGAGCAGGGCAAAGGTACCTTTGGGGAAAAAAACGAGAAACTAACTCATCTAGTCGGCTTTCTTCATATACGCGGACTAGACATCGACACATTGTGATCAAGATAAGATACATATCTTCTCATCCTTGTCAAGTATCATTCGATGCCAAAGTAAGGCCCGTCGCACACGGAGCTACTGGTACGAAACTGAAATTAAACTATAATCCCTTGACAGTCTTTTGCAAGTCCCCGGCATGTGTATTTAAATCGAATGTCCTACACGGCGCTACTAGTCGTCGACCCGTACGCTACTGGTTAGTGATAAATCGCCAAGAGACTGTCGGTCGCGCGAGGATTTGTTGGAAACTTTTTCGAAATTTGTGTAGTGAAATGACGAAAAACGAAATGAATGACCAAGTTTGCATGTACTACACTGAACAAATGCGTTTATTTTCGATCCTCGTCCTGTCCCCTCGTGTACGAGAATTGAGTATCCAACTAGTTTTTAACTGGCGTCTTTACTCAGATTCGTCATTTTGGTTGTCCGGGTACAAACGGAAAAGAAGAAAGATTAACCTCCCTGTTGGAAAACAATATTTCTCAAATAAATAATTTTTTTCCAAAAAATAGGCCTACGCAAGATGGACGCGGAAAAATCCTAATGGCAAAATCCTTGGAGTGACAACATAGGTATTGAAAATACGCTACCCGCCACTAACATACCGCATCCGAATCGATTTTCGGATCCTATTAGAGATTCTATCGCCGCTACTGAATAACCGCCCTGCTTTTACGCCGGGAGTACCACCACGCCACCCGACGCCGTTCCGTGACGACACCACCAAAGTGGGGAGAAGCCCAACAAGGAGAAGAGGAAAATTTGGTGGTATTAGATCGCCGACCTCCGAAATACCCGGAAGAGAACCGCGCCGATTGTAATTTTTTTTTCTCCAAGTGAAAACGAAAAAGTGATTTTATTTTTTTGTCGAAAAGTGAATTTCATACCAGTATGTACCGTTTAATTTAATTTAATTCCACCTGTTTTTTTTTTTTTTTTTAACTTAGCCGTCATCCCTTTCAGTAAACAATTTAATCCGATTAAAATGTTTCTTTGAATTTCAATTTTAGCCAACATATTAAATCTCTGTTTTAATATAATTTCAGCCGCCGAAAGCTCTAAAGTCTGGAACGGTATCGGTTTGTCTTTGAAAACGAACCGTTCTATTTGGAAACCAAGGGAGATATCGAATTCGTGACTTCACCGACATACCTATTTGATACATCAATCGTCATTTAGAAAAAGAATTTCGAGGAATTTCGGGAAAATTCTAGAACATTCTAGTTGGAAACCAAGGGAGATATCGAATTTGTGACTTCACCGACGTGTTTACTATATCAATCGACATTCAGAAAAGACATTTCAAGAAAATTCTAGAACATTCTATTCGAGAATAAAGCAAGTTATCCAATTTCACTTCACCGACGTGTTTGGAACTTCAAGCAAAGTCCAGGAAAGATATTTGAAGGAAGTTTTGGGAAAATTCCAGAACATTCTGTATATGCCTATTACGGGGCAACAAGCAAAATTGGAAGAACAAAAAATTGAAGAACTTCTGCGTCTGCGCAAAATGTTGGAACTCCAAGAGACCAAACGACAACAAGAAAAGCAAGATGAAGAGGCCAGGCGACAAAAAGAAAAACAATAAGAAGAAGCCAGACGACAAAAAGAAAAACAAGAAGAAGAAGCTAGACGATAACAAGAAGAGGCTAAACGACAAAAAGGAAAACAAGTAGAAGCCAGACGACAAACAGAAAAACAAGAAAAAGAAGCTAAACGACAACAAGAAAAACAAGACGAAGAGGCCAAGGCGACAAAAAGAAAAACAACTAGAAGAGGCTAGGCGACAAAAAGAACGGCAGGACGATCTTGGACAACTGCAGAAAATATTTCAAACTATACAAGGATCTGTCCCTTACCTGGAACAAAAGATTAAGGAAGTGAAAGCCGAAGTTAGACAAGATGTTCAAGAAGTTAAAGACAATGTTCAAGAAGTCAAAGACGATATTCAGCAATTAAGACAAGAAGTTGAGGGCCAAGCTCAAGTACTTGAAGGTAAGGTGAATATATTAGAAATACAGTCCATCAACTTCAGGTAGTCTTGGAGCATTTTCTAGTATGAAGATAAAACCACCAACTTTTGACGGTTCTATACGTCCTGGACCATGTGTATCAGACAATTTGAAGCTGTTCCAAACACCAACGAATGGAACGATCAAGAAAAAGCTACAGCACTGAAAGTGGCGCTACGAGCACCTGCCTTAGATCTTCTTCAGTCCATTCCTTCAATCTACCAACAGAATCATCAGCATCTAAGTCAGACGTTAGAATTGAGCTTCGGAGTCCATTACAGGCAAGAAGTTATTTAGAACTCAAGTTAAATCGGGAATTCAAAAACCTGGCGAGAGTTTACAAGGATTCGAATCGGAAGCATGAATTTATCATCATGGTAGGTATAGAATTATCACTTGATCAATATTCAGTTTTGCAAAGTGGATTCCTTTACTTTTGTTTTTTTTTTTTTGCTGTTTTTTTTGTGGGTGGAGTGGGTCGATGCTCCTACGCACCTACAGATTGTTGATATTGCAGAAATTGGTAATAGTTTGTTTATTTTATATGGCGCCTTATTTATTTATCTGTTTCTCATTTTACAAATTATATTGAAATGGATAATAAATTTATTTGATGAATTTTCTTTCTGTATGCTCAATTTTTTATTAATTTTTTTTTTTTTTTTGACTTCATAAATACTATTTCCTACCTAAATCACTCTAATTGTATATATAATATTTTAATCAGTTTTAGGAGCTTTGCACAATGTAAGAATGGTAAACAATGAACTGTTGGAATTTTGTCACTTCAATATTCGGTCCCTCAGAACGTCATTTGATGCCTTCTCTTCTACTATCGAGGACTTAAAGCTGGACGTTATCGGACTGTCTGAGACATGGCTTAACCACGAGATTCCTAGTATGGCATTCAACATAGACAATTATGTCTTGGAGCGGAGTGACCGCGGTGGCAGAGGTGGTGGGGTGGCCTTTTACATAAAAAAATCTATAAAATATAAGGTTCTGGGTAGTGTGGGTGAGTCGAATGCCGCTTTGGAGCAGCTCTGGATTTCTTTTAGTGTGCTTGGCAAAAAAGTATGTCTGGGTACACTTTACAGACCACCTCAAGCAAACTTAAACATTTGTTTACAATCACTTGAGAATAGTTTAATGAATGTTATCCCACTACATGACTTTGTTGTATTTGGTGGAGATTTTAATACTGACCTTTTAAACACTAACAGTAATGGCTACCGAATTTTCTCAAATTTTCTGGAAAGATATAGCTTGTATCAATATATCCGTGAACCCACTCGTGTGGCCGATGTCTCCCACACTCTTCTTGATTTAATTATAAGTAATTCACCTGATGTTGTATCTTCCCCTGAAGTACTTAACATGGACGACATTTCTGACCATAAGTTGGTTCATTGTAAAATAAAAATTACTAAACCTAAGCACGAACCTTTTTTAAAAACATACAGAGATTTCTCTGATTTCAAATATGATGCTTTTCTATCTGATTGAAATAAACTGAACTGGAACAGCGTTTTCTCGTTAAATGATGTGAATGACATTGTGGAATTTTTAAATACTAATATTATCAATCTATTCGATGCACATGCTCCATTCAAAACAGCTAGGATTACCAAACCTCCAGCTCCATGGATGACAGATAATCTGAAATTTATGATAAAATTAAAACGTAAATCTCTCGCTAAGTATAAAAAATATAAAACGCAGCATGCCTGGAGGGAATATAAGGAGATGAGAAATGTTGTAAACATGGCTGTCAAATCAGAAAAAAAGGCCTTTCTTCAGCATTCATTTCGGACCAATCCTAAAAACTTCTGGCGTGTATTAAAATATTTAAACATACATTCTGGATTATCAGAGAGTGTGCGCTTTTCAGATATTGGAAAGCCTAAAGATTTCAATGATTATTTTTATACTGGCTCATCAAGTGTATCCCTAAACAATGAAACTTTTGTAAACGAACACTACAATAATAGAAGATATAATACTCTCTCTGATACTGATTCTTTTTCATTCATAAATGTGGATGAAACCCAGGTTGAAAAGGTTATCAGTGGCCTGAAGTCCAATGCAATTGGTTCTGACGGTATAGATATAAGAATGATATCATATGTTACTCCCCAACTCTTACCTCACTTAACTTATTTGATCAACCAGTGTTTGTCCACAAACACATTTCCTGAATGCTGGAAAAATGCGATTGTTGTTCCAATTCCCAAAGTAACCAAACCAATTGAAATAGGTCAGTTTCGGCCTATTAGTATCCTTCCGACTATGTCAAAGATACTGGAAAAAATTATCAATAAACAACTCGGAGATTTTATCAACTCATTTAGCATTTTACCCCAGACGCAATCGGCATACAGAACTGACCATAGCACAAATACGGCTCTTTTAAAAATTACTGATGATCTTTTTCGTGCCCAAGATAAGGGACAAAACACTTGCTTAATTTTAATCGACTACAGCAAAGCATTTGATACTTTGGACCACGATTTGCTTTTTACAAAATTAAAATACTTTGGTGTGGCGAATGATACACTTGAATTTTTTAAATGCTATTTTAAGGATAGACGTCAGAGAGTTTACTTTGATGGCCAGTATTCTAATTATTTGACATTGAGCAAGGGAGTTGCACAGGGTAGTATAGTTGGGCCACTCATGTTCTCTCTCTACACTGCTGATTTTAGCGGAATGCTGAAACATTGTTCCTCCCATCAGTATGCGGATGACACGCAAATATATCTGTCTTTCAAATATTCGGAAATACATGCAGCTTACAATAAACTAAATTGTGACTTGAAACTGCTTAGTGCTATTTCAGGCTATCACGGTTTATTGCTTAATGAGAAGAAAACGCAGCTAGTGGTTTTTGGTAAGGATAAATCTCTGATAAAAACTCTTGAAAATTTAAATATTTTTCTAAGTGATAGTATATTGAAACCAGTCGACTCTTGCAAGAACCTCGGACTTTTTATTGATGATGGTTTGCGCTTTGAGAGTCATGTATCATCTCTGATAAAAAAATCTTTTTGTAAACTTCGTACTCTCTACATGAATGGGGACATCCTGGATACATCCATTAAACTGAGACTCACTGACTCCTTAATACTCTCAAATATATCTTACTGTATTTCAGCCTATTGGCCTGCTTTATTACAAAGAGATAAAGCTAGCTTACAACGGCCTTCAAAATTCGTAAATATGATCACATATCTGACTACTTCAATCGCTCTCATTGGCTTAATCTTGAGGAACGTTTCCAGTTACATCTTTTGACTCTTACTCATAAAACTGTTTTATGTGAACGGCCTGATTACTTGTTAAGTAAACTAGTCCGTAACTCGGATATTCATTCGCTTAATACTCGCCACAGAGGGTTGTTTAGTGTTCCCACTCATGCTACAGCATTGTTTCAGCGCTGCTTCACCTATAATGCCGTTAGGCTTTACAACAGCCTCCCCCCTCACCTTAGAGCCATAACAAGTCTTGTTTCGTTCAGGACAAAAATCAAACAACATTTAATGGACAGAAGGGACCGAATATTGAATTGAACATAGATGATTTTATTTTTATTTTTATTTTTATTTTTATTTTTATTTCAATTTCAATTTCAATTTCAATTTCAATTTCAATTTCTATTTCTATTTTTATATTTATATTTATATTTATATTTATATTTATGTTTATATTTATATTTATATTTATATTTATGTTTATATTTATATTTATATTTATATTTATATTTATATTTATATTTATATTTATATTTATGTTTATGTTTATGTTTATATTTATATTTATATTTATATTTATTTTTATTTTTATTTTTATTTTTATTTTTATGTATTGCTCATTTTTTAGGAGGTTGTATATGAGCAACCCTGTTGGATACCGCCTCCTGCTTAAAATTGTTTTGTTTTATAATTAGGTATTATCTGCATAAATAAAGACATTTTATTATTATTATTATTATTATTATTAAGTTGAGAGGCTAGTGAGCTTGGCGTTTTCTGCAGCTGGGGAAGACATAAAGGAATGGATGGCATTATTTGCGTTCATTGATGGTCTCAGAGATTCCAGAACTTGAGAATGTCTAAATTCAGACAAAGCAGCGAAGCCCTAATTGATCGAGCACTGGATTTGGAAGCAATCTGTGGTGCCTCATGACCCAGAATACGAGCAGTATCCATTGAAGACCCAAACGATAAGCAATCGTCAAAAGAGGATAGTAGCTTCGAGAATGTTAGGAGTAAGTTCGTGGAGAAAGTGAAGAAACTACTACTATTACTAGAAGGTAGACAACAGGGAAACGACTCCAAACAAACACCAACACCGAGACACTGCGTGAAATATTACCGGTGCCATAAGCTTGGACATATGCAATGGGATTGTAGACTGAGGATGTCCTCTCCATTTAGGGATCATTCCCAACGGTTTTGGAGATCTAGAGACGACAGCCCCAAACATCGTCCAGGAAACCATGAAAATGCTGACGCTCTGTCTAGACGACTATGCAAAGAAGACTGGAAGCTTCGTCAAAGAATCGATATGCATGAGTAAAACACTGGTCCGGCTGCGAGAAGAACGGATCTGATCGTTGATGACAACTGGACTACCAAACAAATAAGAGCAGATCAAGAAGCAGCCAGGACATCGGGCAATTTCTATATCTTGAAGAAAATGAATGTAGGCCAAAATGGGGTAAGTGTCGAACAAGAGTTAGATTTACAAGGCGTTGTGGGCTCAGTGGCAGTCTCTGGCCGTAGAAAATGGTTTACTGACAAGAATCTGGGAAAGTGCCGATGGAAAATCTACTAAGAGCCAACTCTGGATGTTCCAAAAGATCGAGTAGAAGATGTATTAAAAGAAATACATGGTAGAACTTCAGGGGCACATTTTGGAATTAAAAAGACTTTGGACAAAAGTCGGGAACGTTTTTACTGGGTCCACTATCATGAAGACGTTACAAACTGGTGCAGAAAATGCGACATTTGTGCTACTAGTAAAGGTCCTAAACTAAGATCTCGGGGGCCCATAAAACAGTAAAACGTCGGTCTCCCATTTGAAAGAATAGCGATAGATGTAGCCGGACCGTTCCCTGATTCAGAGCGTGGTGACAAATACATCTTGGTTATCATGGATTATTCCAGTAAATTGCCAGAAGTTTTCGCTATTCCCAATCAAGAAGCCATCACTATTGCCTAGGTGCTAGTGGATGAAGTTTTCAGTCATCGTGATGTGCCACTAGGGTTTAGGGTTGCATTCAGATCAGGGACGAAACTACGAATCTGCCATCTTTAAGAAAATTTGTGATATCATGGGCATTCTTAAGACAAGGAAGACCTTTACATCCACACCACGGTCTGATGGCATGGTAGAACGATTTAATAAGACCATAGAGGAACACCTGCCAAAAGTGGTCGCAAAGAACCAGCGAGATTGGGACAAACATTTGCCTCTATTTTTAAAGGCTTACAGAGCAGCTCTTCACAATTCAACAGGTAAAAGTCCAGCTAGAATCGTTTTTGGAAGGAAACTCAGGACTGGAACTCTGTAACGAATAAAGATATTTTCTCTATCTCTATTAACGTCTCCTCTCTATTGATTTCGACAAGACAGAAGAAGACGGCAAGTGCCATAGCGATAGAGATAAATATCTTTATCCGTTACAGAGTTCCAGCCCAGGGTACCTCGCGATCTGATGTTTGGAATACCTGAAGAAGTACGAAAAGAAATTCGAGATTATATGGAGGAAGTGAAGGAACGACTTCTAGGGAAACATCATTTAGCTCGAGAGCATATTCAGCTGGCCAGTGACCGAGTGAAAACCAGATATGACTTGAAAGCCATTTCAGCCGGATTTCAAGAAGGTGATTTGGTGTGGCTGTATAATCCAATAAGAAAGAAAGTGTTATCGCCGAAGTTGTCTTCAGCATGGGAAGAACCCTACCGAATAATCAAGAGGATTAATGATTTGGTTTATCAGGTTCAGCGCAACACCCGGAGTAAGATAAAAGTTGTACATCTGAACAGATTGACGAAATATCATGGGCGTGGTGTTGATTGGGACGATCAAGCTTAAGAGGAGGGCAGTGTCACGGTGTGCTATCGCCAGCGTATACAGAATCCATGCCTAAAATTCTAGGAAAGACTGCCTTATTCCAGCAAAGAGATAATCGCGTTTATTCTGGACTTTATGAGAATGGATTACGGATATCTGAAGTCAGGTATTGGTTGGTTAGTAGTTTATAGGTTTAAGATTGACTGTGATATGCTTTAGGTAGTGATTATTGCTAAGAGTTGTGAAGAGTTTAGTTGTTTGAGTTAATTATTGAAGTAATTAGTGTGTAGTAACGTGAAATAAATTATAGTTGTGTTAATTGGACTTTGATTTTGGAATAAATGAACTCAAGATTTTTGTCACGTACCTCAGAGCCGTGACAATATGCTTTTAAGTCTGTGCACCAGGATAAAACTAAATAAGTGGTCTTCTGTTGATATTCTCGCTTTAAAACCACCCTGTTCTTTTGCCTCGCTATCCTTGTACCCGTTTTCTATTTTGGTTTTTACAACTTTTCCATATGCCCTGCCCTGCTTAAGAGGGGCGTCAGATAAGAGCCAGGGCGCCATCTTTTGGGCTTTATGAAATGCATTAAATATTTTTTAATCACAGGTGCTCAAATTCTCTGTGATTGACTTATTTACAAGTAGATGGCGACATCTTCAATATCAATTCTTTTACACAGTAATTTACAGTGGACTAAATAATTTTATTCAGATGCAAATGAAATAATACTATTTCACATTTTTAGTTAAGTAAAACTGCGTTTGAAAGAAGTGACCCTTCCCGAACTCAGCGACATATTTAAGAGAAGCGCTGAACACACGTTTGGTTTGAGTCTCTGCTGAAAATGACAGCAATCACCTCGTTGTTTGGCAGATTTTGATTAATTTTGTGATAAAAACAATTTTCGAAAATTCTGTCCTATTCATTTTTTCCAGCATTTTACTATCCGAAATTTTGGAAATTTATTGTTGGTGTGCTACTCTAGGTATTCGTCCCTTTTTCATTTAAATCCATGACCAAAATTTGCATATTATTACTATTTAACTGCGTATTTTGCAACCAGAAATGCGTCGACTCCTACTCCGATCCATTATTGTTATGAACATAATTGCATTTTACAGAAAAGTGGTCTAAATTTGGAATAAAGCAGAAATTTGAAAAGGTCTGTAAATGACATTTTATTTAAACGCCCCTCTTAACGTATTTATCACTGCAATGCCTCGGTGGTTTCCTCCTTTCTCATATATCGTTGTTTAATAACTTATTTTCCACTATTCCATACTTTATAGGTTCTCTATATATTCTAGGTATGGCGCTCTTCCATTTTTCAAGAAGATACCCCCGTGTTCCTTTTTAACCCTTTTGGTTTATTTTGGGGGTTTTATGTTTTGTGTCTATTCTCCTTCTTCTACAAATTCTGCCCGTTATTCTGTCAGTAATTCTTCGAAATATTTCCTCCGCTGGGGTGTTTTTGTAGTAATAAAGTCCTTGGTTTTTATCTGGTTTTTTAGTAATCTCCATTTTACTTTGCTTATTTTACGTTCCAGATAAATAAATATCATATACTTTTTGGATTGAAAATCAAATGTAATTAATTGCTTTTGTAGTTAAACCTTCGAAGATAAAATATTGTCCATTCACTTGCGCTAGACCATATTAGGTACTTCACTCTCGTTATGTGATTATCCAGAAACATTCCACACTCATAACTACAATAATAAATGCTCATACCCCATGAAATAAAATGATTATTATCAAAATTTAATGTTCTCAAAGTCAAGAAAACATTAAAGGAAAAAAATCGGATAACAATTCTCATTGCTCCTGCTGACTGATGAGATTGCCAATGGCCCTTATAAACAAAATCTATTAAAGATCCTTATCGCGTTGCAGCACGCAAGCATAAAACTTGTGTTTATGCCTGTTTATGTAATAACCGAAATAATGTTGCACATAATATTATTTGAAATTATAGACCGGAATTCGGGCTGCAAGAAAATAGTCTTCCTTATAGATTTTAACATGCTCCGTGGGGTAAGTAAATTGTCCATTTACTTTGCCCGTAATTCCCATTGCCTTATACACAAATAACATGCAAAAGCATACAAAAAAAATACTTGTACAAGCTATTGTCTAGTTTCGTTAGCTATCGGAAATTTTATATACATTCATATTTTTATTAACCTTGCGTGCCATAGATATACAGCAGAAATAATATAATGTTATTTTTTTACAAATGAACCTAATACCATCGATTCTGGATTAGAAAAGTTTATTGGAATTAAGGGGATATACCAGCAATTTTACCATTTTAATTTAGGAAAAACTCTATAGTCATCATTGCTACAGGTACACTAGGTTTCTTATATAATTATAATCAGTTATTTCTGCCTCTTTCTGTATATATCTATCTAATAATCAGCAACTTCGAGAAGAAATTCATTCCACATGCTTCACAATTTTTTTAAAAAAAGCGTTGCAAAGTGTGAAATTGAATTATTCTAAAAATTACAAGTACCTATCTACCTTATTCTGTAGCTGGTGTTATTCTGGCAAAACTCTATTTATCACGGCCGCATATCTACGCAATTTTAAATCTTGCGCCGCGAAAGGTTTGAAAATAAAATGAATAAATGAGATATTCTGAAAATTCGAAATAATATCTTTAGGACACTTTAAGTTCTCAACGAATTTATAAAGCTTAATCATAAACCCCTTCTTCTCAGATTTGTTGGTTCTTTGAAAAAGAGAAATTTTGTCATCCATGTGGACATTTGAAGTTATCCATTTACTAATTATTAGTAAAATTGTCTCCTATTTTTCAAATTCGGTTCCTTTTTTTCACTTATACTCTTTTGCTATATTACTTCTAGTCTTCTTTGTTGTCGTACCAGCTTTTCACTACTAGTGAGTATTTTTTAAGGAATTATCCTGAAAGTGGGTTTTGTGTGTTTCTTATCATTTTTTTTCTTCAAAAGCTAAAGCACAAGGCGCAAGGGCGTTGAACACCATTTGCGCCTGTGATACATAATACATACAAGATTTTTATGTACCTACGACCGCGAATATTTATGTATTTCAAATATATTTTTATAAAAATTATAAATAAATAATGACTACACTCATCCTCCAAAGACAAAAATGGAAATCGAAAATTACCAGTTAAAACTACAGTACCTAACCAACCAAAAACACATCCAATAGTATAATGATTATCACGTAATCACAATCTGATTGGTTCAAATCAACAATTATTAGAACATGTAAGTTTATTCATGTTTCTCAGTTGTCAGTTTATTGTTGGAATATCAGTTATATAATTATAACCAATTTATACCAGCATTTTTGTTCAATTTACATGGCCGCATTTTGCGGCCCTGCGGACGGAAAAGAATCAAATTACGCCAGCAAATTAGGGCGCAAATGGATGCATTGCGGCTCGGACTTACGTAAATAAATATAAGAGGTACCTATATCATATTATATCGCATTCATGATATATAAAATTGTAGACTCCTAATCTGAACGCGGTATGTATTTATGGAACGGTAAATTTTTCTCGCAGATAGTTACCAGCAAGTTTATCTGAAGATGAATAAACCGGGCCTGAATGATCTTCTGATCTTGTACCTCACACTGTTGTTAAATATGTCGTGAGATATTAGATATTGTTCAAAGTGTATTTTTCATCTGTTTCTTAGAAAATATCGAAAATAATAGAAGTAAAAAATGCAATTTATAAAAATGTTTAAATTTTTCTAGGCACGACAGAAGTTCTTCAAGATCCTCTTAAAAATAATCGAATATATTAAAACCAAATTTAATAGATTATCGAAATGATGGAGAACACAAAAATTGATCAGTCAGTAGAACACACGGAATCGAGAAGTAGTCCTATAGCATCCCCGAGGGACCATCAACTTTGGGTGAACTTAAGTGCTTTGGGCGAAGGAAATGTTTTCTCCACTGTCTTACCTTCGGTAAGTATGATTTAAGGTACTAACACTCGAAAAAAAAAAATGTATTGGCGTTGAATGAAATTGTGTTTATCGTTTTTATTTAATGGGTCTTCTTGTAATAAATCTACCTAACCCTAAACGCCAAACGGTATCAAGTGAATACTGAAAACTAAAATGAAAATACGACGAGCGAGATAGGTCGAAACGCGTCTGTGGATGGAATAGCAGGGAAAATTAATCCAAAATTTTCACTTAAATGAAAATGTTTTATAAAGTTGAATTATAACTAGTCGCAACAAAAATAACAAATGCGTGTTGTACCTATATCTAGAAGTGGTATACCTATTTATTGAATCCCCCAAAAGATTTTCTTTCCAGTAGAGTAGTAGAGTCTTGATGACTAAAGAGTGTCGAGTCGTTTGTAGAATTGGTTGTAACTTCCCGAAATTTCGAGGAAGTGAATAAACAAATGTAATAAGACTTCAAGACGAGTTTTTTAAAAAAAAACGAAAGGTAACCATTCGAATAATGACTGCCCACTCTGACCACTCAACGATTTGTTAGTAAAATTGATAGCCAGGTTTGGGTTAGTACCTATGTGCTTAGATTTTACCATTAGGCCTAATGCTTTCCTACCTTCAGAAAGCCCGCAAAAATTATTCTATGAGAGCGAAATATGCATATAAACTGGGAAGTAAATTATTATTTTGATTCGTTTATGAATCGAATCTGGAAATCCTGACTTTCAATTTTCGAAACAGGGTGGGATCACATAGCAGATATAATTTCCTTAATTATTCTTTATTTATATTGCACATCATCGTTCATAATATATTGGGCTTTTTTCCACATTTTCTATGAAACATTCTCTCTCTAACGTTGTCCCACATAGAAAATATTATAATGGTAATTATCATTTTTATATGATGAATTAGCCTAATGGACCTAAATTATTTCATTTTTTGAGATCTGGTTAAAGTTGTATTTCAGGTTAAATGACTTACAATAAAAAATCTAAATAATATTGGGATATATTTTTGGCTATATTTCACGTTTTTCTAGCTCCTCAAAAATTACTTGCTAGATGGAACCGATGAAATGGGAGATGACTCGTTCGAAATTATTCTACCCAGTGACAATGGTTGGCAGACAAAAATTTACTACCAACTCGTGGAAAAGCAGCGGATGATTGATAGTTGCACTGCAGAGTAAGTACAAGAAAAAATAGATTAAATCTAAAATCAATGTCTTATCGAGAGTCACCGAATAGGTGAAATTTATTTGGAGAAACAGCGAATTGCGGAACACGCATCTGCCTAAAAATAGTTCAAATAATCTCATTTATCGCCTCTTTCCATTATACATTCTATCCAGATTTTGTTTTACATTTCTATTATTGAAGGTGAGGTGAAAGATATTTACCAAATTACCTGTTTTAACAACTTTTATCAATTCAAACTCGCATAGATTTAACAATGTAATAACGTAATAACTTAGCTTAACTAAAGTCCAAGCAAACTAATTCAAAATGGAAGCGAATCGTGCATTAAATGATGGGGTTCCAATTTCTTCAAGAATGTGTAGGGGATGGTGTCCTAAACAACGTTTTATAGTTTTATAAAGTCCCGTTAATTTCATGTGCCGCGAGGGGAAGGGGGCCTGCCAATGGTCACATTTTTCAGTTTTTGGCTTGGAGAATAGAATGATGTGTCCCACAGAAAATTTTATACTTCGTAAAATGTTTTTTTTTTTTGGTCTTTATCGAGTTTTGTCACAATCGGTATTTTGGCGTCACAATCGGTACTTCGGCGACACAATCTAGTTTAGTAGTCACTTTTTGGCTTTTCGTTATATTATAAAACTTCACTTTTTCGATTTGGTATGGTACACAATTCTATTTAATACTTATCCCCTAACTTATATAAAACAGGTAAATTTTCTAAGCTATTATTTTAAATAACTCATGGATTTCTAAAGTCAAGCTCTTCTTCTAAGTCTTGTTGTATGGGCACAAGAAGGTTTTTATATGAGCCTTGACAGCTACTGCACATCATGGAACAGTTCATCCCAGCTCTCCTGCAACCACACCTTCTTTCGCAGCCAGTGGTACAACGACAGAAGAATGTTTTGAGGACATTGTCTGGGGCGAAAGAGCATCTGGCTTGAAGGAGATGAGGTATCCACCATCTTTTCGCATCCATTCCCAACTTTCAGCTCGACTCAAAGGGATTCGTTTCCCAACCATCGCTGTACCTGCAGATACTTTCGGTAGAAATGTTGCATTCCAGCTTCTTTTGTATGCGGCAAAGCGCACATGTGCTTTCCAGTGACCTACTACAGATACTCAGAAGCAGCTTCAGTTGCAAATCAAAAATGGATGGATTTCGCGTTCTTAATTATTTAAAGTAATTCTAAACGCTTTTTGACTTCTCAATTTAATTATATTGGACAAATGTCAACTGTACGGATGCCGAATGTGTGGATGACACCACAAATAACACCGAGACGAGCGCTCATCTGCTTTGATTTGTTCATGCTACCCTCGTGATCCAATCATATTTAGTGCAAAAAACACGCTCACTTTGCAACTTAAATAGATAATTTATACAGCGTATACTAGCAAAATTATATCTACACGATTTTGAAGAAATTTATTTGGTCTACAATTTTTTTGCTTACTAGTTATATCAAGAAAAAAAGTTACAGAATATTTACGAGATACCTTAACCACTAACACTTTTTTTGACAAGTTTTCATATTCAGTGGCTCATGTCTGGAAAAAGGTAACACTTAGGTATAAAAAAACCAAATGCATCATTTGAATGGAAATTTTATTAGCTTTAACTTCACGAAGTATAAAATTTTCTGTGGGTAGCTGGGAAGCACCATTCTCGAGATAAAAGCCATAAACTGAAAAAAGTGACACACCTTATTGAATTTCTGTGTCTCAGGGAATTTTCATATTTCTCAAATTATTTTTTTTTAGATACTTCTAGTGATCAGTTATTACATAGTTTTTTTTTTCCATTTTAATTTATACGTTGTACGAAAAAAAATTTATTGAAATTCAAATCAAATACTTTGGCGCGAAAACACGAAATCCCAATTTGACAGCGCTTGTGACGTTGAGATTTTGTAAACATCAAATACGCAGCAAACGAACTCCTGCTGAAGCAGTGCTAGTTTTGTGTTATTCAAGTGTGTTAAAGTTTGCTTTTTATGAAATTGCCGCAATGGATGGAGAATATTGTGAAGGACTGCTTTTGTATTTTTTTAACGTGCAAGTTCCCTATCACAGATTTCCCTATTGACGGGTTTGTTTACAGAATCGTGACGTCAAAACAGGTATCCATCATAGAAGCATTGTTTTGGCGGGAAAATTTTTATTTCAAATTTAATATTATTTTTTTGTGTAACAAGGGCGGTATCAGTTAAATAAAAACTGGTCATATGAATATTGTGCAGCATAAACTATCGATTTAAAACAAATTTGGAAAATTTTAGTTCACTTGCAAGTTCCCTATTCTCTTTATATCATCACTCCAGCGCGTCGGTGGTTCACCTCTATCATGTTTGTCTTCTCGTGGTTGCCATTCTGATATTATTTTAGTTCACCTGTCGTTTGATGTCTTTCATCATTTCATTCTAGTCATGTGTTCAACTATAAATCTTAAGTTCGTTATCTTATGCTATTGCTAGCTATTATTAGGTACCTATTCTGTCTACTAGTGATTCCAAGCATGGCCCTCTCCATTGCTCTTCGTCACACTCTTAGATTCTCTGCTGACTTTTTTTGTTAATGTCAGAGTTTCCGCTCCGTATGTTGTTACCGATAAAATGCAACTGTACTGTTGCTTCCAGCATCTGCTTTGCCGATGTTATTTGTGACAAGAACGATGTTTCCAGCGGTGTGTCAGCCTTTCACCTTTCACCTTTCACCATCAATATCGATGCCTCGACTTTCTCAAAGCAAAGCAGTGATTTCCTTGCATATGAGAAGACAGCTGTGAAAAGTTTAGTCGAAATTGTGTCCCCTTGTCGACCTGCTCTGCCTTATTCAACTTCACCAGTTGTTTCGTAAAGTTTTACAGGTGTGGTGGCATATAACTGTATAAGTATTTCTATAAGCCTAATATGTTCTATTCTGCAATGCATCCAGTGCTGCTATTATTAATGTTAGTTTAACCGTGTCGATTATGCTCTATGGAAATCGATAAATTCCTAGGCTAAGAGTCTATTGTATTCCACAGACTGTCAGGACTTTATTTACTTACAGATGGCCCTTTGTCTCGTAAAGTCGGCCTATTCTCTTGATTGATAAAAATCCAATCAACGTTCCATACGTTTGCAATGACTCTGGTGAATAGCTGATACAAATGACACTTGGTGCTGTCGCCTTTTTTATGGAGGAGTAACACTACGGCGTTGTTTCACTGCGAAAAAATTATTCCATTTTCATGGCAACCCTCCAAACTTACTAACTCAACTATATTTGGCTAGTATACAAAAAGCACGATAGTTCACGCAAAACGGAAACCACAATGATCCATGGCCAAGTTAATTGCGCTTGCATGCAAAAAGATATAAGTAATTAGCGCATCTATCAAAGAGAGACTCTATCATTCTAACTCTGACTAGCAAAAAGTACGGGTGCAACATAATGTCTGAAAATTTTGCAGAGAAAATTTCACAATTGCGGTAAGTTTCAGCAGAATGACCCATCCGCATCAAGGCCTATAGCACATTTTCTGCCTTCATCGTTTCAAAGTTCAAAAAAATTGTTTTTCACTTTATTGAGTTTGTATTTTCGTTTGCAACATCTACAGCAAATTTTTATAAGTACGAAAGAGAAAGTTGCCAGGCGGCGAGCAGCGGAGCTTGGCAATCTCTTTTTAAATTGACAATGGCGTTTTCGCCTTGACAAAATAAGAGGATAGATAACCTTACTTAAGTATTTATCAAAATTAAAAATTAAATTGGAAGCTCTGAAGACGCCGAACTAATCCTATGGAAAATTGCTTTCGGTGAAATTGTCTGAAATTTGTATATGTTGTGTTCCTGGACATTCTAAACAAAAATTATCATTGGCAAAAAAAATCCAAGGTAAGTTGAAAGCTTAGAGTTTGAAAGATATCAAATGCAAGAGCAAATTTTTCTCAGTTTATAAACATGTTGACATGACATTTACGGCCTTTTATGCATTATCGGTTAAGTCGCATTATCGGTTAAGTCGCGTAGCCAGATCGAGCGACCAATGAATGATTAGTCGCATTCTTAATTTTATACTATTGGCGTTTCCGATTGGTAGTTACAGTGCGCACTGAGTATATTTGCATCCTTTTATTCGGCCTGTAGAAGAAAAAGAGAGAAATAGAAAAAATTGCACTAGTTCCGCACTGAATTTACCAATCGGGAACGCCATATGAATAAAGGAATATCTAATAAATATTTTACCCAGATTTAAAATGATAATATGTACTTTAGGGACTAAAAGTATTCTTTTAGTCCCTATTTTCAGGGATTAAAGTGGCACTTTTTTTCCTAGGGATTAAAAACGATTTTAATCCCTAAGGGATTAAAAATGATTTGAATCCCTAAAATAAATAGGTAGGTAAGCAATATTGCATTAGTACATATTAGAATTAAAAACTCAGGTAACTATAAAACGCTACTAACTTTTATTGATATTTACATTTATGTTAACACCACTACAACTAGATAAGTTAAAAAGAGGTGAATAATTATCGGGGGTCAAATTTTTATTGACTAAAGTGTTCATGTTCTGCACAATCGTCGCATGCGCCGCTGCTGGCGTTGGTTTTCCACTTTTTGTCCTTGCATTTTGTGCCGTTGGAATGGAAATTGAAATATCTGAGGAGGTGCTACTGGTGCTAGTAAAAATTTGATCTGCCATATATTTTTTTTTTTTTTTTTGATATAGAGAATTTTCCACGTATCCTTCAGCGACGGTGCTGCTTTTCCAACCGCCATGTCGTTTAAGCTTATCTATGCTTACCCCAGAGTCGGCTAGCAACGATGCCGACGTTCTGCGAAAATAGTGGCCCGTGTATAGCTTCGCATCTGGCAGCTTTAAATAGTTGGCAATTTTAGTTGGCATTTGCTCGAATGTGTTCTTGCCCATGGGCTGAGAAGTACACTTTCCTTTCGTGTAGCCAACAAAAAATCTTGTATGACCTGTTGTTGGAGGTCCTAAAGCGATGTATTTTTTCACCACATCTGTGGAGTTATCGTTTGATCTCTTAATCACGAACGATCTGTCTTTTCGTGTTTTGATATCTCGTAAATTAACTAAAAAAAATGTTTCATATTCCAAAACATCACTGCAATCCAGCTGGCACAGCTCCTTCCCTCGAATCCCTTGACATGCCCCTGACACGCCCATGATTAGCACCACCTGGAACAAAATTGGTTATTAGTGAATTTTGTAATGCAATACCTACCAGTTTATTTATTTTCTGCAAAGTGTCGCAAATTAATGAATTATTGATTTTCTGCTATAAGGCCGCCTTTATACACGCGTTTTATAGTAGCACGTTGTGACAGACAAACAGACATATGAAACAATCAGCATAAAAAATAAAAAATGTATCCTACCTTTTGTCCCTAAAAATCTTGGTCTGGCGGTTTTTCCAGAAAATCTTTAATATTATCAGCATCAAGAATCTTCGACTTCTTGGGCTTATTATATCCTTCATTCTGCCTCTTCAAAAATGCAGTAAGTTTGCTATATTAACTGATATCGACGCCCATGTCTGCTGCAATTGTGGCCTTTAGCATCGAATACAAGCTCCACAATGACGATGACTTCAACTTCCGTGACTTGCCCAAAAAGTAAGCTAACACAACCTTTGGAATTATTTATAGTTTGGCAAGTGGTAACTTGGTAGAGACGAAAGGGGGAAGAAAAGTGGGGCGTAACCTAAGAATATTCACTGACACCTCAACTGACACCGCCTGATGACAACCATGTCTTTGGGTTCAGTGGCACCGAAAACACCAAGGAAATAAACCAAAAAATTATTAGGAAAAAAATTATTGAGTTTCACGAATAACCACGCCACTGGTGCTGTCGCTCAGGTTCTAACCAATAGAATCATGCCTCTGACTAATCACGCCTCTCCGCTTCCTTCATTTCGTAATATTGCCGGATTTTTTCCTATTTCAAAATACTACACGGCCCATATTGCAAAAAAAATATGTCACCAACTTGTTTATTATTGTTTCTGTCAAGTTTGGCATAGCAGCAAATTCTTTTTGAGTTCGCCGTTTGGCTAGCCAGACTATACTATAGCCCCTCCACCTAATATAACATGATTGAATTTTTATATGGTTATGTTAGACTCTAAATATGAGTTTTTGATAAAAATTATTTGGCGCAAATGTTCCAATTGAAAAAAAAAGTATACAGGGTGTCCGGAAAATAGCGTAAAAGCTCTCCACTGGAAAAATAGTTTAAAAAATCCTACTCGACCATTCTTGGAAATATGATGAGGTAAATGTGGTAATTCAACTTCCTTATTTTTGATATTTTTTTCAAATTTCAATATTTCGTACAAAGTATTAGGTATCTTTTGTTAATTCATTACATTAAGATTTATTAAAATTTGTTGTGAACCTTTAAAACGCATTATGAAAATTGCAAAATCTCTAAATTACAACAGGAAAAATTGATCTGACAACGTTTTTTAGTTACCTTCGAATTTTTCAGGTAATTACATAGGTATTTAATTTAATTCAAATTGTCAACGGGATATTATCAGTGTTGCCAATTTTAATAAACATGGAAATGCTAATAACTTTCTTAAGAATGCCACCAGATTTTTTAAATTATTTTTCTGGGGTTCCTTATCCGGACACCCATATTTGAATTTTTTTTTGAAGGTGCTTTTCTAAATAATTGCCAAGGGTAATTATTTACTATACCCCCTTCACAGCCCCTGACACTATTGAATTTTTTTATGATTATGGTAGACTCTTAATAAGCGTTTTTAATAAAAATTATTTGGCGCAAATGTTTCAATTAAAAAAATTATATTTTTTTTTTTTGAATGTGATTGCAGACTTACCCGAACTTATCGATAATAAAATGTCCGCCTAGTGTAATTTGGTCCTCGCAAGTTAGCATTTTATTTGTAAAACAAAACGCGCTCAAGGGACATTATACACCAACTAAGAAATTAACTCAATTTTTTTAAAATGAAATGGTAACTTACGAGAATTACATCGCACTAGGCGGACGGGTTATTATTGGTAAGTTGGGTAAGTTTGCATTTTCTTAATTTTAATGCTAGTGAGCGCTAATCTACAATCTAATTGTGCTGATGCACTTGTAATGATTTGATTTCAAACTGAAGCACTTGCGCTAAATAATTTTATTCAAAACTCTTATTCAGAATCTAGTAGAATCATACTGATATGTAAAGTTATCATATTAGGTGAAGGAGCTATAGTAAATAATTACTTAGGGGTAATTATTTAGAACAGCACCTTCAAAAAGAAAACTGAATATATTCTGATGAAGGGGTTATAGTAAATAATTACTTAGGGGTAATTATTTAAAAAAGCACCATCAAAAAAAAATAAAAATTTAAATAATTATTGAGACATTTGCGCCAAATAATTTTTATTAAAAACTCTCAATAGGAGTCTAACATATTCATAAAAAAAATCAATAGTGTCATATTAGGTGAAGGGGTAAATAATTACCGCACCTTTTCTTCAGTAATATCTTCCACGTCCTGTTCTTGACACCATTCTGTGTAGTCGGCTAACTGTTTTTTATACAAATCTCGGGATTTTTTCGGTAGTAACTGCCCTATAGCCTCTTCCGCAGCTTGTTCAATATTTTCCATGTTTCTGCTAATGGATATTGCTTATTCGCAATAAATGAAGTTTTGACAATAATTGAATTTGTTGGCGTTGGTTAGCTTAAACTGACTTTTGTTCATCTTAGCAACTTGCATTAATTTTTTCACATGACATGTCATCATCATAACCACGTTTTGTAATGAGTACAGTCAAGTCAAGTCAAGTGGCATTCAATTATCGACGAATTGTACAAACTTTTCGCCTCGGGATAAAAAGAGTCACTTTAGTCCCTAGGTATATAATATACTATTATCAAAGGTGCTACCTAATTGAAATTATACAATTTTAGTACCTACCTAAAAATCATCATCATCATGGGCATTAAGCATTCACTCGCTAACGAGTATAAATCTTGCACTGAAAAAAAAATCGTTCATAATATTGACGAATGGGGGTTGTTATTTTTTTGTCATTAATTAAATGAAATATTTCATCAATCCAATAAATCAGTGTTCATAGCCTAATTACTTCGTTCCTTAATGTAACGAATCTATGTTCATTATTAACATAAAACCCGTGAATTTTCATTTTCCATTGTTCCAACGAACACTTTCATTAGTATAAGGAACTTTCTTTGAACACCAGTGATTCTATTCCTTGATTTTATGAATAATCGTTCATAAACCACATTCATTGTACTAATGATTATTTCTTATCCCAAAAAGTTTGTTCATCATGCTTATGGAACTTTCTTCATCGTGTCAATGAAGTTATGCATCGAATCAATGACCAAGAGTTCATTAATTAATGAATATGTTTCATCAGCTTGACGTATGTGTTAGTGATTTAATGAAAGTTTATAACTAACAAACTTTACTCATTAATTTAATGAATTTTATAGTTCTGATATAGACTTATTCGTCATGCTAACGTAGAGAATTCATTAAACACATCCGCCCTTCATATTATTGACAGTATTTCGTAAATTATCCGGAAATTATATTTTGTGTTGGTGTTTAATTCAACTCTTTTTGGAAGAAATTCGGAATTCAGGTATTCATTGAGTGGAAAACTTCTTCATTTATAGTGTACAGAAAACATTGCAGAACGTGGGACACTACCCGGAAGCCATCTGTCAGCGAAGGCAACCATTGACGCTGCGAAACATGGACCATCTACAGAAAACACATAAAAAGCGTTGAAAAATACCACCACCGATGCCTAAGAAGGATCCTACGGATTAAATGACCAGACCGACGAACGAACATCAGTGTTTTAGAGGAGGTCAACCCAACTAACTTGGAAGCCCTCATCATCAAGCACTAATTTCGCTTGACAGGTCACTTCGTTTGCATGCCCGAAACACGTCTTCCACAACTCTACAGTCAGCTGAAAGTTGGAAAACGGAATCAAGGAGGTCAACAAAAACGCTACAAAGAAAAGTTTAGCAAAGTGCCACATTGATATCAGCAACTGGGAGTCGAGGACAAATGATAGGCCCTCGTGGAGTCAAGTAGTCCACGATGCAACTTTTGAAGAACAGCGACGCAGACACGAGACCGAAAAGAGGGAATGCAGGAAGGAGCGAGAGATCAGAGGAAGAGACAACGCTGTCAGAGACTGGGTGGGCCAAGACTGTGGCAGAGTGTGCGGCTCCAGAATTGGTTTATATAGCCATCAGAACACGTACAATCGACGAAAAATAGAATAGAAGATAATCATACTTGGTATCGAGTGATTGCCTATGATGATGATGATGATTCAACATGCCTTATAAATTTGAGGGTTTAATCACAGCTCAGCTCGGGTTAACTTGAACCGAACCCATAATATGAATATTCTTGTTCATGCAACTGAGCCTAGGATAATGCATTCATACATTAAGGCAATGAAACCGCATACATTAAACTGAAAATCCGATTCATTAAACCAATGTTATTTGTACATTATATTGAAGAAGCTATTTCACTCAGGCAACGAATTCTATACGTCAAAATGATAGAATCCTTACTCTGCGACAATGAATTCAACCGTTAAATCAATGAACCTTTTTTTCATCTATTTAACGAACAGCTTTCCATAATATTAACAAATTCGTTCACCGGCTCAATATTAATGACGAGATTCACTGGCTTAATGCATTTTTTCGTTATATTTGTGTACCTTTTTTTTTTTCAGTGTGGCAGCATCATTATCTGTGGATTCTTTGATAGTCGAAGTTGAATTTCCGCGTCGATATTTGCTTTGTGGAAAGATGACTACCGAGGTCAGGAAAGTATTCTATATTTTATAAAGGTGCTCCATTGATAATAATTACAGCTGGTTCAGGTGCATGATGCATTCGTATTTGAGGTAGATTGGTATGAATTTTTGTCTTTTCTGTGTTGAGTTCTACATAGACGGATCCTTTTGTATGCTTGCTGGAATTCACCTATGATCAGGTCCTTCCCGGTATTTGCCAGGACACCGTTATCATCAGTATATTGAAACTCACAAAGAGTTGTATTAGGTATGAATACCTTGTCACAGATCACCTAAATACAGATGCGTAAGTAAGTATCCTTGCCGTCGACGATTCAAAGCTACGAAACCAGGGTAGCCGGCTCCCTTGCCGCTAACGCGGCCGATCATTTATAGTGCGTGAGCGTGTTCCAGCCTGTTGTGTTTACTTTGTGTTACTCTTTTATGTGAAGCATATAGGTATACCTATACCCGTTGGGAGCTACAATCAATTCGGGTTTTATCAAATGACGGCTCTATGCCCGCAATAAGAGCGAAGAGCGCGAAGATTACTGCTTTTATATATGTACGAATTCGTTCCGTCAATAGGTCTATTCTCACAAGAGTCTCTGACAGTTTGCAACATGTCAGGAAGCATCGCCCATAATATGTTTTAAATGCCGTCGTTCCAAGATAAATCGATAACTATCTGGGCGATTATTTCTGGCAGTTTGCAAACTCATGAATGCCATTTCTACATTTTTATAAAGTGAGAAGAAATTGAAGTGTGTTGCATCTGATATCTTTTAAACTTAACATAACTCGAAAATGGTTCGTTAGAATTTTTTGTGCCAATGATAATTTTTGTTTAGAATGTCCAGTAGTACAACATATCCAATATATACAATAGTTATTTGTATACCAAGGCCGCGAAACGCCTTTCTAGCGTACATAGAGAAAAGTTATCGCCGAGGCAAGATAATTTCGAGGACGCTAAAAAGTTTCGCGGTCGTGGTATACCTACCTACACACAATTTTTTGTGCAACTATGAAAATTATGTGAAGCTACAGAAAAACTGTATGGATTTGACACATTTTGCACGTTGGTGGCCGCGAAATTGAATTTCGCGGCCTGTGTGGCGGCCGCCAAAGCTCATTTTGCGGATGGTTAAACAAAAATAACTATTAGCGGACTATTTCACTAGAATTTTTCACAGCAAAATGTCATAGGAAAGGACTCTTTCCGACTGACAAACTCTTATCTGCTATCTGCTCCTATCTGGCTGGAGCCGAATTTATAATCATTGCTTGACTCTTCCTTGAAGGTTGCGAGTTTAAAATGGACACTTGCTACTATTTGATAAGTTAGTCATGTCAATTCTAAACGTTCAAGGCTTCCTCAAGGTCTGGAGGAAACCTCAAGGAGCGGCTATAAATTCGGCTTTAAATTTTCTCATATTGGTTTCAATATTTCATCTCACCCAATCCCATTCGTTTAAACTAAAGGTGTATAATTGAATATAATTCGAATTTTATTATCGTCATGTTGGTTACATTGCGTCGTATTCAGCACGGTTGCCAACGGCTGCGGGGTCTCGATTTTTCAGTATTTTGTTGTGGTTATGTTTTGAAAAACGCAAGTTTATATTTTATATGATTAGGTGTATTTTACCGTGCGGTGTTCAAGCTCTCTTTATTATAACTCAAATTACTAGTAAACCGAGAAAATTGAAACATAAGTTTTACTTCCTTCGATCACAATCTGGCAACGCTGACCCCTTTCTACGTCAGTTACGGGTAGAAAAATCAGAAACTGTTTGGTGTCAATGGGTATTTACCAAAGGTATTTTACTATACATGTAAATAATTATGTGTTATGAAAATGATTATAAGGCAAGGCGCACATTGAGAGTCGTAAAGTCAATTCGTCGTATACGTCAATTTGTCGTAAAGTCAATTCGTCGTATACGCCAATTCGTCGTAAAGTTGATTAGTCGTGTACGTCAATTTACCGTAAAGTCAATTCGACGAATTGACGTATTAATTCGTCGTAAATTCAATTCGTCGTATACGTCGATTTGTGGTAAAATAACGTCGACTAGCTCGTATTCGGGTAAATAAGGTCAAACATCCCTGTCGGCATGAGAGCAACTGAATCTTATGCATCAGTGGTGACCCATGTGGTAGCCAACGTGTTTGCAATTTTAATCAGAAATTTGGTTAGTTTGGGTTCGTTTGCAATGTGATGTCTGATTGAAATTACAAACCAACCCAAATTAACAGGATCATCATCGGTAAGTTTGGTAATGTCTGATTGAACAGAAAAAGTGTAAATTTATACATTTTAACATTATACCTGAAATACGACGAATTGACGTATACGACGAATTAACGTTACAACTAATTGACGTATGCGACGAATTGACTCTACTACGAATTGACTTTACGGCGAATTGACGTGTACAGCGAATTGACGTATACGACGAATTGACTTACAAAGAATTGACATAGACCACATTGAGACACATGCGACGCAGCCCACGCAAGGCAGCACACGCCGTGTTTTGTATCATTGCACGTCCGCATATTGAGACGCAAAACAGGGAAGGCCACAAATGCGTCAAACAAAACATACGTCGCTTAGTGTTGGAGACACGACACAGATTCATGTGCGTGCGTGCTTGTCGAATAGGAAAAATACAGGAAGAACTTACTCAATTTGCGTTGGACGGTCCAGCCCACGACTTTCGTGAACTGTTTCGTTTGTGCTGCCCTGCGTGGGTTGCTTCGCATGTATCTCCAATGTGCGCTTTGCCTGATGGTCTCAAAAGTCATTGCTGAAAAAACCTTACAGGGCAATAGAAAACTTTCAGGAGCGGAACATATCAGAATTTAAGATAATTTCGTCGAAAGCCCAACACGTATTGTCTGTTTTTTTTTTAAGATAAAGGTCAAAATGACATTATGTTGGCAATATAATGTAAAATTGTAAATGCTTTCAAATTTTTTATGTAGAAAAGGCTCGTGTTGCCAACATAGTTACTAAATTTTTGACTTGGGGAATTATCAAAAAAAAAAAACAGACTTTACTTTAGGGTATATTAAATTAATACAATCCTTGTCTTACGACCTCGTCACGGCAATATTTCTGACTCGTTTTTTTTTTTTTTTAGTTGTTGTTAGTTGTAATCATGTTTAGAAGGACATGAAGCGCTTTGCTATATCCCATGAAAATTATATTACTTCCAAAATTAAGTGCAATATACATAGGTAGTATTTTTGCTTTGTATGTAGAAAAGGCTACCGGACTGTTGCTTGTGTCCGTACCGGTTAGGGTATTTCCTATAATTTCGAATTGTGTTGTGCTATATTTGGTGAGTTTGGAAATGACATCGCAAATCCGACAGATTTTTAACACGTGATTTCAAATTGATTTTATATAAGTTAAGCACGTGACAGCTGTCAACATTTTCATCATTATGGGTCTTGGAGCTATTTTCCGAACTCAGCTATTGTATTGTTATTTGATTCCTATGCATTTATTTTCCTGGGGTAGTAGGCGCAAACCGACGCGGAACTGCGGAAACGGCAACGGAAGCCAAGCTCCGCTATGGCCATACCTCTAACGGAATCTAGGAAAGTTCCTCGAAAACAATTGCTCGAAAACAATTGCTCGAAAACAATTGCTTGAAAACCAATTGCTCGAAAGAAGAAGAGCAATTGCTCGAATAATAAATTTCTCGAATAGATTATTGCTCGAACATATTGTATATTCTATATAGAGGTATCTTAAGTTTGCTAAAAATAGTAAAAATGCTGTGTTCTTACGGTAATTTTTTTTTATTAAAAAGTAATGTTATGAGCTATACCTCGAAGATAATCGAGAACATTTTCTGGGTCGTATGAAGAACATAACCTCTTCAAACGTTGGGAAGAGTCCTTATAACGTTTCGCTGTCTGTGATGGAGCTTGACCGGCTATATACTGCTCCATTTTAAGTGAAGCCTGTGCTTCATCTTTTTGCAGAGCCTTTATAAATTTCCATATAGATGGCCAACCTTCAATGCAATTGTTTGTCCTAGGCAAGGAATTTATTGTGGCGTCGTAACAATTCCACATGGTATGTTCAAAAATTGAGTTTCGGCTCTCTGGATCCTCATTCTTGAAACCGGGGAGCAGCGTTCCCAGGAGAACGAGTGTTCTGTCTTTCTCAACGATACGCAACTAATAATATAAGTAACAAAGACGGAACACTCGTTATCCTGGTAACGCTGCTCCCCAGTTTCAAGAATAAGGACCCTGGTCGGCCTATCCACGTATCCTCAAAATAATCTATTATTGGCTGGGCTTCCTCTGGAAGGATATCGCTGTCTCATAGGTTTTCAAATGCTGTTACTACGTGTGTTGACGGAACATGAGCTATTGCGGTAAGCAAACGTATTTTCAGGGCAAAATCCGAATCAGTATCATATTTTCTCTTCATCCCTGCTTCTTGAACTTTCCTATATATGCTCTGGCAGAAATGAAAGAAGCAACCCCTTATAGAAGATCCGGGAAAAACAATTCTCATTACCTTAGCTGCAGATGAGGAAATGGGTGATGGTAGATCTCTTTTGTAGAAAAAAAGTAATTAGGAAGTATGGGCTTTTCCGAAAATAGAAGTAATAAGTGAATGAATAATATATATACCTGAAATGGATTGAAATACATCATATTTTTAATTCAAGTAGCTATTACCTTAGAATAATAAAACTAAGGACCCCTCTAATTTGCATAATCGTCTTGAATTTATAGCTTTTTATGGATACATATTTTTGTAACCTCTAAATATAAATATATGTTAATTAAACAAGCATTTAAATTGTTAGTTACTTTGGTTGATTGTATATTTCACGGGGGTTCAAGTACCTACCCATTACCTTAACCTCTAATTTGCATAATTTTGGTATTGTCACAGAATATGTGTCGCGTTTCATAGTCGATACTTCGGGAATTCCTATCTTATTTTTGAGTATTAATTGAACCGGGAGCTTTCGAGCAATTATTCAATCGAGGAATTGTAATTCGAGCAATGATTTATTTGAGGAATTGCCGATTCGAGCAATTGGTTTTCGAGCAATTGTTTTCGAGCATTTGTTTTCGAGCAATTGTTTTCGAAGAATTTACCGTAACCGCCTCTAACGACGCGGAAGCTTCCAAACAATACAAAAACATCACAAAACTACTATGCGAACTGGCGGGAAAACACTGCACGCACCGAAATTCATTCGCAAACATCCCGCAAATCACATGTGTACTTTTCGTACCGGTATGCACTCCTCTTATCTCGTTGATTTACGTTCCGCAAAATTTTCGTTAATTGAACAGGTTAGGAACTCATTTTAGCAAAAATACCTGGCTGTCATTGTCGTTTGAAGTAAATAAGTCAAAATCTTTTGTAAATGTGATGAAATTAGGGTATATCAAAAAATTTTGAGGTCTTTAATATTGAAATTGTTTGTGTCTTTATCATAATGGATATTGATACAGTTATGGAAACAGGTCCACAAGAAAAGACCACTTGGCTCAACTCAATTGCCAATGTTTTTAAAAAGTACAGAAATGGGCTATTTGGAAATGAGAATTTGGAAGTCAAAAAGCAAAGAATGCTGGACTATACGGTAAAACCTACACAAAAACTCGTTATTGCTAAATATTCAGATGGTTACTATCGACCAGCGTTAGTATTAAGAATGTGCAAAAAGAAACAACTTCTCTTGCTAAACTTTTATCACAATAAAAAATGTGAATATGTAAATCCGACAGATATAATTTTTAAACACGGAAATCTATTGAATCTTAAAGTGTCATTTATACGACATGGAAAAAAATGTAAAGGGATAGTTTTTGGCAATAATTCTCCAGCTAACAAAGGATTTCCATCCATGTTTTACATTAAGAAGAATTATAAATGGCATGCAATTTCATATAAAATGATTTTTTTGACAAAAAAACAATTTAATAAATTGAAATTTACTTTTTTATATGATCCGACAACTAACGAAAACCTTTCAAATGATACTGATAGTGAAGAGGAAGAACCTACTGAACCTATGAAATACATTGAGGATAATACTAAGAAGAATAATGACTTGGATGGCGATACTGAGATGTGTGAATAATTTTTGAAAAGGTCGTAGTTGTTTTAAATAAATGTTTTCTTTCCCTAATTTTGGCTGTAATTATTGTTGCAATAAATAGATAAATTTGAGGGATTAGGTATATATCTGGAGATTGATTTTAAAATTATCAGAACTGGTGGCTTTATAACAAATTTGAAGCCTATAGGCATACAAAGGCATATTCTTTGTCTTCTGGGGCTTATAGACTGCAAACCTAGAAATCCAGTTATATCGGAATATTTTCTATAATGGAAAATTCAGAGTATAAGCGTGTACTCTCCGCAGCATTTTCCTCATTCCGCGAGACAACTAGAATATGCAATATGATACGTGTGGTTGTGCTGATACAATGAAGAGAATATCGAGGTTCCTTTCAATTTCCATTCATGGAATACTTTGCTAGTCACATATTGGATTGGAACTTATTGATTGTCATCAGCGCATTGCGAGTAATGAAATAACTCTAGCATTTTATTCTCAACTCAAGATAATAATATTTATGCAATAAAGTTTCATAGTCAATTCACTTTACAGTCAATTCAATAATTGATAAAGTCAAAATAAAACTTGTCACTAGGGACTAGAGTACTTACATTTAAATTATCGCCCTTATCAAAGTCACTTAGGGCCGAATTTATAGTGGTTCCTTGAATCTTCCTTGGAGTCGCGAGTTTAGAATGGACACTTGCTACTATTTGGCAAGTTAGTCATGTCAATTCTAAATGTTCAAGGCTTCCTTAACAGTGTTGCCGGACCGAGAATTTTCATTACCCTTTCCAATCTCATAAAATACCCAATTTTACCCGGACACTGAAAACAAAATCCCCAAATCATTAAGCTAGTATGCGCATTTTCACCGATGTAATACTGTCCTTGTCATTTTATTTGACAGCAGCAAAACAAGGATAGGTAATTTACTCATCAAGAGAAAGCACAATGTGGCGCAAGTTGTTAAATTCAACAAATTTTTGTCAAAAATTACAATTTTGGCATAAATTGGGCAAGTTTTATTCATCAATTGCTTCTGCGCATTTCTCCTGATGGGTAACCTATCCTTGTTTTGCTGCTGTCAAATGACAAGGACAGCAAAATGCATCGGTGAAAATGCGCATGAGACATTGATGATTTCAAAAACTTGCCCATTGATGGTGCTTGAATATTATATATAAATATTATTTTACAATAAACAATACACGGGTGGGGGTGGGTAACGGCCGTAACGGGTGACGGACCTGACGGTACGTAAACGTCAATGACAAGTCAATGCGCTGATAGGCACTCTAGTGATTTCCATTTGTCAGTGTGAACTGGATGTATTCGTTTTTTTTTCTAAAATCATGTAAAATAAAACCAGTTGCGCTTTCAATTTCAATGTGGAAAATATTAGTTGAAATTGTTGAAAATTAAAAAAAAAGAATAGGGCTGTAATTCCGGATTCCCCGGTTTTACCCACATCAATATTTTACCCGAACCATAGTCGAAAATACCCGGTTTTTGGGGAATTACCCGGTCAACGGCAGCACTGTTCCTTAAGGTCTGAAGAAACCTCGAGGACTGACTAAATTCGGCCCTTAATTATTCTAATTATTTTTTACTTCAAAATAGATAGAGCACGCACATAAAAACTGAAACTTTCTTTTTTTTTCTTAATTCGAGTTATTTACTGTAATTTTTACTTTTTCCGAGGCCTGACTTTTTATTTTTGAGATAATTCGCTACTTCTGAATACTACTAATTATTGAGTCTTATTCTCGATAATTGATTGATTTCTCTACTTGAATGATCGCCCCTTTTATACTTTTATTTGTTACTCATTTGTAAAACGTCATTTATCAAGTCAAAACATAAACAACGAAAATTGATTTTTACCAGTTACTGACTCTACTGACTTGTAAAATTGACAGCTAAACTGTAATAGTATATTACAATCCGAGACGGAAAATACTTCATTGCTGGTCGAGAGGTTATTATAGTTTATCGAGACGCGAAGCGTCGAGATAAACTCAACCTCGAGACAGAAATGAAGTTTTCCGTCGAGGTTTGTATACTTTTTTATTTTCAACCCTTAATTTTCTGATGCAAAAACTAAAGATTCTGTTATACGAAATTTTCATATAGTGTAAAACTGGCCTTAGAAAAAAATATTTCACTTTTTTTGTCAATGTCATCAATTTTGACGATCTCAAAGGCCCTGTAAAGGCCAAAACAAAAGACGAAACCACAGGAAACCGCAAAATCAACAACCATAGATAAGATCAACAACGCCTTAACGACGGTAGTTTTCGCTCAGTATTTTTGCGGAAATAATAGATTTTCACTAGATTTCTCCCCGTTCTCCCCAAAGAAATGATTTCGGAAAGTGAAGATGAAGCGATGGATTGTACCCCACCTGAATTAAAAGAAGCAGCAGACAGGATTGGAGAGAGTTTGCTTCCAGCAAAAAGCAAATTTCGGTACGAAAAGGCTTTTCAAATATTCGAAGCATGGTGTAGCCAGAAAGGAACGAGAAATACTGCCTCGGAGACCGTTTTGTTGGCGTATTTTGGCGAATTATCTAAGGAAAAGAAGCCTTCGACTTTATGGTCGACTTACAGTATGTTGAAAACCATGATTAAATTGAAAGAGAAAGTTGATATCTCCAATTACGCAAAACTTATAGCTTTTTTGAAGCGGCAAAATCTGGGCTTTCAGCCGAAAAAGTCGAGCGTTTTTTCCAGAGAAAACATTAACGAGTTCCTCACGAAGGCAGCTGAAGAATTTATTAGCATCAAGGTAGGTTTTCAAAAAATATACAAAGAAGATAAAAATGCGAAAATCAAAATGATTTTCTGTATGCTATAGCTAGGTTACCCATTTTATTTTTATCTGGTTTCAGGTAGCGCTAATTGTTGGTGTGTCGGGTGCATGTAGGAGCGATGAACTAGTCAAGATGAAAATGGAGCACGTCAACGTTTTGGAAGGAAAGATCGCTATAGAAATTCCACACACAAAAACTTACACAAGTCGATCGTTTATCATAAGCGATCCAGATTGGGTTGCTATTTTCCACAAATACCTCACTTTGCGGAAAAATTTGAAAAATGACAGGTTATTTGTTCAATGGCGAAATGGGAAATTACATAACCAAGCAATTGGCTATCATTCAATCTCAAAATTTCCACATAAAATAGCTGCTTTTTTGAAGCTTCCAAAAATTGAAACTTTTACAGGGCATGCTTTTCGTCGTACTTCCGCAACCTTATTGGTTGACAACGGGGCCGATCTATTGCAACTCAAAAGACTGGGAGGGTGGAAATCGAGCACGGTTGCTGAAGGCTACATAGAGGCATCTTTGGAGAACAAAAGTAAGACTGCTCTGATGCTATCCTCTACTTCCAAAGGTATTCAGTTGTCCAGTGCATCCACAAGTACATCACATGCGGAAACTCATCCGCAAGCGCAAGAGATAATAGTTCCAAACGAAACACAATTCCAACAGGATGGTCTCAAGATTTCCATAATAAACAACAATGCTAATTTAACAATTAATGTAAATAAGTGAATAGATTTAATTAGTTCCATGTAATACATGTGGTTTTATTATTATATGTGAGAGCTGTATGAAAATTATCAATTTGGAACGAGCAGGGAAATGGGGACGGAAAAGCATTTGCCGTCCCGGACGGAATAGTTATTTTCCTAACAAGTGCGCAAAGTGTTACTTTTCCGGACGCAAACACAGTTATACGAACGACGCGAAGCGGAGTTCGGATACGTGTTTGCGTGCGGAAAAGACACTTTGCGCACGTGTTAGGAACAAAATTTTTCCTACGAGCTTCATATCAGGTAGGTAATAACAAAAATTAAAAAAAAAATAAACGATAATTTGTTTAATTATTTTCAATTAGCTTGAAGCGAACCTATGCATTTATCAAAAAATTACATAACAAAAAAAAATAACAGAAAATCCTCGTCAGAGCTGTTCATCTTAAAGCGTTTAAATTTGATGAGAAAGTTTGTAGATTTTTGCATATAAATAGAGAACAAATCTGACAATGTGTCAAAGTTAATTTATATTTGGTGTTTGTATAGATGTTGGCTGATATAGAAACAGGGAAAATTTGTCATCATGTGTCAAAGTCGACAGGTACACTTATTGTTGCTTGACAATTATAATTACTTTTCGGCACTCAGTGCGGATAAGGCCTGTATCCGCACTGAGTGCGGAAAAGTGTAACTTTGAGCCCGGAAATGCGTGCGGAAAAGTACTACTTTGCGCACGCTCGTAGGAAAAATGCTTTTCCGTCCTAGGCAGGCATATGCATTACCGTCCCGATAAATGTCAAAGTCCAGAAATGTGACACTTTCAAGATTTTGAAAAACCTGCAATGTCAACATTACATATGTGGTTGAAAATAAAAACTTTTTACCTACGAGCGTGCGGTAAAGTGGACTTTACCGCACGTATTTGCAAATGGAAAGTATCACTTTACCGCACACTATGCGGTAAAGTGCACTTTACCACATAGTGTGCGGTAAAGTTAACTTTACAGCATAGTATGCGGTAAAGTGGACTACAAAGTGTGCGGTAAAGTGCACTTTACCGCATAGTGTGTGGTAAAGTTAAATTATTAATTTTTAATCAGAAATCCACTCTTTTTCAGAAAATGGATTTTTGATCATTTCTATATCTAATCTCATTTCATTAATTAATCTGATTCAATATTTAATTTTATCAATGCCTTCTTTTAGAGATGTAGATGCTCATAGGTAAAATTTTGTACCTAACACATGCGGAAAGTGCCTTTACCGCCCTTAACATCTTGACCGAACTCCGCTCCGCGTCGTTCGGTCAACTGCCGTTGCGTGCGGTAAAGTATCACTTTCCGCATTTGTTAGGTAAATAACTATTACAAGTCAGTAAGGTCAGTAATAGTATATTACAATCCGAGACGGGAAATGCTTCATTACTGGTCGAGAGGTTTTATAGTTTATCGAGACGCGTAGCGTCGAGATAAACTGAACCTCGTGACAGCAATGAAGTTTCCCGTCGAGGGTTGTATACTATTTTATTTTTAACCATAATTTCTTGAAAAAAAAAAAAATTCGGGGCAACCAAATGAGGTTGGCAAATGAAGAGGAAAATGAGAACGGGAAATATTTCCCTGCTCCATTTTCCGTCCGTGGACGGGAAATGAGGACGAAAAAAATTTCCCGTCCTCACTTCCCGTCCTGGGACAGGTAATGGAGCAGGATTATCGAGCTCGAGCTCGAGATTATAGTTAACTTCGACGCTTCGCGTCTCAGTTAACTAACTAATCTCTCGACAGTAATGAAACACTTCCCACCTCGGTATGTAATATACTATTATTCACCCACTACAATCGACAATATGGGTGTACGTTTGACCATCCGTAATTCAATTCTATTGTTCGACCTAGATATTATTCCAAAAAATATAACTTGCTCATGGGATAATGTCGAAATTTGCATGATTATTAGGGGTCAACGAAATGGGAAAGAATGTAGAGGACATATAAATCAATAAATCAAAGGATGACGATAAAGGCCGAAACCCACTAGCAACACGCCACGTCATGCTTCGCCACGCCACGCCATGTGACGAAAATGTATGCGTATCTTCTTCCATTTATTTATATGTGCTGCGTACACACTTGCCATACGCGATACCACGCCATGGCACGCCACGCTATCCGTCCATTTGCACACAAACTGTCCCACGTGAACCTGTGTCACATGGCGCGGGGTGGCGTGGCGTGTTGCTAGTGGGTTTCTTTGTTAAGTGAATGGAAAATGACAATGACCGACATAGAATCACAGCATATACAAGCAGGCTAACTCTCACGCGCATCTTTTCTGCGCACGCCGCCATTAGGGGATTCCATTTTGTCAAAACCTTATTATTAACAGAATGTAGGTATATAGTCTGAGGTCAAAACGCTGTCATTAAACGGCAGGAGCGCCGAAATTTTATTTTATTTGTTTATTTCTGACGGAGGTCATAGGCGTGCGGTGTAGAGCGGAATTTTAGCTATGATTTTCAAAACGATTTTGATATATTCGTGTTGTCATTTATGGTGTTATCTGTTATCATTCTTGTATATTCAATAATAATAATAAATTAGTTATTATAAACATTTTTATATGTAAGTAATAATAAATTAGTTTATTTAAAGCCAATACGACTCTGTCACAGGAAAGAAAAAACCTTAATTATCGTTAATCAGGCCCTGTTTCGTATCCCAAAATGGCCGCTAGTGACATTTTGACGATGAATTCCTTTATTACACGGGCTGTCACTCAAGTTAGCCTGCTGATTTAGAATGGTGGATCCACCGGTAAAATTTGATAGGAATAAAAACGCAGAATATCCTTACGTTTTCATTCTCATCGAATTTCACGATGGATCCACCATTTTATTCGGTCATTGTCATTTTCCATTCACTAAACAAAGATATCTAACTCATCGGTGAAGTCACCCATTGGAATAAAAACGAGGGGTATGTATTGTTATCTTCAAAAATGTCGAACCTCATAACCGAATTTTCGCGACGAACTACTACCATGATTTCATGAATACAAACGGTTTCGCGAAAAACTCATATTGAACGTAGTTTGTCGGAAGTATTGGCGCAGCTTCTAGCCACCACCGTTCAAACTCATGACGTCACAAGACGAAATATTTATGGTTCGTCCTTGGATGAACTATTGTCTGGCTAGTTGGTGACATATTTTTTTTTTGGTATATGGGATGTGTGGTTTTTTGAAATAGAAAAAAATCCGGCAACATTGCGAAATGAGGGATAGGCCGGCATAGACACACGTTCTTTCGCGCGGTTTATCGTGTCATTTGCAAAAACCTGTGAAAAATCATATGTGTGAGTGAGGAGGGCTACACGCAATGATAGAATGGGAAGGGATTTCAGACGTGCTTTCATCTGGAATGTGACGTCAGTACTCAAGTACATCATAGTGCAGTTCACAACTGTGTACACACGCCATTCCACGTCGCAGTTTTGAGGCTAGTACGGAGACATAAACGCCGCGTAGCGAACTATCACGTTGAAAATTAGTACATGACAACCTGCAGTTCCAAACGACACGATAAATGACACTTTTTACCCATACACATACGGTTTTTCCTTTCCAACTGATATGCCGCGTGTAATCACGTGCTAAATCATTTGAATACTTTGTCAAGTGTATGGAACATGACGATTTTTTTGCCAAGCCGTTCTTTCGCGCGTACCAACCGCTACATCCCAACACGCCACGATAAACCGCGCGTAATAACGCGTGTGTATGCCGACCTGATGTGGAGAGGAGTGATTATTCAGAGGCCTGATTCTTGGTTAGAGCCTAAGTGTACAAACACAGTGCAAGCAGGTTTCCGCTTACCAGTAACCAGCGCCGACTCGCGCCTATAAAGCGCGAAAAATGAATGCATGTTTTCAAATCGGCTAGTACACAGTAACAAACAGGAAGAGTACCTGCTTTTCACTGTGTTCTAGCCGATTTAAAAACATGCATTCATTTTTCGCCCTTATAAGCGCGAGTCGGCGCTGATTACCGGTAAGCGGAAACCTGCTTGCCCTGTGTTTGTACACAGGTTAGAGCCTGAACGACAGCACAGTGGCGTGGTTATTCGCGAAACTCTAAAAAAAATCCAATTATTTTATTGGTTCATTTCCTTGGTGTTTTCGGTGCCACTGAACCCAAAGACATGGCTGTCATTAAGCGGTGTCAGTTGAGGTGTCAGTGAATATTCTAATGCCCGTATTACATCTGTCTATTTTTCCGTGTATTAATTCATGTAGTTCAGGCTGCCAACATTATTTTGTTTTTCATAATACTAATTTATGTTGCGTTTGAAGTTTTTCGGTTGTCACCTTGAACTACATGAATAAATACACGGAGAAATACACAGATGTAATACGAGCATAAGGTTACGCCCCATTTTTCTTCCCCCTTTCGTCTCTATCAACTTACCACTTGCCAGATTATACATTCGTCGCGAAAATTCTGTTTGAGACTGACACACAGAACACATATCCTCACGGATAGAAAAAAAAGCTTAACGGAGGGCGGGGCCTAAAAAAAAAGCTTCGGATCGCATCCGCTTGGGGACGCTGGAGTGAAACAGAACTACAGGTGCGGAATGAACCAAGGACTGACACGTGCTGACACCATAGACTGACACTGAAAGCAGTGACAGCATAAATCATAAATACAAAAATAGATAAATGTCACCTAACTCATTTGCAAAAAAAATTCAAAGTAACTATTTATTTTAACTTATGTAGGTATCACTACTCAATTTTCACATTATGTTTCTAATCCACCTTAATTTTTCAGTATGGTAATAGAAGATGAACCTAAAGACGTTAAACTTCACGAATGGAACATTTTACCAAAAAACACCACTCCGGCTTGCAAACCCGAACCGAAACCGTTTCTAAAACAAAGAAAAAAACCTAATTTAGCGGCAATAACATGGACTGTTAGCGATTTATCTAAGGCGGGCTCTTTACTATCGGTACCGCCTTTACAGGTCACATTTGAAGATGAACAGGAGATGAGAAGAGTGTATTCACTTATTTATGATGTTTTCAGATGTAAGTAGGTAATAATAGTAGAGCCTGATTTTACACAAGCGTCTAATCTCGATGTTGGTCGGAATGTTAATCGACCTCAAAATAAAATAACTATAAAATCAAGTGTTTGTCTCACATTTGGTTTAAAGTCTTAAAATTCCTTCAAAAATGTTGTTGATGATAAGAAGTCGGTTCCAATTAAAAAATGTTGAAAGGTTTCCACATCCATCGTCCTATAAATGAAAGGCTCTTTGGATAGCATATCCGCGCCGTTGGCAGGCAAATTGTATATTGTATCGTATTCTTTGGAATAAAGTAGCTTGGCTCTTATGTGAATTATACTCGATTTTCCGGTTATAGCTGAGGTGCATTCATTCTTGAAGCATCTGACTGATCCATTCAGGAGTTCTGTGTGAGCTAGTAGCACAATCATCTGCGACTAAAGGAATATTTGTGTTCGTGGTCTTCTGTTGGTGTAGATGGTAGTATAGGTGAGAATCGACCTATAAGGTAGTCCTGTTACTAGCTTCCTCGGTCTCGAGTATTGTAAGCATATCTGAACTGAATAAGTTTTGCCGGCCAGGTAGCTTTCGACTTTGGATCAGCTTGTATATCTTTCATTGGTATCTGGCATGTACCATCTTGTGCATGTACAGGGTGTATAATTTAAGTACCACTATTGCTATATCTGAAACGGTAACAGCTACAAGGTTGGTTAAATTAGAAAAAAGGTCCATTTTTTGATGCCTATTCAAGACTCGTTTACAGTGATGTCCAATTTCTTCTAGCTTATGAAATACAGGGTCATTTCTAAGAAACTCCGAAAAAAATATTTCATCAATTATTTCGAAAACTATTGATATTCGAGACACAATTTAAATTTGAAAGTTTTATAATTTTTTTCTATCTACAACATGGCATCTTAGAAATTTGAATCCGACGTTTTGTGATCGAGCTACTATCATCATCTATTTTTTTTTAAATAAGGACCTGGATTTTTATGTCATTTTTAGAAATCGCACTTTAATTACTTTTTAAAAATGACATAAAAAAATCCAGGTCCGTATTTAAGAAAATCTTTCGATCACATAGGTAGGATTTCTGACTTTGTTAAGGGGTTCACTGGGTCTTACCAAAGGTCTTACGCCATGTTGGTTTTGGGCTATCCTATTACTCTCAATTCGTTGGATTCCATATTCCCTCCGAACTCTTCTATTGCCCATTACCAGGCCTTCAACTTCTCTAGGAAGTTCTTCACTTAGCCTCATTGAAATTGCCCTCCTTACTGTGAATTCCTAATTCACATCATTTTAATAGCAAATTCCAACTGCTTAGAATTATAATTCACTAAAATGTTACCTGTTGTCTTGATGCCTCTGCTAGCCTACCTGGTAGTGCGCGTTTGATTTACCTTTTGCCGGAAGCTTGGTTTCATTATTAACAATAACAAAAGGTTGTGATTCAAGGTACTTTCTTTTAAGTATATCTAGTAGTAAGTTGGCTGAGGTCATAATCCTTATCCGGCTTCTAGAAGTCTCACGGCCATTTGCACCGCTATAATTTAAGGGACATTAAATCCAAGTGGAGCTTTGAATGGGACTCTTGTAGAAACAAAAGTCACATTCAAAGCTCCACTTAGATTAAATATCCCTTGAGTGATAGCCGTGCAAATGGCCATCTCAATCTCTGTAGTACTTTTTGTATCTCCACATCTTCATTGACTACATGTCAGTTGTCTTTTACCCTCTGAACAATATTCTGTACGCAATCCGTATCTTGGTGTTCTGCAGATAAAAGATGGCGTGATGAGGTTCTCTAATATACAGTGGCTAAATAAACCTTTACATACAGTGGCGACAATAGAGGTCCCGCCGCCATTTTGTTCCCAACCTCTTGTTACTTTTAAATATTAATTTATAGGATTTAAATAGACATCTATCATAAAAAATTGAAATCGACGTATTTGATGACTATTATTAGGTCCATTAAAAACGTTGTTTTCCATGTTTTATGATGGATGTTCACCCAAATCCCATATATTCATATTTGAAATAAGCAATAGGTGGGAACAAGATGTCCGCGTTTTCAATATAAATAGAGTCACTATACTCTAATAGCTCCCCGACATCAACTCTCCAAGCTGTTAATCCCCTGACATTTTTCCAGGTGGTTATCTTGAATTGATCGTTTCTTCCGTCGGTCAGTTCTCTTTGTCTCCTTTGGATTTCGTCTATAGCAGTTTTGTTAACTTGCATGTTTGACTTTCTTGATTTTTCAGCCGCTTTTCTCCAGAAATCTCTCTCAATTCCTAGTACCCGTTGGCAAGATTTTCAGTGAGTTGCCATGATTCACGTCCATAAAGCGCTAAACGTTCGAAAGTCGAGTCATGAATAAGATGTTTCTTTTCACGTGAGATAGTTTTGATCACATGATCGAGCTCAGGAACCCTATAACTGTTTTACCCTTCAAAATTTTTTCCTCGAACTAAATTTCGGTTTAACTACAGGGCTTTCATTTCAAAACTTGCCACCCACGTTATCTGCGTTAAGAAACATGTTTGTGGAAATCGCCGAAACACGTCAACAAATTTATTGAGGGGGAAGGTTTTTTACGTAAAACTGGACTTCATCCCCTTCAACCCCCTAAGCCCTAGGGCTACCACCCCAAAATTTTCCAATGAGACAGGGGGTCGAGTGATAGATCATTTTAAAGGGCTGTTTAATCTGTACATTTTGTCATCTTATTTTTTGCAGAATGACACTCATTTCAATGTTTAAAAATGCTCATTTATCTTTAAACACATTTGCTTGTTCACCTGTTGCTGTAATGAAAAGATAGGTAAAAAAGCAGGTGTGTTTAAAGATAAATGGCATTTTAAACATTGAACTGGGTGGGGCTTCGTAGTCCGTAATTATACTGAGTACCTCTATAATTTATCTATGTCACAGATCACCTAATACAGATGCGTAAGTACGTATACTTGCCGTCGACGATATTCTGTGACGAAGGCGGGGGGCCAGCACTCCGACGCATAGATACGGATCGCCCGCGTCTGGCCAATTAACGTGGCCGAATGCGTGAGCATGTTCCATCCTGTGTGTTTACATATTTTTGCGGGTAGAAAAGAATATTTTTTTGCTGTTTGTGAACCAATTAAATAAATAATATTATATTATTGAGCTTCCGCATTTATATAATAAATATGTTCAAAATACATTGATGCGGCATTGGTGCGGCCAGCCTATGTCTATCAAATTAATCTTGAACCACGAATTCGCCGCTCTTTCGCATCTGTATGTAGGTAATCTGTGTCTATGTAGATAAAACATATTGAGTCTTTGATTTCTTTCCTGAGAAAACTAGTGGCCGGATTAGAATCACCATTTTCCAAAAGTCGTGCCATCATGTATTCTAGATCATCTTTGTTCGTGGCACAGGACTGGTCTCATTTGTATTCCCATTCCACTGCAGTCCATTTTCTCAGTACCTACTTTATCAGATATATACATTCAAGAATGTGTTAGTTACACGAAGCATTGATTTTTCTGTAACCACAGAGCTTTTGAACAGTAACAATGTTGTATGCTGTATGGCCAAAGAGAAGTACATTAACCTTTGAATTTTTCTTTCCATTTGGTTGGGTTAGGTTGAAAAATATATAGTTGATCATTGTGAATGTTTAATGCCCACTTGCACCGTGAGTTAAACTTGTACCAATATATCCATATTTAGTGAAATTCTTTAGGTCCCTAGTTAAAGTTTGAACCTTATCTGAAAAATCACGGTGCAAGACTTTAGAAATTGATCTGCTCTTAATTTTTAACTTGTCCGTTAATTAAACGTACTGATCAGTGCAAGTGGGCATAAATAAAATGTAAATAAAAAATTAGTATAATTAGGATTGACAAAAAAAATTATCGTTGTGGCGCTTCAAATAAGTTTTAAGCTAAAAAATAGCCTCTCACCACCCCTCTTTCGGAGAAAATGCTATCTGTGTCTTATTTGATTTATTATAAGCATGAATTTTATTTTTGTGTATCTTTTATTATTAAGATGGTGTATTCTCTTTAGTGTCATTAATTATCCTATTTTATGTTTCAGATAAAAAAGTATTAACGCAAGCCTTGAACGATGTATTATTTTATCAGATACATCCAAAGGTAAGATAAAGATATTCCTTTTTTTTTTTTGATTAACCTACGTAGAATTTATTACGGGCCGATACGGGCTCTTAAAAACACAAAACCTCCGCCAAACGATAATTCTAGCAAAAATGCGTTAGATTTCAATGGTTAGATTGCTTTAGAAGTACCTCGTCTAATCTCGACAGTCGACTACCTATCTGTAACGAATTATATGAGAATTGAAAAAAACTCTTATTTAAATTCTGGGTTTAAATGAAACAAGCGCTTTTATACTCATTTAATAATTTCCTCCAAATAGTTTTGAGAAGTGAATAGACGCGCTCTAGATGTAAACAACTGGCTTCTTTGAAACTGGCGGACCTATCGATGCAATTTAGTAAAGAGAGCGAATTTTAGACTGTGAGGCGCTCCGAAAAAAGAAAATTCTCTTTTCTTTGCTTCTTCGACCGCATATACGCGTTTCGCCCTTATTAAAGCACGTCGGCGTGGCTACCCTTTTTACAATTTGTCTTTTCATAAGCATGAGGCACTTCTTCATCCAATCTATGTGAGGGAAAACCTGTGACTCGTGAGAGTACTGTTCCGAAATACGAGACCATTTCGATAAATTTCGACAAAAAAGCTGTGTTGCCATATTCCAAAAACCAAGTCAAATGTGGATTTGCCACTGGCAAGTCAGCATCTTACAGGCCAATTTAATTGACCTTTTGTTTGGACGCCATATTGCGGTGGGCGAACATAGTTGCGAAAAGAAGAAAACAAAAATTACTAGCGGGCTGTCAACATTAAAAACAAAAGTAACTAAAGATTGATCCTCGCTATCCTTTTTGTTTGTTTACTTTCTCTCTCTGATTAATGAAAGTAAATAGGTAGATATTTCATTATTTCTATTCTGCTCAATACAAGCTAAAATTGATGGCTTTTCTTTTCAAAAACATTCATAACAGGCGGCAAATTTAAATTTTAAATGTAATTTATTCAGTAACTTTTGTTTTTAATGTTGACAGTATGCTAGTAATTTTTTTTTCTACTTTTGGCAACTATGTTCGCGCACCGCAATATGGCACCGAAACAAAAGGTCAATTGCAAAAGTCTGAGGTTAAATAGAGAACGAAAACGATTTCCCCTGTTCCACCTCCAGCATGAAGCGCTGGGAACGCTGGAGGTGGAACAGGAGAAATTGTTTCCGTTCTCTATTCAACCTTAGACTTTTTCTAGACATTTCATTCTATTGCATTTAAATTGGCATGTAAGATGTTCACTTGCCAGACCAGTATATTGGCTTCTTCAGGCTTCCAATATCTTGTCTAATTGTGTTACATAAGCATTGCTCTATGGTGGCCTGTGCATTCCTAAAACTGAAGTCTTTTGTTTGGGTCACCGTCAATTCGTCATAAATCTATCTGTCGTACGTCAACTCGTCGTACGCCAATTCGTCGTAAAGTCAATTCGTCGTAAAGTCAATTTGTCGTATACGTCAATTCGTCATAAAGTCAATTCGTTCTACCTATAGGTGCCTCGATTCTTCGTGAAGTCAATTCGTCGTATACTTCAATTCGCCGTAAAGTCAATTCGTCGTATACGTCAATTTGTCGTAAAGTCAGTTCGTCGTATACATCAATTTGTCGTCGCGTACTAAAAAATATATTTTTTTTAAAGATAATTCCTCAAGTCCAAATTTAGTAACTATGTTGGCAACACAAGCCTTCTCTAGATAAAAAATTTAAATGCATTGAAAATTTTACATTGTATTGCCAACATAATGTCATTTTGACTTTTATCTTTAAAAATTAACAGACTTTATAGCTGGGGAGCTGGCGTCAAAAACATGCAAGAGTTTTCGCAAGGCGGATATTTTCAAAATAGGTCGTACTTTAGTGCTAGAATGCTAGTGTACAGTCAGCAGTCACAGTTCCGGGACAGCTGGCTCTGGGACGCGGGCAAAGTTGTAATTTTAAGAAGCATCTAAACTGTTTTCTCAAAGCTCAAAATTTATAGAAATTTTGCACATTATCTGTTTGAAGGTCACAGATAACGTATGTAAATCGTCAGACGTCTAGTTCGTTGCAAAAAGGGGGTCAGACGTCCTCAAAGTTCTTATTTTATGGCATTTTCTTCAAATATATTTGTCAAATACCTGCAAAAATATATTTTGACAGGACACCGAAGAAAATCTCATAAAATAAGAACTTTGAGGACGTCTGACCCCCCTTTTTGCAACGAACTAGACGTCTGACGATTTACATACGTTATCTGTGACCTTCAAACAGATAATGTGCAAAATTTCTATAAATTTTGAGCTTTGAGAAAACAGTTTAGGTGCTTCTTAAAATTACAACTTTGCCCGCGTCCCAGAGCCAGCTGTCCCGGAACTGTGAGTGCTGACTGTACACTAGCATTCTAGGACTAAAGTACGACCTATTTTGAAAATATCCGCCTTGCGAAAACTCTTGCATGTTTTTGGCGCCACCTCCTGGACTATTATAATATAGGTAATTCCTCGTTAGTATCGGTAAGTTTGGTAATGTCTGATTAAACAGAAAAAGTGCAAATTTATACATTTCAACATTATACCTGAAATACGACGAATTGGCGTATACGACGAATTGACTTACAACGAATTGACATAGACCCCTTTTGTTTCCAAAGTTATAGAAACAATATAACATTCTATAAGCAGATTATATACTGCCACATTGTTTTGTATAAAATCTGTATAATTTCGTATGTAGATGCTATTACCACCTCCTCTACTATTTCGACTATCATGTACAGCCTCATACTGATCTATAATAAAATACTGCTCTTCATTGGCATATAACCATGTTTCAGTAAGTATTATAATATGAATTTTTCTATGATTTTGTTTGGTAATGTCATTAATATCACAAAGTTTGTTCCTTAGGCTTCGGTCGTTTACATGTAAAAAATTTATTATCTCATTGCCATTTATCAAAATAGGCTTTTTTTTCAGGCAATAGAGGCGCATCTTCTTTTTTGTTTATTCTATGAACTTCCAATATATCACCACCAAATACTTTGTTTTTCATTTTTCTAAGAATTATATAAAAATATATAAAAAAAATTCTCGGCTCCTTCTTTTGCTTTGGTACTTCTACTACAATTAAGTTATTTTTTTTTCTTTCGCTCCTTTTATTATTAATCCTATCTTCCAGCACTTGTACTTTCTGCTCAGTGCTCAAGGTTAGAATTTTTTTCTGCTGTTCCTTTTAAAATAATAGCTTTTATATCGTTTATTTTATCCATCTTTCGTGTTACGATACACGTTTTATACAAAATTGAACAAAATCAGACAGATGATTAAATCAGTAGGTACAATTTCGTGTAGTTTATTTGAAATTGTGAACTACTCAAAACAACAAAATTTTATGGCCATTCTACAAACCAATCCTGACGTTTTATTTATTATAGTGTTATTTCAAACATGCAATGAATAAGTTTTCTAGCAAATAACAGTAATGCAGCTTTATTTGAAAAGAAAATAGTATAAATTTGGCCAAAACGTGATTTTCGCACCAGGTTGAATAATCGCGTGATTATAAGGTTCGCGTTTTTATTATTAATTGTACTTTGAGCTTTAACTGACATCTAGTTAGGTTTGCGAAGTATAAATCAGAAGTTAAAGGAGAGCTGTTCTTTATTAATTAATTTTCTATAAATAAAATTTTATGCAAAGAACACTCAAATGGAATCGATAAATTAAAAAGCTCGCACAGGCATATATAGGTACTTTAATGGTATGTTTTTCTACTCTGAAGGTAGTACAGGGTGGTCTATCTCTACTGAATATCGTTAGGGATATCAAGATTTTTTTTTGATATTTTTCAAATTTTAAAAGATCCGCCAGAATTTGCTCCCAGATAATTTATTTCTCTGCTGGTTGCCCATTGAAAAATCGAAAATGAGCCACCCTGTACATACTCCTTCTCGAATTATTTTAAAACGATTTAAAATCATGTTTTCCTCGTACATGTTTTTCTAAGTTACAATTGGTTTTGTTCCTTTTTCCAACAGCGGTGTATGTAATTTTTCAGCTTGAAAACACCGCCCACCACATTTGGTTACTATTTTACGACTTGTATCATAGAAGTTTCAAAAAACGTGAAACATCAGTGGCAACTTTGGCTTCGAAACTATTTGATTCCGTTGGTTTATCTTACGCTGAAAATGCACTATGGTCTCAAAAAATAAGACTAGCCGCTGCTGTAGCTCGGTTGAGGTACGTACCAAGAAGAATAGTAAGTATTTAATTACGTGAATACGTTAAAATTTCCTATTTTAGAATTAAGCACAATGCTTTATCATTGGACGAATTATTGCCTGCACATTTGAAAAATGAGAAAGTCACTGAACAGGCTAAACATAATCCAGTCACTTGCTGGGTGAACTGCCTGAAAGTCCCGTAAATATAATTATTTTCTTAGTAGCGATTCAAATTTACGAAATTTCTTTTAGTGATATTGAAGAATTGACTAAAAACATTGAAAATACATTTGACCTCAAAATGGTAGTCGACTTAGGAAGTTTAGATAAAAAAACTTTCAAATGGGACAGACATTGCCCTCAAATCATGGGATTTCATTCTTCGATGAGAGGAAAGCTGGCAAAAAGTCCATTTGTTAAGAATCATATGCTGATAGTTCAGGTAAGATATACTGAGTTAGATCTAAAGGCCTCTGGTAGAACTCAGTGGGGCACGACGGGTCCACCACAGGAGACACTGGTGGTATACCCTTTAAATTTATCCTGGCTTGATGGCAAGGTTGACTTGGCTTGCTTTCCCTGCATACTAAGTTCTCATAGGGTAATGCTGTTGGCAAGGGAGATAGACGCTGACAAGATTACTTGAACGCCGATGATTTTTTTAGGAGGCGGCGGTTGGGCGGGCTCTGCCGTTGTGGAAGGTGGGTGTTTGCGGTCAGCCCTGGATTAGCCTCGGTACACGCAAATTGTAGTGGACTGGTCACTTCCGGTGTAATAGGGGGCACTGTAGTTATCTCCTGAAGGGCAGGCAAAGCGTAATCAGTTATTTCTTACGATCTTCTTCTAATCTAGTTTTGACTAGGCCTCGTTCTCGTTTGAACTGAGCGGTAATCTGTGCATGTTCGGACTCTTCCAGTTTAGCATCCTACGATACAGTGCTACGGTATGCATCAAAACATTCTGCAACCTCTTATATCCAAAATCCAAAATTAACAATTTAAATAATATATTCATCAAAAAAATTCATAGGGAACACAAATAAAATCTAATTTTCGGAATTGTATAAAACATACAAAAGATAGTTATAGATTTTTTAACATCAAACATTGTTTGTTAAATGAAATACTAATACTCTATCGCCTGTAACATTCTGACCCTGAATCTAGCCCAAGTAATAACATTCCAACCCTTTAATAGCTCCATTATCGTCCTTACATCCTGACCCCTGAAGCAGCGCATGCAATACCATCATGCCACCCAAAATAGCTACATCGAATTTGATTGGTCAGGTTTCCGGGCTATGGCTAGATTGGGTGGCAGAATGTTTTGATGCCTACAGTATAAGTCTCTGCATGGGTCTTATTGTCGGCAATACGCATCTCTCGTGGAAGCTCTTTGAACAGTCGCCCAGTGTATTTGATGCCATTGTCGGTGAGAACGGTTTATATGACAGCCCGGGACGTCGCTAATCTGATTGACCGGTATTCCATCCTTTTGATGAAGCAATACTGAAACATAACTATAGTATTTGTAATACCCATTTAGAATAACTCCATCCTTATTTATCAATCACGAATCAGATGAAACAAAAAATTACCAACAAAAACGAACGTCGATTGCTAATACGTTAATTTCATCTACAAATAGGAAATTCCTAACCTAATTTTATTTGTGTGTCAAGAAGCGATGTATGTAGTCCCTGTATAAACATAACATTTTTGTGGATCGGGGTCGGATGCAATATTAAGGTATTTTATCTACAACCGTTGGGTTATGCCGTTTTAACATACCCATTCTTCTAGTCTTTGAGTTATGTCATGAGATTCATAACACAACTAGTGGTGTTATGGACTAGGTTATGAATTCATAACACAGTTAGTAGTGTTATGGACTATATCCTAACTAACTAACCCAAACACTATTCAGTCAACGATCCTATATTCACAATCCGTAGTCCACAGGTAAAGGTAAATTTATCACCTTTCCCTATCAAATTGCACTGAAAGGTGATAAATTTTACCTTTACCTTTGGACATCGGATTGTGAATAGATAAAAGGTTATGAATCTATAACACAACCATTTTTGGTGATTTGACAAATGTCAAAGTTAAACCTGTAGAAGTAAAATGAAGGTAGACAACAAGTAATAAACGAACATTGAAAAAAAAAAACTTATTTTTCGATTTGTAGATTAAACGTTGTACATCACACGTGCATTTAAACATGACTATACAAAATTCGTGTGATTAGAACGACTCGGTCTACGACAACGTCGTTCTAATCTCACACACTCGTTATTGTAAATATGTCCATAAACGCACTTGTAATGTAAATAACTATTATGTCATTATGCATCACCGTTTATGCCCGGTTTTCGATCCACAATATATCTGTTACTGAACTTATGGAAAGATAAATAGTGCAATTATAATGGACTTTTCTCTCCATAGGTACCATTATGTAATTGTAGGTAGTTGATGAACTTCTACAGATATTTTATGGTGCATAAACCCGGCAACAAACAAGGTCTTTGTGTCAAATTATGTCCATATTTCATTTGTGTCCTAATTAGTCCTCAGCCACTGCGACCATTCCACATTCTGGAAAAGCTCCACAGCTTTTCCAGAATGTGGAGGAAGTCGCGACCCTCCAGAGTGATTTTTTGGCAGTATACGAGAAATATAGTTCACAGTTCCCCATATTTATGTAGAAACCGTGAAAACTAACGGACGGTCTCGTTATCGAATGTAGCAATGTCAGGCTTTAATGTTTGGTAACTACTTGAGAAAAATATTGCACAAAGCGATGTTAGTTATACCATAAAGCCACTCCTAGTATCGGGCTCCCTAAGAGATCTGATGGCAGCTACATCGAAAACAGACTAGATAGTCTAAAATTGCTACTGCAAACACTCTCTCCAAAGTCTACCGAGGGGAAACCTAATGAAGAAAGGGCTGCTACAAATCACCAGGTGAAGATGGGATCTTTCCTGCACTCTTACAAGAGGATCAAAGAGAACTAGCACTTTTCAGAGCTAGTTAGCAATTAGGCTAGATTCCCACCAGTTGGCGGGATGTGAATCTGTTCTTCATTCCAAAGGCCGGTAGGCGTCCTACAGAATAGCTTCATTCAGACCAATTAGCCTAACCGGATTTCTCCTGAAAACTATGGAGAAAATCATTAACCTTCACATAAGGAAAGGATTTCTATTCTATCTCCAAAAGAACCAATTTGCCTATCAGCCAGGTAAATCTGAGCCCTACACAGTCACTACGATGAGAAAGATAAGAAAAGGCACACTTAAGTCGAGAACCGCTCTATGCGCATTCATTGATATTGAGGGAGCTTGCGACAACACCTCACATGAATTCCTAAGAAGAGTGGCTAGAAATAAGGGCTTTGACGAAATTACAATTGCACGGATTGAAGCCATGCTTGAGATTGAGAATAGGAAAATTAAAGCAACTATTGGATGTGACTCGGCGACTGTCTCAGCAGTCAAGGGATGCCCCCAAGGTGGTGTATGGTCACCACCACTGCTGTGTAGTAGATGAACTTCTCTACGCACGGTAAGCGCCCAAGGGATCTCGGTCCTATAGGATATGCTGACGACCTTACAATCGTCATTAGAGATAAATATTACAAGATCATTAATGACCTTATGCAAAATGCCCTAAATGTTATTATTATATGGTGTCTGCAGGAAGTTTTAAGCGTTTACCCCAACAAAACCCTAATTGTACCTTTCACAAGGAAAATGAGGCTAAATCTAACAGCCCCAACCTTAAATGGAATAAAAATCAACTTCGCAAGTGAGGTTAAATATCTGGGAGTGGCCCTGGATCAGAAACTCCCTTGGAACCAACATCTTAAAAGCGTAATCGACCGGGCAATAACCATATATTGTACATGCCGGAGATTATTCAGCAAGACTTGGGAACTGAAGCCAAAAATGATATATTGGTTATTTACAATGGTTATACGACCCATGGTCACTTACGCTGCAATGGTGGCCAAAAGTAAAGCAACAGACAGCGCAAAACCGAATGGCAACTGTACAAAGGTATATGATGTCTTGGTATGACAGGAGCAATGAAGTGAGTGTTGGGCCTCCCCTCGCTAGGTATAATAGTGAGGAAAGAGATTTACATGGGAGAGTCAAGAATATTATAGACCCTAAAACTAAAGGAAGGGGACTTTGTCGGCCACATGAGAATTATAGAGGAATGCATGAATGTGACCACAAAGCCAGTTGACCACATGCAACACAGGCAGTGGCGTAGCCAAACCAAACGTGGACGTCGGCGACATCCGAATAACGAAGCCCTTTTAATGAAGGGGGGGTCATATTTTTTGTGACAAAAAACTTGATATAAGCTTTGATATAAGACAGGGACGAGTAGCCGCCGGTAGGCCCGCCGAAGGCGAGAATATTTTGAGCGTCACGCCCTCATATCATATCAACGGTATTCGATAGCAATATTTAGTCAAAAATATTATTATTTTTCCGCTAACAAATCCTTCCAACCAAAAATAAATTTCTTATTTATTACAGTATGACACAAACATGGACCGACAATTTTTAACTTGCTTGTGCCTTGCGCTCTCCTCATCGTGTATTCTTTCTATTGAAGATTAGAGTAGATTACCAGTGCAACAGTTTGCAAGTCTTGCAAAAACTATATTTATTGCAGTTACAGGCTATCAATCAAATTCAATCTTAGAACCAGTTTGACACGGTCCAAGTGCTTGGTCGAAATGCACTTAGATGAGAACTTGGATCAAGTTGGAAGCACGTTTACTTACTTAGATGAACAGTTGGTACCATCCAAGTATCGTCCAAGTGAGCCGCGCGCAGCGTCCAAGGCTACTTGATCCACGTACACTTGGACCGTGTCAACCTTCACGCATATGCTTATCCAATACTTTCGAAAGTTTACAAATATTTGTCGAATATCAGTTGCGCAAATTAGTTGTGATCGAGTCTCAAGAAGCTGAAGTATATTTGAATCAATTACGAAGTAAACTAAATCACAACAACCTGGAAGTGTTTATGATAGGTAATGTCTATGGAAAAAAATTTACTCATATCGTTAGATAATAACGAAATTATCAATAATGTAGCTTAAGACTAGCAAAAACCTCAATAAAATGTTGATTTTTTTCTTGGGAAACAAAGAACAATGTGGTAATTCATTCTTGTCAATAACATAATTTGGTATATCGATTGATGCTCGATGATGTATTGTTCAAAAAAAGTGTTAAAAAATTTCTCAAGCCGAGGCCGTATTATAATCTGCAAGAATTTTATAACGATGACTTTTAGTAATAAGTATGTTTTTGTCTTCAGTCTTGCCCTGGTCTCCACAATTAATTAATTTTACGACTTCTGTATGTGTGTTGCCTTGTATATTGGCTCCATTTTAAAGCATATGTGTTATGTATATTTAATTTTTCTTTTTTAATTTTGTGTCTTGGATTGTTCCTATTATTATTATTATTATTGATTGTTTAATTATTTTACATATATGTATATTTGTTTTTTTTATTTTATTTATATTTGTATCTTTATCTTTACTTTCCAGCTTTGTCAATAAGAGTTTATCTACTTAGACAATAAAGCCTATTTTCATTTCATTTCAATGATTACCCTTCAACTAGTAGGTATAGGGTCGCTTGAGCCTGAGAACTTTTTCGATACCGTGGGAAAATCGGCGAGCTCCCAGGCTCAGTGACCCTATACCTACTTGAACTTTTTTTTGGTAATGACGCCCCTGTAACTTCAGAATCCAACACCCCGTCCCTGGGTAATTTTTTGGGAAACCTAATGAATTTCCGAATTTTTCGAATCTCTGTATGTTAGTATGTTTATGTTTACTGTACAAAATCAAATGCTGGACGGACTTTCAAAATGCTGTAGAATGTATGTAGGTATGTACAGGGTGATCCAGTATAAAGTGAACTACCTTTTCGCTAAAAAAAATTTTTTCAAAAAAATCAAGATAGCCATTTGGTGTATTTTGTTTCTAGGAATTTAGGAACGTTTTTCGAAATGTTATTAGATTGTTCGTTAAAGCACTGTGACGACAAAAGTAATTTTTTTAAATGGAACAACCTATATTTGAATCAATTTTTGAAACGCCCCTATTTTTCTCATTCCAAATACCAAAGTTTGTTTATCATTATTTTAGTAATTTGCGATATATTCTCACTTAAGATTCAAATAAGAATAGACGAAAAGGTATCAAGGTAAATCTAAATAATTCTACCTTTAATAAAACTACTTGTTATTATGTTTTATGATACCTTTTGGGCTATGTTTATATGAATTTTAAAGTGAGAATATATCGCAAATTTTCAAAATGAAAATAAACAAACTATATACAGGGTGTCCCAAAAAGATACCGACAAACTTTAAGGGGTAGTAGGGGACATCAAAACAAGCATTTTTGTTTATATAAACTTATGTCCGCAAATGAGCCATTTGGGCTGTAGAGCAAAAAAACTGTTTGATACATTTATTCTTCGCAATAATTAAATCACTGTTTACTTATTAATTTTGCTTTATTATCAAATAAATTATGGTTTACAATAATTGTTCAAAATGTTGACCATTTACTCCAATGCAAAGATTACACCGTCGGGTCATTGACTGAAAAGATTAGTCTACGAAAAACCTGTTCGTAGTAAGGAAGATCTGATAGCAAGGATTCTGGCGAGTTGTACCCATGTAGAAGCTATTCCCGGAATATTCCAAAGAGTTCGCGAGTTGAACAATTATTGTAAACCATAATTTATTTGCTATTAAAGCAAAATTAATAAGTAAACAGTGATTTAATTATTGCGAAGAATAAAACTAGATACCAAACAGTTTTTTTGCTCTACAGCCCAAATGGCTCATTTGCGGACATATGTTTATATAAACAAAAATGCTTGTTTTGATGTCCCCTACTACCCCGTAAAGTTTGTCGGTATCTTTTTGGGACACCCTGTATATTTGAAATGAGAAAAATAGGCGCGTTTCAAAAATTGATTTAAATATAGGTTATTCCATTTAAAAAAATTACTTTTGTTGTCACAGTGCTTTAACAAAAAATCTAATAACATTTCGAAAAACGTACCCAAATTCCTAGAAACAAAATACACCAAATGGCTACCTTGATTTTTTGAAAAAAATTTTTTTAGCGAAAAGGTAGGGGTGTTCACTTTATACTGGATCACCCTGTACAATACATCGTGAAATACTGTACGTATGATCATCATATTTTTATGTCTCGGTTGGTCGGTCGGTTGCAAGTTAGGAAAAGTGCTAATTAATTGAATTGAACAAAAATATGTGATAAGAACTGTAATATATTAAAAATGTATTTAAATTATAAGTTGTAGGTTTTGGCGCTTTGCTTCATGCGCATTGTACTATTGCTCCCTTCTTCATAGGTGTAGATTTTTGGGTATAAGTACCAGCCACGTTGGTACTCCCTCTCTCTATCTTATACCTTCAACCAGTAAACATTAAAATAAAATAGATCTACAATTATCAGTGTTTAATTTAACCATCCAAGTTTGCAAAAGGTGGTTTTCAAAAGTAGAAAACACCACAAGAACATTGCCACAATTATACCGATTTATCGAAATACCAAGAATCTACTGAAAAAAATAAAAACCATATGATTTGAGATTTCTATGTTAATTTGCAGTAGAATTAATAATTTTAAGTGAATTCTATGAGATTTAGAAGTTTCGTACAAGATTGAAATTTATCTGTTCTCTACGTTTCATTTTGGAAAATCAAAAAGTGCCAATTTTTAGGTTCGGAGCCTCGCAAAAGATAGGTTCTTTTGCGAGGCTCCTTAGGGCGCGAGGCCGTTGGCAGTCGCCGACGCTTAGCCACGCCACTGAAAACAGGTACGAATTTAAACACCACATCAAAGTGACTATTGGGGGCCGCAAGGGAGAGAATATCGTACCTGTATTCCCGAGTGCGTCATCTGTCTGGTATACAGACGGATCGAACACAGAGCAAGGGACTGAAGCCAGCGGACGGCCCACTTTGTAGGCTATCAACAGCCCTGGAAGAAAGCCCAACTATATTTCAAGCGGAAATCTAGCAGCTGCCGTCTCGCAATAGAGTCACTATGTCATGGGTACCAGGGCACCAAGGAGTCGAGGGGAGTGAAATAGCGGACCAACTTTCAAGACAAGGAGGTGCAACACCAATCCTTGGACCAGAACTTTGGAATTACGAAAAGCCATATAATAGGGACAGTCCAGAATTGGTTAAAGGCTTAACCCGAATGGTTAACTTCTGGTATTGATACGATTGTCAGTTTGTATTAAGAGTTATTTGCCAATATCCCTACTGAGAAATGTGCATCCTTTCTGGAAACGGCATTAACTTTGTGAAAGTCAACAACCAGTATTTGCTTTTTTTCTTCCGAACAATGACCACTGCTGAACTGGAGTATTCCACCAGGCTGGCAGATGGTTCGATGATTACCGTCCAGCATCTTTTGGACTGCAGACGATTTCTTTCATGCGGAGATTCTGCGGTCAGTAACACTGTTCTATCGGTTCGGAGCTCAGTAATTGTTGGTCCAAAAACTCCTTTATTGTTTGCTCTATTGCCCTTCAGTCGACGTCAAAAATAGCAAGAGGCAAGAGCACTGCATAGAATCGGGAAAGGTAAAATCTTGTTATGGAGGTAATGGTGGCACTGGCAAGATCAGGGTGGAACTGGTGGTGACTTACGTAACTTAAAATATCCATTCCGATGTTAATTTCGTCTGTCAATTTCGGAAAGTAGCCGATGGTTTCGTTCCGTGTAATATTTTTGAGCTGTGGTATCTGATAAGCTTCCGATATGTCGACTATTGAAAAGTGGACCTATCTATAAAAACTGAAATGTATAAATATTCAATTTCACATTAATTTATTTATTTTCTACTTAACTATTTCTACTATTTCTACATAATACCTAGGAAACGAAATAGTTAACTTACCTATAACAACCTGAGGGTATTATAAGCCCAGCGGGCGTTATGATTCATAACGCCCGCTTATAATACCCTGAGGCATTTTCGTTGTTATTTTAATAATTTGCATTTTACCCTAGGCAGCACCTAAATGTCCGACCGAAAATAATTTTCGGTCTGGCCAGGATTCGAACCCGGTCTACCATGAACGTTTCCCATGTAAACGAGCGCGTTAGCCCGTTGCCTTACTTTATGAGATGTTTATAGATATCGGGTCTTCAAAAAAATACCCAATCAAAGATTGCTATGGTGTTTTGAACGTATGTCTTAGCAATATTTTCCTTTTTGTCATTTTGTCAATGAACTTTAATGTCAAAATGTCATGTCAAAAATCCTGACCAATAAAGGAACAATAATTCGACGTACGTTTTCGTAATCAGAGCAGTCTTTGATTGTTTTTTTTTTTTGAAGACCCGATATATTAATTTGGTTCGTTTCTAAGTAGGTACAGGTACATGTCAAAACACAAAACAATATTCTGTCACACAAGTTTAACTGATTTTGTTTGATATTAAATTGATGAAAGAACATTGTGTAGTAGAAAATAAAGCATTGTATGCACCACGGGGATTTTAAGATTATAATGACCTTCAGGCGAAATATATCCGTCGGGCCAGAGACCCTCGGGCTAGTTTTGCCTTCGGGCATTATAATCTACATAATCTCTTAAATAACTATTACAGCTTTAGTGCATATTTTCATAAATCATATGGATTTCCCATATTTATTTTTTCTACTAAACCCTTGACAAGGGAAATTTATTACCTACTTCTAAACTTATGGGACGTGATTTACAATTTCTGTCATGTTTCTGTCCAAGTCATATTGAAGAACCCGCAGGTTTTTAATGGCAATGTAAAGAAAAATAGTTGATGTTTGAACAATTAAACTTGCCGCAATTTTCCGTATCCAATTTTATAATAATTATTGTAGGACAAATCCTTTTGTCGAGGAGCTGCAACTTTTGGAAAAGTCCTAATCGACTTGGGACTAACAGGAAGCGTGATACAGACTCACGTGAACTCGCCCAGAACTACAGCTTATTTGGCCACACTTTTAACACACAATGAAAAAATTAAAAAGTTAATGGCCTTCAGTGCAGGTAAAAGGTATATTTGAAAAGCTATATAAAACAAATCTTCAGAAATTCTTGAATTTACAATGATGCGAATTTTTTTCTAGGAAACCCGAATATGAGCATTACTTTACTGAACTTGGAGTTACAAATATAAGAATATTTGCTGACCGATTAATTGATTCACCTCCAGATGCTTCGTATATGGAAGAAGTTGTAGCAGTATTCGCTACACCCCCAAATAGTTACTCTGCAGTTACAGATCCAATTGACTTGGTTATTAAAAGTCATATGAATTAATGTAAGGCAGCAATTCTAATTTATATTTTGTTCTAGGTATGTAGTCGTGGTGGGGACCTGACAATGCTAGAAGTACTAACAGAATCAGAGGAAAGCAAAGAAGCAAAAGATCGAGTAATAAGTATTTTGGAAGAACAAAGAAAAACTTTACGTTTTTCTATGTCAAGACCTCAAGTAACCTTTATATTGCCTGGAACTACAAACCTACTAAAAATATATTATCTGTAGATACAGTTTGTTCTTTATGAAACCCATTCGGAATTGGAGGCTGAAAACGACGACATGGTCAACAGGACCTTAAAAGATATAAATCGTTTGGCAAAATTGCAACATGCAGCATTGTTGGGGAAATCTCCAATGCCTGATTTACCAATCGATGAGGAAACCCAAGAAACTGATGATCCTCTAAATGTGCCCTCGCACACTGAAGGAAGTGCGGAAACTGAGCAACCGACTAGGAATTCTTTGGGCTCTGCCAATTCGAAATCAGTCCAGATAGATGTAGAGGAGAAGCTCCTTGATTCTCTCCAGGTTTGTACGCCAAAGCGATTTATGAAAAAGTTTAAACGATTTTGAATTTTTGAAAATGGACAAACTTGCAGAAGTTGCATGTTTTGGACTATAGGTATTCTGTGATCAAAACTATTGTCAGTGACTCGTTCCTCACAAGCATTAGCTTGCAGGTAGATTAGAAGCTATTTCCACTAATCCACCTATGAACTGGACAATTTTTATTGCACTACGTAACGTAAATCACGATGTAGGGGAAATGATACCATTAATCGATTAATAGGTACCCGATAAATAGCTTACTTCAACCTGACCTGAAAAATAGTCATTATTCAATCTACTTTTCTGTTGAATGGATTTTGCAAAATTTCGTTTTTTCCGGATATCTCGGGAAATGTTCGGAATTTTTCAAATTTCAAAGTACCATTTCATTGAACGTTAAATTATGCAACTTTTTTCTAATCTAATCAACATTGTAACTCCATCTGTTCTCCAGATCCTAATACTATCCCATCCTTACCTTGGACACACTGTATATTTTATATTAGTTTAGAGCCTTTGAAGCTTGGAAACTTGTGCATGTTTTCTACATATTTTTTCAATGACTGGCTGTTGTTGGAAATTCTGAATTGCTTATTGTATTCAATTTTTTTTAAGGTTCCTGACACTGATATTTTTATCACTCCAGAATTACCAAATTTATGCCCAAATGAAAACTCTTGTATTAATTTTCGCAAGGAAGGTTGCTATTTATCTCTAATACGTAGAAAGGTGATTTACACTGCCAATAATCGTTATTTTCCATTCAACCATATTTTTTCTAGGAAATAATTCGTTTAGACGACAAATATATGATCCAAATGGCAGAGAATCGTGGTCTTTTTGGCAGCACAACAATGCAAAATACAACTAAGTCTAAAAGTACCAAAGCGTCAAGGAAGAAACAAGAGAAACATGATAGAAAGCCAAAGTCGAGAAAAAAATTAAAGGAAACTGAAGTAAATATTATAAATTATTATGTTTATAATTTACCCCCTGGGTTTCTGGATCCAGTGATTATTCCCCAAAACCACACTTCTGTTGAATTATATTGATTGTTAGTGCAGCAGTGAGGGCCTTTTCAAAATTGACATTACAAGAGCGGAAGTAATTGTGTAACTTTTTTTATGTTAGGGTTCCTACGCCAATGTTGAATTTGAATTCTCGAGAAAAAGACTGTTGCAAAACAACCCACATGTTGAATAAAATAGTGAGATTTTATTTTTTTATAACTTTTTACGTTTACTCGTAGCAACAAAAAGACTATTGCCGTCTCTAGGTTGACAGCGTTATACCTACGGAATTGGTCTTGCCAAGTTGCTAGCTGAAATTCAAAGATGCAGCACCCTTTCACGGCCGTGTAAATTACTTTTATTCCCAAAAAAAGTTACACTGATACGTTCGTTCATGCCAATTCAAAATCTCTCATCACAGCACTATGTGACAAATTCCCATTTCAGATTGACAGAATTGCTGCTCCAACTCACACCTTTTTATCGCACATAAAACACGATGTTCAACTATGTCGGCGCTGTCAACTTGACCATCAGGACAACGCGGCCACATCGCAATACAAAAAATGGTGGTACGAGAGCACCAGACACATCATAGATCTTAAGAAATATCTTATAAGACATAAACTTTTGCCTTGTCAAAAGTTAAGGCACGTCACGCAAAAAAATATTGTAAATAGTTTTATAACGCCAAATCATACGAGTAAAATTGACGAGATTGCCGCCAAGTGCAATAACAATTCAAAATTTCCCATTTTTCCTAAACTCAAATTACCGAGGGAAAATAAGTTTGTTAAAATTCAAGTGCCACTTACGATCACTAAAGTAGAATTTCCTGAATATTGTTTATTTTGTAATAGGTAGTGATTTTTTTTTAACTGTGATATTTCGTGGCTGTAATCTGTAATATTAGTTTGAAGAAAAAAATTATTTAAGTATCGGAAATATGATTTTTATTTTCTTTCCATTTTACTTTTAATACTTCCATATAACTTAGCTTTGGTAACTACAAATTTATTAACAAAATGTCTCTGCTGCTTTTTTGAATTTTGAACATATTTGGTGTAAGTCCATTGGAAAATTGCCAGTTTCAAAAACGTCATAACTCCTTGTTACAAATCGATATTTCATAATACAGGTTTTAGGCTTTTTTTTCGACTTATTACTTTATCTGAGCCACCGCAACTAGAGCGCCATCATTATTCATTATCATACTCCAGAAGGATCTATAATTTTCGTTAAGGTAATATTTGGTTCATTTTACTATTTCTTTAATTGACTTGGTTCTTTTTAGGTGCGAGAAGAAGCTTCTCAAACATCAGATGAATCCACGGATGAGTCTGATGATGAAGAAGAGGAGGAATATGATTCAGAGGAAGATTCAGAGAGAATTTCAACTCCCAGTAGTCCCACTACTTCTACATTATATGTGAAAAAATGGTTGGGGAAAAATATATTGAGCAGGTGATATTTTGCAAGAATCAACAATAATCTTTTCCATAAGGTTCTGAAAATTTTACGGTATTCTGATTTTTGACTTTTCTAGGTTAACAAGCGCCCATATAAGACGTTTCGTATCTCCAGACTTCAAAGGAGATAGTTTTTATAATTTTCGGGTTCCCTCTCTGGCCATTGTCCCAAAAACCAAGAAAAATATCGTTCCCAAAAAAGAAGTTATCCGACGTAAAGTTGTCGAGGTGAATCCGAAGGACATTGATTTGAAAAAAAAGACGAATGTACTAGCCAAACCTAGCAAGAAATATAGAGATAAAATGAAGAAAATCGTATTGGAGAGGCTGTGCACACCCACATTGAGTTTTATTTTGAGAACACGAAAGGTAAGAACTTTTGAAAATGTATTTTTAAAATATTTTATTGATACCTACTAATTGTTATTTCAGTCCCCGGAAACCCAAGAAGAAAAAAATAATCCCCCCTCCTCACCATGTAGCAAATATAGGAAAAATCATTTCCATAAAAAATAGAGGAATAGAAGACTACCAATAGACACTGAAAATATTATATTGATTCTGACAAATAAAAACCATAATCGTAATAATATGACAATGCTCATTCACTTTAGTCATTGATTCCATGTCCTACTTACTGAATTAAAAAAAGGTGGACAAGAGGACAAGACAAGAGTATTCTCTGATAAATTCATCATTGTATTCTCTAATAAGTTCATCACTGGTGGAGAACATTCTACAACTACATTCAAAAAACGGTCTAATTTTTCCACCAAGGAGTACAAAGAGTCTAGCTCCAGAGAATTCAGTCTCATTTTCACAATGACATTATTTTAGAGAAGCTGATCGTGTAAGGCCTCCGTAATGCGAACAAAGACACTCAATCAAGAAAATCAGAGAGAATGATTCACGATCAACTAGAAACAAGAAACATTGGAAAAAATTTGGGAAAATATTCAAAAATTTAGCGAAAAATTTCAAGACATTGATCTCTCCGAACACTCGTATCATACGGAGTAGGCACAAGACACCTTCGGCTGCCTTCAAAACAGTCCACGCGTCAGTCCCACCGCTCTCTCTCCACCATAACTCGAGGATACCCGTTAAAATAAATTCTCTCAGTAACTCTATAGTTTTATCTGAAGTTGGAGCATCTCTTATAACCTTGATATTCTGCCCCTATGGATTTAGTGTCCAAAACTAATAAAAAGTAATACCTATCCTTGAAATAGTCCAGCATACTCAATATGTATTCTGCCCCAACTTCCAGCTGGCTCATTCCAGTAGTGTATCGGTGCTTTTGTTGGAGATTCCGAATTCCCGCAAATGATTGGCAAGACTTAGCCATGTTTTCAATGCCTTTGTCTATATTTTTCCAGTAACAATACCTTTCTACTGCTAGTTGCTTCATTTTGGTAATGTCTATGTGTGTGTTATGAAGTTCTGACAGAACTAATGGCTGTACTCTGTAGTTGATATCGGAATAACTCCTCTTTGTCCTCTAAATAGAATTTCGTCTTTTAATATAAATTCACTTTCAATTAAATCTTTAGATTTCAGATCTAAGGTCAGCTTTAATTTTTGATAAGGTTGGATCGTTTTCTGTGGCAATTCGAATACTGTCATAAGTGAGATCATGGGTCGATATTTCAGTGATTGATGAATGGCAAAGGAAGTTTACTTCTTCACTAAGAAATTTATCCAAAGATGTTGAAAAATGAAGCGTACCTATCTTAGAAGTCTTTGCGGAAGTCATACTTGGCAGTTTTGAATTTTGATGAAAAATCCTGGTTAATTGACTATTATCTGTGATTAGTCTGAATTTGCGTCCATATAGGTACATGAAAAATGATTGACAGCGAACATTATGGCAAGAGCTTCACGATCTAATTGACGGTAATTTTGTTCGCTTTGTGAGCAGAGCTGTCAGAAAAAAGTATGTTAGTTACTTTAGAGTATCTTAGTTACTTTATAGTATCTAAGATACTGTATCTTAAATACTTTTTATTTTTTGGCAAAAGTATATAGTATCTTTTTTTTTTTTTTACTATACTTTTTTAAGATACAAGTTACAGATCTTTTTGAAAAGTAACCAAGATTTTAGACTTGTTCCTAACCACCAATCCTGACTCGTACACAATTCAAGTAGATGCTCCACTTGGTTCGTCCGATCATAAACTTATAATAACAAAGTGCGAAATGCTCATCCCACCAAGCCTACAACCACTTCCTCGTAAAATGTGGCACTATAAATCGGCAAAATGGAATGACCTAAAACAGTATTACCTGGATTTTTCATGGCAAGAGGTTTGCTTTAAAACAGCTGATCCCACTATTTGCTGTAATGAAATAACACAAGTAATCTTATCTGGAATGGACGCATATATCCCACATACAACTAAACGTAGAGCTAATGCAAAACCTTGGTTCAACAGCCAGTGTCAAACGGCTGTACAGAAAAAACACAGAGCATATAACCTTTGGAAACGACAACAAACCGCTCAAAACCACACAGAATTTATAGAAGCCAGAAATAGTTGCAAAATTATTATTGACTCCGCTAAAGAAACATACAATCAAAGAATAAAAAACAGGTTGCTGAATTGTCCAAGTAGTTCTAGGTCTTTTTGGTCTCTTGCAAAAGCTGTTGGATCTAACTTCACCAAGTCATCCATACCACCACTTACAGATAAAAATAATCACTTAGCCACAACATCAGAGGAAAAAGCCAATATGCTTGCCCAAATGTTTTCCTCCAACTCCAACCTAACAGTGCCAAACGGAAAAACTCCACCGTTCATTGAAAGGGTTTCCCATAGTATGCCAGAGGTACCCTTTTGTCAAAGAGAAATACGAAAATCCCTAAAAAAGCTGGATACAAACAAAGCAATGGGTCTGGATGGCATTCCCGCAATAGTACTCAAAAATTGCGCCAACGAACTCACCCCAACTTTCGCAAAATTATTCAATTTGTCTTACAGGCAAGGAGTATATCCATCATCATGGAAGTCTGCCGCAGTACAACCCATTCCAAAGAAAGGAAAAAAGACAGATCCGTTAAACTATAGACCAATTGCTCTACTTCCGGTGATATCAAAAGTAATGGAAAGAGTTGTGAACAATCACCTAAGCAAGTACTTGGAAAAGTACAAAATTATCAACGATAAGCAATACGGATTTCGAAAATATAGGTCAACTGGCGATTTACTTACATACGTCACTCACTTATGGCAAAAAGCGATTGAGTTGCGGGGTGAAACAAGAACAATTGCCTTAGATATATCTAAAGCATTCGACAAAGTTTGGTATGAAAATCTGCTCAACAAGCTCAAAGCAATGGGATTATCGCCGAAACTTTGCACTTGGCTTGAAGAAAGTTACCTAAAGGACAGATCCATTTATGTTGCACTGGATGGCCAGAACTCCAACTCTTACCAAATAAATGCTGGTGTGCCACAGGGAGCAATCCTTTCGCCAACTCTTTTCCTGATTTACATAAATGACCTCACAGATAAAACAGTAAATCCACTTTATTGCTTTGCAGACGATGGCAATGTAGTCTCCTCACTCATACCACCCACAGGTCTTTCCGCACGTGAATTCCATCATCTTAGACTAACTCAAATATCGCAGATAAATAACGACCTGGAGATAATAAAGGACTGGGGTAACAAAAACCTTGTACAGTTCAACGTGCAGAAAACCCAAGCAGCTCTGTTTTCAAAAAAGACCAGCACCGGTGAGCCAAACATCATGCTATCTGGAAGTGCTGTCACATTACAGAGTCAGTTGAACATCTTGGGGGTTACTGCAGAGACCAACATGTCTTGGCACAGTCACGTGGCAGATATTGCTGAAAGGGCCTCCCAAAAGCTGGGGGTGCTATTTCGTACAAGACATCTGTACACACCAAGCCAATTGCTGACACTCTACAAAGCCCAGATTCGACCAACTATGGAGTACTGCTCACATATATGGAGTGCGGCACCCAAACATACCTTAATGCTTTTGAATACCGTGCAAAAACGAGCTATCAAGCTGATCAATGACCCCGCACTTACTCGTAACTTGGATGGTCTCGAACATCGCAGATCTGTGGGCGATTTATCTCTCTTCTACAGGTACTATCACGGAAAATGCTGAAGAGTTGGCACGTATGATTCCACCGAGAGTAGCACCTACCAGGCGAACCCGTCAAACAGACGGTAACCATGAATTTACTGTCAAACTAGAGGCACCAAGAACCTCATTATATCAGAATTCATATCTCTGGAGAACAGCATCGCTGTGGAATAAACTCCCTGCGGCGGTTTTCCCTGCAGGTTACAACCTGAACCGTTTCAAGACCAACATACACCGACATTTCCGCGCACTTGCCGCTTCTCGAGCGTGATAGGACATTTCCTTGCGAGTGCGCATATCCGTAAAAAAAAAAAATAAGTATTATTAAGTAGGTATCTTAAGAAGTAACTTAAGATATGTATTAAAGATCCTTTTTTAAATGAGTAACTAAATACCCAAAGTAACTTCAGATACTTTTTCCAAAAGTAACTTATCTTGTAACTATGGTTGAACCAAATTCAAGCGGCAGTAAATGACAAACTGGTCATTTTCATTACAACCTATCAAATGTCCTCCGTGCATGCGCACCGGTCCAGGTAGGGCGTTTCAACCAATAGGAAGACTGGTGTTTATTTACTATTTAGGTTATTAAATGTCATTTACTGCCGCTTGGATTTGGAAATGGTGTAGATACTGTTAAAAGTATCTTTGACAGCTCTGTTTGTAAGTGATCTAGAAGCGAACGCATTAGGTCTCGCTATACACAAGCAAGATTCACACGTAAATTCGGATCCTATGGAGCCAAGACTTGATCACTGGCAATTTCGTCTTTCAAATTCACAAAAGCTAATTCACAAGAATTCGTCCAGTTGAATTTAGTGTTTTTCTGCAATAATTTCCATAATGGATAGGTTTTTGTTGAAGCGTTTGGAATAAATCTCTATAGTAGGTACATGACCGTACTCAGAAATCTTCTAATTCCATCGAAAACAGTTGGTCTTGGAATGTCTATAATTGCTTGAATTTTGTTTGGTGATTTTGAAATTTGATTGTGGTTGATTCAGAAGGGTTCCTTCTAAATATTCCGAAAAAAAACAAATTTTTTTCGATTAAAAGATATAAATCATATTCTTGAAGTCTTCGCATACACTCCGCATCCAGGATTTTCTGACATTTTTTCTTGCTTGATCAATGGGATAATTATGTAGTCAAAATATGAATGTGTCTTATTTGCTAAACAGGAAAGAATTTGGTCTATAGTTCTGTTGAATACAGAATGGCCTTGATACCAAATGAAAGTCGATGCATTCGATAGGTTCCTCTATGGGTTGAAATGGTTTGAATTTCGCTTCCTTCTTCATCTACTGATAGATGTAGACTTTGAATATGTCTAATCGGTGAAAATATTTTGAACCTTTAGACTAGATTATTGACTATTCAATATAATTATTTTCCATTTTTCTAATTGGATACCTAATTTGCAGACAACAGCTTGTCATTACTAGTGGTGAACCCCAGTCTCTATGGCTAACATTTGAAATGCTTCCAGCAGCTTCTAGACTATCCAATTCTTGCTCAACTTTTTTTCTAAGAGCATACGGTACTTCTCATTCTTTGAAATAAACAGGTTTGACATTTTCGCGTAGATGTACTTTGAAATTTGGTACTAATCTAATTCGATCCTCGAATATGTTTTGTTTAAGTATTTTTGAACAAATGCTTCTTCTGTTCATAGGAAGGTGTTAACTTGTCTTGTAATGTCGATTTTTTGAAGGCTGATATGTCTTATCCATATACGTCTCATTAGTGGTTCTAAATTATCTGACACGACGTAAAACTCTTCAGTTGATGTTTTATCTAAGTATAAAACAGAAACTGTCGCTTTTCCGTTAGGATTAGAAACGTATTTTCGTATAAGATCGAAATGCAATAACAGATTTCTTTAATTGAATATTTAATTCTTTGAATTTTGATTGTGGAATGTTGATGATGGAGTATTGGAAGACAGTTCTTTGCTGTTTAGTTTGGAAGATTCTATAGTTAAAGCTTTTTGTACAAGTATTTTCGAAAGAGGTTCAGGAGATTGTAGAGGTTGTTCACGTATTGATGTGTCTTTAATGCCTCTGGGTCCTTATTCTTGAAACAGGGGAGCAGCGTTCCCAGGAGAACGAGTGTTCCGTCTTTGTTACATATATTATCATTTGCAAATCATTGAGAAAGACAGAACACTTTTTCTCCTGGTAACGATGCTCCCTTGTTTCAAGAATAAGGACCCTGATTAATTCTGTTCGTAAAAAAGTTTCGGAAATATTTATGTCATTTTTGCATTGGCAAGTAGTTGTAAATTCGTAATCTAAGGTAGAGTCAAATGGAAAAATCAGAAATTGATTGATTTGTCTCTTGGAAAGTTGATAGAAACTTATGTTGTGAAACTAATACGTTCTTCTTTGAACAAAAATAATCTTCAAGTTTTTTTATCAACGTATTAAAGTCGAAATCGGTCACTCTATGACTGCTGATAAGGTTGATCAACCTGAGAATCCAATTGAGTTTAACAAAAGCTCAGTGGCGAATTTTTATTCTCAAAGCGTTCTTTATATAATCGAATTGTCTCTTTTTCAGGAATGAATAATTCTAATGGATGTATATAGGAAGAGTATTACCTGCAGTACTATATTCGTCTTGAGTTGATTCATCAGTAACTGATTTTGCTCCAGAACTTTCTGATTTGCCTCTTGCATTTTTCTGTTGACAGAACTTCATATACAATATACAAGGATGTAACATTTCAAACGTTAGCAAATCAAATAGGTATGTAAAGTCTGTTTTTTTTTTTAAGTTAATTCCTCAAGTCAAAAATTTAGTAACTATGTTGGCAACACAAGCCTTTTCTACATAAAAAATTTGAAAGCATTGACAATTTTACATTGTATTGCCAACATAATGTCATTTTGACTTTTATCTTTAAAAAAAAAAACAGATTTTACTTAATTTTTTTCCACCTGATATTGGTAACCATGATTTATTTAATTCCTAAAGTTTCCGGTCAAAATTATGATATTCCAGAGCTTGGCTTAGTAGCGATTTATTTAATTTTGACTATTGCCGATTGCCGGAAAACTCTGAGCTGGTTCTTTTAAGCCGTATATACTCTGGGGTTTTCGGCAAAAATTACTGACATAAAGATTATTGAGGCGGTAGTAGACGGAGGACGCCGAACTTCGCCACAATGAGTTGGCTGGATATGTCAGTAGGTACGCAGTTCTAAATAGTTTCGTGATAGGTGAAGAGACCCTCTGGGGTCTGGATCCAGTTCCAACAAGACATGGAGATAGAGACAGTTGGCGATAAACAGGTGTCGACTCGAACCGTTCGTTCCTCTCAAAACTGTACCAAGTCAATAGGGAACTTTACAATTTTTTTTTTTATTTTTTCAAATCATTTATTTATGCCTTAAAAGAGTGTTCCCAAAATATTATTTTCTAAAACTCAATAATAACTTGGTGAAAAATGTTTAAAGTTTCGCGCGTATTAAAAGCATTTCAAACGACCTTAAATGCGCGCGAATCTGGATGACGTCACGAAGTATGATTTTGTGTCACCTTGTCACCAAACGTTATACTTTATTGTATTTAATTTGGTTGATTTCCACATTTTCCACCGTTATTTGTTTTGTTGTTGTTTTGTGTTGCAGCGAGTTGTAAATTTTGAAGTTATAATGGAAAAAAAGATTCGCACATACTTACTTTTGCTACCATAAACATATCACAAATTACAGATTGTCGGATTGGCCTTTGGAATTTCCTTCTTCGGTCATAATTAATAGGTATATCGCTTTATTTATGTAATGCTGAGCCACAGCCTCCTACACTTAACAAGCCATGAAGTTAAAAAGGCAACACCGCAATCATACCGCCAAGTGGTGCTGGTGCTGTTTGTTTTTATAAATATATATTTTATTTTGTTAATATGAATGACAAAAAATGCATCATTTATTGTACTAAAGGGCCAAAAACAGTAATTCAATGAATAATATAACTATTTGTGTAAATAATATCAGTAAATAGTTGATTTAAATGAATATATTTCTAGATTCTAAAGTGTTATAAGCCTATGTTTCAGTGTGTCTTTTGAAAATCTAACTTTTTCTTTCTTCGGGATTTTTTCGGAAGGCAGGTCCATTCAAATACTTGAGCTGATTTTTGAAAATAACAGGTACTTTTAAGAGTTGGACGTTTTAGTTTGAACTCTCGAATTACTCCTTTATCCTTGTTTGTTTCAAATCTAATTAGGTAGGTATGTCGGTTTCTACAAAATGTTTACAACACACCACAGAATTTTTCGTTATTGTATAATCTCGGGTATAATTATTCTGGTGTATTGCTTTCATCCACAACTTTTGCAATTCAGAATTTTTTTGGAAATGAAAATGTTTGCATTACTCCAGTTTTTAAGTAACTCCTATAGTTTCATGGCATCTGGAACAAGTTTAAATATCTTAGGTAATATATCGAGAACTATGCTCTTGCACACAAATATTAATATTGTTTTTATTTTTTTATCTTACCTTACCTTCATTTTTGCTCCTGTAAGACCTGTACCCATTTGCTAAAAATTTGCAATCAAAGCGCAAAGGAACAGGTATCAACTAAATATGGGCAATATATCGGTGTGTTTCTATCCACTTTTTCGTCAATAATGCCCACAAAAATACTAAATTGCAACAATAAACAATGAACGCAATTAGGCAATCCAACGACCTGTCCAAATGGCGTCTGGTTGGCAAATAATAAACAAAAAACATATGTTTTTATTTTGACGGGATTAGGCCTAGTACTCATAACCACGAAATTCGCTCTTTTTTGACGTTTGATTCACACATAAAACGTCAAATTGTCGAAGCAATGTCAAAAAACAGCGAATTTCGCTGTTATGGTTATGAGTACTAGGCTTTATCAATACTGACATCGTTGTGTAGCGCTACTTTGGTTTTCCGGTAAGAGAGCGGTCGGTTCGGGGTTTTCGGAAAACTCGGGCGCCACCCTTAGGATTAATGTGGTTAAGGGGCCCACGTGCTCTAGGTAGCTTTTAAACAGTGGAGACGGAAAAACCAGAGGTCGATGCGCATTTCCCAAAAATGAAACACACAATATCCAACAATGCACTTTTTATTAATGCCCAAATAAATAACAATAGAAAGGAAATGCAAGAAAACCTAATTAAGATGCGGATTTATTGAAATGAAATGCTTAACCCGGAGAGAGAGAGTGTGTGAACGAGTATGAGAGAGAGACGGAGTGATATGCGTGACGGTGCGGACTGGTATAGCGCGGCGGTGAAAATGGCGGTGCGGTAGAAATGACGGTGCGGTAAACAATGACGTTGCGGTAAAAATGACGGTGCGGTAAACAATGACGGTGCGGTAAAAATGACGGTGCGGTAAACAATGACGGTGCGGTGAAACAGGCAAGAAGCTCCGGAATTATGGTTTGTACGGTCCGACTCTTACCGGCGTCAGCAACTCGGATCAGCGCCCTATGGCGCATGCGTGAATTTAACAATAGGCAGAAAGCAGGTCCCCGTGGAATATGAAGTCAGAAGAAGTGTGAGACAAAGAGTGCCACCCTGTACGTGTTCCAGCCCGTGGCCCCCTTTTGTCTTCCCATAGAGGAAACAAAACCACCCAGTACGTGTTCCCACCCGTGGTTTCGTTTCCTCTATTCACCAATCGAGACAGAAGAGTGCTACCCTGTACGTATTCCAGCCCGTAGCCCCCTTAGGTCTTTCACTACAAGAACAGAGCTACCCAGTACGTGTTCCCACCCGTAGTTCCGTTCTTGCAGTGTGAGAGAGAGAGAGAATACCTGCCTTCTTACCCATACCTATTACTTACTGAGCCTTCATCTGGCGTCGCGACGGTGCTGACGTCGGCAAGCGGCGGCGGCGGCGGATAAAACGGACTTACATTGCTTGTAGCTGGCGGCTGGTGCTGGTCGGTAGGTCTGGTCGGAATCGGAGCTCGGATAGAAGTGGCCGACTGCAGTGTGTGCTGCCGTATAAATAATCGGGAGGCGCCGCGTCACGTCGTCGTCAGACGGCAGCGCGGATACCAGCGGTGGGGAATCGAGTTTTTGAAACGCGGCGCGCAGGTCGGTTTATACTGGAGAGTGCTTTGCATTCGAGGTCACGCGTCGACACAACATATCGGTACGGAATTAATTTAATTAACGGAAACGCGGATAAAACAATAAAAATTTAGTAACCTACGTTACAGTTGACATGTAACAACCCGTATTCTAACCTCATAAAAATTTCAAAATGCCGGCTGGTTGGCAAAAGTCACGTGGTTTGGATTCCCTAATTAGGCATTCCAGGTCACGTGACTTTTGACAGGTCCGCTGGGGGGCAAACAAAGCCTAGATCAGTATTTACACCGTTCTTTGAGATTGTGTTTCCGAATTTTTGCGTTCTTAAATTCTCTCAATAAGTTTAAAGTTGTTTTTGTGGTAGAATGGCTAACATTGACTATTATTCATCGTTAGCTAGTGATGTGAAATGTCGGTATGACCAAAAAATACAAATAATTGCCAATATAGATCCTTATAAACTTCTACCTAATGAGTTTACTTTAAGTATCAATGAGTTGCCAGAGGTTTCAATTTTGGATTTATCCGAATATTTGACCCACACCCACAGTTACTACACAGGCTTGCAGTTGAAGGCGTATATAAAGGATTATTCAAGTTCTGCTGGACTACCTAAAAGGTATTAAAAGTAAATATTACTTGTAGAAACAAACCAATTTTTCAATATAAATGTGTTTTTGTATTTTAACAAGACAGTCATAATACTTACCATTAACAAAATGTTTTGAACAAATACTAGCATTTTTCAGAAACGATTCAGTTAAATCTCTCCTTTTGAGGCATTTAATCCACAGATTTCGTCGTTCCTTTTTTAGCTCGTTTAGACGATTCCCTAGATCTCTTAATGCTGCTGGGATCCTGAAAAACCTTTCTTTATCTCTTTCCGCTCTACTAGAGCACCTAACAACGCAGCAAATAGAAGGCATCTTCACAAAATAGATTGAAAATTCTTGGTTTAACATTGAATCAGGTTATGTTTGGCTTTTGTGTGCCCCCCAAACTAATATGGCGGATCGGTTATGACATTAACCTGGAATGCCTAATACACAGAAACACATAACCCCAATAACAAAACAGCACCATACGCGACGTTGCCGTCATTTCCAACTTCATGGCTTGTTAAGTGTAGGAGGCTGTGGCTGAGCTAATCATTGAATTTAAGCTAAGTAAACCAATTCTAATAATGATAAAATTTTAAAAAAATAGAGAAAAACGTGGATAAACACAACTAACGGGTATTTATTATGTAGAGTTCGAGCTGCTGTTTTGTTCTTTTATCCCTGTCTTCTCATTATAAGGAAAAAAGACGGAAAATGCTCCGAGCGCTCAGTGTTTCAAGACGAACTCACGGTATGATGGACGTTTGCTGACAGACACTGACAGATCATACTAGATGACGTCACGACCAGTACCAGCGCGTTTTTTCCCGCTGAAAATATTTTGAATTTTTCCGCATTTTTAATTCCTTATTGCGGCCGTTTGCGACAAAAAAAAATTGTTTTTTTCGCTGATAATGTTTTAACATAATATATTCTTATGATTTATAGTAATATTTTCATGTTTAAATTTTTTGTCAAGTTCCCTATTGAACCAGCTGAAACCAAGACGTCAGCCGTAAGCATTGAATACAGGGAAAGCAGGTTGATTATCGAAAACATAGTGGGAACACGAAAATCTATCTAAATTATCTACCAGCTGCCAGCGGAGATGGAAATTCATGCATAAGAGAAGAAGAAAATAAGAGATACCTAATTTGAAAATAATATTTCTAGTTTTGAGTGTGACAAACACATTTTAATAAAATATTGTCTATTTATAAAATTTACCAATCAAATTTAACAATCAAATGAATATGAGCTAAACTAAGAAATAGTGACAAAATTTGAACTACACTAACACTAAACATTTAACATTTTTATTGTCTAAAAGGAGGTAAATTGTCAATGGTAATGTAAAAATTGGCGTGTAGCCTTTCTAAAGCTAAACAAATTAAGACAGACGCAGATATGTTACAGGTTACAGAATTAACAAAAACTGAAGAAAAGACTAAAATGTCTTCAAAAAATAAGGTTTACTAGTGCATACAAAATTCTATTTTATGTTCGATCAACTTGCTAGCATAAAAATAATATCTATCATAAAAATAAGAATTTCTTACAAATATTCTACTCAAGTTTTGCTTTATTATTTGTGTGAGTATATCAAATCCAAGCCTGAGACTGTGATTAAAGTTTTGCATTATTTCCAGGAACCTTCAAAGCTAAAAACTCTTTTTTTCTGGCAAAGTATTCGTCTAATCGGACTTTAGCAAACCTGAAGAGTAACATTTCAATTAAAAAAAAAACTTCATAAACTGTGGTTTATTTGGTACTTACATCAAAAAATCATAATCAATAGTGGAATGTTCAGCTTGTATTAGGGCCCAAATACCCCAAAATATATGCGACACCAAGACAAATCTTGTGGTATTTATGTACAACGCTTCGATTTCTTTTTCTTCTGGTTCTCTTTCGAGGAATTCTTGTAAATATATTTTTATCCAGTCTATTTGCAGCTCTTTGGACGGAAAGTCTGATTTGTAATCTACTTTTAATACATCAATACCTAGAAATTATTGTTAGTACTCTTAAATGGGCGAAGTCAAGTAAAACTTATTATTTCAAGGATGCTCTCAAGTCGTGTAAATAGTCATTTTGTTATTGAATTAATTTGTTATTGACAGTTTTTTTGAACAATTATTTATCATTTTTTTAATCCGTACAACTCATAGAAGAAATAATTATTATCAGTTAGGTAAGCCTTATTTTCCCTTTTCCGTAATATCACGGGAAAACATCCTTAAGGCAATGTTCCTTATTCCTTACCTACGAACTCAGCAAAATGATTAGCAATATCAAAAGGCTGGTAATTAAAAGCCGCATATTCGTAATCGATAAAAGTAACGTTATTTTCATTTTCCGTAAAAACCACGTTTCCCAAAAGTAAATCATTGTGGCAAAACACAGTTGGTGAATCAACTTTCTCCAAAGCCATTTGTAAATCAATTATTTCTTCGTTTAGGTCCGTTTGCGATGGAAGACGCATTTCCACATATCTAAAAATTAAAATATGTGCGAAAATTGTTATGTATGGTCCCTGTTTATTAAAATTTGCCTTAGCTTCCTTTCCTAGAAAACAAAATTTTGCTTGTCAAGAAGGTTATCAAAACACAATAAATTAAAAATAGATTTATCAGTATCAACAAATTTCACAATAACAAAGGAGGATAAAGCTAAATAAATAATGTACCTAATTATGTAGACCTCAAAATGGAAGAACCAAAATAGCAACTACAGTAGCGACCTTCTTCACCTTCTAGATAATTCAATAAAGTTCAAGAAACATTTAGAAGAAGTAATCGTGATGAAATGTGAAGATAAAAGCAGGGCAATCGATTCCACTAGAATGAAGACAAAGGGGTAGTATACTATGTATGTAATGGTGATGATATAGTGAGATACTAAATTATTTTCGAGCATAGTGTCTATAGAAGTAGTAAGGGATAAACAAACTGTAATTTGAATTTAGCGCCACAGCGGCGACCAATAGTATTCGAGTCGCTGACCATCTGGCAACGCTGCTCAAAATGCCACAAAATGACCGCTGACTTCAAGAGTTCAACGACGTGTGGTGTCGTGTGACATGTGACATTATCACAGTAACTTGTTTACGTTGTTTGATGTAGTAAATTTGACGTTTCGTTCTTGACGGTCAATGTCAGTGCAAATTGTGCGTTCTCAAAACCGTGATGTGTTGCCAAATTGGAAAAACTAACTCCGTCACGAACTTTTATTTTCACATAGGGGCGGGGTTGAGAGGAAATTTAAAAAAAGAAATTCCAGGCTATTGCGGATTTTACAAAGCAACTGATTAGATAAGGTCCGTTTCACCAGGGTTCATACTTGACCTTGAAATTTGAAAAAAAGGGTTGTCGTAGATTAATTCATATGACACATTCAATTTTTTGACAAATTAAAATGAATGACTTCTGGTTTAAAAATCGACAAACGTTTTTGAAGTCATTGATTTGTTTCAGTCAATTTTTATTTGTTAAACAAGGAAGGCAAATGCTGGTGACAAGTACAAACCCTGGCGAAACAAACTTCACACTAAATAGTACGGTACGTCGAGTATATCACTATACGTAGTAGTTAAAAATCACTTGTATACTACCCCATTGGAGAAGGGAAAAATAATTGGTGCATATGTGTCAAGAATAAAATTTATAAGTATTAGGGGAGTTGCAAAAAAGAAGATAACTTAAAAAAGGAGCTCAGTAGAAATAACTGTATCGGTCTAGAAGAACACCACTGTAAAAATAACGAATGTTTAATAGAAATTTACAGAAGATAAAACAGACTGAAACCATACTCTCGCACAACAGATAAAAGCAGATAAACAGAGAAAGACAAAAGTAGTTAGGTAATGGAAAATCATGAAACTGACAGTGAAACATCCAAAAAGGAGATAAAAAAAAGTTTTTTTTTGCTAGGAATTCAATCTCATTTTCCGAGTATTTTTCTCAATGCTTTTATTTCCTACTGAACTATTATAACCATATATTCCCTTTTTACGATAATCATAAACAGGGTCTTAACTCCCAAGGGAGTTAAGGATATCATAACTCCGGAGGGAGTTAAGGATTTCCATAACTCCCGCTTTTACCTTGAATAGGTGAAATTTTGACAAAAAATAGAAATTTTGGTTTATGGTTTATTCCTTCATAAAAATGGACAAAATAGAGTAAATTCAGTAGGTAATAAAATTATCTATGTACCACGGGAATTATCAGGTGTTAATACCCACGGGCAATTGGTGTCCCTCGGGCCGAAGGCCCTCGGGGTACACAAACTTTGCCCTGAGTTATTAACACCCTCATAATTCCCTTGATACATAAATAACTATAATATCTACAATATTCATTAATTTGCCTTAATGGACATTTATTTTACCTTCTCTGTGTCTTTGCACACGAAAATGTCTCAGGAACTAAATTCAAAAAGTCCCTAGTTTTCTTCCAAATAAACGGTTTAGGATTTTCTTCTTCTTCAACATTGGCTTTATGTAGTTTTGCCATTCTCCTTGCTACCAGATTGTATATTTTGGGGTTCCGGACAGTTTCTTTGTTCAAGGTACATCCAGGCTGAAACCTATATGCCAGTCCGTTTTCAAAAGTGGCATAAAGATTTGGAGCCAGACCTTGTTTGCTGAGGACAAGGATGTTCCTAGAAAATGATAATTATGTTTAAATAATTCATGTGATTAAAAAAAAAAAATATTATCTTTACCAATCCATGCGATATTTTAGAAATGTTTAAACGGAAACATTAATCAAGACATATGAGGATGCAACCCATTATTGAATTTAAGTGGTTGTACCTACGCTATATTAATCTATTTGTCTTTTTAAGCTGACGATTTAGACACAGATTTTATCATGAGTGCCCAGTCCTAATGCATTTATTGCAATTTGAGAGATAAAAGATATGAGATAAATGGGTCAATGGTCTAGATTCTAAAAGTAAACAAGAAATTTTTCAATTTGATCCAGTTAGCTTCTGCTCAATGTCAGAATGCCACAGCACTACGGTTTATTATGGTCATTATCGAATATTTCAAAACACGATTTTTTGTAAGATGCCTTCGCAACCAGATAAAATATTCATTAAATAAACGAATCACATCATCCAGATGAATCCTGACATTTTCTGAAGTAATGATTTTTATTTTCCCAAGTTCATAGAAAATCCTAAGTCCTTGGGCTGGGTTTTCTGTGTTACGACTAATGAGTAGGTACCATTCCATCAAAAAGGGGAAGGGTTTTTGGCCGTGTATTTTGATACCTCCGTTATATGGGAGAGAAGGTAGGTATCTCTTTGCTGCTCTACATCCCTATTCACCACTATCCTGTACAAGTTAGTGTTCTTTCTTTCACATATTTTCGATGGAATTTATATATCTCGAGTCCATTGCATTTCTCTTGGCTCAGAAGATTGCCCATAGCTCTACCGATTGAGAGGCTTCGCTGTTGTCGACGAAAGTTATCTAACTTTATCCTTTCAACTGTGATTCGGTCCTCTTCCGGGGCCTTTTTATCATTTCTATATTTTATATGAAACAAGGAAAGTGCTCCAACGCAACCAAATTTAATATGAAGAAAACAATGGAAATGATTCTTAATACATCAAAATTATGGAAATGCCAATTACTACAAAGACCCAAGTTAGGAAGAAAGTTTTCACATGGTCACCCCAACCAGCAATTTGACGTAAATAATATAACGGGTCTTCTAAAAAAAAGTAAATCAAAGTTGGCTATGATTTTTTGAACGTATGTCTTAGCGGTCTTAGCCATATTTTTCTTTGATTTTGATAATGCGACGTACGTTTTTGTAATCTAAGCCCACTTTGATTTAATTTCTTTTTTTGATGACCCGTTATCTAAATAGATACATATTCTAATCTAATTCCGATTTGCCTGGACTCATTTTACTCGAATTGAATGCCAAATTTCTCATTGATACAGATAGCGGAATAAGTTTTATCAAACCTAATCTTGTCTATCAATCATTTATAACCAAACTCAATCGCTAATGAACAATTTTCTATGCACACCGCGCATCCATTCATAGCAAAGCGACATAAAGATCAGTTTTTATGAGTTGACCTTGATAACATAAAGGTCAACAGCCATCATAATCACATCACTTTCGATAATTTACAAGAACAAAATCCTAAAAAATTAAGATTATCTCATTAACTGAAGAATACAAAGCGATTCGAGACTTTTGTTATTAGTACCGCGATATTTTCTCTATGATCGCTCATCCCGAACTTTTATTAACCAAATTAATATCACTCATGAAACCTCTATATTCACTCAAACTATATTCCAGCAGGCGACAAACAAGAACTTAATACTCAAAGGAACCAAATCTTAGAAAATGGCATTATTCAGTAATGCTGAATCAGCATTCTACATTTCCATGGAAGTTTTCCAAAAAATTGCACGCGGCGTCCAATAAGTATTTCACCACCCTCGATTTGAAGAATGGATTTCATCAAATCGAATTTGACCCCAATGATATTTACAAAACAGCGTTTCCCAGTTACACCGGATGTTTTGGATTCAAACTAATGATATTTGAAATCAAAAATGCCTCTTCCACCAGTTCCACCAGTTTCAATTAAGGCGGGGCGCTGACTGTCCACTGAAATAACGTGGCTTATTAAGTGGCGTGTGATCTAGCAAGTAGTACGCATTACGTTACGTGCCACTAAATGCATGTTACTTGTCTTGTTACTTCAGTGGGCTCTTGCTTATTTATTCATGTTTGCTTGATTTGACGTAGCATGCTAGATGCGTGCTACTTGCTAGATGACGCTACATCATAAGCCACGCTATTTCGGTGGGCACCCTGTCTAACGAGTCACGAAACTTGCTTAGTATACCTACTTCGATGAATTCGATGATATAGTAATTTTTAGCACTTCTCCGCCAAGAATGACGTCGTCGACAAAAATACGATTGATACGAAAGAATACCAGAATTTTGCCAAAATCACAAAAACCCTTGACTCCCGCCTGAAAAAGGGTGCCAAGGTTATTTATTCAATATTCATAGTGAACCTTTCATAAAATCCTTCAATCATTTGAAAAGCCTCTCATAAACGTACCCATCTTGAAATAACCTTACTTCGAAAAACCCCTTGTATGTACATCCCACAGTTGCCTCGAATTTTGTCCTTGGAGAACGATCAAAGGTAATCTACTTTGGAAAAATAACTTCTAGCCATTATATGGATTATTGGCTAATCAATATTTTGGTCCTATCTATACGGCGACAAGTTTTGATATGAAATGGTCACGATCACTGACAAGTCTGCATGGCTGTTCAATCTATAAAAGAGTCCAGTTTTGAGTTAGTACACTTGAGTAATAAGACTAATACGATTATGAAATTATTTATAAAACAGGCAAACAAAATGCCGACGCTCTTTCTACATGGTTATTCAATTAAAGTCTCTTAGGTTTTCCTGAAATGTTGTCGTAGATATCTTTCAATTTTTGAACGAAAATTTCAGCCCCAATGGTCTCTTTTACTAATATCTGAAGTTGATATAATTGGATAAAGTAACTACAAATAGAATTTTCTGCACCCTTACTTTTGAAAAACTTGGATTCCTTGTTGAGAAAATAAATAAAAAAGAAAACTCTCTAAATAAAAACACGAAATTTATCCGCACTACGTCACAACATGAATTTTGACAGTGTTGCCACTCATTGTTAGCACTGAAAATTTGTAATTCTAAAATGCTGGCAAAATACCAAGAAATACTAAGAAGAAATATAATTAAATTAACGAAGCACGAGCCACTAAGCACTACATTCAGTCACAACTGGCAACCGCAGAATCAAGGCTTTAAGCTGGCGGCCACCGGAACAGCTGTTCGTGCTTTGTCGATGGCGTCTTCTCAAATTTGATTTGTAGAAGATGCTCATATCCCTTATACGTCATCGTTAGGCGCGTTTCAAGCCGATTCCATCACGGATGAAGCAGTGATAAAAATCTTACAGGAGATCGAACAACGCCCACGAAATCCTTAAAGTGACATTTTTACATGTAAAACTGTCATTTTAAAGTATCCTTATCGTTAAGCCTCCCTTAAAATGGTCGTTGCAAACGGCCATTGATTCCCAAGTAACATTTTAAATGCTTTTTGGCATTATCTAGGTTATATGAAAGCTTTAAGAATGTGAAATTAGAAGCTTACTATTTTAAAACTATTGTGTTTTATTGAAGAGCTGTTACAACATTGTAATCACCTAATAGGTATTACAGCCTTTTAGCATTAAAAACGCGAATGGTTTTAAAGTAGCCGTAATAATGCTGCGAACATTTCTAGCTTGAAGCTATTTTACTTTAAGAAAGATCTGGAAACCGTTCTGCTTTATCTTAACCTACGAATAAGGAATTTAGCTGTATGAAGGGAGTGCAAAAGTAAAGCTTAAAACTGCAATAAAACCGAAGTTCAATAAACTTTTCAGGCTTCAAAAAAGATGTCTCTAAACTTCATACCTTTCCAATCCCCTTTAGGAAGGGGACTAAAGAAGCTGCGTTAAATCTCAATTTTTTTCAAGTTCCTGGCATGTGATGTAGCACGTGAAAGTGGCAGGCGACATCTACCATTCAATAAAATTAGTATTTTAAAATCCTATTTTAACCTAACAAAAAGCTTGTTTGTGGTCTGTAAGGCCGTATTTGTAACGTAACGGTTTGTTTCAGTCCACAACAAAAAACAGGTGGTTAGAGTGATTTACTTACAAAAGGCCTTTTCGGAAAAATAGAAAACAAACAGCTGGTGATCGGATTAATGGGAATAATAGGATCTGAATCAGCGTTTCCGAAAAAGCCTAATGTTTTCAAAATTTTATATATATCTAGCGAAGAAGATCCAAATCCTTTCAACGCCCCAAGCAGATTCCGAGATCACGAGAGCATTGGAAGAGTTTGAATCTTCTCCACCAGATGGAAGCATAAAAATTTGAAAGCAGCCCTAACAACCTGTTTCAGAGGCAAATAACTTGGAGTTTTATGAAGGTTTTATAGAGCCGTTTTATCCACCAGAAGCTCTAGGAATCGCACGCTTTAAAGCAAAATAGCTTTAAGAACAAATAATCCAAGGTTTGCAGGCCTATTTTTACGCAATTTAGATTTGTGGTATATAATGAAAAGAACTGTTAGCTTTATCACTATTTCGCCATGTTTGATTGTCATTTGAACGCGTTTGAGTGGAATCCATTTTGTAGAAAAATCACTGTTCATTTTCAGGTATTTTGTTGAATCTTGTGTTGTAATTATGATTTTACAGCTTATTATAATTGATTCATCATATTTATGCTTCGAATATCTATAAAACGTATAAAAAAATTGACACATTTTAGGTTAGTATTTTTATATTTTTGTCAAAATTAGGGTTTTTACAAGGACCACGAGTTATTTGAACCTTTGAAGTACACTTTCATCAGTAAACTTGGGTTTGTATATAAATTTCAATGCAGAATCTCGTCTATCTGCGAATTATATTTGTGTAATAGCACTCATAGTTATCATAGATCGTCCATTACAAATGTAAGCTTAAATTATGTTTGTGAGAAATTATGGCGAAGTAGAAGAATTGATAAAGTTTGGTTGAGACCCTGAAGTTTTAAGAATATAAATTTTGCTGCCATTTTTATTTTAAAAAATTCCATTTGTACTTCATTTCTTCCATTTGGCTTTTCAAGGCGGCCTAATAGTTTTATCATAGACTTGGAATAAGTTTTATGGACGCTGTCTGTATAGCTATAAAGCTTTCCCTTTGGAAATCTCAAAGCTTTAATAGGGTTCTATAAAAGGCTGTTAAAGTAATCTTGGGGGTGGGCCCTTGCAGTCTTAAAAGAACTTTAAAAGGGTTGTTTAATGGTTGCTAAGGCAATATGGCATTATAAAATTTTTTTATTCTAGGTTTTATAGTAACCCTTAAAACACTTGTAGTCAACCATCCAAGGACCTTTTTTTTCAGTTATACATGTAAACCCCATACTTTCTGAGTGGCTTGCTTACATCAAGTCCTACAACTTTTCGTCTACGACTTTTCTCGGAAATGGCACGTATGCGCGCAGGCGACTCGCAAACATTTTAGGGGTATCGGACTCCCCCAATTTGCCATTATTTTTGTCGGCCAAGTTGATTTCCGTGATTTAGAAATAAAAATCAAACATTATTCGTGAAATTAGATTTTCATGTATCAAGAAACATAACCACGTCAGATCGACATTTTGGGGGTATCGGACTCCCCCAATTTGCCATTATGTTTGTCGGCCAAGTTGATTTCCGTGAGTTAGACATAAAAATCAAACAGTATTCGTAAAATTAGATTTACCTACATGTATCAGGAAACATAGCTACGTCAGATCGACATGTTTGCGAGTCGCCTGCGCGCATACGTGCCATTTCCGAGAAAAGTCGTAGAGGAAAAGTTGTAGGACTTGATGTAAGCAAGCCACTCACAAAGTATGGGGTTTACATGTATAACTGAAAAAAAAGGTCCTTGGATGGTTGACTATTGTTTAAAGCCAAAAATGTTCGAATTCGCCTATCAGAAAAATATTGAAAATCAACCCTTAAGTAAAATCAACAATCAACAATTATAATATCCTCAGATGATAATGAAATCGAGTCACTTTCAACTCAAACGGCACACAGCACAGACGCTATCAGGAGGCAGTGAAATTTTTTAGCACTTATTTTCCCAGTTGGTGTATATTACCTGAATAGTTTATTCTCTTGGTGATACAAAACAAGAATATTTGAGTTTTGCAAAAATTTTCGGATGGGTTCACAAGATCAATGAAAAATACAAGCACACTTATTTTCTCAGTGATAAATATTTCACATTTACTAAAATAGATCATAAAGTATATGAAAATAGCAATTTGGCTTATCTCAGCTACTGGAAAGTGAGTCTGAGCTGAAATTTTTCGGATCTTCAATTTTTCACTTGCCAGATGTATTATCCATACTCACAGATTATCCGGACTATTTTTTTATGTAACTTCAGAATACTTCTCATTAGTAGACCTATTTTTATCACTGGAAAAAAAAGGCCGTGCATTCGTAAGCTCTAACGCATTTTGCGCCTCAGCCCATCGGAAAACCCCCCCTAAAAATATATGAATTTTGCTTAGAATTACTAACCCTACAATTCTATCCATGTTGTCTGACTGGGAAAATAAGTGCTGAAAATCGTCACTGCCTCCTAGACTATATAAATGTACAAACTTAAGTCTGTTTTTTTTTTTAAAGACAAAAGTCAAAATGACATTATGTTGGCAATACAATGTAAAATTGTCAATGATTTCAAATTTTTTATTTAGAAAAGGCTTGTGTTGCCAACATAGTTACTACATTTTTGACTTGGGGAATTATCAATAGTAATATAACTAATGCAATGGAAATTATTGATAATTTTTGGGAAATTCGCCCGAATGCATTTTTAGTTGAAAAAGAGCACGAGTGCATGTAGTGCACGAGTGCCTTTTTCAGTTAAAAACGCATGAGTGCAAATTTGTCGAAAATTATAAATATATTTCCATTGCACGAGTTGTATTTAATGAGAGAATTTCATAAATCAAAAATTTTTTGTCAAAAAATGTCAAAACACCAATTTTCGCACCAGTTAGTATGCAATTATCTGATAATTTGCACTAGTGCAAATTATCGCGTAATTAAAATCTGATTGGTTCAAATCAACAATCAAAACATGTCAATTTATTGTTGGAATACCAGTTTTGACAGATGTATGAAATTCCCAATAGTAATATAACGAGTGCAATGGAAACTATCGATAATTTTTGGGAAATTTGCCCGAATGCATTTTTAGTTGAAAAAGAGCACGAAGGACGTAGTGCACGAGTGCCTTTTTCAGTTAAAAACGCATGAGTGCAAATTTGTCGAAAATTATAAATATATTTCCATTGCACGAGTAATAATGAGAGAATTTCATAAATCTAAAATTTTAATTTTTTGTCAAAACACCAGTTCTCGCACCAGTTACTATGCAATTATCTGATAATTTGCACTAGTGCAAATTATCGCATAATTCCAATCTGAATCGTTCAAATCAACAATCAAAACATGTCAGTTTATTGTTGGAATGCCAGTTTTGTCAGATGTATGACTTTATATAGCCAAGTATGACCAGTGAACTAAACAAACACACTGGAATGGTGGCTGCATAATGTTCCCTACGCAAGGGTTAATGCCAGGAAGGACAACCAACAAGTGGGATTTGCATCTCTCTCTACACTATGGCGGCTATTGAGAACAGCTGTTTGAAGTGTTTGGATCATTGAGGTTAGGAAAATGAAGAACCTCTTCTTTTTTTTACGTTAATCGCAATGAGTGCGAGCGAGACAACAATCCCTCTGTATTGCTGGGTTGCAATCAAAATTCCGCACACTAGCATAAAGCAGTGCGCCCGTTCCAGAGTGTTTGTTTAGTTCACTGAGTATGACTGACTATTCTAGATGAAATAATAACGCCATTATTAAAATAGAACTCGAACACTTTTTTGAAACTTCTAGAAGGGTACCTAATGTCTGCCCAGCGAATCTGTGTCTACGGGGCAACGGTAAGGGGAATGCAGTTGTAAAAAAAAATGGCTGATTTCATTCATAAAATACCCAGCTGCGTGCGGAACTTTTTGGAAGTGTTATCGTATTGCAACTCGTACACGAAAATCGACAATGACCAAACCTCCGCCACTGGATATTTCAATATAAATCGATATTCCAAGATGGGAGGATAAAATGACGTAAGCCCTGGCCAATAGCGAGATGTTAGGTGACGTTAGCTCATTGACAACCGTATTGTTTCCCATGGCAACGGCGATCCTGCCAAAAACTCCACCAATCAGGTCCATCCAGGCCGGATGCTTGCCAAATTGTTAAAAACTGATGGTATCTTTAGAAAATGTTTATTTTTTACAATAAACCAAATTGAAGAAATCAGGATTAAAACAAGAATAGATCCAACAGCCACGTTAAAATATTTAGCGTTTTATTATTGTTATCAATATTTTGTTATTAAAAAATGGATTTTCAAATGAACTATACTTCATGCCAAGTATTTTCGCTTTTTTATAATTAAACGTGACAACATGGCACATTTACGTCCGAATTCCTTCCGTAGACTCAGATCCGCTGGGCAAACAATACAACCATTTCCAAATCCAAGCGGCAGTAAGTGACATTGAATAACCTAAATTGTAAACAAACACCAGCCTTCCTATTGGTTGTAACCAATGACCTATTAACACAGATAGACGGAACAATAAACAATAATATCGGTTGACTACATGCCAGGAACCGCATCTCTCCCCACTACTTATTAATCCTTGTTTTATTTTTTACCTTTCTCTAACACGTGGAAAGCGATTATTTTTCAATGAAAATTAGCAACGCTGCAAAAAAATAAATCCCACCTCGAATTCCACCTTTCCACCAATCAGCGGCTTCTATTCAATTGTCATGTCAAAATGCGACGAGCAGGTATTTTATGACAATTTCCATTTGTCAATCAGTGCGCAGTGAGTGTATCCGCATCTTTTTCTAAAATTATGTAAAATATAAGGATAAAGATACACTTTTGTAGCACTGATTCTGGTTTCATTTTCAGAGTTGCCAAGCATGCGATAGTAAAATGGGGGCGGAGTTAGGGGAATCATTTGAATCCCTACTCCTAGCCGCTTTCACACCTCACCCCCCCTGGCCCATAAACATGTAGTCAACCAAAACAAAGCTATTTTATCAATGGGATGTTCTGTCTATCTGTGTTAATAGGTCATTGGTTGTAACGCCCTACCTGGACAAGTGCGCATGCACGGAGGACATTTGATAGGTTCTAATGAAAATGACCAGTTATGTCATTATTGCCGCTTGGATTTGGTTCAACCATAGGTACGTAAGGTTCGTTTCACCAGGGTTCATACTTGACCTTGAAACTTGAAAAAAAAAGGATTGTCGTAGATTAATTCAATGACACATTCAATTTTTTTGACAAATTAAAATGAATGACTTTTGGTTCAAGAACCGACGAACGTTTTTGACGTCATTGATTTGTTTCAGTCAATTTTTATTTGTTAAACAAGGAAGGCAAATGCTGGTGGCAAGTACAAACCCTGGTGAAACAAACATTAGGTATATCCTATTCATAAATGTCCACAGGTACAGGTAAATTTATCACCTTTCCTTATCAAATAGCATTGAAGGGTGATAAATTGTACCTGTACCTGTGAACATCCGATTGTGAAATATCTACAAATAAAGTCAATAAATATTTATTTTTTCCAACAGATCTTAGAATCCCTAATAACACCGATCTCCCAGAAACATCCTATTTATGTACCATTAAGGTCCTTATGTTTCCGACATAAATGGTACATCGCTGCGATGTTTGTAATGTAACATCTCTAGGATGATTGTCCTGAAATGTTTTAGAAACATCCTTTCGAAAATATCTATCGACAAAAAGATTTTTTGTTCTCAAAATTAGATACTTATTACAGCTAAAAAATGGCTAACATTATTTTACAAAACTAGGTAGGACCTCAGACCGGTAGGACCCAGTATTAAATTTGCCAATTTTGTGTGATTTCTGAAAATGTCTCTATCACACACACAAACTAATTTCAAATTCCATAATATACCTGTAATGTATATAGATAATAAGGAACTTAATATTAATTTTGTATTGTAACAACAGCAATATTTAATTTTTCATTCGACTTACAACTTGGAATAAAATAAAATATGTATTGATAAAAGTCTTCTCTCTTTTCAACTTTCAAACATCGTGAATATTCGTGAAGCCGAAGTGTATGGCGCAGGCGCGTGCTCAGGCATTTGTACTTGTACCGGTCAGGACAGGAGGGCACGCCACCACGTCGGGTCGGCGCCGCAGCCAGCGCAGACGGGCAGAATCAGTCGAACGGGTCGTCCTGTGCGCTACGCTTGTGTTGTTGGGCGGAATTTTATTTCGTAATGGCGTCGTGCTGTGTTGAGGATTTGTCAATTTGTGGTTTTTCGCTACACCTAGTTGTGCCATTTTGTGTTCGAAAGGATCTCTGCGCCCTACCAGTGCTTATTAGTTGGTGAGAAAGATTATTTGTTGAAAGATAACGTCGCATAACTATCAATTGTTTAGTTTATTTAATTTCAATATGGCGTCGGTTAGGAAATTTCTAACTTTTCTGATAAATAGCCCCTAGAAACCCGAACTTCATTCTTCATTAGGTAAGAGAAAATAACCAATAATTATTTTTTGTTTTCATAGTTGATTACATTCTAGGTGTGCAAGTTGAATTGTACTTCAAGAACTTTGGATTTTGGTTCTGTGGTTGTTTTGGTTAGATAATGGTACCTTTATGAAATTGGAGCACCAACAAAAAAAGAAAACGCCGAACTCCCCTACTACAACATGCTGCCACTGCCAAACTATGGTTTTCGATGACATGACGGGGCATAAATACTACATTATTTAGGCAAAATTGTCCGTCGATTATTATTAGTTGATAGATAATCAATATAAGTATACATGTACCTTATTTTTTCAATAAAAAATGTTATTGGAAACTGATGTGCCTACTTAATTTTATAATTTTCAATTTTTGTTTTTTTTTTGGAAAAAGTTCTGACTTCCAGAAAATAGAACGAAAATTGAAAATTATTGAATTAGGTAATTTTTAATCCATAATCCTAAAATTCATTCACCTATTAAAGTCATACTAGAAACATATAGAGGATGTTTCTTACACCTGCCCCGGATGTATTAGGTACATCCCGCGTCATCTTAGAAACATCCCTGAGAGATGTTTATAGGACATCGCAAATGATGACACGGCTGTTGCCTGCAACATCCCAGGGATGTCCCCAGGAAAATAGGGACCTCCCAGGGACGTCTTCATTATCCCTGATGGATGTTTCTGGAATGTTTCTGCGATGTTACTGTGTTATTAGGGATCTATCTCCAACAATGTAACAAAAATTACTCCAAAAACCCAAAACTAATTGATTGTTCAAAGTTAATAAATTATGTATAACCCAATGATGGAGAACTCATAATAAAGGGAGAAAAGACAAAGGAAAGAGAAACCCTCGAACAAACCGCAACACTGACGATACACACATGTGTGTAAGTCAATTATTTTGGAAATCTTTGAAATTACAGTAGCCCTATTCACTCTAGTACTAGTTTTAGCCCAGTAAGTACTGTAAGCATTAGGATACGAAATTTGATAAGAATTCGAATGCTCCCCATTTAATTTACATCGCTGTCAATCAAATTTCGTAAACGAAATGTACTCGAATGAATTCGAAAATACAACCCCTGAATATACAGATTCTATTAGAGACCCTATGAATCAAATACCATCTCATTCATCTCATTTCGAGTATTTTACGTTGAATACATGAACTCATAGACATATAATAAGAGATAGACTGAATTGTTTACATTTTATCCCGATCAAACATTGTTTTCACCAGAAATCAATGTTGGCGAATTTCTGCGGATTGCCCTAGATCTACCACCTGTGTTTGAGAACGTAGGGAATGTTGATTATATTGCATGCTTTTATTTGCATCATCTCAATTGAAAATCTTACTACACATACAGTGTGGAATTTTTAAATGGAATAAAATTAGTATCAGAGAGCCTGTTTATTTTCTTGAAAAAAAAAAAAAAAAACGGGTCCCTTTATTTTTAGTTTGGCACATCTTTTCGGCCTTTCCCTCTCTTAAGGGTAGAAACCACCCCCAACTTTTTTTTTTCAAATGTAAAGATATGTATTGTGATAGCTCGTTGAAATGGGCATAAGAAAAGGAATATGACCCATTATTTACTTTTGCATTTCGGTGATCTAGTTATGTAATTATTTTTGACAATAATGCACTATTTTAGGGTTGAGAATCCGAGTATCAGGCATCAAATAGTGTGTTAACGTCAGAAATAATTACATAACGTTACAAATGGGGCTTATTTCGCATTAGGGTTCTACCAAAAAGAAATGCTGAAGATATTGAACAAATTTAACTGCAAAAAATTGTTTGGAAAAATATTTTCTTATTTTTTTCCCGCTCTCTAGATCACCTAAATGCAAAAGTAAATAATAGGTCATATTCCTTTTTTTATTCTCATTTCAACGAGCTATCACAATACATATCTTTACATTTGAAAAAAAAAAGTTGGAGGTGGTTTCTATCCTTTAGAGAGGGGTACATTCCATAAAAAGGCCGAAAAAATGTGCCAAACTAAAAATAAAGGGACTCGTTTTTTTTATTTTTCCAGGAAATAAACAGGCTCTCTGATAATAATTTTATTCCATTTAAGAGTTCCACCCTGTATATGAATGTGCGTTTTTCCAAATAAAATCTGTAATTTCTACTTTTAAAATTATTTAGTTTCTGAATAACGTAAATTTATAATGTATTAGGGAAATAGCTGTGGCAACGCTGTTTACTCCAGTGACACGGGATTCGACACATTCATTCATTTTATGTCAAAAATTGACTATCCAGTGTTGCTGTGCTGTGTTTGGGATTATTCGCGATTTTCAATCAATTTTCAGTGTTTTTTCCGTCTTTTATATTTTATTAGCAACAACAATGATTCCCCAGTGCGCGATCTGTAAAAAAATTGCCTATTCTAACCCTGGATTGGTATTTCGACGATACGTGAGGTTATGTTTTTTTCAGCCCAAGCAGTGGTGTGGTTAATTGTATATTTAGAGGTCTTAATTTTTCATGGTCTAGGAAAACTGCACGCCACTGATAAAGGCAGCCGGGGAAATGGAGGGGCAGGTTACAACGATACCATTTTTCAAGCCCATCTTTTTTTAGCTTATGCATAACTCTGGCGGTATGTATGATTGTAAAAAAATAATGATTTTTGACTGAGATGTGCTGTCTCCTCTTTTATTATATGTCTATGCATGAACTTGATTCCTACACACTACGAAAAAAATTTACAAATTCAACAAGTCGTTGAAGATGCTGACCTAAACCATAACATTCGAGGAGATTTTATAGCGTTCACAGTAATTAATCAAACTACTTCAATGTATCAATCAGTTTACAGTATTCTTGATAAATTGGGAGTAGGTATACGTAACTCGATAGTCAAGGCAAATGACAATCTACATCCATTGCTTATCTTTACATTTGGCGTTTGCCGTTAGCTGATATGTGAAAATTTGCATGTATTGGCAAAGAACAATAGTTTGTAGGTTCTTACCTTGTTTCAGCTTTCCTATCGATGAGTAGATCAGTTTTGTTGCCATAAACTCGGATAAGTACCGTCTCGTTCTCAGGTGCATCCTCTGGAAGACAGCCTATGAGTTTGTTCGTGATACCATCTGTTAACAGCTATACATATTCATTTTTTATTCATCAAATATTTTTTTTTTATTAATTAGAAATTTACGTAGATAAACAATAAATAATTGGTAGCTTATCAGTATATTTCTTGAGGTTAAATGTTAAATTGAATAACTACGTAACATTAAATTTAATCATTTATTTTGAAGATTGCCCCAATTTGGCGGTTTTCTTCAAACCAATAATAATTAATGTCAACCTACTCGACTATAATTTTCGAAGGAAACATTAATTTCAATTTCAGGATAATAATAATGAATTACTTAATGGGTATAACGGGTATAGTGCATTATTTGACGCAATTAGGTATATTTCGTAATATGATAAATAAATATAGTGTTTGATGAAGATTAAGAAAAGCCAGTCAAATTTATGGAGCAATTAAGGTTTAAAGTCAATCCCTATTTTCTGAACCTTGTGTTCAAAAATTCCAAAAAAAAATATATGTTTTATGGTTATCGATATACTTTAATCCATAATTTTTTTAAGCAAATTTGACTCGCCATTTTTGAGTTATATCGCAAAAACTGAAAAAAAAGTAGTTTTTCACCATTTATTTCAAAACGAATAGATGAAGTTTCCCATTATTTTTATCACGAACTACTATTGCAATTCTAAGCGACATATATTTTTTTCAAATTTTTTGAACATGTAGTTTTCTCGCTACTGCAAAAATAGTTGGAAATACGCCCGTAGCTACACTGTTTAGAAAAAAATCCGACGGATGAACGTTCAAAATTATTTGCGTTGGTCGAAACTACAACCTTGTTTATGTAAAACAGAATAATACTTCGAATTTCCGCCAAAAAAAGAAAAAACGTTCCATCACACAATTTAACCAAATGAAGATTTCTATTTTTTTTTGACAGTCAAGTTAGGGCACACTATAGGGGCGACAGCATTGACATCTCGCGTTGCTGTAATAAACTATAGGCCTGACTTTAAACCTTAAGAGTATAATATAAACTAAACGAAATCACACGACATTTTGTAAATAAGTATTTTTATAGAATAATAGGAACAAAGTATTCTGTAATAGTATATTATGCAATGATCATAATGAATGATAGCCATTAGTACACGAGCTTGTTGTAGGATACGAAACGAGCCGCAGGCGAGTTTCATATACAGTGTGATTATTTAAGTGTGCAACATATATGGGGATTTTTTTTAATAATAGGACAACCCAAATACAAACAAGGTCAAAAGTTGGTGCATGTCTGATAATCATATAAGGTGCACTTAGAATGGTTGCAAGTCAAACAGCATACAGGGTAGCTCAAACAATATCAAAATTGTACTGTAAAGTACCCTTATTTTAGAAAATTCAGCAACATGTTATTGAGAAAAGTTATTTGGAATAAAAAGTTAGGCCTAAATTCCAAAACATGGCATCCTAAGATTTTTTTCATTTTTTTTCGAAAAACATTGATAATTTCTATATTTTTTTATTTTTCATTTCCTCCCTTAATACTTTCAAAAATTAATTAAAATCAAATCAATTTTACATAACTTTGTTCAAATTCAAGCATATTTGTAAAATTAACTTAGATTTTTAATTTTCTATGGAATCACAAAGTTCATGTTTGTTGCAATGATATTCAACACAACTTGAAAATGTCGCAATTTTTTTTTTTAACAAGTTGCCCTGTATGCTGTTTGACTTGCAACCATTCTAAGTGCACCTAATATGATTATCGGACATGCAAGAACTTTTGGTCTTGTTTGTATTTTGGTTGCGCTATTACTAAAAGAAAATCCCATAATATGTTGCACACTGTATAACATGCTGTTTATATAACATGTTGTTTCTTCTTGTGAAATACTAACAGAAACAATCCGAAACAAGTTTGCTATTTTTTTATAAACGTTGTTCATGTTTAAAATAACTCGATTCCAGTGGCTGAAAAATTTGTATCATAATGAAAATCCTCATGAAAATCTGTATCCTAATGAAGTTCTTTAATTCGTGGCAATAAGTCATTTGAATAAGCGCTGTCCCCATGATGGATCTTCTCCCGCAATGACGGGAATGAATATAAAGATATATCTAACAAATTCCAATAAGAATTACACGGTAGGTACCTAATAGTACATATAGTGAAATTAATAAAATAATGAATGCACGTCATCAATGACGTCAAAATTATTGCCAATTGCAGTTTGTAATAAATTAAAATTCGTTTTAAACTCAGAGCGCATTTTCATTTTCTTTAACCCTACCGTAAAACGGGGATACCTTGACAAGGGGGAAACTTTGTGACATTCTGAAATTCAATTCAAATTAGCCAAACATTTTAAATTCGGCGCGCGAAGCCAAATTTTTCTACCGGCTGGTGGAAGCACATACCTACCTCACTCGCTACAAAAACCGTTCGGCAAGCTGGTACGCTCCCTTGGTAATTTGCAGCCTGATTCGAAGGGAGCATCTCGTTTTTGCAACTTTTTCGAAACGCCCAAACTTTCTACTGTACAGGGTGCTGCAATTTGGAGTGTTTTAACATGAAAAACACACTTCCCGACGAGATAGAGGAAAATTGACTTAGATGTCATGGGATCGATTTTCGAGAAACGTCGATTGTCAAAAACCGTATCGCGATATCTTCAATGGTACCATTAATACAGGGCGATTTTCGATTTTCCCCTATTATGAAAAATGGCTATAAGTTTTTTATTTATCAACTTCTTTTATTTCTGTAAAAACATTATGGAGACACTTTTTTGAGCACAATCCAGTGGCGGACTCGGTTTTTTTCTATATCGCTCCGATTCCGAGATATCGACCAAATTTCGATATTTTCAAATGAAACACCCTATATATTAATAGCTTATTGGATAGCTCTGTTTTTGCTGATTTCAAGGATATCAAGTTTGATAGGTTTATCTCTAACAGTTTTCGAGAAAAACAGAGCTATCCAATGAGCTATTAATATATGGGGTGTTTCATTTGAAAATATCGGAATTTGGTCGATATCTCAAAATCGGAGCGATATAGAAAAAAACTGAATCCGCCACTGGATTGTGCTCAAAAAAGTGTCTCCATAATGTTTTTACAGAAATAAAAAAAATTGATAAATAAAAAACTTATAGCTATTTTTCATAATAGGGGAAAATCGAAAATCGCCCTGTATCAATGGTACCATTGAAGATATCGTGATACGGTTTTTGACAATTGACGTTTCTCAAAAATCGATCCCATGACGTCTAAGTCAATTTTCCTCTATTTGGTCTGCAAGTATGTTTTTCCTGTTGAAACACTCCAAATTGCAGCACCCTGTACATCAGAATTTGAACACTCCCCAGAAAAATTCGTCAAAATTTCTAATTGCTTGGGTACTTGTCGGGATATCTACGTGAATACGCTTACGATTTATTAATTTGACACATTTTTTTTTAACAATAAACCAAAAAGAGTAACCTACCGGGGTAACTTTGTGACATGTAATTAGTATTGGAGAAACTTATGCTCAACCTAAAACAACGCTTAAAGGATCGACATGTCTCCTAATGTGGACGACTTCCTATGGGTGGAATTCACATCCCAATTTCTGGATGAATATTAGGGTGATAAATACTATATCGTATGATATACAATAAAAGTTTAAAATGTCTAAATCAGTATATACCCGTGTTTTTAATATCAGAAAATTATCAAGCATATATTTCTTGAGATTTCCTATCGTTTCAGACTAAAAATGACGGGGTAACATTATGTTTTCATTATAAAAACGCACTGTCACAAAGGACCCCGCAATATTTAAATGGAAATTGGTTACCCGTGATATTTGGATGAAATTTAAATATGTTATTAGGGATGCCGTAAGCAACATTTTTCACTTTGGGCACAACCCTGTATATATGACAGGTGAGGCGTGGTTAGCTGTCAAATATTGGAATCTGATATCCAAAAACAGAGTAACTATGGCAGATTTTGATGAACAAAAAATCTATTTCTACTAAGTCGACCAAGTTAGGTCGAAAAATGTCAACCATTTCAACACCTGTCAAAACCCTGCCAAACGGCAGCACTCATCTTTTCCATTTTTCAATATTTTGTGTCGTCATTTGACATTTTTAACTTCTATGTAAATTCTGAATTCAAAAATTAAAAAAAAAAAATGTGACGTGCATGAACTTTGTTCACTGTTTTATCACTAATAAACTACCTTAAAACGAGAAAGGACCAGATTAGAGTATTTTTTTCTACTAAAATAAATGACAGGTTTTGACAGTTCTGTCTTTTTTTTTTCAATTTTTGAATTTAGAATTTACATATAAGTTAAAAATGTCAAATGACAACATAAAATATTGAAAACTGGAAAAAATGAGTGCTGCCGTTTGGCAGGGTTTTGACAGGTGTTAAAATGGTTGACATTTTTCGACTTAACTTGGTCGACTTAGTAGAAATAGATTTTTTGTTCATCAAAATCTGCCATAGTTACTCTACTTTTGGATATAAGATTCCAATATTTGACAGCTAACCACGCCTCACCTGTCATATATACAGGGTTGTGCCCATGGTAAAAAATTTTGCTTACGGCATCCCTAATAACATATTTAAATTTCATCCAAATATCACGGGTAACCAATTTCCATTTAAATATTGCGGGGTTAGGTATAGTATACTTGCTATTAATTTGTACCAATGGAAATTCGTTTTTTTGGTATTGGTGATTCTTATTAATTTATTAATAAAAATGTAACGTGGAAAGATGAAAAACTTTAGTAGACATGATATGTAGTAAAGTAAAACGAAGTTGGTGCGGCAACATTGCGACTTGCCTACCTCATAAATTTTGATGACGTGCATCCATTATTTTATTAATTTAACTATATATTGTAAACGTACCTGGGAGCAAAGGGTTTTGACTTTGGTTTTACATATTCTGGCCTTAGAGCACTCGCTTGCTTCGCTCCCACTGGCCTCACTCAATTGGTAACACCTCGTTCTACTAAAATTAGTGCCTAATATACTATGTTATTACATTTTGTCTATGAACGGTTGAGAAAATGTTTTTTGATGATGTTTTCTAGTATGGTAGTATGTAGCATCATTTTCGAACTTTAAACAAGGGGGGAAAAATATTAAGCATTCCAGGTTGACGTCATAACCGATCCGCCATTTTAGCCAAGGGGCAAAAAAAGCCAAACATAACCTGATTTAATGTTATTTTCAATGCAAACCGAGAATTTTTGAAGTATTATTTTGTGAAGATGCCTTCGTTTTGTGGCGTTTTTGGGTGCTCCAATAGAGCTGAAAGGGATGAAGTGAGGTTTTTTAGGATACCAGCAGCATTTAAACATCGAGGGGATCGCATAAACGAGCTATCAAAAAAACAACGGAGTATGTGAATTAGATGCCTCAATAGGGGAGATTTGCCTGTAACGTTGTTAAAAATGCTCGAATTTGTTCGAAACATTTTGATAATGGTAAGTTTTATGACTGTCTTGTTGTTAAAATACAAAAACACTTCATCTCGGTAAATCAAAAAAGTTGTTTATGTTTCTACAAGTATATAGGTAACTTTTAATACCTTTTAGGTAGTCCAGCAGAATTTAAGGATACAAACAATCCGGATTGGATCCCCAGTACAAATTTAGGATATACCTACTACGATAATTGATAGAAGCTCAGAATGAACAAGCCACTAAACTAAGCTACATGCCAGGTCTGTGCACCGATCAGAACAGTCAAAAGGCTTGAGGAGTCATTCTACCACAAATTTATTTTGCTAAAGTTTATTTGTAAGGTTGTTAGTATCAAACTTTTTTATTTTTGAAAAAATTTAGATTCTTAAGCATTATTTTTGTTAATAAATTGTTTGTTTACTATTGTTGAATTGAAATGTAAAGTGGCATGTCTGTAAATACCTACAGATTTATTCATTCATTCCATTCATTCACAAAAACTAAAAACAAATTAAAATTTATTGAATAAATCAAAAAACGCAAAAATTCCAAAGCACAAACTTTGCCCCTCAGCTAATATGGCGGACCTGTTAAAAGTCACGTGACCTGGAATGCCTAATTAAAATACAAGTTGCAGAAGGCCACATTCCCGCACGAATTCGAAATTTGGGTGAGCGACGAAGGAGCGAGTGGCCGAACGAATGAGTGCCAGAATAGCCTTCTGCAACATGAATTTTATACTGTTTTCTCGATTTTGAATTTTATTTTCAATTGTTTTAACTTTTTTTGTGGTCGCTGTTAGTTGGGATTTTTTTCTCAAAATATAGCAGTTGGTAAAACTTACTTACCAACCAACTGATAGGTGGATTCTATTATTCAGTCACCTCAGTGACAATTTTGAAGGTAACGGACCTCCAAAAAAAAAAGAATAAACAATCAAAGATTGCTTTGATCACGAAAACGTCGCATTATTGTTTCTTTATCAGGATTTTTGACATGACATTTTGACATAAAAGTTCATTGACAAAATTAAAGAAAAATGTCGCTAAGACTGTCAAGACATACGTTTAAAAAACCTTAGCAATCTTTAATTGGTTGTTTTCTTGAAGACCAGTTACCAATCAATAGGTATACTTTGAAAACTGAATATAACCGTTGATAGGTATATCTAAAGCTTCATTCTTCAACGATATTGCGTGCGAGAATAATGACATTCTTGCGCCAAGATTTTTTTCTCCTAGTAACAAAAATATTTCTCCCTCTAAATTAGTAAAAAAAATTGTAGGTTAATGTGAGAGTGAAGTGAAATCTCACCGATTGAGTTGACCAGTTTTTGGTATGAGGATTGAGGAAGTACGAAATAAGTTAAACTTTTTGTTAACGCGTTGCCACTATTTTATCTAATTTTGACTATAAATGAGCAGTTTTATCACAGATTTTATATCACATTACTGTCAAAAATATTTTCAAGCTATTGACAAGTGAGAAAAAATGTCGGACAGTTAAAATTTTTCAGATGTAAGTAATTTGATAATTTGATGTGAGTTTCACGATGGCTACATGAAATCATTTCAACATTTTCACCATAGGAGCATATTTTCACCCTGGATCCACTTTCCGGAAGTATTTCAGAAAACCATCCTTGAGTTTTCGACATGCACAGCGGTAAAAAAATTGAATCGTGATTGAAATAAAAATACTATGTATACGGAAGTTTAATATTTTAGTTTAAAATTATTGACCTGATGTTGCATGTCAAATAATATAATAAATAAAATTACTGATGTAAATTGGAAAGTATTGATTATAGATTCAATTTCAATTTCTAAACAATAACGACCTCTGACCTTTGTCATACTGTTTCTCTGTGGATATCTTTAGAATAATTGAGATTCAGATGGAAGCATTCTGTCATAGCCTTCGTCATAGCGTAATAAATAGATGAAATCCTAGTTTTTTTATCAATATCAACTTTATTAAACCTGGTAATGTGTACGTAGTATGCTTTTTTTCCAATGGGTGCAAAAAAAAGAGATATCCTCTAGGGTTAATAAAAATACATGAAAAAATTCAATCCATGGTGTCATTTTAGAAGATACCTATATATAGCTTTCAAACAGCATGATAGGAATATACAGGTATATTCCTATCATGCTGCATGAAAATGTACGGAGTGCAAAAAATTCTAATAACAGATGGTTTTGTTTCTACATCTTTCACAACAGTACAGTACCTATTTAAGAAAGTATCACTTTGATTAAAGGGGGTATCATTTGTATTTTAGAATAAACATTTGTATTTCAGAAAAAAAAGTATTTTAGATTTTTCAAATGTGTTTGCGAAATATTCAAAAGTATTTTAGAAGTAAGAATTGTATTATCGATAATTTCCAATGTATTTTAGAAAAGTCAGATGTATTTTAGATTGAAGCAATTGTATTTATTTTAGAAACAATCATTTGAATTTAAGAAACGATAAATTGAACTTTTTTAGATTACATGTATGTATGTATAAATACATACTTACAGAGATGGACATCTCTTGTCGCAAATTTGGCATAAGGGGAATTTTAAGGAAATCAGCCAGTATAGAGTTAACTTGGTAAATCAAAAATTTATTTATGTCATACCAATACATTATTGTGTATTTATACCTTAGATACCATCTACATAATTCATTACTTTATGCCCGTGCAAGCATAAAGTACACATTATGGCCCGCGCGGGCATAAAGGCGCAAAAAACAGTTTTCAATTAACTTATTTTTTATTAACAAAATATAAATTTACTACATATTATTTTTGTCAAAAAATGATGATGTTTGCACACTGATGACAATTTGCGAAGTGACACTTTTTCCCCAGGTATTTATTATTCACAACCAACTGGTATGACATAAAAGTTTGTATGCATCACGGGTACCTACTAATAGATATATATATATATATATATATATATATACCCTCGGGCGACTTACGAACCCTCGGGCCAGAGGCCCTCGGCTTTGTAAAACTGTCGCCCTCAGGGCATAATCATCTACTTAGTACCCTTGATACATAAATAACTATTACAGCTTTCTCAAATTAATTTAGTTTCTCTAAACTATATTTGAAGCATTTCCAAATTTAAGCTGTTATTCCAAAATACTAATGATGCTTTCATATAATTAAGTATTTATTCCATTATTCATATGGGGATTCTTAAATACAAATGAATATTCTGAAATGCAGTTGTGTAGAAGTTGTAGAACCTTAAAGGTATTTTTCTTTAATTTGGTAGGAGTTAATTACTCGGTATATATATATACAGGATGATGGAGAACCTATTTTAGAGAAAATCAATACCGTGAAGAAATTTTGGATAAGAAAATGTTTGGTTCTGCATTACAGCTTAAATGGCACTTTAGCACTGAATTTTGAATGCAGTTATGTCAAATAACCTCAGGAAACCAGTGTTGAATGAGGTTTCTGTTTCTGCAGAAATCACAAACCAGTCAGAGCGAATTTCATTGGTTGAAAACAGTAAGAAACAACCAGAAAACTAGTTTTAACCAATAAAATTCACTCTGACTGGTTTGTGATTTCTGCAGAAACAGACCTAATGTTTTTATACCTACGTAAAGATCACCCTGGATGGATACTCAGTTAAAACGTACAATAGTTGTTTTTTATTTTTCTGATAGAACACCAGAATACAAAGACCAAAAATGTTTCGAAATCATTTGTTTATTCAGCAATGTAAATATTATGTAATTTAAATTCAAATTTTCTAGGTCATTACCGATATAAATTAATTCATGCGGTTATTGCATAGGTATAATAAATTAACAAATCTCACCTTAAATCTAACACTGGCAACTGGCCATTCTGGTCGTATAACTTGCAATATCTTCAAAGCTCCACTTTCAAGATCATTTTCGTTAACTGTCACACTGATATGTTCGAATTCGACGTCACTATATTCCATAATTCGGCGCACCGACTTGAATAAAAAATGTAAAACAATTATAAATAAATAAATAACGACAATAAAACGCACTGCAGAACGTCGAGAATCAATAGGAATAACAAATTCAACCAGCTGAGTAGAACGTTGAACGGTTTATGGATAAATTAAAATAAATATCTCTTTCAAAGATAAGTGGAAATAATTATTATGTTAACATTTATTTTTATGTGGCTAGAATTTTTAAATTATAAATGCAGGACGTTACAGTACGGTACGGCGACGTGGTACCAGTTAAAGTGAAGTCAGTCAGTGGTTATGATGATCATTTTAAATTTACAATTTAGATCGATGCTACGCTTGATGATGGTAATAAATAAAACAAATAGATTGGTTTATCTCAATCAATACCGATAAAATGGGCTGACTTTTACTTTCATTCATTTGTTGGTCTGTTGGTCTCTATCTCGGTCCGATATGAAATGGATACCTAAGTGTAGAAAAAAAATGAATAATAGCAGATTTTTTTGTTCTTTTGATGTACCTTTACACTGATGATTTTTATTGTGATGTAGAAGCATTTATTTATCATAAATGTTTTTTTCTCCAAACGTCAGAAAAACGTCACTTTGTTAACCCCTGTCAAGATGTCAGAAATTTGATTTTTATGCTGCTAGGCAAATCCAGCGGGTTAACACCTGTCGAGGTAATAGAAATTTAATTTCTATGCTGCTTGGCAACCCCAGCGGCAGCAAAAGTACTTTTTGTGCCGCTGGAGCGGCAGTAGAAGTACTTTTAGTGCCGCTCGTACTTTTGCTGCCGCTCAACCATTCACTTGCCCCCGAGCTTACCCCATTCGTTTGAAGAAAAAATAGCGTGTTGCATACGGAGTAGAAGCACTTTTTTGTGCTTCAGCAGTGTTGCAAGCCTCACTACGTTCGGCTCGCAAACCTACCGCTTCAGCACAAAAAAGTAAAGCTTCTACTCCTAATACAACAATATACTATTTTATTCAAGGTGGGAACTCTGGGAGGACAGTTAAAAGAATTCTGACGGAACAACATGAGATCATCCCCCCTCAACGACATATACATAGGTATATAAATAAGACTGGGCTAAAGGTGGAAAGTGGAAATTAAGTCGGAGAAAACAGAAGCAATTCTGACAACAGAAAGAAGAGCATTACCAAACATGGCACCACTGACATTAAATTATACCCACAGAATCGACTAGGAAAACAATATACAGGGTGGCCAATTGAAAACGAAACAGAGGTGATTTTGGGCTCCACAAGACATTTAAGAAAAAACCCTCGTACCCGTCAATTTTTGATTCAAGGGGGAATCATTTTTTTGGCATTTTCACCCCCTGGTGGGCAAAGCCCTAGAGGAGGTGACAAGGGCACCAAAAACTTTAAATGGAATGAGGGGTCGAGTGATACCTTATTTTGAAGCTATTTTTATGTAGAATATAACCCCCGAGTCTTACATCGCTACTATCTACCTAGCCATTACAGGGGCTAATTAAATTTACAAAAACATATTGGAATATTTTGTATTTAAAAAATGCTTCAAAAACAAAATCAATCAAGTAAATGCTGAAATGACCCCAGAAGAAAAAATCTAACGCGCTTAAATCTGGAAAACGTGGGGGCCACTCAATAGCTCCTCTCCTTAGAATCCATTGTCCTGGAAACGTTTGGTCCAAATATGGACAAACCATTGCAGGATAGTGGGGTCGCGCACCATCTTGTTGAAATATTAGACGGTTTTCCATGTATCCGTTATTATTCTCTAGTATCTCCACCAATTCTGAATAAATCGCATCTTCTAATCACTCTAGGTACATTTCTACTGTTAAATTTATAAGTAAAGAAGGGGCCTATTATACGGTCACCAAAAATGCTAGCCCAAACACTTTAGTTTCTCGGGATGTTGCGTATGAACTTCACGAAATATGCTTTCTGGGATTTGAATTAGCCCAATAGCGGCAGTTGTGACGATTCACCGTACCGTTTTAGAAAAAAAGAGATGCGATTCACCCAGAATTGGTGGAGATACTAGAGAATGATAACGAATACATACACTAATATTTCAACAAGATGGTGCGGAACCCCACTATGCTGCAGTGGTTCGTCCATATTTGGACCAAACGTTTCCAGGACAATGGATTCGAAGGAGAGGAGCTATTGAGTGGCCCCCGCGTTCTCCAGACTTAAGCCCGTTAGACTTTCTCTTCTGGGGTCATTTTCAGCAGTTACTTGATTAATTTGGTTTTTAAAGCATTTTTTAAATACAAAATATTCCAACATGTTTTTGTAACTTTAACTATCCCCTGTAATGGCTAGGTAGATAGTAGCGATGTAAGACTCGGGGGTTATAATTTACATAAAATAGCTTCAAAATAAAGTATGTCTCGACCCCTCATTCCATTTAAAATTTTGGGGGCCCTTGTCACCCCCTCTAGGGCTTTGCCCCCCAGGAGGTGAAAATGCCAAAAAAATGGTTCCCCCTTAAATCAAAAATCGACGTGTACGAGGGTTTTTTCTTAAATGTCTTGGGGAGCCCAAAATCACCTCTGTTTCGTTTTCAATTGGCCACCCTTTATGTAAAATATTTAGGTACCCACATAGACCACCATATTACTACAAAAATAGTACAATGTAAAGTAGCAGCATTCATGCTTAACGCACTAATACATACAAAACCAGGGCCGTATCTAGGGGGGGTTTTGAGGGTTCAAACCCCCCCCCCCCCAAAAAAAAACAATAAAATTCAAAAAATTTAACTTAAAAATAAACAACACTTATTAAATACTTTTTTTTTTTTTTATTACTACTGTAACAATTTTTTTTTGCCACTTTGTCTAACCCCCCCCAAAATTTTGGTCTAGATACGGCCCTGTACAAAACATACAAAAACAATACACTACTTTACAAACCAATAATAAGACATAGGACCTAAACTACTGTAGGGTTCATCGACTTTTTACAACATAACAAAAAGCAACAGAAATAATCTACAGGTATTTCAAAATAAAATACTTGAAAACTTATAAGGTGCAGACAGAATCCCAAACCAAAAATACAAAAACCTATTCGACGATTTGGGTACCCAGTAACAAAGACTTTTATTAGTTATATATTAACTGTTCCATGCTTATACCTACATAATATTATGTTATTATGTACGTGTATTGTCCGTCGTTTTTAATCGGACACTTTCCGTATTAGGAACGAGGGGGTGAAGGATATTGCAAAAACAGGTAGGAGCCACCAGCTTACATTCCTTTGGAGTATCCGATTAAAATCGACGGACTGTAAATAACTTTTTCAAACGAGTTTTTTACAATGCTTTTCCTACAACTGCAAAATAGAATAACCAAATATGTACTTTTTATTTGTTAGATCAACATCAGAAATTTGTGACAATCGCAATTTATGTCATGTCATATCAGGATGATAGGATAGGACCAAAATAAATAGAAAACTAATAAGCAGCGTGTGAAAAACTTTTTCGCACGCTAAGGAGCGTGTGAAAAACTTTTTCACACGCTGTGCGAAAAACTCTATTTTCAGAGCTTGCCTAGCGTGCGAAAAACTCTATTTTCAGAGGCTGTCGTAGGAAAACCTTTTTTCGCACTCGCTCGACTTGTGGAACTCGCCTACGGCTCGGTCCAACAAACTGTTTCGCCGTGCGAAAAAAGTAGTTTTCAAAACTTGTTGTTTAAATAACTATTAAACTATATTTATTTGGAATGAACTATAGGTACACTTACTAAAAATGCTGCAATTAGCAATAAATTAGTAAAATTTAAAAAATAGTTATTTTTATCACAAGTACCTAAAATGAAGTTTTTCAAGACGAATCATTGCTGTTTCCGGACGAGGCGTCAGCCGAGTCCAGAATAGCAGATGAGTCCTGAAAAACTTCGTTAGGTAGGTACGTGTGACAAACACTATTTTTTGTCAAACGCTTTTTAAAATTCTTCAGAAAGCTAAAATTTGCAAAATTTCCTCAATGTTTGAAATCATAAAAGGTGCATCCAGAACTCTAAGATCCAGAATGTGGTCTCAAAATAAAGTTTATATCACATCAGGGATGTCGTGAAATCAAAAAAAAATTACAAACGTGATCAAAATCGAGACGGCCGGCGGTAAGTGATAAAAGTATAACTTTCTATTCGATCGTGGATTATAATACTCGTAACGTTACAAAGACATGTTGGATTGAGCAGTCAAGAAATGGACATTTAAAATTTTTGTTATGTACGATTATCGCCGTGACTAGAGTCCCGACTCGGGATCAACGTCGAATCCAGAATAACGGCATTAAATGACGCCATCAGTAGTTTTGTCGGGACTTAATATAGGTCCCGAATCGGGACTCGCATATGGTCCCGAAATTATAAGAAGAATGGCAATAATTTCTTCATAAGGTGAAACCATATTATTCAACTCAAATAAATAAGACAAATATTTTCAAAGCGAAAATTGCATTTTAAAAACACTGATTTTATTGTTTACAGAAAATAGAGTAGGTAATTTAAACATTCTGGCATTCTAAAAAACCATTGCCTCTTTGGAATTTTCTCAAGACTTCTACACTTCAAATGGAAATGCTGAAGACAAGCTTCACATTTTATCGAGGTGTAACAAGAATCTAACGTTTTTTCGCATATCATTCTACACATTTCGCACAGATATGAAAAAGCCATAACTTCGTTTTTAATTTTTTTAATTTTATTTATACCGATTGCGGTAAGATCAGAACATCTCTTTTTTTAATAATCTCGGGCATTTTAATCGACTCTGTATCGTGTATCCACATAATAATTATTAGACATGTTTTTGTTACCTATTATTTTCAACTTGCAAGATTTCATTCGGTTCAGTTTGGATTTAATTTTTAAAATTTTAGATTTAATTGATGTATGAACAATTATTCAAGATTTCATTACTTAAAATAATAATATTTGGGTTATCTGTGTTAGCAAAATTCAAAGTTGAGATTTCCACGTCCTTAAAACAGGTATTATAATTCGGGTCCGAAAGCAAGTTCCGAGTTGGGGCGAAACACCAGGCTTGACAAAATTACTGATGACGTCATTCGAGACTGAATATGGATCTCGAGTCGGGACTCATCTATATAGTCACAGCGTACGTGGCTGAAGTTAGCAACGGAATCAGAAACGAGAATCATGTTTTTACAGTCATCCAGATAAGTAGTGCAGCATATAGAAATTATTTTATAATTTAGCGCTGCCGATACCTAATAATTGTTTTTATGAATAAAAAATATGTATTGCCCAGTAAATATACGTCTCAAAAATCATATTTTAGGACAACAGGCTCAATGTGAGGACAAATAAGGGATTCATCCCTTGAAATTAAAAAAAAAATCCAATTTCAGTTAACATTGTGTTTTATTATTTTAAATGAAACGACTGGGTCTGGTTCTGGTTGGCAACTGGCAATACTTTATTAGAAGGTCGTGTACCTTTTTACAAATTCAATATTTTATAAATTACAATGTTGCCATTGCTACATCTCCCTTTCTTGAGATTATGATATAATCACAGATATATTCTTAGTTAACTTTACATTTTCACTTAAACTAATATCACAATTTATTTATCACAATACATTGACAATACTAAATATAAGAAGTCTTATGTAAGACTTTTAACATATAAGTTACATAAACTATTAGATACAATTTTAACAATTTACACAATTTTCCACAAATAAGTTAATTGCTCTATGTAGAGCTGCAAATCCTATTTCTGGTTGCCTATGCAAATTACAAATTCATCAATTAAATGCGACTAAACAAACTGTGTGTACAGAACTACATATACGAGGATTCCTAACATGATTCTATACAAGACTCCACTATCAATCAACTTGAACGTAATAGTCTTGAAGCCTTGATGGCTGTATAATAGCTCTTCCTGATCTAGTACTGATTCTATTATTCGAGTTTGTTAAACTTTCGTTATTAAATGAGCCCATGTAATTGGGTCATTTTCATCAAGATCCTCACAATTCTGAAATTCGTCTAAAATACTATCACTACTACTATTACTACTACTACTACCATAATCTATTCCAGCATTCCTGGATGTATCGTCAGTTTCCTCTAAATCTAGGTTGCCGCTAGATTTTGAGTAATCATTCGATTGCTCTTCATCCCCCCTATCACAAATTGGAAGAAAATTATAGGTTTGAAAATTTTCACAAGATGCAAATCCATTTAAACTTTTGCAATTCTCTGACTCAGACAAGTTGGATCGTTCCCTCAGCTTCTGCTTTGTATTTTTTATGTATTTTCTATTTCTTTTAAATGTTTGTCCATTTTCAGTTTCCAATATATATGATCTTGTACCAACCTTTTTTATAACTGTTCCAAACACCCAAGGTGTTTTAGGTTTTAATTGAAAAAGAACTGAAGAGTTATTTTGCAAGGTGCTAAGTTCATTTTTTCTTGCTTTTTTATCAAAATTTCTTTTTTGTTGTTTTTGACTGTTCTTTATAAAATGATCAAATTTTGTTTTATGAAAATTGTTTTCTTTAAATTGAGTATTTGGTTGGGGAAGAATAGATCTTAGATTTCTTTTAAAAAAGGCATTAGCTGGAGAGTTTGATTTATCTAATGGAGTATTTCTAAATTCTAGAAGTGCCAAATAAGGATCTTTTTTATCTAATGCACACTTCTTCAGAATTTTCTTTACAGTTTGAATTACTCTTTCTACCTGACCATTAGATTGTGCATAAAGAGGGGAAGAAGTTTTATGTATGAAATCCCACGTCTTACAAAAATTTTTAAAAGCCAGACTTGAGAATTCCGGACCATTATCAGTCATTAATATGTTTGGAATCCCAAAACGAGAGAATACACCCTTTAGTTTATGAATTATTGCTAGTTAAATCTCTACCCAAATTTACAACTTCTACAAATTTTGTATAATAATCTACTATAAGTATATATGATTCGTTAAAAAGATAAAAAACGTCAGCACCTAGCTTATACCAAGGTCTCAAAACAATGTCATAGGAAATCATGGGTTCAGGTTGCTGTGAGTTTGATAAAGACTGACACACATGACAAGACAAAATAAAATCTTCTATATATTTTCTCATACCTGGCCAAAAGAAAGAAAGTTGGGCTCTCTCAAAACACTTTTTCGCTGACATATGACCATAGTGTAATTTTATTAAAACTTCTTTACGTAATGATCTGGGAACTATCAATCTTTGACCCCTGAACATAATTTGATCTATTTCTGCTATTTCATCTTTGAATCTAAAGTAAAATTTGACATTCTCAGGACAATCAACCATTCTAGATGGCCAGCCATTTCTTACAAGCCCTTTTAAAGTTTCCATTTCAGAGTCATTATTGGTAGAATTTACAATTTCCTGTTTTTTGTGGGGAGTAACATTGATATTCATCAAGGTAAGACAGATTTGAGCTTCTATCTCTAAGTCTATATTTTCGTCAAAAAATTTATTTTTACAAAAAGCTCTACTAAAAGTATCAGGCAAAATTAGTTTTTTACCAGGTTTGTATACAAGTTTAAAATTATACTTTCTGAGCTGGATGAGCATTCTCTGCAATCTAGGTGGACATAAATGCAATGGTTTTTTAATTATACTAATCAGAGGCAAATGATCTGTTTCAACAGTTAAATCCTTAATTCCATAAATATATTGAAAATAACGAGAAAGTCCAAACCAGACACTTAACATTTCCTTTTCAATCTGAGAGTACCTAATCTGTGTTTCAGTTAGCGCCCTTGATGCATGAGCACAAGGCCTACCCTCTTGCAAAAGCACAGCTGCCATTCCACACTGGGAAGCGTCTACTGAGACAGTTGCAGATTGTTTATTTACGTCATAATAACTCAAACAAGGAGTAGGTACTTGACAAAATATTTTTTAATTTTTCAAAAGAATTATTTTCTGCATTAGACCACTGAAAAATACAATATTTTTAAGTAAAACCCGAAGGGGTGCTGTTTTTTCAGATAGGTTATCTATGAATTTACTCATATAAGTTATCATGCCTAAAAATCTCTGTAAATCTTTCTTGTTTTGAGGAGTTGGCATATCTTTTATAGCCTGAATTTTATCTTCATTTGGTTTTATACCTTGATTTGTTAGTATATGACCCATATATTTTACTTCAGTTAATAAAATTTTACATTTCTCTTTATTGAATCTTAAATTGTGCTTTTCTGCTAGAGACCGAATTTGACTTAACCTTGCATTATGCTGTTCTACAGTGTCACCAAAGATTAAAAGGTCGTCTATATAAAAACTAGAGTCCTCAACGTTACCAAAAATATCAAACATTCGCTCCTGAAATATTTCTGGAGCGCTACAAATACCGTAAGGTAATCTCAAAAACTGATACCTTCCAAACGGCGAGGCAAATGCACAAAGTTTTGAGCTTTCCTGATCTAATTTCACTTGAAGAAGACCCTGTGCTGCATCGAGGACACTAAAATATTTAGCACCAGACAATTTTGCTGTTAGTTCCTCTAAGGTAGGTATTTGAAAAAAATGTCTTTTTATATTTAAATTCAAATCTTTAGGATCTAGAGCTATTCTTAGCTGTCCATTAGGCTTTCTAACTATGACCATGTTGTGACACCAATCAACACAATCATCAGATCTTTTAATTAAATTTTGCTTTTCCAGCTCATCCAAAGTAAACTTTAATTTATCCCTAATCGCAAAAGGTACTTTTCTAGGATAATTTAAGCAAGGCTTTGCGCCATCTTTAAGCTCTATGTGGTATTCTTTTTTCAAACATCCCATACCCTCAAAAACATTTTTATATTCTTTCAAAATATTGTTTACTTCAGAATTTTTATTTTTTAGACAATTATTATCTATTGAATCGATTCTTTTTATAAGTTCTAATTCTATACAGGCTTTTAGACCCAAAATAGGGCTGTTATCAGCAGTAACCACAAAAAATGAAAGATCAGATTGTTTATGCTTTGTTTTGCAATTTAAAATACAATAACCAATAATTGGAATGTTATGTTTTGTATAAGAAGTCAACCTTTGTCTTGTGTTTTGAATTTTAGATAAGTCAAAATTGATACTTTTAAGAAAATTCACAGGTAAGATATTTACCATAGCCCCGGTGTCCAACTTAAATTCTAGGTGATGACCACTTATCTCCAGCTCCGTCACCCATGATGAACTTCCAGATACTTCACAGACCTGACTGGTACAAACTGAGGTGCTTGAAGTCACTGTTGATGAGTTACAACTGCTTACAATATCTACAAAAAGATAATCATTATATGTATCGATAATATCAGCAGAAGCGGAATTTGAGGCATCCCATAAATCATTCTCATCCTGATTAAGACAATTTATTTTTTTCTTGTTATTAAATTTATTTGAATATCTATTTTTAAACTGAGTAGAATTTTGTTTATTTTTACAAGAGGAAGAGAAATGATTGAGGAAACCACAAATCTGACACTTTTTGCCATAGGCTGGGCAATTTCCATACTCATGTTGCTTGGAACACTTCATACAGGTCTTCTGAACCATTGGAGGATTTTTCCTATCTCCATATCCATTCTTTGATGTACGTGCCCTGTAACCAGGAGGCTGCTGTTGTTGCACAAATCTAGGTTCTCTTCTAGGTGGTCGAGAACTAGACGAATATTGTGAACCATTTCGATAACTTCCTGGGCCGACAGCATCAATATCAGCCTTCTCGTGATGATCCAAACCATTTGTAATCTGTCTATTTTGTTGTTTTGTGCTTTCCAAATTAACACAAATCTGGATTGCTTTCTCCAAGGTGGCTACGTCTTCTTGAAGCAATTTTTCTCTCAAGTTAGTTGAACGAAGACCACAAACTAGCATGCCTTTTATTAAGGATTCCCTTATGGTACCAAATTCACATGAAAGGGACAGATTGTTTAATTCAGTAATAAATTGATCTACAGTTTGACCTTCCCTTTGTCTATAGGTGAAAAAACGATGTCTTTCAAAGGTCAAATTTTTTTTAGGGTTAAAATGTTCATCAAATTTTGTTTCCAAGAGCTCTAAGGTTTCAGTTTCACCTTCTGGCCAATTAAAAGTATTATAAATTCGAATACCTTCGTCTCCAATTAGAGTAAGTAGCTGAGCACATTTTGTTCCATTGTCCTTTTTGACGATTTCTGTGGCTTTTAGGTAGGTATTAATTCTCTGCTTCCAGAATTTCCAATTTTCGGATAGATTACCATTCATAATCATTGGGGGAATTCCTCTAAAATCCTTATTGCTTCTTATAATTCCAAATTTCCATGCGGTTTCTACAAATTAGCTCGAATGTTGCTTTTTTTTCTCTCCTTTTTTTTTTATTCGTAGGTATCGTACTGCGCCATGTGTTTTATTATTTTAAATGAAACGACTGGGTCTGGTTCTGGTTGGCAACTGGCAATACTTTATTAGAAGGTCGTGTACCTTTTTACAAATTCAATATTTTATAAATTACAATGTTGCCATTGCTACAAACATCTTTGTAAGGTACCCCGCCCGCATCTAAACATTCCGGTATAGGATTCGGCACCTAGGCATATTTCATTGGTCCGTTTGAATTCGGACCGCCAATTAATGCGGAGTGCCGAAATCCGTACTTGAATGTTGAACGGTGCTGAGCCTCAGGTCGGAATGGTATATACATATACCACAGCATATACTATGTGGAGTGCCGAATCAAAGGTCAAAATGTTAAATAGTGCCCAGCTGCAGGTTGGAATGTTACTCCGTTAGCTCGGCACAAAATCAACAAACAAACTTTATTTACTTTTTGTTACACATTTATTTTATTTCAACGATACATTTCAAAAAATCTTGAACAATAATTTGCAGTGGCGGACCCAGGGGGGGATTATAAAAACCTGAAACCTGGCAAATTAGAATAGAAAATTTTGAAAATAAATACCCTAATATATTTATCTTTTTTTTGGTATCTGTGGTGCTTAGTTTAATTAAAATATCAATTGAAGCCAGGCAACAGCATTTTTTGGATTTTCCTTTCTTATTATTTCCTTGATCCACTTTTTTATAAGCACTATGACATATCTAAAAAATGTATTTTCCAAAGTCTATTCGCATCCAAGAAGATTCTACGTCATTGAATTGACATTGAACACAAACCTGCATGTGAATCTGTTATAATAATTTTTCGCTGACTTCACATTCCAATTCGTGTATGTTATATCACTATATTCTTCTATCCATTGCTTTATATCGTTTTCCTTCAAAATGTTGGCTCGGTAAATTTGCTTACCACATTGAAAGTGTTTAAATGATCCAGGCAAACTCATCTTGCATGTTTAAGCACAAGAACACATGAAGCAACGGCGAAATAAACCGCATCCGCCGCAAAATTGTAGCTAAAAGGAACACGAAGGAGGTGGACAGCTGATTTAATATAAAAACCGCGCCAAACGCATGGCAACATTCGGACCTGATACTCAGCACTGTTTAACATTTTGACCTTAGATTCGGCACTCCACATGGCTGTTGCTAATGGACCATTCTGACCTGAGGCTCAGCACCGTTCAACATTCAAGTACCGATTTCGGCACTCCGTATCAATTGGCGGTCCGAATTCAAACGGACCAATGAAATATGCCTAGGTGCCGAATCCTATAACGGAATGTTTAGATGCACCCCGCCCGACTCAGTGGAAAAATTCGTTCAGATGTTTTTATTAACATTTTAAAAAATGATGTGTCGAGTCGAGGGCGGGGATGAAGGGGGTAAATTCAACCCTCAAAATTGAAAAAAAATCTAACTTCTATGGAAATTTTTGTTACACCACCAAACTCGGTAGAAATATTGGTTCGAATATTCTATTTAACATATCCAAACATGAAGTGTCCAGGGCGGGGATGAAGGGGGTAAATTCAACCCTCAAATTCGAAAAAAAAATCTAACTTCTATGGACATTTTTGTTACACCACCAAACTCGGTGGAAATATTGGTTGGAATATTCTATTTAACATATTCAAAGATGAAATGTGCAGGGCGGGGATGAAGGCGGTAAATTCAACCCTCAAATTCGAAAAAATAATCTAACTTCTATGGAAATTTTTGTTACACCACCAAACTCGGTGGAAATATTGGTTGGAATATTCTATTTAATAGGTCCAAATATGAAGTGTCCAGGGCGGGGATGAAGGGGGTAAATTCAACCCTCAAATTCGAAAAAAAATCTAACTTCTATGGAAATTTTTGTTATACCACCAAACTCGGTGGAAATATTGGTTCGAATATTCTATTTAACATATCCAAACATGAAGTGTCCAGGGCGGGGATGAAGGGGGTAAATTCAACCCTCAAATTCGAAAAAAAAATCTAACTTCTATGGACATTTTTGTTACACCACCAAACTCGGTGGAAATATTGGTTGGAATATTCTATTTAACATATTCAAAGATGAAATGTGCAGGGCGGGGATGAAGGCGGTAAATTCAACCCTCAAATTCGAAAAAATAATCTAACTTCTATGGAAATTTTTGTTACACCACCAAACACGGTGGAAATATTGGTTGGAATATTCTATTTAATAGGTCCAAATATGAAGTGTCCAGGGCGGGGATGAAGGGGGTAAATTCGACCCTCAAATTCGAAAAAAAAATCTAACTTCTATGGAAATTTTTGTTACACCACCAAACTCGGTAGAAATATTGGTTCGAATATTCTATTTAACATATCCAAACATGAAGTGTCCAGGGCGGGGATGAAGGGGGGTAAATTCAACCCTCAAATTCGAAAAAAAAATCTAACTTCTATGGACATTTTTGTTACACCACCAAACTCGGTGGAAATATTGGTTGGAATATTCTATTTAACATATTCAAAGATGAAATGTGCAGGGCGGGGATGAAGGCGGTAAATTCAACCCTCAAATTCGAAAAAATAATCTAACTTCTATGGAAATTTTTGTTACACCACCAAACACGGTGGAAATATTGGTTGGAATATTCTATTTAATAGGTCCAAATATGAAGTGTCCAGGGCGGGGATGAAGGGGGTAAATTCGACCCTCAAATTCGAAAAAAAATCTAACTTCTATGGAAATTTTTGTTACACCACCAAACTCGGTAGAAATATTGGTTCGAATATTCTATTTAACATATCCAAACATGAAGTGTCCAGGGCGGGGATGAAGGGGGTAAATTCAACCCTCAATTTCGAAAAAAAAATCTAACTTCTATGGACATTTTTGTTACACCACCAAACTCGGTGGAAATATTGGTTGGAATATTCTATTTAACATATTCAAAGATGAAATGTGCAGGGCGGGGATGAAGGCGGTAAATTCAACCCTCAAATTCGAAAAAATAATCTAACTTCTATGGAAATTTTTGTTACACCACCAAACACGGTGGAAATATTGGTTGGAATATTCTATTTAATAGGTCCAAATATGAAGTGTCCAGGGCGGGGATGAAGGGGGTAAATTCGACCCTCAAATTCGAAAAAAAATCTAACTTCTATGGAAATTTTTGTTACACCACCAAACTCGGTAGAAATATTGGTTCGAATATTCTATTTAACATATCCAAACATGAAGTGTCCAGGGCGGGGATGAAGGGGGTAAATTCAACCCTCAAATTCGAAAAAAAAAATCTAACTTCTATGGAAATTTTTGTTACACCACCAAACTCGGTGGAAATATTGGTTGGAATATTCTATTTAACATATTCAAAGATGAAATGTGCAGGGCGGGGATGAAGGCGGTAAATTCAACCCTCAAATTCGAAAAAATAATCTAACTTCTATGGAAATTTTTGTTACACCACCAAACACGGTGGAAATATTGGTTGGAATATTCTATTTAATAGGTCCAAATATGAAGTGTCCAGGGCGGGGATGAAGGGGGTAAATTCGACCCTCAAATTCGAAAAAAAATCTAACTTCTATGGAAATTTTTGTTACACCACCAAACTCGGTAGAAATATTGGTTCGAATATTCTATTTAACATATCCAAACATGAAGTGTCCAGGGCGGGGATGAAGGGGGTAAATTCAACCCTCAAATTCGAAAAAAAAATCTAACTTCTATGGACATTTTTGTTACACCACCAAACTCGGTGGAAATATTGGTTGGAATATTCTATTTAACATATTCAAAGATGAAATGTGCAGGGCGGGGATGAAGGCGGTAAATTCAACCCTCAAATTCGAAAAAATAATCTAACTTCTATGGAAATTTTTGTTACACCACCAAACTCGGTGGAAATATTGGTTGGAATATTCTATTTAACATATCCAAACATGAAGTGTCCAGTGCTAGTGCGTAAAGTAATTCACTTCACAAACTAGTGCGTAAAGTAATGTGAATGACAGATTTCGAGAATGTCAATTTAGTATTTTTCTCGTAAATTACTTCACGCACTAGTGCGTAAAGTGAAAATTCTTCACGCACTAGTGCGTAAACTATCAGTCTAAATCTATTTTTTTACACATATTTGATTGGTGGTAGAAAAAAATTTGTATGCAATACGTGTGTAAAGCACCTTTTTTCACTCATGTGATTGTCGCACTCGCCTTCGGCTCGTGCGTCAAACTTCACATTCGTGAAAAAAAGTTCACTTTACACACTTGTTGCATAAATAACTATTTTGTCATAGATCCATGAACAGCAAACATAAAAGATTAATAATCGGTATTCGTTTTTCCAACGTACATCAAGTGTTGATTTCACGAACTCAACCATCAACTTCTAAAGAAATGCACCGTGGATCAATTACGGCGAACATTATTATTACGAAAAGCTGACATATTTCTTTATTTCCAAAAAAAGGCGTCAAAATTAATCTACACCGACCATAGATCAATCACCCCGTACATTAATATAACGAATAGCTAACATAGGTACTTCTATATTTCTATAAAATCGTGGCAAAATTAATGTACATCGACCATGGATCAATCACCGCGTACGTTAATATAACGGATAGCTATAAAAGACTTGGGATCTGCACCCAGTCTGTATACTCTGTCTTCGTGTCTTCGCAGACGTGGCTACAGACGACAGTGAACAGTGAAAAAATTATTGTGTCTTTGTGCTCTGTCTGAGATGAATTTTACAAATGCAAGTACTGTAAGCTTGGTAGATTTGTTAGAGTTATTTTATTCTTTCGGTGAATAAATCCCCATCGAAAAACAAATCACAAATGTCATACTATAAAAAAGGGAAAAAAACAAAGAAGTCTGATAATGGTTTTAAAAAAACCGAAACGTTGCTTTTAATAAATCAATGTGTTTTATTGACCGACAGTGGCGCAATTAGGGGGGGGCTCAGCCCCCCCAAGCTCAAGATTAGCCCCCCCAAACCCGATGGTAACAAACATGATGGTAATGACACAAATTAGCCATCCGCCCTCCCAAACCCGAGCGAGCAGATCTGAGTCGCTTTCCAGTGAGGTACTTTGCACTCGTGAGCTGCTCTAGAGCGTCCTGGACTGTGTATAGGCGTTCCAGTACATTAGAGTTTCTCGCTACTGAACTGTTCGTTTTTCCTCTCCCCTGTCCTCTCTAGCACCTGCTATTTTATGGGGGCATGAAAAACACGAAGCTTAAAGTAGGGTGCGTACCATTGACACAACAGTTGTTTGTAGCACCAGAGTATGAAGCTATACCTGTAGCCTTGAAATTCGTGACTGGAAAGCGGCTCTGACCGCGCTACAGTCCAAACCGACATGTTTTGCAACGTACGCGAACGTTTTGCGCTGTTTATTGCACCGGTCTGGATGCACCTACGATACACCTTGCGGTCATGCGGTCGAAAACGCTTTTCGGTCTATCCGCGAGGAAGGAGGGGAGGAGGGAACGCGTGAACGACCGGCTGGCTATGCATTCCTACTAACAGTACTAACTAATATTTATTCAGTATTTTATTTACCTCTGTTTGACATTGGCAAATCGATAATAAACTAAGGGCCAAATTACAGTATACAGGGTGTCCCATAAGTCATGGTCCAAACTGAAAGGGTTGATTCTTTGATTTATTTTATTACTAACATTTCTAATAAACATAGGTCAGCAAACGCTTTGTTACTGATTTACAGGGTGGTGAAATTTTAATGTATTCATATTGAAAATGAGCAAGAATATGTTGGCAAGGGCGTGGCTCACTTCTAGATTCCTACTGAAAATTATCAATACTATGGCGGCTCGACTTCTATTGTCGCCACTGTAGGTAGAAAAGGTATATTGAGGCACTGTAGTTTCATCTAGCTAATTACAGAGATTTGGTTTTTAATTTTTTTCTCGATAATGATCGGTAATTCGAAAAAACTACAGGAGAACAAAAAGTTTCTAAATAAGGTAGAAAAATGATTTAGTTCTTAGAATCTACCCGCGGCGCATCGCCAAGAAGTTCAGGGGCAGAAAAGGGTATATGACCCCTGAAAAAATATCACCCTGTAAATTCAAACAAACGTTTGAAATGTGCAATCATGCAGCTCCTATTGCTTAACCTATAATCCAAATTTCAGCTAAATCCCTCAAAAATTGCAGGAGCTATAAAGAAAAAACCAAAAAAATATTTAAATTTCAACACCCTGTAGCTCGGTAACGAAGCATTTGCGGACCTATGTTTATTAGAAATTTAAGTCATAAAATGAACCAAAGAATCACTCCTTTTAGTTTGGACCGTGACTTATGGGACACCCTGTATTTGCATCTGCAAATATGGCCGACTTGCATATGTGCTCTATTTGCAGAAACGAGCAAATTACAGAAAAAATCTGCAATTTCGTTATATTTATCGGAAAAAAGTGTTTGGGCGCTACTGATTTAACAGTTTTAAATGTCAAAGTTGTTTAAGTTGATTGCAAGGACTTGCGGGACTGTTTCACCATGCGCAAATTTACAGGCGACCTGCAAATGCGAATTCTGCTTCTGTAATACGAAAAGTCATAATTGCAGGTCCTGCATTTGTATCTTGCGATGTTGCAGAGCTTCTGTAATCCCATGCTAAACGCACTAAAGAAAGTCGATTTCTGGGAGACATCAGTACTAGTCACCAATTCACTAAAGTCTGTGCACCCCAACCGCCCACTTATTTTTTTTTAATACGAATCTACCTTTTGTTGCACATCGTTGGATAGCTCGTTGCTATCCCTTTACAGTCCTATAGAAAAATCTCAAATCGTACGTTTAGTTTTTGAGATATCGGTGTTTAAGGTTTAAAGTCAAACACTATTTTCTGAACCTTGTGTTCAAAAATTCCAAAAAAAATATATGTTTTATGGTTATCGATATACTTTAATCTATACTTTTTTTAAGCAAATTTGACTCGCCATTTTTGAGTTATATCGCAAAAACTGAAAAAAATTTAGTTTTTCACCATTCATTTCAAAACGAATAAATGAAGTTTCCCATTATTTTTATTACGAACTACTATTGCAATTCTACGCGACATATATTTTTTTCAAATTTTTTGAACTTGTAGTTTTCTCGCTACTGCAAAAATAGTTGGAAATACGCCCGTAGCTACACTGTTTAGAAAAAAATCCGACGGATGAACGTTCAAAACTATTTGCGTTGGTCGAAACTACAACCCTGTTTATGTAAAACAGAATAATACTTCGAATTTCCGCCAAAAAAAAAAAAAGGTTCCATCATATAATTTAACCAAATGAAGATTTCTATTTTTTTTGACAATCAAGTTAGGGCACACTATAGGGGCGACAGCATTGACATCTCGCGTTGCTGTAATAAACTATAGGCCTAACTTTAAACCTTAAAATTAAGCACATTGTGAAAACTTTAGTAGTTTTGACTACCTCATAGACAAAAAAATTCTGTCATAAAAGTCTCGAATACACATCGGCGAAACCAAATAATGCGATTATCGTAATTTTATCTGCTTCTGCACGTCTCCGAAGACGAATAAAAAACCTTTTAAAGGAGCTACCACACGGGGTAGGTTCTCATTTTAGAAAAATTATTAGGAGCGGCTAGCCCCCAAAACAAGAGGGGTGAGGGTTAGGCAATAAACAAATTTGGTTCCCCGATGTGTATTTGAGACTTTTATGACAAAATTTTTTTGTCTAATAGAAAGTCAAAATTACTAGTTTTCAAAATATGCTCACTTTTGAACCTCAATATCTCAGAAACCAATCGTCCTATTTAAGATTTTGCTATATGACTGTAAAGTGTAAAGGGATAGCAACGAGCTATCGAACGATGTACATAACAAGGTAGGTTCGTATTAAAAAAATAATAAGTTAGGGCAGCTACCCCCTAAGGAATGAGGCGGGGTGATTCAAAAAGTGCTTTATTTTGGTTCCCCCTTCAATCCCCCGACACGTATTTGAGATCTTCCTGATAGTATTTTTTGTCTAAGAGATATTCCTGATTGCCCGTTTTCAAATTGTCACCCTGTATGGAAATGTCTTTTATAACTTTGTTTTTTTTTTTTTTTTCAACTAAGAACGTAGATTATATCGAAGAACAAAGTTTATAGCAGAGTATTTCCGTCAAATTCAGGCATTTGTGAAATACGTACTGTATAGTAAGTTTTGAAAAACATCAAATACTGTCACCAAATCGACTTATAGAGACCCGGGGCTCAAGCCCCACCAAAATCAACAAGCTAGTTGCGCCTCTGTTGACCGAAGCCCATGAAAAATTATTTTAAATTATTACCCAACGGTCAGGAAGTTAATATTCTAAGTCACAATAATAACATTAACATATCATATCATCACATTTTTATAGAAGTAAGACTGTTTTCAATTTTGAGGGGTTGAATTTGCCCCTTCATCCCCGCTCTGGACACTTCATCAATGGATATGTTAAATAGAATATTCCAACCAATATTTCCACCGAGTTTGGTGGTGTAACAAAAATTTCCATAGAAGTTAGATTTTTTTTTTGAATTTGAGGGTTGAATTCATCCCCGCCCTGGACACTCCATATTTGGATATGTTAAATAGAATATTCCAACCAATATTTCCACCGAGTTTGGTGGTGTAACAAAAATTTCCATAGAAGTTAGATTTTTTTTTCGAATTTGAGGGTTGAATTTACCCCCTTCATCCCCGCCCTGGACACTTCATGTTTGGATATGTTGAATAGAATATTCCAACTAATATTTCCACCGAGTTTGGTGGTGTAACAAAAATTTCCATAGAAGTTAGATTTTTTTTTCGAATTTGAGGGTTGAATTTACCCCTTCATCCCCGCCCTGGACACTCCATATTTGGATATGTTAAATAGAATATTCCAACCAATATTTCCACCGAGTTTGGTGGTGTAACAAAAATTTCCATAGAAGTTAGATTTTTTTTTCGAATTTGAGGGTTGAATTTACCCCCTTCATCCCCGCCCTGGACACTTCATATTTGGATATGTTGAATAGAATATTCCAACTAATATTTCCACCGAGTTTGGTGGTGTAACAAAAATTTCCATAGAAGTTAGATTTTTTTTTCGAATTTGAGGGTTGAATTTACCCCTTCATCCCCGCCCTGGACACTCCATATTTGGATATGTTAAATAGAATATTCCAACCAATATTTCCACTGAGTTTGGTGGTGTAACAAAAATTTCCATAGAAGTTAGATTTTTTTTTCGAATTTGAGGGTTGAATTTACCCCCTTCATCCCCGCCCTCGACACTTCATATTTGGATATGTTAAATAGAATATTCCAACCAATATTTCCACCGAGTCTAGTGGTGTAACAAAAATTTCCATAGAAGTTAGATTTTTTTCTCAATTTTGAGGGATGAATTTACCCCCTTCATCCCCGCCCTGGACACTCCATATTTGAATATGTTAAATAGAATATTCCAACCAATATTTCCACCGAGTTTGGCGGTGTAACAAAAATTTCCATAGAAGTTAGATTTTTTTTCGAATTTGAGGGTTGAATTTACCCCCTTCATCCCCGCCCTGGACACTCCATATTTGGATATGTTAAATAGAATATTCCAACCAATATTTCCACTGAGTTTGGTGGTGTAACAAAAATTTCCATAGAAGTTAGATTTTTTTTTCGAATTTGAGGGTTGAATTTACCCCCTTCATCCCCGCCCTGGACACTCCATATTTGGATATGTTAAATAGAATATTCCAACCAATATTTCCACTGAGTTTGGTGGTGTAACAAAAATTTCCATAGAAGTTAGATTTTTTTCTCAATTTTGAGGGTTCAATTTACCCCCTTCATCCCCGCCCTGGACACTCCATATTTGAATATGTTAAATAGAATATTCCAACCAATATTTCCACCGAGTTTGGCGGTGTAACAAAAATTTCCATAGAAGTTAGATTTTTTTTCGAATTTGAGGGTTGAATTTACCCCCTTCATCCCCGCCCTGGACACTTCATGTTTGGATATGTTAAATAGAATATTCCAACCAATATTTCCACTGAGTTTGGTGGTGTAACAAAAATTTCCATAGAAGTTGGATTTTTTTTTCGAATTTGAGGGTTGAATTTACCCCCTTCATCCCCGCCCTGGACACTTCATATTTGGATATGTTAAATAGAATATTCCAACCAATATTTCCACCGAGTTTGGTGGTGTAACAAAAATTTCCATAGAAGTTAGTTTTTTTTTTGAATTTGAGGGTTGAATTCATCCCCGCCCTGGACACTCAGTGGCGTATTTACCATAGGGCCATGGGGGCCATGGCCCGGGGCGGTAGGACTGCAAGGGGCGGCACAAGCCGCGTCCCTAGGGCTTAGGAATGCCATCAAATTACCAACAAAGCAGAAATTAAAACCTATTATTAAGAGGGGCGTCAGATAAGAGCCAGCGCGCCATCTTTTGGGCTTTATGACATACATTAAATATTTTTTAATCACAGGTGTTCAAATTCTCTGTAAGTGATTGACTTATTTACAAGTAGATGGCGACAGTTTCAATATCAATTCGTTTACACAGTAATTTACAGTGGACTTAATAATTTTATTCAGATACAAATGAAATAATAGTATTTCACATTTTTAGCTAGGTAAAACAGTTTTTACTGGCGTTTAAAAGAAGTGACTACCCTTCATGAACTCAGCGACATCTTTTAGAGAAGCGCTGAACACACGTTTGGTTTGAGTCTTTGCTGAAAATGACAGCAATCACCTCGTTGTTTGGCAGATTTTGATTAATTTTGTGATACAAACATTATAATTTCCGAAAATTCTGTTCTATTCATTTTTTCCAGCATTTTACTATCCGAAATTTTGGAAATTTATTATTGGTGTGCTACTCTATATGTTTATGCGTTTTTCATTTAAATCTGTGACCAAAATTTGCATACTGTTGTCAACAAAATTGGTAATAATTTTACTATTTAGACTGCGTATTTTGCAACCAAAAATGCTTCGACTCATACTCCAATCTATTATTGTTATGAACATAACTTCATTTCACTGAAAAGTGGTCTAAATTTGAAATTGAACAGAAATTTGTCAAGGTCTGTAAATGACATTTCATTTAAACACCCCTCTTAAATTGACAACATCACAAAAAATGGGGCAATTCGGTGACCGTTCGATCACCCGATGAAAGAATATAGTTATTTTCCTAACAAGTGCGCAAAGTGTTACTTTTCCGCACGCAAACACAGTTATACGAACGACGCGGAGCGGAGTTCGGATACGTGTTTGCGTGCGGAAAAGACACTTTGCGCACGTGTTAGGAACAAAATTTTTCCTACGAGCTTCATATCAGGTAGGTAATAACAAAAATTTAAAAAAAAAAACGATAATTTGTTGTTATTTTTAATTAACTTGAAGGGAACCTATGCATTTATCAAAAAATTACATAACAAAAAAAAATAACAGAAAATCCTCGTCAGAGCTGTTCATCTTAAAGCGTTTAAATTTGATGAAAAAGTTTGTAGATTTTTGCATATAAATAGAGAACAAATCTGACAATGTGTCAAAGTTAATTTATATTTGGTGTTTGTATAGATGTTGGCTGCTGATATAGAAACAAGAGGAAAAATTTGTCATCATGCGTCAAAGTCGACAGGTGCACTTATTGTTGCTTGACAATTATAATTACTTTTCGGCACTCAGTGCGGATAAGGCCCGTATCCGCACTGAGTGCGGAAAAGTGTAACTTTGAGCCCGGAAATGCGTGCGGAAAAGTACTACTTTGCGCACGCTCGTAGGAAAAATATTTTTCCTACGAGCGTGCGCAAAGTAGTACTTTTCCGCACGCATTTCAGTACTCAAAGTTACACTTTTCCGCACTCAGTGCGGATACAGGCCTTACCCGCACTGAGTGCCGAAAAGTAAAAATAATTGTCAAGCAACAATAAGTGTACCTGTCGACTTTGACATATGATGACAAGTTTTTCTCTGTTTCTTTATCAGCCTACATCTATACGAACACCGAATATAATTAACTTTGACATATTGTTAGATTTGTTCTCTATTTATATGCAAGAATCTACAAACTTTCTCATCAAATTTAAACGCTTTAAGATGAACAGCTCTGACGAGGATTTTTTAATTTATTTTTTTTTGTTACGTAATTTTTTGATAAATGCGTAGGTTCGCTCCAAGTTAATTAAAAATAATTGAACAAATTATCGTTTTTTTTTTTTTAATTTTTGTTGTTACCTACTTGATATGAAGCTCGTAGGAAAAATTTTGTTCCTAACACGTGCGCAAAGTGTCTTTTCCGCACGCAAACACTTATCCGAACTCCGCTTCGCGTCGTTCGTATAACTGTGTTTGCGTGCGGAAAAGTAACACTTTGCGCACTTGTTAGGAAAATAACTATTTCCTACGAGCGTGCGCAAAGTAGTACTTTTCCGCACGCATTTCCGGGCTCAAAGTTACACTTTTCCGCACTCAGTGCGGATACAGGCCTTATCCGCACTGAGTGCCGAAAAGTAATTATAATTGTCAAGCAACAATAGGTGCACCTGTCGACTTTGACACATGATGACAAATTTTTCCTCTGTTTCTATATCAGCCAACATCTATACAAACACCAAATATAAATTAACTTTGACACATTGTCAGATTTGTTCTCTATTTATATGCAAAAATCTACAAACTTTCTCATCAAATTTAAAAGCTTTAAGATGAACAACAGGTCTGATGAGGATTTTCTGTTATTTTTTTTTGTTATGTAATTTTTTGATAAATGCATAGGTTCCCTTCAAGTTAATTAAAAATAATTAAACAAATTATCGTTTTTTTTTTTAATTTTTGTTATTACCTACCTGATATGAAGCTCGTAGGAAAAATTTTGTTCCTAACACGTGCGCAAAGTGTCTTTTCCGCACGCAAACACGTATCCGAACTCCGCTTCGCGTCGTTCGTATAACTGTGTTTGCGTGCGGAAAAGTAACACTTTGCGCACTTGTTAGGAAAATAACTATATCTTCGTTCTGGTATGAGCGAACACCATGTGAACAGTTTAGCCATCTTTGATATAGAGGGCACTAGACAAAATCTGTTAATTATGATGGTGTCAATAAATATATTCTCACAAGAGTCTCTGACTGTGACAAGCATATCACCCATACATGTTTTCAATGGGTACATTCAGGCGGCGCCAGCGGCTAAGCTTAGCCACTCCGCAGGGACTTTATTCTCGAAACCGAGGAACAGCGTTCTCATGAGAACATTGCTGTGTCATTTTCAGTGTGAATACGGATGACGAAGACAAAACCTTCGTTCTCATGAGAACGCAGCTCCCCTGTTTCGAGAATAAAGTATCTGCTAAGTGGCTGAACCTGGCCGCTGACACCGCCTGAATGTACCTAATGCCTTTGGTCCAAAATAAATCGGTAACTTAAGTCAATTAAAGGCGATTAACCAGATGGTTATATTGACAGATGAACAATGCATTCAACGTCATTTAGAACCGATTGGTTGACAAATGACGTTTGCTTCATTGGTTATCTGTCAACTATGACCGACCAGTTAATCGCCTTTATCATTGGAAGAATTCGTCAACCAATTTGTGCATCGCAAAAAAATACATATAAAAATATTCAATAAATAAATAGTTGTTTTTTCGTTCGATCTTTTCCCATTATTTTTTTTTTTTTTTGTCAAGTTAGGGCGGTAAACCTCAAAGGCCCAGGGAGCCAAATTTTAAAATACGCCACTGTGGACACTCCATATTTGGATATGTTAAATAGAATATTCCAACCAATATTTCCACCGAGTTTGGTGGTGTAACAAAAATTTCCATAGAAGTTAGATTTTTTTCTCAATTTTGAGGGATGAATTTACCCCCTTCATCCCCGCCCTGGACACTTCATCTTTGAATATGTTAAATAGAACATTCCAGCCAATATTTCCACCGAGTTTGGTGGTGTAACAAAAATTTCCATAGAAGTTAGTTTTTTTTTTTCAATTTTGAGGGTTGAATTGAATTTACCCCCTTCATCCCCGCCCTCGACTCGACACATCATTTTTTAAAATGTTAATAAAAACATCTGAACGAATTTTGCCACTGAGTCGGGTGGGGTGCATCTAAGCATTCCGTTATAGGATTCGGCACCTAGGCATATTTCATTGGTCCGTTTGAATTCGGACCGCCAATTGATACGGAGTGCCGAAATCGGTACTTGAATGTTGAACGGTGCTGAGCCTCAGGTCAGAATGACGTCGTATATTTACTGGGCAATACATATTTTTTATTCATAAAAACAATATTTAGGCATCGGCAGCGCTAAATTATAAAAAAATAAATATAGTTTAAAAAAACTAAAAAACACGCTTTTATAGTAAATTGAACTAAAAAGTGAAAAATAATTTTTAATATAAACAGAAAATATTAACGAACAAAAAATATTAGAATTATTGTGAAAAAAGCGTGGGGTGCTCAATGTACGAGAAATGTGGAAAAAAGCACCCCACGCTTTTTTCACAATAATTCTAATATTCTTTTTTCATTAATATTTTCTGTTTATATTAAAAATTATTTTTCACTTTTTAGTTCAATTTACTATAAAAGCGTGTTTTTTAGTTTTTTTAAACTATATTTATTTTTCACTTTTTAGTCAGATGTATTATTTTGTTGTTCATTTTTTTATTTTGAAGAAAAAACTTTAATTCTTATTTGTGTTTTGTTTATATTTTGCACCATTTATCTTTATCAACGGCTAGTGCGTCGCACCGCACCGGTATCACACTCACACTGAGTGTGTCATTCCTGAATTCGCCCCAGAGATTTCCAGACTTTTGCAGACATTATCCAGACTTATTCAGAGCTTTCCAGAGTCTTCCAGATTTCATCCAAATTTATCCAGACTTGTACAGACTGATCCGGATTCTGGAAAATGATCCCTATGTCTTTTGGGACCTTTTCCAGAATTTTTCCGACCATTTCAAGAAGTTTCCAGGCCTCTCCCAGATGTTTCAAGAGATTTCCAGACTCTTCCAGACAATATCCAGACCTATCCAGAGTTTTACAGACTTCATCTAGATATATCCAGCCCTTATCCAGACTTGTACAGACTGCTCCGAATTCTAGAAAATAATCCCCAGGTCTTTTGGGACCTTTTCCAGAATTTTTCCGACCCTTTCAAGAAGTTTCCAGGCCTTTTCCAGACGTTTCCAGACTTTTCCAGACATTATCCAGACTTATCCAGAGCTTTCCAGAGTTTTCCAGACTTCATCCAGATTTATCCAGACTTTATCCAGACTTTTTCAGACTGATCCGGATTCTAGGAAATGATCCCCAGGTCTATTGGGACCTTTTCCAGAATTTTTCCGACCCTTTCCAGAAATTTCCAAGTCTTTTCCAGACGTTTCCAGAGATTTCCAGACTTTTACAGACAATATACAGACTTATCCAGACTTGTACAGGCTGATCCGGATTCTGGAAAAAGATCCCCAGATCTTTTGGGACCTTTGGCAGAATTTTTCCGATCCTTTCCAGAAATTTCCAGGCTCTTTCCAGACGTTTCCAGAGATTCCCAGACATTTTCCAGACTTTTCCAGGCTTTATCCAGACTTGTTCCAGCTCACTTGGCTTGTTCCAGGTTCTTGTTCATACACTTCCCAAGGGTCCAAAAGTTCGCACGCATCCCTATGTGCCCGTGCGATAAACATTTTCAATGTTACTTACAAACATACATACATACAAACATACATACATACATACATACATACAGGTGAAGCTAATATAAGCGTGTTAATAAGCGTGTTAATAATTTTTATCTGCTGCACTACTAATCTGGACGACTGTAAAAACATGATTCTCGTTTCTGATTCCGTTGCTAACTTCAGCCACATCACAGCGTTAAATTATTTATGTATTCAATCCCTATGCAAAGTTTTATAACTTATCAGCTTTTTAACACGCTTATATTAGCTTCACTTGTATGTATGTATGTTTGTTTGTATGTATGTATGTATGTATGTATGTTTGTATGTATGTATGTATGTTTGTAAGTAACATTGAAAATGTTTATCGCACGGGCACATTGGAATGCGTGCGAACTTTTGGACCCTTGGGAAGTGTATGAACAAGAACCTGGAACAAGCCAAGTGAGCTGGAACAGGTTTGGATAAATCTGGATAAAGCCTGGAAAAGTCTGGAAAATGTCTGGAAACGTCTGGAAAGAGCCTGGAAATTTCTGGAAAGGGTCGGAAAAATTCTGCCAAAGGTCCCAAAAGACCTGGGGATCATTTTCCAGAATCCGGATCAGTCTGTACAAGTCTGGATAAGGTCTGGATAAATCTGGATAGAGTCTGTAAAACTCTGGATAAGTCTGGATATTGTCTGGAAATCTCTGGAAACGTCTGGAAAAGACTTGGAAATTTCTGGAACGGGTCGGAAAAATTCTGGAAAAGGTCCCAATAGACCTGGGGATCATTTTCTAGAATCAGGATCGGTCTGAAAAAGTCTGGAGAAAGTCTGGAAAACTCTGTAAAGCTCTGGATAAGTCTGGATAAGTCTGGATAATGTCTGGAAAAGTCTGGAAACGTCTGGAAAAGGCCTGGAAACTTCTTGAAAGGGTCGGAAACATTCTGGAAAAGGTCCCAAAAGACCTGGGGATCATTTTCTAGAATTCGGAGCAGTCTGGATAAGGGCTGGATAAATCTGGATTAAGTCTGTAAAACTCTGGATAAGTCTGGATATTGTCGGGAAATCTCTTGAAACGTCTGGAAAAGGCCTGGAAACTGCTTGAAAGGATCGGAAAAATTCTGGAAAAGGTCCCAAAAGACCTGGGGACCATTTTCCAGAATCTGGATCAGTCTGTACAAGTCTGGATAAATCTGGATAAAATCTGGAAAAATCTGGAAAGCTTTGAATAAGTCTGGATAATGTCTGCAAAAGTCTGGAGATCTCTGGAACGAATTCAGGAATGACACACTCAGTGTGAGTGTGATACCGGTGCGGTTCGACGCACTAGCCGTTCATAAATGATTAATGGTGCGCGCACTCTGTGCCGTTGAGAAAATACTTCGGGCACACTCCAGGTGTCGCACCGGTCACACCATAATATTTTGATTGTGTCTTTATGTCAACAATGTTAACCATTCCTCCCATAATCTCGATAATCCCACAAAATATAAACAAAACACAAATAAGAATTAAAGTTTTTTCTTCAAAATAAAAAAATGAACAACAAAACACATCGAACTAAAAAGTGAAAAATAAATATAGTTTAAAAAAACTAAAAACACGCTTTTATAGTAAATTGAACTAAAAAGTGAAAAATAATTTTTAATATAAACAGAAAATATTAATGAACAAAAAATATTAGAATTATTGTGAAAAAAGCGTGGGGTGCTCAATGTACGAGAAATGTGGAAAAAAGCACCCCACGCTTTTTTCACAATAATTCTAATATTTTTTGTTCATTAATATTTTCTGTTTATATTAAAAATTATTTTTTCTACTGACGTTTCATAATAGCAACTTTTCGATTGTCATTTTAGTTTTGAAATGACATTCTTTTAAGCACTTAGTGCGTAAAAGTGACTTTTAGGCACTCAGTGCGTAAAAGTGACTTTCAAGTGCGTAAAAGTAACTTTCAAGTGCGTAAAAGTGACTTTCAAGTGCGTAAAAGTAACTTTTAAGCACTAGTGCCTAAAAGTGTCATTCATTGTTCAGAAATAAAAAACACACTAAACACAGATTTGAATTTTGTTTTGTATTTATTATGAATATTAGTCACCACCATGAAAGATGTCAAGCAAAAGCAAGTGACAAACATTGAAATAAAATAGTGTTTTTTTATTATGAAACGCAAGTAGAAAAAATCTTGTATACAATACGTTACGAAACGAAGTCTTTTAGTCACTCGACGTGTTGTCCAACTCGGCTTTGCCTCGTTGGACAATTTTCACGTCGCGTGCCTAAAAGACGCTCATTTCGCAACTTATTGTATAAATAGCTATTTCACTTTTTAGTTCAATTTACTATAAAAGCGTGTTTTTTAGTTTTTTTAAACTATATTTATTTTTCAAGATAGCTTGCGCTCTGATAAATGCATACCGTCAACCAATTTATATGCAGGACGAAAGTGATGAATTAGCACACAGAATGTTGGAACTGCTGCAAAATGTTGAAAATGCCCTTCATGCACCTTCAACGGGGTGGTGAGCCTTGGGTCGATTTACATGGAAATGATAATATAATTTTCCTATTCTTACTGTTGAGTATTTAACAACTAAAACTTTCGGAACATATTAAGTAGAGTTATCTCCTGCAGACATTCAGGATACAATACTACGGTGAGGATAACAACGATTTTTTAAGTTCAGGAATTTGAGCCAGGTTTTATAGGAGCCAAAATATTTTCGCGACAAAACCTAACCTATAAATAGTCGGGCCACCGAAGAAATATCGTTGTAAAACGATTACCTGCTAACCGACGCCCATAAATTATCCCGCAACCCTCTGAAGAACAGATTATTTCATAGTGGAGCGCATTTAGTTGATGTTGTTCGTCTGTGACATTGTGCTGTGATTCGAATTGTGCTATTTTAGATTTTTTTTTGCGATTCAATTTGTTTTTTTTTCCATGGATCCTAATGATGGAAATTTATCTCCACCAAGAAGACGGAGGAAAAGACATTTCCCAGTGTCTGAAAAGGTGACAATCCTAAATACCTTCAAAACTTGTGACCGAAATCATGCAGATTGTACAAAAACTGAGAAAGTGAATTTCACAGCAGAGGCCATGGGTATTGGAGTAGCCAGCGTTTACAAAGTTCTTCGGGAATACAAAAACGAGCATGAACTGAAGCCAGCCAAACCTTACAAAAGAAAAAAATCCGTTTTGGACAATATAGATATGGACACAAAAAATTCAGTTCGGAGATTAATTCATTCATTTTTTATCAAGAACGAGTCTCCTAGTGTAAAGGCAATATTAGCAGCTATTCAAGAGCGAGAGGACATCCCTAATTTCAAGAAAAGCTCGTTTAAAAAGTTGCTCCGTGAACTTGGTTTTCGGTATGGTAGAAGAAGTCGAAATAGCATGCTAAAAGAAAAAATGAAATTGTGAGCTGGAGGCGACGCTATTTACGGAATATCCGAGCAGTAAGGGCGAGTGGAAAAAAGATTTATTATCTGGACGAAACCTGGATTAATGCTGGCCATGTCACTCCAAAAGTATGGAGCGACGAAACTGTCACTACGGCGAGGCAAGCTTTCGTAAATGGACTATCTACAGGACTGAAGAATCCCACAGGTAAAGGACAAAGACTCATTGGTTCATACGATGGATTTGTTGAAAACGGCTTGCTCCTCTTTCAGTCAAAGAAAACTGGAGACTATCACGAGGAAATGAATTCTCAAGTCTTTGAGCAATGGTTTGAAAATATTTTACCTCGCTTGGAAGAAAATTGCGTCATAGTGATGGACAATGCATCTTACCATTCTAGAAAAATTGATAAGAAACCGACATCATCTACGAAAAAAGCTGATATACAATCCTGGCTAACCAGGAAAAATATAGGCTTTGAAGAGGATATGGTGAAGGCAGAACTATTAACGCTCGTAAACGAAAGTTTTCACAAGAACTAATACGTAATTGATGAAAGGGCCAGAGCTTGCAATAGAACAGTCGAAAGATTACCTCCGTACCACTGCGAATTAAATCCTATTGAGTTGATATGGGCACAAATCAAAGGAGAAGTGGCCCGAAAAAATACAACCTTCAAAATTGCAGATGTTAAATACTTATTTATGAACCAAGGGCGCAATTAAGGTGTTTGCGGCCCGCCGCGTGGAAATTAAAGCACGAGGCGCAGCCGAGGGCTTTACCCACGCAAAGGGCCGCAAACACCATTTGCGCCTGTGGTACATACAAGATTTTATGTACGATCGCGAGTAATTATGTAATTCAGATATTATTTTAAAAAAAAAATTAGAATAAATTAAAGATGCACCTGCTTTCAAAGTCAAACAAGCAACAAAACTGGTGGTTGTTTGTAAAAATTTGACACACCCGCAAAATCAAAATAATAGACAGCTATGCATAAATTACCATTAGAAACTGCGGCCTTATCAACAAAACAAACAATAAATTATTTCTGTAATATAATTATTGTTGTGCGTGAAAATGGATTCATCCAGCGAAAATGCAAGATTCCTACCAGAAAAGATTATGGAGTCAGTAGCAGAGGCCACATCAGAATTATTACCAACAAAGTCGAAAAGCAAGTACATGCAAGAATTTCAGAAATTTTCAAATTGGTGCAAGGAGCAAAACGTAGATGGTTCCTTTACTGAAGACGTGCTACTAGCGTATTTTTGGGAAATATCCAATGGACAATTTACTCCATGCTGAAAGTCACCCTAATAATTGAGAAGAATTTGAATATCAGCAAATTTGGGAAACTTATAGCATTCATTAAGCGTAAAGCTGAAAATCAAAAACCGAAAAAGTCGAAAATCCTCAATAAACAGCAAATTGAAACTTTTATCCTGAATGCCCCAAATAAATCATACTTAATGACTAAGGTATGTATCTACTTTATGTAAAATTAAAGCTAACAATTTCAGAAAGAAAAACTATATTAATTTTTCAAAAAATTAATACATTTTATTGTTATACAGGTCGCCCTAATGATGGGAGTGTATGGCGCATGTCGCAGAGAAGAACTGACGAATTTAACACTCGATGATATTGAAGATTGTGGCTCTGTTTTGATTGTTAAAGTGCGAGAAACCAAAACGAAAGTCACCAGAACATTCACTGTCGTAAACAATGAGTTGAATTTCCTTGAGTTGTATCGAGAATATGTAGCTCTCCGTCCTCCAAATACAAACCACAGAAGATTTTTTGTATTTTACAGAGATGGCACCTGTGGAAAACAGCCTGTGGGAAAAAACACCTTTGGAATGCTGCCATCGAAAATTGCTACGTTTTTGAACCTTCCCAATCCAAATTTTTATACTGGCCACTGCTTCCGCCGTTCGTCTGCCACACTTTTAGCCGATTCCGGTGCAGATATTAGAGAGTTTTCGTTGTCTTTTAAAAGCGATTCCGATAGCCGCTATTTGACAAATTTGACATTTGAGCTAGCATTTATCGTTATCGTTACCGATAAGTGCCGGGAGCTTACGGACGGAAGACAAAACCATAGCGAAAACGGAAAGCATGCGTATTTCCTATGTTTTTGTTGTGGTTTATTTTTGTTTTTAAATGTTTTTGGTTTTCGAAATAGATACTAAATTCCCTCAAAAGATCGAGAAATCGTTTCACGGATGAGGACAATATTATTTTTTATATTATGTGCAATCGAGTGTTCCATCCTGAAAATCTCGCACTATTTTTTATAATTCTGGCCACATCATTTTTTAAGTACAAGCCCTGATGAAGCCCTAAACTTTTGGGCGAAACTTGGTAAAGACTTAACAGGCCTTCTATTTTTTGTCCTAACCTACGAATCACCCCTCTTCATTGGATACCAATAGGACACGAACTTCTCTTAAGCATTTATTATTTCATTAGAAGAAATATTTGCCAACAACCCCTCCTATATGACGATGCATCTAAATAGGCTTTTGTAGTAGCCAATTTTGTAAAGCCTACAGGGAAAATTAATGAATTTTGGGTACTAAGAAATTAAAACAAAGTATACAAAACGTATATTAACACAATGATAAACACAAACTATTAAAGAAAGGTTATGTTTGTCGAATTCGACTTAACGTTAACGCTAAGCGGATTGAACGAAAACTATTTTTACGATCTGTCAAATAGCGGCTTTGTTTTCGTATCCGTTATGGTTAACCGTTCGAATTTGCCAATACAACGAAAACTCTCTATTATCAACCTGAAACACCACGGTGGATGGAAGTCCTCTTCTGTTGCAGAAGGATATATTGAGGACTCCATCCAACAGAAGGTTATAACTGCTGAAAAAATATTGGGAAGGGACGTAGCCAGTAGCAGTAATAATTCAAGTTCTTATTGTTCAGAAAATGTTAATATTTTAGAAAATATCAATTAGTCTTTTTCAAACACCAACACCTCGACCAACAGCAACAATTTACCTTCTATATTAGTATCTAATTGTAAAGAATGTAAAATTGAAATTAATATATCAAAATTGGAATAAAGTATTTGAAATTTTTTACTGGTATTTATTCAACTGTTTGACACCTGCATGGTGGCACATTGTGGCCCGGCGGGCCGAAAAGTATTAAATTGCGCCCGCAAATTATGGCGCAAATAGGTACTTTGTGGCCCGATCGTACATACATTTTTTTTAATGAAGCAGTCTACAACGTTAGTCCTGAAAATTGGAAAAATGCTGTTGGGCATGTGCTGAAAGTGGAGGCAAGTATGTGGACTATGGATGCTATGATGGAAACCAGAATAGAGCCCCTGATTGTTAACTTTGATGGTGATGAATCATCATCATCGTCATCCGACTCGGAATAAGTTTTCATGTTTAGCTTTTCTCCTAATAAATTGCATTTGTTATTAAATTAGGTAGGTAGTCACCTATACATTTTATCCAAATCGCTCTTTTAATATTAAACAAATTGTCTATGCCAAATAAACAAATTATGTGATTATAGTTAAATACTGATAAATATATTACTTATTATTATAAATAATAACATTTGTTTTATTTAAAATCGAGTGTTTCTCAATCTCAGCATACACATAAATTTGTAATTTTTTTTTTTCTATTTATCCCTCAGTAATAAAATAGGTACCCATCTTACCTATAAGATAATTTATGTAAAATTATAATAAATATGTAAACCAAAGTTAACAGCAACAGGTAGGTATATACAAAATATTTGGTGGCCTTTTGGGCGGTCATGAAATTTTAACCTTTTAGGAAAAACATTTGGTGGGTCAAAGGTTTTAGAAAACAATTTCTAGAAGTTAAAAAAAAAAAAGTAAGTTGGAGTACACCATAATTATTATATAAAATCATCATTTTACCTGAGCAAGAAATTACTGAGTACCTACCTACATTCTCGAAACTAGAAAATTTATATTCCATAATGAGTTAATAATTATATAGGTTACCTGAATTAGAGAATACTTAAAATTAGGTATGTATATAGATTGTCATTGTAATTTTAACCCAAAATAATTTATTGGAATCGCATTCATGCATATACTCACATACTGATAAAATGAATTCATGCTTTTATTAAATTTGATTAATCATGGGAAGGTATAAAGTGGGTGAAAACCCGCTCGTCTATTGCCTGTCAGACCCCTCGAAGGTTTAGCGCCCGGTTTTATTGCTATATTTCTTCGGTGGCCCGACTATAGACGTTGTTGATAGTCGATTATTCCACTTATGTGTTATAAATCCCATAAGACAACTAGAAAAGTGACGATTTTCAGAATTACAGCGAAAATTCTCTTTCCCATTTGTTTAACTAGAGAGAATTACAGCGATAATTCTCCCATGTTATTGTATACATGGCTGTCATGCTGATTTTTGATACAAACAAACGGTTCCTGATAGCAACCATTTATTTGTATTGATTGTTAAGATGTTCAAATCGTTTAATACATATTTATTCCCTTATTTCCAAATTTTTTCTATTCTCGTACGTGAAATAATCCTCTAAATACCACTTGAGCTTTAAAATGAACCAGATAATTTTTCAATCATGCGTGTTTTCTCTGCAAAATTATAGAAAACACGCCATCGTGAAAAATTATCGGTAATTTTGAAGCTCTCGTGGTATTATCCCCGAAAATAGTTTACTGAAAGAAAATTTGGAAAATGCAGATGATATGGTGATCAAAAAGCAGTTGGTCGTGCTAAGGACAAAAGTGATTCGAATCCAGTTTTATAGATGAAGCAACATGCGCAACTGTTAGGTCTTGGAATGCAGCGGGCCAAATGAAGAAGTATAATTGCCCTTCGAACGAATGGGAATAGTGGCATGAGATACATCCTGGTTGCAGTGGTTGCCATGGACTGTTTCGGCAAGTGGCCTGAACTTTTCGCTATTCCAAACCAAAAACCGTTAACAGTTGCAAAAGTTTCCCGTTAACAATGTTTTTACTGGGTTTCGAATTCCATTCGGATCAAGGGTGCAACTTTGATTCACATTTATTCCATAAACTTTGTGAGCTGCTGGGTATTTACAAGGCCAGAACTAGAACATTGCATCCACAATAAGATGTAATGGTTGCGACGATCGAGGAATATCTGTCTGAAGTAGTTAACATGCATCCGGACGCGATTGGGACCAGCACATACCTACACATAACAGGGGGCGGATTACGAACTCTCGATTCGAACCGAAACCGCCATGGATTTCGAACGCATTCTGATGCATTTACATGGAGTGCGTTCGAAATCCATGGCGGTTTCGGTTCGAATTGAGAGTTCGTAATCCGCCCCCAGGTCAGCTGTACAATTACCGTTACACAACCTAAGGGCTAAGGCGTTGTTTGGAAGAGAGATTCGTTTACCATGTGACTTTTCGGGCGAGTTTTCTTAAAACTGCATAAGTTGATAATGCAGTTTTTCAAGAAAACACGCTTGAACGCAAAATTATCTGGTCATTTTGAAGCACGAATGGTATTTGGTGGAATATTTTCCGAAATTAGAATTGATACCTGCCAGACATCAGTTATCGGTACCTGCTGAGTAATTACTGCCGAAATAGAAGCCGTGGCGAGGAGTGTATGCTCAGGGTTTGTAGAGGAGAAGGGACAGACTAGACTTCGCAAGTCACCGAATAAAAGCCAGATCTTAAGGCGAACTCTGCAGGCTTGCAGAATAATTACATATTTTTTATATTTATTAACTTAAAGGAAGAAAGGTAGAACTCCGAAGATAACATCAGTATGGGAATGCTCGTACAGGATGATAAGGACACTCAACGTCGCGGTGCTTCAAATCGAACTCGGCCCCAAGCCAAGGGTAAGATGGAGCTAATGCAGCTTGACTGGTTCAGGCTTATCAGGTGAATAAATAGACGTCATTGTTTGATTTAAATAAAAAGACTTAACGGGATTTAAAAGATTTCTCGTATGTTTTACAAATAGTTTAACCCAATATTCAACAGCAAATAGATAGGAAGGAGGGAGTTACAATAATTTACAAAAAAAAATAGCGAAGCGACGAAACTATCACGAACTACTTACAAACTTGATAAAAACTCTACAAACATGAACAATATAAAGCGGTTGTAAAGAATATGGGTCCATGGGCCCTTACGATCAAAAACTCATTGAATTATTCAAACGGGCAGACCGTTGAATTAATAATAAACGAATAAACATCCACAATGTCAGTTAATGGTGGAACATCGTTTTGAGAGTTTGAGGTGTCATTTGGTAAAGACGCGACCTAGGCCTACTAGATAAACGGAAAATAAAAATTGATTTCGACAATGTTCATACCTAATGTTATATTATGGTGCAAAAACGAATAAATATCCTCAAAATGAATGAATACCTAATAGTTATTAATTATAGCTTATGCAAGGGTACCTATATGTTAGTACTTACGCAGTTAATCATCCATGTTCAATTTGAGCTAGACTTCTCTTATTTCTTAGATAATCAACAAATGTCCTATTATATCTAACCTTAAACTGCAGACATTCACATGTGGCGAATTTATTGATTATACTACGATAAGGAAGCATCACCAAAAATACTGTAGAGTCAAAACAGTTGGACTGGATAATGTCTCGTGTCTTAATTTAATGAAGCAATTCATATGAGAAGATGCTATTAGGATTTTATCATGTACATCAAGTACCTATGTGTCCTATTTCTCTTCTTTCTTGCTTGACCTTAAAATATTCTTACCATTGGCATAATGTCTATAAAACCTCAAAGCTTACCTACTCCAACTATTTAACTTTCATTGAATCCATCTAAAGCGCGCGCAAGCATTGTATTGATCAATTTTCAAATTTTTAAATATGTACCTACTTTCCATGTCTACCGTTTATTCCGCAAATTTGAAATTTATCCTCTAGGATTCATGTAGATTTAAGTATTTTATTTTCAATACCTATATCACTCATTCAATCTAAAGCTTTCCCACCCACTAGATTGGAATTTGATTTTTTGCGGCAACCTACTTTCTTGATTAAGTGGCGAAAGTGCAGTATAAGTCCAATCCAGTTAAATGGTGCCATAAACCAAAAACATAATTTCTATAAAATGCTGGTCATCAAGTCCTTACAACACTGGCAAAGAAGTACCGAACTATAAGTGAATTATCTTTTGTAATGCTTCTTATTAGGTAACGGGTCTTCAAAAAAAAAAATCATGTGTAGCGCCGTACACGTGCTAAACTTCTTAAAAACCGAATGAGTGAATGAGAGAGATTGAAGGTGCGAGAGAGGGAAAGAGAAAGAATTTCAAAAGAAATACAACAGTACAGTGTGCTCTTTTTATCTTGATAACATTTTAAACTGTCGTACACATACACATACACATAGACACATACACACAAGAACAAACTAAATTTTTGAAAATACAATAGATAGGTAGGTAGTTTCTCGAAATATGCTCAAGCTTATGTTCTCCAATCTCTTCTAGCTACTGATGAGATTGTCGACAAACTTCTAATATTTTTCTCTCATCATAGTGTGTGCAAATTATTTAGACAATGGCATAGAATTTAAGAATAGCGTAGTAACTATACTTTTAGGCCTTCCAAAAATCAAATTACATTTATAAATCATTCCCAATCTAACGTTATGGTTGAACGCCTATACACTCTACATATCCGTTTATTACTCAATTATGATAATTTTGCGAAAACTCCAATAAATCAAAAAATGATATTTGCTATTTTAGCCTATAACCATTCAATACATTCAGCAACCAGCTGGAAACCCATTGATGTCATTAACGGGCATATTTCACCTAATGACCGTTTTGATGTCAAACTAAACTACGCATCAATCGAACTCGAACACCCCAATTTTTGGTCACTTTTTGTAGGACTACAACTCAAAATCTAGCAGGCTGATTTTGTTCAAATTTTCTTTCTCTGAAAGGATGCTCCAATTGCTATTAAATTTCCAGTTGCTAACAGATTTCCGGCCACCTGCTAAAAGATACAGGCTAAAACATAAGTTGACGATTTTTTTGCGAAAGTTTGGGTTTACCCCATTCTGCTGAAGGGAGGGTTGAGTAGATTTTTGGTATTCAGTTTAGAAGAGTACCTTAGTACCTCGGGACGTTTTTGAGATTTTTTGAATATCGCAGCCCACTACGATTTTATCATGAGTTATGCGATTTTATGCAAAATATAGCTTTTGACGTTATTATTTCCTTTCGAAACAAACACTACAATTATGACGCATGTGAAAACACTTTACAACATATTATACAGGGTCATACAAAAATATACAGTGTGTCTATTTTTCTAACCAGAGGGATCTCGGTTATTATAAAAGATACGAGGTCCGCGAGGTCAGTTAAATTAGAGTAAAGTCACGCAATTTTATCGCTAATGAAATGGCGGTTTGAAATTTAAAAAAATCCGAATAATTCCGGAGAAATCCGAAGAAAACCGAAATTTTGTAAAGCTGTTTTTTTTTTCTGAGTTAAGTTGATGTGATATTGAAAAACAATGGGCACATCAGGATTGCCACTTTTAGCGAGATTTATTAGGGCCGGTATTTCCATGTTACCTTAAAATCAAGACTTAGGTACCTAAGGTACCTTTGACGTTAAGGTGAACTTGAAATCAGTTCATTCAGGTGGCTCAAGATCCACCTTGAATTAAGGAAACCGTTATATCCGGTGAAACTTGTATTAGTTGTAATAGGGACGACTTAACGTTATTATGTACCTTAAAGTGACATTGAATTACCGGCTCGTAGAGTGCTAGTAATAAATAAATAAATAAATAAATAAATAAATAAATAACAATTATAAGTAGGGATAGGTAATTAAAATGAAATAAAAACAGCACATATTAAATAAAATTTAGCAAACAAGCATAAAAACATGGACTTGACAAAAATATTAGTATTTGGTAGGCCCACCCCGATTTCTAATCACATCTACCAGTCTTCTCGGCATACTGTCTATTAAATAGGAACCTACCTTATCAAATTCTGGGGAATAGCCCACTCTTGCCTTACTGCATTTACCAATTCATTTAAATCTTCAGAACCATTTAACCGTCCAGCCAGTCTTAATTTAATTCTACTCCATACCTGCTCAATCCGATTCATGTCAGGCGACTTTGCAGGCCACTCTATTCTTCCAATATTGTTGTATCTAAGAATTTCGGTGGAAATATTTTTTTTATAGCCGTGTGGAAAAATCAATTTTCCGCACCAATACCAGTGCGGAAAATTAGTTTTTTCGCACTAGTGCGGAAACATTTTTCCGCATGGATATAATTATAAATTACTACAATTTATGTAGGTATAGGTACTTATTTCCGCATGTCTGTAGAAGAACTATTGTACCTAACAGTTGCGGAAAATGTTTTTCTGCGAGGCGTCGTTCGGTGAAAGGCAGACTCGTGCGGAAAAATTCATTCTGTAGGCACTTGTACGTAGTTCTGATACAACGTTAATCTACATTCATCCACAAACAAACATCTCTATCATCCAGCTACCCCCCAGTATCTATGAATATTAGCCCAGTTTATTCGTGCTCTTCGATGGAATGCTTTTAATAATGAACATGCTGCTCGCCTTCTGGCTCTTGAATTTCTCTCATGGAGACGTCTTTGAATTGTCGAATTTGAGGCTTTAATTCCTACCGCGATCCTTATTTGTGAAGAATAAAGAGTTCTGTTTCGACGCACTGGTAAAAGGATTCTGTTGTCATCCCGAGCCGAAGTAATTCTTGGTTAACCACCTACAATGTCTATAAGCAGCGGTGCCAGTGTTAAACCGCCATTTTATTGGCCATAAAATTGCGCGACTCTGCCCTAATTTAAGCGATCTTGCGACCTCGTATCTTTTATAATAACCGAGATCCCTCTGGTTAGAAAAATAGACACACTGTATATTTTTGTATGACCCCGTATAATATATTCTAAAGTGTGTTTTCACATGCGTCATAATTGTAGTGTTTGTTTCGGAAGGAAATGATGACGTCAAAAGCTATATTTTGCATAAAATCGCATAACTCCTGATAAAATCGTAATGGGCTGCGATATTCAAAAAATCTCAAAAACTTCCCGAGGTACTAAGGTACTCTTCTAAACTGAATACCAAAAATCTACTCAACCCTCCCTCTAGCAGAATGGGGTGAACCCAAACTTTCGCAAAAAAATCGCCAACTTATGTTTCACCCTATATCTTTTAGCAGGTGGCCGGAAACCTGTCAACCACTAAGCGGGGGTTACAAAAGTTCAAATAGAAAGGGAGGTCGAGTGATACGTCATTTGATAGCTATTTTTATTAAGATTATATCCCCAAAGCTTCAAGTTGCTAGTACTTACCCTGTCGAAATGGCGGCTTGTCAAAGTTGTGTGGTTTTTACCTCATAATAACAAAATAACAGATTTTTCAAGTGAATAAACATGAACCATTTTAAACTGAACTGTTGAATGACAATACTTAAATTAAATATCAATGTTATTTTATTACTATGGATATAGATAACCTTAAAAAATCTGTTGTTTTTTTATTATGTGATAGAAACCACACAGTTCAGATACTCGGAAAGAAGCATTTTTCCTAACTTTGACAAGCCGTTATTTGGGAAGGGGAAATAGTAGCAACTTAAAAGTTTGGGGATATAATCTTAATAAAAATAGCTACCAAATTATGTTTCACTCGACCCCCCCCCCCTTTCTAATAAAAATTTTGGGGATACCTGTCTCCCCCGCTTAGGAGTTGACAGGTAGGGGGTGAAAATACCAATGAAATGTGTCCCCCAAAAAAGAAAAATTGACGTGTCCAATCGATTTTTGATTAATCACCTAACACCTGAGAATTCCGGGGTGTGAAATTTTTCGTGCCCTCCCCTGTATAGCTTCTAATAAAAACCACAATATTATATTTCAGCCTCGCCGTTGTCATAATCGGAGACGAAGATAAAATCGACATCAAACAACAAGCTGTGAAACAACTAGCTGACAACTCACGAATATCACCATTAAAATTGGGAGAAGCAAAGCTTACACAGACACAGTACACCTACACTCTCGTTCATTTCTATGATCTGAATCAAATTATATGCAAAATTAATAGGTTACATTCTAAATCTATAAACATTACGAATTATTTCAAAACACACGACGAGTAGGTACCTACTTATTATGCTGAAGCAGCAAACAGCAAATGACTTAAAAATATCAAACACAGGAGCGCGTAGAAAGTATAAAATAAACGAGTTAATTCCATTGCCTGAAAGATTGAAAATGGGTTTGGTTTAATCAATATTTAATCAATTTTGAGGCTGAAACTGAAAATTTAGATGCATCCGATGGTGATCGCTATGAGAAACTTATCCAAGATTTACAAGTGTCATCAATCAATTCAACCTAACAGTTCAACAAATACACGGAAAAAAATCTAAACTGGATTGAAGATTATTAATCTTGATTCAACGCTATGCTAGTTTCCCTATTCCGCAAGTGTAGTTATACTTCTTCTAAAAAAATCCCATTCTTGTACGCTGAGAAAAGTTATACTTTGTTCAAGACTTAAATAGTATTGAAATCAAGAATATAACTATAATTGAAACAATTCTAGATGGAATCTTGTTTAAAGTATTACTTACACTTATTTGTAGATTAGCAAATTATTGAATCAAGTATAAAAATTCTTCAAGTGAATGTAATAAATACTTACCCCAAGTGTAATTTCATCTTCTATAAAATAGGGCTCGGAATCGTATTCGAATAATTCGAATATTCGACTATTCTAAATTCGACTTTTTTGTTAGTTAGCAAATTCGACTATTCGAATATTCGACTATTCGACTATTCGACTATTCGACTATTCGACTATTCGACTATTCGACTATTCGACTATTCGAATATTCGACTATTCGAATATTCGACTATTCGAATATTCGACTATTGGAATATTCGACTATTGGAATATTCGACTATTCGAATATTCGACCATTCGAATATTCGATTATTTGAATATTCGAATTATTTGAATATTGGACTATTTAACAATGCAATTACTCACTTTTTGATTTGAATATATATTCAATTTAAAATTTCAATTGTTTCAATATTTCAATTTGAATGATACAATATTCGACGTGTTTTCGGTGAAAATCAGCTTTCAATAAATACAATGCATTTTTGTTCGTAATGTAAATTTAACCCTCTGTAAATTTGCCATTTAAAAAACATCTAAATTATTTTAGTTTTTCTGACTCTGCAATACTCTGCATAAAAAATCAAAAATTCGCTTCGTCGTAGATCGTTCTTTTGCGGAAAGTAGAATTTAGTACTAACAGTGCGACGGAGTACGAACTAACTAATATAAATGATTATCAGAATATTTGACCATTGGAATATTAGACTATCCGAATATTCGACTTTTTGACTACATATTCGAATATTTCGACTATTCGAATATTCGACTATTCGAATATTCGACTATTCGACTTTTCGAATATTCGACTATTCGACTATTCGAATATTCGACTATTCGACTATTCGAATATTCGACTATTCGAATATTCGAGTAGTTGAATAGTCGAATATTCGACTATTCGAATATTCGACTATTCGAATAGGTATTCGAATATTCGACTATTTGAATTATTCAACTATTCGAATAAAATACCAAACGACTATTCGAATACTTGGATTTTAAAAATTCCGAGCCCTATACAAAACACATATTTTTATTGTTCTTAGTTTAGGTATTATCGTTACAAGAGTCTGCTATACTTGAAAAGAGATTATTAAGTTTTGTATCAAGAATCGACTTATTTGATATAAAATATTCTATGTACTGAGAAAGTATATCTAATCTTTATTTAATTTTACTTTATTATTGTTTTGAATGCGTTTGGTGTTTCTTCAAAAAAATGGCAGCCGGAAAGTAATCTCGTGGGCACCCGGTGTATATAAAAACAAAAAAAAAAAACATTTCTTTAATGCTAACAATAATACTGTATATAAGACAACATAATCACAAAAAAATATGAGCATATTGCCCTAAAATGTTTTCTAATAGAGTAAAAATCTCTTAAAAGAAGAAGGAAAATTGATAGTTTGTATCTATTTATTTATGCAAACAATGGTTCAATGGTTTTGTTTGAATTTGCTATTTTAGCATTGGTTTTCATGGCAAAGCCAACGGCGATAGTGAAACGAGCTGTTATACGGTTCTAAAGAGGTCGTACTAGCCGAAGCGGTACATAATTAAAATTGGAAAAATCTGACGAATAATGAAGAAAGCAAGCCACTTGGCACAGATGTTGTTTATGTCCAATAGATCGATTTGACCCGCAGCACTTGCTTCCCCCACCCTGTGGAACCAATATGGCGGCCATTATAGAAAAAAACGGTTATTTTTGAAAAAACAAACATATTTTCTACTAAAAATCTATGTTTTGGTATTAATTGAGTATTTAATAGTCATCACAAATATTTAAGATGTTCCCAAAACTTTTTTGTTAATAAGTTTAGGCATCCTGACGGCCATATTGTTTTTTTTTCGCATTTTCATAAAATCTATTCTACTGTGCAAAAGGGGCATGCGGCTTATCCTTTAAGGATAATTTGAGGTCACTGATTCCAATGGTGAGGTCAAAAATATGAAATTCAAAAGATTTAATTATTTTTGCAGTCATTTTAATCTTTAAAAACTTCAAATTTAGATATTTTTTTAAACCAATCAAAAATCCTTAGTATTGCATTGATCAAATGTCTTCATCAGACTAATTTTTGGTTTGTGCATCCACCTCTACATTTCTTGCCTTGCAAATGAGAGTGCATGGCAGATTTTTTCTTCGACAAATACAGCGCATCGTCTCACAGTCTTTAAGACAACCGCAACGGTCAATTTGTTTTGCATTTTCAAAAATGTGTTTTACTGTGGAAAAGGTGGCATGCGGCATATCATTTAAGGGTAACTTGGAGTCACTGATTTCAATGGTGAAGTCAGAAATTTAAAATTCAAAAGATTTAATTATTTTTGCAGTCATTTTAATTTTTAAAAACTTCAAATTTTGATATTTTTCAGTGCTCTGTGAAACCTTGCCAGATGTGTTGCAAACAAAAATGACCAAATCGGCTTCCAGCCATGTCTCTAGTTTATTATACCTTCCCCAAATCGGTCCTGCTTGATATTATGCTGGTCTTAAACTGTGCTGCTCAAGAGAGGCAGATGTGGAAGGTGGAAAGTTTTAAAAAAAGAGAGCGATTTTCAGTACCAAAGAGATATTTCCGAGCACTGTTTATGCGTTCACAATCGGGATCTCTTATGCCATACAAATTCACTGTATACTTCTCCAGTATCTCCAATACAGGCTACGTGGGGGTTGTACCTGGAGTACCAATATATTTGAATGCTTCATTAATACCTTCGTTTTGGTTCGAAAAAAGGACGGTCTAGAACGGTCCAAAACAATAGCACAGTTAATTATTGGAATTTTTGAGAGCCGAGTCGTTATGTCATTTTGTTGATTGATGAACTGTGCGATTGTTTTGAACCGTTCTAGAACCGTCCTTTTTTCAAACCAAAACACAAAGCCATGTTCATCTCCATTAAATCCTTCAAATGCTGTTTTTTACCCTATATGAATTAAAGAATGACACAATGTCGCAGCATGTAAAAGCGTACATAACCCGTAAATATTTATTCTCACCCAAGGCAAGATTGTAAACTGGTAGGACCGTTTCATCTTGCGGCAGGGATTTTACTTAGCTCTAAAGATGTTAATATTCTGACAAACGTTGGGTCTGTGATTCGTACATTCAAAGATTGACCTTCATCATTAAATGGATGGAAATGTTCTTTTATGGAAGAACGGATGGACGAGTAATATCACATACATAAAAGATTCAGTAGACTATGGGGCCCAAATCGTAACGGTTAGATGTTCGGACACAGATATTGTTTTACGCTTTTTCATTTTTCCATAACCTAAGCACTATGGGTTCAAAGCAACTTTGGATTTTATATGGTAGTGGAAATAAAAAACGGTATATACCCACGAGTTCATAACTTTGCAATAGCCTTGGGTGTCTACGACACTGTGTGATTCTTTACCTCTAAGGGAAAAAACAGCATCTTCAGCATTTCATTTAATCGAGATGACATTATTGAAGCATTTGAATATAATGGTACTCCAGGTCCACCCCCCACTCAGCCCATATTGGAGATTCTGGAGAAGTATACAGTATACAGCTTAAATACTTTTGGTAGGTACTCTCAAAATCGCTCCCTTTAATTAATACCCCCCACATCTGCATCTCTTAAGCAGCACACTTTAAGAGCAGCATATCAAGCAGGACAGATGTGAAGGTCTAATAAACTAGAGGCACCTCCAGAGCCAAACGAGTGGGGTTGGAGGCGGTCAGAGCATAGCTGAAAGCTTATTTGGTCATCTTTGCCAAACATCTGGCAAGGTTGCAGAGAAATTGACCGTTGCGGTTGTGAGACGATGCGCTGTATTTGTCGAAGAAGCAATCTGCCATGCACTCTTATTTGCAAGGCAAGAAATGTAGAGGTGGATGCACAAACCAAAGGTTAGTCTGATGAAGACATTTGATCAATGCAATACTAAGGATTTTTGATTGATTTAAAAAATATCTAAATTTGAAGTTTTTAAAGATTAAAATGACTGCAAAAATAATTAAATCTTTTGAATTTCATATTTTTGACCTCATCATTGGAATCAGTGACCTCAAATTATCCTTAAATGATATGCCGTATGCCACCTTTTGCACAGTAGAGTAGAATAGATTTTATGAAAATGCAAAAAAAAACAATATGGCCGCCAGGATGCCTAAACTTATTAACAAAAAAATTTCCGGAACATCTTAAATGTTTGTGATGACTATTAAATACTCAATTAATACCAAAAAATAGATTTCTAGTAGAAAATATGTTTGTTTCTTCAAAAATAACCGTTTTTTTCTATAATGGCCGCCATATTGGTTCCACAGGGTGGGGGAAGCAAGTGCTGCGGGTCGAATCGATCTATTGGACACAAAATACATCTGTGCCAAGTGGCTTGCTTTCTTCATTATTCGTCAGATTTTTCTGTGTACCGCTTCGGCTATACCTAGCTAACCTAGCTTTCATAAAGATATATAGGGACTTAAAAAGTTGCAATTCCCTTAGAAAGCATTTTAGAGCATATTCGCGGGCTACGTGCTACGTATATCAAAAAACTTAAAACTATACAACTGATTTGATGCAGGTAACTCTCGATATGGTAAACATAAAATATATAAAACCTTACCCTTTACCTAGAGACATTATTTTTAGAGAAGTAGTTTCAAAAACATCAGTGTTCATCGCAGATCGAAGTTTGAGTCATTATAATCAGAGGCACTCTTGATCATCGCACGATCAACTTATTCTATAATGCCTTATAAACTCTGAAATGATCATTTTTCTGTTTTCTGGAATGCAGACTGCAGACTGTTTTTTGGTGGCGGTTCGGTTGCTATTGTAGATAGATGGAGACGCCTTCTTAATATAAATATGAGAATAGTAATTCTTGGAAATTTACTGCTACTCTCGCGCCATTTAAAGTCTTAACACACTAGCTTTAAGTATAAAAATGAGCTAAAATCAAGATTACTTACAATTAAATAAAATTAATTATACTTCATAAAATAATAGCTTCTTTTTCACTTAAGAATTTATTCACTTCTTCAGAGTGTATCTTCTTCTTAAATATAAGACAATTTGTTCTTTTTTTCAATACAAAATTACTTAAAGTGATTATAACTATATTTGAAAAACAAGTATAAGCATTGACGTATTCAGGATTCTGGTTTGGGGGGGGCTGTGTTAACAAAAAATGTTGACCAAAAATAAATCGCCGCAGGTGAAAAAAATTTTTGAAGCCACGCAGCTTAGCCCAACGGGCCACTTTCACGTGCCTCTCATTGGATAAAGCCAATATTCACGCGCTTGTTTCCACATGAGAAATCCCCAAAGAGTTCACCAATGGGGTAGTATACTATGTATAAAAATCAGTAAAAAATCTGCTCGACCTTATTTTAAAGCCTAAATGGTGATGGTATAGTGGGATACTAAATTATTTTCCAGCATAGTTTCTATAGAATTAGTAAGAGAAAAACAAACTGTAATTTGAATTTAGCGCCACAGCGGCGACCAATAGTATTCAAGCCGCTGACCATCTGGCAACGCTGCTCAAAATGACAGCTAAATTCAACAGTTCAACGACGTGTGGATCGTGTGAATCGTGGGACATGTGACATTGTCACATACTTGTTTACGTTGTTTGATGTAATAAATTTGATGTTTCATTCTTGGAGTGGGTTCGAAATCACCCTGGGCGTCACACCGAGTGCACACCAGTTGACACCAGCCATGAATAATTCATAGCTGATGTGCACTCGGTGTGACGCCCAGGGTGTTTTCGAACGCACCCTTGACGGTCAATGTCAGTGCAAATTGTGTGTTCTCAAAACCGTGATGTGTTGCCAGATTGGAAAAACTAACAACGTCACGAACTTTTATTTTCACGTAGGGGCGGGGCTAAGAGGAGATTTAAAAAATAAAATTCCAGGCTACTGCGGTTTTTACAAAGCAACTGATTACACTAAATAGTACGATACGTCGAGTATATCAAATCACTACGTAGTAGTTAAAAATCACTTGTATACTACCCCATTATACCTATATCCTTTTTTTATGTTAGTAAGGACGAAAATAAGTCATAGGTAATGAGTTGTGAAATAACTAGTTTCATGTTAGCCATGTTCTGGAATGATTTACAAATGAGAAATTCGGCATCCTCGCATTTTTGGGAAAGTGACGTCAGTTTCCAATCCCGCGTTTTCGCAGCAGTTTAAAAATTTGATTTTCAAATAATTTTATTTTCAAAAATAAGTATACAGATGTTATGAGAATAACTAATAGATAGAAAGTTGCCTATTTTTTTCATGAATTCACATGTTACACACATACCCAAACGTTACGCGCCTATAATTTTTTGCGGGGCGACAAAAATATTCGCATCGGGCCGTTTTTTTTTTGTGGCAAGGTGGAGAAATTTTGGGCACGGATCCCTTCTCTCCTAGGAAAGGAAGTATTTCAGGGTCCCCATTATTGAAACTGGGGAGCAACGTTTCCAGGAAAACGAGTGTTCCGTCTTTCTCAATGATATGCAAATGATAATATAAGTAACAAAGACGGAAACTCGTTCTCCTGGGAACAGTGCTCCACTGTTTCAAGAATAATGACCCAGATAATAATATGCAAGGTGATTAAGGTGAAGCACTGATTCCCTTGCCGCATTAGGCGCCCGCCATAGAATAGTATATTAAAATAGAAGTTGCAGAAGGCCACATATTCTCGCACGAATTCGAAGTTTGGACACGAGCGACGAAGGAGCGAGTGGACGAACGAATGAGTGCGAGAATAGCCTTCTGCAACGTGAGTTTTATACTATTTTCTCGATTTTGGATTCTATTTTTCATTTTTTTAGATTTCTTTTTTGCAAAATATGTCAGTTGGTGACACTTAATTACCAGCCAGCTGACAGATGGATTTTATTATTTTAATGGTTTGACAATTTTGAACATACCAATAGGTATACTTTGAAAACTAAATGTCACTAAGGGTCATATTCTCCGTAGTTCATAAAGCCTGGCTGACTAACAACGACATTCTCACATCAAAATCGAGAAAAACCTTATTGTAGAGAGAAATAGATTTTATTTCTATTTTTTCTACAAAAAAATTCCCATGTCACATAAAATACGCTGGAAAATATTGGTCTAGACTTGCCTTGGGGGGGGTTGCAGCCCGGCAGCCCCCCCCCCCCCCTGGATACGCCTATGAGTATAAGAGTATGTTGGCTTTAAATATTTGTTATACTATACTCATGGAAATAATATTATTCTTAGAACAAGTGTAAAATTTTAGGTATATGAATATTCTTGAATGTAGATTTGATTTTTTTCCGTGTAGGTCAAAACGAAAAAAACTTGAAAATAGAATTCGTCAAATCAGCTTGATTGTCCAAAAATCAGCATACCAAGAAAACATGCATTTCATCGAAGACGTTTTGAATCAACTCATTCATTTATTATCCATTCACAATCCGATGTCCACAGGTACAGGTAAAATTTATCACCTTTCAATGCTATTTGAAAGGGAAAGGTGATAAATTTACCTGTACCTGTGGACATCGGATTGTGAATAGGATATATATCCTAGGATATCACCTTTCCCTATCAAATGGCATTGAAAGGTGATAAATTTTACCTAGGATATATATCCTATATGCTTTTAACTTATTATTGGCGTAGTGGCGTGCCATGGAAATTTGACAGGTTGACCCTCGTATAATGATGACATTTGATGACAAAATATTTTTCAAATTTCAGGGTTATGAAACAGAAAGCCGAGTTGCCAGAATGTGTAAAATATCTGAGTAAATTCAAATAGTAAAATTATTTAATTGGAAGAGTTGTGGCGAGCTTTTATCAAACAATGTTCTGAGATTTTTCCGTCACAATATTCTTCTTTGTTTCAGCAATGTATAGGTCTGTTAGAAAGCCCAATAAATGGACTTTATTTTGGTAAAAAAGTCGATTTCCTAGTTTTGTTAGTTTTAGAGATCTTAGAGTGTGAGCTTAAAATTTACATTTTTCGATTTTATCCAAATTGGTGCTATTTTTCTAAATAAAAAATCTCTCGACCACTAAAAAATATCGTAAATCGCCATTTCGGATGCCCCCTAAGACAGTTAATAATAATTTAGGCATTTTATGTGGTTGTACGCCAAAAAATGTTCTTTTAACATTTCATGGGCTATTTCGCTCCACTATGTCTCTAAATCTCTTTCTTCTATCATTAATGGGAGATGGAAGGAAGTGAAGAAGTAATGTCGTAAAAACGAACCAAAGCTTAATCATCTTTAAGAACTGTGAATCTATTTGATACAACGTGACATTCTAAGAAGTTCACTTCATATCAATCAACTCTTCTTATAATTTTCGCTGCCTAATTTCTGACACTACTTTGTCGTTATAGAACATGTTTCTGGAAGTTCTTTGTAATCAAAATTTTCCTCGTCGTTGATGAAAATTAATTAATCTTCTGATAAATTATCTTCACATTCAATTCGATCCTCCTCCATATCCCTAATCGCTGTCTTCGGGAGTGTCAGTGGCAATCACGCATCTACCATCTATGGCGCAGGATAGTTTTTTGATGTTGATGGTTGTAGCTCTAGGTTGCCTTTTTGATGTGGATAGTTAGTTGCGGCTCTGGATATGAATAATTTTTATAGATGGTGGGAGCCGGTTGATCCATTACGTGAGAGGAGGAAAAGTCTTCTTCTTTGAAGATGTTTCGATAAAATGGCATTATTTCAGTGCATCTGGAACCTGATTTTTTTGTTTGTTGGAGCAGCGGTTCTAACCCAAGCTTGTAAACATATCACAAGCAAATCCCAGAGCACCACATCCCGAAACACCTTGCATCATTCTCTTGGCGTCATAGCGTATGCGGGGAAACGGAAATGCTCAAATTGGCGGCAACGCTGTTCCGCTGGAAGAGATTATTCCTACTTGCGTAATCAATTCACCTCTTTCACGAGAAGTGGCTTCTTTCCAAACATTTCAGGAACTCGTTGTACCGTCGTTACACCAGTCTACAAAAAAGAATTTAAAATAACATGACTGGTTCAAAAAAGATTAAATTTTACTTCATCTAAATTATAAATTTGCATGAGTTCTAGAATTCGTTTGAGCATATTCATAAACTAATCGCCTTGTTGCGTTTGGCTTCAGACCGTAAAATATAGAGGAACACTTCAGTGGATATTTCTCTTAAGCGTTTTTCATCTGCATAGAAAATACTTATGACGTTATAAAATTTGGTGTAACATAACATTTTCGAGACCTTTTTCTTGGATTTGTCTGACATAGTTCAACCCGGTTGCCAACACTGAATTTCTTTAGGTACTCCATTTTTTCCTATCTGGATAGGACATGTTATTGTCAATCACATCAACTAGCTTGTTTCATGGAATCAAGTCAGAACTCCCTGTCAGTCTTTTTCTATGTTCTTATTGTTATGTTCTTGATGAACTGAAATGGAATATAAAATAATATTTTTCAACTATCATGTTGCCACAAGTTTTTGTTTCTGTTTTTCTTTTTGAAGGGAAGCTATGGACAACAAGGGGAGATCCTGTGCAGCCTCTCCCCTTGTGCACTTTATCGGATTAGCTTAAAAATATCAAAACCTCCCATTGGTATTTTCGTTCTATGAGAACATAACTTTATCGGTTAACCTTGCTTTCTACTCTGATACAAAAAGTTAAACAAATAACATTAAAATAAACAATAAAATACTTACCTCGCTTCTTTGAAATATTAGATCAACAATGCCAAAAATACAAAATTCCCATGAAAAGCTTTTAAAAAAAAAAAAATATTTCACAAAAACAATCTGATCTGTGCCGGTTGACCATTCTGGAGATACTGTTGGCACCTTGGCGTGATAGATCAGAAAGCCGCAAGAGGCGGGAAATATTAGCGTGTCCATTGTCTCCCAGAGTCCCGATGCTATCCACCCTCCCCTTATAGTTTTGTCAAAGTAATAGTTCAAATTCAGATCCGTTTTTAGTCCGTCTTATTCAGCTTCCACCATTTCACTTGAAGAATTAGATACGTCCTCAGATTCAGACAACATTTCTGAATCCGATTCGGAATCGGATTCTCCAAGAGAAATAATGAAAGGAGGAATATTTTTGAAAGGTAAGTCTCCCATGTATTTTGAAATAAGTCTGTCACAATGTCTACAAAAATTCGTCCACATGTCTGAGGTACATTTTGAAAGAGACTCACGCCATACCCTCGCAACCCTATCCGTGGATGGTGGCTGCGAAGTTATAGTTTTATTATAGAAGTTCTTACAAAACCCCCATGCCATTTCAATAGGATTATATTGGCAATGATAAGGAGGTAATCTAAGAACTTCGTGTCCGTTGCTTTTCAAAATGTCGTCAATTTTGTATTGTTTTGGTCTATTCCGAAATGGTTGAGTTAGGCCCCATAGTTGTTTTTTGGTCATTTTTGTGTCGAAGTCTACGTTATGTTTAACCAACCATTCCTGCATTTTGTCTTTCTTTGAAGAGAATGAAGGTGGTTTATCCTTCTGCTCTGAATGATAGGGAGCTTTGTCCATGATTATTACACATTTCTCTTCAAATACATTCAATGCAGGAATTAGTTGATCAACGACCCATTTTTGGAAGATGTCCGCGTTCATGGTATTGTGGTAGTCTCTGACATTGTTTCTTGAATCTAGAAAAAAATCGCACCCATCTAAAAACCCAGAACTACTCCCCGCATGCAAAATAGTAAAACGTGTCCCCTCTGACTTAATTTTGGACGGGTTGCTTTTCATATCAGATTCGTGTATCCATCGAAGAACTTGAGATCCGTTTTGGTAGATCCAAGTTTCATCTAAATACACGAATCTGATATTTTCGTTTGAATGTTTATATTGCAGGTATTTCCGCAAAAATGTAATTTTGGCAGCAAGAACATGTTTCTGCTCACATAAAATTTTGCGGCCATTTACTAATTTAAATTTATATCCCATAGATTTTAAAATTTTATATAAACTTGTTTGCCCTCCCTTAAATTCCAAATTTTCTTTTGCGTATGTCAGTAATGTTTGTAATGTAAAATATTCATTTTTAGAATTGTATTTCCAAATTTGTCGTTGTAAATCTTCTTTAAACATTCGGTCCATAATAGTCTCTGTCTTTTTCGGTCGGCCTAAAGGTTTTTTGTTTGTATATTGTCCAGTCAAAATTCTTTGAATAGTCCTGGTTCCCACCTAAAATTTAAGGAAAATTTTGGTTGGGTAAGAAATAGCTTCACATCTACATTTAAGTTATACCTACCTCAAATATATCTGCAAGTTGGGCTTCAACCCAAGCAGCGCTTTTACAACGTCGTCATTGATGTCTTGACGTTATGACGCGACGTCAATTAGACCACTATACAACCCGTATTTTCAAAAAAATGGAGAATCATTTCATGGTTGTAACGACGTCGCAGGTCGCGAAGCTATACTAGTTTTTAACTTATATGTCAGCATACACAACCAGACTTGAACGTTTACTAAACGTCGTAAACCATGACTAACCTAAAAACAAATACTAAACCAAATAAAGGACGTTCCAGGTTTAATATATTGCATCAAATTCGCACTTTTGGTTTATTATTAGTGTTATTTTATTTCCCAACTCATCACATTAAAAACAAAATGAATAGGTACAGTGGGAATCATTGCAATTGGCACTCACTATATAAATATCCCTCGTAATGTGTCAAATCTGACACACCAGTAATAGCAAAATGCTGCACTAAATAGATTTATTGGTTAGAATTTTGACTCAATACGAGGGATTTTAAAGAGTGTGTGCCAATTGCAATGGTACAGTGGGAGTACCTACCTATAAGAATATTGGGAGACATAAAATAATAATGGCGCCTGGCCTTGTTAACAATAAAATACGTAAAACTAAATATTTAGCTTCTGTAGGCACAAAAATTTCAAACGAAGTCAACTTTTCTGTCAAATATAATTATGATATGCACACAAAACAAACGGGCTCCTATTTTGTTAATATTTTCCAGAAAAAATAAATAAATGTGTAATTTACATAATTTCTTGTATCTTCGATGGGTCAAAAACATCTTTAGGCAAGTCCGATTTACACAAAAATAAGTAATTTTGACTAAATTCCCTTATTAAGGATTGATTTTTCGAATATTATTTTATTTTTATTGAACGTGCAGCAATGGCGGACAATTAGATAGGACCTTGCGATACATAAAATGGCCAATTTGCACCTTATCCTAACCTAATGCGTGTTTTCGTTCTGAAAATGGACTTAATCTATATAACCATAGAACCATAGGTAATATTATAGTACAAACATATAAACCTAGATTGACTATACTATGGATCCTATATGGTAACCTATCGTAACCAGTTCTTTAGGTGCTTCAACGCTCTCATTTTTTTGAAATTTTTCAGGAAACTGTAAATGTTTTATTTTTGATGTTCAAAATCTTGAAATATTGTCTTTTAACCCGACATCTATTGAATATTTTTTAATTTCCTAATTGGAAATTACAGGGTTCTCTTCCAATTTCCCTTCTTGCTCGATTTCCTTCATGTTTGGAATACATTTCTCCTTTTTCACTAAATCTAAAAAAAAAAAAATCTTCTTTTGTAATATGTGGATGAGTATTTGAAGCTCCTGTTTTGTCCCATATCATATCAAAAATATAAAAGCAAATTTTTCAAATTGGTGAAAACTTTTTATCGTAATGCCATATCTATTGTTTGTTTATGTTTTTATTTGACTGATGACAGTTTATTAACGAACGACGCAAAAAGTATGAAATGCTACACCAAATTTTACCTGTGTCCAATTTTAACGTTGGCCGGACGTTTTTCTAATACCTCTATCTGACCTTATGATTGGTCGTGTCAGACGACGTTTTCAAAACGTTTCAGAGGTCGCAGGATATGAAGATAACGACGGATTGACGTCTTCAATGCAACGTTGAATTTGGTACAATAGTATGACGTCCATTTTACGATTTTTATCTTACCTTATGATTGGTCGTATTAGACGACGTTTAAAAAACGTTTCAGAGGTCACAAGTATATAAGAGGACGACGGATTGACGTTATCAATTTAACGTCAAAACTGGTTTTCATTTATTACGTCAAAATTGAGCTAGATAAAGGTCCGATTTCTTGACCACATATTAAGGACGACGGCACGACGTAATTTTAACGAAAAATCATTGACGGACACTTATCTGCACTTCTGGCGACGTTGTATTTGGTTAATACGTAGTCGCAGGGACATGTATGTGCTACTTGGGAATTGTTCCCTGGAGAGCCTCTGGTTTATTTTTTTTTAAATAACCATGACATTCTAATATTTCCCTTTTTTTTCTTCTGAAATTATTTTCGGCATCTTCAATACGAAAGAAATTTGACAATGCCGAATTTTAAAAAATGTCATTAGATTTTGCAGGTACGCAAAATAGTTAGGTACCGTTTATAATACAGGGTGTCCCACGGTGGATGGCGTATTAGACGTTTATGGAGAACTAAAAAGCGGATCATTTTGAAAATTTGGCAACCGGGATAAACGACCATGATCTACACTTTAAAAATATTTTTGACCATGCGGTGTTGCCGCTTCTACTGAAAACTAGTGGCAACATCACTATTTTAAATGGAACACTCCGTATGTGATTGCATATTTGGATTCTACGTAAAATTCTGAGCAGATTTCATGTGATATACCCTATACCTAAGTTCAACTGTTTTGGAAATATTGACAGTTGAAAATTGACTTTTTGCAACTTTGACAGGCTTATTTATAAGTTATTTCACTACTACAGGGCTGGGACTCTGTTTATGCCAAATTTGAGCCAACTCTGATGCGAGTTTTTTTTTTTCTGTTTGCAGACGAATTTGAAAAAATGACCACAGAACTGACCTATTTCAATGTTATTAACGCCCCTTTAAGTGCGCTCTTATGTATTTTTTTTATTTCTTTGTGTTTGTTATGTTGGAAAACTGAATATAGTCCTAGTCCTAGCGGTTAACGACAATTCTGGCCAAAACCCTGCAAATTGTGTTAAAAGCATGAAACTTGGTAGGCAGCTTAAATAGGTCAAATTAAGAGATTTTGCCCGCAGTAACCAAAAAAATACCCCTATGGAGCAGCTCAGGGGCGGAGTATACTCTAAGGGGGTTGAATTTGCAAATAAATTAAATATCATCCAATGCGGGCGAGTAATATGTCATTTTTTTTACTACTAACCTGAGAAATAGACATTATTCAATCTATTTTTCTAAGAAAAAATTGAATTTCTCTCCCTAGGTTAATAATGAAAATAATGAAAAAATACCTAGATTAATAATGAAAATGACGTCATGACGCAAGGATATTGTCATGTTTCTATTGGTTCAATTTCAATTTCATACGTCAATTTGAAAAAAAAATGCAGGTTTCTGTAGGTACATAGGAAGTTATATAAGCTGTTAATAGAGGGCAGCACTTTCAAGAGGGCGTTCACAAAAAATAATTAGAACACAGATTTTAAACAAATTTTTTATTTTTTACTAGCAGTAGTAAAAAAAATTCTATATATTCCTCGGTAGAGAAAGTCATTATATACCGAAAGCTTTTATAAACCGAGGCGCGCAGCGCCGAGGTTTATAATGCTTATAATGCTTATAATGCTTATAATGCTTATAATGCTTCTCTACCTAGGTATATAATATACTATTATATTGATTTGATATAGCTGAAGTCAATTTAAATAATATTTTTTTCAGAACTTCAAAATTTTCAAAATGGCGGCCAAATTTCGATTTTAAAGCAAAATTTTGTTAAATTCGCTAGTATTAGGAAAATTCTAGAATATTATGGGACTTTTTTAGTTAAATTACAATTTCTTATGGTATTTTTTGACATCCTGTGTACCCTAAAAAATACTTCGGAGGAGCAGGTCAGGGGCGTAGCTTATCTAGGGGTATCAAATTTTAGAAATAATGAAATAAATTGGGAGATGCACCAATCCAATATATTCATTTTTGACACAATTTTTAATCTATTCGTGAAAATTTACCAAAAACAACAATAAAGGAAGAAAAACAACAACATTGTATCGCTTTTCTGGAAACTGTGGGCTGTATCTCAAAACTAGGGGGAGTATTGCCACGCATCGTAGAAGTTGACACAGGTACTTGTACGCTGTATTCCCACCTAAATGTTTTATTTTTATTCCAAATATTTTTGAGTTGGTATCCCCAAAAATTTCATAATGGTTGCCATTTTCGAAAATAAAATTTATTTACGGAATACCTTGATGGATATGGATTGTAGATGGACAAATTAAGGGTATTATAGACCTTTTATTTCTGATATTTAGGTATATAGGATAAAAGAAAAGTTAAATTTTAAGTTTCTTCTGATTCTGGTGCCTCTTCCCCTAAAATATTCAATAAAAAACGAGTAAATTACCAAACTTACATCTTGTCAGAGTTACAGCATTCTCCTTTGCATTTTTTACATGCTGGAGTACATGGTAGCCCCTATCGCGTTGTGGTCTGAGTTGCCCCCTGCTGTCTGGTCTGCTTTAAAAGAACTTGACAGGTGTGGATGCAATAAACGGTGTAAAAGTATGCGTTGTTGTTGTAGGCGATATGGGATACCATGTAGAAAATGCAAAATGCTGTAACTCTGACAAGATGTAAGTTTGTTAACTCACTCGTTTTTTTATTGATTATTTTAGGATCGAAGAAGCACCAGAATCAGGAGAAACTTAAAATTTTACTTTTCTTCCATCCTATATACCTAAATATCAGAAATAAAAGGTCTATAATACCCTTAATTCGTCCATCCATATCCAACAAGGTATTTCGTAAATAAATTTTACTTTCAAAAATATTTGGAATAAAACTAAAACATTTAGGTAGGGATACAGCGTACAACTGTCAACTTTTACGACGCGTTTTATTACTCTCTGTGGTTTTGAGATACAGCCCAGAGTTTCCAGAAAAGCGATAGAATGTTGTTGTTTATGTTCATTTATTGTTATTTTTGATAAATTTTTACAAATAGATTAAAAATTGTGTCAAAAATTAATATATTGGATTGGTGCAACTCCCAATTTATTTAATAATTTTTAAAATTTGATCCGCCTAGTGAGGAAAACCATCTATTAAAAATATTATTTCTTCAAATTTCAACTTTTTAAAAAAACGTTTACTGAATAAAATTAAATGTTATAACCATGTACTGCGCCACAGAAAACGAAGGTACCGAAGAGAACGGGACATAGAAGAATACGCAACTAGACGACAGAAGAAAATGCTCTGGGCCCTTAGACGCTTGTGGCGCGTCTAATTATTCATTTTTCAATTTTCATTCCTATTTTGCATTAAAATTAATTGTTCAATCAAATTTGTTATTAGTGTATGTGCAAGGAACTTACAGGTTAGTGGATTAATTTTTATTTTGTTTTTGAGAGTTCAATTTATGCAAGTTCCTATTATTTTGTTCATTTTTATGCATTTTTGTTTGTTTATAACATTTTTTATAACATGTGCATTGTTTATGTATTTAACCAAAAACGTTTCATACTGTAAACAACACAGATAAAGAAGTAAATTAGAACCTAAGAAATTATGTGCTGTCTTTTGTGCTGAGATTTTGATTTTGTGTATTCAGAGCGTGCATTAGGGCCTTGTTGAATTTACTAACATTTTCCTACCCTGACGAGCGAATATCCTACCGCACAAAGGAAAGAGATATTGGCTCAAAAACAACTATAGCCGTGACTTTACGTAACCAGGGAGCTCGGTACCTGCCACAGATGGGCTAACTAACCAAAAACTCTTCAGTTTTGATTACAGGTAGTGTTGATTGAATGTAGTGTGTGTAATTAAAATTTTAGCACAAGAACAGGGGCGGTACCTAGTTTCAGCTTTTATTGAATTATTGACTTAAATTATTGAATTAATGACTCACAATTATTATTAAAATGACACAGTATGTTTCGATTTTTGGGGAATCGAGGTTTTCTCTGCCGTTCTCTTTTTCCTCGTTAATTCCAGGTCGAGAGCGGTACATTTTTCTTTGAAAATAAAGGAGGCGTTTCACAAATTTTGCGTTTCTTTTACATATTACAGCTTCCCTTAAATTTCCCAAATATTTGCTATGTCGGGCGCATGTCCAGTAAGTAAAATTGAGTAAGTTTCCACAACGTAGGTCCTATTTGTTTTTCATTCCATTTTTCAGAAGATTTGTTGTTTTAAAGGTAATAAAAATTCTCATCGTTCAATCTTACTGAACGAACCTGGGTATGTTATACTACACTAGATAAGCTACGCCCCTGAGCTGCTCCTAGGGAGTATTATTCTTTAGGGTACTTATAGGATGGCAAAAAATACCATAAGACATTGTAATTTAAATAAAAAAGTCCCATATTTTACAATTTTCTTAATATTAGCGTTATTAGCGAATTTAACAAAATTTTGCTTTGAAATTGGAAATTTGGCCGCCATTTTGAAAATTGTATAGTTATAACAAAAATATTGCTCAAATTGACTTCAGCGATATCGAATCAATATAAAATGACATATTACTCCCCCGCATTGGTTATTATTTAATTTACTTGCAAATTCAACCCCCTTAGAATATGCTCCGCCCCTGAGCTGCTCCATAGGGCTATTTTTTTGGTTACTGTGAGCAAAATCTCTTAATTTGACCTATTTAAGGTGCCTACCAAGTTTCATGTCTTTAACACAATTTGCAGGGTTTTTTTGTTAACCGCTAGGAATAATAACAGTTCCCATCTCTTAACATTAAGCCGAGAAAAGCGGGTTGATGTATGGGCTGCCAATTATACCAAGAAGGCAAAAACATAAAAGACGTGTAGGCGAGCTACAAAGATGTCCCAAAATACTCCAAGCCTGCTACTATTTTGCTTTTACTCCAAACCACGGAAACACGGATATAATATGATTTCTTATTTTTTATTGGTTTGTCTATCCAACCAAATCTGTTCTATTTCTTTAGACGCGTTAAGCACATTTTGGGTAGTGAGTGAGATTAAGCCGTCACGCCCGAATAAATAACGCTCACTCAGGTACAGTCGGCTCTAGTCGATTTCAGCCGAGCCTCCCTAGCAAATTTCGGCGAAGTAGACGATTGGCAATCAATATTGCGACAAAGGTCCAACATCTGTGATGTTTATTCGACCTACGTTTTATTGACTTTTTGAACTAAACTGAAAACTTCTTAGGTGTATGCTTAGCACTTTTTTGTGGGTACATGAATGAAACTGATCTGTCAGATGACGATCAGTCAGAGGAAAATTTACCAGAGTAGATAATATATTACACAATTATAATTTACCGATTAAACGAACTTACCTGTGAAGTTCAATCGGAATTATATGAGGTGCCCCGTCCGTAGATATCACACTTGGTAGTGTCGCTTTAGCGAGCACTAATGGCCGTTTTCCCAGCAATTGCCTTAAGTAAGGAATAGTTAGGGTACACTTATATTTTAAGTAGCCCTTAAGACTTGTTGCGTTGCTCAGCGGCCCTCAGGATCAACCCTTAATAAAGAACAAAGTACGGTTTGGCAGCGTTGCATTTCTGTCAAAAGAACGTCGAAAATAATCATAATTTTTGTTTCTATTTCTAGTTGATGTTGATATTTGTTAACTCTACAGGCTGAAGCCAATGCTTCAGATGTCAGATGTCCTCTTCACTATTCTAGATACTGTCTGGTATCCATTCCTATGAAATCTGCAACACTTGATGCTTAAAACCGTAAAGTTGTGAGTAGCTGGTTTAAAAGGGACTGACTGTATTGTTCCTTCAAAAGAAATTGATAATAAGAGTATGTCCTTGGATGCCCTGGTTTCTTCGTAGCAGTGGCGTAGCTAGGCGTCGGCGATGTCGGCGACCGCCGACGGCCTCGCGCCCTAAGGGGCCTCGCAAAAAATAGGTTACCGAACCTGAAAATTGGCACTTTTCAATTTTCCCTGAATCGTAGAATAAACTTAATCCTATATGAAGCTTTTTTTGATATCATAGAATTCGTGCAGTATTTCGCTGTATTGTACATTCTACAGTAATTTGAAAGTTTGTCCAGCATTTGATTTTGTTCAGCTCCCTGCTAACATACAGAGACTCGGAAATTATTTAGGTTACCTAAAAAATTGCCTGATTTCTACCAAAAATTGTCGGTCCATGTTTGTGTAATACTGTAATAAATGAAAAATGTATTTTTTGTTGGAAGGATTTGTTAGCGGAAAAATATTGATATTTTTGACTAAATATTGTTATCGAATACCGTTGATAGGCCTCAAAAGATTCTCGCCTTCGGCGGTTATCTTTCGGAGGGCTTGCCGGCGCAGTGTTGCCAATATGCGGGTTATTACCCGATTTGCGGGTAATTTGACTGAAAGCGGGGTAATTTTCTAACATTTTATAAATCGGGTGATCCAGGCTTTATGTTAATTTTTACGCCGATGGCCAATCTGTAAGGCATGTTTCGTTTCTGTCGAGCGTGCTCCCCTTATTTGCTTCTCTTTTATTTTCCCTTCTATAAAGAAACAAACTAAAATCAGTTCTGCAACACCTATTGTGAACTATCTTTATCCCGGCTATGACCTACACCACCGATTTCGACATAATTTTGGGATCTGTGTGTACATTAAAAATGACCTTTCATGTCATCGAGAGGAGAAGCTAGAACCAGCGAACCTTGATATCATATGGCTAAAATTCACCTCAAAGTCATCGACCAAGTTTATCTGCTGCCTCTACCGACCGCCAAGTAACACCGATTACCAAAACTTTTTCACGACATTATCCGAAAGCTGTGATAGTATACAGTCAAACTATCCACAGGCGGAAATTGTCTTTTTAGGCGATTTCAACGTCCACAATATACCCTGGCTGAAACACCACAACAAAACAGATAACGAAGGCAGAGAAGCAGAAGCTTTTGCCATAAGTTGTGGTCTAACGCAGCTTGTCGATGAACCTACCCGTATCTCAGAAAGGGGCGAATTTGCAGCGCTTTTAGACTTGTTCCTAACCACCAATCCTGACTCGTACACAATTCAAGTAGATGCTCCACTTGGTTCGTCCGATCATAAACTTATAATAACAAAGTGCGAAATGCTCATCCCACCAAGCCTACAACCACTTCCTCGTAAAATGTGGCACTATAAATCGACAAAATGGAATGACCTAAAACAGTATTACCTGGATTTTCCATGGCAAGAGGTTTGCTTTAAAACAGCTGATCCCACTATTTGCTGTAATGAAATAACACAAGTAATCTTATCTGGAATGGACGCATATATCCCACATACAACTAAACGTAGAGCTAATGCAAAACCTTGGTTCAACAGCCAGTGTCAAACGGCTGTACAGAAAAAACACAGAGCATATAACCTTTGGAAACGACAGCAAAACGCTCAAAACCACACAGAATTTATAGAAGCCAGAAATAGTTGCAAAATTACTATTGACTCCGCTAAAGAAACATACAATCAAAGAATAAAAAACAGGTTGCTGAATTGTCCAAGTAGTTCTAGGTCTTTTTGGTCTCTTGCAAAAGCTGTTGGATCTAACTTCACCAAGTCATCCATACCACCACTTACAGATAAAAATAATCACTTAGCCACAACATCAGAGGAAAAAGCCAATATGCTTGCCCAAATGTTTTCCTCCAACTCCAACCTAACAGTGCCAAACGGAAAAACTCCACCGTTCATTGAAAGGGTTTCCCATAGTATGCCAGAGGTACCCTTTTGTCACAGAGAAATACGAAAATCCCTAAAAAAGCTGGATACAAACAAAGCAATGGGTCCGGATGGCATTCCCGCAATAGTACTCAAAAATTGCGCCAACGAACTCACCCTAACTTTCGCAAAACTATTCAATTTGTCTTACAGGCGAGGAGTATATCCATCATCATGGAAGTCTGCCGCAGTACAACCCATTCCAAAGAAAGGAAAAAAGACAGATCCGTTAAACTATAGACCAATTGCTCTACTTCCGGTGATATCAAAAGTAATGGAAAGAGTTGTGAACAATCACCTAACCAAGTACTTGGAAAAGTACAAAATTATCAACGATAAGCAATACGGATTTCGAAAATATAGGTCAACTGGAGATTTACGTACGTCACTCACTTATGGCAAAAAGCGATTGAGTTGCGGGGTGAAACAAGAACAATTGCCCTAGATATATCTAAAGCATTCGACAAAGTTTGGCATGAAAATCTGCTCAACAAGCTCAAAGCAATGGGATTATCGCCGAAACTTTGCACTTGGTTTGAAAGTTACCTAAAGGACAGATCCATTTATGTTGCACTGGATGGCCAGAACTCCAACTCTTACCAAATAAATGCTGGTGTGCCACAGGGAGCAATCCTTTCGCCAACTCTTTTTCTGATTTACATAAATGACCTCATAGATAAAACAGTAAATCCACTTTATTGCTTTGCAGACGATGGCAATGTAGTCTCTTCACTCATACCACCCACAGGTCTTTCCGCACGTGAATTCCACCATCTTAGACTAACTCAAATATCGCAGATAAATAACGACCTGGAGATAATAGAGGACTGGGGTAACAAAAACCTTGTACAGTTCAACGCGCAGAAAACCCAAGCAGCTCTGTTTTCAAAAAAGACCAGCACCGGTGAGCCAAACATCATGCTATCTGGAAGTGCTGTCACATTACAGAGTCAGTTGAACATCTTGGGGGTTACTGCAGAGACCAACATGTCTTGGCACAGTCACGTGGCAGATATTGCTAAAAGGGCCTCCCAAAAGCTGGGGGTGCTATTTCGTACAAGACATCTGTACACACCAAACCAATTGCTGACACTCTACAAAGCCCAGATTCGACCAACTATGGAGTACTGCTCACATATATGGAGTGCAGCACCCAAACATACCTTAATGCTTTTGAATACCGTGCAAAAACGAGCTATCAAGCTGATCAATGACCCCGCACTTACTCGTAACTTGGATGGTCTCGAACATCGCAGATCTGTGGGCGATTTATCTCTCTTCTACAGGTACTATCACGGAAAATGCTCTGAAGAGTTGGCACGTATGATTCCACCGAGAGTAGCACCTACCAGGCGAACCCGTCAAACAGACGGTAACCATGAATTTACTGTCAAACTAAAGGCACCAAGAACCTCATTATATCAGAATTCATATCTCTGGAGAACAGCATCGCTGTGGAATAAACTCCCTGCGACGGTTTTCCCTGCAGGTTACAACCTGAACCGTTTCAAGACCAACATACACCGACATTTCCGCGCACTTGCCGCTTCTCGAGCGTGATAGGACATTTCCTTGCGAGTGCGCATATCCGTAAAAAAAAAAAAAAAAAAAAAAAAAAAAAAACATAGAAAATAGGAAGATCAAGGAAAGAGAAACTAAAAAGTCTTCAAAATTTAAAATATAAATTATTCTAGTTTTCTGCCACCTGCTCGGTATACTGAAAAAAAAGTTCTTTGCCTTGCTTAGGCCGCTTCGGCTTTGCAACTTACAACTTTAGCATTATCGATTGACGATTGGCTTGGCATGGCACGAAGCACGAGTATATCTTTATCCTTTTCTCTCCTATACGTACCCTTGAAAAAAAAAGATACGTGGACCCCTAAAATATATATATATATTTTTTTGCTTTGCGCTGTTTTGAATAGGTATGCCCCTTTCCTCACCCCGAGCCCCGAAAACCTGGCAACAGCAACACCTCTGCAAACGCGGGTAAAGATCGGGTAATTTCAGCTAGAAACTCGGGTAATCCGACTTTACCACATTGGCAACACTGTGCCGGCGACTACCCGTCCCTGACGTTATATCTAGCTTTTTCACAAGAGATAATGGCCACCACCGGCGTATACAAGGGGGGGGTAATGGGGGTAATTACCCCCCCCAAGATCGTTGCGATGGACGAAAAATATGTACCCTAAACCTTACAAATATAGTTATTTGTATACCAAGGCCGCGAAGTGCCTTTTAGCGTACGTAGAGAAAAGTTATCGCCGAGGCCGCTTGCGGCCGAGGCAAGATAATCTCGAGGACGCTAAAAAGTTTCGCGGTCATGGTATACACACTATTTTTTGTGCAACCATGAAAATTATGTGGAATTATAGAAAAAATGTACTCCTTTCAACAAACATGTGGAACTAATTACCAGTTTGATGTATAACCTGGTGGCTATGGTGGCACAGCGTTTCCATGGATGTCATGGATGACATATTTTGCAAGTAAACAAATACACAAAAAATTTTGACGGTTCTCAAAAAATCGTGGAAATATCCTACAGCGATACAGATGTTTCACTCTCTTGCACTCCTCCAGAGCTAAAAAATATGGTTCAATCAGCTATTTCTGAGTTAATACCTGGAAAACTAAGCGGCAATATGAAAATTGTTACTGCGAGTTCAAAAAATTGGTGTGACAAACAAAACGTCAAAATGGTGTCTGAAAGCATATTGGCTAATTTAATGCCGAAATGGGAAGTTTTGAGAGTTCAATTCAAAAACACTGGATTATTAGTTGCTTCAGCTTCAGGAGTAAATATTAGTAATAATGCAAACTGTCATGTAAGTGTTAATATTTATCCTAAATAATTTATGTTGTTCTGAAGAATTTGGAAATAAAATTTACTTATTGTTGTTGTCAAAGTGTCAAATTTTGATTTATAGTTTCGCGGCCGTCACCAAGGGCAACGGCCGCGAAATTGAATTTCGCGGACTGTGTGGCGGCCGCGAAAGCTCATTTTGCGGATGGTTGCACAAAAAATCTATTTTAACTTTTCAGCAACTGGCCCTAACTTGTTTTCTAGTTTGCACAGTGTCCGCATTGCCCACATGCCATATTTATAGCGAATTCTATTCAAAGGGATAGTGCACACTGAGTGTATTCGTGTCTTTCTCTTCTAGCTTGCATTAAAAAAAAAAATGTATCAATTCTATCAATAGAATTCGCTATAATTAAAAAGTTTTAGGGCAATCCCATAGCGAATTCCATTGATAAAATCAGTGCAAAAAAATGTATTTTTATCTCTTTCTTATACAAGCTGCTAGAATAAGACACGAATACACTCAGTGCGCACTAACCCTTCCAATGGAATTCGCTATGAAAGTTCGGTTTCGTTATTTGTTGGTAGTACAGAATATATTTACCTAACAAGTAGTGAAAAAAAAAATCCGCACTAGTCTGTCGTTCACTGAAAGAGGCGTAGCGGAATTTGGTGGAGCAGCCGAGTATGGAAAACAGATATTCCGCATGTGTTAGGTACAATACTTTTTCTACAGAGGTGCGGAAATAAGTACATACCTACATAATTTGTAGTAAGTTATTGATTTTTTTTGACAGCCGTGCGGAAAAGATTTTTCCGCACCGATATTTGTGCGGAAAAAATTTCGCCGCACCGTGCAAGAAAATCGATTTTCTGCACTGTTCAATTTTCCCCACTTTCGTAGAAAAGAAATGTTTTGAAGGCTCAAAATAAGCGATTTTGGGCGTGGCACCCAGTAAAAAAATTTTCGCCTCCGGCGCGCTGGCTTGGGCTGATTACCCCCCCCAGACGCATGGGCTGGATACGCCGGTGATGGCCACCCTGCAGTGGCGGATCTATGGCACCAACCATTCTGGGGAAGGGAGGGGTAGAGCTTCTCAACCAGTGGCGGCTCGTGGTCTATACCTTGTTGTGAACTAGTGAATTTATTATTACTTATATTATCAATAATCCTAATGTTCGCTACATTTTCTCTTCTACAAGTTTCACCATCTGTGTAATTGAGTCCCAAGTTTTATTATAACAATACTTTATGCTGTTAGAAGACGATGCCGGCTAGAATTATTATATAACCAATGTCCTGTTCACACCAATTTCTCAAAAGTCGGTACTTCTATTGCAGAAACCCCAATTGTTATAAGTATAAAAAACTAGGTCAAATACAGCCCATGGTAAGTATTCTTGCCGCCAAAGACATACTACCTTCCCAGGCCTTTTTTATAATACAGATGGCGAGAATTACAACCCCTAGGTTAATTTTAGGTTAATGATTGTACAGGGTGATTCATTAAGAATGGCACTCGGCCATATCTCAAAAACTATTCATAGTAGTCTTGTCGGAAAAAAATTATCCCATAAATATGGCCAAAAGAAAATGCTGGAAATATATTTCAGCTTTCTAAAATGACTGCAAGGGGGCGTAACCCAACTGTCAAAGTACAAAAATGATTTTATTTTTGAAATTTCAAATGGAAACGTATCTTGAAAATGCTAGCAATAGATTTTTGATGAAATTTCACGCAATTTTAATTCATGACTTTTTACCATAACTTATCGGATAAGATAGTTATGAGCTGTCAAATATTGCAACTTAAAAACACGAATAACTTCAAAACGACTCAACGAATTGGGTCGATCTTAGGATAGTTGGAAAGACAAGAGTCTGTTCTTTAATTTTGTTGTAAAAAATTCCAACTTCAGTTAGTTAGATTGACTCTATGGGTGGATATTTGAAAACAATCGAATTTTTCTAATTTTTCTTGAAATTTTCAAATGGAACGGTATAAGATATGTTCAATCGATTTTTGAGGATGTTTTACACAGTTTTTCTTTATTATACCTTCCTACAAACGAATTCCAGAGAGTGTTAAATTCAATTTTATCAAAAATAATCAATATTTATGAAAAAGTCCTCGTAAATAATGACTTCGTTTTTCTGACAGTTGATTGTCATCATTGATGTTACGTCAAATAATGAAAATGCGTTAGGAAATTATAGTGCCGGAACGTTGGTTGTATTCTCCTCGCACGTGGCCCTACGTCTTCGAGTGAAAGAGGGGGTATGAATACTACCCGTAACTCTTAATCGATTATTCAACCTCCTGATGGATCTAGGGTCAGGGTGAGGTCTTTGGGGATAACGCCCGGAATAAATACGTGCTGCGATTGCCGCATTTCCGTTACATTCATGCAGCTCAAGGATGTCCTGTGCTTCTCTATTTGGGAAATGCATTTTGACTTTAGAAAATAACTTTTGGAGTGCGTCCGAAATCACCCTGGGGTGTCACACCGAGTGCACACCAGCTATGAATTATACATGGCTGGGGGGGTTTATTTGAAACGTGCAATTCAAATACGTCTGACTAATGGCGTTTCCGATTGGTAGATCTAGTGCGGAACTAGTGCAATTTTTTCTATTTCTATCTTTTTCTTCTACAGGTGGATTAAAAGGATGCAAATACACTCGGTTCGCACTGAATCTACCAATCGGAAACGCCATAAGTCGCAATTTTTACCGGTGAAATACAAAAAAATGCACATGTGGCTTATTTGAAACTTTCGTCGACGCATTTTGCTAAATTCGTCGATGCAAGATTTCATTTGACATGCGTCACCTCTAGAGCTCGTGCATTTCGAAATTGCACGTGAAAGTTATTAAAAATTTAAGTTTAGTCGACCAAGAATATTCTTGGCCTCATGGAATTCGAAAATATTGTTAATTTAAATGCTCTAGAAAGGGCCGAATTGTATAACCATAACCGCAATGGCTTCAGAAATCCAAGAATAGATCATGCAATAACAATGCTTAGGTAATGACGGGGAATTTATTAAAAACTTTCGACTTTCAAAAGAATGTTTCGAGATTCCTTCCATGAAAAGCAGTTCGAAAATTTTCCCGACAAAAGGGCCGGATATTTGTGCAAAAATTCGACCAAGAGTTCTTTTTGGTTTTTGGTAACAAATCCGGACCTTCTCTTATTGGCACTTGCCCCCGCACTTTCCATCCTTTTTGCGGTATTGCCTACACTTATAGAAAGAATGAACTAAGAATATCAAGAAAAAAACACAAAACTCCAACTAAACACGAAACTGTATGCACGGAAATAATAAAAAAAGTTGTTTAAATTAAACAATTTCAAATTTGACATTTCAATGCATCGTTCCGTTTGGTCATATGAAATTTTCTAATAATGTCATTGGTTAGAATCTTTTACAGGACACATTACCAAGTTGAGTAGTGCAAATTTGAAAATTTACGATTTACAAAATGCACAAGCTTTCAAATAAGCCGATCGTGAATTTTCAGAATTCGTCGACGCACATATTTCGACCGACTGCGTCGCATGTGACAGATTTGCACGGATTTCGTGTGCACTCGGTGTGACGCCCAGGGTGATTTTGAACGCACCCTTGAAGATTTAAAAATTTGTCAGCCTGACATATTCAACTAGTATCTGTTCAATTTACGAGGGCTTTTTCATAAATACTGATTATTTTTAAGAAAATTAATTTTAACACTGGAATTCGTTTGTAGGAAGGTATGATAAAGAAAAACCGTGTAAAACATCCTCAAAAATTGATTGAACATATCTTAAATATACCGTTCCATTTGAAAATTGGAAACATTCAATGGTTTTCAAATATTGACCCATAACGTCAGTCCTACTAACCAGAATTTAAATTTTTCACAACAAAATTAAAGAACAGACTCTTGTCTTTCCAACAAACCTGAGATCGACCAGATTTGTTTAGTCGTTTTGAAGTTATCCGCTTTCTTGAGTTGCAATATTTGACAGCTCATAACTCTCTTATCCGATAAGTTCTGGTAAAAAGTCATGAATCAAAATTGTGTGAAATTTCATCAAAAATGTATTGCTAGCATTTTCTAGATACGTTTCCATTTGAAATTTCAAAAATAAAACCATTTTTGTACTTTGACAGTTGGGGTTACGCCCCCTTACAGTCATTTTAGAAAGCTGAAATATATTTCCAGCATTTTCTCTTGGCCATATTTATGGGATAATTTTTTTCCGACAAGACTACGATGAATAGTTTTTGAGATATGGCCGAGTGCCATATTCTTAATGAATCACCCTGTACAAACGTTTCGTAACATTTTAGCACCTAAATAAAATATGTTGTTAGGATAAGGTGGAGGATAGTTGAAGACAGGGTATTCAGATTTGGAGCTTCACTCTGAACAGTCGGGTTGCCTCTCAACATTCTTAACTAAGTGTCCCCCCTCAACGAGAATTTTAATAAATGAAACATTTTTATAAAATACCGAGTTTCAATTATCGAAGTACGAGATTGGAGCACGCGAAAAACTCCAGGTAGGTACTCAACATTCGTAGCATCGGTCAACTCCCGATTCCCAACAACCTGAAGGGGTTCACACACTTCAACCAGTTGGGATAGTTGGGATATCGGGTACAAGTTGGGAGAATGTACACTTGAAAACATAAAGATTCACGGGGAAAATGAAAAAATATTCCAAAAAGTGATAATAGTATGAAAAACAGCTTGAAAAAAATGCTACTTGGCAGAGGCGTAGCCACGGGAGGGGTTTTGGGGCTTAAAGAAAGTATCGGGTCTTCAAAAAAAAAAACCAATCCAAGATTGCTTTGGTTACGAAAACGTAGGTCGCATTATTGTTTCTTTATTGGTCAGAATTTTTGACATGACATTTTGACATTAAAGTTCATTGACAAAATTAAAGAAAAATATTGCTAAGACATACGGTTAAAAAACGATATAATTAGAAACCACTTCTGGAAATTATAAGAAATTAAAAATTATAATACAAATACTAAAAATCTAAAAAAATACATGCTTGCGACTTTTATTTTTTTTAGTAAACATGTTGATTTTACCAGTAGCGTTCCAAAGGGGGGCGAGGAGTCCGTGCGTTCCCCAAATTGACTTATTTATAACGAATTTTCCTACGTAAAATGTGAATAAGTCACGAAGGACATATTGGGACATTACTAAAAACTCTAGAAATTCACCTTAGGAAACGTATATTTTAGCATATACCTACCTATGTAGGTACTTTTTGACCCTCAAAACTTTATTCTTTTCATATAAAGCATTTGACCTTGAAATTCTACATAATTTTCGCCTGCGGCGCTATTTTTTTCCGGACACGCCTAGTCATGCAATGTTTCTTAATTTCAATCGCGAAAAACCCCCCTCATCTCAATTTTCTGGCTACGCGCCTGCTAGTTGGTATTTTTAAGAAAGAAGAAAGACCTAGTTGGGAGATTTGTAGGATTTGTGGGAAGAAATGTAGGAAAAGTCACTGCTTCATTCGCAGAACTTCGCTATGGAGCCGGTGCTGGATTATTCTGGAAGCAAACAGCTTCTGCAAACTAAACTTGAACGTGGATTTCTTTGTATACTTGATGGGCCGTGGATTTCCCTTTCTTTTGCGAGTATCCTTTCTGCATTCTGATTTTGTGTATATCCAAGTTTTGACAAATGTAGGATTTGATGGAAAAACACGTCCGCCGGTGAATAGGAATAAATAGGAATTAGTTTTATGGATAGGCACGCTACACACAATCACCATTGTTAAGAAAAAACCTTGAAAAACCCGAGGAAATAACAGTTTCTTTCAAAAGTCTTGTCTACAAACCACTGTCAACGGCTCTCAACCATTGTTTTCATACTTTTTTGGCGTCTGACAGTTTAATGCCAGAGAGAGAGGCTTTTAAATTGAAAAGGTCAATTCGGATGTCGCCGACGGCCTCGTTTGGTTTGGCTACGCCACTGCTTCGTAGTGTTTTTGAATACAAAGTACATCAGGATGATGACAGCTTGGCAAAAAATATAACTTTCAAACCTCATTAATACTGTATGTTATGTGAACGTGAACTGTGAACCTATTACCTATGTTAAATTAACATCTATACCTCCATCCATTTCCCATTGATCCTCAATCTAAGGAATAATGTTATGTATGGTCTCGTTTCTCGACCGAAACCTGTTATAAAAATCAGTAAATTGTTCATCCAGTAGGTAATTAGCTTTTTCATAAGTTCTTCATGGGATTCCGTTTCAGATACCTAATATCGAAATAAAACTAAATCTTGGTTCAAAAATTCCATTATTTTGAGACAATAATCAAATTTGACAAATAGATTCGAACAAACATGCCAACCAAAAATGCCAAATTAAATTTTGAGGTTAGAATTCACTACTTTATAGACTATCCAAAACACGTGACAAAATATGGCCGACAAGAGGTACACAACCATTTGACACAAACACAAACCATAACGTCATTACGTTATGTCATTAATAATCATAATTAAATACTCATTTTCTATTGTGTGCGTCTCAATTTTTGGCCGTTTCTACCCAATTACGGAATCCCTATTGTTTGGGCAAGATTGCTCTACCTACATTCCACTTGGACACGCAGGACCTACCCTTAAAATGTGAAAATATTTATTTGTTGCAACTCCACCGTCAAGTGTTGTGCTTTGATTTGTATTGTTTTTTCACAAGTTTGCTCAAGATTTTATTTGAGAACGATTTTGCTGAAGGTATAAATGCTCTGCATTCATTTCATTGTGAGAATATTGAAATTTTCAACCATGCATTTCCATTAGTCAAGTTGAAATCGAAAAAGAAAAAGCCTTGTATCACAAAAGGTTTGAGAATTGCTTCTAGAAAATTTAGGTGTCTTCATTCCTTAAGATAGTTTGCGCTTGATATTGATAATAGGTATATTTTTATGACCTACTTTAAATAATGGATACAGGAGCATCTACAGAAAGACGATGAAACAGGCAAGGAAGATTTATTACAATGAAAGGTTGGTATCCGCATCCAATAAACAAAAAGAGTAACGAACTACGCGAAAAAAAATTATAAAATATACATATGTGCTTCCAATTTGAAAGCAGATAATATTAATTTTTAGGCGACTCTCACAAAAAGATTAGTTTTACGGATTCAATATCATCCCTAAAGTATATCTTTTTTGGCCGCATTTACTTTACGGCCGCATTTACTTCACGGCCGCATTTGCTTTATTACTTTACGGCCGCTTTTACTTCACGGCCGCTTTTACTTTACGGCCGCTTTTACTTTACGGCCGCTTTTACTTTACGGCCGCTATATACTTTGGTGAAAATATATAAACAGACAATCGGAAACGCGGTCCGTAACTATAAACACGACCAATAAATAGTTAGCAACCACAATGGAACCAAATTTTTGATTTTAGCCCTATCCTATTACTTTTTCAAAAAAGCACAATATAGGATACCATGCGAAAAAGTCGGCAATTTTCTATAATCACACTTCCTTTATTGTAGTTTTTGTTACTAATAATTATGTATCTACCTATCTTTGCTGGATTATTTATCTAATCAATAAAAAGTTAAAGCTCCTGTTGAATTTTCGTCTTTTTTCAAGAAAAAACACTCGCCTAAAAAATTTTGTGTGCACCTCGGCCGAATGATCTTTTTTGGCCTCACCTGAAATTTGCTTGGCCTCGGCTACGCCTCGGCCGCAAATTTCTGATTCGGCCAAAAAAGATCAACTTTACGGCCTTGGTACACAAATAACTATTATACTACTGTACTATTGCTCAGAAACTGAGTTTAAAAAATAGAAAATTTTCTGGATGGGACGATATCTCAGTTAGGATAGGTATCTTGAATCTTCCTGACTATGCTGTTGATGTGTTTGGCGGACTACTTAAATACACTATTTATAACATTGATAAAAATATGAGTAAAAACAACAGTTTTTAGCATCAAAACGCAAATGAACAATGAGCACTATTTTTTTTTTTAAAATTTGATGACACATTGAATGGCACATAAACAAAGGGTTTGTGTGCCTCTTGGCGGACATTTTATTTTAAGTTTGACAGCATCTTGGATAGTCTAATAAACTTAGACGCCAAATTTGGCCACTTAAGTTAAGGAGTCCTTAAGGGGCAACTAACGAGCAAAGCAAACGAAAAGCTACCGCTAAGGATGCCTTACCACTAAGGAATCCCTAAACTATCCTTTACGAGTGCTGGGAAAGTGGCCATAAGACTATATATATATTGAAAGAAAAAAGAAGAAAATGTCACTGCTCCTCCGCGCCTCCTCCTCGCAACCTGACCTCACCTCCTTGCCCTAACTTCATTCAGTTCAGTTTAAAGGGACCCAAAAAATAGAGTTGGGATGGAGGATAACTAGGAAAGTTATAAAATCATAATAATCAATCTCCCGCCACTCCCAATACTGCATACTATAGGGTGGGTTATAGACCGGTGCATAACGACCATTTTTTCAAAACGATTTTCTCCCGTCTGCCATTAAGGGTGGTTATTCTTTATGCAATAAGAAGTGGAATGGCTGAAATTTCAAAGAGCCCCGCGTGTGACAATACAATGATATGCTAATTTGAAAATGTAATGAAAAGTGGAGATGTCGATCAATATTATCCCGTCTGCCACACATTATGGAGCTAATTTTAACAAAAATGAGTAGAAGGATGCTAAATGGCGGAAACCCTGGGTTAGTATAAAGTGTCATATTAATAATTTCAAAATGTCACCAAAATCGGACATGTGGATCAACGACCTCCCATCTGCCAAATTAAATTTATGTTACATTCACGATGTAATACATCAATAAGTAAATGGCAGAAAATCTCGGTTGGTATAATAATATTTAACAATTTTTGAAGTTGTATCAAAATGCTGAGATGTTGAAACAATTTTCTCCCATCTGCCATTTGGAAGATAAGTTTGACATGCAAAGTAAAATCCAAGAAATATATTGGCAGATGTATCCAAGGCATGTTAACAATTGGCAGAAACAATAAAAATGTCAACATTTTTCAAAGTTGAGATCAATTTTTTCCCGTCTGCCAATAATTTATATTAAATTAGCTACTACTAAAAGCCTAATTTTCGACTGGCAGAAATTGCAGGCTGATACAAGTTCTCATAATTTATGAACAAAATTGGAACAAAAATTGTTCATATCATGAACGTTTTTAACCCGTCTGCCGTTTGTTTCAGTGAAAAGTAGTTATGGGAATATGCATATTCTCAATATGGCAGAAACCTCAATGAGCTACATACTTTGCACAATTATTGTTAAATTGCTAAAAATGTTTATGTGTCCAAACAATGGACCTTTTGCACTCAATCAAAATTAGGTATATAATTTAACTGTAACGAAAGTGTATTTTATGTACCATCGTCACCAAAAGTATCTGGGACACAAATAATGCATAATAATCTCCTGGACTAATTCTACTGTCATTCATTTCAATGCATTTAATGCATAGTTTGACAAATATTTGACAATAAAACTCATATAATAGGACAAGAGCTGATGTGATGCTGTCCCAGTTACTTTTGGTGACGATGGTACTACATAAAAGTATGGTTGGTTAATTTTTAAAAAAATCTTGAAGCCAGAAATTGGAAGAAAAAAAAGCAGATTATTTGAATTTTGTGCCATATTTTTGCACCAATCAAAAATCACTGATTGTCAAATTTCCATGTTCCAAACGATTCATTTTTTTTTTCTTTTTTTAACACATCGGACAAAAAAGGAGACATATACATATATATATCAAAATCGCTTTGAATATCGACTTTGGTACAGCCCTACTTTTGACTCGACTAGTATCGACAATTTTCTTTCCTTGTCTATAAATGCGAATTAAACAAAGAAATCGATATCTGTACTAATCCGGCACAGTATAAAGCAGGACGCGCACTGAATCGACTCGGACCGGTCGACTCGGCGAAGAGCAGTCGGCAGTTTTTGATACTCATGAAATTAAATGAGGCTCAGTAAATTATGTTGCGGTTGCATCGACACAAAATCCAAGTCTAAACGCAAAACTGGGTTTTTGACATCAGTTTGTCACAACAAATTGATCTCAAAAATCGGGTATTGCGTTATAGTTGGGGAGCTGGCGTCAAAAACATGCAAGAGTTTTCGCAAGGCTGATATTTTCAAAATAGGTCGTACTTTAGTGCTAGAATGCTAGTGTACAGTCAGCACTCACAGTTCCGGGACAGCTGGCTCTGGGACGCGGGCAAAGTTGTAATTTTAAGAAGCATCTAAACTGTTTTCTCAAAGCTCAAAATTTATAGAAATTTTGCACTTTATCTGTTTGAAGGTCACAGATAACGTATGTAAATCGTCAGACGTCTAGTTCGTTGCAAAAAGGGGGTCAGACGTCCTCAAAGTTTTTATTTTATGGCATTTTCTTCGGTGTCCTGTCAAAATATATTTTTGCAGGTATTTGACAAATATATTTGAAGAAAATGCCATAAAATAAAAACTTTGAGGACGTCTGACCCCCTTTTGCAACGAACTAGACGTCTAACGATTTACATACGTTATCTGTGACCTTCAAACAGATAATGTGCAAAATTTCTATAAATTTTGAGCTTTGAGAAAACAGTTTAGATGCTTCTGGAAATTACAACTTTGCCCGCGTCCCAGAGCCAGCTGTCCAGGAACTGTGAGTGCTGACTGTACACTAGCATTCTAGCACTAAAGTACGACCTATTTTGAAAATATCCGCCTTGCGAAAACTCTTGCATGTTTTTGGCGCCACCTCCTGGACTATTAAACATGGAATTGTGTTGGTGCAACATCCCATTAAAGTGTGATAGGCATTGAAAAAAAATTATAACTTGTATGTGAGATTTCAAACATTTGTACATAAGCAGTCGTTTTGCCTTTTGATAGGTATTCAGTTGTTTCGATAGAAACTTTATCTACAAGCGTTTGGTTATGACGTTTTTACATAACCATTTTTCTGGTATTTGAGTTATGTCATGAGACTCATAACATAACTAGTTGTGTTATAGCCTAGGTTATGAACTCATAACACAACTAGTGGTGTTATGGACTAGGTTATGAATCTATAACACAACTACTTTTGGTGATTTGACAAATGTCAAAGGTAAACGTGTGAAGGTAAAATGAAGGTAGACAACTACTAATAAACGGAAATAATGGAAAAAACATTCTTATTTTTCGCTTTGCAGATAAAACGTTGTACAGGGTGGTCCAAATTGGACACTTTCTTATGGAAACACCCTTTATTTTTAGAGAAAGAAAAAAATGGACCCCCCACTCTGAGGCTCAAATTTCATGAAATCTTGATTGGTGCAAACCGCAATTTGATATCTTCAACCGTTTAGCCGCCGAGGGCGATTCTCGATTTTGAGCAATATTGTAAAGCCTCCATAACTTTTTTGTTTATGAAAATAATTCATTTCCATAAAGACCTTTTGGAAGCACTTTTTCAAGCAGAATTCAGTGACGTTCTCAGTTTTTTTCTGTCTGGCTTCGATTATGAGATCTTGACCATAATCCGATTTTTTTCAATAGGACACCCTATATATTATTAGTTCATTAGAAAGCTATGCTTTCGCTGATTTCAATGATATAAATTTCGATAGGTTTACCTCTAACAGTTTTCGAGAAAAAAAATTATTTCGGTTTTTGTCATAAGAAACAAGGTGTTGGAAAAGGACTTTATCTCTGTAAGGAAACTGAGAAAGTTCTCTTTCTAACACATTGTTTCTTATGACAAAAACCGAAATAATTTTTTTTCTCGAAAACTGTTAGAGATAAACCTATCGAACTTTATATCATTGAAATCAGCGAAAGCATAGCTTTCTAATGAACTATTAATATATAGGGTGTCCTATTCGGAAAAATCGGATTATGGTCAATATCTCATAATCGAAGCCAGACAGAAAAAAACTGAGAAGGTCACTGAATTCTGCTTGAAAAAGTGCTTCCAAAAGGTTTTTACGGAAATAAATTATTTTCATAAACAAAAAAGTTATGGAGGCTTTACAGTATTGCTCAAAATCGAGAATCGCCCTCTAACTGCTAAACGGTTGAAGATATCAAAATGCGGTTTGCACCAATCAAGATTTCATGAAATTTGAGCCTCAGAGTGGGGGGTTTATTTTTTTCTATCTCTAAAAATAAAGGGTGTTTCCATAAGAAAGTGTCCAATTTGGACCACCCTGTACATCACACGTGCGTTTAAACATGACTACAAAACTCGTGTGATTAGGACGACTCGGTCTACGACCTCGTCGTTCTAATATTTCACACTCGTTATTGTAATCATGTTCATAAACGCACTTGTAATGTAAATAACTATTACTCAATTAAGTTGGCAGACGGGGGAAAATTGCAATTTAACAAACATATGTGCAACATTTGTAACTTATTGCGGTTTCTGCCATATTGAAAATATGCATATTCTCATAACTACATTTCACGTAACCAAATGGCAGACAGGTTAAAAACGTTCATCATATGAACAATTTTTGTCGCAATTTTGTTCATTGTTTATCAGGACTTATACCAGCCTGCAATTTCTGCCATTCAAAACTTAGGCTTTTGGTAGCAACTTATTTAATATATATTAATGGCAGACGGGAAATAATTGATCTCAACTTTGAAAAATTTTGACATTTTGAGAAACTAAAAATAAATATTTGTACCACTTCAATTTTTCTGCCGGTGCAAAGGTACATTATTTATCTAAAATCCATTGCAACAAAACATGTTTTAGGCGGGAGAAAATTGTTTCATGATCTCAGCATTTTGATACAACTACAAAAATTGTTAAATATTATTATACCAACCGAGATTTTCTGCCATTTACTTATTGATGTATTACATCGTAAATGTTACATAAATTTAATTTGGCAGACGGGAGGTAGTTGATCCACATGTCCGATTTTGGCGACATTTTAAAATTAGTAATATGACACATTGTACTAACCTAGGGTTTCTGCCGTTTAGCTTCTTTGTACTCATTTTTGTTAAAATTACCTTCACAATGTGTGGCAGACGGGATAATATTGATCCACATCTCCACTTTTCATTACATTTTCAAATTAGCATATCATTGTATTGTCACACGCGGGGCTCTTTGAAATTTCAGCCATTCCACTTCTTATTGCATAAAGAATAACCACCCTTAATGGCAGACGGGAGAAAATCGTTTCAAAAAAATGGTCGTTATGCACCGGTCTATTATGATATCCGTTTCCTATTTGGTTACCGCTACATGGAGCGCTAATCCTTTAGGACTTGTAAAATTATATCTGACATCGCGTTTCCTATTAAGCCAGCGCACATTGTCTACCGTTACATGGAGCTCTAATCATATAGGACTTGTTGAATTGTATCTGACTTCACATTTCCTATTAGACCAGCGCACACCATCTGCGATCGTCTGCAGACATCCATTGCAATGCATTATCGTTGTCATATTTTGAAGTTAATTGATGGTTGTAGATGGTGCAATAATTTTGTAATATTTCTCATTGTGTCTCGTTTCATTATTTCTGTTGATTCTACACTGAAAAATCTTCTGGCCAAAAATTCTTTACTAATGGATTTTCGGCTATCATCAGGGGCGGATGGGCCTACCGGGATGCCGGGGGATTTCTCGGTGCGCCGGTCCTTCAGGCGCCGATTGGGGCCTCCGCGGAAAGTTCGAAAATGATTGAAAAAGCAAAAAAGACAGATAGCTAATTTTTTAATTAATTTAGCATTATTGGCAACTTTTCATCTCTGGAACTCTGTAAATCCTAAGTATGCCTGCCGTAAGCCGTAAGCGCCCATACCATTCCCAATGTTTCATGGCAAATTGCATTGCTTGTTTTGTTCCGTTTTGAGGTCTCTTCGCGTTCGTCTGCCTCTTATTAATTAATCCAGATTGCATGTAGGTATGATGGAGTAGAAAAAGATGGGCGAATGAGAGTTCGTCTCCGTATTTTAGGTCTGTTCTCACAGAAATCACAGAGCGAGAGCGAATTTCATTGGTTGCAAATGAAAATAGTTGGCAATTTGTGCCAATCAAAACCGCTATGTGACTGGTTTATGATTTCGGCGAGAACTGACCTTCGAGCGGCGCGGCTTCGATTATCGGCAAATAGAGTAATTTCGTCGTCTTGTCTTTATTCAACTCAAGAGAAGGGTATGCGCAGAAGTCGTTCGCTTGTGCTTTTCACTTCTTTTTCCTGAATAGGCGCGGCGCCGTTTCAATCGACTTCCCGCGCCGGTCTGAGGGGTCCCATCCGTCCCTGGCTATCATAGCAGAAATTTTAGCGGTAATTACAAAACGATCGTATTCTAGTAGTAGAACGCACTGCACTAAGTTAGCAAAAAGTATCTTCGTTGTAACAGTAACCTTCTTTACTGCCACTAGTATTTTTTTCTTGTTACAGTAGAAACACTTATTATCAATAAGTATATTTTCAACCGCGGCAAATAAGTGCTAGCCTGCAACTATGGAAAAGTTTTTCATAATTTTTTTTTTACTACTGCTGGAAAGAATTTTACTGCTACAAAAAAAGTTAAACTCTGCAAGTTGTTTTAATAATTATTATTAAAAACCAACCCAATGTCAAAAGTCATGGTTGGCAATATGAGCGTAGTTAATTAATTCACGTGCGCTGGCCTAATAGCGAACACGACGTCGGATATAATTTAACAAGTCCTAGTCCTATAGGAGTAGCGCACCATGTAGCAGCGGTAGACAATGTGCGGTAGCCTAATAGGAAACGCAATGACAGATATAATTTTACAAGTCCTAAAGCATTAGCGCTCCATGTAGCGGTAACCAAATAGGAAACGGAAAAATGCGGACGGGGCACCTCATATACCAGGTGCCCACGAGATTACTTTCCGGCTGCCATTTTTTTATTGGTTCATCGATATCAACGAAATTTGGTAGGGTTGATATTCTAACCAAACGCCATTTTTATGCATCTATGACAACTTTTTCTGACTTCCGGTTTCACCGGAAATTACCGAAACTTTTGATTTTCAAATGGCACACCCTGTATATTTTTTGTTTATCGGATTCTGCAGATCGTTTTACGTCCTACTGAACCACTTTTAAATCGAGTTTTGTCCAAATTTCGTTTTCAAATTAAATTTTAAGTAGAAAAAAAAAATTACCTACAAAAATAAATATATGAACGAAAATTGAGAAAAATGTAGTAGTGTATTATATCATTGGATTCGCTTTAAAATACTGTATTTAGTAATGTTATGAAAGTGATATGTTTCTATTCTACTTTTGGAGCTAGGGCAAAAATACTGAAATAATGGAGTTTACAGCCCTCTATCAAAAAAGTTTACAAAGATAAAATTGAGTTTGTATTTTTCTGAAATTAAGTATAGTCTGGCAAGTGGTAACTTGGTAGAGACGAAAGGGGGAAGAAAAGTGGGGCGTGACCTAAAAATATTCACTGACACCTTAACTGACATCACCTGATGACAGCCATGTCTTTCGGTTCAGTGGCACCAAAAACACCAAGGAAATAAACCAATAAAATTATTAGAAAAAAATTCTTTAGTTTCGCGAATAACCGCGCCACTGCGTGCTGTCGTTCAAACTCTAACCAATAGAATCATACCTCTGAATAATCACGCCTCTCCACATCCATCATTTCGCAATGTTGCCGGATTTTTTTCTATTTCGAAATACTACACATGCCCATATAGCAAAAAAAAATATGTCATCAACGTGTTTATCATTATTTCCGTCAAGTTTGGCAAAGTAGCAAATTCTTTTGCAGTTCGCCGTTTCGCTAGCCAGACTATAAAGTATGTGATGTAGTCATTTTAGGATGATCATGGCACTCTAGTTAAAAAAATAAAATTTAATTTAAAAATAAAATTTGGACAAAAATCGAATCAAAAGTGGTGCATTAGGATGTAAAATGATCTGTAGAATCCGAAAAACAAAAAATATACAGGGTGTGCCATTTAAAAATCAAAAGTTGCTGTCATTTCCGGTGAAACCGGAAGTCGGGAAAACTTGTCATAAATGCATAAAAATGGCGTTTGGTTAGAATATCAACTCTACCAAGTTTCGTTGATATCGATATAGTTATTTTCCTAACAAGTGCGCAAAGTGTTACTTTTCCGCACGCAAACACAGTTATACGAACGACGCGAAGCGGACTTCGGATAAGTGTTTGCGTGCGGAAAAAACCAAGCAAGTACCTACAGTAGCAGTCTTCTTGTATAGGTTCACTATGAAAATGACATCATTGGGAAATTTCTTTTCCAAGTAGTCTAGGACTACATTAGCATCCCATATGTAATTGTAACGCCTAAACACCCCCTTTAAAAAACGCCTGATGTTGGGACGACATCATATATATCAAAATTTAGAATTAAAGATAAAGCTGAACGGTATAAAATAGTAGTACTTCCTTTTCTCCAGCCTCATACACATCCAGCTTCTGTTCCTGGCAAAAATCCCACCAGTACCTGTATGCGCTCTCGCACTTTAGAGTTGATTCTTATAGATACTAAGAGAATTGGGATTGATTCTTCTGGATTTCCTTTTAACAACAGAGCTTGCCAGATAATCTGCCTATACCTCCAGGGAACAAGCAGGAGGGCTGAGGATGCTAAAAGGAAAAATAATCGGATTATCAACTGGATGAAAAACTATTAGGTATGGGTTATCAGTTAACATAGTTTTCCAGGAAGGGTACCAGGGTTGAAATTCCCATCTTGTTACTACCATTATTCCCTCTGCCTGTTCTTTCTTAATTTTATTCAATGCCCTTAATATAAAACAAAAAGGAGGGAAAGCATAAAAATATATATATTTCTCCAAGATATGGTGAACGCGTCAACTGTATAAGACTCTAGATCAGGAAGAAAAGATGCGTACACAGCGTACTTTCTATTTAAATAGGATGTGAAAAGATCTATCATCTGTGGTTCCCCAAAAATCCTAACAATTTTTCTAAAAATCTTTTAGAGTACCTCATACTCGCTCTCTGATGGCAGAGATCTTGACTCAAAATCAGCTATAAAGTTACAAGCAGAAGGGATCATATAAGAAGGATGGACACATATATCCTTTCTCTCACACCACTGTCATAACTGTCGAGCTAAAAGCTAAAAAGTACAATTTTGGGTATTTTACACTTCCCATTCTATTAACTTATACACGAAATGGCGGTCGCATTATCTACTAAGTAAAATACCCACAGATTTCAAGTCTGATGCAAAACACTTGAGAGCAATCAAAATAGCTATTTACCTAACAAGTGCGGAAAATGATTTTTTCCGCACGCGGCTGCCGTTCACCGAACGACGCGTAGCGGAGTTCGGTGAAGCAGCCGAGTGCGGAAAAATATTTTCCGCAAGTGTTAGGTACAATATTTTTCCTACAGGCGTAAAAATGTAAAATTTTTCTTTTTTTTTTTGACAGATCAGTGCGGTAAAACTTTTTCCGCACTGACAGCCGTGCGGCAAAACTTTTTCCGCACTGATATGCGTGCGGTAAAATTTTTACCGCACCGTGTGGGAAAACTCATTTTCCGCACGCATATCAGTGCGGAAAATCGATTTTTCCGCACGGCTGTAGGAAAAAGCACTTTTCAGCTCCAAAAAATGTATATGTTCAAATTGATCTTCTAAAGACCACCAACCATGAGTTGATTGAGAGCCGCTATGAGCCAGAAGAGCCAGAAAAAATTTCAAAATCAAATGAGTCCGAGCTTATTTTATCAAAAGAATTTTAAATGCATTATATCATTGAAATCAGAAAAAGCAGAGCTTTCTAATGAGCTATTAATATATAGGGTGTCCTGTTGAAAAAAACCAGACTTTGGTCAATATCTCGGAGTTGGGACGAACTAGAAAAAAACTGAAAACGTGACTGAATTCTGCTTGAAAAAGTGCTTCTAGAAAGTCTTTACGGAAATCAATAATTTTCATAAACAAAAAAGTTATGATGGTTTCACATTATTGCTCAAAATCGAGAATCGCCGTGTAGCGGCTAAACGGTTGATGATATCAAAATGCGGTTTGCACCAATCAAAATTTCATGAAATTTTAATTTTCTTGTATCTCGCTCAGAAATTGATATTTCCTATTAAAAGTGTCCAAATTGGCCCACCCTGTACAGGTATTGCATAATAGGCATCCTTCAGGTCAATAATTGTGCACATGAAAGCCTCCTTTTGAACCAGCTTTAATGCAGTCCTGTGACCTTCCATCTTAAAATGAACCTGCTTTATGAAGGTATTTAGTTTCCTTAAATTGCGAATAAATCTGGGTTGTTTATTCGGTCTTTCAATTAAGGAAAGAGGTGATAAAAAAATGACAATTTCTCTCTGGTACCTTCTCTATAACCACCTTCTCACGTAATTCCTTAATGCATTGCTGAACGAGGTCTGGATTCGACTGGGACTGACCCTTCACAGATTTACAATCTTTAGGACTAGGTAAATTAATGAATAGCAATCTATAATCTCTAACCCAGTCTAATACAAAAGGGTTGTTGGTAATGCCTTCCCAGTAAGGGGTAAAAAATTTTAGGCGACCGCCTAAACAACCTACCTCGAATTCCTTCTCACTCTGTTGTGTATCCTCGACTGGGAGTATGACGTCTTCGAGTGTTGCGCTCTCTGGATCAGTGGAAACCAAATTAGAGACCTCAACATCAAGTCCACTAGACTGGTCTACAGCAGAAAAACTTGACAGACCAAGCAGCTCTACTGCTCGACAATAAACTAAAACCTGTTTCAGAATTCATATCCCAAGACTTGGCATCTTTTGAACTCGAATAATGTACCATAATGTAGACATTATCATTGCCAATTGGCGCATATTAATAAGGAACCCTCACTGACCATCAAACCATAAGATTTGACTTTAGAGGCAAATGATACCACTAAGAAAGATAGGCGAAAACGAAAACTGACCAACCTGTACTCCTTCGTAGAGAGTCTCTGGGCTCTGTCTGAGTTTAGATAAACTCGATTTCGACACAAACGCTACCCAATAAATGCTGCCCCGTAAACTAAGAGTTACTCACAGGGATGTGCCTTGGTGGAATGTGGAACTAAAGCGTCTAAAAACAGAGGCTAGAAAAATGTTCCACAAGGCGAACACTTTTAGAAACTGGGCAGGCTACATAGATAACAGAAAAGCCCTCAACAGATACAAACAAGAACTTGGAGGCAATTTTTCGACGGAGTCCCTAGATGAATTAGCTTCAGTGTAACACAACGTCGGAAAAAAATCCTATCAAAAAAACATTTGAACGGTAGGTATTGGCTTTAGAGAAAACCTACTGTAACGCTAAGGAGTTTAGAGGAATTTACTATTACACCAGACACTTCCCTGGCTCAAAAATGTTGCATGAACTTAGAGGATTGCTAGAATTGTTCTAATAAGGAATTGTTAGCCAGGTTAGACTTGATTTATTTAGATCACCGGCCAGTTTCATACCTATTTGGAGAATTTTATACAGCTAGAAATTAATATCTTTTTCTTTGCACAAACTTTTAGTTTTTTTCCGTTTATAGTTCCTGTATTTTTTATTTAAATTATGTATTTACCAAGCTTAACTAGAAATACTAGAATTTATTTTATTCTGGGAAATCCTGCTGCAAGGCCAAGGTTATCCTCTGCAAGCAGGCATCTCATATGTAGTTATAAAAGCTCGATGGTTATAAATATATTCCAGTGACTTTACATATAGGCCAATCCACTTGCATTATTACGGTATCTGTAAATTGTAAAAGTAAAAGTTGAGTGCCAACTTCTTGAACTTCTGTTCCTCCTGTACTTAGGCTGTATAGGTGTACATATAATAATAACCTACCTATTTATTTATTTTCCAAATCCCTCAAGTTCACTTATAGAATTTTATCCCTGATTTTGAATTACGGTTGTTGAAAATTTTCTGAAGTAGCTCTCTACTAGCCATAAATTCGATAAATTCATTATTTTAACGCGCATATTCTACACAGTTACAGCCACAGAGGGGAACCTATTTTTGTATTTATTACCTATTAAATTTATCAGTGGTCAATGGGAAATTCCGTAGGTACAGCATTCGCATTTGCTCTTATCCATGTACAATGCAATATTAATTGCTTCTAAGTATAAAGTGAAAAAAATAAGTCCGACTTATCAGTGCAACTAGTTATTGTGCAAGGAACAGCGTTATATTGTTAATAAAAATGAATATCTTCCGGATTGGTGCCGATTCGATCCATCTCTTGGGGATGATCACCATTGTTTATGATATAATACATAAACGGAATTGTACTGGTAAGCTAATCTGCTTCAGTTTTTTTTTAATATATGTAGGGTTGATTCAATCAGGTTCTTTCTATAGAAATAGGTTAGGTTAGGCTTGACTTTTTGTAGGAGTACTTGGTTGGTATAAGTGCCTTTATAATTGGACCGCCAGTAAAGTAACATGCAAGACTTATATAATATGACATTATGTATTTAGTTAGCATATTGTAAATTTCCTGATTCATTCCCATTTAGATACTGAACTTTCAAAATTCTCATCTATATCACTAATAATAAGTAAGTATATTAAATATGTACTTTTCTTGTGCATAGTAGTATACGATGACCGGAAACTTTTTAGCGTCTCCGAGATTATTTTGCTTCGGCCGCAAGCGGCCTCAACGATAACTTTTCTCTACGTACGCTAAAAAGGCATTTCGCGGCCTTGGTATACAAATAATTATTAAAAGCCATTATTCATATGCCCTTGTAGAGCAAGAAGGGGTCATGTGCCAAATACAAGATTGTTGAGAAAATCAAGAAAACCTCGAATAAAACGGCAATTTTGGAAATTATTATTTATTTGCAATTATTTATACTTTTCTTGTCTACATGAGTTTATGTACGTGCCGCTTGTCACCTTTTTACACAACGTGAATTGGGATATGAAGATGTTATGGCGGTTATCTCAAAAATGGTTCAATTGCAGCTTGGCCCCTTTTTACTCTACAGAGGCGATATCACCTACGTACCTATGTTCTATATACTGTGATCATCAGGGCTGCCGCGAACGATTTTGATAGCGTACTGAATATTGAACAGAAATTGTACTGAATCTGAAAAAATTGTACTGAATAGCAGCAAATTCAAAAATTGGAATGTATAAAAGTGGATTTATACAGTGAGCACGTAAAGGTTGAAATAAAATCCATAAAATATACAGGGTTGATACTTTTCAAAAAACCTCGGACCCATTTTTGAGTTTAGTGGCTGTTTTTTGGTGATAATAAAGTTTATACCGGGTGAACCAACAACAAGTTATGACAGCTAACTTTATTTTTGTAAATGTCATTGATAAAAACCCAATTTTTTATTTTATTTTTTATTCTACGTTACCGAATTTTTCAATCATGGATCATGGCATGGCATTTGACTTGACGTCACATCGTCGTTACTCGGCTCGCTCCGCTCGGGGCAGAGCTACACTGGGAGTCAAGATTTGAATCTAAAATTGCGAGCTACTCCTCCAACAACTAGATAGCAAAACAGCCTGGTTGGATTATTTATATCTTAATCTCGGTCTTAATACAATAACTTATTTCAGAAAATGAATACAATTATTAAATAGTATTTTTCTTATTTAACAAATACATTATTTGAAGTTGAGTTTCGTACTGAAATTGGGTGTTTTTTCAGAAGGTTGTACTGACGTACTGAATTTGCTCATTTTGTACTGAATTCAGTACAATTGTACCGGAACGGCAGCCTTAGTGATCATTCATTTATTATGATGAGGTTGGCTTCTCACTTATAGCAAATTAAGGGATGGATAATAAGGATATCCAAGAAACACGCACGAAAATAGAGGCAGATATTTTAAAATGTTACGATGCGATGTTTCAGACCTACTGCGCGAATGGAGACCGCGACTTGAGAACCACCAGAAAACCAATAACTTTTTACAACTGCAGCCGAAGAACATACATTAACAAGACGACACCTTCATTCAGAAGATCGCGTTGCAGAAGATGAAATTGGCTTCAGATATCAGGGATGCGCGATTTCGCCAGAACTAAGGGGGCGAACGCAGGCGACCATTTATTTCTTCTTCTTCTAAATCACGGATGTTAATGTTCTCGATCAAGAGGAATTGTGAAATTCTCGTTGCCCTTTCCTAAGGCACCCTCTCAACAGCAAAGAATATGATTTGATCATTGACACAAGGGGCATCAAGATCTATGACACAACACGATTTGTAATAACGATTTTGTGATGATGTTGAAAATTAAAGCGCTTCTAGAAACAACTAGAAGGAATTCAAGAAATTTTTTTGAAGAGACCTCCTTGAACACCTTGATATATTGAGAATGGGCAAAACCAAACTGAAGAAGTGATAGTTGCTGACATAGTAGATGAGTTTATATTGCGAATAGATGTCTAGACAACCTCATTGGTTTCTTAACTGCGGACCTCAAAAATAAAATGTCCCTGAGTGAACAAAAGAGAAATGTTCTTCTTGCATCACCTCTATATAAGAGCTATCATTGGATATATTGACAACACGAACGTGAATGCAAACCTAGAGAAATATTGAGAAGGCGTGAACCAATGACATCAAAACACAGATAGACGGATCATCCCATTCATAAACTGTTATTTGTTGTGTTGACAAGACCACCCATGGGCCAGGGGAGGTGAGTTGCTCGCGGGGTCGGGGTAGGGAGACATCATTGCTCAAAATGGTGTAAAAAACTCCGCCCACACGTGAATATATCTCGAAATATAATTGGATGAATAAATAAAATAACAAATTGACAAATAAACTGAAAATATTCGATACGAGCCCTTTATTCTGGGAGTACCAATATCGTATCGGTCGTTTCTTATTTAACGCTAATAAATAATCCCTGTTTGCGATAAAGATAGCTAGCTACTCCAACAAACACCTGCCTGCCATTCAACAAGCCGCTTCTGGGCGGTGTTTTGCTACAATCTGCTGTTGCCAAATTGAGTTCAGAAGTAAAATTGAAAACGTTAATTAGAAAAGGATAAAAATATATTATTTAGGGTTTCAAGACAAAATTTGGCATTCTCAGTGGTGGGGATAGCACAAAGACCCAAAAGAGACAGATAGATGTTGTCATACGAAAATTTTGTTTATTGTTCGGTCTATCTGTGTTTTGATGTCATTGGCGTGAACATCATGGTAGTGGAGTCAACCGAAAAGATGCAAGATGGAATTTTCAACGACGAATCGAATGACATTGAAAAAAGCAGGACACCGTGAGATTCGATAAGGAGGAGTCTGTTTCAAGTATGGAGTGGACTTTTCCTTGGAACTGAAGGAGGATTTCGAAAGAACGAAAGTCATTTAGGCCGGGAAGAGAAAAATAAATCCATTGATTTTTGGTCAAGTGTTATGTTTTTTATTCTAGTTATAAATACTTGGAACAAAGATTTTACATTGGTGTTCACCAGCTCAGCAAAGGTTCCTTTACTTAATTCACTCTGTTTTTTAAACTATTTTTTTTTTGTATTTCGATTTAATTTTTCTGTGTGCTAGCATAAAATAGTTAACATTATTTTTTCCATAATGGTTTTCGCTTTGTCAATTGAATTTTACAATTTGAAACAATGGAGCTTTGTAAAATAATACGGAAATAAACTAAGACAAAATGAAGTAGGGCCCCTCAAAATATCAATATATTTGAAAAGCTCCGATTGTGATTCTCATACCAGTAATGGATCGAGAGCCCAATCTTTATACTTTTTTCAGTGGCGGCGGAACCGCTTCTGACCGAAGCTTTCTTATATACAGGGAATATATCAGCATGCAAAATTTGAGCAATTCACCGAAGAATCTGGAAATCATGACGTATAGGAAAATTACTGAAATGTCGAGATTGAAACCTGTCGACGTCTTTGCAATTTTCACATTAATATCTTGCGTTGCTATGAAAATAATAGCTGTTTTTTGTCAATTTTTACTTTCTTAAATTCTTGGTCACTTGATAAAGGCAAAGAAAACCAGTGGCAGCGTATGGAGGCTTAAATTTTAAGAAATGTGTTTTTAAATTCACTATGGTGCTTGTTTGTAATGATGTAAGGCATAAATTAAGAAAATAGGGAGAATACAATCGAAGCAGAAATAACTAGTAGTGAGCGTAGTAACATACTAGAAGGGGCAGGGACGTAGCAACAGGGCGTGCAAGTCGTGCCGCGCACAAGGGCCCGGGCCCCAAAGGGGCCCGGCGTGTCCTGCCGCTTTTTGGACACAACATACAAGAAAATTAAAAAAAAAAAATCATTTTACGCCCCCCAAGCAATATTCGCTTTGGCGATTTTAAACCGAAACATAAAACTGTAATATCGATCTTTACAGATTTCTTTTCAGTCAGTCCTCCGACTCCTAGTACTCGTGTCAATATTGTCAATTGTCAATCTCAGTCGTGTTAGCTCTCCAAAATGTCTATTTTACGGTTTCATTCCAGTCCGCAAAATGCTTCATTTTCGGCCTACCCCCTAAAAGTCGATATAGCAATCAGAAAAAAAATTTACCCGGCGCTCTTGCCATAAAAATGCCAATGCGTAACCATTTTTAAATTTTTAATGTCACATTTACTTCACATTTTTGTCATCGGAATTCCATCAATTTTTCGAGTTTTTTCATCAAAAATAGTATATTGCGTGAGGAGTCCGGAAAGTACTGTTTCTTTGGACGAGTAGACAAGATTCCAGTCTGCGAGTCCGAAAAAAACACTTTCCTAGGCCAGAAAGTAATCACTTCTTGGCCTAAGTCACCACATCCCGGCCTAGGCCTAAAAAGGCATATACTTTCTTAAGTAAAACGCGTTCGGAAAGTATGTACTTTCAGAACGGTTGCCGAAAAACCTCATTTTAGATACTTGTTACAAAAATAGCTATCGTCTGTTAACCCTCCAAAAATTTTTCGCCTACGAATTTGCCATGCGTCGTTTTGCCCATAACCCCCCCCCCCCTCCCGTCAATGAATTTGAAAATTTGAACCTTCCTGTTCATGGTGAAGGGGGGCCGCTGTGCTCTAGTCTTGCACCAGGGCCCCATTTTGACTTGCTACGTCCCTGAGAAGGGGTTCAATGTCTTAATTGATTAATTATTACAATCATAGAAAATAGAGAAACAGTGCCTATTGGAAAATAAACAAAACAAAAATGGAAAGAATAGGAACAAGGAAGATGGGTAACTAAAAACTAATAATTTGTTGGCCTCTATTTTAAAGAACTACCTACTCGACATCTCCTAGGCATGCTCGAAATTAATTTGTTTGTGATTTGAGATCAAACTTCCTCCCAGATCTCATAATGATCATGGTCTCAAAGCCATAGGCGCCGGAACCATGGGGGCAATGGGGGCTTGAGCCCCCATAGTGAATTTTCTATGGGGGCGGAGCCCCCATAGTGATTTTGGTATTGTATGTAGTGGGGGTAATGGGTAGGTACAGAAATATTGAGTTCCTGTTCCTAACTATTCATTTTTATATCAAACTTGTGTGTTTAATGTTTTTGTTGTTTTTGCTATACCTTCTTCAACAGACACTTTGAATATTTTGTTGTGTAGTATTCAAACCTGTATTTTCAATAAGTTGTTCTATTATTATTTTTCTTTCCGTTCGTTTTCATGATAGGTATGTTCACATCACATGAATATATCATGATGTACAAATACACTGGACTTTTTTACCTAATTTATCATGGACAATTTATATACAGACCGGAAAACCTACTAGACACATAGGGAGTAATAATAAGTAAGAATTAGCTTGTACCCGGTTAAGGCGAATCGCACCACCGGTGCTGCTCACTGGCGACTGGCGTGGCCAAGAAAGGGGACAAAGTGGCATTTGCCCCCTTCCCCCAAAGGCCTTTAAATTTTATCAATAATTCCAAATCGAAAAAAGCAAAGAATCAATTCAAGTCCTACGTAAATATTCAAATACATACATTATAATATAAGTAAAACTCTATTATAAATTCTTATCAGAATTTGTTTAAATGGCCGTATCCCCGCCATTAGAAGTCCCAAAAATACCGTGAAAGGACCCAAAAATTTCGCGCCTGCGGCGCTTTCCCTCCTGCAGCGCTTGCGATGGAGCTGCAACTACTGCAAGGATCACTTCCTGCAAATTTCTCTTCGCCCCAAAGAAAAATCCTGACTACGCCAATGGTGCTGCTAAAGCCGAGTATAGCCGAGCTGCCGAAGATGGACGAATTTTAATCATACAGGGACCTGCATGGACGAACAATGATCCAGCGTAGCGATCCTGCAGTGAAATGGGTATCTTCCAACTGGTCCCATTTAAGTTTATGTGTCTAGTAGTCTCGTCCTGTCTGTCTAATTGATTCTACTTATATTAATTTTTCGAGCCCGAGCCCCCATAGTAATTTTGAAATTCCGGCGCCTATGCTCAAAGCACGTCTAGATTTTCCGGTTCGTGTTCTTTTTTTTGCGTTTACTAACTCATTGAACTCCCGGCGTGCTCGATTGGTGATCTGGTAGAATGTTCCCGAGAATTCCTAGCATGCGGAAGGACTAATGTTGTTAAACATTCCTCCAGGTAAATCCTATCCTTATTTCTAAAAATAAAAAGTCCTGTTCTTCCATTGTGTTGGATGCCGCCCCAAACCGTAATACCGATTTCTTATCGTATCAGGACAGATGTTGTTGATTTACAAGTTCGCTCTGATTTTTTTTCGGCAGTTGCATTCAATTGTTTTTTAAGTTAGGGTTGTTTACAAAGAATGAACAATGACAAGACTAGGTATACAAAAGCAGCTTGGTCCTGGTCGAGAACAATCAAAGTTCCATTTTATTCCTGCTTCCATTTTTATTGCCTAACTTATAAATGAATTAACGAAATAAATTTAAATAGAGAACTTATTTTCCAAAACCGCTGATTAGAAACTCCGATGAAAATGGAGGTATTATGTTCGTTCTACTTCTGCATAATTTCATTATTTCCTTCGCCTAGCTCCTATTTAGATGACAATGAATTTAAGAAAAATACAAATTAATTTCTATACCAACGCAAGACATCATAAAAATTGCAAAAATGTCCAGAGGTGTCAATCTGGTGAACCATTCTACGCATAACAATCATTTCACTAGGTGTATTCCAGATTTTTTGATGAATTTCTTTAATTTTGCATGCTGATTAAATCAACTGAGGAAAACCACCTATCTTAACTTTTCAAAAAAGCTTTTACTGAATAAAATAAATGTTGCAACCATGTAATACGCCGTCAAGTAGGGACGAACCTAGAGGCACCACAGGAAAGCACACGAAGGGGAGATTGGCGAAATTCCTATACCAATAGATGGCGCTAAATTACGCGAAAAATAGCAATATGTCTGCCGAACTCAGTGAACAACAAAGCCAGTTTTTTAAGGTAAGTTTTTGTTAAATTGTGTTTTATGGTGTTTTTGTGATTTATATAACAGAAACAATACATAAAATGAATAATATTCTGTAGAAAATTGAAAACTTCCAGAAACAATGCCGGGGGCCAAATGCAAACTTGCTTTGTTGTTCACTGAGTTTTGAGTACCAAAGTTGATCATAGATGTCGCCTACTTCGGGGCCTTTCGCGAATATGGAACACGCAACTAGACTACAGAACAAGCTGGCTGGTCCTTTAGACGCGTGTGTCTAATTATTCATTATTCAATTTTTATTTTTATTTTGCAATAAACTGATTGTTCAATCCAATTTGTTATTAGTGTGTGTGTCAAGGAGCGATAAGGTCAGTTGAATAATTGTTATTTTGTTTTTAAGAGTTGAGAGTTCAATCATTTATACAAGTATCTTTTTTTTTCATTTTTATGTTTTTATGTTTGTTTATAACATTTTTTATAACATGTGCATTGTTCATATATTTAACAAAAATCGTTTCATGCTGTAAACAACACCGATAAAGAAGTAAATTAAAACCTAAGAAATTATGTGCTGTCTTTTTGTGCTGAGATTTCGATTTTATGAATTTAGAGCGTGTATTAGGGCCTTGTTGAATTTACTAACATTTTCCTACCCTGACGAGAGAATATCCTAACAAATTGAAATAATCAATCTAGAGATATTGGCTCAAAAACAGCTATAGCTGTGAGTTTACGTAACCAGGGACCTCAGTAGCTGCCACAGATAGGCTAACTAACCAAAAACTCTTCATCAGTGTTGATTATAGGTAGTGTTGATTGAAAGTTGTGTGTGTAATTAAAATTTAAGCACAAGAACAGGGGCGGTACCTAATTTCAACTTTTATTGAATTAATGACTCACAATTATTATTAAAATAACACAGTATGTTTCGATTTATGAGGAATGTTTGATCGAGGGTTTCTCTGACGTGCTCTTTCCCCTCGTTAGTTACAGGATGAGAACGGTACGATTTACTTTAATAATAAAGTAGACGTTTCATAAATTTTTCGTTTCTTTTACATATCACAACTTCCCTTAAATTTCCCAAATATTTGCTATGTCGGGCGCATGTCCAGTAAGTAAAATTGAGTAAGTTTCCACAACGTAGGTCCTATTAGTTTTTCATTTCGTTTTTCAGAAAATTTGTTGTTTAAAGGTAATAAAAAATTCTCACCGTTCAATCTTACTGAACGAACCCGTGTTATACTACACAACATCCCTTATATAAGAAAACTTCGGTCAAAAGCGGGTCCGCCACTACTGAAAAAAGTACAAAGATTAGGCTTTCCATCTTTCATCTTCTTTAAAAGAAGCTAGAAAAAAAAGGGCAATACAATAACTATTTGCAGTTTAACAATAAGCAAACACAATGTGAAATGTTTTTTGTTTTTCTAGGTATATCCGGAATCACCCAAATCCTCTATGCACAGGTGTTTATGAGTCGTTACACAGATTTGCTACTCTACTATGTATCAATTTACAATACATTTATGAAGATCACTTATATCCTCATGACTTTTATTGCCATAATCCTGATTTTTGTGGTATTCAGAAAGTCATATGATAGGAAAAATGATAGTATTTTTCATTTACTATGGACATTTCCTGCAGCCTTATTGGCGTTTAAATATAACTCTATAAGTATCTCGGATGTCCGTTCGTATGATGATTTATCTTATTATACTGAGGTAATAATGGTTGATATATAATCATTTATGGTACAGAAATCAATAATCAATAATTATGAAGTATAATTTTTCTTTTAGATCCTATGGTCTTCCAGCATCTACCTAGAAGTGGTGGCGATAGTACCTCAATACGTCATGTTTAGAAAAACCAAAAATGCCAGATGCCTTTACTATGTAGCTATGCTCTGTACCTACAGATCGCTTTACATAGCAAATTGGATCGTTCGCTATTTTGAAGAAAACCGTTACAGTTCAATAGCGACAGTCTCTGGAGTTATTCAAGCAATAATATTGATCATTGTTATAATTGATATTGAACTAAATAAGGAAAAACCTAATCCGGGTAAATGGCGAGAAATTCAGGACGTGTTCACTGTTGAAGCTGCCAAGCTTGCTCAACCAACGAAAGTGAAGATTCAATATCCAAATAATGAACAATTTGGTGGACAAGAGAATCAAGGGTTGATTTATTAACTCGCATTATTGTATTTTGTACATACCTACGTCAAAAATAAGAAGTATATTGTTATATACCTATAAATTTTAAAATTCATCAAGTGTAAAATTTTTAGTTGCTTTTTCTGCTGAATGTACATAAAAATATTCAATAAATAATTTTATTGCGTAGATCCTAGCTCAAACAGAGGCAAAGTTCTTACTTGAACTTCAAAAGCCCCTTCTAAAAAACCCTAACCTTGCATTTAAACCACCGGCGTATACAAGGGGGGGGGGGGTAATGGGGGTAATTACCCCCCTCAAGATCGTTGCGATGAACAAAAAATATTTTTTCTACAACTGTCAAAAAATGATGATGTTCGCACACTCATGACAGTTTGCGAAGTGGTACTTTTTTTCCCAGGTATTGATTTTTTAACGTTACCATGACGCCGTGCGCGAACTAGCTATTTCGCGCACGTGTGCGCGAAATAGCTAGTTCGCGCACTGGGTGTCATGGTGACACATACCTGTCAGGAAATCAAAAATAATTAAAATTCACCTACCTTTGATTGAAAATGCAATTTTGGCTTCGAATGATTGATATTTAAATGGAGTTGTAGAAAAAATATTGTTTGCAACTCGGGCGCAAAATACTTTGGTGATCTCGACTATTTTTTTAACTCGGCTGCGCCTCGTTAAAAAAATCAGATCTCGATCACCAAAGTAGCATTTCGCGCCCTTGATACAAAAATAACTATACCCTACATCTTACAAATAAATCTATTTTTTATATTTTTACTTTTCAGCAACTGACCCTAACTTGTTTTCTAGTTTGCACATTGTCCGCATTTCCCGCATGCCATTTATAGCGAATTCTATTCAAAAGAATAGCGCACACTGAGTGTATTCGTGTCTTTCTCTACTAGCTTGCATAAGAAAGAGATAAATACATTTTTTGTATTAATTCTACCAATAGAATTCGCTATAATTAAAAAGTTTCAGAGGAATCCCATAGCGAATTCCATTGGAAAAATCAGTGCAAAAATTTTTTTTTATCTCTTTCTTATACAAACGGGTAGAATAAGACACGAATACTCTCAGTGCGCACTAACCCTTCCAATGGAATACGCTATCAAAGTTCGGTTTCGTTATTTGTTGGTAATACAGAATATATTTACCTCACAAGTGCGGAAAAATTTATTTTCCGCACACGAGTCTGTCGTTCACCGAAAGACGCGTAGCAGAATTCGGTGAAGCAGCCGAGTGCGGAAAACAGATATTCCGCATGTGTTAGGTACAATAGTTTTTCTACAGACGTGCGGAAATAAGTACATACTTACATAATTTGTAGTAAATTATCGATTTTTTTTTCTGACAGCCGTGCGGAAAAAAAATTTCCGCACCGATATCCGTGCGGAAAAAATTTCGCCGCACCGTGTGAGAAAATTGATTTTCCGCACTGTTTAATTTTCCCCTTTCGTAGAAAAGAAATGTTCTGAAGGCTCAAAGTAAACGATTTTGGGTGTGGCCTTCGGTAAAAAATTTTTCGGGCGGGCTGGCGTGGGCTGATTACCCTCCCCCCCCCCCTCAGACACATGGGCTGGATACGCCGGTGATTTAAACTATGAGGGGGGAAACAATTAATAATATACTCTACGACTATGTTTTATTCACTTGCGTACATTATACAGGGTGTCCCAGAATATGTGGGCAATCTCTCGGATTCAGATAGAACACAAAAAAATAACATGACAACTTCCTATAAAAAAAAATTCCTACTGCCCCCCCTACGAAGTTACGTGCCCCTAAAGGACGTCTCTGAAAATCGTTTTTTTGTTGATAACTATCAAAATACTTCGTGTAATTTTTTTTTCTTTTAATATGATGGATATTAGATAAGACCCCTTAAAATGGACCCTTTCAAACACACTTGGCCAATCTAGTTTGCCAGGGACGGACTAGCTTTAACACAATAATGCTAATTTTTTTACACCCTGTATGATATAGGCATAGCAATAATATTTTTAGATTGTTTCAACCTTGAACTAGAAAAAAGGTACTCTTATTCGATGTCAAAAAAATGAGCTGGTTTCGAGAAAACTCTGTTTTTGTGTATTAATGGTTTTTTATTAAATAATTTTTTATGTCGACTCAACATGAGATCCTTCTAATCTTATGCATTCCATACCTATTCTAATAAAATATTGTTCGACCTTCGACAATGCTTCAATATTAGGCCTTATTTCGCGAAAGTGAAAATTAATCCTTTCTACTAATATTTCCTCAGTTTTATTATTGCGTTAAAGCTAGTCCGTCCCTGGCAAACCAGATTGGTCAAGTTTGTTTGAGTGGGTCCATTTTAGGGAGTCTAACCTAGTATCCATCATATTAAAAGAAAAAAAATTACACGAAGTATTTTGAAAGTTATCAACAAAAAACCGATTTTCAGAGGCGTCCTTTAGGGGCACGTAACTTCGTAGGGGGGGCCGTAGGAATTTTTTTTCATAGGAAGTTGTCATGTTATTTTTTCGAGTTCTATCCAAATCCGAGAGATTGCCCACATATTCTGGGACACCCTGTATATTTTACCTGACGCAAATATTTTTGCAGAGTTCTATTGAGGAATATGTACTCAATAGAACAAAAATCGCCAAGACGGTTTTAGGCAACAGTCAAATCAAAGTGACACTATAGTTGTTACCAATGATAATTGATAATTCTAATGAAAAAGGACTTACGCATTGTTAACATATTGAAACGCCTAGACGTCAAGAATTAATTGATGTCATACAACAGGGTGTACATTCACGTTCAATATAACAAACAATAAGTAGATGTGTTATTGCTCTTATAATAAAATGTGTTGTTATAATATCTTCATTTTTTACAGTTATCAATTTTCACGGTTGGCGATAAAGTTTTGTATGCACCATGTCAGTAAAGCGTCTTTATCGAACTCGCCCTTTTACTTGCCTCGCTCGCTCGACTCCTAATCTCAGACTCGTTCGATAAAATATCACTTTACTACCTTGGTACATAAATAACTTGTTGAACTTATTGAATTGACAATTTACCTATCAATTCAATTATTCCCTAACTAGGAATTTTAACTTACGTGGTGAACCAAATTGCGGAAATGCATAATTATGTCGCAACGAAACTGCCACAATGAATTTATTGTACCTGTTTTCCTGTTTTTTAAATTTGGCAGAAGAATTGGAATTGTCAAAAATTAATCAATAGTTATTTGTGCAACTAGTTGGGAAAAGCACTATTTTTCGTAACGAGCAGATTTCTGCGCAAAAGAAAGCGAGTTACGAGACGAGAAATAGTGTTTCCCAACGTGTTTCACACAATATTTTTTCTAATTTTGTATATTATGATCTGATCCGTTCAAAATCGAGTCAAAAACATGAAAAATGTCCTTTCTAATTAGTTTTTTTTCCATACATTGTCATATAATGTAAATAATTTGAATAAAATTAAATCTTCATAATATGTACACGTACAAAAAATATAATAACAACAAAGTACTTCAAGTAGTTCAGATCCAAAAGTATCCACATATTATGTTCCTGTATTTTTTGCAACTAATGGTGAAATTTACTTTTTCTACTGACGTTTCATAATAGCAACTTTTCGATTGTCATTTCAGTTTTGAAACGACATTCTTTTAGGCACTGAGTGCGTGAAAGTTACTTTTAGGCACTCAGTGCGTAAAAGTGACTTTTGAATGCGTAAAAGTGACTTATGAGTGCGTAAAAGTAATTTTTAAGCACTAGTGCCTAAAAGTGTCATTCATTATTCAGAAATAAAAAACACACTAAACACATATTTGAATTTTGTTTTGTATTTATTATGAATATTGAAAATTGAATTACTGAATTGAACGTTTGGGTTACTCAAAACAGAACTTTGTGTTATTACCTACTTTCTAGGATTTTAATTATTGATGTCGAATTTTGAAAAGAAAATCGCATGAAAAGTGTCAGGTGTCAAGTAAAAGCAGGTAACAAAGATTTTGGGTGTAATCGACTTATTCACATGAAATAAAATTGTGTTTTTTTATTATAAAATGCCAGTAGAAAAAATCTTGTATACAATACGTTACGAAACGGTGTCTTTTAGTCACTCGACGTGTTGTCCAACTCGGCTTTGCCTCGTTAGACAATTTTCACGTCGCGTGCCTAAAAGACGCTCATTTCGTAACTTATTGTATAAATAGCTATTTGATCACCAGTTGCGAAAAATTTTACTTTTCGTAACTGGTGTTGAAAAGTAAAAAGTAAGGCATTTGATAACGTCAACGAGTTTTGAAAAGTGTCACTTTAAATGTCAAAATTAGAAAAAAAAATTGTCAAACCCGCGAATAAGTAGTGAATTTTCCTAATGAAACGGGCGCGTTTGGTACTAGAAACCAACCTCATGTTTCGATAAGGACGATAAGTCGTCTCCTTATCCGCGTACACACGATTTCTATTCAAAACAACTTAAAAACTTTCCTGCATTTTGGGTTGACCAGCTGATATCGTAAATTTTGGTATTCGATAAAGTTTTCCAGTCTTGTTCCTGAAACGTACAATAAATGTATACAAGGTGAGTCAAGCTTGTAATTTCATTACGTATTGCTTCACAGGCTCGACGCTGTGCGAAACAATATACGTGTCTTTGGGCAAGAATCTCGCAGCAAATTTATATAAAAATTTGCATGACAAGTAGCCGACTGTTATAATAAAAATCTACCGAGACTCAGTGGATTTCATAACATAACTAATAAACTTTCACTCTTAAGGATGTTGATATTGCAATTGACAAGTTTTATTATGTAGTTTATTCTTGTATCGAAACATTTGTTCCTAGATCTAGAACTAAAAATCGCAAATTTCCGAAATGGTTTGATGAAAACTTGAAACATGCTATATTTGCCAAAAAGGCAGCTCATAAAAAATGGAAAACAACGGATAACATTATTGATTATGAAAATTTTTCAGTATTGAGACAAGAATGCAAAATTTTATCATCTTTAGCTTACGAAAATTTTATCAACTTGACAGAAAACGCAATTATCGACGACAAAAAGGCATTCTGGAAATTTGTGAAAGATAAAAGAAGTTGTTATGTATTACCTAATTTAATGTCGTATGGTGGCACAGTCTCGAATGACACTGATTCAATAGTTAACCTTTTTGCTGATTTTTTTGGTTCAGTTTATAGCAAGGTCAAAAGCCACAACGATTTGCACGATTCGCACAATTCGTTTGTAACGGAAAGCGAGCTAATACATTGCAAATATTACAATACGGTCGATTTAAACAACATTTCAATTACACCATTAGATGTATTTAATGCCATAGAGAATACAAAGCCACATCTAGGTGTAGGACCTGACAGCGTACCACGTGATTTTCTATTTAATTGCAGATTCATTATTTCACCCATACTCTCCCAAATTTTTAATTGGTCAATCAAATCTGGCACTTTCCCAGATAAATGGAAATTAAGCTTCATCACTCCTTTGCATAAAACCTCTGACAGAGCGAAGGTGGAAAACTATCGCCCAATATCAAAGTTGAGCGTGATTGGTAAGATTTTTGAGGAGATTGTTACTAATAAAATTACGCCGGCTTTTAAGGGTATCATAACTCCTGCCCAACATGGTTTTGTCAAGGGTAGGTCTTCAGTTACTAATTTGCTCTGCTTTGAGGAGTACCTCTCGAATGCTTTGGAGAGCAGATGCCAGGTAGATGTCATTTATACTGATTTCTCCAAGGCATTCGACAAGGTTCTTCACGTCATTTTGTCGAGAAAACTGGAAAAGTTTGGCATTTCTGGACCACTACTCCATTGGCTAACCAGTTACTTAACTAACAGACAGCAGGTGGTAAAAATAAATAATGCTACTTCCTTGACCATAAATGTAACATCTGGTGTTCCACAAGGTGGTCACATATCACCTCTACTGTTCAACTTATTCATTAATGATATCCATTATGAAATTGAAAACTGTAATTATCTCTTGTATGCAGACGACCTAAAACTTTATAAAACAGTAAAGGAACTAGACGATTGTGAGGTGATCCAGAAAGATCTCAATGCGTTTTTGGATTGGTGTAAAAGAAATAGATTAGAACTGAATGTTTCTAAGTGTCAGGTAATGAGATATCATAGAATAAAGACTCCAATTATATTTGACTACTCTTTAAAAAATGAAATACTATCCGCTGAAATTTTCCATAAAGATCTTGGAGTAATATTAGATAGTCCCTTAAGATACGATCTACAGATTGAGAGCATTTATAACAAATCAATAAAGTTAGTTGGTTTTATTGGCAGAACCCTGAAAGATTTTAATAATATTGAATGTTTTAGGGCTTTGTATTGTGCAATTGTGCGATCGACGTTGGAATATGGGTCACAGGTATGGTCACCTTTCTACTCTACATACATAGACTTGCTTGAAAGGGTCCAAAAGCGATTTCTTCGACTTGTTGCTTACAAACTAAAAATCCCACCAGAACAAATTGATTATAATCAATTGCAAACTTTACTAAAGCTTCCATCGCTGCAAACAAGACGTTTAATTCTTGATTTGGGATTTTTATTTAAACTTTTGAACAACACTGTCGATTGTCCATATCTTTTAGAAGGTGTTGGGCTTGCGGTTCCCCAGCGAACTACTAGAAGTAGAAATTTATTTTCTGTCCCATACCATCGTACTAACTATGGCCAGAATTCGGCTTTAACGAGAATGTGCCGCCAGATGAACTGTGTGGCTGATGATGTTGATGTTTTCAATTGCTCAAACCCTAGTTTTATTCAACAGGTTAAGAAAATTTTATTGTAATGTAATGTAATCAAAGTTCAAGTAATTGTGTTAGTTTAAGTCTTTTGTTTTAAGTGTATTTTGTATAAGTAGATTTAGTAAAGTGGCAAGTCCGTTAATAAACATAAACATAAACATAAACTGTTTTATAGTAAAAAAGGTTATCATATTATTTTATAGGTTACAAGCATAGGTATGGTGATTTTGTCATGATAATTTTCAGAACAATCATCCTAGCAAGCTCTTCATTATACTGATTCTGAAGAAACGAAACGTCCTACAATTAATTGTCTCGTCCAGAATATCAACTTCATTGAGTTACAGTGTTTAAGTTTCAGTTGAAACAATGCCTAGGCAACAGAGGTCGAGGTTTATTTAGCAGAAGACAGTTAGGTACAGATTCCCCAATTATCAAGAAAAATTAAACTTGGTAGGCTAATTTGGTGCTTTCAATATCAAAACTGGGGAGCTGGCACAATGGCATGTCCAGATCTTAACCTCTTAGGAAAATCCAGAGCAGCTAGCAGCAACACAGGGAGAAATGGAAAGCCTACCTCAAGCAGAAACTGAAAATTAGATTAGAAGGGAGAATGAATAATTACACTAGGATCATGTTGATATGAGCTATTTCTTTAAGTTTTTTCTTTGTTATCTTAGTTAAGTACTTATATTTGAGCAGCTCAAGTTCCCAAACAGAATTTTTTCTACATTATTTCAATTAACTGGAGCGAGACTAATAATGATATACCTCCAATTGAATTAGAAGTGCCTATATTTCTCAATTGTCTAAAATGCAGAATGGCGCCTATTCGAAATCAGGAATTATTTCCAGTATCACTGAAGTCATCTGCTGGTATCTATAATCTACATACTTATGAATTCTCATCAAATGCATCCTCCTAGATTTGACAAAACAGATCAGGATGAAATAATCATTATACCATTTAGCCTCTTCGCCCTCTTCACCTATTGTAATGATGATTTACACGAAAGCCAATAAAAAAAAAGAACATGGACAAAAAATGAAAAACAAGAATTGATAAAACAGAAATTGTAATGGAATGTACAAATTATTTATTTTCAACATAATTTTGCTGTTCCCTTCCTTTTACATAAAAACCATCCTACATCTTACTCTAAAACAAAGTTGGATGCCTTTTGCCTCTTTTGGGGGTACCAAAAACAAACTCCCTACCTACGTAACTTGTTCCACAACCAAACTTAGTTTATAATAAAATGTGTTGTTTAAATAGCCATATGATGCACAATAACCAGGCTTTACATTTTTGATAGAATATGTTTAATTGCCAAGCAAGCATTTTTGATTTTGAATATCAGTTAAAATCATTAAGACAAGAGACATCCACAAAGCTTCAACATTACATTTTTGCTATATGAGTTACGGTGACTAAAATAAAACAGAAAATATATACCATCTTATTGTTAGTAACGATAAACGTGTTGAACATACCCATACATTTGTAGTTTGGGTAAAATTCAGCCACGTTTTTTTTTCTCCTAAATCTGGGCAGGACTACTTTTAAGAAGCTAACACCTATTAACTATGGACACCAAACCATCAATACATTATGCTGCTATTTTATTTACAACAATATTTTTAATAATGAAAAATTGCCTAAGATAGGTCTGAACAAAATTACAATAACTCTTTGTTCATAATTTTGTAACTATTTATTTTAGACACCAATTAAAAATTAAAACTTAACATAATGTAATACTGCAATGCACACGATTCGATAAAGATGGTATACTATTTATGCTGTTGAACTATTTCTATTACAATAGTTACACTCACTGTGTGAACAAAACATAGCACAATAAAATGGGACAAAAAATCAAGTTGTTGGAATTATAACAATAATTGAATGATATGTAGAATGAATAAAAAAATTAAAGAGAACACCATCAGCCTCTAAGGCCAAGACATAACAGTCGACATACAACTCACTAATGCAATACAAATAAAAATAACTCTATGTCTCGATGAAATTAAAAAAAAATTGTGCTATTTTTTTCAACTTTTTTTTATTTAAATTCCGACTCAATAGAGCCGGCTTAAATATATTATATCTCAATAGGAAATAAATGTAGATAACCTAAAATCTATAGTCTCTATACAATAATTAATTTAATAAAGAAGTATACCCTCGCGAAACTGACTAAAATGATGTGAATATGTATTTACATTATGATAGGGGCGGCATAGAAAAACTATCATACTGCCCTATCTACCATAGTTAAATATGAGCGTGGTCACCTTCGCTATGGTTTACATTTTTTACATCGGCATTATTTTTACACAATTAATGATAGTTACCTAAAATCTTGTTGACCAAGAAATGGTAAGTTTATTGAATGGAGGAGATTTACTGGGAGGATCTGAAAAATTTCGAAACAACAAAAAACAATTTAATTTTTGGTGTACAAGAAGATAGCGACAATAAGTCCGTAAAGACCTAATACTTCAGCAAAAATAAGGATAAGGATCATTCCTACGAAGAGCCTTGGTTGTTGCGCCGTTCCTCTTACACCAGCGTCTCCCACGATACCAATAGCGAATCCTGCAGCTAAACCAGAAAATCCTACTGCGAGACCTGCTCCCAAGTGTAAAAAGCCTCTGAAAATACAGAAAGTGTTGCTTAGTTAATTTATTTTATCCTGTTTTGATCTTTAAAAATGGAATAATTGAAATCATAACAATAAAGGTAAGTAGATGTTTATAGCAGAAATTTATGGTACATATATTATAAAACTAATTCAACAAGCGGGTAATGAATGTAACGATGTGGCTATTACGAGAATAAAGTTTGCACTATGAGTAGAGTAATCATCCGACTGAGTAAAGTCGACAAACATTAAACTTCAACGTATCTGTTTCATAATGATCGTCATTATGATACAGATTTTCATTAAGTATGCTTCATAAAAATATATAAATCCGCGGAGCACGGGTGCTGAATCTATGCGCAAATGGTACGTCTAGGTCCTGAAAATGTACTATGCAATGCATTGAGCACGTAAAGGTTGGAATAAAATCCATAAAACAAACAGGGTTGATATGTCATGACAGCTAACTTTTTTTTTTTTTAAATAAAATAGTTATTTTTTATAAAAGACGATAAAATGGTAGTTTATCGTTGACCGGAAAAGTTAATTCACGAGCGGAATCGCGAGTGAATTAATTCCGGGAGACGATAATGGCATTTCATCGTCGTGTGTAAAACAAAGTTTTTCTCCATAGAGTAATTATGGACGCCTGTAGTATCAAAAATATTTAGAAATTATTTGAGTCGAACACTTTTGCTTAAGTAGAAATTTGTTTGACAAATAAATAAAATCAAAAATATATACATATTTTAGACAAAATAAACGTCTTTATCTATCCTTGCTGTTAAAGTATCATTTAATCTACCCTTGCGGTTAAAGTACTACTTTATCTACTATTTTTAGTAGATTGAAGATTAAAGGCTACTTTACCAGTAGCTATGGGAAAACACTATTTTTTTGTTCGTCGTTTTTAAACTGACACCTTCCGTATGAGGGGCGAGGGGGTGAAGCATGTGGCAAAAACAGGTGTGAGGTCAGGTGACCATTGGCGCTCTAACGTAGGGAGCGACCAGCTCACATTCCTTTGGAGTATGAGATTAAAAACGACAGACTGTATGTATCATGTCCTGGATCATGTCCATGTCCTATACCTATCTTCAACTGTTTCGGAAATACTGACAGTTGAAAATTGACTTTTTTACTACTTTGACAGGCTGTAAAACCTAAACGGTTAATTTTAGAGCAAAACCGATCATACATGCTTGTCTTAGTTTTCCATAAACTATCAATTGACACCAACTTTGAATTTAATCCATCATTAAAAATTCGGGTTAAATTTCATCTCAGGTTAAATTCAAAGTTTGTGTCAAATTATATCATGAAAAACTAAATATGAGCATATAAAATCGGTTTTGCCCTAAAATTAACCATTTAGGTTTTACAGCCTGTCAAAGTTGCAAAAACGTCAATTTTCAACTGTCAATATTTCTGAAACAGTTGAAGATAGGTATAGGACATGATACATAAAATAGGTTCAGAATTTGAAAATGAAATGCTGGTGTTTTCATTTAAAAAAATAAAGTTCGCTGTCATAGCTTGTTTTTGAGTCACCCTGTATACATAAAATTATCATATAACAAACAGCCACTAAAATCAAAAATCGATGTGTCAGAGGTTTGTTGAGAAAAATCAACCTTGTATTTTTTTATGGATTATTATTCCAACCTTCACGTGTTCACTGTATACTACGACACATACCTGTAACGGACGCGCCGATATATAAAATTGAGGCAAATTATGTATTTAGGGTTTTTCTATCGTTTCAACTCAAAGGCAAGAAAACCAGCTACAAATTTAACAACAAACAAAAAATTCCAAAATAATCCAAATAAACAGTTATCCTTCAATTAACCAAACCTAACAGAATGGGTATGAGAGAGAAAGGTTGCTGTCACAGTGAAGTGTTGTGATGGACACAGCAACGCCAGTATTCGACATCGGTCGGATCCGTTCTAGGTTCGTGTAGTATAAAGTTCATTGCTCGGTTCATTAGCTCAATACAGTTCAACTCAAGAGCTCATTGGATCCTGATTTCAAAACTCTCAATAAATGGCACATCATTCAAAAAAATTACTATTCTTAGGCCCCGTTTATTCATCTTCAGACAAACTAGCTGGTAACTATCTGCAAGATAAATTTTTATAATTCTATTAGCCGCCGGATAACTGGCCGACCAATGGGATTACAGATTGTGTTTTTATCCGTCAAATTGCATACCTGACAGTTTATCACAAGGTGAATGAACCAGCTCCTAAAATTAATATGTAACTATGTATGTATTTCGATTGTTAATGGAAGTAGAAAAAATACTCGAAAAAATTGTGGATGCAACTCTCATGTAATGGGCTAACAGCTTGTTTGGTAATTCGCCATTAATGATTATCATGACGGATTTTCTAGTCTGTCGTCTCAAAATTAAAGATAAAAGTCAAGATGATATTGTGTTGGCAATACAATGTAAAATTTCACTGCTTTCAAATTTTTCACGTAAAAAAGGCTTGTGTTGCCAACATAGTTACTAAATTTTTGACTCGGAGAATTATCTTCAATTTTAGGACAGACTATACTTGCTAGCTCATATGTCACGGCCTTGAAATTTGACTCCCAGCGTGGGTTAAAGAGGGTGAGATCCAAAAATGAAAGTTTTAGTGCAAAAAAATCTAAGAATAGTATTCAAATTGCATCTGGCTACGATGGTCCGTTTTCGAGTTAGGGCGGTTTAAAGTTACAACTAGGTGTTTGTGACGTCACACTGGATTATCAGGGAGAGTATTAACACGTGTAAGAATTTTCCAAGACAAAAGACAATTATCTTCTAGAGCGAATTGCAACCACTCATTTACCCTTCGCAATTTACACTGTAATTAGCAACTTACTATGCAAACCTACCAAATAAACTATAGAGTTTACAGCTCCTCTGTAGCGGAAACTGAGACTTATTTATGAAAATGAGTAACATAGATAAAGTTTTTTGAGGCCAGAAAACTCAAACGCAGGCGTACCTATATGAAGAGTTTCTTAACATTTGGTGCAGGCAATATTGCATGAGATACAAAAATGTTTTTGCTCTCAAGTTTTATATGATAAGACAAGACTGCTGAAAACGAAAATGAGTCGTCAAAAAACAAGAACTCTCAGAAAAATAATAAGTTTCTTGCCCCTCGATCGATGAAAGGCGAGAAGCAATCATCAAAGAAATCGCAAGAAAGTGATGGCGGCCCTGAGTCACCCCATACTAAAAAAAAAAACAAGAAACAAATGGTGGGAAAAGCACAAGAAAACAGCTAGTCAGATAAAAATAAAAATGAAGACCCCTGGAAAACAGTTTCGTTTGGGAAAAAAAGGACAATCTCCAGTTATTGGTGGATGCGACTTGTAGCACAGAAAAAAATGTATCTCTTTCTTTCAGGGCTTGCACCTACCGTGACTGAAGAAGAGGTACGAATGTACATTAAAACTAGCACACGGAGAGTCACAAGATGTTATAAAATGAAGACAAAAAACAGTAACATCATGAGCTCATTCAAAATCGAATTCTTTGAGACCGAAACACACAAAATTATGATCCCAGACATCTGGGGAAAGGGAGTCATTATCACAGGCTCATTATCATATACAGGCCACAAATGCTCAAAACTATAAAGGTACTACATTATAACACCCAATCAATTCGAAACGCTACAGAAGAACTTGAAACCTTCTCCTGCGATAAGAACATAAACATTATTTGTATCACGGAGCATTTTCTCAAGACTGAAGAAATAGACAATTTACGGATTGCAAACTAACAAGTAGCAGCTTCATTTTGTAGATCAAACTTTACCAAAGGGGGTTCATTGATAATACAGGAAAGGGAGTCAAACTTTTCCGAGTTAGTAAATGTTAAACAAATAAGTGTGGAGGATGATTTTGAAGCAACTATCTTAAGTCCGGGTAAGTCTGATCATGATGGTCAGCTGATTGCAGTCAACTACACTCTCAAAAAAAAACACTAGCACAATCACAAAAAAACTTTGTCAACCTTTTATGCAGAGGGGAAAAACAAATTCTTTGAAATCATTGCTAATGTCGATTTTGGCTTCATTGATAATCCATCCTCCTTAGAGTCGAAGTTTGAGACCCTCATGCTCGTGCAGTTGCTTGAGTCCGCTTTCAATGATTCGTTCCCATAAAAAACATGTAAAGTTAAAGCACAGAAATAATTTTGACTGGTTTAGCCATGATTTAAAAAACATGCGTGAATCTTTGCAGTATCTGAATGATCTTTACAAACATTTTCCGAATAACCAACTCAAAGCTTACATTTTTCTGTGGTAATGCTGGGAAAATTCAAAACTTCTAAGACAAATACAGACAAAACCAACATCAATGCACAGAACTTTAATAGCTACTTTATTAGTATAGCAATCATTATAGCAATAGATATGCAAAAACAAGTTCCCATCGAAGATATAAATCCTATAGATAACTTACAAAACCTACAAATTGACGGGCGTGAAATCTATTTCAAAGAGGTCTCTTTCAATGATGTCAGAATGGTGATTGATGGTCTAAAAACAAGACTAGCAGAGACATCTATAATCTAAATATCAACTTTAGGTGTGTCAAGAATTTGTTGCTTATACCGTTGACAAAGTTGATCAACATATGAATCGAACAATAGCTATTTACCTAACAAGTGCGGAAAATGAATTTTTCCGCACGCGTAGCGGAGTTCGGTGATGCAGCCTAGTGCGGAAAAATATTTTCCGCAAGTGTTAGGTACAATATTTTTCCTACAGGCGTAAAAATGTAAAATTTTTCTTCTTTTTTTTGACATATCAGTGCGGTAAAATTTTTTCCGCACTGACAGCCGTGCGGAAAAACTTTTTCCACACTGATATGTCAAAAAAAAAAGTTTTACCGCACCGTGCGGGAAAACTCATTTTCCGCACGCATATTAGTGTGGAAAATCGATTTTTCCGCACGGCTGTAGGAAATAGTTATTTTCCTAACAAGTGCGCAAAGTGATACTTTCCCGCACGAAAAAGCAGTTAGACGAACGACGCGAAGCGGAGTTCGGATAAGCTTTGAGTGCGGGAAAGAAACTTTGCGCAAGTGTTAGGAACAATATTTTTTCTACGAGTATCTTAAAAAAGTAGACTTTGAATTGTTAAAATATTAGAAAAATCAATCAAATCAAAATCTTCAAAAATCGTTTTAAATCTATTGGAATTCCTCAAAATGTCTTTTAAATTAAATCCCCAAAAATATTTTAACATCTTCTAGAATTTCTAGAATACCGGCTAGATAATTTGCAGGAGAGTCTCTCAAATATCAAAAATTCTACAAATTCCTAGCAGTACAGGCTGGTCCAATTTGGACACCTTTGATAGGAAACATCATGTTAGCTAAGCGCTAATTTCAACTAAAAGCCTTCATTTTGAATATTAGTTTATTCAGAAACCATCAAAAACATTGAAAAATCAAGTATAACTATGGTAATTATGCATAACAAAAATGAGTGCGCAAAGAGTTTCCGTGCGCAAAGTTGAACTTTGCGCACGCAAATGAGTGTGCAAAGTGATTACTTTGCGCACGCAAGTAGAAAAAATAAATTCCCGAACTGCCTAAAAATTGCCAGAGTCGCACCTATATATCAAAAAGGGGAAACTAACGATACTGGGAACTACAGACCCGAATCTCTTCTACCCTTGTTGAAAATTGTCTTGAAGTTCAAATGTGGAAAATGAAGGATTCTTAAATGCAAATCAGTTTGGTTTTAGAGAGGGAAGAAATACAACTTTGGCAGATTTGAAGCTGGTGGAAAATATAATGGAGGGGTTTCAGAGCTCTCAGTACCATTTCTACTTTCTGTGACCTGAGCAAGGCTTTCGACTGTGTTTCTCACTACATTTTACTGGACAAATTACCCTACTATAAATTTTCAAATAACAGCATAAAACTAATAAAGTTGTACTTAACAAATCGCCAACAAACTGTTAATTTTTATAACACAGTATCAGATAAACAGCTAATCAATGTTGGTGTACCACAGGGATCAATCTTGGGACCAATATTGTTCTTGCTTTACATAAATGATCTTCTCAACATTGCTACAATTTTGCAGACGACACGACTGCACAAACTTAACATACTGACCTACAGATTGCCACTGAAATGTCGAGGAAGGCACAGTCGAGAGCTAGGCAATGGTTCTCAGCAAATAAACTTTTCCTAAACGAAGCCAAGACACAAAACTTCGCTTTTTCACTGAAAAAACTGAGGCAGGGACGGACAGTGTCAAATTTCTCGGAGTTTCACTAAATCAGAAATTACTGTGGAATGCCCATACTGAAATGACATCCAATAAACTAAGCAAAAACGTATTTGTTCTGAGAAAGGACCCTGCCCAAAGTATACGGAAATTGTGTTTATGTCAGAATTGGCTGAATTTTGTATGGGAAGTCCGCTCCTTTGGAGGTTTAACTATGATTGAAACTATGATGATTGAATATAATGTAGATCACGCCTTTCTGATTAAAAGTTATCATTGCACCAATCCTGAAAAATGACTCTATGTAGCACACCACTGCACCACAAGCTTACATATTCTACACCTATTCATGATACATTGAACGTCCATTACAATGTCCAAGCGTTCTACTTGATACCTATGAAATTAATTTTCTCAAAAAGGCGTCATTTTTCAGGATTGGTGCAATGGTAACTTTTAATCAGAAAGGCGTGATCTACATTATGTACAAAATTCAGCCAATTCTGACATAAACACATTTTCCGTATACTTTGGGCAGGGTCCTTTGCTTGGAAATTTGTCAGTGTGTTTCTCCTAAAATTCTGAAGCTTACTTTTCTATCTTCCATTCACACTTAAGTTATGCACTATTGGTTTGGGGCCACTCAAGCGGTTCCCGCAGAGTCTTTGCCTTGCAAACGCGAGCCATAAGAATAATAGTAGGATTTAAATACAGAGATGATTGTAAACAAGCTTTTGTTGACCGCCAAGTTTTGACTATCCCAGGTGAATACATCTTGCAGAACTTCATGTATGTCAGGGACAGTCATGACAGATTTGTCCGGCATAGTGATGTCCATGATTATGATCCAAGAAATAAAAATAACCTACTACCTATTTACCATTGTTTACATAGGTGTCAAAATGGCCCTGGATATCATTCTATACATTTTTTCAATAAAATTCCAGAACGCCTAAAAAATCTTCGCAGAATCCAATTCAAGAGGAAACTTAAAGACTTGCTAATTGAATATGCATTCTACTCAATAGAAGAATTCAGCAACTCCACACTTGTTTGGGTAGGAAATAAATTGCTATTACTGTGATAGACTGTGAGATAGGGGCTGTTTAGTGGAGTCATTTTTTTTTGTCTGGCATTTTGAGGGCTGAATGTGGCTACTAAGCTGATGAGAATATGGGTGATTTTAATGCCTGCCTCCCGTTCGAAAATTTGCAGAAGAAAAAAATTGATTTACATGAGGAATTTTTCTAAATAAAAGATTGACATTGATAAATAATTCACCCATAAAAAATACCAAATGCTTTTCAATAGGTGAAAAAGTGGGGATGAGAGTCAACTTCCAAAAGAAAAGAAAAGAACCTTCCGCGTTTACTTTTTGTCTGGTAATTGAGAGAATGGAAGGTTTTGTTGTGAAAATATCGCTGAAAAATCGCCAGACGGTAATCCCAGTTCGAAGTCGAGTTTTCCGGCGAAACATTCTGTGGACATTTCGAACAGGTGGCAGGCACTAAAACCACCTATATTCTCATCAGCTAACTAGCCACATTCATCCCTCAAAATGCCAGACAAAAAAAATGACTCCACTAAACAGGCCCTATCTCGCGGTCTATGATAATGATAAATAAAATGATGTGCTCCAAAATTTTTAATGCCATCTTAACCTAATGTTTGTATTATGTCTGATGTATTTTGATGTATATTTTAAAGTTTTTGAATTCTGTTCTATTTTAAAATGTTTGAATGTATTTTAATTAGTGTAAATGATATAATATTAAATAAACTATTAATTGTAAATTTTAAGCTATTCTGGGAATTTTTTTTATTTCAATTAAAAAGCGCTTTTTAAAACTGGTACCTTTAAAAATTTGTATTGCTTATGCCGGTTTTCCACTAAACAGACTGTTGAGTTTGTGTTTTAAAACATGTTTTAAAACAAAACTGAAGTAAACACAAAACTCTTGTTTCCATCAAGCAGACTACGTTATGTTTTCTCGGCGAAACAAAACTCCAACTGTCTCAAAACACGCTAGTCTTGAAAATGTTTGGGAAAAGTTTGAGTTTGGGTTTTGTTTTTGTTTTGTCTGTTTGGTGGAAAACTGGCATTAGAATACACATTTTTAAAAGTCCAGCTTTAAAAAGCGCTTTTAACTCGGCTTTTAAGTTGAAACAGGATGTTGCATATGGGTGTAAGTGTAATAGCACGAAATAAATGATTTGATTTGACAAGAGACAGTTGAGAAGGCCAATTAAATTTAAAAACTTACACTTGAGATTTAAGCACATATTTGTAGATAATATAACATCAAGTGTAATAATATCTATCAAAGTGGGTTTTTACTTACTTGTATAAAGTATAGGTGGTAGGGGCCGAAATGTTACCGGCAATGAGGATAGCTATTACCAGACCATAGATGGCAATAATACCCGCCATGACAACAGGAATAATACATTTCATGATCAGTTCCGGTCGCATGACCGACATGGCGGCAATACCGGTTCCTGATTTGGCTGTGCCATAAGCAGCACCCAGCGCTAGAAAGAAAAAAATAGTTGAATTACATAAAATTGACTTATTACCTATACAAAATTATTCCACAACAAAACTCATATTTATTACCTATATCAGATGATTTAAATTTTAAAAAGTTATTCATGAGATTAGTGATAAAATGTGCCATTCAATTGTGTAAGAAAGAAAGTTCGTAAGACCTAATAGAAAAATCTAGTAGGCTACATTTTTCAAAAATCAGGAGCAACATTGACAACCACTCTTGATAGTAATGGAAACAATGATACAAATACCTGTATTTTTTTTAAAACCTGTAATAAAATAAAAATAAAAAACCCATTCTGTTTTAACATCAACAGTTTGAGAATGGACCTTCATAATGGAATACAAATGACCCAAAGCTGGCACAATGCCCAGTGTCTGAAACAGTTGTCTAGTCTGTGCCGTGTGTGATTCTGTTTTACCAGAAATTTAGTTACTGAGATTTGTTTTAAAATATATGACTGGTAGGGAGACTAAATAATGAGGCATTTGTATTAGAGGAGAATACATTTTATTATGGCGCCAAACAATCAATTCGAATTTTTGGCGCACTTATAATAATTTATAATTCTGGCAAGCTAATCAGAAATACCAACTGAATCAGGCATTATTGTGATGTTACAAAAACTATCATAAGAACTTTCTAGGTAATTTTCACATTTGCGTAGTTAATGACTAGTAAATACTTTCAATAATCTTCAAGTATTGTTCTTAAAATAAATTTGGCATACGTTTTGTTTCTTATCCTTCTCTCCTACAAAGATTTTGAAAAAATCAACTTTCCAGCACAATAGCGCATATTTTCGCGGTGAGGTTGCAAATATACATGTTTCCTACTTTGGTTAGATACAATAATAAAACTGACACACAGCTAAAACTATTATGAATCGTGATTGGCAGGGGACGAGCTAATTATTCTCCAGGAATGTTTTTAAAATTGCCACGATTCTACGTCATTTGGTTATTTATTGTCGGAAAAATCAAATCCAATAACCTTCAAACTTTATGTTTATTATATTTTCGGATTTTGTTTCAAATACATAATATGCAAGTTATTCTAAATGGCTTGATTTAAATAACAATTTATCATGTAATTGCCAAATTATGAAAGAGAAGCAAAGTTCTGCGACTATATCCTTCTACAGAACTCTTAAATAAAATTATTAATATCATCTTTTTAGAGGCGTTGGCTATTAAAAACCTGTAAAAATGTAATATCTTTGAATTTAGAAACGGTGGATTTTTTTCTATTAAATGTTTAAAAAAAAAACAATTACGAATGAAATTAACTTTTGGACTTCATTGGAGGAAAATTCCATGTACTAAATAATCAAAAACAAAATCAATTCAGGTGTTTAACTAGTTTAGCGAACACACAAAAAGGAATGTAAGTAAAAAGTAAAACCTTATTTTTATCATGGGTACAAATGTTTATCTAGTAACAAAAAACATTGAATTCAAACTCTCGTTTAAAGTATCAAAACAGTTTCATAAAACCCAAAACTGATAAATTCTTGTAAGAAGGAATTCAGGTGGAAACTTATTTTTATCCTTACACTAACTAGCGTTTGTTTATGTTCCCAAGGCAGTTAACTGACATGATCCAGTAGCATCAAATCATTAAAATGAAAATATTTCTAGGTAGGCGTTTTGAAACCGTCTTTTTTCATTTAAATCTGCTGGAAAATTACAATGAATTTGATGTCGTGTACATGGGTGGCATGTGACAAATTATATCTTTTATTTGCATAACTATCACAAACAAGACTTATCTATCATGATAAGGGGTTTAGGCCAAGCTATTTTAAGGCACTACCACATTATAGCATTTGACAAATTTAATTGAACAATAAAAGTAAGATATTAAAATATGTAGGTAGGCACCTTATGGGCATTTGAATTATTCAAATGCACAGGTTAATCAAATGTTGGTGGTTGGATGATAAATATCGAAGACTATAGACAAGAAGAGCAGGACTGACTTGCAGCTTTGACAACGACAAGATCAGATATAAATATTAAAATAAGAAGAGGAAGACCAAAGACAGAAAGAAAGACAAGAAGAGGAAGCCCCCAAGACACAAGACCTGCTTTTAGCACATCTGCAACAACAAGTACAAGATAAGAGATCAAAAAGAGAAGAAGGCCTGAAAACAGAAAGAAAAAGAACAGGAAAATTTCAGGTTTCAATGAGAATGGATTCCAGCCATAATCTATAAGGAACAGACGCGATTCGATACAATCATGGAAACAATAATAAAATTAAGAATGCAATAGAAGAAATATATGGAGAAGTTGGCAGAGCTCGTCGGGAAGTTGGAAATTTCTTTGGGAGTCAGCTGCGCAATTGAAGCCACACCGACGTAGTATCTCTAATAAATTCCAATATCGCAAAAAGTACAATGCAAGAATTGATCAGTGCGAATGATTTCCTGTTCACTGTTGGTCGAGAATGGTGGTCAAAAAACTGGTTCAATAATGAAATTAATTGCCACACTTGGATCAGTTGGGTTTTGCACGCTGCTCATGGAGATCGGACAACATCTACTATACCACTCTCATTATCAGAGGTCCATTTAAGTTTGGAAATAATTATTATTGTTGGAGTCTTAAAGTCTTGTGGAATTGGATATTTTGTAAGACAATGGACCAAGTCTCGCACCATAAGAAATGGCTGATGCATTGAATAAATTATACAGTGAGGATATAAAGTCCGTCGCCCCCCCTCTAACTTTTGAACCGGTCGGTATATTGCAACGAAATTTTGATTGATGATATGTGACTAGATTCTCCATGTTTTGAAAAACAAATGACAGCTTCAGCTGTCAAAATGACAGCTAGGCGCAGTTTTGAAACGTTTTTTTGAATAGAAGGCGGTGTCGAATGATATATCGTTTTAAAGGTTCCTTTATTCTCAATTAAATCCCCGAATCTGAAAACATTTGGTTTAGCGGTTTTCAAATGATGACGAAAAAACAAAGGCTTGTTTTGCTCATAAACACTCATAAAAAAAAATTAAAAATTTTTTTTATTGGTTTTTTATTCATTGTTTTTTTTCAGTAATAATAATAACGTCATGACATTGGTAACTTAAATAATGAAAAAAAAGCGATAAAAAAAAATATATTTTTTTTTCATGGGTGTTTATGAGCAAAACAAGCCTTTGTTTTTCGTCATCATTTGAAAACCGCTAAACCAAATGTTTTCAGATTCGGGGATTTAATTGAGAATAAAGAAACCTTTAAAACGATATATCATTCGACACCGCCTTCTATTTAAAAAAACGTTTAAAAACTGCGCTTAGCTGTCAGTTTGACAGCTGAAGCTGTCATTTGTTTTCCAAAAAATGGAGAATCTAGTCACATATCATCATTCCAAATTTCATTGCAATATACCGAGCGGTTCAAAAGTTAGAGGGGGGGCGACGGACTTTATGTCCTCACTGTATAAATTGTAATTTATTGGAATTACCAACAGGCTAACCACCAGTTTTGTAGAGCTTCAAATAAAAGGCTATCATATTCATCTATACAGGGTGTCCCACCGGGAACCAAATCGATCTATATGTGAAAAACTGTATGCAGAAATTTTTTGAAAATTTGACACTATATTAATGTCAATGCAATAGAGGCAACCCGGCTAAGATGGTGGCACTTCCGGTTATACCGGAAGTAGCCGTCAACTTACTTATTTTAAATGAGACACCCTATACAGGGTGTCCCACCGGAAACCAAATCGATCTATATATTATGAAAAACTGTATGCAGAAAAATTTTGAAAATTTCACTAATTTCAATGAGGGCAACCCGGCTGAAATATTTTCAAGATAGTGGCCCTTCCCGTTATACGGGAAGTAGACGTCAACTTGCTTATTTTAAATAAGACACCTTGTATGTGATTCCATTTTTGGATTCTACTTAAAATTCTGAGCAGATTTCATGTGATATACGCTATACCTAAGTTCAACTGTTTTGGAAATATTGACAGTTGAAAATTGACTTTTTGCAGCTTTGACAGGCTGTAAAACCTAACCGGTCATAAGCTATCATTTGACACCAACTTTGAATTCAATCAGAGATTAAATTTACCTGGAATTTTCAATCATGGATTAAATTCAAAGTTGGTGTCAAATGATAGTTTATAAAAATCTAAGATAGGAATGTAAAATCGGTTTTTCACTAAAATTAGCCGTTCAGGTTTTACAGCCTGTCAAAGTTGCAAAAAGTCAATTTTCAACTGTCAATATGTCCAAAACCGTTGAAATTAGGTAAAGGGCTCGGTAAAGGGTATATCACATGAAATCTGCTCAGAATTTTACATAGAATCCAAATATGCAATCACATACAGGGTACCTGATTTAAAATAAGCAACTTGACATCTACTTCCGATATGACCGAGAATGCCACAATAGACCTATCTCGCAGGATTAGAAAAAGAGAGCTTAATTATAATAAATACAAGTTAGAAAGCAATAAAAGATGATGTGCGCGTGCAACTCGTAGGCTGCAGTGTAGGCAAATTGTATTGTTGCAGAACAAATGTAGACAATACAAAACGAACATTATAACATTAAAGAAGTGATATAGTGTCAAATGTTTTAGGTACAACGCCTTAAATCAGACAAAAGAAGAGCTTTGAAGTGGATGAACATCGTTTGCACTTTTATTTTGATAAATGTATCATCCGGCAACATCGCTCAATGAAATTGCAAAGGAATATGTCAAGTATAATCTAACATAGCCTTAAACGACACACCTGTGAGTTCAAGTAATACGTAAAGTATTAGTTTGCTCTTTGTCGAATTACACGTTACAAAGAAAGAAGGAACAATTAATTCTGAAATGGCCCCTGAATAAGAATATGACGCAAGCCTGTCACAAACTTGCTTCTCATTGGACGCTCACCTGCAGTCTACAAGCGACGCGCGCAGTCCAGGTAATAGGAGATCGGTCTATTTTGAAAATATTTTAGCCGGGCAGCCCCCATTGACATTAGTATACTGTCAAATTTAAAAAAAAAAATTGCATACAGTTTTTTATATAGAGATCGATTTGGTTCCCTGTGGGACACCCTGTATTTCGCCCTGTATATTATTCCATATTTTTGGATTCTACTCAAAATTCTAGACAGATTCCATGTATAATCCAGGTATTCTTTGAATCTGAACAAACTGATTGTGATCACCTCGGTGATCACATAAGGTTTGTTTATGAGGCGTCAAAAAAAACAGTTAGGGGCAATGAAATCGAAAAACCGAATGACAATTGTTTGAAACAAACCTCAAGTGTTAGAAAGATTTTTTTCAGGTAATGACCAACGTGAATACAGGGAAACTACGGTCCCTGTTTAGGAATCGGCCAACTGACAAGGACCTACTCTCGCAAAAATGCAATCTTTTACGTTTAAATATTTTTCTGGAAAACTAGTTAAGGGAAAATTATGAAACTTTTAAGATAAAAAGAGGAAAACTAGGAACTCATTATACAAAAATTTTAAAATTTTCCACCTGATGTTATTTTCAGGTGGAAAATTTATGAAAATCAACTTGCAAAATCTAAATTAAGCAAAAATGCAATCTCTTACATTTTAATATTTTTCTGGAAAACTACTCAAGAGAAAATTATGAAATTTTTGGGATGAAAAGAGGAAAATTAGGACTTCATCAAAATTTCAACATTTTCTACTGAAAAACAACACCATGGAAAAATGATGAAAATCAATCTGCAAAATCCAAATTAAGCAAAAATGCAGTCTCTCACATTTTAATATTTTTCTAGAAAACTACTAAAGAAAAAATTATGAAATTTTTAGGATAAAAAGAGGAAAATTAGGAGCTCATTATACTAAAATTTCAAAATTTTCTACTGAAAAACAACACCATGAGAAATTAATGAAAAACAACTTGCAAAATCTAAATTAAGTAACAATGCAGGGGTGGTTAACTCCTTAAAATAGGTAAGTAAGTAAAATCATTAATATTCCTTAAAAAAAAATTCCTTTAAAATTTCCAAAATACCTTTGGAATCCCCAAAAATCCATTTAAATCTCCAAGTAAAAACCCTTCTAAATTTCCTAAAATGCTCCAAAATCACCTAAATAAAATCTTATAAAACTAAAATCTCTTAAAATCCTGTAATGTGAAGATTTTCAAAATCCTCAAAATCCTATAAAATCAATGAAAATTTAAAAAAATCTGATTTTGCCAGATTTCTTCTGTTCTAATACATTTTTGTGAGATTTTGTAGGATTTTATGCGATTTCAAATGATTTTAAGGAATTTTGTGAGATTTGGTTAGATTTTTAAAGATTCTCAGGGTTTAAAATAGATCTTACGAGTTTTTCTGGGATGCTGACTAGCTTGTTGATCTTCTAGGATTTTGGGGATTTTCAAAATCTTCCCACAATTTTACAGGAGTTTGGAAGGTTTTAAGAGATTTTGTTGAATTTTCAAGGATTTTAAAGATTTTTAGGGATTTTAAGCAGATCTTAGAACCAACTTGTACACGGATTTTGTTGGTCAATAAATTAATATTTCAATTTTTTTTTCAACAAAAACAAATTTCTCCCTCCGGGGGGGGGGGGGGGTGTTAATACCCCTGGGCAAAGTTTGTGACACCAATTGCCCGACTATTCGACTATTCTAAATTCGAATTTTCTGTTAGTTAGCAAATTCGACTATTCGACTATTCGAATATTCAATTATTCGACTATTCGATTATTCGACTATTCGATTAATCGACTATTCGGATATTCGACTATTCGAATATTGGACTATTTAGGTACCTAGTACCTGCCAGCCCACTTTAAAAAAAAAACCTATACATTACAAATTTGAATAAAATAATGTTTAGATTTCCAATAGTTACCTAAACGACTATTCCGGTTACCGGTATTTAATTAAAAATAGACCACTACTAACAGTACGACGAAGTACGAATTAACTAATCTAAATGATTATCGGAATATTTGACTATTGGAATATTACACTATTCGAATATTCGACTTTTTGACTACATATTCGAATATTCGACTATTCGAATATTCGAATATTCGACTATTCGACTATTCGAATATTTGAATATTCGACTATTCGAATATTCAACTATTCGACTATTCGAATATTCGACTATTCGACTATTCGACTATTCGAATATTCGAATATTCCACTATTCGAATATTCGACTATTCGAATAAAATACCAAACCACTATTCGAATACTTGAATTTTAAAAATTCCGAGCCCTAGTACAGAGTGAGACCATATTTTTTCAATTTCAAATTTCAATTTCAAATATGCTTTATTGTCAGAAAATTATAGTACATTCTATTGACAAAGCAACATCCTTAATAATATAAAATATAAGAACAGATAACAAGTAAAAAAGACACTACAGCAGTGGCACTAGCAAGTGGTAAAATGACTAACAATAAAAGAAAAATTCAGTACTTATTAGTAAATTTGTAACATTTTTAAAATTTAGAACACATCAGTTATTATGGCATTGTGAATCTATTACTAAATCAGGTAGACCCTGTCCTACAAGTAGTATAAAACATAAAACATAAAGTTGAGTTTTAGACACTTACATCACGATACAGACACAAGATCCTGTTAAAGGTTGTCATCAAAATACTCGTCAAGAGAATAAAATGTTTTATCTGCCAATAAACTTTTAACCTTATTTCTAAAAGATTTATAATTTTGATCCGTTCTTAAATTTAATGGTAGTTTATTGTACATTTGTATAATTTTATAAATCAGAGAATCCTGAGTTAGAGAGAACCTTGGTATAGGCAAAGGTATCAGGTTGTAGTTCCTTGTTGGATAGGAGTGCGCATGTGTAGTACCCTGGTACCTCTTGTGAACTAAACAGACAGTCTCTAAGATAAAGAGATCCACTAAGGTTAACATTCCCCCCCTCCTAAATAATTCTCGGCAGTGATCTCTGATTTTGACACCCACCTGCAGCCGTAATTACAGGTGATAGGTAAACAGTGTAAATACAAAAGTTGTAGCATTTCATCTGAACCGCCAGAATTTTCAATTAGATTGAACAAATGAGCAACGCAAAGTAAAAAAATATGCCGATGTTAACTTTTTTTAAATGGAATGCCCTTTATTTTCTTTCAAACTCTTAAAGTTCTCGTTTTTCTGATTCAGAATATAGGTATGTATAATATGTTAAAATGTTTCTTTCAATGGTTTTGGAGATACCTGGAGTTGAGTTATTCAAAGACAGTAGTTTTTTGAATATATTTTACCTTGATTTACCCGTCACCTGCACAAAACATTCTGATATCTCAATAGGTCTTTGAATAACTAAACTCCAGATATTTTCAAAGCTAAGGAAGAAACATTAACATATTATACAAGGTGAGTAACTGAGCGCGCGGTGGTCCATATCTCCTATACTAACAGAGATGGAAGAAAAAAGTAAATGCAAAACTTGTAGATAAACATGAGTACTACATTCTTAAATTATATTCCAGTACACAGGGTGGCCCAATAAGTAGTGGTGACACGAAGTTATGTTTTTTTGAATGACTAGCCCTATATATTATGACATTTCTGGATTCTGCGGAAAATTCTAGACATACATATTTCATGTACAATGTCATATACCTATCTTCAACTGTTTCGGAAATATTGACTTTTTTTGCATCTTTGACAGATTGTAAAACCTAAACGGTTAATTTTAGAGGAAAACCGATTTTACATTCCCATCTTAGATTTTCCTGAGCTATAATTTGACACCAATTTTGAATTTAACCGGGGATTATAAATTTAGGCGGAATTTTTAATCACGGATTAAATTTGCTGATGTCAAATGATAGTTTATGAAAAACTAAGACAAGAATGTAAAATCGGTTTTGCTGTAAAATCAACTGTTTAGGTTTATGACATTATTCATGAAATATGTCTAGAATTTTCCGCAGAATCCAGAAATGATATAATACACAGGGCTGGTTATTTTAAAAAACATAACCTTGTATACTGGAAAATAATTTAGGAATGTAGTACTCATGTTCAACTACAAGTTTTATATATACTTTTTTCTTCGATCTCTGTTAGTATAAGAGATATGGTCCACCGCGCTCTAAGTAACTCACCCTGTATATAATCTACGAATGAGAAAAACGAGAACTTTCAGAATTTCAAAGAACATAAAGTGCATTCCATTTAAAAAAGTAAACATCGGAATATTTTTCTACTTTGCATTGCTCATTTGTTCAATCTGATTGAAAATTTGTCAGGGTGATGTAACAAAAAATGTATTAACCCATTACTATTAGAACCGTTGAAAGTTTGTCGATTATGAAATTTTATGAATAAACGCTAATAAATCGAAAACATGAAGAATTAGGTATAGTTAGAACCAACTAAGAAGAACCACTGACGTCATCACTGATGAAGAAGGCAAATTTCCTTTTCTCTAGGGCCCTCCCATTTGAAGTGAGACAAAAGATCGATCGGTGGCTTCTTCTTAGTTGGTTTTATCTATACAGGGTGTATATTTTAAGTGATACCACTATTGCTAAATCCGAAACGGTAAGAGCTACAAGGTCGATTAAATTAGAAAAAAGTTGCCTTTTTTGATGCCCATTCAAGATTTGTTTACAGTGTTGGCAAATTCCTTTTAGTTTATGACATACAGGGTGATTTCCAAAAAACGGTCAAAATTATTTCATCAATTATTTCAAAAACTATTGATATTCGAGACACCATTTAAATTTGAAAGTTTTATAATTTTTTTGCTCTACAACATGGCATCACCAAATTTTAAATCCGACGTTTCATGATCGAGCTACCATCATCAACTTAATTTTTTTAAATACGAACCTGTATTTTTTGTGTCATTTTTAGAAAGAGATTAAACAGAATAAAGGGCGCTTTCCAAAAATGGCATAAAAAATCCAGGTCAGTATTTAAAAAAATTTAGTTGATGATGGTAGCTCGATCACAAAACGTTGGATTTGAAATTTAAAGATGCCATGTTGTAGAGGGAAAAAAATTATAAAACTTTCAAATTTAAATTGTGTCTTGAAAATCAATAGTTTTAAAAATAATTTATGAAATATTTTTGAGCATTTCTTAGAGATCACTCTGTATTTCATAAACTAAAAGGAATTTGGTAACACTGTAAACAAATCTTGAATAAGCATAAAAAAAGGCAACTTTTTTCTAATTTACCCGACCTTGTAGCTCTTAACGTTTCGGATATAGCAATAGCGGTATCACTTGAAATATACACCCTGTATAGGCAAAGTATACATATTCTGAAAGCTGATTTCATCAGCTTTTCAAATCCGTATCATTATGCAGGGTGTTTCATTTGAAAAAATCATTTTTCTGGCATTTTTGTAACTTATCGACAGAAATTAATTTCTGGTCCATCCTGTATACTTGAACTAAGATGTGACCGAAAAATCAAATGCCTACTTACAGGCATTGTTTAGGGATACCCCGAATTTCAGCTCAAAATTATTTTATATGAGACCTAATATCTCAGGTCTGTTTCTTCCGAAATCACAAACCAGTCAAGAGCGAATTTCATTGGTTGAAAACAGTCAGAAACTGTCTGAAAACAGATGACAAAACAGACCTATTAAGATTTATTGGAAGTTCTGTTTTCGTTAAAAAAAAATGAAGTTAATTTACTCCTAAAAACGGTGACAGATAGGTATAAGGAAAGATTGGGAAAAGTTGCTCATTATTATATGCCGAATTGAAATTTTTTATTTTTATTTTCATGATTTGACTTTTGTAATTTGTGCTTATTGTTTTATTCCTGTAGCGCATGTATAATGTATATACATATTTTTTTACCGCCTTTTTATGACATTTTAATTTAATTTGTGTGACATAATTATGTGAGTGATAGGTAGTTGACGTCCGTGACTACTTCTAAGTTTTATTTTTATTTTTTGTTTGTTTTTGCCTGTTTTTACAATTCTTTGTGTTGGTTTCGATTGTTGTGAATCATTTTTTGAAATTTTTATCCTTTTTATGATAGATAGATAATAGATAATTTTGATTGTTTTATTAGGTTTAAGGCCTGCTTTGTCTATGACATTATTTGTTTTTTTGGCAATTAAAGCTTAATTGATTTGATTTGATTTGATTTGAAAAGTTGCTCATTATTATGCCGAATTCAAAAATTTAAATCAAAAAAAATCAAAATCAAAACATGCTTTATTGTCCAAAATATGCAGTATTCATTAACAAAGCTACCCTAAAATATTTAAAAATTAAGAATTACAATAATAAAACTAACACAACACAGTAATACAATAATAAAATAAGACTCAAGTATGTACATAAATCAACAATATATAAATATACATACACACATAAAGTTCGTTTCACCAGGGTTCATACTTGACCTTGAAATTTGAAAAAAAAGGGTTGTGGTAGATTAATTCATTTGACACATTCAATTTTTTTGACAAATTAAAATGAATGACTTCTGGTTAAAGAACCGATGAACGTTTCTTGACGTCATTGATTTGTTTCAGTCAATTTTTATTTGTTAAACAAGGAAGGCAAATGCTGGTGGGAAGTACAAACCCTGGTGAAACAAACTTTACATACATACATCTAGCACTAACTGTAACAAAAATAAAAAATTATCAAAAATTAAAAATTGATAAAACCTGCACAAGGTATGTTAAAACGTCAAGAATATCAACCTATAACTAATTACTTCACAACCGATCCTCAAAGTACTCAGTGACAGTATAATAAGCCTTCCGCACAAGTAAACGCTTAGTCTCCGCTTTAAATTTAGGAGCATTCTGGATACGTCTTATATCAACAGGAAGATGATTAAACATTTTCTTGGCATTGTAAATAAATGATTCTCTTATTTGGCTTGTTCTTGGAATTTGTCGAGTATCATAGGGACCTTCAACAATAGTATGCTTGTACTTCCTAAAGACCAGGTATACACTCTCTGCAATATACAGACATGGAAGAGTCATTATACCCTTTTCCACAAAAGATGGCCTACAAGAATCTCTTCCTCTAATTCCAAACATAAAACGCATGGCTCTCTTCTGCAAAACAAACACTGAGTTAAACAAATAGTCACTGCAACTACCCCAAAAAGGAATCCCATACCTTAGGCGAGACTCAATGAGAGCAAAATAAACCATCCTGCTAGCAGAGAAGTCTAGTTCCCTTGCCACAGATCTCAATGCATAACAGCCAGAGGACAATTTTGCAGCCAGTTTCTCAATGTGCGCTGCAAAAGTCAGTGCCCTATCAACATGAACACCCAGAAATCTAACATTTTCCAGATTGTTAATAGTCAATGACCCCAACTGGATGTCATTTAAGGTACATCTAAATGTCAAAAGGTTGGTTTTTTTAATATTAAAGGTTAACAAATTACTCTCAAACCAGTCTTTAATCCAGGGTTGGCATGATTTAAATCAAATGATTTAAATCCTGATTTAAATCATGATTTAAATCAAGTGATTTTTTTGAAAAAAATCAATGATTTAAATCGATTTTTAGAAATTGGAAATATATTTGTTTATTTTGGTATATATACATGGGATAACCAAAGAGGATTTAGTAATTATTAAAAACTTTCTAACTGCAATACCATCCTCGGCTGGGGTAGAGAGAATATTTTCAACATATAAGTAATATTTGCCATAATAATTTGAGAAGTCGACTTGGCAATGAAAAGGCCGTAAAGCTGGTATTTTTAATGAAATCATCAAATATTAAAAAATCAGAATTTTTTTTTTATAAGTAGTATTATTTTCATTTTTTACAAAATAATTAGGTATTTACTTTATTTTGACTTATTTTTTTTTCTCCTTGCTATGTTTAGGGGCAGAGTAATAGGTAGGTACAGGGTGTTTCCTTATATTTTGACCCCTACCTACAGCTTTAGCTATACGAGGTAGAAAAAAATTTTAAATATGAAAGTTGTAGGGTTTTATGTCTATTATCTTTCATGAATGTCAAAACGGGCAAATGACAGGTGCTAACTGTCACAATGACAAACACTTGCATTTTTCAAACGGAAAACTTTGTATATTTTTGGTTAGAATGATAGCTTTTTTTCTTCTGATTCCAAATATACCATATATGTTGATATTTGGTTCAGTTGTTTATGCGCTATTTAATTTTAAAATTGCATTGAGCAAGCCTCATCATGCATGAGAAACCTGGACAGATTAAATTAGGGGTAATGTAAATGCACTTTTAAACTTGAATAACGTGAAAACAGCTGAACCAAATATCAACATATATGGTAGAGGTATATTTGAAATGAGAAGAAAAAAAAACTATCATTCTAGCCAAAAATATACAGGGTGTTCCATTTGTAAAATGCAAGTGTTTGTCATTGTGACAGTTGGCACCTGTCATTTGCCCGTTTTGACATTCGCAAAAGATAATAGACATAAAACCCTATAACTTTCATATTTAAAGTTTTTTTTTCCACCTCGTATAGCTAAAGCTGTAGGTAGGGGTAGAAATCCAAGGAAACACCCTGTACCTTATCTACACCTACCTATCGATTATTTTATTTATGTTTTTAGGAATTACTGTTTATTCACTGTTTTGTTTGTTAAAACTTTATTTATCTAATAACAAACATTAATAAATTTGTATTTTTTTTAACTTCCTTGTATTAATATTTACTGCATCATTCATTGTTGAAACTAAATTACCAATAATTGATCAAAGATTAATAATGCCATTTAATTCAAAAAAATCCGATTTAAATCAAAAAAATCTGATTTAAATAAAAAAAATCTGATTTTTTTGATTTTTTTTAAAAAATCATGATTTTTTCCAACCCTGCTTTAATCTTTATTAAATCTGTACCAATTAGCCTGATCTAGAGATTCTGAGTCAGTCCCTTGCCAAAGAATGGTGGTGTCGTCGGCAAAGAGTGTAAATTTGCCACTAATATCCAGGGTAGGTAAGTCATTGACATACAAAAGAAACAAAATCGGGCCAAGAACTGACCCCTGAGGCACTCCACACACCAAATTACCGAGATCAGACCTCTGCCCAGCAAAAGAAACCATCTGAGTCCTTTCCGCTAAATAGGACTCAAACCAACCCAGACACACACCCCTGACACCATACAACTCAAGTTTCTGCAGCAGTATCCTGTGTCAGACACAATCAAATGCTTTGGTCAGGTCACAGAAAACTGCCCCAGCGAACGCCCGGTCATTCAAACCAACATACAAGCGCTCCAGGAATGCAAAAATGGCATCATTTGTGCACTTCTCGCTCCGAAAACCAAATTATACAGGGTGTCCCAAAAAGATACCGACAAACTTTAAGGGGTAGTAGGGGACATCAAAACAAGCATTTTTGTTTATATAAACATATGTCCGCAAATGAGCCATTTGGGCTGTAGAGCAAAAAAACTGTTTGGTATCTAGTTTTATTCCTTGCATTAATTAAATCACTGTTTACTTATTAATTTTGCTTTAATAGCAAATAAATTATGATTTACAATAAGTGTTCAACTCGCGAACTCTTTGGAATATTCCGAGAATAGCTTCTGCATGGGTACAACTCGCCAGTATTCTTGCTATCAGATCTTCCTCATTACGAACAGGTGTTTCGTAGACTAAACTTTTCAGTCAATGACCCGACGGTGTAATCTTTGCATTGAAGTAAATGGTCAACATTTTGAACAATTATTGTAAACCATAATTTATTTGATAATAAAGCAAAATTAATAAGTAAAAAGTGATTTAATTATTGCGAAGAATAAATATATCAAACAGATTTTTTTGCTCTACAGCCCAAATGGCTCATTTGCGGACATATGTTTACATAAACAAAAATGCTTGTTTTGATGTCCCCTACTACCCCTTAAAGTTTGTCGGTATCTTTTTGGGACACCCTGTATACAGGGTGTTCCATTTAAAATAGCGATTGTGCTACTGGTTTAGAGTAGAAGCAGCAACACCGCATGGTCAAAAATATTCTTAAAGTATAGATCATGGTCTTTGATCCCGGTTGCCAAATTTTCAAAATGATCCGCTAGTTAGTTCTCCTTAAACGTCTAATACGCCATCCACCATGGGACACCCTATATTTGACACTTTTGTTGGTCCATTTTATAGATGCACAGACACACGTTGACACTTCTCCCCACTTTTGTTCTGCAGTGGGTTGCTGTAATTCAATTGATTGGTATTCAATTAATTGGTATCCAATTAATTGGTATTCAATTTAATTTTCTAAATGGAACAGAAGAAGCCTTGATAGCTGTGAGGATGTCATCAGCATTAAATAAACAATTTTGTCAGCCTGACAGCTGGATGATGAGTCAATAGATAAAAAAAACTCACAGTACTTCGCAAAGATTCAATTAGGGGGACATTGAAAATGAAGAAGTAAAATGCTTTTGTTTATGTCATTTTGATTGTGATAAAAATAAATTTTGATTAATGATGTGATGTGTGACATCGTATGGCAAATGTAGCTTGCATTTTTCTTGCGACTTGGGCTCCCATACTAGGATAATAGCAGCATTTTTAATGTTAAAAATCAAGCCTATATTTCAATGCAAGGAAGACTACATCTTCATCCTGAGAAACTGCTCTGTGAAACCCAGCAAGATTTGTGAAGTTAGCAACACAAAAAAAAACAGGAAAATTTGCTTGCCTCCTTTGGTTTGAACAATACACCCTTACTTATGTTTGAAATTTGAAATATAAAAGTTTCAAATAATTAATTAATAAAGATTTTGACAGCACAAGTTTTCACCAAGATAAACAAACTGGGAGATTAGACCAAACCAAAGCTGAGGTTGAACTGAACAAAAAGAGTTTGAGAGTGCAAAAAAAACTGGTCTTGATACTCTTAATGATTTCCTGAATCCTGAATGGTTCCTAATGATGTTTTGTGTTGGTACAACCCTATATGTATTACCTGAAGGTAATGACTTTGTCCAGGATTTTGTTGCAATCCAAGGTAGAAAAGCAAAATTATCCTAAACTTAACTGTCAGACAGGATCATACTTGGGATTTACCTGCTGAGCGAAAGTCAAGTCATGAAGTTGGCATGCATAATTTAAATTGACATATCTGATAAACTGCCAAAGGCATAAGTAAAAATTGAAGTATCTGTGATTGAAGTGCTTCATAGTTTTTGTTCAGTACCACATATCCTCTGTAAAAAAAAATTTGAAATGCATTTGGTTAGAATTGGATGTGAAGGAAAATGTTTCAGTCCAAATGTTCTTGACAAGATTATGAAAGAAAAAGAAAAGAACATTGAACAAAATGTGAACTCACAACCACAAAACCACTTAAAAAATCACAGGGTTTGTCCTGTCCTCCAGGGCACATTATGTGTAAGTTGAAACTCAAATGAGTATATACCCTCGAAATTATATTACCTACTTGAGTACCTGTGTATCTTCTGTTTGTTTCTTATCTACCTACCTACTTAGTCAGTAAATCAATCATAAGACGACATAATTGAATTTGATAACATAACATGTGATAAGTGATGATAATCATCAGAGGTAGGTCATGCAGTCAGGTGGGTTTTTCACTCAAATTCAAGCTTGAATAAAATAGTAGTTGAATGAAAATGTAAAGCCTTAATTATGTTTCTATAAAGCAAATTAATAATGACTTTATTATTCAGTAAACAGGGGCAATTCAGGGCACATTTGCAAAGTAACACTACCTTCAGCCTACTGTGATATATTTTTGCAACAGAACTTGGCAGTGACCTGATTTCCCTACAGAAATTATTGGGCGTTTTCATGGTCACATGTTTATCAAATTTAAGAACACTCTTCTTACGTATATATTTATTTAAATAATAGGTAAACGAGTATAACAAATGCAAAATAATGCATACAAATATTCCAACGTGAAACTTAAATAAGCTCATCTCAAATCTATAGGATTGTTTTTTTCTTTGAATAGCAATATCATGAGCAATATCTACATTGTTGAGTAATGTAACATTCTGATGTTAATGACTAAGAATCCTGATGTTATCAAGTTATTACACCCAAATAACCTTGAAATTGATTTCAAAAAAATTATCCGAACATTTTTTAGGTTATATAATCCAAAATAAATAATCCATTATCAGGCACTGATGGATTAATCCACCAAGAGAGAAATAATTCATGTGACGATTACCGAACCTTGAAATCACATGACCAGTTGATAGTCATGTGGTTTGCAAGGGGAACCCGAGGTGGAACCCGCTTTCGTGATTTTTTTATGGTTTTGCGATTCTTAATTTGGCACAAAAATTACATTCATGCAAAACTTAATAGGAATGATTTGTTATTGTATTGTTGAATCAATGAATAAATTTTATTGTTTTTTTTATGAGGAGTGGTGCCTAGGTTAAGGAGTCAAGAGGCATAATTGAAAATACACTCTAGTGCAAGAAAATAAGTACATTATACTTCAGTTTTAAGTAGATGGGTACTTGATGACTAGACAATAGTAGTTGAATTTCTACTCAGATTTTTATCGGTATTTTTCAATGATGGCACTCCAATAATAATTATAATTAATAGCTCTCTAGGAAATTAAATATTTAATTGCTGATAATAATACGATACTGGTTTATTAGTTATGGTTCTTTGATGTGGCGATGTGGGGTTTTTCCAAGTAATAAAGGGTGGGTCTATAAAAACATGTGACCATCCAAGTAGGTCAAAATTTATGAAATTTTTCTGAGCAAAACACCACGCTTTACAAACGGCCTAAATAATTGAATGGAAGCAGAAAATGAACTCAAAAGCATCGATTTTTAAAACGACAAAGGCTGGATGAGTGTGTAATCTTGGCATATGACCCGCACTACGCCCATGAATAGATTCAGCAAAAACTCTAATTCCCAGGCAAAATTTAATAATAAAATCGTACAAATGCACGAGGAATGCTCTCAATGAGCGCCGTAACCAATTAAAAGCCTTTAATTGACTTGGATTAATCATTAAACAGGGAAAAAAGGTGAATTTATTGTATAAATCGATAACGAAGTGGCAAGGCTAAAGCAAAGTTGTAACTTACCGCTGAAAATAATAGCCGAGGCTGCCCCCATAACTCCAAAGAAGGGTCCGTAGACGGGGTTTTGTTCTCCTAATTCAGACATGGTATTTTATTTTATTTAAAGGAGTATTTACAGGTCAAAACGATCTGAAAATGTGCACAACACAGCACGGAACCAGCGAACCCACTGACAAATATGGCTTACGCGACAGCCACTAGCAAGAATGGGTCATATGACGATAAGAAATTTTTGCTGGTGGAGGGCGACCGAATCGCGCGCCTCTATTGGTCGATTTCGATTTGAAGGCCTATTTCCAACCAATCACGTGTGGCGCTGCGTGATAACCGATGATGTCACGATTTTACCTCAAAATGATTATTATTAATCCTTGTTAATAAATTTCCATTTCACTTGAAAAACTAATTGGAAAATTTTCAAACTGCATTTGCCACCTAACTATCAACCTATAATTGAGATTTGCCCTGTAAAAAAGCTATTTCTTCAAATTAGAATCATATGACTGACACACTGACAGCCAATTCGCTTCCGTTGGCTGACAAATAAACAGGAGGGAGATTTGAATTTGAAGATATGCATTGGAATGTTCATTTTTCAATGTTAACTATGAATAATTTTGATTGGTTATTTTACAAAATAACTTTAAATGTTATACCTATACATAGTTTCTATTATTTGTAAAATGAAGTAGAGTGGACCTACTTGTTTTTGAAGAAGGTGCTTTCTAATTTTATTGATTTTATTTAAAGATAATGATATATAAATATAGATATATTTATTTAGAAGTAAAGTACCAAAGTTTACTATTAAAATGTTTGTGTTGTAGTAAATCTGAGTCTGCAAGTAATTTGTCGCACCTTTCTACAAGGTTTCTGGATCTCTGATCCTTATTATCTTATGCCTTATGCTCACTGATCTTCCGTCAAAGTCTAATCCTCGGTCTAATCAAAATCAATATAATTGCAAGGATTTTTCCAAGTTCCTAAGTAGGTAAAAGTTATGTAATTTCATTTACTAGGTTAGGGGAAAGGTAAACCTATATGGGGCGCGTTCAGATTGAAGAGTCTGGGCGACGTCCAGTGCAGAGCGTACCCGTTAGAGAGTGCACTCCGAGTGTGCCTGGCGATTCGCCCAATCTGAACGGCCAAAACGCATTCTCTCCTCATAACATCACTATTTATGGGATGCTTTGATTTTGATTTTGTTGCCTTTTCAAAATGCACTGTGTTCGTGATTCTAACATTTTTGTAAAATAAGAAAAAAGAAAATTCAAAGATAATCAACTCTTATTTTATTTTATTTTGATTTTTTTGGTAGAACTTATCACATATAAAATAATACCTCTTAACCCCTAATTCTTATTTTAATTTATTTCCTATTTTATTTTATTTGTTGGATAAACTCGCCATAACTCCCAACAATAATATTTACAATATTTGCCTTTATTATTGGTTAGAACAGAACATAAACATAACACAAACGCGCATGCGGGGCAAATTTTATCTTACCATTTTATGGGATGCAAAAGTGTGCGTCGGGGTGTCGTCAGGTAAAAATCTACTGACAATCTGAACGGCTGGGTAAATTTTACCCAAAGCAATCTGAACGGTCAGAGCGCGCTCGGGCGACAACCGACGTTCAATCTGAACGCAGCCCTGCTGTTCAGAAATTAGGCATGACCATCAGAGAGTCTTGAAAATTTGGAAAGACCGACATTCGTATAATTAATGACAACGTGGCCTGTCAAAGTGGCACCAACAATTGATCGTTTTCACATGAAATCCGCAGATATTAAATTTTGAAATCCTGAACCGCGCCGATTCTGGACTACCTCTGGACTACCTCCAATCCAATAAGACCATAACATACCTATATAAAGGGAATGTAGACGTGTCTATACTGTCTGGTTATAATGTGATGCCCCATTCTGTAGCCTGCTGTGCTTGACTTGAAGTATCTTCACAGGTAATATCTGGCCAACGATTCTGAAGCTTCGGGGCATCGGTTCGGTGAGGGGAATACTATGCCCGTGCATAATCGCACAATTCGCACATCAATGACATCACGCATATTCTTATGAGGTTTACTGGTCGCCGTCGCCGTTATAAAACACCGAAAAGTTGAAAAATTTGAACTATAAGTGGTGTTTTATTGCCATTTGAAAAGACTTTTAAATCAATATTATTAAATATTATTATTATAAAAATAAATAAAAATCTCAATATCTCTTTTCCTTAACTTTCTCTTCAATTTCAATTAAAAATCTCAACGCCAAACCAAAGTACTAGTGATGACGTAGGCAGCGTGTCGTTTCTCGCCATGACGTAACGTAAGGGGTTTGAGCCACAGGTTATGATTGCGCTGATTTTTGCTTTATGCATATATTATGTTAATCAACAATTGATAATATTTTTCATCATAAATGTATATTCTTAAGTACGACCGCTGGCGCAAACCGCTAACGACACCACTGATGACGTCGGCAACGGTGCAACACCATATCAACTTGATTCCAAAAAACGAGGCCGATGATCCTGTAGTAGTTTTAAAATGTTATTAGAGGTCGAATTTATAGTCGTTCCTGACTCTTCCCTGAAGGTTGTGAGTCTAGAATGGACACTTGCTACCATTTGACAAGTTACATTCATGTCAATTCTTACCGTTCAAGGCTTCCTTAAGGTCTTAGGAAACCTCAAGGACGGACTATAAATTCGGCCCTAAAATAACTAACACAATAATAATTAATAAAGTTTTCGAAAAATGTGAAAGTGGCCTATTTGATGGCTTGAATGAAATCAAACCTGCCAGATTTCTTCTTGCGTGTAAATACAGACTTGTCTAGCGATAAGTTGGAACGTGCGGTCTGTAGCCTATTGTCTGGCTAGCCAAACGGCGAACTGCAATAGAATTTGCTGCTTTGCGAAACTTTTAATAAACAAGCTGGTGACTGGTGACGTATATTTTTTGCTAAAATCTGTTTTTTTTTTAAAGATAAAAGTCAAAATGACATTCTGTTGGCAATTCAATGTAAAATTGTCAATGCTTTCAAATTTTTTATGTAGAAAAGGCTTGTGTTGCCAACATAGTTACTAAATTTCTGACTTGGGGAATTATCTTTAAAAAAAAAACATACTTTATATGGGCATGTGTAGTACAAAAGACATGGCTGTCATCAAGCGGTGTCAGTTGAGGTGTCAGTGAATATTTTTAGGTGACGCCCCATTTTTTGTCCCCCTTTCGTCTCTAACAACTTACCCACTTGCCAGACTATAGTACTCATAACTGCGAAATTCGCACTTTTTTGACATTGCTTCGACAAATTGACGTTTGATTCACGGATAAAACGTCAAATTGTCGACGCAATGTCAAAAAAGTGCGAATTTCGCAGTTATGAGTAGTAGGCTTGTGGCAGGTCTTTCAACTTAAGGAAGGGCGCGCCCCATACACTTCGATGAAACACGACGGTTTTCATCGCCGCGATGAAACACGTCGTTCCAAAACCGAAGTGTGTGGTAGAAAACCGTCGTGTTTTTCTACCACACACTTCCGTTTTGGAACGACGTGTTTCATCGCGGCGATGAAAACCATCGTATTTCATCGTAGTGTATGGGGCCCTTTACGGTCCCTACGTCTCGTGTCGAGAGAAGAGACTTCCTCCACGGATTTCATTAATTTATATAGAGAAAAACTATACAGTGAGTTCATAAAGTCCCGCATAAATTCATTATTTTGAAAATGGTAGAATTTTTGAAAAATCGCTCAGACACGTCAATTTTGTTTTTTTGTTTGAAATTTTTTGATATATTTTTTATCATACAGGGTGTCTCAAAAATAGCTCCGCTGGAATCAACTTTATTTTTTTAAATGGTACCCCCTGTACATTATGACATTTCTGGATTTTACAGAAAATTCTAGACATATTTCAGGTACAATGTCATATACCTATCTTCAACTATTTCGGAAATATTGACACTTGAAAATTGACTTTTTTGCATCTTTGACAGACTTTTAAACCTGAACGGTTGATTTTACAGCAAAACCGATTTTACATTCCTATCTTAGTTTTTCATAAACTATCATTTGACAACAACTTTGAAGTTAATCCATGATTAAAAATTCTGGTTAAATTTAATCTTCGCTTTTATTCAAAATTGGTGTCAAATAATAGTTTATGCGAATCTAAGATAGGGATGTAAAATCGGTTTTCCTCTAAAATTTACCGTTTAGGTTTTACAGCCTGTCAAAGTTGGAAAAAAGTGAATTTTGAACTGTCAATATTTCTGAAACAGTTGAAGATAGGTATATGATATTGTACATGAAATATGTCTAGAATTTTCCGTAGAATCCAGAAATGTCATAATATACAGGGGGTACCATTTGAAAGAATAAAGTTGATACCAGCAAAGCTAGTTTTGAGACACCCTGTATGATAAAAAATATATCAAAATATTTCAAACAAAATTGACGTGCCTGAGCGATTTTCCAAAAATTCTACCGTTTTTAAAATAATGAATTTATGCTGGACTTTATGAACTCACTGTATAAAAAAAAATATATACCTATAACGTCTTTTTTTGACGATTCCCCTAAAACTCAATAATAACTTGGTGAAAAATGTTTAGATAGAGTGCATAGCGATTTGTCCTGCTGGAAGCGCATCTGAGAGTACTTTTATGTAAATGAACGCGTCCTGCGAGCAGGACTTGACTCGGCCTATTAATTTGTCCTGTAGAGAGAACGCTGCACGTCCTGCTGGCAGTACGCGCTGATTCCAGAAGTACCTACTTATAATTGAAAAGTGTTGCAGATCTATTATGGCACATCTAGACCATATAATACCGCCAATTATACTTAAACTTTGTTAAAATTAAAATATACTTTATTTTTCCCACCAATTAAGTATACCTACGTGTAATTATCTTTTTCTAAATTTTGGTTATTGAAATTCCCAAGCCTATTTTATATTTTAACAGATTTTGTAAAATGACTGCAGCAATCTAAATTAAAAAATCAAAGACATATTTTTGGAAAAATCAGTTCTTTATTATGTAGGGGAGAGTGGGTAACAGTGGATCACGGGGCACAATGAATCATCTACCATAGCTTTACATACTTTTGGCGTATGCGCGGGAAACTACTGTCGTTTGTTCCTTTTAATTATTTCCCTTCAGCCCATCTAGTCGCTGTCACGATATCGAAGGGGTAGGACGTTCTACGTCGCTCTGGGCAACAGGCAAGTACGAATCTTTTTTATCACGTGTTCCGAAAATTTGTGTTGCATTCAACTGAGTAATAATTCTGGGTATTTGGGTGCAGTGGTATGCTTGGTACTGTTTATATCAGTTGTAAACTATGTTGTTTTTTATTTAGTAGTGTTCGTTTTTTTTGTGTAGATTTTTTTTAAAAATAACTGCCATTGGGTCACAGCGAATCATTTTGTTTTGGGGTTCAGTGGATCAGTGATCCATTGTAACCCACAATGATCCACTGTGACCCGGTAAGCTATAACTCAACTTATACTTACTTTTTGATAGGCGAAAATGCCTCGCAACAGGGAAAGAAAAACTACTATCGGACTTCACACCGAACAACAGATGCAAAACGCTCTAAGACTTATATCGGATGGTCAGAAAATAAGGGCTGTTGCAAGAACCACTCATATCCCATACACAACTTTAAACAGGTATTACAACAAAATTCGGAATAACCATGATCCTGATAGGATAATTAGGCTTACACCTAATTACGCAGTTCGCAAGATATTCACAGATGCGCAAGAAAAAAGTATTGTAGATTATGTTATCAAATGCAGCCAAATGTTCTATGGACTCACAATTATGGACGTTCGACGCCTAATTTACGAAGTAGGAGTGCTGAACAATATAAAAGTACCAGAAAAATGGCACGAAACGAAGCTTGCTGGTATTGAGTATTTATATAATCTCAGAAAAAGGGATAATCGATTATCTTTGCGAACCCCTGAGGGGTGCAGCTTAAGTAGAGCGACATCTTTTAACCGCCACAATGTGGATATATTCTTCAATAATTTAGAAACTGTTATGTCTAGACAGGCAGTCTTTGGCAATGGGACTAGAGTATATAATCTAGATGAAACAAATACTATGACGGTTCAGAAATCTGGCAAAGTGCTAGCTGCCAAAGGACAAAGGCAAGTCTCCAAGGTCACCAGCGCAGAACGAGGGACGTTAGTAACAACTTGTTATATAATTAGCGCTTTGGGGAATGCATTGCCACCAGTAATGATATTTCCTAGAGTGCATTTCAAGCAACATATGATCGCGGACGCTCCGGCTGGAACCTTAGGCCTAGCTACACAGTCTGGCTGGATGAACTCAGAATTATTTGTAGCAACTATGCAGCATTTCATAACACACACAAACAGCAGTAAAGAAAACCCAAGTCTGCTCATATACGATAATCACGAGTCGCACATTTGTATAGAAGCCTTGAATCTAGCAAAACAAAATGGTGTGACCATTTTAACAGTGCCGCCGCATTCAACCGGGAAACTTCAACCTCTAGATGTCGGAATTTTTGGACCATTCAAAATTGCATATAATAAGGCAGTTGACAGCTGGATGATGCGAAATCCTGGGCAAACTTACTCAATATATGAAGTGGCTGGATGCGTTAGGGAGGCCCACATGAGAGCTATGACACCCGGAAATATTTGCGCGGCTTTCAAAGCGACAGGAATTTTCCCCTTCAACAGAGACGTCTTTAGTGATTTGGACTTTGCGCCTAGTGAGGTTACTGATCGACAAATGAATCTGGAAAATGAACCAAACCAATGCAATCTACCAGAAAACCATAATGCACACGTTGATGATAGTAACAGAACAAGAACTCCATCGCCTTTAGTACGAGAGACTTCTTGCACTCCAACTGAACAAATTATTAAACAACGTGATATGGCTAGCACTTCCAGTTCATCTGCTAATGCGCTTCTAATACATCCAGATATTGCAAGCGAGAATATTGTTACAGAGGCAAAGCCGCAAACTCCGGTCATGGCCATGGCTTTAGCTGCTACCGTTACATCCACAAATTCTGAAAAAAAATTTGTGAGCCCATTCGAATTTCGAGGGTTGCCTAAAGCAGGTCCGCGAAAAGGAGGAAAAGCACCAAGACGTAAAGGAAAATCGATTATTGCAACTGACACACCAAACAAACAAGAGATAGAAGAGAGGGAAGCAAAGAAACGCACACTGACAAAAATGGCTGCAAAAAAAACGAAAAGAAAAATTTTACAAGACAGCTCGAGCGAAGATGATGAACAAATTAGTGTTTATTCAGAAGAAGATTCGTTTGAGGAAGAAGATGAATATGAGACAGTGGATTGCAAGGATTTTACTGTTCTGGAAAGTCTACCAAAAGAAGGAAGCTTTGTTATTGTTGAATTTGAGGTAAAAGGGAAACAAATTTATTATGCAGCTAAAGTTATAGGAGAAAAGGAACATGAAGCCGAGGTTAGTTTTCTCAGAAAATCTGCCAAAACACTAAATACTTTTTTTATGCCAAACGTGCTAGATATTGCGATGGTTGCACTGAAAGATATAAAGATGATTTTACCGCAACCCAAGCTTTCTGGAAATACAAAAAGAAAACAAGGCATGTACCATTTCAATCTCGACTTTTCTAATATCAATTTACGTTAATAACATAAACTTGATCTTGAGTTTTTAAGTTTAACAAATTATTGTTTTTTTTTTAAAGGTTTAGGGTTCCAGAGAATTATTTTTGTTTTTAATTTGTTGTTTTTTAAAATATTCTAACGTTATGTTATTCCAAATCCGTAGTAATAATGAAGAGTTTACGACTGAGTTTGAATATTTTTTATGTAGCTAGTTACGTTTTGTATTTGGGCGGATAGAAATAAATGAGTTGTATGAAAAAAATAATCTTTCACTGTTTTTATTTCCATAGATCCAGTGTGCCCCAGTTGATTCACTGTTCCCCGTGCACCGATCCGAACTGACCCACTCGTGGGGCACATTGGATCTTTTACGAACTTTCATTTCAAAGGCTATATGTTGAAAATTTATGATATATTCGCCATCAAATTATTTTTTCTTTCAAGGCTTATATACTCTTCCTTCAACTAATTTGAGAGAACAGTGATTTAGCGATAAGTTTTGGAACTGTATGGGTTAGAAAAAAAATTGATCCACTGTTACCCACTCTCCCCTAGCTACTTAGAAATGAAATAAACTACACTGGGTTACAAAGTCAAATAAAAAATAAATATTCAACAAAAAAAATCAAAATAAAACTAACAGGAAACAAAACGTTTGTTTGGGTCGAAAACCAAATAGTAGGCCCAATTAAAATCGAAATATGTGGCTAAAACGGCCATACGCGTCACAATAGGCATCATTTTCACGACTAAAACGGCGCAACTTTAATAGGCTCGTTCAGCATATTTTTTTTATTACATATTCTAAAAGAGCGTATTGAGTTTAGCAGTTGTGCAAAATTTCATAATTTTCCGAGCCCTTGTTCATATTTAAATAAATTATCAAAAAGCTCCAAGTTTGGAAATTTCGAAACACGCGGTGACGTCACTGCATCTCTCAAGTTGGTCGTGTGACGGCCTTTAGCCCGTCTTGACTCGAGAGATGACGTCATACCATCTCTAAGCGATGAATTTCTGAGGCATAATGTTTTATTATTCAAAGCCGCATAACTTTTTTAATATTTATCCAATTGCGCTGAATTTTTTTTTTGTGTGCTATATGTGAGTAATACTCTATAAAAATATCAAAAAACGTGGTTAATGGAACCTCACTGAACGAGCCTATTGATAATTACTCGGTAACGGTTAGCAATAGGACTGTGATCAAAAAATGCGCTGAAAGTTCAAGATTTTCTCTATTTACTAGAAGGTCTAAAAGTCCTTCTAGCGGATCTCTTAATCCTAATATAGGCATTTTAATAGGGTCCTCAAATGTTCACTTTTTGTCCTGCTGGCAGTACGCTATGCACTCTATCATTAAAGTTTCGCGCGTATTAAAAGCATTTCAAACGACCTTAAATGCGCGCGAATCTAGATGACGTCACGTAGTATGATTTTGCGTCACCTTGTCGTCAAACGTTATATTTTACTTCATTGCATTTAATTTGGTTGATTTCCACATTTTCCACCGTTATTTGTTTTGGGTTGCGGCGAGTTGTAAATTTTTAAGTTATAATGGAAAAAAAGATTCGCACATACTTACTTTTACTACAATAAACATATCACAAATTACAGATTGGCGGATTAGCCTTTGGAATTTCCTTCTTCGGTCATAATTAATAGGTATATCGTTTTATTTATATAATGCTGAGCTAATCATTGAATTTAAGCTAAGTAAATCAATTCTAATAATAGAGAGTTATTGGACGTGTAATAAGGACAGGCAGTATTTAATTCAGCCTTATTTTGGCATCTACGCATGCGCATTTGTGTCCGAAAATAAGGTTTCCCTTAATAAGGTTACTGCTTATCTTTATTTGTGTATGGTTAGTGCGAGGCAGTAAACTTCCCTTATTTGAAATTTCTGACATTTTGGACGACTTTGACGTTTTGCTTTTCGACGATGACGTAATTTTACTTAGAAAATTTATTTTTTACAATAGTTTTCCATTTTACTGTGGGTAACATTAAAAAATGAGTATCAGCAGAAAATCACAAACAAAAATAAACACTTTTTGAGGCTGAAATTTATAAACATAGCTATCATCTGTCAATATTATGAATACAAAATAAGGTAAATACTCTAGCACCTACTACAGTCTTCCAATAACTGTTTTTTTCTTGGAAAAATAGTGCTGATGCACTAATAAAATAACGTAGATCCTTAATACTGCGGAGCAGTATTTAATAGTTCCAATAACTCTCTAATGATAAAATTTTAAAAAATCAGATACGTAAATAAAGACAGCTAACGGGTATTTATTTATTATGTTGAGTTCGAGTAAACGCTCGGAGTTGCTGTTTTGTTCTTTTATTCCTGTTCTTCTCATCATAAGGAAAAAAGACAGAAAATGCTCCGAGCGCTCAGTGTTTCAAGACGAACTCACGGTATGATGGACAGTTGCTGACAGACACTGACAGATCATACTAGATGACGTCAGGATCAGTACCAGAGCGTTTTTTCCCGCTGGAAATAATTTGAATTTTTCCGCATTTCCAATTCCAATTCCAATTCCAACAATTGTGGCCGTTTGCGACAAAAAAAATTGTTTCTTTCGCTGATATAGGTTTTAATTAATGTATTCTTATGATTTATAGTAATATTTTCGTGTTTAAATTTTTTGTCAAGTTCCCTATTAAATTCAATATGGAAGTTCGGGACAAGCACTGTGTTGTTTATTCTGTATCTCATTGATTCTGAACAAACGCCCAGATTTCAATTATCGGATTTTGTGTTTTTTTGTGTGTTTAGGTATTGTGTTAATCAAAATGCCAGCGATTTGCATCGTAATTGGGTGTGGAAGTCGAGGTAACAGGGATACTGTGAAATTTTATTAGTTCCTGCTATTTTAAATCATTGGCTTTTGATCTACAAATATAAATTATCAAAACAACGCAGGGCTTTAAGGATTGCTGCAACTAAAAGCTCGATTTTCCCTTAATAATACCTCAAGATATTCACTCTCTATCTCAGAATTTATTAATAAATTAAAAAATACGTAGTAACAGTAGAAACACTATAAAATTCACTTTGAAAACAACAAGGGCCAGAACACTAAAAAATACGTAGAAATACTAAAGACCATAGGTCTGTTCCCACAGGAGTCTCTGACAGTTTGCAACCTGTCAGAAACAATCGCTCAGCTGAGTTATAGATTTATCTTGCAACGACAGCATTGAAAACATGTATGGGCGATGCTTACTGACAGTTTGCAAACTGTCAGACACTCCCTGTGCAAACAGACCTTATAAAACTCACAATTCACTATGAAAACAACAATGGCCAAAACCAATGAAAAATACGTAATTAGAAACACATAAAGCAGCAAGGGCCAGAACACAAATGCTCTCCTTATGAACGTCACCGGCTTTGTCACCGCAATATTTGGCCCGAACGGCCATTAGAAAATCACGTGATTGAGATTGCCTAATTAGGCAATCTACTGCCCACTAAGCAAGAAACATCTTTGCCGCGTTTAGTAACGTTAATTTAATGGAACTTAAATAACGATTTTTTTTACATTTTAGGGCTGTAACAATTACGACTTTTTTAAACGTTGGAATAATTAACGTCTCTGTGAGGTTAATTTCATGCGTGGCTTTGTTACATTGTAAAGGAAACATGCTAGTAACGGAGCAGTTGTGTCAATATAGAAACGTTTCATTTTTAACATCAAAACTATGTTCTTACATGAACATTTCTGTTACATTCACAGTGAACGTTTTAAAAACGGAAAAATCTTGTGGTTAAAAAATAACGTTGCCTTGTAAATATTCTTGAAACGTTTTACTGTGATAAAATGATGACGTTAGTTAAGGGTACAATGAGTTTCGAATCAGCGATGTTTATTTGAAATATCGCAACGACTGAAACAGACGTGGAAACAGAGCTGTTTATATGCCATCGCATCGGTGATAAATAATGAGAGAAAAAATGCGGGGTAGGTATTGGCTAAAAAAGAGAGGTTAAAGTTAACTATTAGTGAAAGTCGAAAGGAAAAAGCCACGCCGCACGCCTGTACTGTCCTAATATCTTAGACAAAATTGAATTTTTGTGTTTTGTGTCTTTAAAAGTGTCTCGAGTGATAATAATTATAAGGAAAAGCTGCTAGAAATCATGGAAAAGGTAGTTTTTACTTATTATTTTTGATCCCCAAGCCCTAGGATTACCTATTTGAAAATGCGTATTCTACAATGTATTCTGTTAATCAAATAACCATTGGGCTGGTACTTTTGCTGTTGCTTTAACAAAACGCGCATAACGGTCTAAGTACTAGCAGGAGGTGATGCTGAGTGATGCATGTGTATTTCATTTATATTAGATAAAATCAGTTAAAGCTCACCCCCTGTGTTATTGTGCATCGTTCAGGGAATAGGAAGGAAATCCCAAGTAAATTTTGAATGGATAATTAAAATAGGCTCCTCTAAAATATTTTGTCACAAATACATACAGCAAATACATCAACACACAATAATATGAACAATTGATGTCACTAATAATTTTTCCACGAGGTCTCGGTTCCTCAAACGCAAAGACGCAAACCATTAGGTGGTATGAGGGTGCCCAGAAATAAATGCAACAAAATTTGTTCAAAGATTCTTTAAAAATTTTGATTTTTTCAAAGTTCTTTAAAAATATTGGTATTTTTATTGCTAGGAGCAGTTCAGAAAACTTTCAAAGCTACTGATAAACAGTTCGAAGCTACCATGATGGACTGGTTTCGCCACGCTTCTCAGCGTTTGGAAAGGGAGTCCCATAATGAATGGAATACCTACTATATCATTACTTTTAATTATAAATCAAAAATAAAATGATTTTTCACAAAGATTATTATAGCTGTGTCTTACTTTTCATTTATATTTACAGGTCATTACTAATAAGTTGTAGTAGAAAAAGATTTTCGCCAAAAGGATAAGTAGGTATGGAAACAAATTCCTTTATCGAAGAAAGTTGCCTAAATCAAAAATTGGAATTTTTGAGTTAACATAAAAACAGTTCAAACATATATTTTTATGTGGCTAAAACGTCACTAAAACGCTGTCGTGTTAATAGACAAATAGTACTGATGACGATTTTCCACATGGAATTATGAATAATGTTTGGAATGTTTTTATGTTAACTAAAAAATTCAAATTTTTGACCTAGGAGGTTCATCCTAAATTGAACGACATATCAAAAACGTTTTAAGAACGTTATTTTCATAACGTTAATGTTCCGTTCAATGGTGTCGTTTTTATCAGCTAATTCAAAAACGTCGCAATAATGTTATTATTGAACGTTGATGTTACGTTTAGTGGCGACGTTTTTGTTACGAAAATGGTACGTTTTTGTGATGTTTTTTTGAACAGAACAGCAACGTCAGTTTTTTTAACGTACCTACTATAAAGTCCCGTTGCAGGACTTATAACGACTATGTGATGCAACTAGAACGCAAATGTTTCAGCTTATATAACGTAACAATGAAACAGACAAACATGATTTTAACGAAATTGGGATGTTTTTTTGCTTAGTGGGTGACCTGTCAAAAACAAAATTCAATATGGAAGTTCGGGTCAAGCATTGAGTCAAGCACTGTGTTGTTTATTCTGTGTCATTGATTCTGTCACATTCTGGACAAACGTCCAGATTTGAATTATCGGATTCTGTGTTTTTTTGTGTTTAGGTATTGTGTGAATTAAAATGCCAGCGATTTGCATCGTAATGGGTGTGGAAGTCGAGGTAACAGGGATAATGTGAAATTTTATTAAGTTCCTGCTATTTTAAATCATTGGCTTTTGATCTACAAATATAAATTATCAAAACAACGCAGGGCTTTATGGATTGCTGCAACTATAAGCTCGATTTTCCCTTAATAATAATACCTTAAGATATTCACTCTCCATCTCAGAATTTATTAATAAATTAAAAAATACGTAGAAACAGTAGAAACACTATAAAATTCACTTTGAAAACAACAAGGGCCAGAACACTAAAAAATACGTAGAAATACTAGACTATAAAATTCACAATTCACTATGAAAACAACAATAACCAAAACCAATGAAAAATACGTAGAAACACATAAAGTTCACTTCGAAAGCAGCATGCAAGGGCCAGCAGGGGTGCGATTTTCGAGACCATTCAAGTACATTTCGTACACGAAATTTGTCTGCTCCCCATTTAATTTACATTGCTGTCAGTCAAATTTCGTGTACGAAATGTACTCGAATGATTTCGAAAATCGCACCCCAGAACACAAATGCTCTCCTTATGAACGTCAAACGTCACCGGCTTGTCACCGCAATATTTGACCCGAACGGCCATTAGAAAATCACGTGATTGAGATTGCCTAATTGCTTTTTATTAACTGAACGCTTTATTAATAGGGAACTTTACAATTTTTTTTTAAATCATTTATTTATGCCTTGAAAGAGTATTCCCCAAATATTATTCCCTAAAACTCAATAATAACTTGGTGAAAAATGTTTGAAGTTTCGCGCGTATTAAAAGCATTTCAAACGACCTTAAATGCGCGCGAATCTGGATGACGTCACGTAGTATGATTTTGCGTTAAGCCAACGCCACACGAAGTGTCCAATCCAATGTCCAAACATTTGCTCTAGCATTCGGCAAATGTATCCGATGACTGAGATTTAATTTGGTTGATTTCCACATTTTCCACCGTTATTTGTTTTGTTGTTGTTTTGGGTCGCGGCGAGTTGTAAATTTTTAAGTTATAATGGAAAAAAAGATTCGCACATACTTACTTTTGCTACTATAAACATATCACAAATTACAGATTGGCGGATTGGCCCTTGGAATTTCCTTCTTCGGTCATAATTAATAGGTATATCGTTTTATTTATATAATACTAAGCTAATCATTCAATTTAAGCTAAGTAAACCAATTCTAATAATGATAAAATTTTAAAAAATCAGAGAAAAACGTAAATAAACACAGCTAACGGGTATTTATTATGTAGAGTTCGAGTAAACGCTCGGAGTTGCTGTTTTGTTCTTTTATCCCTGTTCTTCTCATCATAAGGAGAAAAGACGGAAAATGCTCCGAGCGCTCAGTGTTTCAAGACGAACGCACGGTTTGATGGACAGTTGCTGACAGACACTGACAGATCATACTAGATGACGTCACAACCAGTACCAGAGCGTTTTTTCCCGCTGGAAATAATTCGAATTTTTCCGCATTTTTAATTCCTTATTGTGGCCGTTTGCGACAAAAAAAAATGTTTTTTTCACTGATATAGGTTTTAATTAATGTATTCTTATGATTTATAGTAAAATTTTCATGTTTAAATTTTTTGTAAAGTTCCCTATTGTTGCCAAACAATTCAAAGTCTGCGCAAGCAAGTTGATGCACATGACGGAACGTGTATAGACTAAATCACGATAGAAAGTGAAGTTGACAGTTCGAGTTGACATTTTTAGTAAACTTTTTCTTTAGGTTGTCAGCATGCGTTAGCGCTTCGATTCCGTTAGCTGGGATAAACGACAGGGTCGTATTTAGAAAAGTGATATACATTTCAGAATAAAAATTTATTTTCAATTTCTTTAAAGGAAGTTAAGTTATTAAAATCCAAAAATCCTAAAGTTAGAGTCCAAAGTAAACACTTATAATAAGAGTAAACACTTAAATCCATACTAAAACCAGGTTTGAAACGCAACACCGAAACACAAAGGCACAGAACACTACATAAAAAACCAAAAAACCGATTGCGGTAATAACAAATAAAAAAATAATGCAGAAAACGGCAAAAAACTGAAAGATTTCACACAAAAATTCGAAATTCAAAAACCCGAATCTGTTATTTTTATGTGTCAAATCAAAATGTCATGTATCATTATTTGATAGTTGTCAGAAAAAGAGACAGATCTGGGGATTTTATTTATTTTCAACTGGTGAAAATAACGGTCAAAATTCAAACTCTCTCGTGAATATGACTATATCACAGCCTTAAAACTGAAACACTCTATAGTGGTCAGTGATGCCAACTCGTAGGAAATTTCCCGATTCGTGGGAAATTAGTAACACTAAAGGGAAAAGGGAAATTTCCACCAAAATTGCGATATTCGTGGGATATTTCTTAACAATTAGTGCATCGTACAAGGACGCAAGACATTCGCGGTCCGATCGCATAGCTGTCGCGAACTGTGCAAGTTTCGAATGCGCTCAAAAATGATTCTTCGAATGTATGCGTTTCCATGTTGACTTTCGCGAGCGCACCCCGGGTCTCGCCCTGTCGTATCAAAGCATTCTGCCACCTAATCTAGCCATAGCCCGGAAACCTGACCAATCAAATTCGATGTGACTATTTTACCTGCGCTGAATCAGGGGTCAGAATGTCGGGACGATGATGGAGCTATTTAAAGAGTCAGAATGTTGTTGCATGGGCTAGATTCAGGGTCAGACACTGATCTCAAAAATAAATGGATAAACAAAGAACGCTTCTAATTTACGAGGTCAAAATCTAAACAAAAACAATTCACTGACTGGGACAGCTGTGCGCGTGCGCAGTAGATACATGTATTGTGCGTGCACAAAATCTGGCCAATGAAAATGAAGGAATTTCAAAATTTAGAAGAGTTGTTCGAAAGATAAAAGACACTGCGCAGGCGTAAGGCTGTTCCGTTGCACAACTGTTCGTAGAATATTGACCCCAAATTTTCGCACAAATTTTGCCAATCAAGCCGTATGAATTGTTTATCCATTTATTTTTTAGATCAGTGGGGTCAGAATGTTACAGGCGATAGAGCATTAGTATCAAATTTAACAAACAATGTTTGATAATAGGTGTTTTACCTCAATTAAAAAAGCACGCACATGAAATTAAAAAAAAAGGAAAAATAGTACCTACATTAAGGGAATTGAATGCGCCGTTTAAAATATATTGTAACGCACGTCGAACTATACAACTACCCAATAAGTTAATACTAATAAAGACGCGAGGTTCATCGCTATCATTGCATTGGGCTACTGTTGAGCCGGTCGGCACTGGATCCTTCATCACGGCGATTTAAAATGTATAGAAAAACAGGCGGAGGAAAGAGCCATGGGGTTTGCTCCAGGCATAACAGAGATAAACAAAATGACAAGAAGAATCAATTAAATTTCTACAAAAAAAAACTAGATAATTTTTGGAATTCTGGTTTGCGCCATTGTATTGCTAACACACATAAGAATGGCGCTTACTAAAAAAAACACCATAAATTGATTAACTTTAATTCTTGTTTTTTTTTCATTTTGAATTACATTTTTGTAATTTTTCGAGAACTTGTTTCTATTATCGGATTTCTAAAAAGATAGCGCCATTCGTCCCTATATTATAAATCGAATGCAAAAAAGAAAGTTGATATAACTTCAATTGTTAAAAAAATAGGTTGAAATTAAGAATGCAATGCATTCCTTGTTTCATTCATCTCATTCCCACTAAGGAGTATTAATCGGAGCGGAAGAATACAATGATAGACTGCGTAGGTGCTTCGCGCAGGAAAAAATATTTTGGCATTGAGGCGCATCCAATACCCTTAATGGCCTTTTGCACCGACTGTTTTAAGGAAGCCTTAACGATAAGTCTACGTTAAAATGACATTTTTGCATGGGAAAATGTCACTTTAAAGAATATCTTCTTATCGTTAAGCCTTCCATGGTCGGTGCAAACGGCCATTAATGTAGGTACTATTTTTCCTTTTGCACGATAAGTGTTTTCACTCACGTTCGAATAAACAAACGTTGTGGGTAGTTTTATCGCATCCATCTCCATCATGAATAAATATTAAAATGTCTTCGCATAAATTTCAATAGAGCAATGAGCGACAAATAAACAAAACATGCGGCACTTCTAACGGACAAGTCCAACAGACCGTCCCGACATTCTGACCCCTGATCTAGCCCATGTGGTAACATTATGTCGCTCAAAATAGCCACATTGAATTTGTGTCGTAGATAATTTTTTTTTTGGGTGTTAAAATCCTAACAAACACAAGTACGTCTTTAGTACGTCCATAATTCGTACTTTTTCGGACGAAAGTACGTCCGTGGACGTACTTTTTAGGTCCCGCCGACGTCCAAAGGACGTCTTTAAGACGGTCGTTTTCCACAAAATAGTACGTCCGACGTACGTACATTCAGGGGCGTACTCAGTACGGCTTTTTAAGTACGTATTGGGGACGTACATTAACGTACGTATTTAGTATAGCTTTTCAGGCATGTGTTTGGGACGTACAGGACGTACGTTTGCACCCTACCGGAACTGGTTGATTGAATAGGTATCAAAAAGATGTAAATACAAATGTTGTGTTTACACCTTTTTGATACCTATTCAACTAACCTGTCCAGATGGGGAGCAAAAATATATGGAGGAAACCCTAAACATAGAGGTAGATATGTATTTATGTGTAGGTATCTTTATAGTGAAAAATAAAACCATATATATTGTATTTTATTTTCAAGTTACAATTTTCATACTTAATAAATACCTTAACAATTACACTGAAAAACTGAAAAAATTAACACAATATCAAATATAACATACTCTTAAACTTAAACTTTACCTTAAACAACAGTACATAATAGGGCAATCCAACGACCTGTCAAAATGGAATTCAAAGTGGAGGCCAATGCCTTTTTATCCGGGTTTTCCACTAATAATTTCTTAAACTAAAAACTTTCCATCTTAAGATACGAAAATTATCCTCCCAAACACTAAATAGATAATCATTTAAAAATACCACAAAAAACAGTTTTTTGATAAAAAAAATGTCACGGTTGTGTGAGTTAAATTTATGGCGCCGATTTTTTGGCATTGACTATGCATTGACCGCCATTTTGTTTGGATTGCCCTATATAACAAAAAAAATTAAGGAAAAGTGAAGAAAAATTCCAACCTTAAAAAAATATAGGTAGGTACCGTAGGTACAGAAATAGGTAGGTATCGTTTAAAACAAACAAATAATATAGAAAATTGTAAAAGGGCATAAACCAGAAAAAGTTTCACACAGTAATAATCTTGGTAAAAGTATTATTATACACCCAAAATAAATATAGTAAAGTGTATATAGCCAAGCCGCGAAGCTGCCAAGCTATGAAGCTAAACACTTGAAGCACATGCCGGCGTTGCTGCAATCAATACAAAATGGTTCTCGCGTCACTTAATTTGGCAAAAAAAACAAAAATAGAAAAAAACAGAACCTAACACCAACACAACACTCTACAAACAAACACAAGAGAAAAAGGCAAAAGCAGGCAGGAACAACTCAAGCGAGGCGTCACATCAAAATAAAGAACAGATGAACCCCCCGATAAGCTGTGGTCGAAGATGCCAGTGTTGCCAGATGTCAAATTCAAAATTATCAGAAAAAGTTTGTGTCAATTTTTTTGACTTTCATCTCTAATCTCTATTTATATTTTTCTAACAAAAAAATTAACCAAAAACTAACGGTGCTGTGAGGTCAACTCATTTCTAGCTGGGAAGTATTTATTGGTGCGATCACCCGTACGTCAAAACCTGAGGTCAAAACCACCAAACAAATAAATGTTTAATTTTCAACTAAAAATTTTAAAGATATGCATTGAAATTGTAGTTTCATTCAATTATGGTAGATTTAGCTATTGTGATTATCGATTATTGAATTGTAGTCAAAATGATGGTAGATTTCGATAATTATCGGGTCCTTGGCAACACTGCACCCTGCTGCTGTCAAGCGGCCGACGTCCCTTGCTTTCCAATGCTTTATTTCATGTTTATCTTATCTTGAAATTTGACCATTTATTTAGGTCAGGTACCTAAATGAAATATAAATCCTTGATTATATAATATGACCTGCCTCACAAAACGTTCATAATGACTATGTATTCGTATTTATTAAGTTTAGATCTGAGGTTTAAGGAAATCCATGTCCATCTGACCGGCATTTTTGGGTTTAGGTTTGGAGGTTAATTTGGAAGGCCCGTATCTTTTGCTCGGAAATTGCATATTATTTAAATAATATATCATGATCAGAAATTAATAAAAAAAATCATGAATAGATGGTAATGATCCAGTTCGTCTTGTATTGTTCGTCTTTGAAACGAACATGTACGTCTCTTATAAGACGTACGCATTACAGATTTTCACGTACGTTCTTGGTACGTACTTTTTTGTCTGTATATTAATACAGCCTTTTACGTACGTACTCAAAACGTAGTTTTACATCCCCGACGAACCGACGTAAAACGGACCTAAAATGTACGTCTTCAGTACGTACTGTGTTTGTTGGGATTACATAAAAATACATTTTGTAGCATTTATATAAGGAAGGCACTGCCTCATAGGCGTATACAGGGGGGGACGGGCAAAGGGGGCAATTGCCCCCCCCCCAGAGCAACAAACTTTTATTTCTTTGATTTCATAAAAATATCTCAAATTAAAAAAAAAAATTGTTCCTACTCGCAAACACTCTTTCGCGCGTGCAAAGTTCAACTTTGCGCAAGGAAACTCTGCGCACTCGTTTTTATTTCGCATAATTACTGTATTTATAGATCAGTGATTTATACTAGATTTTTCAATGTTTCGTGAGTTTCTGGATAAACAACTTATATTCAAAATGAAGGTCTTGAGTCTGGATATTATTTTTGTTCTAAAAAGGCATTCAGGTAATGTTTAGCTTTTTTAATTTGACACTTTCCATATGAGGAGCGATGGCAGGAAAAATCCAGTAAAAACAGGTGTGAGGTCAGGCGACCATTGGCGTGAGGAGCCTACAACTCACATTCCTTTGGAGTAGGTATCCAATCATAAAAGTTGGACAGTAAGTTATACTTTTCCATATACTTCTCAACGTAACGGTGTTGCAGAAAGAATAAATCAGACACCAATGGGCAAAGCAAGATCTATGATAATGCAAGCCAAAATGGATAGGATATTTTGGGAAGTGCTGTATAGTTTTCTCAAAGCCAATTGGAACAAGGTGAACATAAATCATAACTGGTGCATTTCTCATGGAAGTTTTCGGTCAGCCACCAGTTGGTGAGTACCTTGTTCCAATTGAGTTTGGAAATAGTATACTTGTTGCTATGTAAAACTAATTTTAAAAGTCACATGACAAAATATCATCCTGGTGAGTTTAGTCTCAAAATTTGGCAGGAATAACAAATTTCAAGTGAACCTCGCTAGCACAACCACTGTTGCAAATAAAGTCATGCTGATCATTGAAAAAAAAAAAAATTGAAAACACAACACATTGAACTAAGAGAGTAAATTACCAGTTTTGAACAACTGGAAACATTTAAGAAGATTATAGGTACAACTCCCCTGGATGCTATGCAAATCTTCAAATACTCGTAGAAAAAGTACTGTTCCTAACACTTGCGCATAGTGTCTTTCGCGCACTGAAAGCTTATCCGTCTAACTGCTTTTCCGTGCGGGAAATTATCACTTTGCGCACTTGTTAGGAAAATACCTATTTTGTCCTATTATTAAAGTTTTAAAAGCGTGTATATGCCATCAAAACATGTGATTTTCATGACTTTTGGGCGTGGCACCTCAAAAAAATTTCCGCCTTCGGAGGGCATCTGGTCTGCCCCCCCCCCAGAGCCTCGGGCTGGATACGCCACTGCACTGCCTCCCCTGCCTCCTCTGACGAGCCACCACTGGCAGAATGCTTTGATGCCGCCCTGTCACAGCAGCACAGAGTAACTTTGATTCACTCTCGTATATATTACTCCCAATACCGCGTAGGGTATTTGCATTATGGAGCTGCAAGACTAGGAAGGCCTGGAACTTTTTTTCTCGATCTTCCACTAGTCCGCGATGTTCACTTTAATTCCAAACTCTGGTTTAATAAGCATCAGTGTGTCCGAGCGTTTACAAAAAAGAACACCGCATATCGTGCTTGGCGTTGGCTGAGCGGATCAAGATCCTTTTGGTCCTTTGCCAAGACCATAGGAAAAACTTTCAGTATCGTCAAAGGAATAAGCAAATCTCTTTGCCAAACAATTTGCATACAATTATTTGATGGAAGACAATGACAGAGAGCGCCCAGACATTAGTTCTTATTCTTACATGGACAACGTTGTATTTGGACCTAAAACTATGTATAAGGAAACTTCTTCTACATCAAAAAATGGCACAAAACTTTATGGAGTACCACATCATTTTTCTCATTCGGATTTGAGAAAAAAAGTTGTGGAACAACATAAGTAAGTTTTTTGTGCAATCAACTCAAGTCAAATTTCAAAATTTCCGCCATTTCAGTATTTTTTCCGGCTGCCACTATTGACGCCACCGTCGCTGTGACGTCAGCGCTATACAAACTTTCATGTTATCAATCAGGTACTCTTACCTTGGTTTATTATATTTCTCTATGGTTCACTCTATGAATACGGACCTTGAGACCATTACCAACTATAGTGCTTTAAAAACCTAGTCAAATTCAATGCTTCCAAAGCTCAAGCAACAGTATTCTCAAATAAGAAATCTTTTGCTGATGAGAACCCATTTTTAAGGACGTTGGGACACACCCTTTCTCTCAATCTCTCAGTATCCCTTCTTTGGGTGACCGCATCGATCAACTTGTCTCGGCATGACCATGTATTTTCGATCACCCAAACCGCTTCTCAAACATTAGGTTTTTTTTTTTCGTGCAAAAAACTTCTTTACTTCTGAATAGCTTTGTTCTCCTTTATGAAGCTCAAATCACAGCATATATGGAATAGTGTAGTGTTCCAAATCAAATCAAAAAAATATACATTAAAATACATCGATAGAAGGTATCTTCTGGGGTATCAGTAGGTAGTCTAGGGCTAAATAAAAGTCTCAAAACTTTTGAGCTACGCCGCGCCGAGATTAGAATGAGGAGGAATGAGGAAAGTGTAGGTAGTTAGGTATAGGTACAATGCTCCATATCATTCAGAGCAAGTAGAGAAACCACTAATACTGTCGCAGTTTCCTCAAAAAAGGGCTCGAATGCGGGAATGGTCGATTAAAGACAATATAGATTTTGATAGACATGACCAAGAAACAACCGCGAAACCACTATGGGGCATACTAAAAATTTACTGAAACAAACCAAAGCAATACGTACCTAATTGACGAAATTTTGAAAGCCAACAGTTATGAAGTTCTTATATTATGAAATAGGGAACTTGACCATTTTTTTTTTTTTAGTTTTTGAATCGATTCCTCGAAACGTTTGGAACTGATCTGCGCAAACAAAATTTGAATATTTTCAAAATTAACAAAGTTGCAGGAGTAAAATGACTAATACATATATACTATGTGACGTCATTCTGTAGTATCGCCATAAGCCAATGCGAGTAAAACAGAGACGGTTACGTGGTTCTGGACTGTTACGTGGTTCGGGAATGTTATGTGGATCTGGAATCGAAGAGACCTTGAAGACCATTTACGCAGAAAACACAGTCTCATATATGCTTATATACAGGAAAAGCTTATTCAAGAGCTTTCAGAGGACACATACTACTGCTTTAATCTATAGTCACATCAATGTTGCTTCAGGATATCCTAGACAGTAACTTACAACTTCCGGCAGAGCTCTCAAGTGAGGGACAGGTGGAACCGAACCCATTGTTCCCGAAACTGTATGGATGCAGCAGCTGAGGATGAGCCAGACACTTTTGACATATTGAAATCTGTTATTGAAGACTTGAAAACTGAAATAATAGACAAGGATAACTATATAGCACGAGTAAAACGAAGTTCAGTGTCATTAATGGAGGACGCTTCAAGAAGCGAAGAGAGTTTTTTGAAAGAGATTACAGAGAAAGATAAAAAAATTGATGAACTTAAAAATGGAATTGAACAACTAAAAATAAAAATAAAAGCACAAAAAAAACAAACGGACGAAGAGATTAACCTAAAACCACTTATTGAGGAATTAAAAGAAAAAAACAAAAATCTTATTAATCAGATAAATGACAATGAAAGATTTATTATAAAACTGAAAGGAGACTTATCAGATCTTGTAATTGTCAAGAATCAGATGAAGGACGCATTAGTAATACTTGAGGCAGATAATAGAATTTATGCGGAGAATGAAACAAAGTTGAAGAATGAATTGGGAAAGAAGAAAGAAGATCTACACAAGGACAGCAAGAATGAGAAAATGGAGAAGCAGGAGCAGCTAGAAAATAATGAGGATTTGAGTACAGAAAGAAGTGGAAAAATGAAAAATAGGGGAAGGTTACTTATTTTATGTGACGAATATGGTCGCCATCTGGACAGATCCTTTGGGGTAAAATGCAATAAATTGGTATGTCAAACAATAATTAAGCCAGGCGCATCTTTTGAAATGGTTACAAAAGACATTGTTGAATTAGTAAAAGATTTTACTTTGGATGACTATGTTTTGATAATGGCTGGTTCTAATGATGTTGATAGATTGCAATTTCCATCTTTTAGAGATATAAATAGAAAACTTAAATACTGCACTCACACTAACGTTGTTTTAACTTCAATTCCTTACATGAATTATAGAAAGAATGGCCTTGATGAAAGGGTGCAAATGTTTAATAAAAAGCTTTATGAATATGCAGATCGATTGAACTTTTATAGTGAGGGAAAAACAATGTTTTGTGATCTCAATGATTGGAATGGTTTCAGAAAAAGTAAGGTGGAAATTGCAAATCTTATAAGCAACACCGTGTTTGCTGTAAGTAAAAGGAATGCTTTTTTTTTTTTTTTTTTTTTACGGATATGCGCACTCGCAAGGAAATATCCTATCACGCTCGAGAAGCGGCAAGTGCGCGGAAATGTCGGTGTATGTTGGTCTTGAAACGGTTCAGGTTGTAACCTGCAGGGAAAACCGACGCAGGGAGTTTATTCCACAGCGATGCTGTTCTCCAGAGATATGAATTCTGATATAATGAGGTTCTTGGTGCCTCTAGTTTGACAGTAAATTCATGGTTACTGTCTGTTTGACGGGTTCGCCTGGTAGGTGCTACTCTCGGTGGAATCATACGTGCCAACTCTTCAGAGCATTTTCCGTGCTTGCATGCTAATCTTATTTATGTTAATACAGAAACTTTTGTTGATAATAGCGGAATTAACGAAAGTAGTCAAAATGCGATTACGGGGGCTGAGGTAAAAGATCAATTGTTAGTATCTACTGGCAGTTTTTTAGATCAAGTTTTGATAGAAATTCCAGAAACATAAACAAGCGTGATAAGATTTTTATATTGTACCTTAACTCATCTAGTTTAACGGCTCACTTTGATGAGATTTATCAGCTAGCTTTAAGTAGATCACCAGTAGTTATAGCATTGTCTGAAACTTGCTTAACAGAAAAAATTCTGGATGGGGAGGTTCATATTGATGGTTATAGCTTGGAGAGAGTAGATAGTAATAGTAGAAGTACAGGTGGGGCGATTTTATACATAAGAGATGATGTTAAAATTTTAAAATCACAACAGACATTTAAACATAAAAATTATTGGTTGGTTTACACATACATCTTTTACAATAAGAAAAAATATCTTTTGGTATCTCTGTACAGATCTCCAAGTTCATCTAAACGGGATTTTGAGCTTTTTTTTCAAGCATGGTGCGAAGAAAATTTGATTGATGAAAATTGTGTCATTTTAGTTGTAGGCGACTTTAACATCGATTACAGAACGGATGAGTCAAAAGCTTTAAAAGAAATTCTTGTAGATATAGGTCTTAAAAATATTGTTTTTGCTACAACTCGCTCTGGTAGAGATAAAGACTCAATCATAGATTTGGTGCTAACGAACTCTGATAAGTTGTTTAAAGCTAATGTTATTATTACCCCAAAAATTACTGATCATTACATGATTGAAATATTACACAATGTGAGTCCTAAAGTGGCTAAGACTGTTGATACTAGAGGTGGCAATATTGATTTTTTGAGTATCAACCAAATGTTGCGCAATTGTGAGTTCAGGTACTATCATTCTGACATAAATCATAAGTTTAGCAGTTTTGTGTCAACTGTTCTGGAAATTTTAAATTTAGTTGCTCCAATAAAAACCGTAAAAATTTTTCCTAAATATAAAAAATGGTGGAACAATAGGGTTGAGATGGCGATGCGAGAACGTGATTTTAGTTATAGGACTTATAAAAATAATAAAACAGATGAAAACTTAAATGAATATAAGCAAAAAAGAAATTTTGCAGTTCAAGTGTTTAGAGAAGAGAAACGTAAGTTCTATGAAGAAAAAATATGTCAAAATAAAAATAATCCCACAGAAATGTGGAAAACTTTGGAAACTTTATTACCTTCAAAAAGAACAGTGGCTAAAATTGATGAGGTAGAAATAAATAATACCTTAATTAGTGATAAAGAGGAGTTACCTAATAAACTGAATATTTTTTTGTTGATAGTATTAAAGATATACTTCGGGATATAGATAAGTCTGATCTTGGAGATTTTCCATTGGCTCACCATGACGATTTGGTTAATTTTTCAGATTTTAGTATGTTGGATTTTGAAGGGTTGAAAGATATTATTTTTGGAATGGCTAATAAATCAAGTCCAGATGATATTAACATCAATTTACTCAAAAATACTTTTGAGATTATAAAGAATCCACTTTTAAATTTAGTTAATTCTTCGCTAGAATTAGGTCAGGTTCCTGATATGTTAAAAGTTTCCACTATAATCCCGATCCCCAAAGTAATTAAATTAAAATCTGCCAATGAATTGCGTCCAATAAATTTGCTTTGCACTATTGACAAAATTTTGGAAAAAATGGTGTATATGCAACTTGTTGAGTATATAGATCGGAATAAAATACTAAGTGATTTTCAATCAGGATTTCGAGTAAAATTTAGTTGCGAAACTGCTGTGCAGGGTATCTTGGAAGACTGGAGGCAAAATTATTGACAAAAACTTAGCAACTGGTGCCATTTTTCTTGACTTACGAAGGGCATTTGAAACTGTAAACAGGACAAGGTTAATATTAAAGCTAAAAAGCATTGGTATTAGGGGAGTAGTTTTAAAATGGTTTGTGAGCTACTTGAGTGACCGTAAACAAAGACTAAAAGTCAATGACATATTATCAGAAGATATATCTAATGATTTTGGCGTCCCTCAGGGGAGCGTGCTGGGGCCTTTGCTATTTATTATATATATTAATGACATAATTAAAAACGTAAAAAATTGTACCACATATCTTTTTGCTGACGATGCCTTATTCTATTATTCCACAAAAGATCTGGGCCAACTTGAGACATCACTTAATCAAATATTGGATGATGTGTATCAGTGGTGTAATGTTAATGATTTGAAGGTCAATATTTCTAAAACAAAGTACATGATTATTGCAAGGGAATCCATTTACAAACAGCTATTGGCTATGGACTGCAAATTATTGTTGGGCAGCGACACTATTGAAATGGTAACAAAAATTAAATACTTAGGAATTTGGATTGACCATAAACTAGATTTTAAAAGTCATGCATTAGAAATAATTAAAAAAATCGCTTTTAAAGTAAATTATTTATCTCGCTGCTCTCCATACTTGTCTACTTGGACTAAAAAAACTATATTTAATGTATTAATACTTCCACATTTCCATTATTGTTCTAGTATTTTGTTTCTCTTCAGACAAAATGAGCTCTCAAGATTGCAGAAATTGCAAAACAGAAGTATGAGGGTGATACTCAAAAAACCAAGGTTAACACCAATAAAGGATATGTTAAAAGAACTTCAATGGCTGCCAGTGCGGGAGCTTCTTCTGTTTAACACCCTAACATTCATTCATAAAATAAAAATTGGTCAAGCTCCGCAATATTTGTTAGGCAAAATTATGTATGCTTCTGAAGTGCATCAATATCATACGCGCCACAGAGAAAATTTTTATATCCCAAGGGTAGATCAGGAAAGGTCGCAAAACTCATTATATTTTAAGGGCTTGAGTAGGTATAATGATCTGCCAAGTAATGTTAAGTCTATGAAAACAGTGAATTCTTTTAAAAAAGTTCTCAAAGATTATATGCTAAGTGATGTTAACTTATAAGTAAGTAGTATGTGTCACTTGTATTGTATCAGTGTACGTTTTTTTTTAAATAATTTTTTATCATTGTGTTATTGACTGTAGATTTTAAATTGTTTTTTAATTAAATTATAAATTAGCTTTAGTGGAATTTCAATTGATAACTGTAACTGTATAACTGTAAATTAGTCTTGACTAAATAAAGGATTTATATTGATATAGGTGAAATACATTTAAGTTTACATAGTCTTATGGAACTTTACGATAATCTATATAATAGTGAGATTACAGCTCTGAGGATTACAGTCTCTGAAATAAGTTCCTCTACCAAACTGCTAAAGTTGATGGACAGTTCATTGAGATTGGATTTTGAATAGATTCGAAAAATTTGGCGAATATGCCCTTATTTGCATCTGTACCGTTCATTTATTGGATATTTATATCTAATTATTGTTATTTCATCAAAGTTCTCTATTGCGTCTGCCTCCTCTGACAGTGGACAAGTAGAATTTAGGTGAAAGATAGGTAGGTAATCAAAAAAAAAATGTAAGTATTATATGTATTTGCTTGCTTTAGAAGAAAAACAGCATTTGTGATTTTACAAATCGAAATATATTTAAATATCTAGTGTATTTGTAGGTACAGACGCTTCAGTAAATAATTATAGATGTTGCCCGAGATCACTTTCAAGGTCCCTATAAGGAATTTATAAAAACTATCCTTGCAGCAGATTGAAACTAGGTTTACACTGAAAAATATGAACTAAAATTATGTATTGTGAACATTTACTTTATAAGATCTTGTAGACATATCAACCTATACCAAATATTTCAAATTATTTATAATATACATATTATAAAACCATATTTTATCTAAAATTATAAATTTTAAGTGTTGAAAAATCAACTAATACGCAAAACTTGGTAAACAATACATGGCAATTATTTCAAGCAGAGATAATTAAGATAACCAATGCATCATCATTATGATACAGTCAGCAAAGAGGATTTTTGTCGGATTTTATTGAAACAACCTTTTTTAATTTGATAATGTAAAACAGAAAACTTTAAGCTGCTGCCTTTTAGCTAGATGTTAGCTCATAAACAATGAGCATATACAGCAAAGGCTTTACACTTTACAGTAACTAAAGGACCTAAATAGGGATGCTGCATATCATCAATACCTACTTTATTAAAATATACTTAGAAAAAGCGCTCAAGGGGTGGAAAAACAAATGCAGACACATGAGAATACCGATCAATAAATACAACCTAAGCTTTGCGGATGACCAAGTATTAATTGCACAGGACCATGATGACCTAGAGTACATAATTAAAAAAGAATATATATGATTATAGGAGGTAAACATGCATCTCGCATGAGGGAACCAGACAAAGCAATTAAAGATAGGACATGTAAAAAGACAAAATTTCAAATCACAGATTTTATTACTTTTATCAAATTATTACAAATAAGTAATGAATAATATAACAACAATTATTTTATATACAAAATTATTAGGTATTAATTAGAACTAAAATCAATGTTTTTCTAAAGCTTTGGCCAGCAAATCGTTCATCGAGGTTAACAAAACCCTTGGATCTTCTACTAAGCCTGCACCTACCATAGAATTGGCAAAGAGCTGAAAGAAATAGGTTCAAATTAAAATTTTAGTTGTATTAGGCCTATTTTTTAGAAATATTTCCATTTAAAAAAAAATTTAAATGATGATATCGACGCAATATTCAACAGCAATACGCCGATATTCCATTAACACTTGATTTTGATTAGCAGGTTTTGCAATAGACGCGTGGTTTATTATATTTGCTTTCATGATTATCAATTATTTTTATTTGACTGGCGAAATTTATTACTCTGAATATAATCCTGAATGTCTTATCTACATAATTTTATTACAGAACAAAAATCATACCTGTTTTGCAAGAAGTTCTCCTAACTCCGGATCACTATTCTTAAGTTTGTATAATTTTTTGATAATCGCATGTCTAGGATTAATTTCAAATTGTGGCTGCAAAATAGCATATCTTCTATCCTCGGGCAACCCATGACTTTGAGTCCTAATAAAATGTCTGGCAGCAGCCATTTCTTCCACTGTCACCACACATGGATGACTTTCAAGCCTGGTTGTAGCATTTACGGCTGTTACTTTACCTGTGAGCTTGTCTTTTAACCAATCTGAAAGCTCATTGATTTCGCTGCGTTTCAAACTGTCATCTCCTAAATAGAATTTTTGTACAGAAAATTTTGAAATAAATATTTGGATTCCTACCTAAATTGGTAAGATCACTAGCAGTCTTATCATCCCTCATGTCCTTTTCTACTGAAATGAGTTTATATCCTTGGAACTGTTGCAGTTGCATTAAAACCAGCTCATCGTATGGTTCATAACAAAACAGGACTTCTTGCTTTTTCTTTTTGAGTGATTCATAGTATGGTGAAGATTCTGCCAGCACCCGACTAAAAAATAGAAATTTGAGGTAGGTACTAAATATCTGGGATTTTATCCATACTTACCTTGGTGCTGCCAAATAATAAATGGTCCTTTCTTCTTTTGCTTTAGTCATATATTCTGTTAAGGTGATCTTTTTGCCAGGATCTAAATGCGAGGATTCAAAAAGTAAGAGTTTAGCAGCATCTTCCTGAAATAAAGGGTTTGAATAAATAATAGGAGTTGTGGAATTGTTCCTGTCAACACGAGCTATAAATTTACAAGGAAATCAACCAATTTTTGGAAATGAAAATAGACTCAAGGCTCATATTGGAGTTCACAGGTGGATTTTATTTGTGACAGAGTGGCTTCGGATGTGTATGCACTCAAAATGAACTTTAATTCAGAATTTTTATGAGGCTTGCGCTCATTCCAGAATTAAATATGGAATGGGCTCCTTGCATCAAATTTTTTTATTGCTGATTTCGATAGTCCATGAAAAATAAGACAACACGTGTTTTTTTTTTTTTCTTCTTAGTCAAAAATTGACGGAGATACAACGCTATGAAATATGCCTATGACGTCACTTATCATAAAAATTAGTGACGTCGCATATGCTGAGTATATCTATACCGGGTGCCCACGAGATTACTTTCCGGCTGCCATTTTTTTATTTGTTCATCGATATCAACGAAATTTGGTAGGGTGGATATTCTAACCAAACGCCATTTTTATGCATTTATGACAACTTTTTCTGACTTCCGGTTTCACCGGAAATTACCGAAACTTTTGATTTTCAAATGGCACACCCTGTATATTTTTTGTTTATCGGATTCTACAGATCGTTTTACGTCCTAATGAACCATTTTTAAATAGAGTTTTGTCCAAATTTCGTTCTCAAATTAAATTTTAAGTAGAAAAAAAAAATTACCCACAAAAATAAGTATATGAACGAAAATTGAGAAAAATGTCGTAGTGTATTATATCGTTGGATTCGCTTTGAAATACTGTATTTAGTAATGTTATGAAAGTGATAAATGTTTCTATTCTACTTTTTGAGCTAGGGCAAAAATACTGAAATAATGGAGTTTACAGCCCTCTATCAAAAAAGTTTACAAAGATAAAATTGATTTTGTATTTTTCTGAAATTAGATAAAGTATGTAGTCATTTTAGGATGATCATGGCACTCTAGTTAAAAAAATAAAATTTAATTTAAAAATAACATTTGGACAAAAATCGATTCAAAAGTGGTGCATTAGGATGTAAAACGATCTGTAGAATCCGAAAAACAAAAAATATACAGGGTGTGCGTTAGATCTATGTTTATAGGAATTTGATAGGAACAACATATTTTTCCCATTTATTATTGTATACCAGGAAGGAAATGTCATCACACAGTACCTTTTCTGTCTGAATATGATTCGTAATAATGCCTTCCTTGATGAAAAGTCCATAATCTAAATAAAACTTCTCATACTCTGCTTGATTCTTTTTCAATTGATCCAATAAAAACTTTGTTACCCTTGCTGTCAAAACATCTCTTAGCTTTCTAGAAAAAAAAAAAATATATCATGGATGAAATTAATATGTAATTAGAATTTACTTTATCAGGTTGCTATTTTGCAATAACTCTCTGCTCAAATTCAAAGGAATATCTTCCGAATCCACAACACCTTTTACGAATCGCAACCATTTGGGCAATATATTATCAGTACGATTCTTAATTAGGACTTTCTTAGTGTAAAGTGCTACTCCAGATTCAATTTCTCTCGACATTTCAAATAAACCTAAAATACATTCACTAAATTTTTCATTCTAATATATCACAACAAGATCTTTTACCTGGTTTTCCCTCGGGAAAATATAACAATGCTGCAATAGACAATGGCGCATCAGTTTTATAATGTAAAGTGTACCTTGGTACGTCATAGCTGCCACTAATAAATTTGTAGAAATCAATATGTTGATGGTTGCTTACGGTTTTGGGATCTTGAGTCCATAATGGTTGTACTATGTTAGCTTTTTTGCCATTAAGGTATATAGGACTTCCAACAAAATTACTATATTTTGTTATAATATTTTTGATTGTATCATCATCAGAGAATTCTCTGCAATCGCCTTTCAGATGCAAAATGATTTTCGTTCCAAATGCTACACCTTCAGCAGGTTGAATTTCATAGTTGCCAGTTCTAGAATAATCGATAATAATTATAGATTTTAGTAAAAAGTTCATGTCAACTTATAGTTCGGTAGAGGTAAAAATCTAGTGCTTTTTGGACCAAACTTTTTCGTGGTTTATTTAAATCTTGCCAGCAATTTGATTTTTGCTTGCATCCTCTCCAGAGCTTTACAAGATTAAAAAAACTATAATACAGAACTTAGTAAATAATATATTATGTGTGCACCTGTTGCCAGGGGCGTCGCGTCGGGAGGGGTAATGGGGGTAATTACCCCCCCCCCCCCCAGGATTAAATTATCAAGAGAAAAATCAGGATGCCCAAAAGAAAATACAAAGTATATTGAAGAAAATAAATTTTTGTTTTGTTTTATTCTTCTCACAAGGGAAATAATTGTTCTGGAAAAGTGAATGACCTTGTAATTTGCAAAACATTTCGCCTGCGGCGCGTTTTCGGAGGGCGCACCCTCAACCCCCCGTACCATTTATCCCCCGCAGACTGATGGTCACGCGTCGCCACTGCCTGTTGCTATTTATTTTTGCTACAGTCCTTGAGTCCAAATTCTTATAAATCCCTTAAAAGAATGCAATAATGTACGTACATCCAAAAGATTTAAATAAATCATTAGCAAATTTAATCCAAAAAATTTATAGATTGTACATTCTTTGAAATAAACAAATTATTACCCGTCGGAAGTCCATTTCCAGCCTTGTTCTTCTCCAGCAGTTCTTGTAAAAACCTCCACTTTATCTGCCACCATAAACGCACTATAAAATCCTACACCGAATTGACCAATTATGTTGTTATCGCCGGCAGCTTGGTTTTGTTTTATTTGTTCTATAAATGCCTTGGATCCCGATTTGGCAATAACGCCAAGATTTTGGGTAAGTTCTTCTCTTGTCATACCAATTCCTGTGTCCTAAATGATCAAAATGATTAATTGGAAATCGTCAATAGTTAATGTTGTACCTGTATAGTGAAGGTTCTAGCGTTCTTATCAGTCAAAATGTGAATTTCTAAGGACCGATCTCTGTCCTTGATTTTAGCTCCCTCTGTTTCTGACATGGAAACAAATTTGAATTTTTCCAAAGCATCACTGGCATTAGAAATTAACTCTCTAATGAAAACTTCTTTTTCTGAGTAGAGTGATCTGGCCACAATATCCAGTAACATGCGAGTTTCGGCTTGGAATTCATGTTTTGTGCTTTCGCCTTGAAATCACAGAGTTGAAAGTTAAATAAAAATCCGTATACAAGTTATTACCTATAGGTTTTTCTGTGTTTTTTATAATAGAGTGGTAATCATCATCCTTGCTCTCTGCCTCTGTGTGTTGAAATCTTAAACTATTGATGGCACCTAAAAAGTAAAAAAAAAAACAATGAAATGTGAATGTTTATTTGGGACTGGCGGAAAGAAAATTTATTCATGTATGCAACAAGTCAGTTTCAAAAAGACTTAAATCTTAAGTCTTAAGTCATTTCTAAAATCAAAATGATTTAAATCATAAGTCAATTCTAACATAAAGTTCAAATTATTTTAAGTCTTAAGTCTTTGACCTAAAGTATTTTCTTTCAAGTCAAGTCATTTCCTCGGTCATTTCCGTAATGACTTAAGTCAGTATAATGTGGTTTAAGTGGTTTTATGACTTAATCCTTTAGTAAGTCATTTTAATGACTTAAGTCTATAATTATTTTTGATTTAAATTATGATGAGCTGACCAAAATCAAAAAATTTGACTTAAGTCAAGAAAACGAGAATTCAATTTAAGTATCTTTTTTCAAAATAATATCAATTTTTAGGTATTACTAATCTATTGTAAATACAGATGAGAATAAAACCACTATGAAAATACTTAAATATTTTATAAATTACTTAAATAATTTATAGACTGTAGCCTTTTATAAAGACTTAAATCGTATGTACTGATTTAAGTCTTTCAAATAATGACTTAAGTTTTCGGAAAAAAAGACATTTAAGTCACAAATCTTTTTGAATATGGCTTAAATTTCAAGTCTTAAGTCAGTTTTCAAGAAATGACTTAAAATCAAATGACTTAAGTGATTAAAATGGTTTAAATCAAAAAAAAGATTTAAGTTTTCTGAGAGCTTGCAGCTCTGTATGCAAATTGAGATCACTATGTAGGTATCATTAATATTATATTATGATATAAGTGTATTAGAGGGCCTTTAAAGGCCCTCTCATACACGCATATCATATGCTATTTTTTTATTACAAATGCTTCATAATGTCAAAAATGTTTTAAATGTGTTCATTCATTTTGATAAATAGTAATTTAAAGGGCAGGTAAATATCTAGGTAATGAAGGAAGATCAAACGTTTCTATAGCAAACCTTTGAAAAGGTAGGCGCATCATAAACATCATTTTATGCACGCTGCAGCGTGCGATAATCGTTGATTATGATGCATACGTGATAAAAAGAAACAATACCAATACCAATAAGAAACAATTCTTGAATTTTCTGGAAAACATAGCTTTATTCTTGTGAAGCCTCCTAATAGAATTTTGACAAAAATGGATGGAAGGTAAAATTTTAAAAAATATATAATATTGGAATACACATTATATACTTCTATACCTTATTCAAAAAAGAATGTTATAGAGGTAAGTTAATCACCTATTAAAAGCAGCCAAAAAAAATTAAAGCTAAAAGTAGGGGAAAAAAAATGATTTTTTTAAATAAAAAAAATAGTACAGTAACCATAAAATTTACAAAAAACGAACAATGATAGAAGTAAGTAAAGTTACCGAGTAGCTATTTTTGTACCCAAGTACCTAAAATAAGGTTTTTCGGGAGTCCTGGGGTGCGTTCAAAGACGGCAATGCTAATGCCAAAACCTACTTTTCCCCCTCCACTGGTAATGCCGAACCGCGTAGGTTGGAGCCGACCTCGAATGCAAAATGCCAATTTTGGCTTGGCTGTAGCCATTCCTGAACGCAGCCCTGGAGGTATGCTTGATAGATTTTTAAAATAATATTGTCTACTTTAATCATTTAAAATAGTCTGTAAAGGTTGCTATGATGACTTTTAGGGACTAGGCCGAAAATGAAGCATTTTACAGGAATTGTATATTTAATTGTGAAAATTTCAACCTTTTAAGAAAAAGAAAAAGAAACAATCTATGAAATCTCATAACCCCAAAGTATTTGCATGATACATAGTAGGTATTTATATAGTGTAAAGTATGATCTAACTTTTCACCTACTTTTATATGTAAGTCGGTGAACCGAAAACTCTGTATAATGTACAACAAGAGTAATTCAGCATGACCTCAGATGCAGGGTTCAATAAATTGATTTCAATATCCCCTCTCCCCAAATACAAAGTCTCAACCCCTTGAGGGCCCCATTGATGTTGTCACCACTAACAGCGATACATGTATTTGAGATTTGTAGACATCCCTGTTCTAACGGTATAGGGACAGTTGAGACTCTGTTCAGTGTTCAATTCACAATGTGAAACAAAAAGTGTACTGCAAGTATGGCTTAAAATAACAGAGAAATGAAATCTTCTAGCAAATTACTGAACAATTATTGATGATAAACAATCCTGATAATTTGAGTGATATGATGTGTTAAAATGGTGCTAGTTTGTATTAATTTCCGTGTGATTGTTTCAAATTAAATTTAAATTTGGAGGAGTAGTCTTATTTATCTACAAACCCACATTAAACATGAAATAGGGTTTAGTTTAACATTTTTTCGAGGGGTAAACAAACCGCGGTGTCAACAAGTCGTGATCCGAAATTTGGCAGCACAAGATTACATGGAAGAAACAGACACAGAAGAAATGTACAAAAATATAGTAAATGCTATAAAAGAGGCCGAAAAACAATGCTGTACCGTAGGTAAAAACAAAAACAACAAATTAAGTCAAAATACCAGGAAACTTTTGGATGAAAGAAGAAAACTAAAACATAAAATACAGTAAAAACTTTGACTCATTGAAGCACCCAAATAAGAAAATACACAAGGAAATTCGGAAAGACATTAGACAGCACAACACTAGAGAGATAGCAAGGACAATTGAAGAAAACAAAAGCCTAAAAGTTCTTAGACAAAATATGTCCTCTGGAAGAAAAACCATTCATAAATTAGAAAAACAGTCAAGGGCGAATTATTTGCGACAGGGAATTCATTCTGAACGTTATAGAAGATACAATCAGCTGTATGAAGAACAGGGACAGCGTGCTGAAAACCACACACTGTCCCAAGTCATGAGCCAAGGTTCTGAACAAATCCCAGACATAGCATTGAATGAAGTGAGAAATGAAAAACGGTAAGTCTCCTGGTGAAGATGGAGTAGTGGCTGAAGCTATGAAATTAGCTAGGACAAAACTCCTAAAGGCTCTAGTAAAACTCTTTAATAAATGTCGAAGTGGAGCAGTAACTCCAACTCAGTGGCATAACGCAGTAATAATCCTATTGCATAAGAAAGGGGACATCACAGACCTCTAAAAGTACCGCCGGATCAGCCTGCTTTCAAACATCTACAAGTTATTCACCAAAGTTCTGACTAAAAGAATAGAAAATAAATTGAAATTGTATCAGTCACGAGAACAGGCAGGATTTAGATCTGGATATGGACCAAATGATCATACTGACACTAAGAAATATGATAGAAAAGTGTGTCGAATACAACAAGCCTCTAGTACTGATATTTGTGGATTACGAAAAGGCTTTCGATACAATCAGTCACGGAAAAATGCTGGAAGCTTTAACAGAATGTCGTGTAGACCACCGATATACAATAGTAGATTATACCACGAGTCAATAATGATAGCTATTATTCCCGAGGATTATTACGAACTGAGCCGCGTTAGCGGCGAGGGAGTAACATTCCGAGGGAATAAGAGTCATTATTGCGAGTAGTATACTCTACTTTATTTACGACAAATTAATTTATTTGAGATTTTCAATGAACAAATTTCATCCGTCTCATAATTTTCAATACAAATTCACAAGCACTACACGTTTGACACTGACACTTTTGTGGAATAATGACCATTAATCCCGCTACTCGTCATTAATCCCTGGAGGAATAACATATCGAGGGCTGAAACGCAGGACCTCGTAACTAACATTTTCGACGAAATCGGGTTTTGATGTAGTTGTCTTCTTTTATGTGAGCGCCATCTATTTTCGAAAGGACAAAATTCTACAAAAATTATTTATTTGGGAAAATAAACGAAAACAGTAACTCGTAACTTACTGCGCTAGGTTTCCCGAAGCATAACCTCGTAAATACAACACTGTTCAGGTTGGCGCCATTTAGGCATTGTCAAGGTAAGTGCTTTTGAGAATTATTAGTATCAAAATATTATAAAAACTAATGTGTAGGGTTGTATTTTGCTATTAACTGTTTAATTAGACAATAATCTTTATTCTGGCATAATAATTTTCCGGATATGGAAATCATTTTAGGTGAAATTTCACATTTAATTACAGGTGTTAGATACGAGGTCCTGCTCCATAATATTTTCGTCAAGGAAGACCTCGTAACTACAACAATATTAAGTTTGGGCCATTTAAGGCTAGTCAGGGTGAGTGGTTTTGTGAATAGTATGTGAATAATGTGAAATAACTAATGTGTAGGGTTAAATTTTGCTGATAATTATCAAGGTAAACAATAATCTTAATAGTCCCATAGTGAATTTCCTGGATTGTTGATGATTTAACGTGAAATTTTCCATTTCTAATTGCAGATGTTAGTTACGAGGTCATGTTCCACATTGCTCTAGAGAAGATACGAGGTACTGCTGCCTAAAAATGTCTAGTCGCCCGAAAAAAATTTTGGAATTGGCCAAACTAGCACATTCTAGCAAAAATAATACGGAAGAAAATGATTATTCTCTTCAAGAAATCAGTGAAATTGAACTATCAGGAAATATTTTTTTAAATGAAGCCTTATCTCCAGAAGATATTTCTAATATCATCAGAGAAGTCGAGAATGTCTTTGATAACGATAATGCCAGCGATAATCCTGATAATAGTATTAATAGTGCTGAAAATCTCAATCACAATGAACCATACCATCCCGGAATCGGAAATAATGAAACCATACACGAGGTTAACGAAATTGGAACACGACAACTAGATGAAGCCTTAAGTTCAGAAGATATAATTACTATTATCAATGAAGCCGAGATTGTCTTTGATATTAACGAAAATCCAAGCGATTGTTATAATAACAGTGCTGTTTTGTCAGACATAACAAACGTGGTTAGTTGGCAAAAAGAAAATCAAACTCACGATAAACAATCTCATCTCGTAAGTAATGATATCAAACAAAAGGTAAATAAAATTGAGACACAACATGAGGATGACATTAATATTGCCAAATTTTCAAAATGATCCGCTCTTTAGTTCTCCATAAACGTCTAATACGCCATCCACCGTGGGACACCCTGTATGTACACCATTTCAACCTCAATTTCGGAAAAAGTAATTTTTATTTAGGAAAATGTCAAGTCATTTCCGGAAAAACTCAAATCAATTTCAGAAAAAGTAATGGTAATTTCGGAAAAAGTAAAGTTAATTTCGGAAAAAGGAAATTCAAATTCGGAAAATGTAAATTCATTCATAGCTTACTTTTGCCGAATTTGAATTTACTTTTTCCGAATTTGAATTTACTTTTTCCGAAATTAACTTTACTTTTTCTTAAATTAATTTGACTTTTTCCGGAAATGACTTGACATTTTCCTAAATAAAAGTTACTTTTTCCGAAATTGATGTTGAAATGGTGTACATACAGGGTGTCCCACGGTGGATGGCGTATTAGACGTTTATGGAGAACTAAAGAGCAGATCATTTTGAAAATTTGGCAACCGGTATAAACGACCATAATCTACACTTTAAAAATATTTTTGTTTATGCGGTGTTGCCGCTTCTACCCTAAACCAGTGGCAACAGCGCTATTCTAAATGGAACCCCCCTGTATCTGATTACATATTTGGATTTTACGTAAAATTCTGAGCAGATTTCATGTGATATACCCTATACCTAAGTTCAACTGTTTTGGAATTATTGACAGTTGAAAATCGACTTTTTGCAACTTTGACAGGCTGTAAAACCTGAACGGTTAATTTTAGAGAAAAACCGATTTTACATTCCTATCTTAGTTTTTTATAAACTATCATTTGATACTAACTTCAAATTTAATCCATGATTAAAAATTCCAATTAAATTTAATCTCCGGGTAAATTCAAAGTTTGTGTCAAATGATAGTTTATGAAAATGTAAGATAGGAATGTGAAATTGGTTTTTCTCTTAAATTAACCGTTCAGGTTTTACAGCCTGTAAAAGTTGCAAAAAGTCAATTTTCAACTGTCAATAATTCCAAAACAGTTGAACTTAGGTATAGGGTATATCACATGAAATCTGCTCAGAATTTTACGTAAAATCAAAATATGTAATCACATACAGGGTATTCCATTTAAAATAGCGTTGTTGCCACTGGTTTAGAGTAGAAGCGGCAACACCGCATAAACAAAAATATTTTTAAAGTGTAGATCATGGCTGTTTACCCCGGTTGCCAAATTTTCAAAATGATCCGCTTTTTAGTTCTCCATAAACGTCTAATACGCCATCCACCGTGGGACACCCTGTATATTACTTTGTAGGTCTGATGATGCTCATATGAGCGAAAAACATGTCACTATTAAGAGAATAAAATAATAAAATCTGTATACTTGGTAATTTTTTTCTTTCTTTTATTATTTAAAAATCGAGTCTCTTTGAGAAATATGGACAAATGTTTTGCTTTTCTAAGTAGATAAATGACTCAATCAGTTCAAATTAGTCTATAAAAAATAACATTACTTTCTCCGTAATTGAATGTATTTTTTTCGAATTTGAATTCACTTTTTCCGAATTTGAATTTACTTTTTCCGAAATTAACTTCACTTTTTCTGAAATTGATTTGACTTTTTCCGAAAATGACATTACATTTTCCTAAATAAAAGTTACTTTTTCCTAAATTGAGGTTGAAATGGTGTAGAGAGAGGAAATGGGTACATTCAGGCGGTGCCAGTGGCTAAGTTCAGCCACTCAGCATGGACTTTATTATCGAAACAGGGGAGCAGCGTTTTCATGAGAACGAAGGTTCTATGTTCGTCGTCCGTATTCATATTTCCAAAACACTGACAATGACAGAGCAATCGTTCTCATGAGAACGCTGTTCCTCGGTTTCAAGAATAAGGTCCCTGCTGAGTGGCTGAGCTTAGCCGCTGGGAACGCCTGAATGTACCCAATGAAAATAATAAGGTGAATCCGCGCAGATTTTTGAAAATAGTAGTTAAATTATCGTTTAAAAAACTTATTAGGGTATCTAAAACTTTATAAAATTCCTTTTTTTAGAACGTGTTTAAGTCAATTTTAGAAGTATTAACACTGCCGTTTTCTCTTACTTACCAACTGGCGTGGGAATTAGAAACCAACTAGATATTTTTTTACCAACTGGAGTGGACATTGGGGGTCTTACCAAATGGCGTGAGGATTGGAAACCAACTAGACATTTTTTTACCAACAGGACGATAGACAAATAGGTATCAATATAAATGGAGAAAGTCTAACCTTCGATTTGCGGATGATATTGTGCTAATACCGGACCGTATAGACGAAGCTAAAGAATTACTGAACAGGCTCCGCCGCTCCTCCCTAGAAGCAGGGCTTCGCAAGACTAAGACCAAGACCAAGACTGGCCAGTCTTGGTCTTGGTCTCGAAAAATAAATGCAGTCTTGGTCTTGGTCTTGAAGTTTCAAGACCAAGACAAGACTGGCTCAGTCTTGGTCTTGGTCTTGATATACTTGGTCTTGGTCTTGATAGTTTTGAAAAAAAATTATACCAAATTTTTCAAATATACATAACATATAACGACAGCGCAGAGACAATGGGTTTAGGACTTCAGAAATAAAAAATAAATCTCCCTTTCTGAAAAAAATATGCCGACGCTTCGACCATGCATTTGGTCTTCTTCACAGGCTATTTTTAACAACAAGAGTGTTTCACGTCAAAAAATACCGCATAAAGCATTCCACAACACAGAGGAACAAACAAACATCAATTATTCTCAAATTAGAATTTTAATAAACTGAAAAAATGCTAAAAGTTATAATATAAGTTACTTACAAAACAACCACGATTGACTTCCATTACACTATGTTGTATTTTTAAAACCTCTAATACCTTCTTGTGAATTTGAAAAAAGAATAAAGATGAATTGATTTAATTAAAAGACATTATAGATACAGGAATTTGCATATTTTTATAAATATTGAGTTGATTTTTTTTTTTCAAGAGCAAGACCAAGACGAGAGTATCGAGAAAGAGTCTTGGTCTTGGTCTTGAACGTCAAATCTTGGTCTTGGTCTTGCTGCCAAGACCAAGACTAGTCTTGTGGTCTCGCGAAGCCCTACCTAGAAGTAGGACTGAAAATAAATATGTCTTAAACACAAATTATGACAAATCTCTGCTGAGCGAAAGCATAAACATTGCTGGAACAGCCATTGATCAGACTACTTCTTACAAATACCTAGGACACGAGATTTGCCTTGGAAGAGATAACCAAACCATCGAACTAAACCGCCGCATCAGATTGGCCTGGGTATCTTGTAGCTTTCGGCAAACTCAATTATGTTTTCAAATCAGATATGCCACTAAACCTACACATACGCATTTTCGTGCTAGAGCCACATAGAAAAAACGAATTACTTTATTATTTTACGAGTTAGTAGCGCCCATTTCAGGTTGCAGGACGTGAAAGATAAAGAAGTTGAATAGTGGTACGTCCGTGGGTACTTACGTCTTTTTAAGATAGTTTTTTATAGACGAATACAAAAAACGTATTATTTCAAAAATCTGGTCAATACTTAATAGTTGAGACTATAGTTAAGATAAATTTAAATATAAAACATCAAGATTACTGGACATGAGACATGACATGATACTCGTTATGATATGTAATCGACTATGTACCCTTCTTGATTTATCAGCGGTTTTTTCATCAAGCAAAACTATGCCCTCTTTGGCGCTTATTAACTCCCTATCTATTGTAAATATTCAAAGGTTTAGGTTGGGTTAGTTCTATTTTATAGCCTCCCTCGGCCATGAAAAAGTCCCCAATAAAGCTCTATTTAATGTGCTATAACTTCGTAAAAATATTTTGTCATAGAAATCTGTTATACAACGATTACAACTCGGCTGTATTAATGTGACATACCTACTTACCACAAGGCGAAGTACAAGTTGCATACAAGAAATTGATCTGATTTATTTTCCCATATCTCTTGAAGCTACCTATTATCATTTCAGGAGGTGAATCAAGTGAACACTGATGCTTTTTCCGAAGCAGAGTCTGCTCTAGACATTCGAATTCCAGATCCAGTAAAAAATATGTTAACTCTAAACGGCTACCAAGATGCTCCTCTTTAGGCCAAACTTGATGACAACTTGTTATTAGAGATGGAAGAATTTGCAAGGAGCGAACTCCCACGAATCCTAAGTAAGGAGGATCACCAAAAGTACTATGGTCCTTTTACTAATAAACCTAATATATTCAAATTTATCGGAGGCCACAAGCAAATCATAAAAATGATCGCTGAATATTTCAAGAACAAGGGATCCAAATCTGGGAAACTTCAAAAACCACAGGATGTAGCTGAACCGAATAGGAAAGCCTGAAAGACCAGTATGTTGACTAATGAAAAATCCCATGATATCGACTCAGAAAGTACTGGAAGTGAAAAAAGTTACTTTTCCACGAATTTGACTGCTGACTGAAAATGCACAAATTTTGACAACTCTAAAAAAATGGGCTAAAACTGAATTTGACCAAGAGCAGTAGAAATGCTTCTCACTAAGTTTTGACAATATTCAGATCAATACCAAAACTTCTGGAGATAATCTGTATTGCATAATAACATGTTTTTGGGGCAAGAATATAAAAATCCAAAAAGTTTGCAGAACAAATGATGAATCGCCATCTCGAAGATGGATATATGGCAACTTTTATTCCCATTTGTTGAAACAGCGCCTTAGTACTGGTTCAAATCAGCGTTCATGAAAACTTGACCGTACTATCTTTTCGTTTGTCAAAGTAAAAGAGACCAAAAATACTCAAGCAGCAAATACCAGTAAAATAGCAAATTTCACACAAGACTTTCCTCGACACGTCTCTTCACCATCAAGATTGGAATCACCAACCTTGCTACAGACAGACTTCATCAAAACAATCGTTGAGTCTTAACGAACCAACTACAGATATTTCCGAGGATATTTCAATCGACAACCCTTCACCAGACCTGTGGTTTCTTCAAGTAAAACCAACTAAAAAATCTGATACTAGCAGAAAAATGAACATCATAAGAGATATTGCCATACCACGAACATCAGGACTAAACTCTTTATCCTCGATAAACGAACGAGCTACAGATGTTGAATCAATTTTTGAACCATCCGAGGAATCATCTCGACAAGATCATACTGGGAGTCAAAAATGGAAAACTTTAAGGTATCAAAGATCAGAGCGAATGAAGAGGGCAAGAGAAAAAGGTCATCTAAGTCTAAGTCTTATGACAGATTAACTCCTCCTAGGGGTTAATCTGTGGATTACTTTGTTTGTAGAAAAAAATCTGCAATTCTTTAACATCAGATTTGACAGATGCCATTGTCCAGAAATCAAAATCTGTAAACAAGTTAATAGAAAACCTATCACGAGACTCATCACCTGAATCCCTCGGGCCTCGAGGAGCAAAAACAGTACCTACCTTGGTACCTATCTATCTTCATTTTTACACAAACTTCTATCCAACCCGATGGAGAAGGAGAATTCAGGGAAAAAATTTAACAACAACTCATTTAATGAATTCACAAAGAAAGTAGTTCTTTATCTTTTTCACACACACTTTTTTACACAAACCTTATATTCAAATTTGAAAAGTAGTTTGCCATAGATATCAACACTTCATAGATTCGTTGAAAATAAAGGCACCAGACTAGAAGAAGGTAGTTTCGATTTCAAAGGACTAAATCTATTTCTAGAAAGGAGAAAACTTCCAAAGATAGCTTCGATGTCTGAAGATGGCACGCGGGTTAATGGAAGAATCGAATATGAACCTATATCCAACAAAGTGGTAGGATTTGTACTACCATTAAAAAATGGCCTGCCTGAGGAGAACACGTTTATTGCATCGTCAGCAGAAACTTTACAGCAGTATTTTGATACAAGTGTTAAAACACCATCATATTGTTTAAGTATGTTCGGTACTGCTAACAGATTCACCTATACAGATGTCTTACTGAGATGGAAATTCTTGAAAACTGAAGCAGAAAAATATGGGATTGCCATTGTTGGTTACTCGTCAGATGGAGACACACATCTTTTAAAGGCAATGAGGCTATCATCAGGTCTGAGTGCTGATGTGAATACTTGTGTGAATATAAGTTGAAATTCGACATGGTATCATATGGATACAGGAGCAACAAATGAGTGTTATTTTCAAAATCAGAATTCTCATTTCCCGCGATTTCCTAAATTTCAACGCACAATTTATAGCGGACGACAATCAAGAACATGTAAAAGGTCGTGACCTTGAAGATCTGGAAATTGATAATGGGAATATAGCTGAAGTACCTGCAGAGCAATATCATGAGATGTTACAAATTAAGAGCAAAAGCACCAGAGACTCTTTAGACTTACAAGATTATTCTGATGAGGTGAAAGATATCTCCCAAAAATCAGCTTACATTGAAGTTCACCTTAAAGACAAAACAACTGTAATGAAAAACTCGTCTCTATGTTGGTTGTTAAGTGACAGTAATGGCCGGGTAAGTAGTGATCGCCTCAGAAGATTTATTGGAAGCTCCCATTCTCGATCACGTGAAATTGCATTCGAAAATAGTTATTTGTGTACCAAGGCCGTAAAGTTGATCTTTTTTGGCCGAATCAAAAATTTGCGGCCAAGGCGTAGCCGAGGCCAAGCAAATTTCAGGTGAGGCCAAAAAAGATCATTCGGCCGAGGTGCACACAAAATTTTTTAGGCGAGTGTTTGTTCTGGAAAAAAGACGAAAAATTCAACAGTAGCTTTAAACTTTTATTGATTAGATAAAAAATCCAGCAAAGATAGGTAGATACATAATTATTAGTAACAAAAACTACGATAAAGGAAGTGTGATTATAGAAAATTGCCGACTTTTTCGCCTGGTATCCTACATTGTGCTTTTTTAAAAAAGTAATAGGATAGGGCTAAAATCAAAAATTTGGTTCCATTGTGGTTGCTAACTAATTGTTTATTGGTTGTGTTTATGGTTACGGCACCGCGTTTTCGATTGTCTGTCTATATGTATATTTTCACCAAAGTAGCGGCCGTAAAGTAAAAGCGGCCGTAAAGTGATAGAGCAAATGCGGCCGTGAAGTAAATGCGGCCGTAAAGTAAATGCGGCCAAAAAATATATACTTTAGGGATGATATTGAATCCGTAAAACTAATCTTTTTGTGACAGTCGATAGAACTACCTATATACTTAAGTATCTCAGAGTCCTCAGAAGATGAGTCAAAAACAGAGAGTGAAGTTGAGGATAATTTTCCTGCTCTTGATGGTGATGATAAAAATGGAGAGCTATTATGCTGTCAGCTATGAAGCACAGTGGTTTGTTGGACGTGTAATTCAGATGGTAGAGCTAGATAATTTTTAAATAAAATTTTTAAAACAAGAATTGGAAAAATTCGTATGGCCTAGATCTAATGACACAGATACAGTTGATAAGCAATTTTTTTCTATGTTCCTTTGAAATAACTGGGAACTGGACCTTTCGAGATAGGTTGAAGTGACTTTTTAAATATTGGAAAAAAAATATAGAGTTTTAAAGAATAAATAAGTATTGTTGATGTATGAAATTGAGTGCCCAAAGTAAAAGCAATTGAATTTTGGCATGTGACATAATATGTAATTAACAAATAATATTCTATGTTCAATATTTTTAAACGAAAAATTGCAGAATATACAGGGTGTTTTGTTTAAAATTTAATCACTTTAGTCTGAAACTTTTTTTCGAACCACTCCGTAGATTACGAAATAATTTCTAAAAGTCTTGGTAAAAGGAGTTTCCTATCACAGTATTACATAGTAAATACAATTTTTTTTATCTACAACAGCATAGAGTTAAGAGACCAAGGCAGTTGAGCTGCAGGATCCCATGCAGGACTTTTTTAATTAATAAATGGTTCACAATATAAAATAATTATATAATTGTTGCAGATTGTTGCATTTTTCTCAAAACTTCACTTCCGCGCATTTGCGTCGTAAGAAATAATATATCTACTGTGATATTCGCTTACAGCTATTATTGTTTTTCGCATAACAATAATAATTATTATTACTTGAGTTTGAGTTATTCTTCAATCACTTATTTTCTGTTACCGGTTTTTGGTTCTGGTTCTTCTTCTGAACTATTTCTGGATTCACTTGAGTGTAGGGTTTTTATTGTTTTTGGAACCACAACCGATTTTTTGTTAGCTATTTTTAGTCCTTCTTCTACATTTCTTCCAGATTCACTTGACTGTTGAGCATTCATTAGTTTTGGAAACGAATTTGATTTTTTGTTAGCCACTTTCACTTCTGGTTCTTCTTCTGAAGCCGGACTCAAACGACTCGTGTACTTCGCGAATAATCGTTACTTGCGTATACTTGCCATGTCGTGTGAGTGGGTCACTTGTACAATTATCTCAATCAATCAATCAATCAATCAAATAACGCTTTATTGTCTAAAGAAAAAACTCATTGACAAAGCCTAAAAAATATAAATTTAACCCTAAATTCTAAATCTTAGCAATACGCAATACAAAATAAATTATAGACACATAACTTAGGGCTAGTCAATAGGGTCTGTCACTTGTTGGTTTTCCATTTCTTGTCGGTAAAAATGTCCCGAGTCAAAGGGATCACGATTATTTGTACCGAGGGGTGAATAGCTGACCCAAAATGTGTACATCGACTGCCAAATTCCACAATCTCTGAGGAAATTTGCTAAGATTGTGTGCGATTCTGTACGATTGTGAGTGATTGTGTACGATTGTGAATGATTGTATAAGAATTGTGACTGATTGTGGGCGATTGTGACTGATTGTGAGCGATTGTGACTGATTGTGAGCGATTGTGACTGATTGTGTCACGATTGTGAATGATTGTGTCACGATTGTGACTACTTGTGACTGATTGTGTAAGAATTGCGAATGATTGTGTTAAGACAATAGGTGTTTTTTCATGTGTCAAATGTTTTAAAACGTTTCTGAAACTGGTTTAAAACAATGTCACATGACGTCATAACTTCTCGGCGCGAGAAAATGGTTTTAAAATGTGGATTGTATTGTATTTCGATATGGTTTGACCAATTTTGATGTGACGTCATGGGTTCATCGCGAGAATATACTGTTTCAAACCTGTTTTGATACAGTTTCAAAAAAGTGAACGCGAGAAAACAGCTCTGGGTATTTATTCTTGAAACAGGGAAGCAGCATTCCCGGGAGAACGAGTGTTCCGTCTTTATTACGTATATTATCATTTACATATCATTGACCCCTGTTTCAAGAATGAGGACTCGTATAATAATTGAGTTAGAATAAAATAACAAAATATCAAAACTAAATTAATAAATAAAAAGAATATTGAGTTTTTTTATCTTTCTTTTACACAGTGCTCTGATTGAGCAGTTGTACAGGGTGGCGCAGAGGAAAAGCATGTTTTTCACGTAGTTAAAATTTTTTATTTCCAAGATAATTTTGTTTCAATTAAGTACTCGATTAGGAACAGCTAAAGGAAGTAATAATCGTGTTTTTCTCAATAAACGAGTCAATTAATAATGAAAAATAATTTCAGTCAAAAAGTGTCGTCCTGCTTTGGGGTCACACATCTTCAACCCCTCTTAAAAGTTGTTCATCGCACTTGAAACATGCGTTTCCTCTGCGTCACCTATAAAATCTAAATTTTTCAATTACAGGGTATCAAAAATGCTAGGTTATCCAAAATACAGGGTGTTGAAATTTAAACAACCCCCTTTCATATCATCTGGAGGGCTAATGCTAGGCTGTATTGATGTAGGAAGGATATTTAATAGTATATTATATACCTAGGTAGAGAAGTTGGTCATTATATATACCGAGCGCTTTTATAAACCGAGGCGCAAAGCGCCGAGGTTTATAATGCGTGAGGTATATAATGACTTTCTCTACCGAGGAATATATAGAATTTTTTTTACTACTGCTAGTAGAAAATAAAAAATTTGCTTAAAATCTGTGCTCTAATTATTTTTTTTTGAACGCCCTCTTGAAAGTGCTGCCCTCTATCAACAGCTTATAATAACTTCCTATGTACCTACAGAAACCTGTATTTTGTTTTAAATTGACGCATGAAATTGAAATTGGACCAATAGAAACATGACAATATCCTTGCGTCATGACGTCATTTTCATTATTGACCTAGGGACTTTTTCATTATTTTCATTATTCACCTAGGGAGAGAAATTCAATTTTTTCCAAGAAAAATAGATTGAATAATGACTATTTCTCAGGTAAGTAGTAAAAAAAAATTCTTTCAATGCACCCCCATTTTCTACCTGGAACCACCCAAAAAAAAAATTGAAACAAATTGTTTTTTTCTACTACCGTGCCTAAAGTACTTACTTTACACACTGTTCAGAAGACTTTAAATGTCACTTCACACACTAGTGCGTAAAGTAATGTCAATGACAGATGTCGACAACTGTCAATTTGGTATTTTTCTGGTAAATTACTTCACGCACTAGTGTGTAAAGTGAAAATACTTCACGCACTAGCGCGTAAAGTATTTGTCTAAGTTTATTTTTTTACTAATATTTTATGGGTACTAAAAAAAAAATTTTCTACTAGCATGCGTAAAGTACTCACTTTACGCACTATTCAGAAGATTTCACTTCACGCACTAGTGCGTAAAGTAATTCACTTCACACACTAGTGCGTAAAGTAATGTCAATGACAGATGTCAACACTGACAATTTGACATTTTTCTAAATTACTTCACACGCTAGTGCGTAAAGTGAAAATTCTTCACGCACTAGTGCATAAAGTATTTGTCTAAATTCATTTTTTTACACATATTTGATTGGTAGTAGAAAAAATTTTGTATGCAATACATGCGTAAAGCCCCTTTTTTCACTCATGTGATTGTCGCACTCGCCTTCGGCTCGTGCGTCAAAATTCACATTCGTGAAAAAAGGTTCACTTTACACACTTGTTACATAAATAACTATTTTTCTCTAAATAAATTTTTTATTTTTTTTGGGGTTGTTCCAGGTAGAAAATGAAGGTGCACTATACGAATTTTTGAATATCATTTCTACTTCAATAATCCCTGAAAATTTGAACAGCCTAGCATTAGCCCTTCAGATTATGAAAGCAGGTTGTTTAAATTTCAACACCATGTATTTTCGAAACGACGCAATTTCGACCATCGATGTTCTATCTCAAACTACTTCTCTATGGTTCCTCTATAAATCCTAGCATTTTTGATGAGTTGAACGGAGACACCCTGTATATACCACGTGTTTGAATTTAAAAAAATCATCACAGACAGACGTGACAGACAGTAACAATAACACAGGAATATGATGACAAATTATTGAAGGAATTTGTTGTGAGATAGATACTTTTTTCAAATTAGGCTTTTATTTGCTAAAAAATATTGTTATTTTTTTGTGACTCAAACCTTGATAGTGTAAATGGATGATTGATAATTTTTAAAATGGATTGGACCATATACAGGGTGTTACAAATTCGCGAGAAAGTATGCGGATCTCGGTATCCATAAGAGATACAGGGTCAGTCAATTTGGGGCAAAAAATGAACATTTCAATCAAAAAAATATATAATTTGTATGGAGATACCTACTCATCTTTGTCAAACTCATTATTTTATAGCAAATATATTAATTGGGTAAATTGTTTTTGTTTGACGAAGATAACAGGTATCTCCATACAAATTATCATACTTTTTAGACTGAAATGATCATTATATCGATTATTTGATACACCATTCCATTGAGGAAGTCATCCAGCAAAGAACTACATACAGAAAAAATCAAGAGCTGTATTCAAAAAAATAAAGTGGATGATGTTGGCCCGTCGGATTTCAAATTCCATAATGCCATAGTGTAGAAGAGAAAAAGTGGTAACCATGAAGTGAAATTTATTCTGAAGTATCTTTTTTATCCTACAACATCTAGGTCTGGATTCTTAAGCCATCTGAGGTGACTTCTTTTCGGTAATTCAAAATGGAGGCCAATGCCTTTTTTCTACTAATAATTTCTTAAACTAAAAACTTTCCATCTTAGAATACGAAAATTATCCTCTCAAACACTAGAAAATCATCTAAAAGCACCACAAAATACACAAAAAACAGTTTTTTGATGAAAAATGTCACGATTGCTTGAATTAAATTTATGGCGGTCAGCTCATCAAACAGGCTTATAGCTATGGGCGATAATGAAGTAAATTAAACTATTTGGAGGGGCCCCACATGTTACAGATGGTGGTAGATTGTGGAGCGATTGTGAGAGATTGTGTAACGATTGTGAGATATTGTGCAACGATTGTGGGAGATTGTGACACGAATGTGAGAGATTTTGTGTGATTGTGTAACGATTGTGACAGATTGTGTGAGATTGTGTAACGATTGTGACAAATTGTGAACGATTGTGAATGATTGTGTGAAGATTGTGAGAAATATGTACACCGACTGCAAGAGCTATTCACCCCTCGATTTGTACACTTGCCAAGTTCATACTTGTCTATATTTGTAGCGGCGCTCAAACGGTATGCACAAATAATTGGCTTTTACTGAGACTATTTCATTTAGTTTTCGACTAGCAGAAGCGTAGTATAGAGGTTTTGTTTGTTTAATCTTTAAAAATCGACTTTCATTCAATGATACCTTATTCCACCATCTTCTTCTTCTCTGTTTCTTTGCTTTTAATTTAATTAAATAAGCAGAGCTCATCACAACAAAAGCGGCGGAAGCAACAACGAGATTTTCTAAACGACCGCTATCCATATTGACTACCACACCACTGTGCTCTAGTCATTTGTCAAGGTTTAGCCAAATGTTCACGCTCGCGTACTTGTAAATTGTAACACGTCAAGCCGGGCTCAGACGACTCGTGTACTTGGCGAATACACAATTATTTGCGTACTTGGCAAGTATACGAGCTTTGCGAATTGCGATGGCAAGCAGGACGCTCACACGACGTGTTACAATTTACAATTACGCTAGCGCGAACATCTGGCTAAACCTTGACAAATGACTAGAGCACAGTGGTGTGGCAGTCAATATCGATAGCGGTCATCTGGAAAATATCGCCGTTGCTTCCACCACTTTTGTTGTGATGAGCTCTGCTTATTTAATTAAATTAAAAGCAAAGAAACAGAGAAGAAGAAGATGGTGGAAGGTATCATTAAATAAAAGTAGATTTTTAAAGATAAAACAAACAAAACCTCTGTACTACGCTTCTGCCAGTCAAAAACTAAATGAAATAGTCGCAGTAAAAGCCAATTATTTGTGCATACCGTTTGAGCGCCTCTACAAATATAGACAAGTATGAACTTGGCAAGTGTACGAATAATCGTGATCCCTTTGACTCAGGACATTTTTACCGATAAGAAATGGAAAACCAGCGAGTGACAAATAATTGTACAAGTGACCCACTCGGACGACATGCAAGTATACGCAAGTAACGATTATTCGCCAAGTACATGAGTCGTTTGAGTCCGGCTTCATGTGAACGCCCTGCTTGCCATCGCAATTCGCAAAGCTCGTATACTTGCCAAGTACGCGAATAATTGTGTATTCGCCAAGTACACGAGTCGTCTGAGCCCGGCTTTAACTACTGGACTCGCCTCTGAGGCTGGATTGACTTGATTGTCATTTTTTTATTGATTTTGGAACTGTTTTGGAACCATTTTTCAATTGCGAATTTCTTTTTTCATTTTTAGGAGTTTTCTGACCATTAACTGTGCTAAGCAGCAGATAAATTAGTCCTTCCCTGCTCAAGTTGTGCCAAGTCTTCAGTAGCTGTTCCTTTTCTGGGAGTTTTTGGAGAAGATTCGTTTTCTGAAAGGGGCTCTTCTTTAATTTTAACTCGAGTTTTAACTTTTGTGATGAATTTGTTGTGGGCCTGCATTGTAGTTTACTTTTTCTGTCCGAATACTGTTTCTACTTTTATTCACCTTTTTAGACACTATAGAGAGAAGTACATACACAGTAATTTAGTAATTTTCTCTCAAAATTAATGGATAAGGTTTTTGTTGAAAAATATCATGTTTAATTCGAGTTTTAATTTGCCTTTGCTTGTGTGGCTCCACTAAAAAACCATACTACTAAAATGGGGTTATGTTAAAAGATAAGGCTGAGCAAGAAATGTACTTAACAAAAAGGTACTTACGAGCGCCTCGCAAATTATAAAAATAGTTACCTTTAATTTATAACATTTACCAAAACATAGCTCATATTTATCCATTCACAATCCGATGTCCACAGGTACAGGTAAAATTTATCACCTTTCATTGCTATTTGATAGGGAAAGGTGATAAATTTACCTGTACCTGAGGACATCGGATTGTGAATAGGATATAGCTCATAAATTTTGCTAATATAAGAAAAATCATTAAATTGCATGGTGTTTACCTATGTGCTTGTGCAAAGACAGTCTCCCTGATCTTCTATTTACACTGTTTTCTGCGTATTTTAAAACGTTTCTTCGGCAAGCAAATCTCGCAATTCTTGCCACTGATGCCATTATTTGGCTTAAGTTAGTTCCTTATCTTTTCGGGAAAATTTAAAATTTCAAATTTCCAACTTTTTTTTACTTTGGTTGAAATTCTAACCTACAACAATAGTTGTATAGTTGTATTCCTTTCACATGGAGCAGCTCCGGAGCAGCTCCGGGGCGAAAGCCAGCGCATCTGTTCCTTTCAAATCGGGGTCGAGTAACACCGGAGCGAGCAGCTCTAGTGTTTCAAGCTCTTCAAAGAAATACAACACTATTCCTTTCGCACCTAGTTGTATAGTTGTATTCCTTTCACACGGAGCAGCTCCGGGGCGTTACGCGTTTATTCCTTTCGAAAAGTGTTTGTTGCACCTGAGTGCTCACTGCTCAAGCCCGACTCAGGGCCAAATTATTTATAAAGCCAAGTACTGATAACTGCGAAATTCGCATTTTTTTGACATTGCTTCGACAATTTGACGTTTGATACACGCATAAAACGTCAAATTGTCAACGCAATGTCAAAAAAAATGCGAATTTCGCAGTTATGAGTACTAGGCTTAAGCTGGGTTTGGCTATTCAGCGCGGAGTTGGAGTGGAGTGAACAGAGCTAATGGAGTCACCCCTAATTAGTAAAAAGCAATACCCGAACCTTAACTCGAACGGCTGGAGTGCGAATAGAGTCACTCGGAGTGCACGGAGTGAGCAAGCCGAACCCACCTATTGTCGCTCCTTGAGGGCGGCTTCTCATGAGCGTAATTTGACATTTATGGCGTGACAGCGTACCTGAATGCAGAATTCTGATTGGCCAAAATTTCGCCATATTGGATACGCTGTTATTCTGCCGCAGATACGCCAAAAGTTGAACAAAGTTCAACTTTTCGCGTACGAAAAATTCAGCATTTTAGAGGTTAAGGTTGCAACCGTTTCGTTTTCTTGATTTTTGTGATTTTACTGTCCATATTTGTAGCTATTTGGAACTAAAGCAAAAACAAATACAAAGGACCCCGCAATATTTAAATGGAAATTGGTTACCCGTGATATTTGGATGAAATTTAAATATGTTATTTTGGATGCCGTAAGCAACATTTTTTACCATGAGCACAACCCTGTATATATGACAGGTGAGGCGTGGTTAGCTGTCAAATATTGGAATCTTATATCCAAAAGCAGAGTAACTATGGCAGATTTTGATGAACAAAAAATCTATTTCTATTAAGTCGACCAAGTTAAGTCGAAAAATGTCAACCATTTTTACACCTGTCAAAACCTTGCCAAACGGCAGCACTCATCTTTTCCAGTTTTCAATATTTTATGTTGTCATTTGACATTTTTAACTTATATGTAAATTCTAAATTCAGAAATTGAAAAAAAAAAATGACAGAACTGTCAGAACCTGTCATTTGTTTTAGTAGAAAAAAATACTCTAATCTGGTCCTTTCTCGTTTTAAGGTAGTTTTTTGGTGATAAAACATTGAACAAAGTTCATGCACGTCACATTTTGACAGCTGTCATTTGTTTTTTTTTCAATTTTTGAATTCAGAATCCGAATATGATTCCGGGCGCACTGCAGCCTCCGGTTGCATGTTGAATTAGCATAAAAATACTATCCTTTCTAAATTATAAATGTTGTAAAATAGTATTTAATTACCTACTCGGAAACTTGCCTTTTGTCTAAGATTTTTTTTTTTTTTTTGCACTTATATACAGGGTGTATATTTTAAGTGATACCACTATTGCTATATCCGAAACGGTAAGAGCTACAAGGTCGGTTAAATTAGGAAAAAGTTGCCTTTTTCGATGCCCATTTAAGGATCGTTTACAGTATTGTCAAATTCTTTTTGGTTTATGAAATACAGGGTGATTTCTAAGAAACGCCCAAAACTATTTCATCAATTATTTAGAAAACTATTGATTTTCGAGACACAATTTAAATTTGAAAGTTTTTTAATTTTTCTCGCTCTACAACATGGTGCATCAAATTTCAAATCCGATGTTTCGTAATCGAGCTACCATCATCAACTTCATTTTTTTAAATACGGACCTGGATTTTTTATGTCATTTTTAGAAAGTGCCTTTTATTCCCTTTGTAAAAATGATATAAAAAGACAAGGTCCGTATTAAAAAAAATTAAGTTGATGATGGAAGCTCGATCACGAAACGTCGGGTTTAAAATTTGAAGATGCCATGTCGTAGAGCGAAAAAAATTATAAAACTTTCAAATTTAAATTGTGTCTCGAATATCAATAGTTTTTGAAATAGTTGATGAAATAGTTTTTGGCGTTTTTAAGAAATCACTCTGTATTTCATAAACTAAAAGGAATTTGACAACACTGTAAACAAGTTTTGAATGGGCATCAAAAAAGGCAACTTTTCTCTAATTTAACCGACCTTGTAGCTCTTACCGTTTCGGATATAGTAATAGTGGTATCACTTAAAATATACACCCTGTATTTTGGCGCCCCTGTGCCAGCTGCGCCCAGGGGGGGAGGCTCCCCCGTCTCCACCCCTGCTGGCTACGCCCCTGCCAGAGCAACGCAATAGTCATTTGACGAAAAAGCTCCAACAATTTTACTTTAACCCTAAATATTTCAAAATTGTTAAAAAGTGACTTAACACCTTCATGCACTAATAGCTTCAATTTAGTTCATCGTAATTGCACTAAAAATCAGTTAACTTCTGAAATGGCGTTACTTTGCATAGTAGGCAATGTTTCGCGAGGATAACTAAGCATAATCTTTTGCTGGATTATGCGATGTGCCACTTGTGTCATACTCCCCTAACTCCCCCACCATCAAACTCTGGGATACTCGAGGATCAAGAACACGTAATTTCTTCTGTGAGAACAGACTGAAAATCGACTTTTCTACATTTAAAATCGACCAAAAAAATTAACTCACCAGCACAGCCTGAATCGCAAGCATTCCATCGAGGTCTGCGGGTGACGTCAACACTTATAGTCTGCTAATAGTGACGTCACTTGCAGGTCCAGAATTTGATGGGGAGGGAGTTAAGCTAAAGGCCATCCCAGACAACTTTGCATAACGCATAGCATACCATACGACCATACGTAATGGTCTATGCAGGCCAAAACCTTCAAATTTTATAAATAATTTTTCAAAATTAAAATAAACAGACCCAAAAATACCGTAAAGAACCTTAAAAAAGGGGCGTGGCACCCAAAAATTTCGCGCCTGCGGCGCTTTGCCGTCCTCCGGCAGCGTTCCTGCAAATTTGCCCCCCCCAAGACAAAATCCTGGCTACGCTAGTGGGTCTATGCAAAACCAGACAAAAGACACAAAACCTAAACCATAGGGCGTTCGACCAATCAAATTAAAGCAATCTTGTCATACATCAACATTTATTATTATTTTTCCATTTTGTAGGTTATGAGATGAGTTGTTTTTATTTGTTCCGTTTGTGTTTATTTGATTGCAAATTTTGATTTTTTCACTGTGAATTAGGCACTTGAGGTTTCATTAGTTTAAAGCTGGATTTTCATGCATCCGTTTTTCCGACGAAAGATGTCCGAAAAACATTCTATTCTGACATAATCGTATAAAAATATGTCAAAATAGAAGATTTTTCGGACATATTTCGTCGGAAAACGGATGCATGAAAAGGCCTAATTGACGTGTCTCGCAGAAGTATAAAAAAAGAGCCTTATTGTAATAAATACAAGTTAGAAAGTAATAAAAAATGACATGTGCGCGCAACCCGTGGCTGCAGTGTAGCCAGATTGTATTGTTGCAAACAAATTATTGACAATACAAGTTGATCATTATAACCTTGAAGAAGTGATATCAAGTGTTTTACAACGCCTTAAATCAGACAAAAGAAGAGCTTTAAAGTGTATGTCAACATCGATGGTACTTTTATTTTGATAAATATTTCATTTTTCATTCGGCAACATCACACAATGAAATTGCAAAATTTGCAAAGGAATTATGTCAAGTATAATCTAATATAACCTTAAACGACACTGCAATAAGTTCAAGTAATACGTGAAGTATTAGTTTGCTCTTTGTCGAACTAGGGTAGATACGCCTATAGTCGGCCCCCACCCGGTAGTCGGCCGTTGTTGCAATTTTATATAAATATTAGTTGATTCCGTCCATAAAATCAAAAACCTACACATTTAAAAATTCGTTTAATGTGTATTCTACCTAATCCATAGAATTTTATCACAGTCCGGCAACACCGTTTTTTTACAATGACAGGTGAAAATTGTGGTGCACGTCGTGTTCATAGAGGTAAGCAAATTTAAACGATTTTGCTTGTTAGGGAGGTTGTAGAAAATACCAATTTCCGGCTTATTAAACTTTTTTACATCCAAGTTTGCGATTGCATGGAATTTAAGATTAAATTTACTAACCAGCCTAAAAACATGAAAAAATAATATGAACATCCTTTATTTTCAAGTGGCCGACCATAGGGTACGCAAAAAGCCGGCCACCTATATAGTCGGCCGCCCGGTCGACTATAGGATTATTTTTGATTTCGCAAAATTAGACCATATTAGCTATTTTATTAAAGACTACTTTTGGTAATTTATTAAAATCTAAATATATACAATATTTTCACCAAAATCCGATAGTCGGCCGCCTTTAACTAAAACGATTTTATTACAGGCCGACTTTGGGATTACTACAACCAGAGTTCGGCCATATTATTTTCTCATTGATATTGCTACCTTAACAGGAAGTGTTGATCTTTTGTCTTAAATAGAGACGAAGCCAAAGCAATCAAAGACGCAATGAAAGATAAAAGAAACAAAACTGAAGAAAAAGACGAAACCAAGGAAAATAGAAACGGAGCCAATAAAATCAAAGATGCAATAAAAGATAATAAAAACGTGCCCGGAGGAGAGAACAAAGAAAGAAAAATAAAGGCGAAGCCAAAGTTTCCTTTGGCTTCGACGCAACGAAAGATAATGGAAACGAAACCGAAAAAAAAGACGAAATCAAGAAAAATAGAAACAAAGTAAAAGGAATCGAAGACGCATCAACGAAAGATAATAAAAACGAAATTGGAGAAAAAGACGAAACCAAAGAAAATAGAAACAGCAATCAAAGACGCAACAAAAGTTGGTGAAAACAAAACCAGAAAAAAAGACGAAAACAAGGAAAATAGGAAAAAAGCCAAAGGAACCAAAGACGCAACAAAAGCTACAAAAATAGAAGAAAAAAAGACAAACAATTTAGCTGACTTAACATCGAAAAGTTACTTAGTCCTGAGGTGTATAGACTATTTTATGTACTTTAGAGGGATTAAAAGTACCCTTTCATTCCCTGTTTCATTCAATCTCCGGGAAATAAAGTGAAAATTTAATCCCTTTAGGAAATAAGGTGAAATTTAATCCCGGGGATTAAGGGCCCACTTTACTCCCTTAAAACAAGGATTACTTTTACATTACTACAGGGGGTAATTTTATGGCCTTTTGCACTGACCATTTTAAGGAACCCTTGGCGATAAGTATTCCTTAATAGTAGATTATACCACGAGTCAATAATGATAGCTATTATTCCCGAGGACTATTTACGAACTGAGCCGCGTTAGCGGCGAGGGAATAACATTCCGAGGGAATAATAGCCGTTATTGCGAGTAGTATACTCTACTTTATTTACGACAAATTAATTTATTTGAAATTTTCTTTCCAAAAACGCTCTTTGTTCATCCATTTCAATACAAATACATGCAAATACACAAGCACTACGCGTTTTACACTGACACTTTTGAGTTTGTTCAGTTATATTATTTCCATGGCAATAATTATTTAATTTGAGAAATTCTGTGATTGGTGTGCAAGCGGGAATAATGACCATCAATCCCTGCGGGAATAATATATGGCATTATACTGCCAAAGTCACAAATATAATACTTACATTATATGTCAGTCGTAAATATTAGTAGATTATACCACGAGTCAATAATGATAGCTATTATTCCCGAGGATTATTACGAACTGAGCCGCGTTAGCGGCGAGGGAGTAACATTCCGAGAGAATAATAGCCATTATTGCGAGTAGTATACTCTACTTTATTTACGACAAATTAATTTATTTGAGATTTTCAATGAATAAATTTCATCCGTCTCATAATTTTCAATACAAATCCACAAGCACTACACGTTTGACACTGACACTTTTGTGGAATAATGACCATTAATCCCGCTACTCGTCATTAATCCCTGGAGGAATAACATATGTCATTATACTGCCAAAATCACAAATATAATACGCACATTATACATTAGTCGTAAATAAAATGACATTTTTACATGGAGAAATGTGACTTTAAGGAATACTTATCGCTAAGGCTTCCTCAAAATGGTCGGTGCAAACGGCCATTAATCCCTAAGGTGCACAAATAATTTTGTAATAAATAAATTCTGTGTTTAATTTTCCCAATTTCCTGAATTTCTGGTGAAATTTATCATTAAAACAGATAAAAAGTTTGGCGTTGGAATAAAATAAATCGGCCGACTACTGGTTGGCGATTGGCCGACATTGGATTTTTGACGGCCGAGTACTGGGCAAATTGTATATTTTCATTATTTATTTTTTTCTAATTTTTATGTACATACTTATGCTGTTTTTGAGTTTTGGAGACTATAGGGACATAACCTAACAATACCTATGATGGTACAATAACGTTAGGTTAAATTCTTGAATAATATTTTTTAAATTTATCATTAGTAGAAGATGGTGTTAAGTGGCCGACTACTGGCTTATTTACCCTACACGTTACAAAGAAAGAAGGAACGATTAATTCTGAACTCGTCCCTGAATACGAATATGACACAAGCCCATAACAAACTCGATTTTCATTGGACGCTCACCTGCAACCCACGAGTTGCGCGCGCACACCAGGTATTACGAGACACGTCAATATTGTTTTCATAACAAAAACATAAATATTATTAAATATAATCATGTCATGTCAAATTCAAAAATCACGTGACTTGCAACGACGTATTTTGATTGGTCGCGCATAGCATAGCTCCATAAGTTTTTTAAATATCAAATTGTCCTGAAAAATAATTACATAAGGTATTTTTATTAATCTGTAAAATTAAGTTTCTTATCATTAATACCTTTAAAAAAAATAAATCGAAAATTGATAATTATCGGCGATGTGGCAGGTGGTAACAAATGCCCTTGAGTTGTTACGCATCCACTCTCTTCCCTAATCTAAGATAGGTTCTAATCAATGGTAGGGATGGCTGCCTTATACCGAAACTGATCCCTCGGAACTGATTTTCACAGTGGAGACTGCTGCAAACTGATCCACTGCAAAATAAACAGGTCCAAGTTCGAGTTTGAGTCCGGACCACTTTTGCGTTGTCTACGTTGCGTTGTACGGACTCGGACTATTCGGATCGCGTTGCGCCGACCGGCGGAATAGGGTAATGTGCCAGTTTATAGTTGTATTCCTTTCAAGTTTGAAACACTCGAGCTACTCGCTCCGGTGTTCAGTCGCCCCCGATTTCCAGGCAGGATCGGCGCAAGCGACTTTGGCTCCCTAGGCAAATGTACTGTTTACCGCCCCCATCAAGTAAAAATACAAATTTTTTAAAAATATGTTTTATTAATTGATGATACATAATATTAGACTATCCAAGATGCTGTCAAATCTAAATTGAAATGTCCGCCAAGAGGCACACAAACTTTTTGTTTGCTTGTCAAAGTCACGTGTTTTAGATAGACTAATGTACAGGGTGATCCAGTATAAAGTGAACACCCCCTACCTTTTGGAAAAAAAAAAAATTATTGAAAAAATCAAGATAGCTATTTGGTGTATTTTGTTTCTAGGTAAAATCTGTTTTTTTTTTTAAAGATAAAAGTCAAAATGACATTATGTTGGCAATACAATGTAAAATTGTCAATGCTTTCAAATTTTTTATGTAGAAAAGGCTTGTGTTGCCAACATAGTTACTAAATTTTTGACTTGGGGAATTATCTTTAAAAAAAAAACAGACTTTATTTGAGAAGGTTTTTCGAAATTTAATTAGATTTTTCGTTAAAGCGCTGTGACCAAAAAAGTAATTTTTTTTAAATGGAATAACCTATATTTAAGTCAATTTTTTAAACGTTCCTATTTTTCTCATTTCAAATATACCTATTATAGTTGGTTTATCTTTATTCTGAAAATTTGCGATATATTCTCACTTCAAAAATCACACCAGCAGCTTTATTAAAGGTTAAATTATTTAGATTTACCTTGATACCTTTTCGGCTATTTATATTTGAATTTTGAAATGAGAATATATCGCAAATGTTTAAAATAAAGATAAACAAACTATATACAGGGTGTCCCACGACGTTTCTCCCAGGTGATAACTTCGGAACGCGTCATCCAATATAATTGAAATTTTGAGGATCTGGGTAACTTTTTGTGCCGCTTCTACCATTGTCATCCAATTTTACCATTTTTGCTTCAATTTCGGTCAAGTGACGACAACTTTCGAATCTTAAATGTAACTCATGGTATATTATGGTATTTTTCGTTAGAAAATTAAATTACAAAATCAAATTTGCCATATTTGTTGAGGCTTTGTTAAAGGATATGACAGAAAATTAGACAGTGGAACATACGATGATGCGTTCCGAAATGATCATTTGGGAGGAACCTCGTGGGACACCCTGTATTTGAAATGAGAAAAATAGGAACGTTTGAAAAATTGATTTAAAAATAGATTATTCCATTTAAAAAAAATACTTTTTTGGTCACAGCGCTTAAACGAAAAATCTAACTAAATTTCGAAAAACGTTCTCAAACACCTAGAAACAAAATAAACCAAATGGCTATCTTGATTTTTTGAAAAAAAAATTTTTTAGCGAAAAGGTAGGAGGTGTTCACTTTATACTGGATCACCCTGTACACCTGACTTATAGAATATAGATTATAGAATATCAATATAAAAAAAATACATACACACATGCCCGCCGCAGGCGCCGGCGGAAGCGAAAAAAATCCTGTCCTGGTGCCATGTTCAAAACGTTAATTTTGTGCCAAAAATATTCCTAATATAAAATAAGTAGTTTTTGGCCGCCCGCAACGTCGCACGACCCCTAGCGACTGAGAAACAAGTATAGCAGAGACTTTGATAGCAGTATGTGCTCATGAGAAAGGCAAAGTTTGTGTTCGGGTTTGCAAGGGAAATGAAATTCTGAATAATAGGAAGAAAAAAAGAAATCAAAAGATTTTTTTTGCCTTATTTTTGCCGCCCCTTTAAGTTTGCCGCTCTAGGCGACCGCCTAGTTCGCCTAATGGTTGCGCCGACCCTGTTTGCAGGGAACAGATGCATGGTGCAACAAATACTTTTCGAAAGGGATAAGCGCGTGAAGCCCCGGAGGTGTTCCGGAGCTCCTCCTAGGTGTGAAAGGAATACAACTAATAGTCGCATTCCTTTCGAAATTGTTTGTTGCACCACGCATCTGTTACCTGCAAATCGGGGGCTACTAAATACCGGAACGAGTAGCTCGAGTGTTTCAAACTCTTGAAAGGAATACAACTAGTGTCATAAAGCACAAGGCTGCAATACTGTCACTTGTCACCACAGAACATACCACCTAGAAAACTATCTGCAATGGTAGTTAACTTTACCTACCGGTTATACAGTGACTCTCCGGTACAGGGGCTAAATAAACCTTTAGATACAGTGGCGACAATAGAGGTCCCGCCGCCATTTTGCTCCCAACCACTTATATTAGAATAATAATAGTGATTAAAGATCAAAATAGAATTTTATTTACTGGATAAAATTGAGTTCACTTTTAAATATTAATATATAGGATTTAAATGGACATCTATCATAAAAAATTGAAATCAACGTATTTGATGACTATTATTAGGTCCATCAAATACGTCGCTTTCCATGTTTTATGAGGGATGTTCACCTAAATCCCATATATTCAGATTTGAAATAAGCAATGGGTGGGAACAAGATGGCGGCGTTTGCAATATAAATATATGGGATTTTAGAACCAATCAAAAATAAGACAGCAATTGTCGCCACTGTGGGTAATAGAGTCACTGTACTCTCCGGTTATTTACAGCGCCATCGTTGACTTGAAATTCAACTAATCGAGCATTCTTGACAAAAAGGCGAATCGATTTTTTGATTTATTTTTGAATAATTTTTAATGTTCAGGCTGCATTTGGATTCCTTGTAGCACTTTTCGCCTCATTTCCTTGAAAACTGTGACTGGCAGACTGGCCGGAAGTTACCAATGTCGAACATATTGCAATCAGAGTTTAAAGAGTTAGCAAGCTAAACGCATCTATATGTAGATCGCAAAATTGATTCCCACGAATAATAAATACAAAAAAATACGAACAAAAATTAGAGTTTTTTTCAACAGGAACTTTTTAAATTTTCACTTCAACGCGTGTAAAGTCACAACAAAACAATTCAAAAATTCAAATTGTGAATTTCAAACTGACAAAACCAACCAACCATACCCCGCGATCTTCAAATATACCACTTGGTTCGATGATAAACTTGTTTCATGCCCGGTAGAGGCGCTGTCAATTGATGTGCGTACGCGTTGTTGATTGTATCTCCAAGGTATCTCCGCTTCAGAAGAAGGGTGACGTGATTACTAATTAAATTATGACATGAACCGACATAAATTAATGAAATGACAAACTGTGACAAATGATGACAAAACGATGAACTTCTTGTTGTTTTAATACTCGTGTTTGTTAAAAAAGTGTTTCGTATTGTTAACAGAACGTTATCTGTGTGTATTTGTGGACTTTCACAGTGTTATGTTTAGTGTAAAGACTATTATTGTTTTTTAATTCTGTGTTGATTTTGTGGACAAGTTTCGAAAAGCTAATATAATTTTCTTCTTTCTTTGTAATAAACCGTTATTTGTTAAATTTGTATCAAATTGTGTTTTTATTATAAAATAAATAAAAAGCAAATCTAAAAAAAATAAGAAGCAAACTGCTCTACAAGCTGCTACAATGGAATGAGCTCATTTCATAGACAACAGATGGCGCCACAAATGGTGGTCCAACTCGTATAACGGGACTGTCCATTCTATCCCCACTATAAACCTTATTCTATGCAACCAACACAAATCACAAATCACTGTCCACAGATACCTCCCGACAGTGTCGCCATCGCTGACTTAAAACTTAGTAAAAACCTTCGTCGTGAGAAATGTTTCTAGAGGGGATATGTTCTGTGACTGTCACGGCTCTGGCTTGCGTGACAGAAATCTTGGGTCCGTTTGTTCCAAAATCAAAGTTCAATAAACACCACCACCACAATAATTTATTCCACGCTACTATAGGTACACTCTGACACTAATTATTTCACTAATTAACTCCAAACAACTTAACTCTTTACAACTCTTAGGGCGGGTATTATAAAACTACTTTGAGAGTTAACTTAAAGTTAACTTCTGGAATTACATGTAATTCAGAAAGTTAACTACCGTCAATTGGGGTGACTTGATACATTTTTGAAATTCAATTGCCTGTAGTTTTGGAATGGATAGACCTAGGAAGTTCATATACCCCTCAAAAGTTTAGTCTCGATCTCTAGTTTATATAGTCAAAGTGCCAAATTGTCATAAATTTCAGTTTTGGTAAAAAAAAAATAAATGTTGGTGTACCAAGTCACCCCGTGGGTCGGGGTGATTTGATACACGTATTTATTTCTTCATAAATATCATTTCGTAAGCTTTAAAGGGTGACTTGATACACAAAAATATATTTTTTAAAAGGTTTAAGTTTGAAAAAAAATACATTAAAAGGTTAATTTATGCAAAACTTATGAAAAATGAACGTTTATTCGAAAAAAGGGATTAGTTATCCCTTTATACATTAAAAAAAATACAATAAATGTTTTAACAAGACAAATATGACTATAAAACATCAAAAGAAAATTTAAAAAGTCCTCTTCTTTGCTTTTGTGGCATAGGTAAACGGTACTTCACTTCGAAAGGGTAAACAAAACTTGTGTCTTTAACATCAGGCCAAGTAAATGTATCTTTCGAAACTCTGTAAGGTCTCAAAAACGAAACTTCGACCGCCTTGTTGGCGCCATTGGATGAACCTGACACACTGATGACCTGAGCAAGTTTATCAGTGAGAAAGGTTTCCTCCTCTGCAGAAAGCGCTATTTGTCCCCCATACTTCTTTTGATTTTTCCCTTTCAAACAGCGATGGATTTTCATTTTGTCAACACTGTACTTTTCACTGGCTCCCCGTATACTTAACTTCCCGCTTCTAACATCTTCCAACGCCTTATTCAAATTTTCTACCGAATACGATGCATATCTGCGCGTTCCCGGACACTTCTTGTATTTTCTTGGCATTTTACCTGTGTATCAAGTCACCCCATCCTGGAACCAAATATGCTATTTTATTTGCAAAATAATTAATTTTTATTTTTTCACTTTGAAACTTTGTCATATTACTAACTAATATATAAGCTAACTTACCACCAAATTTCATGGAAATCAAACAAATACAACTGTAGCTACAGATCAAAGTTTACGAACCACCAGAAATACGACGTTGATTTGTTTTGATTTGAGCCTGTACTGAAGCACGTGTTTTAGCTTTGTGGCGCTAAAAATATTAGGGATCACTCACATATACTCGCTAGCGACAATCAATGACAAATAAACTGTCAACGACGACGGCTCTATATCTTATACATATTAACAAAGTAATACGTCAAATCGTATCATAACACCCCGGCGTATTAAGTCACCCCAATTGACGGTACTTCAAGTTAACTGTCAAAGCAGTTTTATAATACCCGCCCTTAACAATATTTAAATCGTATTAGCCAAATTTAAACTTAAAACTACTAACTAATATCGGCCTTTATACAGGGTGTCCCAAAAAGATACCGACAAACTTTAAGGGGTAGTAGTAGGGGACATCAAAACAAGCATTTTTGTTTATATAAACATATGTCCGCAAATGAGCCATTTGGGCTGTAGAGCGAAAAAACTGTTTGGTACTTAGTTTTATTCTTCGCAGTAATTAAATCACTGTTTACTTATTAAATTTTGCTTTATTAACAAATAAATTATGGTTTACAATAATTGTTTAACTCGCGAACTCTTTGGAATATTCCGGGAATAGCTTCTACATGGGTACAACTCGCCAGTATCCTTGCTAACAGATCTTCCTCATTACGAACAGGTGTTTCGTAGACTAAACTTTTCAGTCAATGACCCGACGGTGCAATCTTTGCATTCAAGTAAATGGTCAACATTTTGAACAATTATTGTGAACCATAATTTATTTGATAACAAGCAAAATTAATAAGTAAACAGTGATTTAATTATTGCGAAGAATAAAAGTATCGAACAGTTTTTTTGCTCTACAGCCCAAATGGCTTATTTATATAAACAAAAATGCTTGTTTTGATGTCCCCTACTACCCCTTAAAGTTTGTCGGTATCTTTTTGGGACACCCTGTATATCTGTGAATCTATTCATGTAAAATCCAGAATAAACGCGATAATCCGATGCCCGAATAAAGCAGAACTTACCTACTAGATTTTCTTTCCGGAATATTGGCATGTATTCTGGATACCGTGGCGGAGGCGCACATAAATTCTGTATTCTGTCACAATACTAGCACCCTTGGCGGCGAAATGTTTCATAATTAATAGGTCCGTTTCTGCAGAAATCACAAACCAGTCAGAGGGAATTTCATTGGTTGAAACTAGTTTTCTGACTGTTTTCAACCAATAGAATTCGCTCTGACTGGTTTGTGAATTCTGCAGAAAGAGACCCATTTTATGATTCTCTGTTTGTCAAAAAACACAAGGATGGTATATTAATTTAATTTTTGCATTTCTAAATATCAAAATATAAAAGCGAAACATGGTTGCAATCTTTAGGCACTCCTAATCATAATCCATAAAAACACTGCAAGTTTCCTATCAATTCCATGCATTTAATGATGAATGATGCATTTACATAGTAAACGCAACAATAAAGGGCTGCAGCTGACGTCGCATGCAGCGAGAGTTTTCGCATTCTAACATTGTAATTGCGGACAGGGATCGAGTACACTTAACAAATAAACAATGAAGTAAACGTCATTTGTTAACCAATTGGTCTTGAATGACGGAAAATGCGTTGCTCATCTGTCAAAGGTACCGACTGGTCAATCGCTCAAACACCCCCATAGGTACTCATCTTTAGGCCTCCTTAAAAATGGTCGGTGCAAACGGCCATAACATAAAACCAAGTATGCATAAAGCAAAAGCCAGCGGAATTATACTCTGTGGTGCAAACACCCTATGTCAAGGCGAAAAACGAGGCAGTGCCTATTTCATTACTGATACTTTGGCGTGGTGGGGGTCTCGAGATTTGATCTACCCCAAAATATGCGTTTTCCGCTGTTCTCCATAAAAGATCTTCAATTTTCTTCATTTCCTTCTTCTAATCAAAGGCACCCCAGACTCTTCATCAGGTTACCCATTATCAGGCAACCTGTGAACTTTAGGAGGCTCCGGTTTAAAAGGGCGACATTCAAAACCGCGATATTCAAAACGGCGGTCTCATTTAAGCGACATTCAAAACAGCGACATATCAAAAGAGCGACAAATGAAAACAGCGACATTCAAAACAGCGACATTTAAAAATAGCGACAATTCAAAACAGCGACATATCAAAACAGCGTCATTCAAAACAGCGACAAATTAAAACAAGGACTCATCAAAAGAGGTGCAGAGAGGTCTATCACCGAAACGCCCCTAACACAATCTAATATAATCTATCAAAAAAAAAAACATATTAAAAGCGCCACATTTGAAACGGCAACATCTAAGCAAAGCAGCGACATATCGAAAGAACGACATATCAAAAAAACGACATATAAACAAAAGAGCAACACATCAATTTAAATCAATAATAATCAAGAAAATGCAGACTTACTCAAACTAACCCAAACTAACCCGTCCGCATTTTATTTCAAAAACAAAGCGCGATCAAAAGACGCTACGCTATAAGTAAATTATCTTTGATTTAAAAAAAAAAAAAAATGGTCACGAGGACTACATCGCACTAGGCGGACGGGTTATTTTGGGTTCATTTGAGCAAGTTTGCATTTTCTTGATCATTATTTGTTCGAATTGATGTCGCGATGCAGACTTACTCAAACTAGCCCAAACTAACCCGTCCGCCTAGTGCGATCTAGTCCTCGTAAGTTAGCATTTTATTTGAAGAATAAAGTTAATTTAGTTATATTGAGCGTCTCTTGAGCACACAAATCTATATTAATCATGAAAATGCAGACTTACTCAAACTAACCCAAACTAACCCGTCCGCCTAGTGCGATCTAGTACTCGTAAATTAGCATTTTATTTAAAAAACAAATCGCGATCAGAAGACGCTACGCTGTAAGTAAATTAACTTTGTTTTCTGTACATAAAATGTTCACGAGGACTAGATCGCACTAGACGGACGGGTTATCCTGGATTAGTTTGAGTAAGTCTGCATTACAAATTGAAACCAAAAATGATCAAGAAAATGCAGACTTGCTCAAACTTACCCAAAATAACCCATCCGCCTAGTGCGATCTAGTCCTCGGAAGTTACCATTTTATTTGAAAAACACAGTGTGCTCAAGAGAGGCTACGCTATACCTAAATTAACTTTGTTTTTCAAATAAAATGCTAACTTACGAGGACTAGATCGCACTAGGCGGAAGGGTTAGTTTTGAGTAAGTCTACATTTTCATGATTAATATTGATTCGTGTGCTCAAGAGACGCTACGCTATAACTAAATTAACTTTGTTTTTCGAATAAAATGCTAACTTACGAGAACTAGATCGCACTAGGCGGACGGGTTAGTTTGGGTTAGTTTGCCTTTTCTTGATTATTATTGATTCAATTTGATGTGTCGCTCTTTTGTTTAGTGGTCGCCGTTTTAAATCCCCCTCTTTTGATATGTCGCTGTTTTAAAGTATGGCGCTTTTGAATGTCGCTCTTTTGATATGTCGCTGTTTTTTTTAGATGTCGCTGTTTTGAATGTCGCTGTTTTGATATGTCGCTGTTTTGAACATCGCTATTTTGATATGTCGCTGTTTTGAACCGGAGCCACCAGAGGCAACCTGTGAACTTTAGGAACCTTGCTTCTGGACTACCTTGAAAACCTGCCAAGGTGAGACAGGTATACTTACTCGAATTTTAATTTTTTCATTCAATTTTTTTAATTTTTAATAAAAACCAGTCGTAATCGTACATAATAGTTATTTATGTATCAAGGGTACTAAGTAGATGATTATGCCCTGAGGGCGACAGTCTTTCAAAGCCGAGGGCCTCTGGCCCGAGGGTTCGTAAGTCGCCCGAGGGTATATACAGGGTGTCCCACGGTGGATGGCGTATTAGACGTTTATGGAGAACTAAAAAGCGGATCATTTTGAAATTTTGGCAACCGGGATAAACAACCATGATCTACACTTTAAAAATATGTTTGACCATGCGGTGTTGCCGCTTCTACTCTAAACTAGTGGCAACATCACTATTTTAAATGGAACACCCCGTATTAAATTGCATATTTGGATTCTACGTAAAATTCTGAGCAGATTTCATGTGATATACCCTATACCTAAGTTCAACTGTTTTGGAAATATTGACAGCTGAAAATTGACTTTTTGCAACTTTGACAGGCTGTAAAACCTAATTGGTTAATTTTAGAGGAAAACCGATTTCACATTCCTATCTTAGATTTTGATAAACTATCATTTGACACCAACTTTGAACTTAACCGGAGATTAAATTTAACTGAAATTTTTAATCATGGATTTAATTCAAAGATGGTGTCAAATGATAGTTTATAAAAATCTAAGACAGGAATGTAAAATCGGTTTTCCTCTAAAATTAACCGTTCAGGTTCTACAGCCTGTCAAAGTTGCAAAAAGTCAATTTTCAACTGTCAATATTTCCAAAACAGTTGAACTTAGGTATAGGGTATATCACATGAAATCTGCTCAGAATTTTACGTAGAATCCAAATATGCAATTTAATACGGGGTGTTCCATTTAAAATAGTGATGTTGAAACTAGTTTAGAGTAGAAGCGGCAACACCGCATGGTCAAAAATATTTTTAAAGTGTAGATCATGGTCGTTTATCCCGGTTGCCAAATTTTCAAAAAGATCCGCTTTTTAGTTCTCCATAAACGTCTAATACGCCATCCACCGTGGGACACCCTGTATATCTATTAGTACCCGTGGTGCATACAAACTTTTATGTCATACCAGTTGGTTGTGAATAATAAATGCCTGGGAAAAAAGTGTCACTTCGCAAATTGTCATCAGTGTGCAAACATCATCATTTTTTGACAAAAATAATACGTTTATAAGCGTAAATTTATATTTTGTTAACGAAGAATAAGTTAATTGAAAACTGTTTTTTGCGACTTTATGCCCGCGCGGGCCATAAAGTGTACTTTATGCCCGCACGGGCATAAAGTAATGAATTATGTAGATGGTATCTAAGGTATAAAAACACAATAATGTATTGGTATGACATAAAATCATGTATATAACTCTCACATAAACAGGCTTTATTGACTTATTATTTAATAGCCTCGTCAATAAAAAATTAATAAAATTATTCGTACAGTAAAGCCTTACTCTATGTACTTGCTCTTGTTATATGTATTAGGTTGTATTAGGTCTGTTTCTGCAGAAATCACAAACCAATCAGAGTGAATTTTATTGGTTGAAACGAAACTAGTTTTCTGACTGTTTTCAACCAATAAAATTTGCTCTGACTAGTTTGTGATTTCTGCAGAAACAGACCTATAAGCTATTTATATAACAAGTACAAGTACAAAGTAAGGCTTTATTGTACGAATAATTTTATTAATTTTTTATTAGCGAGGCTATTAAATGGGCCACTTTCACGTGCCGGGAGTATGGCAAATTATAATATTTTTTGACGCAGATACATCAGTGCAACCAAGAATGAACAATATTTTGAAAGATTTTAGTCAGATTATTAAATAAATTAATAAATAAAAACTAAAAATTTAAACGAAAAATCACGTGATTGAAAACGCTCTGTGATTGGCTAAAGCCGATTTTGACATTTTTGTTGCCACATGTAGAAATGCGAAATTTAAATGAGTTAATAAAGATTATACCTATCCTTTATTTTTTTATAATGTAGTAAAGGACGAAAATAGTTTCTAGCTAGTGAAATATGTAATGACTTACTAATGAGAAATTTGGCATCCTTGATTTTCTGGTGTGTGACGTCACACACCAAGTTCATTTTTTCACACCAGTTTAAAAATTCGATTTTTAAATACATTTTTTTTCAAAAATAAGCTTTTTTTTTCGGAAAAAAAGTATACAGATAGTATTAGAATGACTAAAAGAATAATTTAAAAATGTTTTTGAAAATTGTGAAAGTGGCCCATTGAAAAAATTAAAATTGGAATAAACCTGTTCCACCATGGCAGGTTATCAGGTAGCCCAGGTCGGCAATAAAGTAGCACTTTATTTTACTAGTAAAATAAACTAGGTAGGTACCTACTACTAATAAAATTATTAGTAAAATAAAGTAGTACTTTATTTTACAGTAAAATAAAGTGCGACTTTATTGACGCAAAACTGTTCTATAAATAGCACTTTATTGGTCAATCGGACATAAATAACCATTATCATAGCTTAATGTCATCTTGATGTTTTTATCCCGGGTTTGTATCAAGACCGTTTTTATCGTCATACCTACTTCAATTTATAGAGGGCGCCGATTCACGTGTCTCTTCACTAATCTGCTTTAGCCATTGACTGATCGGTAGAGGGTTTTCTGTAGGGGTTGTCCAGAAGATGTCGCTAGTCGGCATATTTTTGTATAATTATTTCGGATATAAGCTGTGATGAGGTGACGGTGGATTGGCTTTGGGTGGGGGTTCATGATGAGATATGAGATCTTCAATCTTCGTCAAAGTTTTCTTGGCCTAGCCTATAAATATGCCGAATTTCGATTTGCGGGTACGCGATTCTTGATTCTTGAATCTAACATGACATCGTCATTAAACTACTGAAGCGCTCATTTGAACAAAGTTGACGTTTGCCTCCAAAGTATTTTATTTCAAAAATCCCACATCTTCGCATCATGAAAGAGGCTCAATTATGGCAGACAAAAAAGGAAGGATATGGGGTATGCTAAAGTAACGACAATAAGTCAGGGCGAGTTCTCATGAGCGTAAGTTGAAATTTCTGGCGTAATCACGTGATAATATCGTGTAATTTGATTGGTAAAATCTCCAGCATGGCGAATATTTTACCAATAAAATCCAACCATTTTATCACGTGACTACGCCAGAAATGTCAACTCACGCTCATGAGAACTCGCCCTCAAACATAATAATAAATCAAAGCGACAAGTGAAATTCATTATTATCTAATATCTCAATATATCTACTATCGTTATTGTTACGAAATTGTATTTGATACGCAGAGGCCGCTGTCCACAGTCCTCGACCGGAGAAGCTGTGACCAGAGGGCAATTATTCAAGACTTCTGTGTGATTGTAATGAACTAGCATTTACGCGATTACAGATATTTCTCGATTAAATTGTTTTGTATGTAAAGCGCGTAGTTTGTAAGTCAGTGCAAATAAGAGAATTGTCGTATAACGGCAAAGTTAGTTTAATAAAAGTTATTGTTGTTATTAATGAGAGATTTTGGGGGACCCGTGGAATCCGTAACACTATTTTTATAGGTTCTCAATCCATCAACCATTCAATTTTCATTCCTCAATAAAAAAAATACAAATAAAATTATCCTATATTGACCCAAGAAACTTACAAACCTTATAATCGGGCAGAATACAGAAATAATAATTTGATCTCCACAGACTACTTATTAACTAAAGTATGAACATTTATAGATAAGCAGGTAGAGTCGAGAGTTTCAAGTAGTTTCAGTCTTCAGTTCAATTTCGTTTGTTTGCTCCGTCTTTTTCAAAAAATGTTTATTTTTGAGGTTTTGTGTTTGTGAAAGTGATGTAAGTTTGTAAAATTGATCACCTTACTTTAATAATTTCATTGTAAGTGATCTTTTTGTGTATAATTCTAGATATTTATAAGCATTCGGAAATGGTTTTGATTGAACCGAAACGCGTCGAGCATTTGGCCGTATCATAAAAAATTGAATTAATATCTCCAAAAAAATAATGTTAACTGTCCTCAAGCATCAATCCCTGCTGCAGTGTACAGGACTCTGTGTTGATGACATAGTTTCAATGAGTGCAATTATAATACAAAACAATCCAAAGCTCAAAGTAAAGTCTTGAACGATGAATGGGTTAAATCGTAGAAGTTCAAAATCAGAGCGATTGAACGAGCTCATCCTCTGTCTTTCTACCAATTCAAAACTTTGCCAGAATAGTTCTAAAGGACTAAAGAACCAAATATCCTAGGTGTTAAAACTTATTTAGCCTTATCTTCAAACAGGATCGAGTTACACATATTTACACACCGGATTACAGATCGGTCTTACCACAATAAAGCCTCTGCCGCAAAAGATGAATGAAAATTCATTGTTGTTGCGGCGCGTCTGTCATTATTATGAGGCTCAAATAATCCTTTGAATATCTCTCGCTTGCCACAAAAGCGAAATGTGCCCTTTTTGGTGTAAGTCAAGCGAATAAATATCAGTCACAACCTTGTCAAAATCCTTTTTCTTTATTGTGGTCTTATGTATGTGTTAGTTGTACCGAAATGTACGACCAGATTTTTTTTGGGGGTGTAAAAAATCCTTTACCTTGCCCTAGCCTATGCTATTGTTGAATTTTTGCTAATAATATGTAAAGAATTGAACTGTAAAGGCTTAAATATTTTGTTCGTTTTAATGCATCTTTACTTTTAAGCTGTCGGCATTGAAAGTCCTGATCCTTTGGTCAGTTGTATTTATTAACGCGAAACCCCCGAAAAGATTATCTAACGCAAGGGGGTGCGTTTTGAGAAAATGGCGATATCGTTGGCTACAAAGGGAAATAATTTTTTATGGGGCCGGGTGCAGACTCACCCTTTATGTGGACTAGGTCCAGCCGATGGTCATAAATTACTAAGACAGAGTGGACAACCCTTATATAGAGAGGGTGGCACATCGATATGCAACTGCTGCCCAGAGGGTCGTTGCGAAGTTGGGGTTGAAATTGCGACGAGTTTTTTTTTTGACAGATAATGGATTATGTGGGGTTGCGTCATATCAGGAGAACTCTAGTTCATTAGAAATTTGGGGAAAAAAATTATCTTTTGGGTCTCGCTTTTTTGTCTAAGGGGAAACTATACAATGTATCAAATGTATTAGGTACCTATAAATTATTATATTTTTGAGAAAAATATTTTTTCAATTGTGGCAAGGAAGAACATTTTTGTATTTTAGGATCTCAAGCGTGCTTTTGAAGAAATAAATAGATTTATCAATGCACAAGCTATTAAAATAGGCATGTGAAAAAATAAGCAAATGACTGATTAGTTAAAAGACACAACATAAATATAGAACTGTTTGTAGTATACTTTATTCATACTTTACATGTAATAACAAAAACTTTTATAGTAAGTAACTTTCATAGTAACTCGAGAAGGAGTTATTAGACAGATTTACACAACAGATCGTGGAAAAGAATAGACCATATTTTATACTTACATATATATTTTCTGTATGTAGGTACTGACGCTAAAATTCACATTTTTGGTTCTAAAATTTAGATACCTATTCTCTTTCTCCATAAGTACAATAATTATTATTTTATTCGATTTTTTCCTGCCCTAAGGGTTAAGGACTTATTTGGTTAAGTAACTCGGGGGTCAGATAAGACTATTTTGAATTTTTTATTGAGAATCCTTGGCATGTTTGGTGGAATGTCGATCGACCATTCGACACAGATAGATATGTAGGTACTAGGTACTAGCAATTTTCTAAAATAATCTCAAATTAAAATTAGGTAATATAAGTAGTAATACAAGCAACCCTCTTTCTTTTTTCGGTTAAAAATCCCTTTTTCTGTAGAATAATAATGCCCGTATGCATAAACCCTATAAAATTCCACCCTTAGAATAAGCAACATAAAGAGTAGGGTAGGGAAATTTTTGGAATGGACGTGAGTCCGGCCATGATTTGAATGCGATTTGAATAAAAAGGTATTATTTTCGGATTTCATGATGGGGTGCAGTGGATTGATTAACGTCGCATTTTTTCCCCCGTTCAAGCGAATAATGCAGCTGCTACTAATTTTTGTTAATGTTGCCAATTTTCGTATATAGCAACATTGAAATAAGATTTTTTTGTTTCCAGTAAATTTATAATATATTATTGAAACTTAAATTGTCAAAAACCCTAATTTTAATCAAATAGTGGAATATTAAATTAAAATTCTTTACCCCGAAGGCCCTAAAATAACTTTTCAACAAAATCCCCCAAGTTTGCCGTTCCCATTTCTGCGAAGAGAAAATAAGAAACTAATTTCCCTCTCCGTAACAGTGATCAATGATTCCAAGATGGCTGCCTCCAAATTAATTATTTATCCTTTATATTGCGTTTCCCCCTTTTAGTCATTTTGTCTTTCCCCATCGGGGCCCTCTGATGCCTATTATTTCGTATAACATTTCTAAAGGTGTATTTTGAGCCTTTTCCTTATTTTTATGTCAGCGGCGAAGGTATTTAGAAGCTTCTGCTTTTTTTTTCCATTAATTTTTTCTGAGAGATTTTAAATACATGATAAATTTACGAGGTTATTGATTGGAGAGGAGTTTGATAAGGAAGACTGTATTTTTGAATTCAAGCACTTAAAAAAAAAGAAATGATCGAAATCCATTTTTTTCCATCAACAAAGGCAAAACATAAATACGGAAATAAATACAGGGTGTCAATTTGGAAACTTCCCACCCCTATTATCTCGGAGCAGAAAAATTTTCGAAAAAATCCCTGAAACACGTCAACTATAATTTGAAGGGGGATGAGTTTTTATGCAAAATTCATCTTGCCCTATTTCAACCCCCCAACCCCCAGAGTCACCTCCTAGAAAATTTTAAATGGGAAGAGGGGTAAAGTGATACATAATTTTGGAGGGGTTTTAATTCCATACATTTTGGTACAAAATTTTAATCCCTAAGTTCAACTGTTTTGGAAATATTGACAGTTGAAAATTGACTTTTAGGCAACTTTGACAGGCTGTACAACCTAAACGGTTAATTTTAGAGGAAAACCGATCTTACATTCTTATCTTAGATTTTTCTAAACTATCATTTGACAGCAACTTCGAATTTAATCTACGATCAAAAATTCCGGTTTAAAATTTAATCTCCGGTTAAATTAAAAAATGTTGTCAAATGATAGTTTATGAAAATCTAAGATAAGAATGTAAGATCGGTTTTCCTCTAAAATTAACCGTTTAGGTTTTACAGCCTGTCAAAGTAGCAAAAAAGTCAATTTTCAACTGTCAATATTTCCAAAACAGTTGAACTTAGGGACTAAAATTTAGTACCAAAATGTATGGAATTAAAAACCCTGTGAAATGATGTATCACTTGACCTCCCTTCCCATTTAAAATTTTCTAGGGGGTGGCTCTGGGGGCTGGGGGGTTGAAAGAGGGATGGTGAATTTTGCATAAAAACTCATCACCCCTCAAATTATAGTTGACGTGTTTCAGGGATTTTTTCTAAAATTTTTCTACACCGAGATAATGGGGGTGGGAAGTTTTCAAATTGACACCCTGTATACCTATAATATTGATAGTTAGTTTATTGTAGGTAGCACGACCACTCTGTAACGACTAAGATCACTGTTTAATTTTGTTCAAGTTCATTTTTTGCTAGACTCTAGAAAATGAAAAACTGTATATTCATAACTTTTAACCCTGCATATTGAAGGATTTGGACATGTAACAAATATTAGAGAGCTATTGGACGTGCAATAAGGACGAGCAGTATTTAAATTACCCTTATTTTGGCATCTACGCATGCGCATTTGGGTCTGAAAATAAGGATTCCCTTAATAAGGTTACTGCTTGTCTTTATTTGTGTATGGTTAGTACAAGCAGTAAATTTCCCTTATTTCAATATTTCTGACATTTTTGACGTTTCACTTTTCGACGATGACGTAATTTTACTTAGAGAATATGTTTTTTACAATGGTTTTTGATTTTACTGTAGGTAACATCAAAAAATGGATATTAGCAGAAAATCACAAAAAAAAAACTCTTTTTGAGGTTGAAATTTATAAACATAGCTAGCAGCTGTCAAAATTATGAATACAAAAAAGTTAATTAGGCAATCTCATGACCTGTCAAACCAAATTTAATATGGAAGTTCAGGTCAAACGCCGTGTTGTTTACATTTAGGTTACTGATAGAAAACAATGAAACATTATAATTTGTCACATTCTGGACATTTAAGTTTGACATTGGCATTGTCATATTGTCATGTTTGGCATCTACAATAATAAGGGCCCTGAACAAATAGTATATTGTTGTATTGGAGTAGAAGCTTTACTTTTTTGTGCTGAAGCAGTAGGTTTGCGAGCCGAACGTAGTGAGGCTTGCAATACTGCTGAAGCACAAAAAAGTGCTTCTACTCCGTATGCAACACGCTATTTTTTCTCCAAACGAATGGGGTGAGCTCGGGGGTAACTGAATGGTTGAGCGGCAGTAAAAGTACGAGCGGTACTAAAAGTACTTTTGCTGCCGCTCCAGCGGCACTAAAAGTACTTCTACTGCCGCTGCGGTTGCCTAGCAGCATAGAAATTAAATTTCTACCACCTCGACAGGTGTTAACCCGCTGGATTTGTCTAGCAGCATAGAAATTAAATTTCTGACATCTTGACAGGCGTTAACAAAGTGACGTTTTTTTGACGTTTGGAGAAAAAATGCTTTTTTTATGACCGTCACCACAATTTGACCTGAACGACCATATTGGAATAGATTGCCTAATTCTCTACATCTACTACAGTCTTTCAATAAATGTTATTTTCTTGGAAAAACAGTTCTGATGCACTAATAAAATAACGTAGATCCTTAATACTGCGAGGCAGTATTTGATAGTTCCAATAACTCTCTATTGAGGTGGGCCAAAGACCGATTATTGAGCAATCCCTACCCCTCGCTTGTTTCAAATTTTTTTGCAGTTCGCCGTTTGGCTAGCCAGACTATATGTTTGTTATCTATATGAGTTTAAAAAGTCATGGTATTTTCCTCGAAATTACATTTTTTTACATTTTTCTAGAAGCACTTTCACTGTATCGAACGCTTTTCGTAGGTCGATAAACACGCCCACCACGTATCTGTTCTCAATGAGCTCAGCAGTTCTTGTGATGTTTTCAAACTAGATCTACTGTTGCTCCTCATGTACTATCTACTATATTTTTGGGAGCCATTGGCTTTTATCAAATTTAAATGTTGCATCTATGAAATCTTGACCTATGGTATCTATGTGTGTTTCTATTTCTTCCTTTGTTATTCCATCCATTCCTGCGGTAGAGTGGTTTTTCATATCTTTCCTCATTACCTTTACTGATAAATATGTCTTCTTCATTGTTATGCTCTCTTCCACATTTTCTTCTTCAGAGTTTGTTCCAGGAGTCTTTTTTATTTTAGAGGTATGCACAATTGTTGCAGTGTTCATTCATTATAACATAAAGTTTGTGTCTTTGTTTCATGCTCTGTATGTATTTATTTGTTATCCAGTTGTTGGTAATTCTTATTTTGAATTCTTTCATTTCTTTCTGTACATAAATTCTTTGTTCCATTCATTAGTTGTGCAAGATGTTCTCCACATAATAGTGAAGCGGGTTGCCAGTGGATCATGTCTCAGACTAGAGAAGATAAGTCTACAAAGGGAAACGCACCTTGGCAGAACTTTTCCTCTCCCAAACTGTGCACACCTCATGGATCTATCAAAAGACGTGATTGTTGATAAATTCAGTTTCGAGAAAAACTTTTACATCGAACTAAGTACAAAAAACAGACGGAACATGGAATCTATCCAATCCCTTAAAGCAAACACCATCAAATGGTACACACAAGGTTTCAAAACTGACGAGGGAACTGGAGCCGGAGTATTCGGGCCACGGACCAGATACTTGGAGCCAATGGAGAAATCACCAAGCATGTTTCAAGCGGAATTTCATGCGATCGGAAGATGCGTGCAGTTCAACCTGAACAGCAGTTATCAGAAATGAGAGATTGTAATAATATCTGACAGCCGAGCAGCTATCAAAGCATTGAGATCCCCAGTCATCAATTCTAAGACAGTATGGGAATGGCTACAGAAACTAAATGAGCTAGGAATACAAAATAAAGTAACCCTCCTCTGGGTGTCCGCACACATAGGTGTCGACTCCAAAAAAAAAGAACCGGCTAAGGAACAAACTATGGCTAGAACAGCCAAGACCAGGTCAAAGATCTATTGGCAACTTCAACCGAAAAAGATCAGAACTGCTGGTGAACCTTAGCAAGAAAATTCTCAAGACTAACCGGGTTTCTCTCGGGACATTGCAGACTTAAGAAACACCTATAGAAGTCGGGGTTAGAAGAAGGTGGCAACTGCAGATTCTGTGGGGACGGAGAAGAGACACCTCACCATCTTCTACTGAACTGCGATGCCGTTAGTCGTTCAAGGATGAAGAACTTGGGAAGTGCCCTTATACAGTTGGAAGACATTCCAGCCCTGGAACCGCTAGATATCCTAAATTTCCTAAAAAACCTAGGACTGGAGGGGCTGCTTTGAGCAGGAAACCCAAACCTAGCAGCAGAAGGAGGGGTAAAATGGATCATCCCTGGTCTCGGTGCAACTGACACCGCCAACACACACATATATACATACATACATACATACATACAAGATCTTCAAATGTATTTGCCTCACTTTTATTCATTTCTGTTTTGCAATGCTATTTTTTCCAGATAGGTTTTCGAGGTCGGTATATGGATATTGTGTTACAATCGGATGCAGATATTTTGTTTTTAGTGTTTAGTACATAGCTTATTCCATAATTCCATCACTTATAGATATTGTACCCTCTCCTTTATTTGTCCGACAATCATGTACTGCTGTGGATGTAATGTTAAAAAAGCTCCGTCCATTTGCGTAAGGCCAGGTCCAGGTCATTTTTAATCGTCAAAATGGAATAAAGAAATAACTTGGCTTTGGAATATTAATATAAAAAATATGATTTAAGCGAAAAGTTTGTTACAAACTTCCCTTCTGGTTGCGAGGCCTGGAGGTAGAGGATCAACCAGGATCAGGTTGGATTTTTTTTGGATATGTCCTTGCCTTTGTATGGAAACTACAAACTACAGGACTGGAACTGGGTAGGAACTGTTTATTTTTCTTCTTTTCTTCTCGGAACTTCTTGCTGTGTAACCGATCTCTATGACTTCGAAATATTTTGGATGGTTTTTGTTCGTCATATCTTTTGCGGCGTTCTAGTTGTTTGTTATGAATTTCTCTAGCTTCTACAAAAACTGCCACTTACTTTATTAGATATGGAGTCATATCGAGAATAAAGTTTTCTACTTGAACTATCTCCAAATCGTTGTGGGGGCATCTGAGCTACGTTATTCTCCGCAAATTTAAAGTAAGCCGCGTCATGAACCGTACCTATTTTTACAATTTTCAGAATTCATAGAAAATTGTATGGCTCTCCAGCCCATTCAGTAGATCATTACTAACTAGAATTGCAAGATGGAACTTCAGATTACGATCCTCACGTTCCAACATGTTTTCTTCTATGTAAAAAACTGAAAAAAAAGTTTGTTGACTAGGTAGGTACTTTCCGATGCAACTTGACGTGGACAACCGCCAAATATGATATTTATTTTATTGAGCCAGAATTATGAATAAAAATGAACCTACCTATTCTAAAATTTGAACAAAACCATGCTATATGAGCGCTTGAATAGTATCTATATTCTATGTGCGGAATAAGAAAAAATCTGCACGAGAGGTTTAAGGCGAGGAGAAAGGTTATGCGAGTGTGGAGTTTTGAATTCCACACGTGTTTTAGACTTTTTCTACGACAATCACTGGGTTAAGCGAAACAACGGTAATCGGTAATGACGGTAACAACCAGATGTGACATGAACGTTGAACACATGTCATTTGATATTTTCAACAAATATGTCGAACGTCCATGTTGCTAAATAGCGTCGTCTATTTTCCATATCCATCCAGAGACTATACAAGAAATTATGAAAAACAAACATACCAAATTCAAAGACAGAAAAGTTGGCAACCTTCTAAAAGTAATATCTAAAAATGGTCTATATTACATACTAGTCAGAGCGTTTTTGATTGGTATAAATCGTCAAAAACCAGTTTTCTGACTATTTTTAACCAATGAAATTCATCGTGACTGTGGTTTGTGATTTCTTTGAGAACAGATCTATTATTGGATTCATCTTCTATTCGCGATAGTTCTGCCTTGATAGGTCAATAAATGAATTGAAAATTAAATTATTTCAATGAAGTTCTTTCCTTCCATCAAAAAATATCTTTCATTTTTGTGGCCTACAGTTTCTTCGCATTCTTCCTGAAATTATAGGTCTGATAGCACATTGCTTTTTTTTTACTTTTTCAAGTTCTTTCCTTAAATGTTCGATATATTTCTGTAGTGATCTTAGTAGATGAGAGCCTTTTATAATTGGTTCACACTTCAGTGATGTGCTTGTAGCATTAAGTTTCAGTAGATATTTCAACCAACTGCCATTATGGTGGTTTTATATTTTTCCATTTTTTTTGTCAGGAGCGAAGCTGCTTTGTCTGTTGTGATCTTCTTTTCTACTTCTGAATTGTATATTCTAGTTTCTTCTGCACAGCCCGTGGTCGCGTGGTCCAAATCTTTCTACACTTTTCTGTTAAGGATTGTCTGCATCTAGTTCTTTTCTCATATTCCCTGCATATGCCGTCATGCCATCTTTTCTGAGATCTCTCAATGCTTCTTTGGTCTCTCTTGGTCGCCATACAATGAGTTTGTTCATTTGGTTTTTCCCTGCTGTGTGCTATGGCTATATGGGCATCCTATATCGTCACTTCAACAGTGCTTTTATTTTCTTCTGATCTCTTTATTTGACAATCGATCTCCCAAATTTACTCCGAGCAAGAAACATTCCGTTGCAGCTTATATCTATATTTCCACGAAATTGGCATTGGGTCTTTTCCTTTTTTTTATATACCTAGTTAAAGAGATTTCGTTCAATTTAACGTCCTGAATTTTCCACAATCATTTTTATTAATTGTTCCATATTATTTATTCTCCACTAATTTATTTTTCCTTCCTACTAAACAGATTGGTTATTCAGGAATTAAAAGAACTAATGAATATCGACTGTAGTATCTGTCCGAGACTCTCTATCAAAAAAAAAGGTCCTGTGACCAATTCTTGACCACAAAACACGAAATATCTATTTAATGCGAAGGAAACGGCAAATAGATAATGAAATTCGAAATTGGGCCTAACAAGATAGTATCTGGTTTGGCACGTTCCCGTTAGGATTTAAAACAAAAGGAAGATGGACATATTACTTACAGAATTCTGAAGGGCACCTGTAGTAATATTGATGTCGAAACGATTTTTTGCAGGTGACCTAATCTAGAAAAAACCGTTGAATTGTTATTGGAGCGAAATGGTTAATCACGTCGTAGATAAAGCGAAAATGATTATTACTTCCTGACTTTTACAAATCAGTCCTAATTTTTCTGTATCTCAAAGAGAAACATCATTTATTTTTATTGGAGCAATAAAAAAACTAACTTGCAGAAAGCAACTGCTTTTCGGAAATTGAAAAAAAAATAAAATTTGGAATATATTATGTGACTGCTAATGATAGTTTAATATTTCAAACCATTATAAGGTCCTTTAAAAAGGGAGTCTCTCCGTTTATGTTATCGTAAAATACAATAGGTATCGTCATCGTTACCGAAAGTGACGGTCCATTACTATCGCATAGTAAATGCTTTTCCGCTTATTACCCTTTTCAAATAATGGCGAATGAATGTATGAACCCTTTTTGCTCACCCTTTCTGCATCAGTAATAATGACGGTCATCCGCCGAAGGGCCGCATTTTAGCCTATACCTTCACCCTTTTTCATACCGCATCATTGTTTTCGATTACACGCCCTTGAATTGCGGTAAAATGGTGCTCTTTGTTTGGCGGTGATGGTTTCGCAATAATTGTATATGCCTCAGGTAGACGGTAATTATTTTTAATTGTCGAAATTGTTATGTATGAGTTTATATGATTTTTTTTACTGTGAAGTTTTTCGTTCATAATGAGGCTTATTATTCGGGATGAAGTGACAGATATACTTCAAGGCGACGAAAGGGGGAAAAAGCGAAAGCTATTTTCCACCTTTTCAGCAGTTATTCGTTTAATCCTGCTATCAGGCTAATTTCCTTCTCTCAGATAGTATTCATTTTCTCATACAGTTTGAAATTAGTGATTTTTCCTTGGAATTTGATTTCATATTCTTTATATAGGTTGCCCTTGAGGTTCACCACACTTCTGTAGACTACTAACCACCACCCACATAGACATTTATTTCGATACCTAACCTTTTTTTCCTAATATTTATTCTCTGTCTTTGCTTTTGTATCTTTTGTAAGATTTGTTGTGGTACCTGCCAGAAATCCAATGCTAAAAGCTACTATACCTAGCTAATAGTTTTAAGATTGGCTGTGATACGTTTTAGATAGTGATTATTGTAAGAGTTGTAAAGAGTTAAGTTGTCTAAGTTAATTAGTGAAGTAATTAGTGTCAGAGTGTGTAGTAACGTGGAATAAATTATTGTTGTGTTAATTGGACTTTGATTTGGAATAATCGAACCCAAGATTTCTGTCACGCACCCTAGAGCCGTGACATTGGTGTCAGAAGTGGGATTCATTATTGGAGTACTGCAAAGTGAAATCGGATTGCAGAGTAGTGTGCACACTAATGTGGACACTAAGTGAACACTGGAACAATTAGTCAGTATAAGCAGTGACAATCACAAAAAGAGACTTAACCGATTGTGAAAATTACCCCGGAAGTGACTGTATACCCAGTTTTGACACTGATAGTGAATTTTCAAGTAAGCTCGAGAAAATTCTATATGGAAACCAAGGGAGATATCGAATTTGTGACTTCTCCGACGTAGTTGATACATCAATCTACATTCAGAAAAAGAATTTCGGGAAAATTCTAGTACATTTTATTTGGACACCAACGGAGAATTCAGATTTGTGACTTCACCGACGTGTTTGAAATTTCAATCAAAGATCAGTAAAGATATTTAAAGAGAGTTTGGGGAAAATTCTAAAACATTTTGTATATGCCTATGACGAGACAACAAGCAAAAATGGAAGAGCAAAAAATTGAAAAACTTCTGCGCAAAATGTTGGAACTTCAAGAGACCAAACGACAACAAGAAAAACAAGACGAAAAAGCTAGACGACAACAAGAAGAGGCTAAGCGACAACAAGAAAAACAAGACGAGGAGGCTAGGCTACAAAAAGAATAACAAGAAGAAGAAGCTAGACGACAACAAGAAGAGGCTAAATGACAATAAGAAAAACAAGACGAAGAGGCCAGGCGACAAAAAGAAAAACAAGAAGAAGAAGCTAAACGACAACAAGGAGAGGCTAGGCGACAACAAGAACAGCAAGAAGACATTGGACAATTGCAGAAATTATTTCAAACCATACAAAGATCTGTCGCTAAGCTGGAATAAAATATTAAGGAAGTTAAAGCCGAAGTTAAAGAAGATGTTCAAGAAGTTAAAAACGATGTTCAAGAAGTTAAAGACGATGTACAAGAAGTTAAAAACGCCGTTCAGGAAGTCAAAGCTGAGGTCAAAGCCGATGTCCAGCAGTTAAGACTAGAGTTAAGAAAACAAGAAGTTGAGGACCAAGTTCAAGCACTCGAAGATAGGATGAATAAATTGGAAATACAGTAAATCAATCCAGGTAGTGTTGGAGCATCATTCTCTAGTATGAAGATAAAACCACCAACTTTTGAAAGTTCTACATCCTGAACCATGTATTTCCGAAAATTTGAAGCCGCTGCAAACACCAACGGCTGGAACGATCAAGAAAAAGCTACAGCACTGATGTGTGGCGCTACGAGGACCTGCCTTAGATCTTCTTTAGTCCATTCCTTCCATCTACCAACAGAATTACCAGCATTTAAGTGAAACGATAGAATTGCGCCTCGGAGACTATTACAGACAAGAAGTATTTAGAACTTAAGTTAAATCAAGAATTCAAAAAATCGGCATGAGTTTACAAGAATTTCAGTCGGAGTTAAGAGGCTAGTGAGATTGGCATTTTCGTCAGCTGGGGAATACATGCAGGAATGGATGGCAGTATCTGCGTTTATTGATGGTCTCAGAGATTCCAAGAACCAGGAAAACCTGAGAATGTCTAAGTTCAGAAAAAGTTGCGAAGCCCTTGTCCGAGCATTGGAACTGGAAGCAATCTTTGGTGCCTCACGACCCAGAATACGAGCAGTGTCCATTGAAGACCCAAAGGATACACAATCGTCAAAAGAGGATGGTAGCTTCCAGAATGTTATGAGTAATTTCATGGAGAGAATGGAGAAACTATTACTAGAAGGTAGAAAAACAGGAAATGACTCCAGACAAACATCAACACCGAGAAACTGGGTGGAATGTTACCGGTGCCATAAGCTTGGACATATTCAACGTGATTGTAGAGTAAGGATGTCTTCTCCATCTAGGGATTGTTACCAACCCTTTTCGAAATCTAGAGACTCCAGCCCTAATAACAGACAGGAAAACGAGAACTAACCAGTATGGAAGGGCGGAATGCTGCTAAGTAATGACGAAACCCCCAGGGTTTTATTTACATAAAATCGAGCATAAAATCATTGGGCAGTCATTATAGAGGATTGAAATTCGAAGGAAAAATTAATGGAGAATTTGAAACCATCACTTTTGATAGGTACGGGTGCTGAAGTTTCTATAATTAGAAAAGCATAAGTCAAGTCTCGGGCAATCCAACCGCGCACTAGAAACCTGTCACTACGAACAGTCACGGGCGAATCGGCACTAGCTCAAGGAGAAGCTATGGTTGAGCTTACCTTTGGATCCACCACCTTTAGGCACAGAACATTATTCGCCGATATAGAGGATGTTTTTATTTTGGGAATGGATTTGATCGGTTAACATGTTTTCTCTTTCGATCCTTCTACGAACAACTTTAAATTTGGTAATGAAGAATTTGTCCTAACTACACAAGAAGAATCTCGAGCCGTTAAGATTCTAGCCACAAACCCAGTGAGGATTCCTGGAAGTACTGAGAAGATCATTTGCGGAAAATTGGAAACAAATCCTGGGTGCTGCGTTGGACTAACACATAATTTTATTGGAGATAAACCAGAAAAATTTCTCGTTAGAAAGACTCTAGTAAGAACAAATGTAGAGGTGTCCGGAGGCAGTTATAGCCGCTGAATAGGCTCCACCGCTAGCGATATCTGTCACTTCAAAACCTAGAAGATAAGAATTGCCAATGTTTCTTATGAAATAGTAAAAATAAAGGAAGGAGATATTATTGGAACTCTCGAACCAGTTAGGCAAATATCGTACTGTGACCGATAAGATAAGCGACATTTTGAAAAATCAAAATTAGATAGAGACACCTTGATGCAGACTTTGGAGAAACCATGGAAACACTTCGATCCAGATAGATTTCAAGAAGGCACAGATTTCATCTTGAAAGAAGCAGACGTATTTGTGATGGATAATCAAACCGAACGGACCCGGATATCCAATTATACAACCACCTCGACGTATGCCAGTAGCTAAACAAGAGGAAGTGGAAAACCAAATTGGTAAAATGCTTCAAGAGGGCATTACTGAAGAGTCAAATAGTTCATGGTCTGCGCTAATAGTATTGGTTACAAAGAAAGATAGAAGTCTTAGATTTTGTGTGGATTACCGTAAGCTCAACTTCGTCACCAAGAAGGACGGCTTCCCTCTTCCGAGGATAGACGATACATTAACAACTCTATCGGTATCCAAATGGTTCTCCACCTTGGATCTTAAGCGTGGATACTGGAAGTGGCAATACACAAAGATGACAAAGAGAAAACTGCCTTTAGTACCGGAAGCGGGTTATATTAGTTTAACGAAATGCCTTTCGGACTGTGTAATGCTCCAGCTACGTTTGAGTGACTGATGCATCTAGAGAACTTCCCTCGTATATTTAGATGATGTCATGATCATGGGAAATTCGTTCCAAGAACATCTCAATAACCTGAAAGAAGTTTTTGAACGCTTTCGGAATGCCAACTTAAAAACTTAATTCAAATAAGACAAGTGTTTTCTATTTCAAAAGAAAGTGGAATTCTCAGGTCACGTGGTATGTGAAGATGGCATACAAGTTATGGAAGGAAAGATAGATACTGTCAGGGATTGGCCAAAACCATGCGACAAGCATTAACTGAGGAGCTTCCTAGGATTATGTTCTTAAGGTCGAAAATTTGTAGAAGGATTCGCCCCTTCTATTTATAATATATTTGAATGATATTAATTATGTTCCAGGTATGCATAGAATCAACTTGTTTGCTTATGATACACTTATATTTATGTCACGGATGGGGAGTCAACAAGGGCACAAGAAAAAATTAATCAATCGCTAAAAAATATGAAAGTATACCTGAGTATTAGCAAATTAAAATTAAACGTCTCAAAAACTAAAGCAATGATTATAACTACCGAAGCCAAACATAGAAATATAAACATAATTTCAATAAATAATCAGATTAATAATTGTAGGATTGAAATTGAAAGTGAAATACAATATTTAGGGTATCTGATAGATAATAAACTTCGATTAGATAAACATGCTGAATATATAATATCAAAGATATCAAAGAAATTGTATACAGGGTGTTTGGTAGGTCGATGCATATATTTCGGGAGGTGATAGAGTTAGTCATTTAGAACCTATTTAGTAAAACTTTCCTCAGTATCAAGTCTTATGGTTTTCAAAATATGGCGGATCTAATTTTTTTTGTTCGGCGCTTCAATGCAATATTCAGCAACAACATCACAAAATTAGCCAGACATTAACAAACTGTTCACTTATTTCAGTCTAAAAGTGAACATTTTATTTGTAAAAAGAAGAAAAATAAGGCTAGTGATCTCTAGTAGCTTTTTCCGTGAATACCTACTCATTTTTGGGAATCTGTACTCTTAAATGATTTTTGGGCTACAACCAAAAAAAAATTAAATTTTTTGTGGTATGTGCAATTCGAAAAGGCGCCTGTAACAAAAGTTTTTTAAATTACTTTGAAAACCTTGGTTGTCTTTTTTATCCTATTTTTTTTTTTCCGAAAAAACTTAAAGCGTGCAATGGAATTAATATGACTTTAAAATGGCACTCTTATTGTTCACTTCTCATTTATTTTATTGGTAATGCATTTAATACAAGAAATACACATTCCTCTAAGATACAGAACAAAAATAATTGAAAAAGTATTTCTGAATATCGCATTAAAGCGCCCAACAAAGGATTTGTGAGATTTTTTAAAAATAAAATTAAGTCGGCCATATTTTGAAAACGATAGGACTTGGTTCAAAGGTAAGTTTGACTAAATAAGCTCTAAATGACTTACCTACTCTATTACCTCCCAAAATATATGCATCGACCTACCAAACACCCTGTATATAGACTCACGTACTATAGCTGTATCATCAGCCCTCACTTTGACTATTACGCTACACTATTGTACTTGTTTAATCAAAACCTTGAAGTATGGTACAATTAAAAAAACCACAAAATAAGGGAATGAGGTGTATTCTAAAGTGTAATAGATACACGCCAATTAGCACTATGTTAATAACTCTGCAATGGTACATAATCAGTTCGTGATAGGATTTATTACCTGAGTATGACATTTAGGTATATTTAAAATTACACAACAAAATAATACACCAATCTATTTCGATCAATTTCTGATTCGCAATAATCAAGTACACAACTATGGAACTAGATCAAGAAATAACTTCCAGATTACGAGGACTAACTTAAAAAGTAGTATGAACAGTTTATTTAATAAGGCTTTAGACGCATTTAACACGTTACCTGCCTATGGAGCTGGAAAATCTACCAAATGTAATAGTATATTACATATCGAGTAGGAAAGTGTTTCATTACTGTCGAGAGATTTATATAGTCAATCGAGACGCGAAGCGTCGAGATTGACTATTAATCTCGAGACAGAAATGAAAACTTTCCTTCGAGGTTTGTATACTATTTTATTTGCAACCATATATGTAATCTCGACATTACCGACTTTTTAAAAATTTGAAAGTGACACTTTACCTGTGTCACTTCCCTCTTCGATTTCCCTCACCGTGTGTTTAAAAGATTATTGAGCAAGCATATGTGAGTGAGATGACAGCTTACTTGTGACATTAGTCTATGAAATTATCCTATTTTATATGTTAACATAATAGTAATAGTGCATCCTTTTACCGATGTATGGTAATGTAATTTATTTTATACATTGCAATCTTGTTTTGTATATTAGGCAAGTCCTACACTAAACATAACTGCTCCGCTTCATCGATTAACGGAAGAAAAATCAATTTTCAATTGGACCCAAGAATCCGATTCCGCTTTTAGAAAATTAAAAGGAACATTATGTACAAGCCCAGTGTTGTCCTATCCCGATCGGAAAGGCATGATGATTTTGGACACAGATGCAAGCAACACCAGTATTGGAGCTGACCTTTTACAAATTTAAAATTCACTAGAGCATGTCGTGCAGTACTACAGCAGAACCTTATCAAAGCCAGAACGAAATTATTGTGTTACCAGAAGAGTGTTGCTTGCCATAGTAAAAGCATTCGACCATTTCCATAAGTAGATATTTCTACGGACGTAAGCTTCTATAAAAAAAATCGAGCAGATCGAGCGGCTCTAAAATGGCTTGGCTCTTAGAAATAAAAACTTCCGAAGGACAGCTGGCTATATGGATTGATCGACCTAGAAACCTGCATAATAATGCTGACGCTCTGTCTAGACGTCCTGCAAAGAAGACTGCATTGTCAAAGAATCGATATGCATGAGAAAAACATTGGTCAGGTTGTGGGAAGAACGTATCTTATCGTTGATGATGAATGGACTACCAAATAAATGAGAGCAGATTAAAAAGTAGACCAGGATATCGGGCAAATTCTACATCTTGAATGGAACAAGAGTTTGAATTACAAGGCGTTGTGGGCTCAGTGGAACACTCTGGCCGTAGAAAATGGTTTACTTAAATGAGTTTGGGAAAGTGCCGATGGGAAATCTACTAAGAGCCAACTGGTTATTCCAAAAGATCGGGTAGAAGATGTATTGAAAGAAATATATTACGGAACTTCAGCGGCACATTTTGGACAAAATTTGGGAACGTTTTTACTGGGTTCACTATCATGAAGATGTTAAAAACTGATGCCGAAAATGCGACATCTGTGCTACCAGTAAAGGCCCTGAACTAAGATCTCGAAGGCCCATGATACAGTAAAAAGTCGGTCTCCCATTTGAAAGAAGAATAGAAGTTGACGGACCGTTCCCTAAATCAGAGCGTGGTAAAAAATACATCTTGGTTATCATGGATTACTTCAGTAAATGGCCAGAAGTTTTTGCTATTCCCAATCAAGAAGCGATCACTATTGCCCAGGTGCTAGTGGACGAAGTTTTTAGTCGTCATGGTGTGCCACTAGAGTTGTATTCAGATCAGGGACGAAACTTCGAATCTGTCATCTTTAGCAAAATTTGTGAGAACATGGGCATTCATAAGACACGAACAACACCTTTACATCCACAGTCTGATGGCATGGTAGAACGATTTAATAGGACCATATAGAGGAACACCTGATAAAAGTGGTTGCAAAGAACCAGCGAGATTGGAACTAACATTTGCTTCTATTTTTAATGGCTTACAGAGCAGCTGTTCATGAGTCAACAGGTGAAAGTCCAGTTAGAATCGTTTTTGGAAGGGAACTCAGGTTACCTTGCGATCTGATGTTTGCAATACCTGAAGAAGAACGAAAATTGCGAGATTATGACGACAAAGAAAGGGCACGACTTCTGGGGATACATGATTTAGCTAGGGAGCATATTCAGCTGGCCAGTGACCGAATGAAGACCAGATACGACTTGAAAGCCAATGGGCCACTTTCACGTGCCGGGAATATGGCAAATTATAATATTTTTTTGACGCAGATACATCAATGCAACCAAGAATGAACAATATTTTGCAAGATTTTAGTCAGATTATTAAATAAACTAATAAATAAAAACTAAAAATTTAAACGAAAAATCACGTGATTGAAAACGCTCTGTGAAGGCCGATTTTGACATTTTTGTTGCCACATGTAGAAATGCGAAATTTAAATGAGTTAATAAGGATTATACCTATCCTTTATTTTTTTATAATGTAGTAAAGGACGAAAATAGTTTCTAGCTAGTGAAATATGTAATGATTTACTAATGAGAAATTTGGCATCCTTGATTTTCTGGTGTGTGACGTCACACACCAAGTTCATTTTTTCACGCCAGTTTAAAAATTCGATTTTTAAATAATTTTTTTTTCAAAAATAAGCGTTTTTTTTCCGAAAAAAAGTATACAGATAGTATAAGAATGACTAAAAGTATAATTTAAAAATGTTTTTGAAAAATGTGAAAGTGGCCCATTCAGACGGGTTTCAAGAAGGTGATCTAGTGTGGCTGTATAATCGAGCAAGAAAGAAAGGAGTGTCGCTGAAATTGTCTTCAGCATGGGAAGGACCCTACATAATAGTCAAAAGGATCAATGATCTGGTTTATCGATTTCAGCTCAACACCATCAGGAGTAAGATGAAAGCTGTACATCTCGACAGATTGACGAGATATCATGAGCGCGAAGTCGATCGGGACGATCAACCTTAAAAGGAAATGAGATTATCGCGTTTATTCTGGATTTAACAAGAATGGAATACGAATATACGTATAAAGGCCGGTATTAGTTAGTAATTTTTAAGTTTAAGATTGGCTGTGATACGTTTTAGATAATGATTATTTTAGGAGTTGTAAAGAGTTAAGTTGTTTGAGTTAATTAGTGTCAGAGTGTCTAGTAACGTGGAATAAATGATTGTTGTGTTAATTGGACTTTGATTTTGGAATAAACGAACCCAATATTTCTGTCACGCACCCCAGAGCCATGACAGTACGATATCTCATGTATTACGTAGGTAAGTAACTACACTTTTGACAGTCTGCTCTTATCGGATAAGATATTGTCACGATAAGCTAAACGTCCGCCAGGCTGTCAAGAATCGATCGTGGAAATACTAGAATCTAGCGAATTATTCTACTTTAATCTGGAAAATTAGATTATCGTGTGTATTCTAGATTTCACAGGAATAGATTTAGGGATATATAAGAAGGCCGGCATTGGTTTGTAAGTTAGTTTCAGTTCGAGTGTGATACGATTTAAATAGTGATTGTAAAGAGTTTAATTGTTGAGTTTGTTAATAAAGTAATTAGTGTCAGAGTGTTTTGTTAAGTGGAATAAATTATTCCTGTGTTAATCGGACTTTGATTTTTGGAATAAACGAAACGAACAACGAACCCAAGATTTTTGTCAGCAGGCAACCCAAAACCGCGACAGTGGTGTCACGAGTGGGATATAAAGGACTGCAGAGTGAAATCCAATTACGGAAGTGCGGGGACACTAGTGTAGTATAAAAACTGAACACTACGTGAACACTGGGACAGTTAGTGCAGTGCAAATAGTGACAACTTAACCGATCGTGTGAATTACCCCGGAAGTTACTCTATACCCGATTTAGACTGTGATAGTGAATCTTCGAGTGAGTTCTAGAAAATTCTATTTGGAAACTAAAGGAGATATCGAATTTGTGACTTCACCGACGTATTCGGAACATCAATCGTCATTCAGAAGAGGTTTTTCGAGGAGTTTCGGGAAAATTCTAGAACATTCTATTTGGAAACCAAAGGAGATATCGAAATTGTGACTTCACCGACGTCTTTGCTGTATCAATCGACATCTAGAAAAGAAGTTTCAAGAAAATTCCAGAACATTCTATTCTAGAATAAAGCAAGTTATCCAATTTGTGACTTCACCGGCGTGTTTGGAACTTCGAGCAAAGACCAGAAAAGATATTTGAAGAAAGTTCGAGGGAAATTCTAGAACATTCTGTATATGCCTATCACAAGACAACAAGCCAAAATGGACGAACAAAAAGTTGAAGAACTTCTGCGCAAAATGTTGGAACTTCAAGAGACCAAACGACAACAAGAAAAACAAGACGAAGAAGCTAGACGACAACAAGAAGAGGCTAGAAGACAACAAGAAAGACAAGACGAAGAAGCCAGACGACAACAAGAAAAACAAGAAGAAGAAGCTAGGCGACAACAAGAAGAAGCTAAGCGACAACAAGAACGGCAGGAGGACCTTGGAAGACTACAGAAAATATTCCAAACCATACAAGGAACTGTCGCTAACCTAGACCAGAAGATTGAACAAGTTAAAGACGATGTGCAAGAAGTTAAACACGACGTTCAAGAAGTAAAAGCTGAAGTCAAAACCGATGTTCAGCAATTAAGACAAGAAGTTGAGGACCAAGTTCAAGCACTCGAAGAAAAGATGCGTAGATTAGAAATACAGTCCATCAATTCAGCTAGTGTTGGAGCATTCTCCAGTATGAAGATAAAACCACCAACTTTCGACGGCTCTACGTCCTGGACCATGTATATTCGACAATTTGAAGCTGCTGCAAATACCAACGGATGGAACGATCAAGAAAAAGCTAAAGCACTGATAGTGGCGCTACGAGGACCAGCCTTAGATCTTCTTCAGTCCATTCCTTCAATCTACCAACAGAATTACCAGCATCTTAGTCAAACTTTAGAACTGCGCTTCGGAGACCATTACAGACAAGAAGTATTCAGAACTCAAGTTAAATCAAGAGTTCAAAAACCCGACGAGAGTCTACAAGAATTCGAATCGGAAGTTAAAAGGCTAGTGAGTTTGGCGTTTCCCGCAGCTGGGGAAGACATGCAGGAATGGATGGCAGTATCTGCGTTTATTGATGGTCTCAGAGATGCGAAGATCCAGGAAAACCTAAGAATGTCCAAGTTCAGACAAAGTAGCGAAGCCCTTGTCCGAGCATTAGAACTGGAAGCAATCTTTGGTGCCTCACGACCCAGAATACGAGCAGTGTCCATTGAAGACCCAAAAGATAAACAGTTGTCAAAAGAGGATGGTAGCTTCGAAACTAAAATGAGTAATTTCATGGAGAGAATGGAGAAACTGTTACTAGAAGATAGAAAAATGGGAAACGATTCCAGACAAACACCAACCCCGAGAAACCGAATAGAGTGCTACTGGTGCCATAAACTTGGGCATATTCAACGAGATTGTAGAGTGAGGATGTCCTCTCCATCAAGGGATCGTTTCCAACGCTTTTCGAGATCGAGAGACGCCAGCCCTAATAACAGACAGGGAAACGAGAACTAACCAGTATGGAGGGGCAAATGCTGGTTAGTAATGACGAAGCCCCCAGGGTTGTTTACATAAAATCATTGGGCAGTCATTATAGAGGATTAAAATTCGAAGGACAAATTAATGGAGAATTGAAAACCATTACTTTTGATACGGGTACTGAAGTTTCCATAATTAAAAGAACATTAGTCAAGTCTCGGGCAATCCAACCGCTCACTAGAAACCTGTCACTACGAACAGTCACCGGCGAATCTGCAGCAGTTCAAGGAGAAGCTATGGTTGAACTCACTTTTGGATCTACCACCTTCAGGCACAAAACATTAGTCGCCGATATAGAAGATGATTTTATTTTGGGAATGGATTTGATCGGCCAACATGGTTTCTCTTTTGATCCTTCCATGAACATCCTTAAATTTGGTAATGAAGAAATTGTCCTAACAACACAAGAAGAATCCGATGCCGTTAAGATCCTGGCCACAACCCCAGTGAGGATTCCTGGAAGTACTGAGAAGATCATTTGCGGAAAATTAGAAACAAACCCTGGGTGTTGCGTTGGGCTAACACGTAATTTCATTGGAGATAAACCAGAAAGATTTCTTGTTGGAAAGACCCTAGTAAGAACAAATGGAGACATTATGATAAGAATTGCCAATGTTTCTTCCGAAACAGTAAGAATAAAAGAAGGAGACATTATTGGAGCTCTCGAACCAGTGAAGCAAATATCGAACTGTGACCTACCAGATAAGCGACATTTTGTAAAATCCAAATTAGATACAGACACCTTGATGCAGACCTTGGCGAAATCATGGAAACATCTCGATCCAGATAGACTTCAAGAAGCCACAGATTTCATTTTGAAAGAAGCAGACGTATTTGTGATGGACAATCAAACCGGCCGAACCAGCTTGTTTCTAAAGTATAAAATGATTTCTGTTAACGAATGGTAAATGTGGCAACGCCAAACCTATATTGCAGATTTCTGTAATATCGGCTGCCCTGGGAGATTGCTATTGGGGGAGAAAAAAGGGAAGGGGGAACATGTCTTTGTCTTTTGAGTGTGGCCGTCTGGCGAAAGGCGGTAAAAAGTGGCAGTGCAAATAAAATGTAATTTTTGATTGAAATTTTCGAGTATTTATTACAAAAAAGTGTCAACAACAATTAGCTGAAGCTTAGGAATGGTTCCTAACATAAAATGGTCCTTCGAAACCCGGATGTACTGGTAATATTGCACAAATTGTAATTGGCAAGATGGGCCCGTAAAGCAAAGGACGGCGTCCATATTGGCATCAGGCACCGGCACCATCATCGTATCGATCAATATCGATCGTGACGTATATGGTGGGTCGCATAGCAACAGTTGCAACCGTTGCAACACACATCAAATGTCAAATTGGTAAAAAAGGAGCACACTCCGAGGATCAGCTGTTCGCTGACAGCAGCAGATGAAGTTTGTTTATTGTTTTGGTCATTGGTTTTGGTACACAGATGTGAAAAAGTGGATTTGGATTGGATCTTTTCTTCTTTCATTTGGAAATTGGAAAATAACTGCTATTTATAATTGGATCACAGGATTTAAAATACTGGATTGGTTATTGGTTTTACAATAATTGTTGGTAGGTAAAGCTTTTGTTTGGTGATTGGTAAAGATAATTAAATAAACCTGGTAAGTGGTATCCTTTTCAAAAAAAAAAAAAGAGAGAAATTATTAATATAACTTATTCATTGTTGTTTTATTTACTTCTTGGTTACAAAAATACGCTTATTAAGGTGGCTTCGGTTTGGTTGGCAATGTAAATTGAAATTGTGTTACTTCATACACTAAACTTTCAGTTTATTTGCTAGGATTTATCCTGTTTTGACTAATATATACTCATTAGTTTGTATATTGCTGGTTGGTATTGATAAACAAAAAGAAAACTTGTGTTTTTTATCATTTAGTCTAGTTTTATTGTAAACAAATCGGTATTTTTATTGATATTTCCTCGGATATTTCATATTAGTATATAATATATTGGTAGGCAGGTCGTTGAATGAAAATAAACATTGTATCTATTATATTTTGGTATTGGTGTTTGTTAAATAGTTGTAAAGATGACTGATGAGGTTGAACTTAAGACAAACATAAAAAGGCGTGGAATTTGCAAGTCAAAATTGACAAACTTTAATAAATTCTTGACTTCAATTGTTGACTTAGCAACAGATAACATAGATAGCGTAAAACTAGTTGAATTGGAAAGCAGAGCGGATAAACTTCCAGAAATATTAACTGAATTTGAAACTTATCAAAGGGAAATAGAGATAAGTCATGAGAATTTAGACGAACAACTTGCAGAGAGGGAACAATTTGAAAATTTTTATTATAAATTGCTTGCCTCTGCAAATGACTTACTGAAAAAACATTCTGACAGTTCCAGTAATGATGATAGTGTTTCTCAATTGGGCAGAACTAATGCAGTGGGTGGTGTAGGTGTAGGTTTTCCAAATGTCAGATTTCATACAGCAGGCCCAAAACTACCATCAATTCCTTTGCCAAAATTTTCCGGTAACTTTGAAAAATGGCTCGAGTTTAGAGACACTTATAAATCATTGGTGCATGATAACAGCAATATTTCAGATATTGAAAAGTTTCATTTCTTGCGTGGTTCTTTGGAAGGTGGTGCAAAGGATGTGCTGCAAAATCTTGATATTAGTTCAACAAATTACTCTATTGCTTGGGATTTACTTTGTGAAAGGTATGACAACAAGTCCATACTGGTTAATAATTATCTCAAATCACTTTTTGGTCTCCCTGCTATGAGTAAGGAATCAGCTGGAGAGCTACGTGTACTATTAGATGGTATTATTAGGGGACTACGATCACTCAAAGCACTTAACATTCCGGTCGATAGCTGGGATTTGGTTATTATTTATTTCATGTGTGAGAAGTTAGATTCGGTTACGGCCAGAGAGTGGCAAGAGAAGAAACCAAAGAACAGGTTGCCTGCACTGGCTGAATTTAATTCATTTTTGAAAACTAAAACTGAACTACTGGAAACGCTTGAGGGCCAGTCGAGGAAGACCAAGGTAAGTAATCGGTCGGATACTAAAAACAAACATTTCAATTCTCTCGTGAATATCAATGAAAATTGTTCATTTTGTAAAAGTAATCATAGTATAATGAATTGTCCTGAATTTCTTAAATTATCAGTTTATGACAGATATACAAAGGCAAAATATCTTAGACTTTGCTTGAATTGTTTGAAGGCTAATCATATGAGTAAAGATTGTCGTTCAAGTAAGTGTAGAAAGTGTTCTACTAGCCACCATACTTTACTTCATTATGATAAAAAATCTTCAAATGAAAAGCAAGTTCATCCAGATCAAAATTCAAATGTTGTACCTCAAAATAGAGTGGAAAGTGTAAGTGTAAACATGTCTTCATCTTGTGTTGGTCAGCAAGATATGTTACTTTCCACTGCACTTGTGCAGTTATTTGATTCAAATGGTCAATCAATTACTGCTAGAGCTTTGCTTGACTCAGGCTCCCAGTCGAATCTAATAACTGAAGAACTTTGCGATAAACTGGATATTGGTAAGCAAGAAATCAATGTTTCAATTATTGGTGTGAATCAAACAGTTTCTTGCATTAAATATAAATGTAACCTAACTGTACAATCTCTTCATAACGAGTTTACCAAGGATATCTCTTGCTTGGTGGTACCTAGGATTGTTGGATTTCTTCCTGGTAAAACTATGGATGTTTCTCAGTTGCAGATTCCAAAACATTTCAAGTTGGCAGACCCCGGTTTTGCTATTTCTGGCAACATTGATCTTCTCCTAGGAGCTGATATATTTTATCAACTTTTGTGCATTGGCCAGTTTAGTTTAGGGAATGATCAACCCATTATGCAAAAAACAAGGTTCGGATGGATTTTATCTGGTCCATGTAGCTATGGCAATACAGTGCAATCTCCAACTTATTGTGGATTAAATATCAATTTGGACATTCAGAATCAGTTAGAAAAATTTTGGTCAATTGAGGAACCCCCAAATAGTTTGAAACCTATACTTTCACATGACGAGAAGGAATGCGAGAGTATTTTTGTTCAAAGTACAAAAAGAAATGAAGATGGCAGATTTGTTGTTCAAATTCCTCTCAAACAGCATCCATCTGTATTAGGTAATTCAAGTTTTTCCGCTAAAAGGCATTTTTTCTCGTTGGAAAGGAGACTGCAGAAAAATCCTCAAATGAGACAACTTTATATTGAATTCATGCAAGAGTACGAGGCCATGGGTCATATGTCTGAGTCAAAAGATAATTCTGGTGAGACTTCCTACTTTTTACCTCATCATGGAGTCATAAATGAGAATAGTTCAACAACTCGTTTGCGTGTCGTTTTCAATGGTTCATATCCCACAGATAATGGAATATCCCTCAACGGTATTCAATATACTGGGCCAAATATACAAGATGACTTGTTGGAAATATTGTTAAGGTTCAGAGTTCACAATATCGTCGTTTGTGCCGATGTGGCAAAAATGTATCGCATGGTGATGGTGAGTGAGCACCAGAGAAGTCTGCAAAAAATTTATTGGAGGGCGAGTCCAAATGATGAGTTAAAGATCTATTCTCTCAATACCGTTACTTACGGTACGACCTCTGCATCCTTTTTAGCTATTAGGTGTCTCAAACAGTTGGGTTTGGAATTTGAAAATGAATATCCAGAGGCATGTAATGTAATTTTACATAGTTTCTTTGTAGATGATTTGTTATGTGGAGCAGATACTGTTGCAGAAGCAGTAACTTTAAGTATTCAGGTAGCTAGAATACTGGAAACTGGTTGTTTTTCCCTGAGAAAGTGGGTATCAAATTCCCCTGAGGTGATTAGGCAAATTGTTGGAGATGTTTCCAACAATGCTTTCAGTAATCGTGACATCCATTTCAGCGAGGAGAATAAGACTCTTGGTTTGTATTGGTCATTCAAGAATGATCATCTCATGTATCGTATATCTTTAACCGAGCCTGGAAAATATACTAAAAGAACTATTCTTTCATCCATAGCCAAAATTTACGATCCATTAGGTCTAGTTTGTCCATGCATAATCATTGCAAAGATTATTTTGCAAAAATTATGGTGTACCAAGATTGGTTGGGATGATTCTTTGCCATTAAGTATTCACTCCTCATGGCATAAGTTACGGCAAGAATTGTTGGTTTTAAATGACATGGTTATCCCAAGGAAAATGGTTTGTTTTAATGCTAGCATTATTGAATTACATGGTTTTTGTGACAGTTCTGTAGAAGCTTACGGTGCTTGTTTGTACTTGAAAAGCACAACCACTTGTGGTCAGTCTCAAATCTCTCTTGTCTATGCTAAGGCTAAGGTGGCCCCATTGAAGGTAATAACACTTCCTCGACTGGAATTGAGTGGCGCATTGGTTCTTGCACAATTGGTTAGTACTTTCAAAAGGTCAGTCAATCTAACTATTCACAAAACCTATCTATGGACTGATTCCTCAGTGGTATTAGGTTGGTTATCTCACTCACCGCACAACTTACAAACATTTGTTGGGAATCGTGTATCTCAAATACAATCTTTGACTTCAAGTCAAGATTGGCATCATGTTTCATCAAAAGATAACCCTGCAGATATATTGTCAAGGGGTTGTTATCCTGAACAATTGGTTGACAACAAAATATGGTGGAATGGACCTGTTTGGTTGACTAAAGATTGCTCAGAATGGCCTAAGTCAATAATTGAAATTGATATATTACCTGAATTAAAGAAACAAACCTATAATTGCCAGGTTATCCCTGAATATTTTCCAATTAAAGAATTTTCCAACTTTTCACGCTTGAAACGTAGCTTTGCTTATGTTTTAAGATTTTTCAAAAATTGCAAAACTGATAGGGCATCTAGAAATTTTGGTAAGCTCACAGTCCATGAAATGAACGATGCATTGGAAAAATTAGTTGTAGTATCCCAAAAGGAATCCTTTCCTAGTGAATATTCATTGCTGTTGCAAAATAAACAATGTCTTAAGGGCCCTCTCAGTGCACTAAACCCATTTATTGATATAAAGGGTGTCTTGAGGGTGGGGGGTAGATTAGAATTGTCAAATTTAGACTATGCCAAAAAGCATCCAGCTGTTTTGTCATGTAAACATCATTTTACAAGATTGCTGTTTTCTTTTGAGCATAAAACATTATTACACGCTGGGCCTCTTCATTTGCTTGCTTCAATTAGAGAACACTATTGGCCAATTGGTGGGCGAAATTTGTCCAGGCATATAGTTCACAAATGCATACGATGTTTTAAGGTGAAACCAAGAGCAATTGGGCAAATGATGGGTGACTTACCTCAAGAACGTATCTCCCCTACGCCCCCTTTTCATGTAACTGGAGTAGATTATGCGGGCCCCTTTCTTATAAAGTCCAAGAGTGGAAGAGGTGCCAAGATATCAAAGTGTTATGTGTGCCTGTTCATTTGTTTTTCGACTCGTGCAATTCATCTAGAATTGGTATCAGAATTAACTTCTGAGGCATTCATTTCCACTTTCAGGCGTTTTGTATCTCGCCGAGGAAAGCCTGCTTTAATATGGTCTGATAATGGTACAAATTTTGTCGGTGCCAATTCTGAGCTGAAGGAACTTAGTAAGTTTTTGCAGGGGCATAGCGAAGAATTTGTAGGAACTTTTGAAAACGAAGGCGTTAGCTGGAAATTTATCCCTTCTCGAGCTCCTAATTTTGGCGGAATTTGGGAGGCAGGAATAAAGTCTTGCAAATTCCACATGAAACGTGTCATGGGCAATGCCTCATTAACTTTTGAGAATTTCTATACATTGCTCACCCAGATTGAAGCCATTTTAAATTCGCGCCCTTTGGTTCCACTTGCTAGTGATCCAAGTGATTATGACGTATTAACACCAGCCCATTTTTTGGTTGGTAGGCGATTGACAGCTTTACCTGATCTCGATGTTAAAGAAAAGTTTGACAATCGTCTTTCTAAATATCAGTACCTTCAAAAGCTTTATCAACATTTTTGGGCGCGTTGGTCGAAGGAATATGTAATCCTCCTTCAACAACGTTTTAAATGGAAACATCCTCAGAAGAATATTCAAGTGGGTGAACTAGTGATACTTCGTGAGGACAATCTCCCTCCTCTCAATTGGAGAATTGGACGTGTAAGTGAAATTCATTTAGGACGTGATAAGCAGTGCCGCGTAGTGTCTGTAAAAACTTCGCGGGGTATACTAAAGAGACCTATCTCTAAGATTTGTCCTTTGCCCATTGACAATGATTAGGGACTTGATTATTTATTAGGTTTAGGAAAACTTGTTTGAATCATTGAAATTAGTTTTTAAGTTTGGATTTAACTATTTGCGTCCATCTATGTTTTGGATAAGGAATTGTATTTGTTTCAGCTTAGCCACCTTTGTATTTTTTTTTTATATATTATTTTGTGTTGAAAGTCTCAACCCTTTCAAGGTGGGGGGTATATGTTTCTAAAGTATAAAATGATTTCTGTTAACGAATGGTAAATGTGGCAACGCCAAACCTATATTGCAGATTTCTGTAATATCGGCTGCCCTGGGAGATTGCTATTGGGGGAGAAAAAAGGGAAGGGGGAACATGTCTTTGTCTTTTGAGTGTGGCCGTCTGGCGAAAGGCGGTAAAAAGTGGCAGTGCAAATAAAATGTAATTTTTGATTGAAATTTTCGAGTATTTATTACAAAAAAGTGTCAACAACAATTAGCTGAAGCTTAGGAATGGTTCCTAACACAGCTTAATTCAACACAAAATTGATACTGGATTGGCACACCCAATTAGACAACCACCACGACGTATGCCAGTAGCGAAGCAACAGGAAGTGGAAAACCAAATTGATAAAATGCTTCAAGAGGGAATCATTGAAGAGTCAAATAGTCCATGGTCCGCGCCAGTAGTATTGGTTACGAAGAAAGATGGGAGTCTTAGATTTTGTGTGGACTACCGAAAGCTTAATGACGTCACCAAGAAGGACAGCTTCCCTCTCCCAAGAATAGACGATACACTAACAACTCTATCGGGCTCCAAATGGTTTTCCACCTTGGATCTCAAAAGTGGATACTGGCAAGTGGCAATACATGACGATGACAAAGAGAAAACTGCCTTCAGTACCGGTAGCGGACTATACCAGTTTAATGTAATGCCTTTCGGATTGTGTAATGCTCCAGCTACATTTGAGCGACTGATGCATCTTGTTTTGCGAGGCCTTACATGGAGAACTTGCCTGGTATATTTGGATGATGTCATGATTATGGGAAATTCGTTCCAAGAACATCTCAATAACCTAAAAGAAGTTTTTGACCGCTTCCGGAATGCCAACTTGAAACTCAATCCAAATAAGTGTTTCCTTTTTCAAAAGAAAGTGGAATTCTTGGGTCACGTGGTATCTGAAGAGGGCATACAAGTTATGGAAGGAAAAATAGATGCTGTCAGGGACTGGCCAAAACCACGCGACAAACATGAACTAAGGAATTTTCTAGGATTATGTTCTTATTATCGAAGATTTGTGGAAGGATTCGCCAAAATAGCTGCTCCACTTCATCGATTGACAGAAGAAAAATCAACATTCAATTGGACCCAAGAATGCGATTCCGCATTTAGAAAATTGAAAGGAGCATTATGTACGAGCCCAGTGTTGTCCTATCCTGATTACAAAGGCATGTTGATTTTGGACACAGATGCAAGTAACACCAGTGTTGGAGCTGTCCTTTCACAAATCCAAAACTCACAAGAACATGTCGTGGAGTACTACAGCAGAACATTATCAAAGCCGGAACGAAATTATTGTGTCACCAGAAGAGAGTTGCTTGCCATAGTAAAAGCAGTCGACCATTTTCATAAGTATCTCTACGGACGCAAGTTTCTAATTAGAACAGATCACGCAGCTCTAAAATGGCTTTTAGAAATGAAAACTCCTGAAGGACAGCTTGCTAGATGGATTGAGAAATTGCAGTAATACGATTTCCAAATTAAACATCGACCTGGAAACCTACATAAAAATGCTGACGCTCTGTCTAGACGGCCATGTAAAGAAGATTGCAAACATTGTCAAAGAATCGATATACATGAGAAAAACACTAGTCCAGCTGTAAGAAGAACGGGCTTGATCGTCGATGATAAATGGACTACCAAGCAAATGAGAGAAGATCAGGAGGCAGACCAGGACATCGGGCAAATTCTACATCTTAAAGAAAACGATGAATGTAGGCCAGAATGGAGGGAAGTGTCAAACAAGAGCTTGATTTACAAAGCGTTGTGGGCCCAATGGAACTCTCTGGCTGTAGAAAATGGTTTGCTCAAAAGAGTTTGGGAAAGTGCCGATGGGAAATCCACTAAGAGCCAACTGGTTATCCCAAAAGACCGAGTGGAAGATGAATTAAAAGAAATACACGATGGAACCTCAGGGGCACATTTCGGAGTTAACAAGACTTTGGACAAAATTCGGGAACGTTTTTACTGGGTTCACTACCATGAAGACGTTAAAAGCTGGTGCCGAAAATGCGACATCTGTGCTACCAGTAAAGGCCCTAAACTAAGATCTCGGGGGCCCATGAAACAGTATAACGTTGGTCTTCCATTTGAGAGAATAGCGATAGATGTAGCAGGACCGTTCCCAGAGTCAGAGCGTGGTAACAAATACATCTTAGTTATCATGGATTACTTCAGTAAATGGCCAGAATTTTTCGCTATTCCCAATCAAGAAGCCATCACTGTTGCCCAGGTGCTAGTGGACGAAGTTTTTAGTCGTCATGGTGTGCCACTAGAGTTACATTCAGACCAAGGACGAAACTTCGAATCTGCCATCTTTAAGAAAGTTTGTGAGATCATGGGCATTCGTAAGACAAGGACAACACCTTTACACCCTCAGTCTGATGGCATGGTAGAACGATTCAATAAGACCATAGAGGAACACCTGACAAAAGTGGTCGCAAAGAACCAACGAGATTGGGACAAGCATTTGCCTCTCTTTTTAATGGCTTACAGAGCGGCTGTTCACGATTCAACAGGTGAAAGTCCGGCTAGAATTGTTTTTGGAAGGGAACTCAGGCTACCTTGCGATCTGATGTTTGGAGTACCCGAAGAAGAACGAAGAGAAATCCGAGATTATGCCGACGAAGTAAGGGCACGACTTCTGGGTATCCATGATTTTGCTCGGGAGCATATTCAACTAGCCAGTGACCGAATGAAGACCAGATACGACTTGAAGGCCAATTCGGTCGGATTTCAAGAAGGTGATTTAGTGTGGTTGTATAACCCAGTAAGGAAGAAAGGAGTATCACCGAAATTGTCTTCAGCATGGGAAGGACCCTATAGAGTAATCAAGAGGATCAATGATTTGGTTTATCGAGTCCAGCGCAACACCAGGAGTAAGATGAAAGTTGTACATCTGGACAGGTTGGCGAAATATCATGGGCGTGAAGTTGATCGGGACGATCAACCTTAAGAGGAGGGTAGTGTCACGATAAGCTAAACGTCCGCCAGGCTGTCAAGAATCGATCGTGGAAATACTAGAATCTAGCGAATTATTCTACTTTAATCTGGAAAATTAGATTATCGTGTGTATTCTAGATTTCACAGGAATAGATTTAGGGATATATAAGAAGGCCGGCATTGGTTTGTAAGTTAGTTTCAGTTCGAGTGTGATACGATTTAAATAGTGATTGTAAAGAGTTTAATTGTTGAGTTTGTTAATAAAGTAATTAGTGTCAGAGTGTTTTGTTAAGTGGAATAAATTATTGCTGTGTTAATCGGACTTTGATTTTTGGAATAAACGAAACGAACAACGAACCCAAGATTTTTGTCAGCAGGCAACCCAAAGCCGCGACAATATGTATAACTATACATTATACAGGTTTCTTGTGTATCGTCGTTTGTATTGATGCTATTTTTCAAAGTAGGTATTCATGGATAGGCAAGGAAACACATTTGCGACAAATGAGAAATGGTCCGTTTTCAGCTTCATTCCCGTATTATGAATTTTAAACTTCGATGAGGATCTAATGATGATATAGCCATCACAAAAATAGTATGGGTGGGCATGAAAATAATCGGAAATATACTATTTTAATTGCTGCGCAGGAAGTTTTTTCGAGTCTTCGTGGTCCAATATATTTAGGAGGGTAATTAAATTGAAAATATAATTGTTCTCTTCAACTGTGTCTTGATGATTGCTATGCAGTAAAGCTACCCATATTAGTAATAAAGCGAAGAATTAACGTACATAATGCAAAAAACCTTATTCCATTCAGGAGTTTATTATGAAATTGTACTTGCTACTGCCATAGTTTCTCAATGTCATATGGCTATGAGAAAGGAAATAGTGAAATAACTCAATCAAAGGTATAGGTAACTCCACCTCCAAGCAATCTTATTTAGATATAATACCGGTGTTTTCCTCTTACATGTTTATTAGTATTTTTAGAGGAAAACCGGAAAATGAGTAAAAAGTAGCAGGTTTTCAATAATATTTTATTGAAGCTTTCACTTGTGACTAAAATTCTACCTACCTAAAGGCCTAAAGAAAGCATCAACCCTTGAATGCCGCACCGTATCCCAGACACATGTGGGTGTATAAGGACGTTAAATTTCAGGGATGCAAGTTGCCGATATTCAAAAGGGAATATTCTTATTGACCTAGGTCAGGACAGGATATGACGTAACACATGTGAGTATAGATCCCTATTCCGCATTTTTATATACGGTTCTAGGAAATCGACTTAGAAACCGTTGGGACCCTTTTACGCAAAATCTTAGATTAATTTTAACTTTTTCTCACTGATGTTTATTTGATAGTGATTAATTATTTAGTTTAATTTTCCATGGGGTGATTTAATGCCCAATGGAAAATAAAATAATACAATAAAATGGACCAATGGTCAAAGATACCTACTTAGTAGAAATAGGTACCAGTTCAGCTGTTATAATAATTTGCTCTATTTGAAGAGCCTAATGATATCTATTCAAACGTAAAATTCCATGTAATGCATTATTCTCACCTCCGTAGGATTTTATTATTTATTTTTGTCCCTTTATCCCGAGAGCATTTCGGACATCATTAGCTTTGCAAGAATCGCAAGTGGACATTGATACCATTAATATCTGCCATCAGAGGTCCTCTTAAGTACACAAAATGTAACATCATTAACAAGAGTTAAACGTGGCTGGATGTCTTCAAGTTTTTCTGTACCTATATCTTTGAGTCATTTAAATGGGAACCAGTGTTGCCGAAATAAGAAATTCTTCCTATATCTTATACTAGACAATTTAAAATATTTGTAGCCCGAGTTTTTTGTAGCAGGTGTAAGTGGTTATTAGTTACGCATATGCAATTTTAGATATTATTTATTTTTTCGTGAAATTATCAACTTCCCAATTTTATATAGAACTCCCTCTAAATTTTTGAAAAATTCGTCATTTTAAACTTTCTGATAATTGCATTTGTCTTCAAAATCGACTTTTTCATCTAGAATAATTCCAGTGGAATTAATTGCGTTCATTTGGGAATTTACCATTTCGACAGCTCTTTAAAATTTTAAATGCATGTTGGTTTCTTATCTAAATGGAAGAATGGTGGGGTGGCACACCATTTCAACTGAAAGGATTTGTTTCAACCAACAGATACCTACAGGGTTCAAACAAACTTTCAGCTTCTATTAAAAAAGTGTCTTGAATATCCCGACCATATTGAACAGCATGTGAGGTCAGTCTGTCAAAAATAAATGGGCTTGTTCACAAGGTAACATCATAATTGGTTCGATGAGGGAAATAAATCGATCAGAATGTCATAGATCAGAAGAGGAAAGCTTTTCAATATCTTGCAAAACGAAATGACCCAAAAACAGCTCACAAAAAAGAAACCTGTCTTGAACGAAAGGCTTCTACTAAGAAGAATGGGGCTGATTAACGACTGGTGGGCACAAACTCAACCGAATTCGAATATTTAGCAGCCTCTAATAACACTAAAGCCATCTTCACTACAAATTAACCTGAGGTCCATCATACAGAAAGTCCAAATCCTCTAAGATTTAGTAGAGAGGAAACCAGTTTCTATCAACTCTCGATAGAAAAGATTTCTAGGAACCCCTAAACAGTGAATCCCACGTTGATGAAGATGTATTCAACAAAGTCTCTTAAAAACCGCTTCAGACCAAATCGAGGTTTTGGTCTTCAATTCCACCAGCTCATTCAACATCACCTTCGCATGTTGGAATATAAAAGGTCTGTTTCTGCAGAAATCACAAACCAGTCAGAGTGAATTTTATTGGTTGAAACTAGTTTTCTGACTGGTTCTGACTGTTTTCAACCAATGAAATTCGCTCTGACTGGTTTGTGATTTCTGCAGAAACAGACCTAAAATAATTTATTTGGCGGTTTTTCTAGTTTTGGTGTTTTGGCACAAGCCTTCGTTAAGGTGTGTCATAACGTACCTTATTAGTTATAACCCATATTTCTCAAATCCTGAAATCTCGCAAAACATAAAGATATTTCAACCTACCTGATCCAGTTCTATAGAAAAGTATCGATACGTCTTTTGGTTATGGTAACAGCTTTATTTGTATGGGTTGTTTCGGGTTAGGGTTACTTTGAAAGTTATTTTTGCTTAGTTAGCATTCGCTGGCTGCTGTTAGGGCCTGGTTAGATCCACGATGACATTAGAAGTTCAAAACAGAGAGAATTTCCAAGAAAAACTATTTCATCAGCAAGGGCGTTTCACTTCAAAATATAGTTTATGATAATATTGTTACTGAAAGGTTGAATAATTATAACCTTAAATTAAAGATGATAAAATAATACTAGTTTTTGTTCGAGTCCTTAAAAAGTTCCTGTTTAAATTTGACAACACCGAACTCCTTCGCACATTTGCCCAAAAATGGGACCGAAGTGATCATCAATGTCAACTAAGGGGTTATAAATGGCTTTAAAGATCTACCTATATTTAGAGAAAAAAATTAATAGCTAAAGGGCGTCAGTAGCCGAACGTTTTGCCGGACAATGCCCAGTAATAAATGTCCGGGTTAGGCGAATTGTCTAACCCATTGTCACGAAGTGTGTAAAAGGAATCCTTTGCAGTTGCACATGGCCTTTGATGCGAACTAGATTTATGTGCGTTGGTGTCACTTTCTTGGCATTATTGCGAAGAAGTAAGGCATGGGTTTAAGAATTTTGAAGGTCCCATGGTTTGGATTCTTTCGCTTTTGGAAAAAAAATGACCTGCTTTGGGATGTTGGGAGGTATGGTTAATATATTAAAAATTTCTAAAACTACATAGCTAATAAATGCTGGTAGATATTTGAAAGAAATAAAAATGTGAATTGTAAAGAAGAATACACTTTTATATCAGCATTCTTAACGATAACGTGAATTGATGAAATTTTTTTTTGTTAAATTGTGAAGTATCTATATAGCTAACTTTTGATTAGCCATGACAAATTACTCATTTTTATAGAGAATTATATTATAGGCATTTTTTATTTATATGTCTGTAACTTTAACAATAGATATACATATATCAGGATGTTGTTACCTTTCCCACTTCTTATATGATATGTAGGTATTTAATTTCAAATCAACAACAATAGCTCAATTTGTAGAAATTACACCATTTGCAGTCTGGTAAATTGAAACTATGTATTTCAGGTTTCAGGGAATTTAGATTACAAATCGATTTTTTTTTTTAAAACGGATCAAAACGACAAAGTATAAAGAATGGCTTTCAAGAGCCTTCAGTCAAGAAAACACACTAGATGTTTCCGCAAATTCGGTAATACGATAGTTATCAATAGAAACAGCTTATGGGGGTGGAGAAAGGAGGATATATGCGGCAACGTGCGGAAGGCCGAACGGGCATAGTCCAATTATTTTGGGAAAAAGAAAAGACTGGACAGAGTCGTATTGGAAAAAAATTTCGCATCACTCATGTTTTTATATTTTGAAAGTTAGGTAATCAAGAAAGTATTAAAGTTTAAGGGCCGATACTTTTGATCTCAATTGACGAATTTGACACGTCGTTAAATTTAACAAGGTTTTGCATGGGCCAAGGTCTGTAAGTATGATGTGGTAAGAGCACATTCAAACCCCCGATTATTTTTATACCGGCTGTCAAATTCGAAAACTGAGCACAAAAGAACCGGCACTAAGAGTATTAGATATTTGCCTAATAACAAAACTGAACCTCTAGCACCAAGTAATTTGCAAAAAAAAACATTGCGATACTTATAATATTACTCCATGGATTTTCTTAATAAACTTCATTCTTTTTATCTATTTTTTGTATATTCTTTTAGGTTTGCTCTTTGATACGGTACCTATCTACCTAGAATGTATGGAATCTACTCCAAAAAGTTCGTAAAAACTTATGAGTTCAAAGTACTTAGGTGGATTTCCAGCCCTTTGCAGCCCATCCCTGTTATCAGTAGTCGCTCAAATACGTCTATCCACCCAGGCACAAAAAAAAGGGGGTTCGTAATTTATCTAAGGCGTCCCGATGAGTAACGCGAGTAACACAACCCCATTGTGTGAATAAAGCAAACGTGTACATGGCCGTTGGTCTCCGAGGACGCTGGACATTGGTTGCAAGACCACTCCTCAGGATAATGGCCTGCATTTGGGGATGGGGTGCATAAAATAGTTTAGCCGATCGGAACTTGATGCCGTGTAATCGCTCAAAAAAAAAGTTTTGCCATTAAGGGTTGGGTTTTCAGGGAGAAATCGGATAAAAAGGAAATAAACACGTTTCCGGAACACCCTAATCGCAGCAATAAGATTTTCAGAAGATATATTCAATCAATTGATAGTTAATTTGAAGAGAGGCATGAATTTTTAATTTTAAAATAGTTTTGTTGTAGTTCACTAAAACCTAATACATTTTCAAGAGGGATAATGGAGAGAAAAATCTTAGAAATTCAATTAGGTTTCTATTTTTTTCCGGTGTGATCACAAGCATGTTCTACCATACCTAATATTTGAGTCTAATATTATATACCTACCTATAATATAGTCGCCTATAAACATTGATGTTGTCTGAGGAAAGGAAACGCAGTACGACCAAATTAATAGGAAATTGATTTTGTTTGGCTAGTCGGCTAGATCATGAAATAGTTTTTCTATGTATATATCTTTCAGTACTTGGACTCGACAATGAAGAATATTGTCACAACCGCCTGTTTTACAGGGGTGACATGGGGGTTGTAGCTTTGGGGGTTGATGGAGAGAAACTCGTTCAAGAAATATAAAAAGTAGATAGACTACATATATTTGCGAAAATATGTCCTTTACATATATCCTAACCCTTATAGGATGCATGACCCTTCTAACGCTAGAGTCATTATAGGAGGCCAAACGTCAACGCTGCTTGAGGGTTTGTCGGTTTATTCGCCACACAACTGTGACTAGTGATCCTTAGGCCTTGTCCAGAGGAGCTATCACAACTAGAGGTACAGGCGCTGGACAACGATAAGGCTTTTCCAACTCATCACAGTGGAAACAAAATGAATAGGTACTCATAAGAATATTGGGGGACATGAAATAATGATGGCGCCTGGCCTTGTCAACAATAAAATACGTGAAACTAAATATTTAGCTCCTGTAGGCACAAACATTTCAAACGAAGTCCACTTTTCTGTTAAATATAATTATGAAATGCACACGAAACAAACGGGCTCCTATTTTTTAAATATCTTTTTCCCTTATCAAGGATTGATTTTCAGATATTATTTGATTGTTATCAAACGTGCAGCAATGGCGGAAAAAATAGATAGGACCTTGCGATATACCGGGTGTCTACGAGATCAGTTTCGCGCTGGCATTTGCTGGTTTTATTTGTCATTGTTTGACATCTCGGGAATTTGTAAATACAAAGTTTGAATACAGGGGTTTATTTATAAGTAGTTTTATCAGTTATAGTAATGCATAGTAAAAATATTGGAAAAATAATTAAAAACTCGCATGAATAAAAAGTTTTAGTGCATAGTTGGTTTTATTTTGAAAAAGGTAAAAAACATTTGTTATGAAAGTCAGGTGATTTCACTGATTTCATTGAGTTATCACGTAAAATGTAATTTTTTCAGCTTTGGAAGCCTTTGTAGGACAAGCATAGGATGATAACTCGGCATTCGCATTTTTCTACGATTGTGTTGGTTGAAAATAACAATTTTAAGACCGCTCCGTCACTTCCTGTTCAAAAATAAATTTTCATCCATAGTTCTGAAATTTCTTCAAAACTGTTCAAATTTGACGTTTTCGTACACATCATGATCCGCAGATACCAAAAATGCGAAAAAATTATTGGGATGCCATTCAAAATTACGGAGTTAGGACCATTTCCGGTCAAACCGGAAGTTACCAAACATTGACACACACGTCAAAAGATGACATTTCTCAAACCTACACTCCATACCAAAAATCTTTGCCATCGAAAAAAAAAACCAGCAAATGCCAGCGCGAAACTGATCTCGTAGACACCCGGTATAAACTGGCCATAATTTGGACCTTTGCCTAACCTAAGGCGTGTTTTCGTCATGAAAATGGAATTAATCTATATAAACATAGGACCATAGGTAATAAAATAGTACAAACATTATAAACCTAGATTGACTATAGATCCCACATGGTAACCTATCGTAACCAGTTCTTTAGTGGCTACAACGCTCGCAATTATTTGAAATTTTACAGGAAACTGTAAATGTTTTATTTTTGATATTGTTCAAAATCTTGAAATATTTCCTTTTAACCCGATATTTATTGAATCTTTTTGAATTTTCTGATTAGAAATTACAGGGTTCACTTCCAATTTTCCTTTTTGCTCCATTTCTTTATGTTTGGAATACATTTGTCCCTTTCCACTAAATCTAAAAATCTTTCGCTTCTTCTTTAATATGGATGAGTATTTGAAGCTCCTGTTTCGTCCCATCATATTAAAAATACAAAAGCCAAATATACTTATTTAAATTCTTAATTTTTTCAAAATAGTAATGTCATATCTATTGTTTGTTTCTTGCTTATGTTTTTATTTGACTGATGACAGTTTATTAACCAACGACACAAAAAGTATGAAATACTACACCAAATTTTACCTGTGTCCAACTTTAACGTTGCCCGGACGTTTTTCTAAGACCTATATCTGACCTTATGATTGGTCGGGTCAAACGATGTTTTCAAAACGTTTCAGAGGTCACAGGATATAAATAAGATATCGACGGATTGTCGTCTTCAGCCGGAGTCTTATGCATCCGTTTTCCGACGTCCTATGTCCGAAAAACCTTCTATTTTGACATAATTATTTTTATACAATTATGTCAGAATAGAAGCTTTATCGGACGTCAGACGTCGGAAAACGGATGCATGAGACTCTGGCCTTCAATGCAACGTTGATTTTGGTATAATATTATGACGTCCAATTTACGATTTTTATCTTGATTGGTCGTAATTAGACGACGTTTAAAACACGTTTCAGAGGTCACAAGTATACAAGAGGACGATGGATTGACGTCATCAATTTACCGTTAAAACTGGTCTTCATTTATTACATCAAAATTAAGCTAGATAAAGGTCCGATTTCTTGTCCACATATTAAGGACGACGGCACGACGTAATTTTCACGAAAAATCATTGACGGTCACTTATCTGCAATGTATCTGCACTTGTGGCGTCGTTGTATTTGGTTAATACGTAGTCGTAGGGACACTTAGGTATGTGCTACTTGGGTGAGGAGACTTGAGTCCAGAGTACTCCATAGGATCTTTCCCAAGTTTAGGTGCCGGCGCTGGTTTAGGTCTGCCTTTGATAAGGCTGGCATCGCAATCTAAAATCAGTTTCTTGCTTTTCTCATCATCATCATAATTACCCAGGTTAATTACGTCCGATGTTTTGTCGATTTGCGATAAAATCGTTATTTCTTGGATCTGATCATTCGCAGCTATCATTATTTTTAAGTCGTAATTTTTCCATATGTTCTGGATAGAGGGCGTGCTGATCTTAATCGGGAGATGGTCTCTCTATGAAATGAATATTTTTTTCTGTGTAAAACCAGGATTTTGTATTTATATTATGGGAAACATTTGTTAGAAATTATCAATAGTAATATAACTAGTGCAATGGAAATTATTGATAATTTTTGGGAAATTTGCCCGAATGCATTTTCAGTTAAAAACGCATGAGTGCAAATTTGTCGAAAATTATAAATATATTTCCATTGCACGAGTTGTATTTAATGAGAGAATTTCATAAATCAAAAATTTAAATTTTTTGTCAAAAAATGTCAAAACACCAGTTTTCGCACCAGTTAGTATGCAATTATTTGATAATTTGCACTAGTGCAAATTATCGCGTAATTACAATCTGATTGGTTCAAATCAACAATCAAAATATATCAATTCATTGTTGGAATACCAGTTTTGACAGATGTATGAAATTCTCAATAGTAATATAACTAGTGCAATGGAAATTATTGATAATTTTTGGGAAATTTGCCCGAATGCATTTTTAGTTGAAAAAGAGAACAAATTTGTCGAAAATTATAAATATATTTCCATTGCACGAGTTGTATTTAATGAGAGAATTTCATAAATCAAAAATTTTAATTTTTTGTCAAAAAATGTCAAAGCACCAGTTTTCGCACCAGTTAGTAGGCAATTATCTGATAATTTGCACTAGTGCAAATTATCGCCTAATTACAATCTGATTGGTTCAAATCAACAATCAAAACATGTCAATTTATTGTTGGAATACCAGTTTTGACAGATGTATGAAATTCTCTCCTTTATTAGATGCTACAAACTGCTCCTAGTAGTTTATTGTCAAAGATTACATAGATTCCTATTGACAAGTCTTTGAAAAACTACAATAAAAAAAAACATTGAGTGGACACCAACATGATTCTCGTACTGCTGAATAATTGGAACAAAAAGACAAGCATTTAACAGATATTTAACCGATTGCAGAAAAAAGAGATTTGTGTTTGTGAATAAGAGTGACCGATTCCAGGACAAAGAGAGACGGAAGAGTAAAAATATTGCAAGAAGTTAATAAAGGTTTACAGTGGTTTCTTGACGACGCACCAGCAATGAGTCGAACTGCACATTTCTGAAGTTTAAAGACTAATGGATTTGGCGATAGGGACGTTAAGGTTTCCAGCAACGGTTCTTAGTGCTCACGCAGAAACAGCCAGACGCGATCTTTTAACTAAGTATGCTATGATGTCAATGCTATGAATTGAGAAAGGCATCCAACTTAAGGCCAAGAAACTTGCTGCTTTGCGAAGATTTATTTATAATATTACATCGAAAGCCAAGTACTTGGGTTTTAGTAAAGTTAAGCAGAAGCCCATTTGCGTCGCACCATGCCTTATAGCAATGATGTCCGTTGAGATAATCAGGATCAGCTCAGCAGTCGTCCTCCGATGCCAGACAATCGTTGCACCATCCGCAAACACAGCAAACAACCCCCGAGATTCCCAGATGTAGTAAGTAATTTATATAAATGAGCCAAAGGATTGGTCCTAGGACTGCTGCTTGGGGACTTCATAGCTGATCTGCTGTTCAGAGGAGAACTCACCGTTTGCAGTGACACACTGGCTTCGACCAGATAGATATGATTTAAACCACTTCAAAGTTTCTCCTCGAAACCCACAGTCGTCCATTTTTCTCAGCAGGTGGCAAAGCCATCGATGTAATGTCTCAAGAGTTTTTCCATCACATGAAGCATAGCATCATGGGTGCCTTTTTTTGGTAGGAAGCCAAATTGAGCGAGATTTAATATGTTATGTTCAGATAAGAAGTCCATTACGCATTTTTTACGAGTTTTTCAATCACCTTCGATATGGTGGAGAGCAAAGATATTGGTCAGTAATTAGTAATTTGACGGTTCTTCTGGATTGGGACTACCAATACCCAATGCCTCTTTCATAGTGGTTGGAAAGCAGCCAGAAATGAAGGAGATGTTAATTGCAGATGCTAGAACATCCATGGTATTGACTTTTTTTTTCAGAAAACGTTAAACTGTCATTGTTGAACCAATTCAGCGTCTTCTCTACCTCAACATTAAAAACTGTTTCCGAGAAAGTCCAATATTTTTCATCCTTGGATTAACCCTCTTCTGTTCTTATATAGAGTAAGCGGCAACATTAGATTTACTGGAGATTTTGAATACATTAATTCTCCTTGGATGTCTATAAACAAGACTGACGTACTTTTTATGATGTTAATCTAATAAGTGAAAATATCATTAAAATAAAAAAAGTTCAATGTTCCTGCTTCAAAGTTAAATGAGAAATATCAGAAGGTCTATAAAATATTTGGTAAATTGTAACATGAATCTGTTAAACTGGGTTTGGATGGTTGCTGTGCAGAAAACTGATCTATTACTGGATGACTTGCTATCTAGTTCCTCTATTAGTCTGACATACGAAAAAAAATACCAGGTATCGGAAATGCCGCATATTTTCATCAATTCCATCTTACAGGTTGAGACTAAGAAGTAGAACTTGTGAAAAGTAGGCAATCCAAAGCGGCTTTTAGTCATCAGGACCCGTAAAAAAATATATAAATATAGAATATAGAGCATTTTTGGTACTAGACTCAGCACTAGATTTGACAAATTTTATGGATCATTTAATGTGTAGGTACCTAAACAGATCAAAATATGTAGTTTCTCATTATGAAGTTTGATTTTTTCCAATAATTAGTAGGATCCTACCTATTTTATATTTCATTAAAAATTCTATAAGTTTAGCCTAATAAAAGTGGGAAATGGAAGGATTCACTATTACTTTCCAGTTAAAATTACAGTTGCTTTTATTGGCAAATAAACTCAAATTAGGTATTTACTTTTTTTGCTTAAGTATAGGTATTGGTGAGCAATAAAACTAAATTTATAAAAGGTTATTCCTACTTTTGTGCAAGCCCTTGCAATAATGTTAAAAATCCAAACTTTGGCCATAAAAATAAAACGATAAAAATTTGGCCCTCAAAAGACATTTTATGCAATTTTATTGGCGTATTTCGCAAACATTTTACAACCCCTCCCAATAAAGTAAGAAAAGGAGATATTATGCAAAACTTAAAATTTATTACGAAACGAGACTGCTTTCTGGGAAAGGATGCGAGAATTGCTCCAATTTTGCAAAAAGGGCTGGTTCAAAATAAGGGTAAAGTAATAATTTATGTCTAGTACCTACTCTAGTCCAAGACCCTTCCGCCTTTGAAGGTTACTGGTCCGACCGTTTATAATTGGCGATCATTTACATCTCGGTTCGGCGGTCGAGTTTTTTAAAGTTTCGGAAAGTTAACGGTCAGAATTTGAATCTCTTGCACTGACCAGTGACTTGACCACCCCTAGGGAAAATGACAGAAAAAGTCGTTTAGCTAAATTTATGGGAAATATATTCAAGAGCGTTAATCCCATGCCATATACTCTCGAATTATTGCATATCAAGTAAGATTTACCAGTTATTTGAAATTCTTTCCATTTCAAAAGGGCTTGGATTCTTCATCAACGGTTGCTCCATTTTGATTTCGCTTAAAACCAAGACAAAAAATATCCTTGAAATAGAAATTTATTCTAAGTTTTGTTTTTTTTTAAAATTAGTTTCGAGGTTTTAAAATTAGAAAGGGAGGGTATTGAATAGTTTGACAGACATAGGTATCGGGTCTTGAAAAAAAAAACCAATCGAAGATTGCTTTGATTACGAAAACGTTCGTCGCATTACTGTTTCTTTATTGGTCAGGATTTTTGACATGACATTTTGACATTAAAGTTCATTGACAAAATTAAAGACAAAATATTACTAAGACGTACGTTTAAAAAACCATAGCAATCTTTGATTGGTTTTTTTTTTGAAGACCCGAATAATGGGGTGATATTTCCGTTAAAGTAAGTATATTATGTGGCTTGTACTTAATATCTAAAATGTTTTTGTACTATGACTGTGTTCCAAAGATGCTTATCAAAAAAGAACAGTAAGCATTCATAAATGTATACTGAATAACACCAATACCTTTAAATGCTGACCTATACAGCTCATCTGACAGTAGCCCATTTTTTATTATTCTTATTAGCCTTTTCTGGACAACAAAGCTATTTTGCTACCATGCTACCTACTGTCCCTTACCTAGAAGATAGGGTTGCCAGGTTTGAAAATTGAATTCGCAGGACATGTGTTGAGAAAATGCAGGACAGCAATGAGAAAATCAGGACTTTTATTTTCCTAAAATAATATTTATAATACCTACTCAAAAGTAGTATCGGAAAGAGTTTGTCACTACAGTGATTTGAAGCATGTGTCGAAATTCCAAAAAATGTATTATTGATACGCAACGCAGCTCTTTCAATGTAGACTCTATCGAAAAGGGACCTAGAACATTGAAGGCTATTGAACTAGCCTTTGTCCGACCCAACTGCATTTCGCTGGCAATCTTGGAGTCCGCATAAAGTAAGGAATGCAACATGCAACTGCACAGCGCAGTCTAATGAATTGTATGATTAAGGATGCTATTTCATGCTTTTTATGTTCAGCTCCCAAAGCGTGTCGCTTTATCTCTCCAAGGCCTCCATAAGCAAATGAAAACGATTTTTGACACAGCTTACAATACGCTCCTGACAAACTATCATCTTCTTTAAGCCAGGGAAACTGATTCGAGTTTCCCACTCTTTTCTATATTTACTTAGCTTTTTAAGTTTTTTCGGTGGGGTTTTAGAACTTTCTGTTCCGATTCCAAACTATCCATGGCTACTTATCCTTTCTTTAATATACAGGGTGTCACGAAAGGTTTGTTACAAACTTCTAGGAATGGTAGATCTCGTAAAAATTGAGCTTTTTTTCTGATAAACATATCTCCGGAATTGCTTCGCTTTCCAGATACAGGGTGTTGAAATTTGTGAAAAAAAAATCAATTATTTTTTTTTATTTCTTAGAAATGCGTTGGACTAATTCAATGAAATTTTCATAGTTGGTTGACACCAGTGGCGTAGCCAGGATTTTGTCTTGGGGGGGGGCAAATTTGCAGGAAGCGTCTCTTGCGGCCCTACCGCGACCGCTGCCGGAGGCAAAGCGCCGCAGGTGCGAAATTTTTGGGTGCCACGCCCTTTTTTCAGGTTTCTTTACGCTATTTTTGGGACTGTTTATCTTAATTTTGAAGAAATATTCATAAAATTTAAGGGTCTTGGAGGGGGGCAAATGCCCCCTTGTCCCCCCCCCTGGCTACGCCAGTGCTTGACACCTTTATGGGGTATCTTTTGGACTGCTCAGAGTTGACCCAGTAATTTCAGGGGCGTGCCCACAGGTCATTTCGGATGGGTTTTTGCACGAAAAACAAATCCAAGTAGAATATGTTTCCTGAACAAAACACTCAAAAATACACCTTTTTTGTCTCCAACGTCACTGACTTCCCTAAATAAAATAAAAAAATGCCTTATAATTACCTGAAATTTTAACAGCCCTATTTGTTGCTTAAAAATAAATAAAAAATAACAACTTTTTTTCCAAAACGCACGCATTTCTTAGAATTAATAAAAAAATTGACTTTTTTTCACAATCTTTGACACCCTGTATCTGGAAAACGGAGCATTTCCGGAAACATGTTTATTAAAAAAAATGAGCTTAATTATCACGAGATCTACCATCCCTAGACGTTTGTAGCAAACCTTTCGTTACACCCTGTATAAATTAAAAACAATAAATACCTATATTTATGGCATGGCGCATGGCTTTACTTTTAATCATGGACCTACAGACCAAGAATATCAAAATTAATTTGAATAAACACTAAACAAACTGTTACACGAGGAATTATCAAAATAATGCGCGCCACCCCCAAGAGTTTGAGCTGCAAGTTCTTGATCGCGCTTTGCGCTTCTATGTTATTGGTAAAATGGTGCATTTTCGCGCCTCTCACGTTAAATTATAAAATAGCTCAGCCTAAATAAAAGTAAACAAATTTTTCATATTCTAAGAGTAAGGATTTTATGAAATGCAGGACATTTGGTGTCCTGCGGACAACTCCGGCAGGACGCAGGACACAAGACCCTGAATCCAGGACATCCTGCGAAATCCAGGACGCCTGGCAACCCTACTAGAAGATGATACCATATTTTAGAACAAATTCAAAGTTGGCAGAGTGTAATATCTTCAATTAGCCCTTGTTCAGTTCCTGTATTTACTATACCATAACAAATAGGATTCAGCTTATTAACTAACTGCGTTAGACATGCCCCATCAATTTCCATCAAAGTGTTCATTTATGTAAATACCAAAAAAAAAATTGGTCCCAAATAGTTTTAGGATTAAATCACAATGATCTGAAACAAATAGAAATAACCGTATGCCTCATTGAGGAAAACTATGAAGAAAAAATGTATGAGATTGATAGAAGTCTGAAAATTATGAGCGGATTTTTAACTTATTCTGGTTTCTCTGATTTAACACCCCCAAAAAAAAATACGAATTCGAGACAAAACCAAAAAAATCCAATCTTGATCCAGTTTTACTTAGAAAATATTACCAGCACAGCACAAAATCAATTTCACAGTTTACCTGTTTTTTCAAGCATTTTCCCTTGTAGTTGATTTTAAAAACAAATTTACCTTTCGCTTTTGTCGTAAGCCACAAGTTTCGGCATGTGCTCATCCGAAAAGTCGTTAAGTCCCTAAACAAAACACCCTTAAAAAAGATTTTGCATCTGCCAATGATTTGCGATCCCAAGATATCTCCCCAAACAAAATAACATAAAAAACGCACCTCCAGACAAAATAATTTGAATAAATTTTTAGCTACCCTAAAAAATAGTGATACACCACACGCTTTGGTATATATCTTTTTAGACGGCACATGCCTTTTGTGATCTACTTCTGGGTCAATATTTTTGACAATGGATTTTTAATAATGTGGCTATCAGTTTGGTTTTTTAAGACCCGATGGTTTTCGAGTGGCACGCTCCACCCCAAATGGATTTTTTTTTCGAATTTACGGGTGTTTGCAAAGTTTGAAGCAGAGATCAAAATTGATGATAACATAGCGGTACCTTTGTGCAAACAGTTGACAACAACAGGGGCGTTAACTATGTTGGTGAAATACTGTAGAAAGAAAGTTTGAACTTGGGAGTGCATAGGTATTTTAGATTATTTATTAGTCATTAACAAGGACCATGGAAAGGATCTATATGGACATTTTTTCAAGTGAAATTATTCAAGGAAGAATTTTATTGACTGTCTCAATTTTACAGAATAATAAGCTCACAGAATTAAAACATAGGGGCATCAAAAATCCACTGTTTAAGTCCTGGATAATTTACCGTTTTTGTTTCGTTTGAATAGTTAGTCAACTTTCTCCTTTCAAACAGTGGGCTGAAAGAAATGACACGAGTTATTTGATAGTCATCAGCTGAGTCAGCAGCATCGAATGTCAAGCCGAGACCTAATATAAATTATAAATATAGTAACAACCATTAGTTAGTCAGTAGGTAGATTTGAATCGCTAATTATTGTTCTCATTCAAATTTTCGTAAAATATTTTTTTTTAAAAACAACTTTCGTCGTTCATATAAGTTATTTGGCGCAGTCTGAGCGGATTTCCGGGAATTAATATGAATCGATCGATCAATTTTTCGTCGCAACGATTTACCGGAAAGAACAACTTTCAATTGTTGAAACCTTGGTGGACGTTTTTGAAGCAGAGTGGATTTTTCCGAACATTGAAATATTTCCAATCTATCGAAGAGCTGTGGAAAACCATTGATCAACCAATCATCGCAGGATAGGACCAAATCGTCTGTCTTCGCAAGGACTTAGATTTTAGGAAGGACCACATCGACCAATCAGAACTATAAAAGTGTCTTATAGAGGCATGTTGAGAGTCGTGTTTTTGCTTATGTAGGCAGTGTAATTGATTAAATTTATGTGTCGATTGAAAATCTCTTAACAAATTTTAAAAACTTAAGAATACCGTCTTCAGCCGACACTGACTCTGATAGCGATACGGGTTCATTGAATAATACTTCTATTTTTAATACTCCTTCAACTAATATTAATTCTAACATGTCACAATTTAAGCCAGAGTATTTAAACTGTATCACCTTGCATTTTTTGGGACTTACACCTCACTTGAAATTGATACCAGAAGTTTCTTGATCTTGAAAGGAATTACTACAAGGTCTACAAGCTCTCTGATAAGAACTATTTCACCTATCAAATTATGAAACGATGGCAGTCAATCAACAGCCAATCATCTTTCCAGACATCAAAACTACGCCTCCGCGCCTTCCTGTTGAGTTTTCATTTACAGGAAATCAATTTTGACGAGCTCCACAAAATGAAAAACAAAGTCGATAATAATGAACCCCCGCAATTCATCTCCACAATTCCAAGAACAACCATTTGGACTTTATTCATTTATGTAATTCTAATAACAATAGTTGTTATATCATGGACAGACACGTAATCCAAAAGTGGAATGGAAGAAAGCAAACCACCGCCTGTCCAGAAGCCCAACCATCAATCCAACTACCTCTCAAGAAGGTGTAGTTAACTCTGAGGATAGAGGTGTTATCTGATGGTCATCAGCTGAGTCAGCAGCATCGAATGTCAAGCTTAGACCTAATATAAATATAGCAACAACCATTAGTTAGTTAGTCAGTAGTTAAATTTTGATCGCTAATTATTGTTCTCATTTAAATTTTTGTAAAATAATTTTTTTTTTAAAACAACTCTCGTCTTTCATATAATTTAAGTCATTTCACGACGGATGGTTAGATTAGATTTATGCAAGGACTTCTAAGTCTCCAATACATTAAAAATTGACAGGTGCTCATGATTTATGAACGGAACGTATTAATTGAATAGACTTTAAACTAGCATCACTACCGCCAATTTTTGTCGACGTTATATGGCTACTTTCTACCTAAGAGAATATTTTATCACCGGGTTGACATTTCTATACTGAGCATAAAAATAGCCATATCAGATTTTGCGATAACGGATAAAATTCGAAGGGCTAAAAAGTCTCTAATAACAGCATAATCGTACCTCAGTGGAATCGTATTCATTATACATAAGTATTATACTTTTTTCCAAAAATTTAAAATTTGCATGTTTTAGCACTGCACTGTAATAAATTTGAAAACCAGCCATTCTTATAAATATTTTGTATATTATCGCAAAATTTATTTGTACAACTTTGTCAGGCCCTTCTAAAATCTATGAAAGGTAAAACCTTGTCAGCAAATATAAACAGGACCCTTTGTCAGTATTTTTAAAATAGCAAACAGTCCAAGACAAACAATTCAAGAATTGGATACTTATTTATGGCCCCTTGTCAGGCCAGAATTGCACAACTATTGTGCAAAATTTTTGGGTGCTCTAAATTTCCATCATGGTTTATTAGAGCTATTTTGAATCATAGTCGCTTTTGGGCTTTCTCTTTTTTTATGACTATTGTTAACGCATTATTATTGTATTTTTAGGCTAATTAAGTTGTATAACAAAGGTCGTTTTTGCATAAAGCAACGCATTTTTGAGAAGACCAAAAGGTTATTCTTTAACCGGAATTTACAAATCAGTCAGAGAAATTTATAGACGTCCTTGTCTCTATCCTCTATTTGTCAAAGCTCCCGACACCACTTATAAATTGGAACAATTTTGACAGTTGTTTTTAAAACATCCAAATTTCAACCAGGACTGAGAAATGCTATCTCTGTTTTATGTCTAAGGAAATTGGTAAAAACACTAAAATTTTGTTCCTCATTTTCGGAGCATGTGTTGCAGAAGGGCTCCAATAAGGTCACATGTGTGTTTCCTGTCTGAAAGGGTGTCATTAAGGGATTTAGGACGGTTATAGGAACTAATAAGTTGACGAGTTTCCAGGTTTATGCCTAATATTTCAGATTTCTAGTTTATGCAAGTGTTTGCAACATCCATCTATGGTTACTTAGTGGATTTAAAATTCCTAGTTCTTAATCCTTGAAACACATGTTGCCTTCCGAAAATCGATCAACCCTGTTTAATCAGTTTATTCTGACAAAAAAAGGGGTAAACCTAAACACAAAGAAATCGCTTTTACCATTCATCCCTTCAAGTAGCATTAAACTGTGCTGGCACAAGCTCAATTAAGATGCCAATGCAATAAAAAAAGACCACCTTGGGGGTTTTGTGGCGTACTCACCCCCTTTAATGCATCGCGCTCGTTTTTTGAGGAATCCTTCACCTGTTTGACTGAAGGGTGAAATTAACCCTTAAAAATGAGGAACCACCTGTCTTAAGGGTTGCAACCCTGCTAACGGTACCTGGAAATTAACTTTCTTATTAAAATTATGCAGTTTCGTGCATTTTTTGGGGTTAATAATAGAGGAGATGGAATATAGACTCCGGAAGGGAAAGTAAAAAACTACCCTTGGTTTTATGAGGGGGTTGTCGCGTGCATAGAAGCAGTATGCCTTGATATATTTCATTTTTCAACGCGTCTGGTCGAATCCATTAGATTTTTTAATGAAAATATATTTTTTCTATATTTGGAGTTTGAGAAAGATGCTTTCAAGTGATATTTATACCTATTAATTTTTTATCTTTAGTGTCTGTTACAAATATATATCAGCATTTTGATTTACCTCTAATCAGGGAATTAAGCCTCGGATTTCTCGAACATGAGAATCTGGCCCTGAAGATGACACAGATCAGTGTCGAAACGATGAGACTTATTTCACCTTATTATACACCTGAAATTATGTTGATTATATACCTAGTCCAATAATAAACTGGGTTCTTCTAACAGTAGTAAATGATTCACATAATATACAGTTTAGAAGAAGGAATTCATATAGCGGGTAGAAAAGTCTAAAGTGCCACAAGTGCTCGGAAATATATCCCAATAAAAATTTTAACAAACCCCTCATACAAGTTATCTTTTATTTATTTACCGGACCAATATCGTGAATTATTTATTTGATCATCGACCTTTTATTACGGCCGAACTTTTCTTTTACGCGAAAAGTTTCCAGGAACGTTCGCAAGTATCATAATATGAAATCTTAATGTAACTTCTGACTTTCTAAAAATCCCATAAAAAAGTTTACTCCTTCACTTTAAAACTTTTATAATTGGTTTTACTTTTTTGTGTAATGCTCGCGCCCCCTTTTTCGGAAGCAAAAAATATTATGTCTTAGGGGACAGTATAATCTTGGATTAAAGAAGAAACAGCCATTAAAAATCTGGAACAAGTTGCGTTGCGAAAGTAATCCAGACAAGAGCGTATAGAGAAAACGGCTTTAACGGATAAGTCGCTAAAATCCACAACAAAATATGCTCTGCATTGGAAGCCTAAGATTAATTTAAACCAGATTTAACCTGTTGAATACGATTTCATACAGGGTGTCAATTTGAAAACTTCCAACCACTATTATCTCAGAAACGGAATATTTTGGGAAGGTCTAATGCGGAAACCGACTGCCTTTATGTTGAATATTTTGGTGAGAAAATCATGTTTGGGCAATGGTAAAGCCTATGGGTACTTAAACTTAAAACTAAGGTAAAATATGCAGTTTCCAATTATTGATACACAGACTCTCGGAAGAAATAGAGGAAACTAGTTCTGTAATGAAAAAATCATAATAAGTGGAGGATTCCTGAATTCGACTGCTTTGAATTACTTTGATACTGCAAGTGGCAATAGATTGGTTTTAGCAATAAATGAAATCTAAATCGATCGTGAAATAATAAAATTATGACGAACGGCGAATATAATTTTCCAACTAAGAAACATAGCGAAAATAAATTGAAAAAGAAACTAAGTCCGCTAAGTAAACTACTAAAATATAGAACAAATGGCAGAAGGTGTACAAACAACTACAAAAAATGTGAAAAACAAGAGGGAAACAAATGTCTCGTTGCAGCAAGGATAAAGCCCGAAACAATAAAACTATTAGCTGCGAGACGGAAAACCGATCAGGATGATCTTACAATCAGAAATACTAATCATCATCATCAATATAGGCATCCTTCATTCACACGCACGTCTATTATAACGGTTCTTCAAAAAAAACATATCAAAGAGAGCTTTGATTACGAGAATGTAGGTACGTCGCATTATTGTTTCTTCATTGGTCAGGATTTTTGACATGAAATTTTAACTTTAAAGTTCATTGAAAAAATTAAAGAAAAATATTGCTGAAACATACGTTTAAAAAACCATAGCAATCTTTGATTGTTTTTTTTTTAAGACCCGTTATTCAGGGCCGGATCTACGAATTTTTCGAGGGGGGGGCAAAGATGTGAATTGCCGCCCCCTGTTAAATATTATTTTTTATGTATGTACAGGGTGATTCAAAAGTAAGCGGCATCCTTTCGGGGGCGTATTCCTTGCATAAAAATAAGACAAAAAGTTCCTATTAATATGGGTCCGGAAATGCTTCCTAAGGGAGCTACGCCCCTTCGAATAGGACACCTGAAAGACGTGTTTGTCTGTATAACTTTGAAATCCTTCACAAATGAATTTTGAAAATTGGTGTATTTTATAAACATTTGATGGCAATTGAGATATTAAATTGAAAATTCAAAAATCTTAATCAGTGTCACATACTGGGGAGGGTGAAAACATCCCTATTTTTTTTTTACTCGTCAGGTTTTTGCGAAACATACGCAAATCAGGAAATTTTCTCATAAACGGTACGCTGTATCGAATTGAACCAAGAGTAGCTTTTCTATGTAGGAAAACTGTTAACTTTCTGAATTTTCAATCAGAATCGCAAAAACCTGACGAGTAAAAAAAAATAGGGATGTTTTAACCCTCACCCTCCCCAGTATATGACGTCACTGATTAAGATTTTTGAAATTTCAATTTAGTATCTTAATTGCCATCAAATGTTTATAAAATACACCAATTTTCAAAATCCATTTGTGAAGTGTTTCAAAGTTATAGAGAAAAATACGTCTTTCAGGTGTCCTATTCAAAGGGGCGTAGCTCCCTTAGGAAGCATTTCCGGACTCATGTTAATAGGAACTTTTTGTCTTATTTTTATGCAAGGAATACGCCCCCGAAAGGATGCCGCTTACTTTTGAATCACCCTGTATTCAAAAATGAGGTGTTGAATTCCACAATTTATTTATATGTAGCAGTAGCGGCTCGTGGTCTATACTGGAAGGGGTTCACACCTAAAGTGATCCAGTAGTTGAAGCCCAGCGCGTGGGATCCAGTAGTTGAAGCGCACCGCAGGTGCCATCAAAGGCAGAAATTCTTTTCGGGTGCCACGCCCAAAGACGTATTTCAAGGCTCCAAAAATTTTTTATTGGAATATCAAAGATTGATTAAAAAAACTTAATTTCTTTAATCGCTCAATATTTGAGTCCTTTTATCTGGGGGCTGGTAGCGCACAATACATAGCTGTGGCCGGAGCCGGATTCAATGTTGTACTGTTGTACAACAGAAGGCAATTGATTATTCATTTATGGCATGATATTTTTGAATTTATTGTATTTATTTGTCAGCCAATATTGCGCATACACATCTTATTAGCGGGCCAACCGAATGGGGCGCGGACCAAACTAGTCTGGGATTGTAAACAGACCCTAAAAACACTAGCGACACACAACCAGGTAACGCTGATGTGGCTGCCTGGTCATCGAGGCATAGAAGGAAACGAAGAAGCAGATGGCCTCGCAATAGAAGGGGCTTCAACACCATACATGGACCAGAGCCCTACTGTGGCTTAATGAAAAGCCCCATCATGGAAGAACTCAACAAATGGGAAAAAGATCAACTGTCATCATATTTGAAGTACACTCCGGGACTGAGACAGTCAAAAAGGTTAATTACCCTTTCAGCAAAAAGAGCTGAACAGCTCCTAAACATGAGCAGACCAGACATCAGATTGGTGGACTGCTCACAGGACACTGCCTGGTAAAATACCATTTAAGGTTAATGGGCAGTGCAGAAGACGATCTCTGCAGATACTGCTCAGACGCAATAGAGACCGCAGAGCACCTACTCTGCCAATGTCCAGTCCAATTCTGCAAAAGGCTCATATTCCTCGAGGGGGCAACACTGTCACCAGAAGAAGTGGGCTAACTGATACCCAGGAAAATAGCTTCCTTCGGCAGAAGTCTACGTTTCCTGGAGACAACCTAAGGTGTAGAGTCACGTACAAAATATCTGCAAAGGTAGCAGTGCTGAGCGGTTGAAAAGCCGAAACGACTCCCCTACAATCTACAATCTATTTCCTCCGGAGAGGGCAGCATAATACAGGGAACCTTGACTAAGGTTACTGTGGGGTGGCCGGCTGTTCTATCAGAAGATGTGTTACAAGTTGGCACAATATTAGATAATGAATTTTAAAAAAAATCGCTAGATATGTATGTTTTAGGAAAAAAAGAGTTAGGCAGTGCTTTCTTTTTGCCGCCCCCTCAATATACGAAGGGGGGCATGCGCCCCTGTTCGCCCCCCCCCCTAGATCCGGCCCTGCCGTTATTTATAACGTGTAACATGGTAAACGACAATGTTAAATTAATTTGCTCATTTACTTCATGAACGGTCATACCGTGTAGGTTTTTGTCCTAATGTCGAATTCCTGTGCAAACCCGAGGTTCGAGCTTTTACTTGAACATAATGGTTTGATGTCGGGTCAAATGACCCGACACGTATTTGGTCCGACCGTAGAAATACGACACAATGTCAACAAAGCCAAACCCCGAATATATCCCGAATCGTATTTTTACGGATAGCATGTACCTATCCTAAAAAAATTGAGTGAACACTCTCCAAAACAAAAGACTGACTGCAAGTATTGGTTCATTAAACATTGGATGATAAAAGTTCTGACAAATTGACTTTATTATTAAATCATCAGTGCACCACGAATCTACACAACAAATACCGTCTTTGTATTCATTTTCGATAGGTATATCCTCTTTTCTCCATAATTATTGATCTACCATAATTGCTCCCTGGTCGGCCTCGATAACCTATTCCAAAACCTCTTCGATTGTCACTGTAGTTCTCTCCAAAACCATGACCTTATGAGTTTCTCTGAAACTCGGACCACCTCTAAATGTGCCTTGTGTTTAGTTTGCATTTTTTTCGTCACTAGTTCCTGGAAGCATTTTTGTATCGTGCGTCCAGTAATCCGTATTCGGAATACCCGGACCTCGGCACGTATCGAGCGCACGGTAACACGAAAATCACTCGGATTAACGTACGATCGATACTCGCGCGTTCAGACACGAATATATTTTTGATTTTCCCTGGCTCCTCACCATCGAGCCTGTAGTAGATGTGGATGTATTATAATGAGTTAAGAAATATATTTAGAGTTAAGTAAAGTAAATTAGTAACATACGGTATATAATAATGTATAATATCTAACTAGGTTAATAATGTCCTGCGTCAGACATGTTATGATGATAGGATAATTATTGTTATACTAATATATACCGTATGTTACTAATTTACTTTACTTAACTCTAAATATATTTCTTAACTCATTATAATACATCCACATCTACTACAAGCCACTAGCCACTTGATATTAGTATCCGTTTAATTTTGGTTCTGTCAAATAAGCTTGATCGGCAGCCATATTCTGTAACTTGCGACCGAGAGAATTGCGCAATCGTCGCTGTCAAATCGCTATTTGACGCGAGTTTTCTATTCAAAAAAAGCAACTTGCGACCAGTTGCTAGTTGCTATGTAGTTGCTGTTCGTAGAGAATGAGAGAATTGCGCAATCGTCGCTGTCAAATCGCTATTTGATACGAGTTTTCTATTCAAAAAAAGCAACTTGCGACCAGTTGCTAGTTGCTATGTAGTTGCTGTTCGTAGAGAATAAGCCTGCGGGTGTACAGTGGTGTACAGCAATTTCAAATTTAGTAATTTACTAAGTGTCTAAATTCAAAATTTAGTCATAAAAAAGCCTTAAATTGTATCTATCAAAATCATTACAAAAATTTATTAATTATCAGGGTCCAGGGTACTCCTAGGTCATCGACCTCAAGGCACCGCCAGTGGGTCACCAGGAAATATAGGCAATGCTACGATCTATACCATACGCAGCGTCATCAAAAGTTCAATTACTAAATCTTTCGATGTGAAGCACACAACAGATTTTTGTCAGCGATTTATTCTTTTTTTTTTTAATTACCATTGCTCATGACGTTTGTCAGAGTTGCATTTCTTGTATATAAATAGTTGTTAATTGTTTCATAAAAATCAGAATCAATCCAACAGTGGTTCTTACTCCCCAGTTACCAAACTTCCCGGGTGTAGATACTAACCAACCATCAAACCAAAAATAACAAACTACCAAGTGTTCTGAGCATCCTCCTAAATTCCAATACAGGTACCATCAGCAAGATTGAAAGTTGCCAAGACTAGAGTTATGTTCTGCCGTGCTTCTTTCACATCTACTAAAAAAGACTGCTACAACCTTATCACTACAAGGTACCCCCGTACATGCCTGGACAGACTCTACAAGAGCACTATCATGGATATAATAAAAGGCACCCAGGTGGGAGAATTTTGTAGCCAACCGAGTAGCAGAAATCAACAAACTTATTCCACATTGGCACCACGTGCGAACCGACGACAACCCAGCTGATATTATATCAAGAGCGATAAGCCGACGGACCAGATAGTCCAGATATCAGTCACCACAGAGGAGGCCAGAACGTGTCACCATGTTACAATTGCAACTCACAGCAATGAAACCAAAAATAAACCTATAGAGCGATTTTCTTCATTAAACTAAATGATTCGACTTGTATCGTACTGCAGACGATTTATTCCAAATTGCAGGAGAAACGAATCCGCACATTCTACTCACATTTGATGAGATGGGAGACACCTTAACATACCTAGTCAAGATTGATCAGATCCAACATTTTAAAGTCGAAATACAAAAGCTGAAAAAAGGGTCTCAGCTAGACAGTTATGGCAAAATTCTCAATCTTACTCTTTGGCTGGAAGACAAAAGAGTTTAACAAGTTAGAGGAAGATTACAAAACTCAATGTTACGTCACGATAGCAAACATCCAATTATCTTACCCTATGCGAGTCACCTGACAAAGCTAGTAATATTGAACGCTCACTCCAATACACCACATTTATTTATTTATTTATTTATTTAAAGTAATATATACGGGATGCCCCATTTATAAATATACATTTCAAAATAAAGATAACAATAATCATTATAACTAGATTAACAATAATAAATCATCTATGTCCAAACCAAATAATAGCACAATATCACAATTTGGACAGTAAAATATAGTTACAGTATCTACCAAGTGAGCCTCCAAAAGGATCAATCGCAGGGTGAGCATTTAATAGAGCAAGACCACGGGCGAGAGGAGAATGACCCCCATAATTAGTTCTATGAACAGGTACATAAAAAACCTCACTTCTTCTAAGAGGTCGGCATGGTACTTTCAGAAAGACTTTACTGAGAAGATACGGACAGTCTATGTAACCGTTAATCAGTTTATAAATGAAGTACAAGTCGGAAAAAGCTCTTCTGTTCTCAAGTGATGGAAGACAAAGATGAAGTTGGACATCTTCTAGTCTATCTGTCATATCAAGTTTAAAGGCACAGTATTTTATAAACTTGTGTTGAACTCTCTCAAGTTGGTCCTGATAGATGTTATAAAATGGTGACCAAACAACTGAGGCATATTCTAAATGAGATCTTACAAGAGAGCAGTACAGTAAATGGAGTGAGTTTACAGATAAATGCCTACCAACTCTGAAAATGAATCCCAACATCCGAAGCGCCTTACTCACTATGTACTTGATGTGATCTCTAAAAGTGATTTCAGAATCGAAATATATCCCTAGGTCTTTGATTGAGTTTACAACATTCAACTCTTGATCCCCAATTTTGTACCTAGTCTCATGTTTTTTCTTGTACTTAAAAAAGCTTATAGAAGTGCACTTAGAAGCATTTAGGGATAGTCCATTAAGTTCTGACCATCTTGCAAATGATGTTAACGACTCTTGAAGTAATTTTGAGTCACTGTCGTTATCTACAATTCTATACAATTTGAGATCGTCAGCATAGAGCAAATAGGCACAGTTTCCAATATAATTTTCAATATCACAGAGAAACAAGTTAAATAATATTGGGGCACAGTGGCCACCCTGTGGCACTCCAGAGGTCACATCAATACCACCAGATTCAAAATTTCCGAACCTAACCTTCTGAGTTCTCCCTGTCAGCATACTCTGGAACCATTCCACAGTTCTTTCGCCAAAACCAATAGCTTGAAGTTTGGCCACAAGTAGGTTATGATTCACCCTGTCAAATGCCTTGGAGAAGTCTGTGTAGACTGCGTCCACCTGAAACCTACTCTCCAAGGCATTCAAAAGGTCTGTCTCATAAGATACCAAGTTTGAGACGGTAGACTTACCACTAACAAAGCCGTGCTGGCGATCATCGATGAAATGTTTACATTTCCAGCTTAATTGATCATATACGAGGCTATCAAGTAGTTTGGGAATTGCAGATTGCTTGGAAATGCTCCTGTAATTACTTACACAATCCTTCTCCCCTGTCTTAAAAATAGGAATTATAAAGCTCTCCTTCCAGATCCCCCCACATGTAGGCAATAAGCTGACACTATCATATACAAGAGGTCGTTTCTGGATAATAAATGGAAAACGCCGAGTAAACACGATTATTAGCAACTGTGCTTGCGATTCAAGGCTCAAACAATCGAGCAACAAACAAAATCTTTCAGTTCTCAGAATTACTCCGTCGCACCCATTCCTGCATTCTGGCGTCGACTACGCAGGGGTCACAAATCCTATAAAGGTTACCTATATTTCATTCTTTGTCTGTCTTGCTACAAAAGCAATTCACATAGAAGTTGTCAGTGATATGTCATCAGACACGTTCCTGGCAGCTTTCCGGCGATTTATTTCCAGACGAGGAAGATGTGCGCATCTATATAGTGACAATGGCAGCAACTTCATAGGAACCAGTAAAATACTACATGATGAAATTTACAATACAATACAAAAGTTAGAGATCCAAGATACCTTAGTTGTAGGTGGAACCCAATGGCACTTTATTCCTCCCGCTTCTCCTCACTTTGGAGGATTATGGAAAGCTGGCGTCAAGTCTATGAAGTACCATTTAAAACGAATAATTGGCGATACACCACTTACTGATGTAGAAATGACTACATTAACTCACCAAATAGAAGCTTGCCTTCACCCTCGACCGCACTGTGCCCATTATCAAATGATGCAGATGATTTAACCACATTAACTCCAGATCATTTTCTAATTGGAAGAGACATTATATCTTTTCCCGATCCAATAACTACAAACATAACCTCGGACGATTCACTCAAAATTGGAGATTTAGTTCTAGTAAAGGATCAGAATATCAACCCAAGCAAATGGCCACTAGCAAGAATCACTGAAGTGCATCCAGATAAAGACACAACTGTTAGAGTGGTCACTATGAAGAGAGCAGAAGGAGGCCCCGATCAAGAGATCTACGCATCACTTAATTCCAATATTGTCAAATGCCGAGACTAAACAACAGCCGGTCCACAACAATAACAAACGAAGCTCAAGACAGAACTGCAAAAAGATATTGATCGCTATTCTATTCATTGTGATGTTCCAAGGGTCCAAAGCACATCAATATTCTAAACATTATCCTCAACCAGGACTGTACATTGAGCACATGAGACATGCCCGAATAGACAGAGGCACTCGCAGAGTTGACCACAAATATGAGAAAAACAAAATAATAAACGATTCCATGAATGTTCGAGTTGCAATTTATTAATTAGACGACCTCTGTCAGCAAGTAAAATCAATGGAAATGAACACATAACGCATGTCACTGATTCATCATTCAAAAGGAAAAGAAAAACAATCTCAATGGATACAAAACGGACTACAGGCTGTGTTATCCAAACGCGAAAAAAGAGGAGTTTTGGGAAAATTATTAACCGCAGTATTCGAAGTAAACGATGAGATCTACATGAATATTGACAATTTAGACAAAAACCACATAGAGCTTATCAAGGCATTCAACCACCAAACCAAATTCATGCTACATGCTCTATCCACTTTCAATGACACCCAGTGGCGGATCTAGGATTTTCTTCAGGGGGGGGCGCAGGCTTAGAATTATCAACGATTTCTTGAAAATTTATTTTTACTTCACTTATACGTTAAAGAATGTAGGTACAGGGTGGTCCAATTTGGACACTTTTCATATGAAACGTCAATTTCTGAGCCAGATACAAAAAAAATTAACTCTGCTTACGCTCAAATTTCATGAAATCTTGATTGGTGCAAACACTGCAAACCGCCTTTTGATACCTTCAACCGTTTTGCCGCTAGAGGATGTTTCTCGATTTTGAGCAATAAAGTGAAACTTCTCTAATTTTTTTATTTATGAAAATAATTGATTTCTGTATAAACTTTATAGAGGTACTTTTCCAAGCAGAATTCAATGTCGTTCTCAATTATTTTAATTTGACTTATTTTTTTTTTAAATAAAAAACCCTAGTTATACATTAATAACTCATTGATAGTTCTATTATTGCTTATTTTAATGATACATGATACATAAATATAAGGTTTAATAGGTCTATCTCTAACAGTTTTGTAGAAACAAAAATTATAGATGTTTCAATCAAAAGTAACAATTTGTTAGAAGGAGATCTATCTCATTTTCCTTATATAAAGTCCTCTTCTAACACATTGTTTCTTATAACAAAAACAGATAAATTTTTTGCTAGAAAATCGATCGAACTTTATATCATTGAAAGTAGCAAAAGCAGAGCTATCCAATCAGTTATTAATATACAGGGTGTTCCTAAATATCATGTACAAACCTAAGCGCGTGATTCTTTGGTTTATTTTATGGCTAAAATTTCTGATAAAGATAGGTCCGCAAACGCTTCGTTACCTATCTACGGGGTGTTGAAATTTTAATGTATTCATATTAAGGTTTAAAGTCAACCCCTATTCTCTGGACCTTGTGTTCAAAAATTCCAAAAAAAATATATGTTTTATGGTTATCGAAATACTTTAATCCATAATTTTTTTAAGCAAATTTGACTCGCCATTTTTGCGTTATATCGCAAAAACTGAAAAAAAAAGTAGTTTTTCACCATTTATTTCAAAACAAATAGATGAAGTTTCCCATTATTTTTATTACGAACTAGTATTGCAATTCTACGCGACATATATTTCTTTCAAATTTTTTGAACTTGTAGTTTTCTCGCTACTGCTATGTAAAGCAGAATAATACTTCAAATTTCCGCCAAAAAAAGAAAAAACGTTCCATCACATAATTTAACCAAATGCAGATTTCTATTTTTTTTTGGACAGTCAAGTTAGGGCACACTATAGGGGCGACAGCATTCACATCTCGCGTTGCTGTAATAAACTATAGGCCTGACTTTAAACCTTGAAAATGAGCAGGAATATGGCGGCGAGGAGTCTTACCTGTAGATTACTATTGAAAATGAGCAAGAATATGGCTGCGAGACCTCTATTGTCGCCACTGTAGGTTTATTCAGTAACTTTAGTTTCATCTAGCTAATTATAGAGATATGTTTTTTAATTTTTTTCTCAATAAGAGTCGGTGATACGAAAAAACTACAAGATAACAAAAAGTTTCTAAATAAGGCATACAAATTGTTTTGTTTCTAAGAATCGACCAGCGGCGCTCCGCGAAAAAGTTCAGTGGGAGAAAAGGAGGCATGACCCCTGAAAAAACATCACCCTGTAGATTCTGGCAAACGTTTGACATGTGCAATCATTCAGCTCTTATTGCGTAACCTAGATTCCAAATTTGAACTAAATCCCTCAAAAATTGCAGGAGCTATAAAAAAAAAACTAAAAAAAATATTAAAATTTCAACACCCTGTAGATCGGTAACGAAGCGTTTGCGGACCTATGTTTATTAGAAATTTTAAAATAAAATAAACCAAAGATCACCTCTTTTCGTTTGTACATGATATCTAGGAACACCCTGTATAGGGTGTCCGGTGTCCCATCAAAGCAATCGGACTCTGGTACATATCTCGAATTCGGGAAAAAATAGAAAAAAAAAAAACTGAGAAAGTCACTGGATTCTCTAGCCACAAAACGGTTGAAGATATAAAATTTGAGCCTCAGAGTGGGGGTTGATTTTCTTGTATCTCGCTCAAAAATTGGACAACCCTGCACATATCAAAACAGCGAAACACCGAAAATAACAAATGAAAATACCTATTCCAAATAAAAATATAACACATTTATCGGATAAAAACAAAACAAATTAAACAATAGTGTAGCTTGGAAAATTTTCCAATAACATTTCATTAGAAAATTATGGAAACATTTTCTTTCTAACTTTTATTGGAAAATTCTTTTATAAAATTTTTCTATCTATGATTTAAAAAAAAAAATTAGTAGGTAGTTTTTGAGGTCTCAGGGGGGGGGGGGGCGCCCCCCGCGCCCCCCCCTGTATCCGCCACTGATGACACCGAATCCAGAATCAATAATCAACTCCAGAGATTCCGGAAAAAAAACAAAGAAGGCATTGCTTCGATACATGAAATGAAAATATGGTATCGAACGGTGGATGCAAATAAACTAACAATTCATGTTCTTAGTTCGTATCAAGTTGTCTCCAATTATATAGATGAACTTCTGAACTATTTTAGACGATTGTTAGATGTTCACTACCATAAAGACCACCTATATGGCCTAATATCTCCGACCCACGTTGAAAAGATCATCTGCATCTGCATCAAAAAAGATTTCGTCCAATATCGAGATAATATCTTATCCTGTGTTCCAGACCAAAGTGGAACACAGTGAAGATTTTATCTACGTCTATGGATATTTTGTGATGATAGAACACAAGGAATGTATGCTAATCAGATCCACTCCAATTCCATTCAAAACAGAAAAAGAGTCATACTGGAACCTGGATATTCCAAATGAAGTATTAGCAATAGATTATGATTCCCAGCTATACTTCCAAATATCTGAAGATGAGTCTGAACACTGCAGAAAATGTTTTCGTATGTGTACCAACCTATACAAGAGGCAAGAGACAAGTCCTTATTGCATAATAGACCAAATATATCAAAGATAAGAAAATACTTCATGCAAAATCCTACAGCAATCCATTGCATCAATAACATGGAAGCAGTTACTCGTGGTTAGCAGTTACGCCTGAAAAAACTAAAATTTCCATTATTTGCGATGGAAGCCCGGGACGATGTGGTACCAAATCAGACAGCTATTATAGAAATAGCTTCAAATTAAAACTAAAAGAACATCCTAACTCCTAAAAGGTCAGATACTGTCACTGTCTTAGAAGTATTCTCCAAACCCATACTACAAAATATATCATTATTCCCAGTTATGCATGAAGGGAAATCACGCTAATTAACGAACCTATAATTGATGCATTCAACAAGCTCAATGAATTCAGGAAATATAAGTCTTTGATACATGCACAAAGTATTTTCAATTCAGAAGTGAGTATTGTGTGTTTTTTTTTTTTTTTTCAAATATGAATTTAGAATAGGGTGTCACACCCCTTCCTAATATGTCATGGTGAGGCCCCTGGCAAGTAGTGAAAGCAAATTTTCATCTTAAAAAGTGAATATTTCTTTATCAGATTACCACAGATTATGACAAAAAAATTCTTATCACAATTTTTGAGAGGTTTTAAAAGTTTTTGCAATCTGTACCTAATTAATGCCTTCCAAGGGGAGTATCAATTTGCAATTTTCAAGCTAGAAGCAGGAAAAGAAAGCAATAATCTGATGAGAAATAAATGTGTTTGTAATATGTTATATATAAACTATTAGGTTTCGCAGAACAATATTTTTTTTATTTTATGTTTCACATTCAAAATTAACAACAATTGAGAATACTTCATAACGAGCTGGTAAAACAAATTTATCATTATCAGTGATAGTGAAGAAGAGGCTAGCCAGTTTATCGTCTGGTAATTCTCGCAATGGTGCGCATATTATGTCAGAAAATGCTGCTGTTCGGTCGTCTGCAGAATCAAATACTAACGCATTGAAAGCGGAGTCGGTGCCAAACTAGTCGATGGTCACATTACAGATGCTATACGGGCTCTCTCTTCTCAAGACTCTATTGCACCCAAATACTACTTCTACACTGGAAAAGCTGCGTGCAACACATCGTGCTGAACCAGATGGTGTTTAATTCCCGTTAGAAATGACAACAGTAGATTTTCCTAATTCTGTCAATAATAACGAGATTCGTCGTGCAATTTATACATTCAAACATGGTTCTGCTGGCGCTTTTGATGGTTTACGGCCTCAGTATATATAATAGTTTACTTCGAATGGTAATAACAACTCGTCTGCGCACTTGTTATCCGCTATTGTTGGTGTCGTCGATTTGACGATCCGAGGGAAAGTTTGTGACAGTATTTGTAGCCTACTCTACGGAGCTTCAATATGCGCTCTTATGAAAAAAGATGGAGGAATTAGGCCAATAGCGATAGGAAATACTGTAAGAAGAATTGCTGGTGAAGTTGTCAACAATCGTGTTCGATGCTCAGTTGGATTTAAACTAAAAGATTTGTCACTGACAGGTGTCCTTTGAACTGATGAAGCTGCACCTTGCATTATTGCAGAAAAAAAAAAAATTAACTCGCTCTCATGACCTCTCGTTTGAACGCTATTCTTTCTCAACAAGCTTTATTTCTACTTCGCCATTGTTATAGGATTTCAGAGTTAGGTAATTTATATACTTTGCACTCATCCATCCTTTCGCCAGATAGATTCACTATACAAGCTTTCGATCATCAATTAAGAATCGCTGTTCAAACGATTACTAACATAGAAATGAACTTGAAAACTTGGCATGTTGCTATTCTTCCTGTAAAGTTGGTTGGTTTGGGAATACGTTCCGCGGAAAAACTAGCTGTTCCTGCCTTTTAGGCATCGGTTCATTCCGTGGCTGATCTTCTCGGCGTGGAAATAAGAAACATATATAGCGCACCTCTCAATGTAGTTTCGTGTTTGGTGACCCTGTTTATCAATAAAAATATGTATTTTAAAAATAAGCACTTTAAATATTGATATTATGGCCGGTTTATTGAACGCATGAGCATAAATTATAGATTAAGCATATTATCTTGAACGAAAACATTGTATTATGCTATTATTACGTTCTTACCTTGAAGATAATTTTTGCATTTGTGTATTTCAAAAACTCGCGACAGTGCAAAAAACCTTCACATTAGGTAGTTGCTCTGTAAATAGATGACTATTTCGTCCCTATTGAGTGTTGAGTATCCAAAAAATTCAAGTGAAATCAAACACAATGGGGATATTTAGTGTTTTTTTTTAAATTTATTTTTCCAATTCTAGAATACAAACTAAGTCTAATAACACTATTTTTTCTCCAAACGTCAAAAAAACGCCACTTTGTTAACCCCTGTCAAGATGTTTTTTTCTATGCTGCTAGGCAAATCCAGCGGGTTAACACCTGTCGAGGTGGTAGAAATTTAATTTCTATGCTGCTTGGCAACCCCAGCGGCAGCAAAAGTACTTTTAGTGCCGCCTGGAGCGGCAGTAAAAGTACTTTTAGTGCCGCTCGTAGTTTTACTGCCGCTCAACCATTCACTTGCCACCAAGCTTACCCCATTCGTTTGGAGAAAAAATAGCGTGTTGCATACGGAGTAGAAGCACTTTTTTGTGCTTCAGCAGTATTGCAAGCCTCACTACGTTCGGCTCGCAAGCCTACTGCTTCAGCACAAAAAAGTAAAGCTTCTACTCCTAATACAACAATGTACTATTGAGAAACATCTGAGTTGCCGTTAATTTTTAATAAAAAATATAAATTCAGCAGCATTTCAAACGCCGCAGAAAACCCGCCAAATATGACGTCATTCCCACAGATTGTCGTTGTCATTGTGGATTTCCAAGATTGCCTCTAGAAACCTCGTGTTTATCCTTGCATTATATTATAGAGTTTTTGTTATATATTTTGGACTACAGTTATAAAATTAATGTAATTTTTCAATTGTTAATAGGTTTAGTTGTAGAACAACAGTTTTTCTAGTGTTGAAAAAGGATCTATGCCACGTCATTTTAGTATTAAGGAATGACGACATTCAGTATTCCAACGTTGCACTGTCTAACGTCAAGTGTCAAGTAGGTTATATGTTGACGAGCGTTAAACGAACAAGATGTAAATAACGAATGAGGAGTTTCATCATTGTCACTCTTCAGAGCTTACACAAGGAAAGCATATATAAGATGTGCGCCAGAGCCATTGTGAACGATTCTTATCGGTCGGAATGTGTATATACGTCATACAATGGCGCCATTCCAGTAGGTACGTTTAAATATATGGGATGAAAACAGCATTTTTGAAAATTATTTAAAAAAAAAATTAGGACATTTTAAACCCAACTGGAAGCGAGGGTATTTTCATTTTGGTTAATACAACTGATTAAAAATAATAAAACAATGAAATTCAAATATGGTGAAAGTCCCCATTCAAATAATATGAATTAAATATTAGGTAAAGAGATTTTTCTTTTAAGTAACATTGTAAGGAACAAGCTCCTTACATTATTATGTACAGAGTGGACACTTGTTTTTAAAAAATACGAGGGGGATTTCAGTAGTGGAACTGTGTACACTAAATTACCACTTCTGACAGAAATTACCACAAATTACCAATAATTTCCTCTAAATTACCACTTTTTTCCTCTATCACCTTTCATTGCCTCAGGAATTACCACTCAATGCCACTCAAATTACCACTAATTTCCTTTAAATACCACTAATTACCACTCTCATTACCACTAATTGCCACTGAAATTACCACTAAATACCACAAATCTATTTTAATTTTCAAGTATACTGATATATAGAACTCAATAACATGTCGCTAAGTAAGTATATGATAATAATAACACGATGTAAAATTTTATACGTCTTCAGGGTATTGAAAAATATAATTTTGTACCTACATTAAAAAGGGGGTGTGACCCTAAAAAACGACTTAAGCTACCTAAATCAAGAAAAAAATTCTAAGATCTCTCGTGAAAACCGCAGTCCTATATTCGAAATAGTCTCCGAGAAAATTCCTTATGAAGATGCAGAAGCTTGTGATGTCACAACCGCCGAAATCGGAGTCTTTTGTTCGTTCAGTCGTCAGTGAACCGTATCCTATACTTTGAGTGGTTTCAATTCGCCCTAGGAGATAATTGTCTTTTGTTTTGGGAAATTTTCACACGTGCTAATACTGTCCCTGATAATCCAGTGTGACGTCACAAACACCTATTTGTAACTTTAAACCGTCCTAACTCGAAAACGGACCATCGTAGCAAAATGCAGTTTCAATATTTATTCTTAGATTTTTTTGTACTAAATTTTTCATTTTTGGGTCACACCTCGGGTCACACCCTCTTTAAGGCTTAAAGTCAGGCCTATAGTTTATTACACCAACGCGAGATGTCAATGCTGTCGCCCCTATAGTGTGCCCTAACTTGACTGTCAAAAAAAAAATAGAAATCTTCATTTGGTTAAATTGTGTGATGTAACGTTTTTTCTTTTTTTGGCGGAAATTCGAAGTATTATTCTGTTTTACATAAACAGGGTTGTAGTTTCGACCAACGCACATAATTTTGAACGTTTATCCGTCGGATTTTTTTCTAAACAGTGTAGCTAAGGGCGTATTTCCAACTATTTTTGCAGTAGCGAGAAAACTACAAGTTCAAAAAATTTGAAAAAAATATATGTCGCGTAGAATTGCAATAGTAATTCGTAAGAAAAATAATGGGAAACTTCATCTATTCGTTTCGAAATAAATGGTGGAAAACTACTTTTTTTTCAGTTTTTGCGATATAACTCAAAAATGGCGAGTCAAATTTGCTTAAAAAAAATATGGATTAAAGTATATCGATAACCATAAAACATATATTTTTTTTGGAATTTTTGAACACAAGGTTCAGAAAATAGGGGTTGACTTTAAACCTTAAGCTGCGTAGGTATTATTGTGGGCATTATTTTAGCGACCTTCCTTCTTCTAAAATAATATGTAATAATAGGGTACTTGCATGGAAAATTAAATTGATTATTGTTTATTGCAAACTGTAGGAAATCGAAAAAAAATCGTTACTTTTTTTTAAATTTCGCCCAAATATGATTATTCCGGAAGTTATAAAAATATTAAGTTTTGTATATATAGATATACCTACTGAGCATGTGCAACGTCACTAATTTATATGATAAGTGACGTCATAGGCATATTTCATAGCGTTGTATCTCCGTCAATTTTTGACTAAGAAGAAAAAGAAAAAACACGTGTTGACTTATTTTTCATGGACTAACGAAATCAGCAATAAAAAAAATTGATGCAAGTACCCTATCGGTTAGTGGAGAAAACTTTCTAAATATTCTATTTATTACCTTATATTTCGATACCTATAACAAAGTGGCAACAAGAAAAAAATAATAATATCAAAGTTCGAAAAAAATTTAGAATAAGTGCATAAAAAAAAACTTTAGTCATCATTACTTTCTCTGAAAAACACTATTTCATTCTTATATTGAAATCAAATCCATAAAAAAACTGTTTTGCAATAAAAAAAATTAATAAGTAAATTATTTCATAACATTATCTCGAATAGACTTGGGAATATGAAATTTAAGGAATATGTTTAAAAAACAATTCAACATCACTTTCCAGTTTTGACAATAGTTTATCCCACTTGCACCGTGAGTTAAACAGAGGTTTAAATTTTAACAAAGGTTTTTTTTTTGTAACTGACTTGCACCGCAAGTTAATCCTTGTTTAAGTAGGTACCTCTAAACTGCTGTTAAAATAAATCCCCAATTTCGGTGGTTTAAAATCACAGTTAACGATTTTCGGGTCTATAGTGCCGTCCAAATAAAAACGGCATTTATACAGGGTGTCCAACGACGTATCTGCCAGGTAATAACTTCGGAACGCGTCATCCAATATAATTGAAATTTTGAGGATCTGGGTAACTTTTTGTGCCGCTTCTACCATTTTCGTCCAATTTCACCAGTTTCGCTTCAATTTCGATCAAGTGACGTCATCTTTCGCATCTTAAATGAAACTCATGGTATATTATGGTCTTTTTCGTTAGAAAATTAGATTACAAAATCGGCAATGCCATATTTGTTAAGGCTTTGCTAAAGAAAATGATAAAAAAATTATACAATGATGATGTGTTCCGAAGTTATAATTTGGGACAAACCTCGTGTCCAACCCCTGTATATATATATATATATTTTTTTTTTTGGGAAAGATTCCATCAAACACAAACCTTTAAGCTATCAATGCGCAAAATACATATTTTCCATCAGAAAATTTCAATCAAAATTGAACATTTGGCACCTTTCAAAAATCCACTACGAAAATTCCCTACCAATTTGAGACGAAATAAATTGGTTGATATAATCCACAAGAAAGGGAGACTGCATTACTCCTAACCTCCTTAAATACCTATTATTGCTTGAAACCGACCAAAAACCTTCAACGTGGTTAGTAAGAACACGAGTAAAAAGTCCAAGTTATGGGATCTTGAAATTTAAACTATTTTTTAGTCTCCGATTGCTCACTCCGCTCGCCAAATCTCAAAGAGAAGATCCTCGGAAATGTAAATCCACCAAAAACGTAAACGATTGGAACCGAGTTTGGAATCAAGTTCAACAGCGACTTCAGAATATTCGGACTCTATTTGAAAAAATACGAAATTTTACACGCCTTTGCAGTCAAAATTAATAGGTACCTACATACACCTCAAAAATCTGTAAAGCTCCTCACAAATATTTGCGTATTTGGCTCGGTATTTGGCATCCATCTGGGATCGGTGAAAATCTAGAAAATTGAAATTAGAGAAACAGAGAGACGAGAACACATAAACACCCGAATATTTGTAGCTATTTGTCGAAGGTGTGATGGAGCCTTAATATAACAAGAATGCATTCTGTCTTTACTTTTTCTTTTAGATTTAGAAACACTGAAACACAAAACTGGGCCTTAAATGAAACGAGGCTTATAGATGATGTCGAACCAAGTGTTGAACTATTGCAAGGTTGCCACTTCTCATGTACTTAATGAAACCTCAAATGGAACATTCTTTAGAAAATAGAAGTTGATGTTTTTAACTGACTAATAGGGACTCAGGAGAATATTTTACTTAAAGCTTAGTTGTATAGTTTAGTTGAAGCTCTGTTACTTCTAAATTAAAACAAATTTAAAGGCATATCATAAATTTATCACTACAGAACTTCGAGTTATTACCACATAATTTCCTTAAATTACCCCAAAAATTTCCTTAAATGCTTTAAATTACCAAAAATTTCCCCGAATTACCACTGGCGTAACTAGCCATCTGACCTGGGGGGGGCCTAGGGTGGGCCTGGCAGAGGCGCCGATTTTTGAAAGTCCTCATAGGTGCAGAATAATATTTTTATAAATTTGTTTATAGGGGGAGGGGGAAGCTCGCCGTAGGCGAAACATTTTTTCCGGATGCCACGTCTAAAAACGTCTATTTTATAGTGTATATGTTACGGTTAATATGCAAACTTGGCTAGTTTGTAAACTAACTGGATAGTTCACAAACTAACCAACTCACTGGCTATTTTGATAGAAAACACAATTTTCACTAAAATAGCAGCTAGTTTACAAACTAACCAAGAGTCTTGGCAAATTTACTTGAAATTTTTGGGAAAACTAAAATAGCTGGTTAGTTTATAAACTATCCAATGCAGTTTGCCTAATATGAAAACCATATTTTCTAGTAACACAAAATAGCCATACCTTTGGCTAGTTTACAAACTTGCCAACCAATTCTCTGGCTAATTTGCAAACAAAGTTAGGTTAAAGAATTCGACGGTCCATTGATAGATCTGTATAATAATAAAGCGAATAATTCCCAACTTCACAACGAAGGAAATCTGGCAAAATATTAGCTTGTATGGACGATTCGTTTGATATTATTAAAGAATCTCACCAATCAACTGGGCACGGCAAAAGACAAGTTACAATAAAGCTAATAAATGAAAAATATTCAAATATTACCCAAAAAATTGTAACTTTGTTCCTCGATGGATGTGAGAATTGCCAGGTAAAAAAGAAAAAAGCAAAAATGTTAATTTTATTCATCTCTAATTTATCGAATAAGAAATACCATGAACATTAAACTTTATTTGTAAATTAGCCAAAAAATTGGTTGGTTAGTTTACAAACTAGCCAAAGGTTTGGCTATTTTGTGTTACTAGAAAATATGGTTTCCATATTAGCCAAACTGCATTGGATAGTTTACAAACTAACCAGCTAATTTAGTTTTCTCAATAATTTCAAGTAAATTAGCCAAGACTTTTGGTTAGTTTGCAAACTAGCTGCTATTTTAGTAAAAATTGCGGTTTCTATCAAAATAGCCAAGGGGTTGGTTAGTTTGTAAACTATCCAGCTAGTTTAAAAACTAGCCAAGTTTGCATATTAACCGTAACATATATATTTTTCTATTTTTTTCTACGAGCGTGCGAATAGTGCTTTTTTCTGCACGCATTTTAGGCCATGAAACTAGTGCGGAAAAGTAAAATAATTATGCAATGTGAGGTTACCCTGATACTTTTATGTCCTAAAATATACAGGGTTGTAGTTTGGACCAACACAAATAATTTTGAACGTTCATCCGTCGGATTTATTTTCAAACATCGTAGCTACAGGCGTATTTCCAACTATTCTTGCAATAGCGAGAAAACTACAAGTTCAAAAAATTTGAAAAAAATATATGTCGCGTAGAATTGCAATAGTAGTTCGTAATAAAAATAACGGGAAACTTCATCTCTTCGTTTTGAAATAAATTGTGAAAAACCACTTTTTTTCAGTTTTTGCGATATATCTCAAAAATAGCGAGTCAAATTTGCTTAAAAAAATTATGGATTAAAGTATATTAATAACCATAAAACATATATTTTTTTTTTGGAATTTTTGAACACAAGGTTCAGAAAATGGGGGTTGACTTTAAACCTTAACGAATAATAGAGATGGAGAATAGCAACATTAGCAATATAAACTAATAGAGAATAGAATTGACCACAAATAACGAAAGGATAGAATACTAATATGTACCTCCCTAATAGACTGTGAGATATGGACTGTTTAGTGGAGTCATTTTTTCTCGTCTGGCATTTTGAGGGCTGAATGTGGCTACTAAGCTGATGAGAATATGGGTGATTTAAATGCCTGCCACCCGTTCGAAAATTTGCAGAAGAAAAAAATTGATTTACATGAAGAATTTTTTTTTTAAGATCTCAAATTTTCTGGCTTTTAAATAAAAGATTGACATTGATAAATAATTCACCCATGAAAAATACCAGATGCTTTTAAATAGCTGAAAAAATAGGGATGGGTGTCAACTTCCAAGAGAAAAGAAAAGAACCTTCCGCAAAAAATTGCCAGACGATAAACACAGTTCGAAATCGAGTTTTCCGGTGAAACATTCTGTGGTCATTTCGAACAGGGGGAGGCATTAAAACCACTTATATTCTCATCAGCTAACAAGCCACATTCATCCCTCAAAATGCCAGAGAAAAAAAAAATGACTCCACTAAATAGGCCCTATCTCAGGGTCGGTCTATAATCTGAGATTAATACCACTTGTATAATTCTTATACAAAGTTGTGTAAATTTAAATTACATGATACTGATACTACCACACGGTACGGAATGACTATCAAATACGTTTGTACTTCCATTCCCTATGAGAGCTCCAAGCACCCATGAGAGGTTGCTCATGGGAACACCTGCCCCAATGACCCCATGTAGTTGGCGCCAGTGGCCTGTGGTCTGTTATTGTGACTTATTGGAATCTTTAAAAAAGTAGAACAGTCCATTATAGACAATTAGCTGGCTAAACCGGGCTTAAATCACTTACTTAGCTAACCCAGCTTATAAGCCACTGTATAGTATAATATCAGCAACACCGATTAACGGATTCACAGGAATAATATTAAGTCAAACTCCCAAACTAATCTGTTATATTGCTAACGCTAATTTAATGGCTTCGATATGCTGTATTACTGCACATTGCAATTTGCACTGACCTTGGGCTGGCACAATGGTACACAGCAGCGTTCGTCGGTGGATCGGATAGGATCGATCGGGATCGCTTCGCATTACCGTTCAAATTTAGTAGGTAATAACATAAAATTATAATAGGTAACGCAGCTTTCATAAAATATCAAGTTATTAAAGTTTTTTTCTGGGGGGGCCTAGCGAGGTCTGGGGGGGGGGGGGGCGGCCCCCCAAGGCCCCCCTGTAGTTACGCCACTGCGAATTACCACTATATTTCCACTAATTACCACTATATTTCCACTAAATACCACTATATTTCCCCTAATTTCCAGTCATTACCACTCATTTCCCGTAAAATTTCCACTAATTACCACTCCTGTGTACACTAAATTACCACAATGAAATCCCCCTCGAAAAAATATGTTAAGAGTTTTAAAAATCTGGATATTAATTTTTATAATATTATTTTTACCGGAAAAAATATAGGCAAATATTGAATTCTATCATCCATTCCAAGAAATCTAGAGAAAGGTCCCTGGATCTCAAGAAAGTTTTCACCAAAGTCAAAAATATTTAAAAATGCCCCCTTGGCATCGACACGAATGTCGTTTTCGTCAATCGTGATTTTCCCGAAAATCGATCCTATGATCCACAGCTTAACTTTCATCTATATTTAGGAACAGTTGTTTCCTATAAAAGTGTCCAATCAGGTACAACCTGTACGACCCATATGATTGTCTTTTAGTTTGACTGCATGGGAGTTAAGACAGAGTGGCTACAATTTTTTTTAAAACAGTATATTGTGTATTTAGGTGGAAAAGTGACACATTCTCGGCCGACGGTGTAAGTTGACGGGCGAGGCGTAGCCGAGGCCGGCAAACACCGAAGGCCGAGAATGTGCTTTTCCACCGAAATACACATACTATTTTTTCTGCGATCGGTTAAATACCTGTTAAATGTTTGTCTTTTAGTTCCAATTATTCAGCAACACGAGAATCACTTTCCCGGCCTAGGCCGGAAAAGTGTTTTCCGTATTGTTATTCATTGATTCCTTAGCAACTATTGAAACATAATTGAAATACCAGAATATTGAGTTTTGCGTCCTGTCAACCGGTCAAAAATGCTGACATTTCTTGTCAATCACATAAAAATTCGTTTTTTACTGCAATAATTGCTAAGGAATCAATGAATAACAATACGGGAAACACTTTTCTGGCCTAGGTTGGGAAAGTGATTCTTGTACTGCTGAATAATTAGAACCAAAAGACAAACAATTAACAGGTATTTAACCGATCGTAGAAAAAATAGTATGTGTATTTCGGTGGAAAAGCACATTCTCGGCCTTCGGTGTTTGCCGGCCTCGGTTACGCCTCGCCCGTCAACTTACACCGTCGGCCGAAAATGTGTCACTTTTCCACCTAAATGCACAATACCGGGTGTCTACGAGATCAGTTTCGCGCTGGCATTTGCTGGTTTTTTTTCGATGGCAAAGATTTTTGGTATAGAGTGTAGGTTTGAGAAATTTCATATTTTGACATGTGTGTCAATTTTTGGTCACTTCCGGTTTGACCGGAAATGGTCCTAACTCCGTAATTTTGAATGACATCCCAATAATTTTTTCGCATTTTTGGTATCTGCGGATCGTGATGTGTACGAAAACGTCAAAACATTTTTGAAGAAATTTTAGAACTCTGGATGGAAATTTATTTTTGAACAGAAAATGACGGAGTGGTCTTAAAATTGTTATTTTCAACCCACAGAATCGTAGAAAAATGCGAGTGCCAAGATGTTATCCTTTGCTTGCTCTCCAAAGGCATCCAAAGTTGAAAAAATCACATTCTGCGTGATAACTCAATGAAATCAGTGAAATCACCCAACTTTCACAACAAGAGTTTTTTACCTTTTTCAAAATAAAACCAACTATGCATTGAAACTTTTCATTTATGTTAGTTTTTGATTATTTTATTATTATTTTTTAATGCACTACTATAAATGATAAAACTACTTATAAATGAACCCCTGTATGAAGAACGCTTTCCAAAAGGAGCTGGTGTTTTTCTTTTCTTGACAAGCCATAGACCTATCTATTTTACCAGACAAAGAGGTAATAATACGAAAACTTTATTAGATAGAAAAAGACGCAGAACGCTTATTGCGCAAGACGAGGCAAAACCTACCAAATTATGTTAGACTTACGTATAGCAATCCGTTCTTGTTATTTGCACAGGATGAAAAAGGAAGGAGGAAAACCGCGTGATGTGCAACGTATTTGTCAATCAAAAACACAAACAATTGAAAATCGATCACTTGTCAAGCTACGTCAAGTTAAATATCAAGCATAATTTTATCCTTGTCAGACCACGGGCAATGAACAAGGACAAGGAGATACCCAGCGTGCAAAAGGATTATTTCACACCTGTACTAGTTAGCCAATAAAAATGCATTGCCTCGTGTTGCGCGCGCATACAGGTAAAAATAGATAGGTCTATTGACAAGATCTGTGGACTGTGGGCAAGATATGTTTATTTGTCATTGTGTGACATCTCGGGAATTTGTAAATACAAAGTTTGAATACAGGGGTTTATTTATAAGTATCAGTTATAATAATGCATAGTAAAAATATTGGAAAAATATTTAAAAACTGGCATGAATAAAAAGTTTTAATGCATAGTTGGTTTTATTTTGAAAAAGGTAAAAAACATTTGTTATGAAAGTCGGGTGAATTCACTGATTTCATTGAGTTATCACGTAAAATGTGATTTTCTCAGCTTTGGAAGCCTTTGGAGAACAAGCATAGGATAATAACTTGGCATTCGCATTTTTCTACGATTGTGTTGGTTGAAAATAACAATTTTAAGACCGCTCCGTCACTTCCTGTTCAAAAATAAATTTTCATCCAGAGTTCTGAAATTTTTTCAAAAATGTTCAAATTTGACGTTTTCGTACACATCATGATCCGCAGATACCAAAAATGTAAAAAAATTATTGGGATGCCATTCAAAATTACGGAGTTAGGACCATTTCCGGTCAAACCGGCAGTTACCAAACATTGACACACATGTCAAAAGATGACATTTCTCGAACCTACACTCCATACCAAAAATCTTTGCCATCGAAAAAAAAAACAGCAAATGCCAGCGCGAAACTGATCTCGTAGACACCCGGTATACTAATTATTATTTGAATAATTTTGTTTCATTATGATTCTCTATAAACATTATTTATTTTATTGTATTTGTGTAGCATTACAATTTTATTGCTTTAGGTATTCAATTTATATTTTTCTAACAATCGCTAAAACAAAAAACGTAAAAGTAATACTAACCCAAACAGATATTTGATTAAGCAAACAATAACAAACAAGAAAAATATTTTTTTTATTTTCCTTCACAGATTATATTTTTGGTATATCTATAGATATAAAGGACCGTTCAATTCCCAGGAAGAATTACATTAGTTTAGAATGCAGTCCAATAATATTGTCGTAGTGATTTTTTTAGCTAAATTCACAGTAGGGCTTATGGTAAGCATTGCTATGATAATCAAGGCTTTTTGCTTCTTTAATAGTTTCTATTTCCAGAAAGACAGTCCAATAGTTCTAAATGACCAATATACACCAGGTAGCAAGAAGGAAATTATAATGCAACCACCCTTTTACGGCTTTCGGGAAATTGCTTTGGATAAATCCTCAACTGGAAATTTGCGATTTGCTGTAAGGAAAACAAAATAATTTCCAAATAACCCTCGAAACTAATTGTTATTTTTCCGAATTAGAATTTATTTACCAATGCTTAGCATAAGCTCTAACCTACCATTAGAGCTTATGGTAAGCATTGCGACTCAAATTAGACTTCTTTCTCCTCTTCATCATTTTTTATTTCCAGAACGACAATCCAATAATAACAATTCCAGATGGCCAAATTCAAGGTACCAAGGAGCAAACTATAATGCAAACAACTTTTTACGCCTTTAGAGGAATTCCTTTTGCTAAACCACCAGTTGGAGATTTGCGATTTGCTGTAAGTGGAACAAAATAACTTCCAAATAATCCATGAAACAATTATTTATTTTTGTAAGTTTTTGGAATTTAGAGCATTTAAATTTTTAGGCACCACAGAAAAATGACCCATGGATAGGGATTCTCAATGCAACTGCTGATAGAGATTGGTGTCCTCAAATGAACGCAGGGAATGCAGTAGGCTCAGAAGATTGTCTTCACCTGAGTGTGTGTACGCCAGATGTAAGTTAATTATAGTTATTTATTTATTTATTAATCTACGTACAAAAAAATACATACATTTGAAGTGGTACAAAATTTAAATCTAAAATAATCTGAAAATCTAACCTAAAACAATTCTCTTGTCCCATGTCTTTAATTTATCCTGAGATAAACTTAAAAATTCAAGACCCTCATAGAACTTATTTACATTGGCAGAAATTCTATTAACAGGACTGAATAGTAAGTACCAGCATGCTAGTAAGGAATGTGCAATGCAGATTTACTTCGTGTCCGATAACTTTGAGTGTGTAGGTAAAAGCATCCAAGATATTCGTGGCTTTTTATGTAGTAGTTAAGGATATTAACAGCAAAACAGACATCAAAGTATTCCCTTCTGCGAACAAGAGTAGTTAAGTCTAAGCTAGTAAGTCATAGTCTGGTCGATGCTGAGAATCACATCATTCTAAGACAGTTTGTACCTAGCAAACTTGATAAATTTGTGTGTGCAAAGAATTTTGATGGGGCGTATACTTGTAAAGTCCCTAGTAGCCCTCTTAATAAAACCAAACATTTTATTAGCCCTGCCAATTACAACTTCAAAATCCTTGGTGAACTTTAACCTAGTGTCTAGATAGACACCAAGATCTTTAATGACAGAAACTTCAGACAAGCGAACATCACCTAAGCAATACTTAAACCTTACAGGTGAGTCTACTGAATCCTATATAACAGCACTTATCAATGTAGCCATCGATCTTGACTTGTTGCATTCTGTTAGTAAGGTAAGATTTCATCCATGAAAGTAAGGGTCCAGAAACTCCATAAAGACGGCTTTGAAAGAAGGATGTTATGGTTTACCTTATCAAATGCTTTACTAACGTCAGTATATATTGCATGAGTTTCTTCATTGTTATCAAATGATAAATTTATAAAATTTGTAACGAGAAACAGGTTCGTATCTATAGACCTATCGGCTGTAAACCCATGCTGTTGATTGATCACAGACTGGGGAGATACAAAGTATTGGAACAATATTTTAGTACTTTGTTAGGAATCCAATCAAGTCCTGCAAACTTGTTGATGTCCACTTGCTTTAAGGCTCTCTCAATATCGGTTGGGTCTATGACAATGCTTGAAACATTCTCAAATCGATCAGCTAAAGTTCTGGCCTTGGAATTTCTCTGGGGGTTATAGACAGAGGAAAAATAAACACCAGAAAGATTAGCTATGTCAACACCGTTGGATGCTATTTCTGTCGCCAGAAACATTTCCTTAGGAATAGTACCCTGATTGGATTAGGAATGAACAAAGTTCCAGAAGAGTTTCACATTAGTGCCTATGGCCCTTTCAGTATTACTTATGTATAATTTGTAGCACTCCTTAGAGAGGTTTTTTCAATCCCTCCGAAGTGTATTAAATGCAAAAGAATCCACTTCACTATGCTTGTATTGTTTGTGAGCAATTTTCTTTTGAAAAATCAGGTTTTTTAGTTCGTAAAAAAACCAGATAGAAAATTTATCGCTGTAACAATGTCTCTTTGTGGGAACAAACATATTAAAGCAGTCGAACAGCACCGAGTAAAAGTTATTAACAGTTTCGTTTAGATCCTCAGTCATAATGAATCGCCAGTCAAAGGAAAGAAAATATTCAATTTAGCCTCATCAACAGGTGTGGAAAACACCAGAGCTGGGTGATAACAATCGCAGCCCACCAGACCGACAGATATTACAATTGAAACATGCTCAAAGTTGGCAAAGCATAAATCCAGGATTGAACCATGATCGTTAGTTACCGCATTGTATTGAGACAGATTAAGAGAGGCAGTACCATCACATAACAATATTTCCTTAGTTGACCTTACATTTCCAGGTTATAAACTAGAGAGATCCTCACTGGTGGACCACGTTATTTGAGAAAGATTATAATCTCCAAGAACAAGTACATTATCAAACATTTCACAAGCACTCGCGACTGATTTCAAGTGGTTTTCATAATACGAAACATCCATGGTAGGTGGAATGTAGACTCAGTCAATACAGAACTAAGTCACCCAGCGTCACTGACACCCGTTTTTCCTCCACCGATGCTTCACCAATTGACAGACGATGAGATTTGAAGCAATTATTTACTGCCAGAAGCACCCCACCTCCACGGCTTTTAGAATCGTTTAGACTGCTCCTATCACAGCGATAAACCGTGTAACGTTAGTCAAGAAATTCACAGATACTACAGTCGAGCCAGGTTTCCGTAAGTGCAATCACAAAGAAAGACTCGGCGCGAGCAGCAGCACAGAAAGAATCTTTGAGTTTAGTTTTAAGGCCTATTACATTTTGGTACAGAAAGGTAGCACAATCTAATGAGACTGGTCCCCTCTTTCTCGCCTCTGAAAATTTGCTGTGGAGAGTTTTGCAACCATACGACGAGGATCAAACTCCTTGACAGCAATGCCTACAGGCCAGAGGTTTGGACCTAGCAGGACCTTTAAAAGTGATTCTTTAATCCCAATTTTAAATGAAACCACATCGTCATTTTTGTCCAATACCGAGCATTTGACATCAGATCAGGAATCGAAGGCTGATTCTTCAAATACTCAGAGATCTGTGATAGAGAAAATTAGTAGTAGACAAATATTTATTATTCTATCTTTTTGTTCTGTTGAAGTTTTTCCTATTTTTAGCTACTCAATAAGTAAGGTTTATCGAAAATTTTGCAATAATATCTACTTTACGAATTAATTGTCAACAATCTCCTCTTATTTCAACCGCTTCCTAAAGCACATTTTCCTTTATAGATGCCGTAGTTAGCATTAGGCGCTTACGCCCTCAAGATCATATAACTTCGACAAAAATTCCCGATATTTTTGCTGGCTTTCTTTCTTTTTATCACAAAACACCAAGCTTCAAGAAATGCTGAAAGATGACGTCATAGATGTGATAGATTCTTCTATGACGTCATCCTTCATGGCCATGACTGGTCGTATTGAACATCAGTAGCTTCAATGTGGATTATATAAGGCTGAATGATGCCACGAAGGAAAACCTAACTACTCAATATCCTGGATTGACTATATCTACCCTGCTAAACTTCCTAGGTATCAGCATTCAAGTGGTTTTCAATTCTGGATTTGAAAAGTTGATATTTACCGGGGTTCAAAGAAGAATAGGAAAAGGCAGCTTTCCCTGCTTAAAAATGATTTTAACATTTGGAGTATGCAATTTAATGCTCCTTTTGAAAGACTGATGGAGTTATTTGCACCAGGATTCACGTGAGAGACAGGATTGGTATACCTGAATGATGTCATGCTGATAGGCGAAAACTTCGACGAGTGCGGCTGTCGAAAATAAGAAGAGTTTTTGTCGGGATTCTAAGTGCCAAATTACCATTGAATCCAAAGATGTATGTTCTATTCCAGGATAAAAGTGCCTCGGATATACCGTTTCTTCAAAACCAACAGAGAATAAGGCTCCAGCTAAATTAAAGGCGGCACGAGATTTGTCCAAACCAAAAAACAAACAGAAACAGAAGCTTTCTAGGACTCCGCAGTCGCTATCGCTGGTAAGTCAAGGATTTTGAGAAGATTAAGAAGCCTTAGCATTCTGAGAAAAACACTTACTTTGATGGGCTGCCAGTATGTCAACAGTCTCTCGTGCAGCTGAAAATCAAATTGACCAGTGCTTTGATCTTAGCGTATTCTATGGGTGAAGGACTTTTTGAGTTAGACACCAATGGGTCGCAAAGTGAAATAGAAGCTAGACTTCTCCAAATTCAAAATGGCGAAGGAGTAAACAACGGATATTCTAGTTAATCCTTGGGAAAGACGGAGAGAAATTATTGTATCAACCCGAGAGGAGCATCTGGCAGTAATAGGTTCATTGAACATTATCACGACTCCCAAATCCAACATCGCAAAGGAAGAGGTCATACCAACAGTAACTACTTTCTTTCACAAAGTTCATGTACTGACCCTTCTTGCAAATTTAGGTGAAGGCAGAAAAAAAAAGACATCTGAAAATTCTGAATTTGTTTAGCAAAAAATGGCAAATATAGTGAAACTAATTCTGATGCTGATGAGTACCGAATAGAATGAATAAAATACCGACAAGGAATAGGTTATGGTTTGCGGCTGGCTTAAAATTGGAAAATGGTAAACTGAGTGGTACGTGAACTCCACAGTAGTCATATCAGTGGTCACTGTGGAGTCAATAGGATATTAGTCTGGCCTAAGTGGGATATCAGTACTAACTGTCGTAGGGATGTTGAAGAATGGTGCAAGAGATGCGACCTCTGTATTTCGAACGAAGAACCCAAGACACGATCTCGTCTTTTGTCTGACTCCCACTGGGGAAGAATTGCGCTGGATATCGAAGATGCATTTCCAACAGAATCGGGAAATAAGTACCTCATGGTTGCTATAGACTATTTTTTAGTATTTTTAATTCCTAATCAAGACATTGTAACAGTGCTGAAGCATAACTGTAAAACATCATATCGAGACATGAAGGTACCGATGGAACTTTGCACTGGAATTTTGAGTTCAAAGTATGGAAAACTGGCAATAAGGAAGACCGGAACGACTTCACTTCATCCACAGTCCGACGGAATGGTCGAGAGATACAATCGGAATATCAATCAATACCCTCGATATTCATGCATGAAAACCAATGGAACTTGTGTTTTTTTTTTCTTCCTGGCGAGTGGAAGCTCGCAAAATAAATACACCGCCCATACACTGAAAGGGAAACGAACCTACGAGCAGTCGCCATGTTTGGAAGACGGAGCTGTAATTTCAATGTATGTACGTACAGACTAGAGTGTGCAGATCTCTAGACTCAGAGTAGTTCAGAATTCGCCTGGAATATACAAAACCTAAACAGTGACAGAATGAAGAAGAGACTCGACAAACGATCATCGAATTCACGATCGTGGGAAGAACAACTTCGCATGAAATACGAAATAGCAATTTCCCAGACCTTAAAATATTTGAGATTGCCTCAAACCTAGAAAGTCTACCGAATGCCGCCCAGGTTAGACTAATTCTTCTGGATATTTCGAATGTTGGGTTTTTTTATTTACAGCCTTATTGCGTCACTCAAACAAATGTATCCGGTGGAATTTTCAAGAGTTTTATTTTCTTTACATTGTCATCGTATACCGAAACCCTGATCCTTATTAATCAACAATAATTCTACTATTTAGTACAAAGGAAATTTTCCGCTAATGGTTGAAATCTACGGAGGTGGCTTTGAGGCTGGAACGGCCAATTTCCATTCATACAGACCAGATTATCTTCTTGCTGAAGATGTTGTGTATGTTGCCTTGAATTATAGAATTGGAATTCTAGGATTTCTTAGGTAATTCATTTTTTATTTTTAGCCATAAATAAATTGGTTTTCATTTATAGCACTGGCGATATGGCATGTCCAGGAAATAATGGTCTCAAAGATCAAATTTTAGCACTAAAGTGGGTGAAAAAATATATAAAATATTTTGGAGGAGACCCAAATAGGGTTACTGTTTTCGGACAAAGCGCTGGTGGGATTTCCATTGCATATCTTGTACAAAGTCGTTTAGCTAAAGGTGAATCAAAGACTAATGGAAATGCAAACTTATCTTAGTTCTTATTTGTCGTCAGGTTTATTTCATAGAGGAATTATGCAAAGTGGTTCAAGTTTATGCGCTGCGGGATTAACGTTAGAAGCACCAAAAAGAGCATTTGAAATTGGCGAATTATTGGGAATAAAAACCACAAACTCTTCGGTTCTTGTTGAACATTACAGACAAGTTAATGTAACAGACTTATTAAGTGTACAAACTATTTACACTACTAAGGTATGCGATCAATATACTGAAAAGTAATTCGCTCTATACTACCAATTTCTTTTAGTTTCTTCTATCTGATATACTAACAAGAGCATTACCATTTGGCCCTGTCCAGGAGCACCATCATCCGGAAGCAGTCTTTTCAGGAAACAGTTATGAGCAGTATTCAAAAGGCGATTTTCAACGCATACCTTTGATGATAGGCTCCACCTCTAACGAAGCCGGGCCCTTGATTCGAAGTTTGCGTTAGTATTAGACTTCTGTTTTTTTAAACAATATTGCATGATTTTTTCCAGCTTTTTTTCCAAGTACACTGGCACCCTTTGAATCAGATGTTACTAAGTTTGCACCATCAAACATAACTCAAAATATTACAAAACGTGTATCAGTTGGCACAGAAGTCAAGACAAGATTTATTGGAACTAGTCCTATAATCAGTCAATTGGCAAATTTTGTGAAGGTAAGTGGTTTTAATTGAAGTCAAACTATTTTAAACCCTTAGCTATTTTAATTCGTACGTCATGAGCTTTGTAAAAAACAAGTAATATGTACACATGAATTACGCACTCAAGTGTCATTAGTAGGGTACGAGTTAGTTCAATTTCACTTAGGGCCGGTTTATTCACCTTCTGATAAACTGTCAGGTATGCAATCTGACGGATAAAAACGCAATCTGTAATTCTATTCGTCGGCCAGTTATACGCCGACCAATAAAATTAAAGAACGGTAAATTTATCTTGCAAATAGTTACCAGCAAGTTTATCTGAAGATGAATAAACAGGGCCTTAGTTTAGTACAAGTGAGCTAAAGGGACATCTTCGCATTTTTGAAATAATAAAACTGGAGAATGCCAGTAAATCAAGCGACCACATGATGGGTCAGATGGGAGTTAGAGATCCCATTCGCAGTGGCAATAAACGAGCGCCAATCATAGGAGATTAAAGAATTACCACAAGCAGACAATGCATCTCTGTGGTAGACAGATGGACCCAAACTAACGGAAGGAGCTGGACTGTGCGTTTCCGGCCCTAACTTTAAGCTCTCCAAGGCAGGTAACGCTGATGTGGCTGCCTGGTCATCGAGGCATAGAAGGAAACGAAGAAGCAGATGGCCTCGCAAAAGAAGGGGCCTCAACACCATACCTATTGTGGATTAATGAAAAGCCACATCATGGAAGAACTCAACAAATGGAAGAAAGACCAACTGTCATCATATTGGAGGCACACTCCGGGACTAAGACAGTCAGAAAGGTTTATCACCTTTTCAGCAAAAAGAGCTGAACAGCTCCTAAACATGAGCAGACTAGACATCAGAATGGTCGTAGGACTGCTCGCAGGACACTGCCTGGTGAAATACCACTTAAGGTTAACTGGCAAAGCAGAAGACGATCTTTGCAGATTCTGCTCAGACGCAATGGAGACCGTAGACCACCTGCTCTGCGAATGTTCAGTCCAATTCTGCAAGAGGCTCAAATTCCTCGAAGGGGTAACACTAGAAGAAGTTGGCCAACTGACACCCAGAAAAATACCTTCCTTCGGCAGAAGTCTACGCCTCCTGGAGACAATTTAAGATGTAGAGTCACGTACAAAATATCTACAAAGATAGCAGTGCTGAGCGGCTGTAAAGTCGAAACGATTCTCCCACAATCAAAAATCTAGTTTAGTACAATTTATATGAACGCCTAATGGTAATTTTTTTCCGGAATCAACATTGAAGACTAGTGGGAGCTTCTAATTGCTCAGTGTATTTACCATTGCACATGTTTATGTGTAAAATCCAACTCCTAGATGGGAGGTGGGAGTCAGTTTAAATGTCCCTCGCCATAAAATATACATTAGCAACTTTGAAGCCAACTTAAGTCGCAAGGAAGGAGGATTCCGAATACAAGTTTGGCATCTTTGGATACGGGTCCAGAGATGAGGCACAAGATAGGCTCTATGAATACCTACCTAACAACAAAATCTGTTGTGCACCGAAATTTAATATATGCAACCAAACAGAGGAAATTGCACGAAAAATTGGTTTCAATGAGCAGGTTTTTGATAAGCTTTCATGAATCCTAAAGAACCAGAAGATTCCACCAGCCCTAATGATATGGCTGTCAGTCATGGAAGTTCACAAAGAACAATGTCGAAAATTTATCTAAGGCTCAAAGGGCCATCGAGCAGATAATGCTGAATGCATTTCTACAAAAAGAGAAGCACTTGGATTATGGATCTAAAATTGAGTTTCGCAAGACAGAAATACGGAACTCAGAATGGACTCAATGGAGACCATATGCTCAACACGGATTCAGCTTCAAAAAAATTTCAATGTTGTGAGATGTCGCTTTAAAATCGCTGAGACTATCGATCGGCAAATTGATGTATTGTCTTAAAATAGGAGTAAACGCACTACAAACTTATTACAAAATGGTTCCAATAGTTTTTACAGTTTTCATAACATACTCGCGGTATGATTATCTTTCTGATTCAGGAATAGTTCATGTCAATTTGAACCGATTAAATCGATTATTCTCACAGGCATAATGAGCAGTAGAGATTTCAAGTATTTTAAACAAAATTAATGAAGCTGTTTTTTGTTTTGTAGTTTCTCGGCATAGACGCGTTTTCTAGACCAATCAGGGAAGCTGTTCACCTAATGTGTAAGTATACAGATATATTCTACTATCAATTTGCATATGAAGGACTTCTGGGAAACCAATATAGAGGATATGAAGGTAAATTAATAATATTTTTTCAAATATGGACCAAAGTTTTGAGCTTTATATAATTTCAGGTGCATCACATGGTGAAGATTCTCTCTACCTTTTCGCTTTTCCAAATAGAGTTGCTACAGTTATGGATTTGATCATTTCAGATCAGATGGTTACTTTGTGGACGAATTTCGCTAAAACAGGGTAGGCATTAGGAATAATAGTAGATATATATATATATTTGCATATATTTTATTTCAATTAAGTTTAGTTTGAATATAACTTCATCAATGTGTTTGTTCTATTATAAAAGTTCATCATTGGACTTTGATAATAGAACAAACACATTGATGAAGTTATATTCAAACTAAACTTAATTGAAATAAAATATATCCGAATTTCGTTTACCAAATTCCTGAAAATTGTCAACTTTTCCATTATTTATTTACATATTATTCTACACTTCTTTCATATTCATATTCTTATTTATTTTTCCTATTTTTGCTTGCCATACTTTTTTATTATTTGTTTTAGTGCGATGGTTTTATTATCTTGTACAACTGCTTATTCATTTAGAATTGCTATATTTTGGATAAAAATAAATAAACCTATAGGGATTCTATCAAGTTCATTCGATTTACTTTATTTTTCAGAAATCCCACGCCAGCATGGTCCTCTAAATGTTCCAAATCAGTGTTAGGGAATTTGGTTTGGAAACCAAATACACATAGTACACCTGATCACTCTATAGAGTACCTCAATATAAACACAACTCTAAGGATGCAGACGAATCCGTTTCAGGAAGATTGGCTCTTTTACAAACATCTTTATTTGCTTTATGGAGATCCACCTTACTTCACTTATTAGAGCTGTTGAAAGTGTATCAAAAGTGTATAAAGTGGCTAAAGTACATCAAATCAAATAAGCTTTATTGCCATAGACAATGGTGGAGCGTGTGGCAGTCAGTAGCAATATTGAATCCTAGAAAACTTGACTAATAGGGCATTATAGAAACAAAAACAAACTGCGACAATTATTATAGTTATTTATGTATCAAGGGAATTATGCAGGTGTTAATACCCCAGGGCAACGTTTGTGTCCCGAGGGCCTCCGGCCCGAGGGACACCAATTGCCCGTGGGTATTAACTCCTGATAATTCCCGTGGTACATAGATAATTTTATATCCTACTGAATTTACTGTATTCTGTCTATTTTTATAAAGGAATAAGCCATAAATCAAAATTTCTATTTTTTGTCAAAGTGTTACCTATTCAAGGTAAAAGCGGGAGTTATGGAAATCCTTAACTCCCTTGGGAGTTATGATATCCTTAACTCCCTTCCTTAACTCCCTTGGGAGTTATGAAAATCCTTAACTCCCTTGGGAGTTAAGACCCTGTTTATGATTATCGTAACCAAGGTATTATATGGTTTTATTAGTTCAGTAGGATATAAAATAATTTAAGTTACCTTTTCATCAAATCAAAATCTTATCACCTTAATTAAAAAAAAAAAACTCAAAGTTTTGAAAATACCTACTTTTATGCACTTTACGGATTAAAAGTACCCACACCTCAGGACTGAAGTGTTTTCTAATCCTGCGACAAATTATAGCCCTTCCTCCGGTCGGGCTATAAACTTTTTGTCTCGGGATTAGAAGTATAGGTACCACTTTAGTTCCTAGGTGTATAATGTAATATTCCGGCTGAAGAGTTTTAATTAATAATAAAAATGTATTGAGCAGGATAAAAAAGTTAATGTTACAAAAATAGATCATGCACAATATTGTTAGAAGAATAAAACTTTCTCAATAAATAAAATGCTTCATTTATGTGTAACTGGTTTCTTGTTCTTGAAATTTTTCAGCAAGATGGGAAATATGTTGTTAGGATTAAAAATGTGATTGTAGGTACCGCTTTTAACTTTCACAGACGAATACGGCCATATAAAATCACGTCGTGATTGAGATTGCCTAATTCAATTTGTAACCTTGAACGCAGCTAACGCATTCACTAATATCAAAAAACTTTTGGACAACGGATATAATATTCAGCTCACGCTAATATCAATATAAAAATTTTGAATGTTAGAAGGCTCAATAGAAGAATAATTAATAAAGATAATAGTATCTCATATGAACCAACGGGAACAGTTTTATTCACTTTTCAGGGGGTAAGCAGTCTGTAAAGCAGTAAGCTGCTACTGCGGGACAGCCAACCGGCTAAACATAAGTTCCTAGAAGTATCTCTGTTTATAAAATATTGAGAAAAAAAATTTAAAAAATATCCTGTGCAGTTCACACCCGGTAGAAGTGAAACCTTCATCGAACTGCATGTATTACACACATACTAACATACACAGTGGTGCCCCCCCCTCCAATTGAGAAAGAACGCAAATAAATATAGTTTAAAAAAACTAAAATACACGCTGGGGTGCTTTGTTCCACATTTCTCATACATTGAGCACCCCACGACCCCACGCTTTTTTGACAATAATTCTAATATTTTTTGTTCATTAATATTTTCTGTTTATATTAAAAATTATTTTTCACTTTTTAGTTCAATTTACTATAAAAGCGTGTTTTTTAGTTTTTTTTAAATATATTTATTTTTCACTTTTTAGTTCGATGTATTATAAAAGCGTGTCAGCCCCAGAGATTTCCAGACTTTTCCAGACATTATCCAGACTTATTCAGAGCTTTCCAGAGTTTTCCAGGTTTCATCCAGATTCATCCAGACTTGTAAAGACTGATCCGGATTCTGGAAAATGATCCCCAGGTCTTTTGGGACCTTTTTCAGAATTTTTCCAACCCTTTCCAGAAATTTCCAAATTTTTCCAGACTATTCCAGAGATTTCCAGACTTTTCGAGACAATAACCAGCCTTATCCAGACTTTTACAGACTTTATCCAGATTTATCCAGACCTTATCCAGACTTGTACAGACAGATCCGGATTCTGGAAAATGATCACCAGGTCTTTTGGGACCTTTGGCAGAATTTTTCCGACCCTTACCAGAAATTTCCAGGCTCTTTCCAGACGTTTCCAGAGATTTCCAGACTTTACCAGAGTCTTTTGGGACCTTTGGCAGAATTTTTCCGACCCTTTCCAGGCTTTTTCCAGACGTTTCCAGAGCTTTCCAGAGTTTTCCAGACTTCATCCAGGTTAATCCAGACTTTATACAGACTTGTTCAGACTGATCCGGATTCTGGAAAATGATCCCCAGGTCTTTTGGGACCTTTTTCAGAATTTTTCCAACCCTTTCCAGAAATTTCCAAGTTTTTTCCAGACGTTTCCAGAGATTTCCAGACTTTTCCAGACAATAACCAGACTTATCCAGAGTTTTCCAGAGTTTTACAGACTTTATCCAGATTTATCCAGACTTGTACAGGGTGTCCGAATTTGGATGGTTTTAATAGGAAAAGTCAATTTCTGAGCGAGATACAAAAAAATAAACCCCCCACTCCGAGGCACAAATTTCTTGAAATTTTGATTGGTGCAAACCGCATTTTGATATCTTCAACCGTTTAGCCGCTAGAGGGCGATTCTCGATTTGGAGCAATACTGTGAAATCTTCATAACTTTTTTTTTTATAAAAATAACTGATTTCCGTAAAAACTTCCTAGAAGCACTTTTGCCAGCAGAATTCAGTGACTCTTTCAGTTTTTTTCTATTGGGCCTCGATTTCAAGATATTGACCAAAATCCGATTTTTTCCAATGGGACACCCTATACCGGGTGTTTTTCAAAACCCGCTCACCCCTATAACTTTTTTATTTTTCCAAATAAACAAATGAAATTTGGTGTGTTTATTTATGAGTCGGATGTGCATTAGTTGACGTTTTCAATTTCTCACTATCACTTCCGGTTTGACCGGAAGTGACCCTAACTTTCTTATTTTAAATGAGATGCCAGGTATATTTTTCCTCATTTCAATAGAAGACTACATTACGAGTACAATGACACCTCATTTGTCACTTTTTGACATTTCATCTCCAAATCATTTAAATTTTTACTTTTTAATCTAGAGCGTCATGAATTAGTTAAAATGCTTGATTTTACACCAAAGAACCTGGGAAAATTTGTTTTGATCTTATTTTGTATTTTATATCCTCTACAGAGTCATTTAAAGATATTAGAAGCGCATTTTTGGAATTATATCATTTTTTTCAAATGGGAAGGGTATGGCTCATTAGCATATTCCGAGAAATCATTTTCTAACGAATAATTTAGTACCACACAATCGCTAGTTTATTCAAATATTGAACTAAAATTTTCTCGGTCAAACCGGAAGTGATAGTAAAAAATTGAATACGTCAATTAATAAATATCTGGGTCATAAATAAACACACCAAATTTCATTTGTTTATTTTCAAAAATGAAAAAGTTATAGGGGTGAGCGGGTTTCGAAAAACACCCGGTATATTAATAGCTCATTAGAAAGCTCTGCTTTTGCTGATTTCAATGATAAAAATTTCGATAGGTTTATCTCTAACAGTTTTTGAGAAAAAAAATATTTCGGCTTTTGTCATAAGAAACAATGAGTTAGAAAGAGACCTTTCTCAGTTTCCTTACAGATATAAAGTCCTTTTCTTACACATTACTTCTTATGACAAAAACCGAAATAATTTTTTTTCTCGAAAACTATTAGAGATAAACCTATCGAACTTTATATCATTGAAATCAGAAAAAGCCGAGCTTTCTAATGAGCTATTAATATATAGAGTGTCCTATTGAAAAAAAAACAGACTTTGGTCAATATCTCGGAGTTGGGACCAACTAGAAAAAAACTGAGAACGTCTCTGAATTCTGCTTGAAAAAGTGCTTCTAGAAATTTTTGACGAAAATCAATAATTTTCATAAACAAAAAAGTTATGATGGTTTCACATTATTGCTCAAAATCGAGAATCGCCCTCTAGCGGCTAAGCGGTTGAAGATATCAAAATGCGGTTTGCACCAATCAAAAATTCATGAAATTTGAGCCTCGGAGTGGGGGGTTCATTTTTTTGTATCTTGCTCAGAAATTGATGTTTCCTATTAAAACCATCCAAATTCGGTACAGACTGATTCGGATTCTGGAAAATGATCCCCAGGTCTATTAAGACCTTTGGCAGAATTTTTCCGACCCTTTCCAGAAATTTCCAGGCTCTTTCCAGACGTTTCCAGACTTCATCCAGATTTATCCAGACATTTTCCAGACTTGTTCCAGCTTACTTGGCTTGTTCCAGGTTCTTGTTGTGTGTTGTGTGTTAATATAAGCGGGTTAAAAAATTGTTGCTTTTTCGTTTCGTTTCATCGGGTCGCTTTTTCGTTTCATCGAGTCTCAAATCACTCCCAACGATTCTAAAGAAGTTTTCACTTCAAAAATGTGGTAGTATAAATATGTGTATACAAGTAGGTTTATATATGTATCCTGTATCCTGTAAGGAGATATCGTCCGATATCGCACTAAATGGACACCCTGTATATGACAGCAATAAGGATAATGTAAAATTGAATCATGGTAGTCGTAGAATGAAATGCACAAATAAACATATTATGTATGACAACTTAAGAGAAAAAAAATATAAAAAAAAAATCCTGTGCAGTTCACACCCGGTAGAAGTGAAACCTTCATCGAACTGCATGCATTACACACATACTAACATACACAGTGGCGTCCCCCCCTACAAAAGACTTGAGAAAGAACGCAAATAAATATAGTTTAAAAAAACTAAAATACACGCTGGGGTGCTTTGTTCCACATTTCTTATACACTGAGCACCCCACGCTTTTTTGACAATAATTCTAATATTTTTTGTTCATTAATATTTTCTGTTTATATTAAAAATTATTTCCCACTTTTTAGTTTAATTTACTATAAAAGCGTGTTTTTTAGTTTTTTCAAAATATATTTATTTTTCACTTTTTAGTTCGATGTATTATAAAAGCGTGTCAGTCCCAGAGATTTCCAGACTTTTCCAGACATTATCCAGACTTATTTAGAGCTTTCCAGAGTTTTCCAGATTTCATCCTAATTTATCCAGACTTGTACAGGGTATTTGATTATATTTTGCACACCTACAGCCTTTACTATTTTAGATAGAAAAAAATTTTAAATACAAAACTTGACAGTTTTTTTCTATATTTTCTTTTAACGTTGTCAGAAAAAACAAAATCGCATCGGAAAATGGAGAAACGTAGACAACTTCGACTTTTTTAAATGGAACACAATGTATATTTTGCGTTAAAATGAAAGACCTTTTCTTCCTGATTACAAATATATATATGTTGATCACATTTGCATGAGCCATTTTTGACATATCTCAGCTTAAATTATAACTAAATTGCAAAGAAATTTTATAAAGATAGAGATCCTTATGGAACTTCTCTGCAAATTCTTTATAATTTAACCTGAGATATGTCAACATTGGCTCACGCAAATGTTATCAATATATATATATATATATTTGGAATCAGAAAGAATAGATCTTTCATTTTATCGCAAAATATACAGGGTGGTCCATTAAAAAAAAGTCGAAGTTGCTTACGTTTCTCCATTTTCCGATGCGATTTTGTTTTTTCTGATAACGTTATCAGAAAATATAGAAAAAAACTGTCAAGTTTTGTATTTAAATTTTTTTCTATCTTAAATAGTAAAGGCTGTAGGTATGGTGCCAAATATAATCAAATACCCTGTATAGACTGATCCGGATTCTGGAAAATGATCCCCAGGTCTTTTGGGACCTTTTCCAGAATTTTTCCGACCCTTTCAAATAATTTCCAGACCTTTTCCAGACGTTTGCAGAGATTTCCAGACATTATCCAGACTTATCCAGAGCTTTCCAGAGTTTTCTAGACTTCATCCAGATTAATCCGGACTTTATCCAGACTTGTTCAGACTGATCCGGATTCTGTAAAATGATCCCCAGGTCTTTGGGACCTTTTTCAGAATTTTTCTAACCCTTTCCAGAAATTTCCAAATCTTTTCCAGACGTTTCCAGACTTTTCCAGACAATATCCAGACTTATCCAGAGTTTTCCAGAGTTTTACAGACTTTATCCAGATTTATCTAGACTTGTACAGACTGATCCGGATTCTGGAAAATGATCCCCAGGTCTTTTGGGACCTTTGGCAGAATTTTTCCGACCCTTTCCAGGCTCTTTCCAGACGTTTCCAGAGCTTTCCAGAGTTTTCCAGACTTCATCCAGATTAATCCAGACTTGTTCAGACTGATCCGGATTCTGGAAAATAATCCCCAGGTCTTTTGGGGCCTTTTTAGGAATTTTTCCAACCCTTTCCAGAAATTTCCAAGTTTTTTCCAGACGTTTCCAGAGATTTCCAGACATTTCCAGACAACAACCAGACTTATCCAGAGTTTCACAGACTTTATCCAGACCTTATCCAGACTTGTACAGACTCATCCGGAATCTAGAAAATGATCTCCAGGTCTTTTGGGACCTTTGGCAGAATTTTTCCGACCCTTTCCAGAAATTTCCTGGCTCTTTCCAGACGTTTCCAGATATTTCCAGACTTTTCCAGACTTTATCCAGATTTATCCAGACTTGTTCCAGCTCACTTGGCTTGTTCCAGGTTCTTGTTGTGTGTTGTGTGTTAATATAAGCGTGTTAAAAAAGTGTTGCTTTTTCGTTTCGTTTCATCGGGTCGCTTTTTTGTTTCATCGAGTCTCAAATCACTCCCAACGATTCTAAAGAAGTTTTCACTTCAAAAAAATTGAACTGGCCTGTTGGAACGAATTCCAGTGCCATTGAAACTTATACACACACACACACACACACGGGGGGTAAGAATTCCAAGGGAAATCAAATTATATTACTTAGAATTTCCAATAACAATTTGTGCTCCACCTGTCACGCAATGTTTTCGGTGCTTACGTTATGGGCATACAAGAAATAATTGTAAAGGTAAAGAAAAGTGTTTCAACTGTTCAGGAGAGAAACATTCGGAAGATAGTAGGGAAGTAACATGCGAAACGTGTTGCTTCTTCTGCAGAGAGGCGCATAAATCTACCTTCAAACAATGTCCTCAATACACAGGTCAAAAAAGTATTAAAGAACTGATGGCTTTTGAAAACCTAACTTTTTTCGAAGCTAACGAGAAATGCAGAAAAACATATAAAGGTGATTTTATTTATAACCCGAGCGATTTTCCTGTCAATAAAAATAACAACTCGAATCTGAATTTTTCTGAAAAAATGTCTAATTCAATAATAGAACCATCTCAGCAGCGATCACAATTTTTTAAAAATGGTCCAATAAAGAAATCCTTTAAACAAACGGTGTCTGCAGACCCAATTAAAAAAAGACAAATACAAAAAAGTAATGAACGAGGTTATGATCGTAAAGCACATGAGGAAATGCTTCTATTCCCAAATTCAAGACAAGGGAAAAATTCCTCAACCTTTAGCGTGCCAGAATCACAAAATTCGGAAGATCGAAATTTTTCAAACGGGCCTTCAACTAGTGCATTTTCGCAGACATCACAACCTTCAAATTATGATATTAACTTTATCTTAAGTTTGCTAAAGACCACTACAAACTTCAATAAAAACATTTGTAGAAAAATTCTAAACTCTTCAGATCCGGGCTACTATATGGACTTATTGGATCGAGGCATCAGCACGGGGACCCTCAGCACGAACTCAGAATGACCGTTATTAGTATTGACCTAAACTCAGGGACCTATTGTATTGAGATTTTGTAAGGACTTCTACTGAAATGGTTATTAAATCCAATTTGAAAATAATTCAATGGAACATTCGAAGCGTGTATGCAAATAGAGATAATTTGGTCAACCTGATAGGCGAAGAAATGGCAGATATAATATTTCTTAATGAAACTTGGTTAAAAAACAATAAAAAATTTACTTTTTCTACTGACGTTTCATAATACGCTTATGAAACGATTAATAGTTATTTACCTGACAAGTGCGGAAAGTACTACTTTTCCGCATGCAACGGCGTTTGCTCGAACGACGCGCTAGCGGAGTTCGTGCAAGCCGTAAGTGCGGAAAAGATACTTCACGCTCGTGTTAGGTACAACATTTTTCCTACGAGCGAGCGTGCGGAAATTGACACATTGTTTTTTTTGTTTGTTTTTGGCTCTACTGATAAAAGAAATGGTCAAAATAGTTATTTTTCTACAACTGTCAAAAAATGATGATGTTTGCACACTCCTGACAGTTTGCGAAGTGACACTTTTTTTCCCAGGTATTGATTTTTTAACGTTCCCATGACACCAGTGTGCGAACTAGCTATTTCGCACCCTAGTGTGCGAAATAGCTAGTTCGCACAATGGTGTCATGGTGACACATACCTGTCAGGATGCCAAAAATAATTAAAATTCACCTGCCTTTGATTGGAAATGCAATTTTGGCTTCGAATGATCGATATTTGAATGGAGTTGTAGAAAAAATATTGTTTGCAACTCGGGCGCGAAATGTTTTTGGTGCCACGTTTTCACGATTTAACTTTTTTCATTAATAACCGGCTAAATCTTCGTGAGCATTTTCATTTTGATAAGACGCCCAAATTTTCTTTTGCGAAAATTCCAAAAACAGGTAGCTAACAGAGTGCGCAGGTTAAAAACATGTCTATTTGGTGATCATACAAGTGCAAATAATAACGGTTAATTTTGTAGCTAAATGTTGAGATAGTTTCATAAATAATATGAAATAACATTTTTCCGACAAAATAAATGGTTTGATCTAGGCTGTCCCCCTTCTCAAACATGTAGCAGATACGTTACATAAAAAATGCTTTATAACCAGTTGATTTTTTTAATGTAGCTTAGTAAATATTACTACAATTAAATGGTTACACTGTCCTACAAATAAAGAGGTACATTTCTCTAGTCCTACACTCTAAAGGTGTCGACTTCACGGTAATACTTTATTCATCAGTCACCGACCGGCTAAATCTTCTCGAGCATCTTCGTATTGATAATACGCCTAACTTTTCTATTGCGAAAAGTTGCAAAAGTAGTAGCTACTAGAGTGAGCGCTAGTGAGCAGATGTAAAATACCTTGATTAGGTGATTATGCAAATGTAATTATTAACAGTTAACAGTTAATTTTTCAGGTGAATAATGAGATAATTTTATAAATAATTCGAAATTCGATTTGAGCCACAAAATAAATGGTTTGGTCTGCAGTTCCCCTTTCTCAAAAATGTAGCAAATACTGGCTCATAAAAAACGATTTATAATCAGTTGATTTTTCACTACTAAATATAACTACAATTACACATTGTCCTAAAGAGGTAAGATTCCTCAGCCCTACATTCGAGAATTTCGAAAATAGCCTTATGCATATTATACGTAAATATCTTTCATTTCAAAACTTGCCGCTCACGTTATCTGCGTAAAGAGACAGATTTCTAGAAATCGCCGAAACACGTCAACAAATTTATTGAGGGGATACCTACGTTAATTTGTTGACGTGTTCCGGCGATTTCCCTAAATCTGTCTCTTTAGGCAGATAACGTGGGTGGCAAATTTCGAAATGAAAGCCCCTGTATGTACATGTACGTACACAGATGCGTGTATAACAGTATATGTGTTATGTGTACACACATGAATTGACGCGCATGCCCGTAAATAACACAGTATCGTAGTATAGGGTGATTTAAAAAGCGCGCCAGATTTGAATTGCTCGAAAGAGAGTTTTGGCATGCCATCAAAGTAGAGGGGGCCATGCCCTTTGTCATTTTCCATACCTAAATTGAGAAGGTTTGATCCAACCGGTTCATCTTAATTCTAAAGATATTAAAAAAAATTGAGCTCCTTTTTTAATGTATTAAATCTGGCGCGCTTTTTTGAATCACCCTATATACAGGGTGTTTTCTAAGTTGGGGTTTTCCTTTTTAAATGACGCGGAACTTAAAAAATACAGGAGTTTTCCAAATAATATTTTCTCGACAGCTCAAAAATAAAAGAGATATGTTCATTTCAAATAATATCAAAAATCAAATATTTTAATAAATATATTTTTTAAAATACAAAAGGTAAAATTCTTGAATTTAATCTTTTTTTCTAGAAATCTGTCTCTTTACGCAGATAACGTGGATGGCAAGTTTTGAAATGAAAGCCCTGTACATATTTACGTATGATATGCATAAGGCTATTTTCGAAATTCTCGAATGTAGGGCTGAGAAATCTTACTTCTTTAAGACAATGTGTAATTGTAGTTATATTTACCAAACTACAGTAAAAAAATCAACTGCTTATAAATCGTTTTTTATGAGCCAGTAATTGCTACGTTTTTGAGAAAGGGGACACTGCAGACCAAACCATTTATTTTGAGGCTCAAATCGAATTTCGAATTATTTATAAAATTATCTCATTATTCACCTGAAAAATTAACTGTTAACTGTTAATAATTACATTTGCATAATCACCTAATCAAGGTATTTTACATCTGCTCACTAGCGCTCACTTTAGTAGCTACTACTTTTGCAACTTTTCGCAATAGAAAAGTTAGGCGTATTATCAATACGAAGATGCTCGAGAAGATTTAGCCAGTGATTGATAAATGAAGTATTACCGTGAAGTCGACAACTTTTGAGTGTAGGACTGGAGAAATGTACCTCTTTATTTGTAGGACAGTGTAACCATTTAATTGTAGTAATATTTACTAAGCTACATTAAAAAAATCAACTGGTTATAAATCATTTTTTATGTAACGTATCTGCTACATGTTTGAGAAGGGAGACAGCCTAAATCAAACCATTTATTTTGTCGGACAAATGTTGTTTCATATTAGTTATGAAACTATCTCAACATTTCGCTACAAAATTAACTGTTATTATTTACATTTGTATGATCACCAAATAGACATGTTTTCCACCTGCGCACTCTGTTAGCTACCTGTTTTTGGAATTTTGGCAAAAGAAAATTTGGGCGTCTTATCAAAATGAAAATGCTCACGAAGATTTAGCCGGTTATTAATGAAAAAAGTTAAATCGTGATATCGACAACTTTTGAGTGTAGGACTGAAAATAGCTACCTGTTTATTTTTAGGACAGTGTGACCATTTAATTGTAATAATATTTACCAACCTACATCGTAGACCAAACCCTTTATTTTGTCGGACAAAGGTTGTTTCAAATTATTCATAAAATTATCTCAACATTTAGCTAAAAAACTAACTGTTATTGATTTTTATAGTCACCAAATCGACATGTTTTACACCTGCGCAGTATGTTAGCTACCTGTTTTCGCAATTTTCGTTGAGAAAAAAGTTGGGCGTCTCGGTGAAATGAAACTGCATTGAAAAAACTAGCTTGTTATTAATGATTTGAAAAAAAGGTCCTCGGCCCCCGGACTAATAATAATTGAATCAGTGCATTAACAACTTTTCTCGGGCACAGCGTGCATGAAAAACTTTTTTCGCGCACGCCGTGCGGTAAAAATTTATTCACGCACGCAGTGCGGAAAAGTGGTACTTTCCGCACGCAAATCAGTGCACGAAAACGCGTTATCCGTACGTCCGTAGGAAATAGTTATTTTCCTAACAAGTGCGAATTTATGCCCAAATGACGTCTAGATCTTAATTTTCGAAATTGTCAATAGCTGTCAACAATTGTCACCAGTTAAGAAGTTTATTATTCCTAAAATAAATATGTATTTCGTTTAAAAATGGAAGTAGAAAAAATAGTGTATGCAACTCTCATGTAATAGCCATTAATACACGAGCATGTTATAGGATACGAAACGAGCCGCAGGCGAGTTTCGTATATAACATGCGATTACATGATCATTGCATAATATACCATTTTCTACCGACGCCGACGTTTCATAATACGCTTATATGAAACGATTAAAATCTATTTCATAATGAACTTCATTATGATACAGATTTTCATTATGATACAGATTTTTCAGCCACTGGTTATCACTCGATTTCTTCTTCCCGCATGGTTTTTTTCTCCTCGGCTTCTCGTACTCCCCCAGAACTTCTGCGGTACTGTTTCACCAATCTTTAATGTGATATTTTTCTTGGTGCTCCCTATCAAAGTTTTTTAGTACCTATACGTTTCCCATCAAGTCCATTTTTGCATAATTTTTTTATGCATCACGATTGAAGCTATCTAAACTGTACTTTATTTTGTTAGATTGTTCCTTGTTTTTGTTCTTCTGTTTTATTTTCTCTTACCTGGTCTAAGGGCCGTACTCTGGCTTTACCTAGGAGGTCGCTTCTTTATGAGCTCGCCTATCTTGTAGATTTGATAATGATATTGTAGATCTTGTTTCATCGGTCGATTTTCAATGACCTATTTGAGTTCGTAAAATTAAAGTTTTTAGGACATTAGGTAAGTACTCAATAAATTAAAATTTTCAATTTTAATCCATTTAAAGTAAAGTTTCATGTTTGGTAACCATGTTTATCAATAAAAATAAGCACTTTGCAAATCATGGCCAGTTCAGGGACTTATGAGCATAAATTATAGATTAAAAACATAATTTTATGTTTTTGCGTTCAATATGCCCGGTATTATCTATTCAAAAACCTTACGTTGAACGAAAACATTGTATGCTATTATACTCTTACCACGAAGTTAATTTTTGCATTTGTGTCCTCCAAAAACTTGCGACAGTGCGAAAAAACGTCTCTTTAGATAGTTGCTCTGTAAATAGATGACTATTTCCTCCCCAATTGAGTGTTAAAGTTCCACAAATTTCAAGTGAAGTCAAACACAATTCAATAATATGAATTAAATAAATATCAGGTAAAGAGATTCTTCTTTTGAGTAACATTGTAAGTGACAAGTTCTTTACATATGTATTGAGTGCAGAGTGGACACCTGTTTTAAAAAAATATAAGTAATATTAAAATTTTGAAAATCCGGAATATTAATTGTTTAAATATCATTTTGCAGGAAAAAATATAAGCAAATATTGACCTAATAAAATATAGTGTGTCTCATCTAAAAAAAAAACAATTTTGGTCATCATCCCAAGAGATCTAGACAAAACTAAGCAGGTGACTGAATCTCAAGAAAGTTTTCACCAATGTCAAAAATATTTAAAAAAAAAAAGATTATCTTGGCACCGGCACGTAGTGTCGTTTTCGGCAATCATATTTTCCCGAAAATCGAGCATATGATCCACAGATTCTCTTTCATCTATATTTGGGAACAGTTGTTTCAAAAAATATATATGTTTTTTATTTTTCTTCACAGATTATATTTTTGTAGGTATATCTACAGATATAAAGGACCGTTCAATTTCCAGAAAGAATTAGGTACATTAGTTTAGAATGCAGTCCAATAATATTTTCGTAGTGATTTTTCTAGCAAAGTTCACAGTAGGGCTTATGGTAAGCATTACTACAATAATCAAGGCTTTTTTAATAGTTTTTATTTCCAGAAAGACAGTCCAATAGTTCTAGATGGTCAAATTACATCAGGTATTGAGGAACAACTTATAATGCAACCATCCTTTTACGGCTTTAGAGAAATTGCTTTGGATAAATCGCCAACTAGAAATTTGCTATTTGCTGTAAGGAAAACAAAATAACGCTATTTGTTATTCTTCCAAAACTTCAGAATTTATTTATCAATGCTTAGCATAAGCCCTAACCTAGCATTAGAGCTTATGGTAAGCAATTGCTACTTGAATTAGAGGCTCTTCATCAATTTTTATTTTCAGAACGAAAATCCAATAGTTACAATTCCAGATGGTCGAATTCAAGGTACCAAGGAGGAAACTATAATGCAAACAACTTTTTACGCCTTCAGAGGAATTCCTTTTGCTAAACCACCAATTGGTGATTTGCGATTTGCTGTAAGTGGACAGAATAACTTCCAAATAATCCATGAAGCAATTTTTTATTGTTGCAAGTTTTTGGAATTATAAATTTAAATTTTTAGCCACCACAGAAAAATGACCCATGGATAGGGATTCTCAATGCAACTGCTGATAGAGATTCGTGTCCTCAAATAAACGCAGGGTCTGTAGTAGGTTCAGAAGATTGTCTTCACCTGAGTGTGTATACGCCAGATGTAAGTTAATTCTTATAGGGAAAATTATTAGAGGACTGGCATAGGCTTATTATTTTATCTTTTCGTTATGGCAATATTCTAGTCAAATTTTCCGAAAATCGCAATTTCAGAAGCATTTCATATTATACAGGGTGTCCCATAAGTCACGGTCCAAACTGAAAGGGGTGATAGAGGAGGTCATTGCCGACAAAAAAAACCTAAGATGTTACTATACAATTATTCTTCAAACCCGTGAAGAATAATTGTATAGATATTCGAATTTTATTGATTTTAACAAATATGGTTACATTGGTTAAGAAAAAGAATACATTTGTAGAGTATCAAAAAAGTATTAGAGATTTTCAGACCAGTGTGGCCCTAATTGAATAAGGATAATTCAGAGTAGTTTTAACAAATATGGGTCACCTTTTTTCATCTTTGCTTTCTCAATTATCATCATTTGAACTTCTGCTGTGAATTGAATAAAATAAAAATAAGAGAGAAAAATCCCCTTCAGGTTCTTTAGTGAAAAGACAAAACTTCACAAACACATAAAAACTTAATGACAGACATTCCTGCTCATAATTAGAAAAAAAAATCAATCATGGGTTCGTTGTTTTTTTTTGCAAATTTCTTTTTCTTAAACAATGTAACCATATTCGTTATCTTGAAAACGATGGATAATTGTATAATGACATATAAGGTTTTTTTTGTCGGCAATGACATCCTCTATCACCATTTCAGTTTGAACCGTGACTTATGGAACACCCTGTATATTGGGCAAAAGACTTTTTCGACACCGGTGAACCCAAAAATGTCGGTTGCCCAAGCTAAATCTCGATCGGAACTGAGATATCCAAGATGGCTGCCAATATGGCGCCAAAAGCCGATATCAGTGCTATATAGAAATGCGTTCAAAATATCTAGTACCTATTACCCAGTCGTCTTGGAACTGGTTGTTGGACCAGTTCTGGATCTTGATTTTCAGCCAGGCAGGAAGCAGGGTGGGATAAGAAATGTGAAGAATTTAACACCTACATAGGAGAAAGGAAATGCTCAGAGGTATGAAGATTTATATCAAATGTCAAAAACCCAAGAAAGGACAGAGCTAATATCCAGATTATTAAACCAGAGCAATGGATAGAACACTACAAGGGTCTATTACAAGAAAGTAGACCGGAATATATATTAGATTCTCCAAGACATATTGAAGTACATGGAGAAGTAGTTGAGATATCTGAAGAAACAGTGAAAAAGACTGTTGAGAATCTTAAGTCAGGTAAAGCTAGCGGCCCAGAAGGGATATACTCCGAAATGCTGAAATGGGGAACTGAGAAGCTCTTCAAAGGTCTCACATGTATTATCAATAAATGCCTAAATGGACATCCTGTTCCACAAGACTGGAAAACGGCTTTTATATCATCCATTCACAAAAAAGGAAATAAGCTGTATTGCAATAACTATCGGGGCATATCAGTCACAAGCAAACTAAGTAGACCATACGGTAGAATCCTGCGTGATCTCATTGAAGAAGAGCATAAAGAGCAAGAAGAAGAGCAGTGCGGTTTTAGATCAGGTACAGACAACGTATTTTGCCTAAAACAAGTCATAGAAAAGAGATCTGATAGACATTTGGAAACCCACCTCACATTTGTGGACCTATATAAAGCATACGATACAGTCCCAGTATCCAGACTATGGAAGGTATAAGAACAATCCATCACACCTATATAACGGCACTTAAAGAACTATATAAAGACTCAAAATAAAGAATTAAGATAGGTGAAAAACTCACAGACACATTTAGAGTGAATAAAGGACTACGTCAAGGATGTTGTATCTCTCCTACGCTTTTTAAAATATACGTAGCAGTAGCACTGAAAAATTGGAAGAGGAAGATCCTTGGAATGAGTATAGAGATAAATGATAGGTGACATTTACTCTTCAGTTTGCAGATGATCAGGTCATAGTGGCAAGTGACAAAGAGGACCACGTATGATTAGAAAGCTGATAGAAAAGTACCAATAATGGGGCCTAAGAGTTAATATAAATAAAAGAAAATATCTATGTGTAGTCACCCAGAACGGAAACTTGGAAGTGGACGATGGTCAGGAAATTCTGCAATATCAAGGATATGAGTATCTAGGTATCACATTCGACAACACCGGAACAGATGTGAAAGAAATAGAAAAGCGAATAGTTAAAGCTAAAAAAGTAATAGGATGCCTAAATGGAATATTATGGAGCGAGGAAATAACAAAGAAGAGAAAATTCAATATATACGAGACAATGATAAAGAGCAGCCTTCTATATGGAACCGAGACTTGGAGAATTACAGACAGACAAAAGAAAAAAGTGGAAGCAGTTGAAATGGATGCTATTAGAAGATCCATGCAAATCTCACGAAGAGAGAGAATAAGGAACGATAATATAAAACAACAAATGGGAATAGAAGGCACGATAATTCAGGACATTGAAAGGAAACAACTTACCTGGTACGGACACGTAGAACGAATGCCAAATGCCAGGTGGCCCAGAAAAATGCTGCACTGGCAACCAACAGGTAGAAGAAAACGAGGAAGACTAAAACTGGAATGGCAGAAGACCATACAAAAGTCCACGAGTGAAAGAAATCTCTCATCAGAGGATTGCGACAATAGAAGAAAGATGGAAATTAGGTGTCAGACAACGAAGAAAGACGTTCTAAAACGACATATATATATAGGAAGCTACCCCAAGTGCAGGCTCTGGTCCAATAAATGCGTTGTTGCTAGATTCACGCGCCTGCTGGTCCGCCTTCTCGTTGCTTTTTATGCCCGTGTGATTCGGGACGCAAACAAGGGTGATCTTGTTGAGCCCACTGAGTAGTTCCAGGGTTGTCATATAGTCAAGCGTGAGCCTTGAGTTGATCTTGTCTGAGTGTTGCGTGACTGTCACTGCATATATAAATATGCTCAAGGTAACTCTCTTCTCTGGAGATTCTCCGGAGCACACACCTGCATGGCGTCGTAGATCTCAGTCTGGTATACCGTTGGGTGTCGACTCAGTGCAAGATTCTTGCCACAGGTCTCTCCCCATACACACCAGCCCCTGCACCCTCTCCCATCAGAGACCTGCCTGTGAACCATATGTGATGAGCCCCTTCCGCTTGAGGAAACCTGTGTCAGGCTCTAGCGAGTCGTCATTTGCAGGAATGACGACTTTGTATTGTCTATGGGGGGCTGCAGTTTTTGGCATTGTATCCCTCCTGGTGAGAAGGGGGTCTTGTCTGATAGTACAGCTTGTATGTTATGGAGTTTTCTTTAAAGATAAAGTGGAAATAAAAAAAAGCAGAAACATGTAATAGATGAGAACTTTCTTTCTAATGAGCAGTTTTTTATTGCTTCTCAGAAAAAAAAATATAAGATTAAAATAGTATATTTCCTAACTAGTGCGGAAAGTACCACTTTTCCGCACGAGTTAGGAACACTATTTTTTCTATACGAGATGAAAGTTAATATTTTCACCTACATATTTACCTGTACCTGTAGTATACCTGTAAGTACCTGTATACCTAAAACTTTCAGGTATTTTACTTTTCCGCACTAGTACGGAAAAGTGGTACTTTCATGACCAATAAAGGGGGGAAAAGTACACTTTTCCGCACGCTCGTAGAAAAAAATGTATAACAATGGCAATATGGCAGTTGCGAACTACATAAAAAGGAAAATTTGGAAAGGAAACTTTTATGAAACCGATACAAGAAATAGTCAACTATAATTTAGTCCAAAGTGGTACTAATCTTGCATGCTAGAGGCATAAATTTAGCCAACGCTTTTTTTTACAGGTATTTTCGAATTCCTCATGCTAGAAACCATTATACTAGACATTTTGGACGCGTTTCTATCTTGAAGGGGGGTTTCACTGCGCTGATTTTTGGTTTCGTCTCCATATCAGCTGCCATCTTGTATATGGCACTTCCGGTCCGGATTTCGCTTGGGCAACCGGCATTGTCGGATTCAGCTGGGTCAAACTGGGGGTGAGACCTTTTGCCCAAAAGTAATATGAAATGCTTCTAGAACTAAAACGGAGAGCTTTTTTGATATATCAGTCTAGTCTATAACCCTATTGTGAGCATGCACTGCATTGGGATCAATTTTTTTTTTTTAAATTGCAATAACATCTGCTTCACGAATTAATTGTCAACAATCGGCTCTCATTTCAACTGCACGGCAGCGCTATACGCTTTTATATATCCTCAAGATCACCATAACTTCGACAAAAATCCCCGGTATTTTCGCTGGCTTACTTTCTCTCTAGTAGGTTACACAAAACACCAACCCTCAAGAAATGCTGAAAGATGACGTCATAGAAATGATAGATGCTTCTATGACGTCATCCTTCATGGCCATGGCTGGTCGTATCAAACACCAGTGCTCCATAAGCTCCAATGTGGAATATAAAAGGCTGAATAATGCCACGAAGAAAAATAGCTACCCAATATCCCGAATTGACTATACCCTAAACTTTCTACTTTCTAGGTATCAGGATCCAAGTGGTTTTCAGTTCTAGATTTGAAAAGTGGATAAATGCAGGGGGAAGACTAAGAAAAAGCAGTCTTCAGTGGTTAAAACGGTCTATATGATTTTAACGTTTGGATTATGGAATGAACTGCCCCTTTTGAAAGACTGATGGAGTTAGTTGCGCCAGGATTCACGTTAGAGACGGGATTGTAATAATTGGATGATGTAATGCTGATAGGCGAAAACTTCGACGAGTTACTGTCGAACATGAGAAGAGTTTGTGTCGGGATTCTAAGTGTTCAATTGACAATTACCATTGAATCCAAAGATAGGTGTCCTATTTCAGGATAACAGTGCCTCGGACATATCGTTTTTTCAAAACTAATAGAGAACGATCCAGAAAAACACAAGCTTCCTAGGACTCCGCAGTCCGTTGGTAAGTCAAGGATTTTGGGAAGATTATGGAGCCTTAGCATTAGCTTACTAGAGAATCACGCCCTTTGATGCAGAATCTCAACAGTGTAGCTGAAAATCAAATGGACCAGTGCTCTGATCTCAGCGTATTCCATGAGTCAAGGACATTTTGTGTGAGACACCAACGCGTCGCAAAGTAAAATAGAAGATAGATTTTTCCAAATTCAAAATGGCGATGAGAAAATAACGCATATTCTAGAAAATCCTTAAGAAAGGCGGAGAAAGATGATTGTATCAATCGAGAGGAGCATCTGGCAGGTTCATTGAACATTACCACAGTTTTTGTTAAGGTTCTACTTAGAACCGACCATTCTGCCTTGCAGTAGGTGCTACATTTTAATAGCCCAGAAAGTCAAATCCCGCGTTGGTTAGAGACATTTCAAATTTACGACTCCCGAATCGAACATCGCAAAGGATTAATGCATTCCAAGGCTTACTACTTTCTATCACGAAGTTCACGTAGTGACCCTTTTAGACCGTGAGATAGGGCCTGTTTAGTGGAGTCATTTTTTTTTGTCTGGCATTTTGAGGGATGAATGTGGCTAGTTAGCTGATGAGAATATAGGTGGTTTTAGTGCTTGCCACCTATTCGAAAATTTGCAGAAGAAAAAAATTGATTTACATGAGGAATTTTTTTTTAATGATCTCAAATTTTTTGGCTTCTAAATGAAAGATTGACATTGATAAATAATTCACCCATAAAAAATACTAGATGCTTTTCAATAGCTGAAAAAGTGGGGATGAGTGTCAACTTTCAACTGAAAAGAAAAGAACCTTCCGCGTTTACTTTTTGTCTGGTAATCGAGAGAATGAAAGGTTTTGCTGTGTAAATATCGCTGAAAAATCGCCAGACGGTAATCCCAGCTCGAACTCGAGTTTTCCGGCGAAACATTCTGTTGACATTTCGAACAGGTGGCAAGCACTAAAACCACCTATATTCTCATCAGCTAACTAGCCACATTCATCCCTCAAAATGCCAGACAAAAAAAAATGACTCCACTAAACAGGCCCTATCTCGCGGTCTATTTCTTGCAAATGTAGTTAATGGCAGGAAAAAAGGAGACAGATAAAAATTATGCATTTGTTTAACAAAAAATGGCAAATATACTGAAACTAATTCTGATGCTGACGAGTACATTACCGAATAGAAAGAATAAAATACCGACAAGGAATAGATTATAGTTTGCAACTGGATAAAAATTGGACAATGAGGTGAATAGCAAGTAATTTTCAGTTTCGGTCAAATGGTGGAGAGATACTAATTCCAATGGGATTCATTGTACCTCGGAGATGACTTACCATAGTCCGCGGCACAACGGTCTGATATGCCTACTAGCGTTAAGACCAGACTAAAGCCGGTCCCACACGATGTGGTGAATGCCTTCCAACGTTGGACACATCGCCATTTGACACACCGTGTGGGTGTGCACTTGGGAATTGCATGTGTCCAACGTTGGCCACATGACACGTTCGGGCTCTTGTCGGTAAAATTTACGAGCATCAAAGGAACTTCCAACGTTGGAACAATCATTCGTCACACGCCTACACCAGCGATCATGTGTGTTTGTCGCATTTAGTATAGAATCAGTGTAGGACCAAAGATTATTATTTTTTTTTTTGTTTGTTTTGCTATACCTATATTTTTCTCATTGTAGATGGTTATGTCTTCATCTTCCATTTTTAATAATATTATTTTTTTCTGTTGAACAATTTTTACGCGAAATACGACTACGACAATGAACATAGATTGACAACGTTGGCACCAACATGCGTCCATTGTTGGAACTGAAAATTCATCCCATCGTGTGGGAGACACACTTGCCAATCGTAGTGTGTTAAAACATTGGTATTAAAACAATAGTAATTAACCACCAGTAGTAGCTTTTTGTAGGTGATATCAACGACATAATCAATGAACATACGTTTTTTGCCACCAATATCCCGTGACTTTAAAATGGTATTTGTCGGACTTTAGCAGTGGTCACTGTGGAGTCAATAGGATATTAGCCTGACCTAGGATATCAGTACTATAACCTATAAATAGGGATGTTGAAGAATGGTGCAAGAGATGCGACCTCTGTACCTGGAACGAAGGACCCAAGCAAGACACGATCTCGATGAATCCACTGCCTATACACTGAAAGGGAAATGAACCTACAGATAGACTCCATGTTTGGCAGACAGAGCTGTACTTTCACTTTCTACACAGGCTACGTTTGGAATATACGACATCTGAACACTGAGAAATGAAGATGAGACTCGACAAACGGTCATTGAATTCACGATCCTGGGAAGAACGACTTCGCGTGAAAATCGTGAAATACGAAGTAGCAATTTCCCAGCTCTCATGATATTTGAGATTGTTTCAAACCTGTTTCTCAAATTTTGCATTACTCTGAGCCTGTTTGCAGTCTTCTCCAGAAAACTTGCTATTTTCATCCCATATGCTTCTGTCACTGACAGAATGCAAGTGTTAAATTCTATTGTTCCGAGGTCAATTGGGGGATGATCTCAGATAGTCAGATCTAACGATGTAACCAAGTCTACCGAATGTCGCCCAGGGTAGACTAATTTTTCTGGATATTTCGAATGTTTGACTGGGTTTTATTATTCCCATCCTTATTGCGTAACTCAAACAAATGTATTTGGTGGAATTTTCAAAAGTTTTATTTTCTTCATATTGTCATTCATAATCAACAATAATTTTACTATTTAGTACAAAGGAAATTTTCCGGTAATGGTTGAAATCTATGGAGGTGGCTTTGAAATAGGAACGTCCAATTTCAATTCATACAGACCAGATTATCTTCTTGCTAAAGATGTTGTGTATGTTGCCTTAAATTATAGAATTGGAATTCTAGGATTTCTCAGGTAATTAAATAATTGTTTACTTTTATACATAAATAGATCAGTTTTCATTTAAAGCACTGGCGATATGGCTTGTCCAGGAAATAATGGTCTCAAGGATCAAATTTTAGCCCTAAAGTGGGTGCAAAAATGTATTAAAAATTTTGGAGGAGACCCAAATAGGGTTACTGTTTTCGGACAAAGCGCTGGTGGGATTTCCATTGCATATCTTGTACAAAGTCACATGGCTAAAGGTGAATCAAAGATTAATGGAAATGCAAACTTATCTAAGTTCATATTTGTCGTCAGGTTTATTTCATAGAGGAATTATGCAAAGTGGTTCAAGTTTATGCGCTGCGGGATTAACGTTAGAAGCACCAAAAAGAGCATTTGAAATTGGCCAATTATTGGGAATAAAAACCACAAATTCTTCGGTTCTTGTTGAAAATTACAGACAAGTTAATATAACAGACTTATTAAGTGTACAAAATATTTACAGTATTAAGGTATGCGATCAATATACTGAAAAGTAATTCGCTCTATACTACCAATTCCTTTTAGTTTCTTCTATCTGATCTCCTAACAAGAGCATTACCATTTGGTCCTGTCCAGGAGCACCATCATCCGGAAGCAGTCTTTTCAGGAAACAGTTATGAGCAGTATTCAAAAGGATATTTTCAACGCATACCTTTGATGATAGGCTCTACCTCTAATGAAGCCGGGCCTTTAATTCAAAGTTTGCGTAAGTATTATACTTGTGTTTTTTTGAACCAATATTGCATGATTTTTTTCAGCCTTATCTCTAAGTACACTGGCACTCTTTGAATCAGATGTTACTAAGTTTGCACCTTCAAACATAACTCAAAATATTACAAAACGTGTATCAGTTGGCACAAAAGTAAAGACAAGATTTATTGGAACTAGTCCTATAATTAGTCAATTGCCGAATTTTGTGACGGTAAGAAGTTTTAATTGAAGTCAAACTATTTTAACTCGTACATCATGAGCTTTGTAAGAAACAAGTTATAGGCACGCTAGAATAACGTACTCAAGTGTCATTATTAAGTATGAGTTAGTTGAATTTTATATAATTAACCTGTCTCGCATAAATAGAAAAAGAAAGCTTAATTATAATAAATACAAGTTAGAAAGTAATAAAAGATGACATGCCCGCGCAACTAGTGGGTTGCAGTGTAGCCAGATTGTATTGTTGCAGAACAAATGTAGACAATACATATCGAACATTATAACATAAAAGAAGTGATATAGTGTCAAGTTTTTTACAACGCCTTGAATCAGACAAAAGAAGAGCTTTAAAGTGTATGTTAACATCGTTTGCACTTTTATTTTGATAAATATTTCATCCGGCAACATCACACAATCAAATTGTAAAGGAATATGTCAAGAATAATCTGACATTACCTTAAACGACACCGCGGAGAGTTCAAGTAATACGTAAAGTATTAGTTTACTCTTTGTCGAATTACACATTACGAAGAAAGAAGGAACGATTAATTCTGAACTGGTCCTTGAATAAGAATATGACGCAAGCCTGTAACAAACTCGCTTCCCATTGGACGTTCACCTGCAGCCCACGAGTTGCGCGCGCAGTCAAGGTAAAAAAAGATAGGTCAATTAAGTATAATGTATATAAACACTGGTACAGTTTGTTCGGGAAAAACATTGAGGACTGGTGGAGGCTGCTAATTGTGTGTAAAATCCAACTCCTGGGTGGGAGTCAGTTTAAATGTCCCTCGCCATATAATATAGGTACTTATATTGGCAACTTTAAAGCCAACTTAAAACCAACAGGATGATTCCGAATACAAGTATAGCAACTTTGGATACAGGTCCAGAAGTGAGGGAGAATAGAGGTTCTATGAATACCTACCTATAGAGCAACAAAATTTGTTGTGCACTGAAATTTGATGCATGCAACCAAACTGAGGAATTTGCAAGAAAAATAAGCTCGCATGGGCAGGTTTTTGACAAGCTTTCGTGAATCCTGAAAAATCAAAAGATTATACTTTACCTGAAAAGCAGAATGTTTTAGCAATCTGAGCCGTAATCGTAATGATATGGCTATGGCGATAAGTCATGGAAATTTACAAAGAACGATGTCGACAATCTATCTAAGGCTCAAAGGGCCATGGAGCGGATAATGCTGAATGCACTTTGAAAAAAAGAGAAGTATGTAGGTACATGGATCATGGATCTAAAATGGAGCTTCACAACACAGAATGAACTCAATGCTATATGCTCAGCACAGATCAAGTGGCAGAGAGACCACCTACTAGATGGATCAAAATAGTGTTCGGTCTAAAGGTGGAAAATAGCAGGCTATAGAATAGAAAAAAAAAGAATCGATTAAAGCTTCAAGAGCAAAAAAATTCCCGAGATGTCTCTCACGCTGTGACTATCGGCAAATTGATGTATCGTAAACGTACTACAAACTTATAATAAAATGGTTCCAATAGCTTTACAGTTTTCATAACATTAAGCGAAAAATCATTCGAGGTGATTATCTTTCTCATTCAGGAATAGTTCATGTCGGTTTGACGTATTTTAAACAAAATTAATGAAGCTGTTTTTTTTTTAGTTTCTCGGCAGAGACGCTTTTTCTAGACCAATCAGGGAAACTGTTCGCCTAATGTCTAAGTATACAGAAATTTATTACTATCAATTTTCATATAAAGGACTTTTGGGAAACCAAAATAGAGAATACGAAGGTAAATTAATAATATTTTTTCCAATATGAACCAAAGTTTTGAGCTTTATATAATTTTAGGTGCATCACATGGCGAAGATGCTATCTACTTATTTGCTTTTCCAGACAGTGCTGCTACAGTTATGGATTTGATCATGTCAGATAAGATGGTTACTTTGTGGACGAATTTCGCTAAAACAGGGTAGGCAAGGCATTAGAAATAATACTATATATACTTACAGTCTTGCATCATTTCAGTATGAAAGTTCGTCATTGGACTTTGCTTTTAGAACAAATACATTGATTAAGTTATATTCAAACTTAAGAGGACTGGGTACTTACTTAAAACGGGTTAAACTACTTTCCGATTAACGACTAAAGTAATTTATCAAAATCAATGAAATTTATTGAGATGGTAGATGATAAGTTATAGAATAGTGGAAAGTCATTTTTTATCAAATAAAATAATCCAAAAGATTATGTCACTCCTCAAAAAAATAAATATTGGAATATGAAAGACTTTGCACCATTCTATAATTTATCCTCTACCATCCCACCAAATTTCATTGATTTTGATCAAATACTTCAGTCGTAAATCGAAAAGTAGTTTCACCCGTTTTAAGTAGGTACCCAGTCCTCTTATTTCAAATGAAATATTTTCGAATCTCGTTTACCTACCTAATTCCTGGAGTTTGTCAACATTTTCCATTACATATTTATATATAGTACACCAAAATAGTCTAGGGAACAGGAAATATCTGCCTTTCAATTTTAAGAAAAAGCAACTTTTCTTTTAAGATAACGTGGGTATTATTTATTGAACAAGTCTTATCAAATTTACCATATCGGCTTTTTTTTGCAAGCTTGTTTGGTTTAAATATTTTATAAATAAAACAGCAAAAAAATTCTGATAAGTATAAGTATTATCTTGTTCCCTAGACCATTTTGATGTGTGTATTTTCTGTATTACATTATTCTACCCTTCTTTCATTGTTTTCCTATTTATTTTTCCTATTTTCGCTTGCCATACTTTTTTCAATTGTCTAGTGCTCTACCAATCCTAAACTTATCATCTAAGTTGTATTGGTTCAATAAATTCTTCCGATAATTTTTTTGTAGATTTTCTCTTTTTTTTACACATGATCATCTTCCTCTTTGCTTACAATAGGTAGGTATATTTTAATTTATTTGTTTTATTTTCTTATTATTTGTTCTAGTACGATGGTTTCATTATCTTGTACAACTGCTTATTCATTTAGAACTGCTATATTTTGGATAAAAATAAATAAACCCATAGGGATTCTACCTAACTCATTCGATTTACTTTATTTTTCAGAAATCCCACGCCAGCATGGTCCTCTAAATGTTCCAAATCAGTATTAGGGAATTTGGTTTGGAAACCGAATACGAATACACATAGTACACCCGATCACTCTATACAGTATCTCAATATAAACACAACTCTGAGAATGCAGACGAATCCGTTTCAGGAAGATTGGCTCTTTTACAAAAATCTTTATTTGCTTTATGGAGATCCACCTTACTTCACTTATTAGAGCTGTTGAAAGTGTATCAAAAGTGTATAAGTGGCTAAAGTACATCAAATCAAATAAGCTTTATTGCTATAAACAATGGTGAATATAGAAACAAAAACAAACTGCGACAATTATTAATTAATTTAAGTGACCTATTTATCAAATCAAAATCTTATCACCTTATTTAAAAAAAACGCAAAATTTAAAAATAGTTACCTACTTTTATGCACTTTAAGGATTAACAGTACTTTTTTAATCCCTGTTTTAAGGGAGTAAAGTGGGGCTTCTAATCCCCGGAATTAAATTTCACTTTATGTCCCAAGGAATTAAATTTTTACTTTATTCCCCGGGGATTAAATGAAACAGGAAATAAAAGGGTAATTTTAATCCCTTCAAAGTACATAAAATAGTGTATACCTACACCTCAGGACTAAAGTATTTTTTAATCCCTCGACAAACTACCATTTGTCAACTACCATTTGTCTTGGGATTAAAAGTACCACTTTAGTCCCTAGGTGTATAATGTACTATTTCGGCTAAAGAGTTTTAATTAATAATAAAAATGTATTGAACAGGATGAAAAAGTAAATGTTACAAAAATAGATCATGCACAATATTGTTAGAATAAAACTTTCCCAATAAATAAAATGCTTCATTTATGTGTAACTGGTTTCTTAGTTTCTTGTTCTCGAAATTTTTTAGCATGATAGGAAATGTGTTGTTAGAATTAAAAATGTGATTGTACTGTTTTTAACTTTTACAGACGATGGGCGATAGGATTTTTTTTTTATAAGCGCCGATAAGACGAAGTTCAGAAGTATATGGAATTTTTGACGGATCGTATATTCCGAAGATCAAATCCTATATATTTGCACCATTCTTACTATGGACAGACACTTTCTATCCTATATCACTATAAGCTATAAAAACTGAACTGAAGTATTAGTGAACACCCCCTACCTTTCCGCTAAAAAACTGACTTTTTCAAAAAATTAAGATAGGTACCCATTTGTTGTACTTTGTTTCTATGAACTTGAAAACGTTTTTCGAAATTTAATTCGATTGTTTATGCGCTGTGACGAAAATAGTTATTTATGATATAAGTGCTAAAAGTGACATTTTATTTTGTGAAAAGGGAAGTTTGGGACACGACGCCAAAGGCGGAGTGTTCCATCCCTTTGAACAAAATAAAATCACTTTTAGCACGAATATCATACACTATTCTTTCTACAAACGCACTAAAAGTGATTACTTTTAGCACTAGTGCTAAAAGTAATCACTTTTAACACCAGTGTCATAAAATGGCATTTTAGACACTGACAGCATCCGTTAAAAATGACACTTTTAGTGACGTTTGTAGAAAAAAGTAATTTTTTCAAATGGAATAACCTATATATAAATCTATTTTTTGAAAGCCCCTGTTTCTATCATTTCAAATAGGTAGTTTTTTCATCTTTATTTTAGTAATTTGCGATATATTCCCACTTAATATTCGAAAAAAATTAGCCGAAAAGGTATCATAAAACGTGGAATTAAGGTGAAATAAAGGTAAAATTTGTGCAACATGTCATTCTATGACATTTTGACTTATTTATAGGTGAATCTAACCATTGTATTAAGATTTTATAAGGACTTTCGCTGAAATGGTTATTAAATCCAATTTAAAAATAATTCAGTGGAACATTCGAAGCGTGTATGCAAATAGAGATAATTTGGTCAACCTGATAGGCGAAGAATGCCAGATTTAAAATTTCTTAATGACACTTGGGTAAAAAACAATAAAAAATTTACTTTTTCTACTGACGTTTCATAATACGCTTATGAAACGATTAAAATCTGTTTCATAAATCATAATGAACTTATGATACAGATTTTCATTATGATACAGATTTTTCAGCCACTGGAATCGAGTTATTTTGAACATGAACAATGTTTATATGAAAATAACAGACTTGTTTTGGAATTTTGGATTGTTTCTATTAGTATTTACCAAAAGAGACAACAAAAAATTAATATATCGGGTGCGAAATTTATGCCCAAATAACGTCTAGATCTTAATTTTCGAAACTGTCAATAGATGTCAACACCAGTTGAGAAGTTTACTATTCTTAAAATAAATAGTCTGTTTTTTTTTAAAGATAATTCCCCAAGTCAAAAATTTAGTTACTTTATGTTGGCAACACAAGCTTTTGCTATATAAAAAAATTGAAAGCATTGACAATTTCACATTGTATTGCCAACATAATGTTATTTTGATTTTTATCTTAAAAAAAAACATGGCCATTAATACACGAGCAGGTAGTAGGATACGAAACGAGCCGCAGGCGAGTTTCGTATAACATGATCATTGCATAATGTACTATTATTTACGACTAATGTATAATGTAAGTATTATACTTGTGATTTTGGCAGTATAATGCCATATGTTATTCCCCCAGGGAATAATGACGAGTAGAGAGATTAATGATCATGATTCCTCAAAAGTGTCAGTGCGTCAAACGTGTAGTGCTTATGCTTTTTTTATTGAGAATTGAGATGGATGAAATTTGTTCATTAAAAATCTCAAATGAATTAATTTGTCGTAAATAAAGTAGAGTATACTACTTGCAATAATGTCTTTTGTTTCCTCGGAATGTTATTCCCTCGCCGCTAACGCGGCTCAGTTCGTAAATATTCCTCGGGAATAATAGCTATCATTATTGACTCGTGGTATAATCTACTACTGTATTAGTGTGTCAAATATATTTCGTAATTTCCTCTTGATTTGAATCATGGTTTCTCGGAAAACAAACAAACAATAAAACAATGATATCTGTTTTTTTTATTGGTTATCACTTAATTTCCTAATGGCTTCTCGTACTCCTCCTGAACTTCTGCGGACGCGGTACTTTTTAACTAATCTTTAATGTGATATTTTTCTTGGTGCTCCGTCCTATCAAAGTTTTTTAGTACTTATATGTTTCTCATCAAGTCCATTTTTGCATAATTTTTTTTATGCATCACGGTTGAAGCTATCTAAATTGTACTTTATTTTGTTAGCTTGTTCCTTGTTTTTGTTCTTCTATGTTTTATTTTCTCTTGGCTGGTCTAAAGGGCCGTACTCTGGCTTTACCTAAGATGTCGCTTCTTTATAAGCTCGCCTATCTTGTAGATTTGATAATGATATTGTAGATCTTGTTTCATCGGTCGATTTTCAATGACCTATATAAGTTCGTAAAATGAAAGTTTTTAGGACGTGTTTCAGGTACCCAATAGATTCTCAATTTTAATCCATTTAAAGTAAAGTTTCATGTTTGGTCACTAGGTTTATCAATAAAAATATGCACAGTGCGGATTTAAAAATAAGCACTTTGCATATCATGGCCGGCTTAGTGAACGCATGAGCATAAATTATAGATTAATTTTTGTTTTAATAACTTCAATATGTCCGGTATCATCTATTCAAAACCTTATCTTGAACGAAAACATTGTATGCTATTATTACTCTTGCCTTGAAGATAATTTTTGCATTTGTGTCCTTCAAAAACTCGCGACTGTGCAAAGAAACGTCACTTTAGGTACCTAGTTTCTTAATGTAAAAGGTTCCAAAAAGTTGACGTGATGATGAAGTCAAGCCCAATTCAAATATGTAATATGAATTAAATGAATATTAGTTAAAGATATTTTTCTTTTAAGTAACATTGTAAGTAACAAGCTCTTTACATATTATGTATAGTATTTTTAATACCTATTTAGAAGTACCTGTCGTTTCAGTGACAAAACGTATGTCGCTTCTTGACACACAAATAAAATTAGGTTAGGAATTTCCTATTTGTAGATGAAGTTGACGCATTAGCAATCGACGTTCGTTTTTGTTGGTAATTTTTTGTTTCATCTGATTCGTGATTGATAAATAAGGATGGGGTTATTCTAAATGGGTATTACAAATACTATACTATAGGTGTAGAGTAGACACTTAATAAACTTAATAGGGAATACCTGTTTTTAAAAAATATAATGTTAAAACGTTCAAAAATCCGGAATAATTATTGTTGTAATATCATTTTGCAGGGAAAAATAAAGCGGCAATTATTGAATTCCATCATCATTCCAAGAAATATAGAGAAAGGTCACTGTATCTCAAGAAAGTTTCCACCAAGGGCAAAAATATTTAAAAACACCCCTTGGCACCGACACGTAGTCCCGTTTTCGGCAATCGTGATCGAAAATCGAACTTATGATCCACGTGTAATAGCTTAGATTATCGGAACATTGTTGGGAAAATGATACGCTCAAGTCAACGGTTTAAAGTAGAATCTATTCAATATAATTTAACAATAATAAAGTTAAGTCTATTATTGAAACCGCAACATAAATATAATTACCCTAGTTACAATGAACCTTAAATCTAATGCATTATTTGCCAAGAAAGCTATGCTGGGCATTTTGCAATAATATAAGTTATTGCTTCCAACTAACAAAATGATGACTCTTTAACATTAGGGTCAAGAACCTATAAAGTTGGATATTTTCCCATTACACACGTATTGACTTTTATCTATATTTGAGAACAGTTGTTTTCTATAAAAGTGTCCAATCTTATCCAACCTGTACGACCTATAGGATTGTTTTTTATTTTTACTTTTGTTTCATTATAATTCTCTATAAATATTTATTTTATCGTATTTTTGTGTTTGTTGTTTTATTTACATTTTTCTAACAATCATAAGTATTACTAACTCAACAGATCTTTAATCAAGCAAACAATAACAAAAAAAAAATTATATTTTTTTTGTTTTTCTTCACAGATTATATTTTTGTAGGTTTATCTACAGATATAGGTAAAGGACCGTTCAATTCCCAAACAGAATTTACATTACTTTAGAATGCAGTCCAATAACATTTTCGTAGTGATTTTTCTAGTAAAGTTCCCAGTAGGGCTTATGGTAAGTATTGCTAAAATAATCAAGGCTTCTTTAAAAGTTTCTATTTCCAGAAAGAGAGTCCAATAGTTCTAGATAGCCAAATTACATCAGGTATCATCAAGGAGCAAATTATAATGCAACCACCCTTTTACGGCTTTAGGGAAATTGCTTTGGATAAATCGTCAACTGGAAATTTGCGACTTGCTGTAAGGAAAACAAAATAACTTCTAAATAACCCTTGAAACTATTTGTTATTTTTCCGAATTTATTTACCAATGCTTAGCATAAGCTCTAACCTCTCATCTTTTTTTATTTCCAGAACGACAATCCAATAATAACAATTCCAGATGGCCAAATTCAAGGTACCAAGGAGCAAACTATAATGCAAACAACTTTTTACGCCTTTAGAGGAATTCCTTTTGCTAAACCACCAGTTGGTGATTTGCGATTCGCTGTAAGTGGAACAAAATAACTTCCAAATAATCCATGAAGTGATTATCTATTTTTGCAAGTTTTGAAATTTAGAGCATTTAAATTTTTAGCCACCAAAGAAAAATGACCCATGGATAGGGATTCTCAATGCAACTGCTGATAGAGATCGGTGTCCTCAAATAAATTCAGGGACTGTAGTAGGTTCAGAAGATTGTCTTCACCTGAGTGTGTGTACACCAGATGTAAGTTAATTCTTAGTGATAGAGAAAATTATTAGTAGACAAATATATTCTGATTATTTTATCTTTTTGTTCTGTTGAAGTTCTTCCTATTTTTAGCTACTCAATCAGTAAGGTTTATGGTATAACTTCGACAAAAATTCCCGTTATTCTCACTGGCTTTCTTTCTCTTTATCGCAAAACACCAAGCTTCAAGAAATGCTTAAGAATGACGTCATAGAAGTGCTAGATTCTTCTATGACGTTATCCTTCATGGCCATCGCTGGTCGTATTGAAGACAAGTAGCTTCAATGTGGATTATAAAAGGCTGAATGATGCCACGAAAAAAAATAACTACCCAATATCCCGGATTGACTATATCAAACCTCCTAAACTTCCTAGGTATCAGCATTCAATAGGTTTCAATTCTAGATTTGAAAGGTTGATATTTGCCGGGGCTCGAAGAAGATTGAGAAAAGGCAGCTTTCCCTGGTTAAAAGTGACTTCAACGTTTGGATTATGCCAATAAATACCTCTTTTGAAAGACTGATGGAGTTAGTTGCGCCAGGATTCACGTGAGAGACGGGATTGGTATACCTGGATGATGTCATGCATGCTGATAGGCGAAAACTTCGATGAGTGCGGCTGTCGAACATAAGAACAGTTTTTGTCGGGATTCTAAGTGCCAAATTACCATTGAATCATTGAATCCAAATATGTGTGTTCTATTTCAGGATAAAAGTGTCTCGGATATATCGTTTCTTCAAAACCAACAGAGAATAAGGCTCCAGCTAAGTTACAGGCGGTACGAGATTTGTCCAAAGTGAAGAACAAACAGGAACTGAAGATTCCTAGGACTCCGTAGTCACTACCGCTGGTAAGTCGAGGATTTTGGGAAAATTAAGAAGTCTGAGAGAAACACGTACTTTGATGGGTTGCCAGAATCCCAACAGTCTCCTGTGGAGCTGAAAATCAAATTGACCAGTGCTTTGATCTTAGCGTATTCCATGCTACATAGAATCGACAATTTTGACTTGCAGTAGGTGCACATTTCGCTCATTGGTTAGAGAAATTTCAAATTTACGACTTCCAAAACTAACATCGCAAAGGAAGAAGTCATGGCAACAGTGACTACTTTCTTTCACAAAGTTCATGTACTGACCCTTAATTCTTGCAAATTTAGCAAAAATTTAGCAAAAGGCAGAAAAAAAAGATAGCTGAAGGCCGTTGTGCCGCGGACTATAGTAAACTGAGTGCTACGTGAACTCCACAGTAGTCATAGCAGTGATCACTGTGGAGTCAATAGGATATTAGCCAGGCCTAAGTAGGATATCACTACTAACTGTCGTAGGGATGTTGAAGAATGGTGCAAGAGATGCGACCTCTGAATTTCGAACGAAGAACCTAAGACACGATGTCGTCTTTTATCTGACTCCCACTGGGGGAGAATTGCGCTGGATATCCCAGATCCATTTCCAACAGAGTCGGGAAATAAGTATCTCATGGTTGCTATAGACTATTTTTCAAGATGTTAGTATTTTTTTTGCCTAATAAGGAAATTGTAACAGTTGCTGAAGCATTACTCTAAAACATCATATCGAGGCATGAAGGGTACCGATGGAACTTTGCACTGGAATTTTGAGTTCGAAGTATGGACAACTGGCAATAAGGAAGAGCAGAACGACTTCACTTCATCCACACTCCCGGCGGAATTGTCGAGAGACACAAACGGAATATCAATCAATAGCTCTCGATATTCATGGATGAAAACCAATGGAACTTGTGATTTTTTTTTCCTTCTGACGAGTGGAAGCTCGCAAAATGAATATGTACACCTCCTATACACTGAAAGGGAAACGAACCTACAAGCAGTCTCCATGTTTTACAAGCAGTCTCCATGTTTGGAAGACGGAGCTGTACTTTTAATCTATGTGGCTGATCTCCAGGACAGACTTAGAGTGTTTAGATCTCCAGACTCAGAGTAGTTCAGAATTTGCCTGGAATATACGATACCTGAACAGAGTGACAGAATGAAGATGAGACTCGACAAACGGTCATTGAATTAACGATCCTGGGAAGAACAACTTCGAAATACGAAGCAGCAATTTCTCACACCTTAAAATATTTGAGATCGTCTCAACCCTACAAAGTTTACCGAATGCCGCCCGGTTAGACTAATTCTTCTGGATATTTCTAATGTTGTGTTTTCTTATTTCCAGCCTTATTGCGTCACTCAAACAAATGTATTCGGTGAAATTTTCAAGAGTTTTATTTTCTTTATATTGTCATCGTATACCGAAATCCTGATCCCTATTAATCAACAATAATTTCACTATTTAGTACAAAGGAAATTTTCCGGTAATGGTTGAAATCTACGGAGGTAGCTTTGAGACTGGAACGTCCAATTTCAATTCATATAGACCAGACTATCTTCTTGCTAAAGATGTTGTGTATGTTGCCTTAAATTATAGAATTGGAATTCTAGGATTTCTTAGGTAATTAATTCATTGTTTATTTTTAGACATAAATAAATTGGTTTTCAGCACTGGCGATATGGTATGTCCAGGAAATAATGGTCTCAAGTACCAAATTTTAGCCTTAAAGTGGGTGAAAAAATATATTAAATATTTTGGAGGAGACCCAAATAGGGTTACTGTTTTCGGACAAAGCGCTGGTGGGGTTTCCATTGCATATCTTGTACAAAGTCGTTTGGCTAAAGGTGAATCAAAGACTAATGGAAATGCATGCTTATCTAAGTTCTTATTTGTCGTCAGGTTTATTTCATAGAGGAATTATGCAAAGTGGTTCAAGTTTATGCGCTGCGGGATTAACGCTAGAAGCACCAAAAAGAGCATTTGAAATTGGCGAATTATTGGAAATAAAAACCACAAATTCTTCGGTTCTTGTTGAAAATTACAGACAAGTTAAGGTAACAGACTTATTAAGTGTACAAACTATTTACACTACTAAGGTATGCGATCAATATACTGAAAAGTAATTCGCTCTATACTACCAATTTCTTTTAGTTTTTTCTATCTGATATCCTAACAAGACCATTACCATTTGGCCCTGTCCAGGAGCACCATCATCCGGAAGCAGTCTTTTCAGGAAACAGTTATGAGCAGTATTTAAAAGGAGATTTTCAACGCATACCTTTGATGATAGGCTCCACCTCTAACGAAGCCGGGCCTTTGATTCAAAGTTTGCGTAGGTATTAGACTTCTGTTTTTTGAACCAATATTGCATGATTTTTTTAAGCCTTATCTCCAAGTACACTGCTACTCTTTGAATCAGATGTTACTAAGTTTGCACCTTCAAATATAACTCAAAATATAACAAAACGAGTATCAATTGGCACAAAAGTAAAGACAAGATTTATTGGAACTTATAGTCCTATAATTAATCAATTGCCGAATTTTCTGACGGTAAGAGGTTTTAATTGAAGCCAAACTATTTTGAACCCTCAGCTATTTTAATTCGTACGTCATAAGTTTTGTAAGAGACAAGTTATAGGCACACTAGAATTACGCACTCAAGTATCATCATTAGGGACGAGTTACTTCAATTTCACTTATGGCCGGTTTATTCACCTTCCGATAAACTGTCAGGGGGAGTTTATTTGAAATCCGTGCAAATCTTTCACATACGACTCAGTGGTTCGAAATATGTGCGTCGACGAATTCTAAAAATTCACGATCGGCTTATTTGAATTCTTGTGCATTTTGTAAATCGTGAATTTTTAAATTTGCACTGCTCAGCTTGGCAACGTGTCCTGTAAAAGATTCTAACCAATGACATTGTTGGAAAATTTCATATGACCAAACGGAACGATGCATTGAAATGTCAAATTTGAAATTGTTTACCGTCAACAACTTTTTTTCCGTGCATAAAGTTTCGTGTTTAGTTGGAGATTTTTCATTTTTTTTTGTTGATTTATCTTAGTTTATTCTTCATTCTTCCTATAAGTGTAAGGCAATACCGCAAAAAGGATGGAAAGTGCGGGGGCAAGTGTTAATAAGAGAAGTTCCGGATTTGTTACCAAAAAATAAAAAGAACTCTTGGTCAAATTTTTGAACAAATATCCGGCCCTTTTGTCGGGAAAATTTTTGAACTCCTTTTCATGGAAGGAATCTCGAAACATTATTTTGAAAGTCGAAAGTTTTTTATAAATTTGCCGTCATTACCTAAGTATTGTTAATGCATGCATCTATTCTTGGATTTCTGATGCCTTTGCGGTTATGGTTATACGATTCGGACCTTTCTAGAGCATTTAAATTAACAATATTTTCGAATTCCATGAGGACAAGAATATTATTTGTTCACTTAACTGAAATTTTTAAGAAACTTTTGCGTGCAATTTGGAAATGCACGAGCTCTAGAGGTGACGCATGTCAAATGCAATCTTGCGTCGACGAATTTAGCGAAATGTGTCGACGAAAGTTTCAAATAAGCCACTTGTGCATTTTTTTGTATTTCACCGGTAAAAATTGCGACTTAGTCAGACGTATTTGAATTGCACGTTTCAAATAAACCCCCCCAGGTGTGCAATCTGACGGATAAAAACGCAATACTTATGTAATTCCATTGGTCGGCCAGTTATCCGCCGACCAATTAAATTATAGAACGGTAAAATTATCTTGCAGATTGTTACCAGCAAGTTTATCTGAAGATGAATAAACCGGGCCTTAGTTTAGTATAAGTGATCTAAGGGGACATTGGCGCATCTTTGAAATAATAAAACTGGAGAATGCCAGCAAATCAAGCGATCACATGATGGTTAGATTGGACTTAGAGATCCCATTCGCAGTGGTAGGTACCTAATTAACGAGCGCCAATCATGGGAAAATAAAGAATTACCACAAGTAGACAATGCATCTCTGTGGTACACAGATGGATCCAAACTAACTGAAGGAGCTGGACTGAGCGTTTCCGGTCCTAACTTTAAGTTCTCCAAGACATATGTGCACAAGAGTGTCTCAACCAAAGCTTCAAAGGAAAATACATCTTTATACTATCAGATAGCCAAGCTGCCCTAAAAGCCTTAAGAACTTTCAAATGCACCTCAGAACTAGTCTGGGAGTGTAAACAGACCCCAAAATCACTAGGAACACACAACCAGGTATCGCTGATGTGGCTGCCTGGTCATCGAGGCATAGAAGGAAACGAAGAAGCAGAAGCAAGAAGCATGCTACTTATTCTAGAACCTTTAGAAATTTAAGGCAGGTTTCACATCGGGGTGGCGTCGCAAAAATGCGACGTGGCAACATTCGTCATATATTTTGATACTTTTCGTGCTTCCTAGCAGCAAGTCGCACGTTGCATGCTACTTTGGTGTGAATATTGTTTTCATAACATTAAGCGAAAAATATCGATCCAAATCACCCGAGGTGATTATCTTTCTGATGCAGGAATAGTTCATGTCGATTTGAACCGATTAAATCGATTATTCTCACAGGCATAATGAGCAGTAGAGACTTCAAATATTTTAGACAAAATTAATGAAGCTGTTTTTTTTTGTAGTTTCTTGGCAGAGACGTTTTTTCTAGACCAATCAGGGAATCTGTTCACCTGATGTGTAAGAATACAGAAATTTACTACTATCAATTTGCATATAAAGGACTTTTGGGAAACCAAAATAGAGGATACGAAGGCAAATTAATAATGTTACTTCCAATATGAACCAAAGCTTTGAGCTTTATATAATTTTAGGTGCATCACATGGCGAAGATGCTATCTACTTATTTGCTTTTCCAGATAGAGCTGCTACAGTTATGGATTTGATCATTTCAGATAAGATGGTTACTTTGTGGACGAATTTCGCTAAAACAGGGTAGGCATTATGCTAGTTTTACACTGACAATTTAAATTGATAAATTTGATTGCCAATTTATGTTGGCTAAACTTCGCTTTACGCCGGATCAGCTTGTTGACAACACAAACGACAATAAACAATTCTACCAACTTAACCAGAATTTCAAGGTTATGTATTTATACATTTTATGGCTCACTCAGAAATATATTTCAAGATGTTTAATAATAAAACTAGAAGAAACTTAAGGTAGAAGAATAAACTGAACATCAACAAGTAAATGATAAATAGCCTTCTGCAACGTGAGTTTTATACTATTTTCTCGATTTTGGATTTCAATTATAATTTTTTTTGAAATTTTTTGTGGTCGCTTTTAGTTGGGGATTTTTCTTATTGCAAAAAATGTCAGTTGGTGACACTTAATTACCAACCAACTGACAGGTGGATTTCATTATTTTAGAAGATTTGACAATTTTGAAGGCATGCCAATAGAAAATTTGAAAACTAAATATCACTAAAAATCGTTGAAGAATGAGCTTCATTCTTCTACGATTTTGCGTGCGAGAATAATGACATTCTCACACCAAAATCGAGAAAAATATTTTCGAATCTCGTTTACCTACCTAATTCCTGGAGTTTGTCAACGTTTTCCATTATTTAAGTATATACACACATAACAGTGAAAGAACATTCATATTCTCAGAATATTCTCTCAAAGTGCTTTTTGGAATGTTCTTTCAGGAATATTTAATAAATATTCTAAGATTGTTACGATTGAAATATACATTTTTGGACGTTCTATTTATGTACTAGGGATGTTGCTTCTATGCACCTACCTGAAAGATTGTGCTGAAACCCTACTTTATATAACATTATCCGAATATTGTCATACGAACATTATTATAATGTAACTTAAAAAATGCTCTTTCGGATAATATCTCTATCAAGTATCAAGAATATACCTACCAAGTTGTGCTGAGAAGTTTATGTAGGTAGGTACCCATGATAAGAATATTTACATATTGTTCACCTAATTATCTAAAGTACCTACTCAAAAATCTTGATTGAACAATTAAACAATAATGCTCTATCTAGCACTGACTAAAAATATTATAGGTACATATATTCTTTTTCTTTTGCTTTGTAGGACTTCCAAGAGAGGGAGCCACGCGCTATTAATGATCTACATCTTGCCTCGCGTTTGAATCACCTTGAAACCTGTTTCTGTCAGTTGGCGTGCTTACCGCGACGAGAGCATAATAAGCTCGAAACCGGAGCTTTGGTTAAACACTTGTGTTTTCCAGAGAAATTTTCCAACAACTCTTTCACTGCCTTTAATAAAAAAGCACTGAAAGGAGCATTATTTGGTTGGATGCGAAAATTAACATTCCAAGTATGTCCTTAGAATCAAACAAGAATGTTATGTCTAGGATGCATATTGAGAATGATATATGTAGATATATTCTAAGAATATTTCAAGCATATTGGTATAATATTCTTTTGAGAACATAACTAATATCATAGATAGAGGTGGGCCAACCTGCGATTTTAATGGAGCTGTGACAAGACGTGACTGCTCCAGTCGTGTCACTGTGACAAATAGCAGTGATTTTTTGGATCAGTTTTACCTTAGTTGGCGGCCGTACTGCTATTATTATATGTTAATGCTACATCGTAAAATGGCATAATCGCAGTCCGCAGTCACGGCCTAGAGAGATGCTCCAGTTTCCAGCCTGCCCTCTGCAGTAGCAGTTTCTATTTGGCGTGATCGCGATGCAATTTATAATATTATTATTTCATTTACATCACTCAGCTCGAGTTCTGTCCGCGCTGCATCGGTCGGAGCTTGAAGCAGGCTGTGACAAAATGTCACTGCTACTTGACTGGGACTGGAGCAGGCAGTGACTGTGACAGACGAGTAGCAGTGACAAAGTCACAGTTCGTGAAATCGCAACCCACCTCTAGTCATAGAAACATTCTTTGAATGTGAGAATATACATTTCAAGCATATTTTTAGAATCAAACAGGAATATTCTTTTCAGGATATACTGAGAATCTCATAGGTATATTCTAGGAATATCCTAATAGATTTCCTAGGAAGTTCTTGGGTATTGCAAACAGTATTTCTTCAATCTTTTCTCAGAACATTCTCAGGACCTTCGCAATGGTTTTGGCGAAAATTCTAGGCACATTCCTTCTAAAAAAAGAACATTCTCAGTACATTCTAAGGATGCAATTTTGTTATGTGGGTAGTATTTTCTGTATTACATTATTTTACACTCCTTTCATTGTATTCCTATTTATTTTTCCTATTTTCGCTTGCCATACTTTTTTCAATTGCCTAGTGCTCTACCAATCTTAAATTTATCTAAGTTGTATTGGTTATAAATTCTTCCGTTAATTTTTTTGTAGGTTTTCTCTTTTTTTTTACACATGATCATCTTCCTCTTTGCTTACAATAGATATATTTTAATTTATTTGTTTTATTTTCTTATTTAGTATTTGTTTTAGTTAAGTACGATGGTTTCATTATCTTGTACAACTACCCAACTCATTCGATTTACTTTATTTTTCAGAAATCCCACGCCAGCATTGTCCTCTAAATGTTCCAAATCAGTGTTAGGGAATTTGGTTTGGAAACCAAATACACATAGTACACCCGATCACTCTATACATTACCTCAATATAAACACAACTCTGAGAATGCAGACGAATCCGTTTCAGGAGGATTGGCTCTTTTACAAAAATCTTTATTTGCTTTATGGAGATCCACCTTACTTCACTTATTAGAGCTGTGGAAAGTGTATCAAAAGTGTATAAAGTGGCTAAAGTACCTACATCAAATCAAATAAGCTTTATTGCCATAGATAATGGTGCTGTGTGTGGCAGTAGCAATATTGAATCCTACAAAACTTGACTAATAGGGCATTATACAAACAAAAACAAACTGCGATAATTCTTAATTAATTTAAGTTACCTATTTATCAAATCAAAATCTTATCACCTTAATATAAAAAAACTCAAAATTTTGAAAATACCTACCTACTTTTATGCACTTTAGGGATTAAAATTACCCTTTTAATCCCTCTTTTAAGAGAGTAAAGTAGAAGTAGGTCTTTTAATTCCCAGGATTATATTTCACTTTGTTTCCCAATGGAATAAATTTTTACTTTATTTCCCGGGGATTAAATAAAACAGGGAATAAAAGAGAACTTTTAATCCCTGTAAAGTACATAAAATATTGTATACACCTCAGGACTAAAGTGCAAAAGTACCACTTTAGTCCCTAGGTGTATAATGTACTATTTCGGGTAAAGAGTTTTAATTAATAATAAAAATTTATTGAGCAGGATAAAAAAGTGAATGTTACAAAAATAGATCATGCACAATATTGTTAAAATAAAACTTTCCCAATAAATATCCATTTATGTGTAACTTATTTCTTATTCTTAAAATTTTTCAGCATGATGGGAAATATGTTGTTAGAATTTAAAATGTGATTGTACCGTTTTTAACTTTTACAGACGATAAGCGATAGGAATATTTTTTTATAAGCGCCGATAAGTCGAAGTGCAAAAGTAGGTAGGTATATGGAATTTTTGACAAGTCGTAAATCCTGAAGATCAAATCCTAAATGTTTGCACCATTCTTACTATGGACAGACACTTTCTATCCTATATCACTATAAGCTATAAAAACTGAACTGAACTATTCTGTGAGCGTAGTCCTGTACAAAGTATATCTCAATAGTAATTCAAATGATAATTTTAAATGTAAAAACATATATTTGGCTTCCTACTGTTTAATTTCAAAATAAAATATTCACTTCAGAGTACATTTACAATTCCTTCTTTCATTGTTAAGCCCCCTAGGAAGCTACAAAACCGGATAATCATTAAAACAATGGTGGAACCATAACAACCCCTGCTCGTTAACAAATAAAGAACTCCCTTTTAACTAATTCAGATGGCACGAGCCGCCATCTATATACACTGGGCCACCGTAATTGCCTATCTGCTCCATCAATTAATCGGACCATTAAAAATCCTAAAAACGCCCAAACCCCTTTTGATAAAAAACGCAGGCAGAACTACTCCTTTTTATACCTGGTCGCGTGTCTCGCTATAAAACAGCGTTAATAAGCGGTTAACTTCTAATAACTTAATAAAAAGGACTACCTTAGACATACCAGCAGTAAACCCCTAATTCAGGTCTGTTTTTTAGGAGCTTTTTTACCTACCTGAGACCGCCACGCGCGGCCCTAGTTACCCATCAGGGAAGATGGATTTACAATGGCTTATTGATGTTGACTGATGCTATAAATAAATAAATATTAGGTGAATTTTTTGGAGTCTTCAATAAACCTGGCATTAATTTAAGTGAAACATTCGACACAAGAAAAATTATTAAATTTGCAGGGTGTTCATCTAGAAGAGAAAATTGTAGTTGCTAAGGGTTAATGGTGATCTATCTAACATTGTAAACTCAATTGTAAATAATAACTTTGCCAAGTCTAGTTGAATAATGGTGACAAAAACTAGTTTCGGTATAGAAATCAAGGTGCAGTGAAGTACTCAACAGGATATCTAGAAATTAGACGATGGTGTTGTGGTACTTTTGATATCTTATATATAGTTTTTGTTAGGTACTAGTATTAATTATTATTGTTTTTGTTATTGTCATTAGTTTTCCATCATTGTGAATGTCGTGTATAATTCTTGCTTATTAAAGTCTAATTTCTAAAGGTAATTCAGTAAATCATTACAATTTAATAAACAAGATGGATAAACTCTTAAAACCTGAACGATTCGACGCTGATCAAAACTCTCCAAAAGCTGCACAAGAGTGGACTCACTGGAAAGCAACTTTCGACAATTTCATATCATCCGTTGATAAGCTAGAAAATGATGGAAAACTTAAACTCTTGGAGAACTATGTAAGCCACAACAATTATGAGCACATATCCTGCTGTTTCTCTTACTCAGACGCTATTAGGATTTTGGATTCAATTTTTATTAAACCCTCGATTAAACCTGAAAATGAAATATTTACCAGACACTGCCTTACCTCTAGGAAGCAGCAACCTGGAGATACTGTTGATCACTACTTACAAGCACTAAAACATCTAAGTAAAGACTGTAGTTTCAAAGCTGTCAGCGCTGAAGAAAGTCAAAACGACTATATTAGAGATTCTTTCATTACTGGCTTAGGATCTTCCCAAATTCGACAGCGATTGTTGGCGAATACTACTTTGAAACTTGATGAAGGCAAGAATTGAGCTCTATCTCTAGAATCGGCACAAAAACATTCAGAAGCATACGTATAGCATCTCTTAAGGTGTGATTAACTCAATTCAATCTGAAAGTAGAGAAACACATGGAGAAGACCTCATTTCGCTGCTACGAAAGCGTACAAATGTTATTTCTGTGAAAGTACTAAAAGACATTTTCGCACGTTATGCCTTGCTAAAGATTTAAAAAAAAACATACATTTATAAAACTTTTGCCTTATTTATCGATGTACCTATACATTCAAGCACTGGATATATTACTAATGGCCACAACAGCCTTACAGTCTCAAATATCAGGTCATTGCTTTGTAGACTTAGAAATGATGAACATTCCAGTTCTTTCTGATTTATGTGCTGATGTCTCTATAGATCATGATATTCTTAGACAGCATTCAACCCTTGAGTTTCTTTTGGAGGCTCTAAGTCTCCCTTGTATATTGACAGCTCATCATCAATTTGTAGTTTGGCGTTCCTAAAAATGGATCCGCCTACATTATTTTCAAATATATCAACAAACTGCAGGCCAATTGCAACAAAGCCTAGACAATTTTCACTAGAAGATAGACACTTTATTTCTATTGAAATAAGAAACCTTCTTTTAAATAAAATCATAGAAGAAAGCAACTCTACTTAGCGGGCACAGGTGTTTGTAACGAAAAATTAAACGCACAAGAAAAAGATGGTGATCGATTACTATCAAACCAATAACAGGTTTACATATTTAGATGCTTATCCTCTGCCCAATATTGAAGATATTGTTCGTGCTGTAGCGAAATTCAAGATTTTCAGTACTATAGATTTACAAACTGCGTATCACCAAGTTCCCATACGTGACGGCGAAAAGCAGTATACTGCTTTTGGAATAGATGGTAAATTATATCAGTTCCGAAGAATTCCTTTTGGTGTGACAAACGGAGTTGCGTGTTTTCAGCGGGTAATAGACTAGATAATAAAATCAGAGAATCTTGAACGTGCCTATGCATATTTAGATGACATTATATGCGGTAGAAATCAAGCAGACCATGATAAAAATTTGAAAGAATTTTTACTCGTAAGAAAATACAATTTTACCATGAACGAAAAGAAAAGTTCTTACTCCCTAAAATCAATCAAACTTCTTGGATATTTGATCGAGAATAATGCCTTGGAACCTGATCCAATTAGACTTGAACCTTTACGAAAACTACCTGTACCTGAAGACTCTCAGTCTCTGAAAAGAGCTCTTGGGATGTTCGCTCATTACTCAAAGTGGATACCTCGCTTTTCAGAGAAAATTCATCGACTTGTTTCTTGTAAATCTTTTCCGTTATGAGAAATCTGTGTGAACGGTTTCGAGAAGCTTAAATTGGATATTGCAAAATCAGCTGTTACTTCAATCGAAGATAATATTCCATTTGTGGTTGAGACTGACGCTTCAGAACATTCCATTGCTGCTATTTTGAGTCAAGCAAGAAGGCCAGTTGCATTTTTCTCGGGAACACTAAGTAAGTGTGAACAAAATCATGCATCAGTTGAAAAAGAAGCTTATTTCATAGTCGAAGCGATTGAAAAATGGAGACATTTTCTGATTGGTCGTCATTTTCAGCTGCTTACTGATCAAAAATCTGTATCACACACAGTAGCAAAATAAAAAATGAGAAGATTTTAAGATGGCGATTTGAACTATCATGTTACAGCTATGATATAGTATAATAAGGTATAAATCAGGACAAGAACACGTAGTAGCTGATACATTTTCTCGAATATGTGGTTCAAATAGTCAGAAAACTTTATTCGATTTGCATCAAGCTTTGTGTCAGATCTCGCAATATGCCCTACTCTGTAGAAGATATTCGTATTATGTCAGCGTCTTGCCCGGTCTGTGCAGAACTCAAACCTAAATTTATTAAAAATCAAGGGGCTTCAAAGGCCCTCTTCCATCTGATTCAAGGTGCAAATATATACTCACTATCATCGCTCTCCATTCGCCTATCTATGCCAAGACATGACTTCTGAGACGGTGATTTGGTGTCTAAGCAACTTATTTTCCATTTATGGAATGCCTGGATATATTCACACAGATCAAGGATCTTCATTTATATCAAATGATTTTAGAAATTATCTTCATTCAAAAGGAATAGCAGATTGACACCTTAAAATCTAGAAGGCAATGATCAAACACAAAGGTTAATTGACATAATTTGGAAGACGATTACTCTAGCCTTGTGGTCAACACTGGGAAGCGGTTCTAAAAGATGCATTGCATTCCATCAGGTCTCTTTTATGTACAGCAACTAATTCTACTCCACATGAAAGAATGTACTGTCATTCAAGAAAATCAATGAATGGTACAGCAATACCTTCATGGCTAACTTCTGGAAAAAATTATATGAAAAAGCATGTCAGACAATCAAAGTATGATCCTCTCGTTGAAGAAGTAGACCTCATTGAAGCTAACCCTCAGTATGCGTTAGTTCGACTTTCAAATGGACGAGAAGCAATGGTTTCGCTAAAACGTTTAGCTCCATATGGTGATGAAAGTCTACTGCAATCGGAAAATAATGCTGATAACCATGTTATAAATATGCCTACTCAATCAGAAGAAAGTGCATTTTTTTACAGGAACCTATTCCCGCAGAACAAATGCAAGACATAGAACAAGAAAAGGTTAGTGAGACAATAAACCGGTCTCAATCTATTCACTGTGAGCCACAACTAGAAAACCAGATCCGTCGTGGATCAAGAACTAGACAATCTCCTAAATATCTTGACGATTATGTTGAAAAATAAACCTGGGGAGAATGTGGTACTTTTGATATCTTTTGTATATAGTTTTTATTACCAGTATTAATTATTATCATAGTACTTATTTGTCATTGTCATTAGTTTTTCATCCTTGTGAATGTCGTGTATAATTCTAGTTTATTGAAATCTAATTTCTAAACAATGAATCTCCACCTCACCGTCTCACGTCCTCGCAAAAACTATGACCTAACAATATCACATTTTTTTCTGGAGACATAGGGAATTCGTTCAAAATTAGCAGAATGCGTCGAGACTAGAAATTCAGAAGTAGCTGGCGACTGGAATAGAGAATAGATTTGAAGCGAGGTCGAGTTTGCAACTGAAAACTCCTTTTTACGTCTTATTTTTGGATTTCTCGAAAGTAAAATGGCCAGCATGCCGCTCAAATATAAGGCTCGAATCCATAGTAATACCAAGAAACTTGGTGTGGTAGTTGGCATTGGATCACCCATCGAATCGCCAGCAGAGATTAGACAAAATACATTGACGGAAGGATTTTCCACCATAAGACCTGACTCAATGGGTTGTCATCTGCAAGAAGAGCTTCATGCTTTTGAAATTCTGGCGCAATTGTAGCATCAAGATAAGAGCAGGAATCTACGAATTAGAATGAGAGTTGCTTAGTAATCTATATCTCCATTCTTAGATTATGGGAACTACTTTAGCCACCTTAGATATTATTCTCGGAATATATCAGTTCAGGTGGACCGGTATGGGATGCCTGTTTTAGACCAGTGGCTGAATGGTCAAAATGTAGAATAGTTTGCAACTGCTTTAAAAGTAGGCTCCCCTCGTTCTGCTAGGTAATTTGAAAAGTCGAATTATTCAAGATTTTATTAATTTACAAAAAATTTTTGAAGGGAAAGATCGAGATCACAAAAAACCTGCCAGGCTTCTATGCAATATTTTCACTTGATATTTTTTTGGCCTCGTTTTATCAAATAATGTTAATGTTGAACTACTCTGCGAATAGATGTGTCTTTTAAACTATCGAATTTATCGAAAGGTTTGCAGAAGATAAAATTAGGTCTCTAAGTATACTCATCTACAATAGAAAAAAATACAGCACAACGTGTAATCATGAAACACGCTACCGAAACTTCTTCGAAAACACAAACATACCAGGAAAGGGGTTGAGGAATTGGTTTGATGGTATGGTATAATTGCATTGAAGCGCGCTCATGACTCAAGCGTTCGCCACTACTAACTCGACTTGGTGGCAGTAGATGGGTTGCCTAGCGTTGCATGTTTTTATTACATAGCAACTAGCATGAAACGAACTTACTCTACCGTGCGTAAAGAAGTTCGACTTCAAAAACTATTTCCCCCATGTAGCTAATCCAGAACTTTCTATGTTGAGAAAAACAATTTTTCACTCTTTCTTCTTATTTTTCAGGTGATGACAACTTAGCACCGCCAGCGATCGTTCAACGACTCATCACGTGGTGTAAAAGTGAGAAACAGACATTACATTATCGGAGCAGACGCCAACGCCCATCACCAAGTTGAATGGGGAAGCAGTGGAAGCACCGATACAAGTATCTGTTTGAATATTTGAACTCTAACAACATAGATATTATCAACAAGGGTAACAAACCCCACTTTTATCAACGCCGTCAGAAAAGGGGTCTTAGACGTGACTGTAGCTGACACATTCACATCCAATACAATAACCAACTGGTTTGTGTCAAATGAACCCTCTCTGTCGGACCATCAAGCAATAAGGTTCAACATAGAGGCAGCAATAAACCACTCAGTACAGACGAGAATCCCAAAACTTACCAACTGGGTATCCTCCTATGTGGAACGTCTCTGCCTGTGTCTAGATGAACTACCTCCTGACATAAACACAATAGAAGAGCTAGAGGCATCATCTAAATGCAATAAAAGATTCCTATGAGAACAGTTGTCACGTAAAACAGAAGGCAATCCACAGAGATGTGCCTTGTTGGAACGGGCAGCTAAGACGTCTGAAACAAGATGCAAGAAAACTGGCAAAAACTAACGGTAACTGGTCAGATTACAGAACAGCCCTAGACAAGTACAATCGTGAATTGAGAAAATCAAAAAGGAAATCATGGAGACAATTCTGCGAGGGGATAGATGAATTAGCCCCAGCTCAACGTCTCCAAAAAGTCCTTTCAAAAAACCACTCAAACGGAATTGGTCTGCTAAAAAAGCCAAACAGAGAACACTGTACCGACCATATAGAGAGTCTAGAGGTACTGCTACAAACTCACTTTCTAAGGCCGGTAATCGTAGAAGCCCTGAACCAGGTCACTTCGCCTATCGAAGGGTCTCAAAGCCAAAGCCCTAACGGGAGAAGCAAAAAACTAGTAGGGAAAATCTTCACAATGAACAGAATAAAATGGACGACTGGTAGCTTCAGACCCTACATATCCCAAGGCAAATACGGGAACTTTCCCGCACAACTGCAAAAAGGCTACGAGTACTTCAAGGTACACTTACGAAAACTTTTCGAAGCAATAAGCCTGTTCCTAGGACATACATACCGCTATCTTGGAGGGAAGCTAATGTCATATTCATTCCAAAAACTGGTCGTCGACCATATAGTGTTGCAGGTATTTCTTGTTCTTGTCTTGCTTTTTCTTGTTCTTATCTTGTTCTTGCATGCAAGAACAAGACAAGAAGTGGATTAGCAAGAAATATGCAAGACAAGAAACTAATGAGCAAGAATGGGACTTCTTGTGCAAGAAATTTGCAAGAAGCAAGACTGCTTGCATAATTTATTTTAAATAATAATAATTAGTTAATAAATATTTGCTAAAAAGTAGACAATTTCTTATACTGGCATAACATCATTTATTGTAAATAAATAATAGTTCTTTAAGTATTAAGGGCGGTAAGTGTCATTTACCGCTCGAGAGTTTTAGAACGCTGTCGCGTCGGTCTTTAATATTCGAGGGTGGTTAACGACACTCATGGCCGTTTCCACCAACTATTTTAGGGGAGCCCTAACGATAAGTATTCCCTAAAATGACCTTTTTACATGGACAAATGTCAGTTTAGGGAATACTTATCAAGGATCCCCTAAAATGGTTGGTGGAAACGGCCATTAACGCCCAAAATACTTATAACGTTTTATGCACATCGGACTCTTCCAGTTCAAAAATTAAAGAACTTTATAGACTGTGAGATAGGGGCTGTTTAGTGGAGTAATTTTTTTTTTGTCTGGCATTTTGAGGGCTGAATGTGGCTACTAAGCTGATAAGAATATGAGTGATTTCAATGTCTGCCTCCCGTTCGAAAATTTGCAGAAGAAAAAAATTGATTTACATGAGGATTTTTTTTTTAATGATCTCAAATTTTTTGGCTTCTAAATAAAAGATTGACATTGATAAATAATTCACCCATAAAAAATACTAGATGCTTCTCAATAGCTGAAAAAGTGGGGATGAGTGTCAACTTCCAAGAGAAAAAAAAAGAACCTTCCGCGTTTACTTTTTGTCTGGTAATCGAAAGAATGGAAGGTTTTATTGTGAAAATATCGCTGAAAAATCGCCAGACGGTAATCCCAGTTCGAAGTCGAGTTTTCCGGCGAAACATTCTGTGGACATTTCGAACAGGTGGCAGGCATTAAAACCACCTATATTCTCATCAGCTAACTAGCCACATTCATCCCTCAAAATGCCAGACAAAAAAAAATGACTCCACTAAACAGGCCCTATCTCAGGGTCTATTACCTATATAATGACATCCATTTGACATTGTTTCCAAAAATCAAAGCCGTTTTCTCGCGTCCACTTTTTCCAAAACAGGTTTGAAACGGGCAATGGTGTTACCATTGCCCGTCTCAAAAATCGTTTTGAACCAATGTCAAAAAAGTGGACGCGAGAAAACGGCTAAAGTCTTCCCCTTTATATAAAGGCGCGTTTCCACTGAAAAATTGCTTCTGCATTTGCAAATCTTCCAAAAATCAACAACTTTTGTATTTTTCATGGTTATCCACGCCGAGTTTGGTAATAATATGTAGGTATAGTTGTTGGGTGTGTGATGATCCAGAAATTTGACCCTATAATTACTAAGTCTTTACTGTAAAAATTTTAATTTTTATCAAATAATCAAAAACTTAATTCCGGTATTCTTAAATCTGTATCGATAAATTAAAATAAAACAGATTAAAGCTACGCATCTCGACACACAGCACGTGTGTCATCAAAAAAACCGATCAATGAACTTTTTTCTTAGCCAAGGCCAGCATGTTAATTAATTTGATGATATATGGCATTTTTGAACCAATAATGTTTTGACCTCAATAAATCAGCGACATAATTAATTGATTTCAGGCTTAAAAATAATATAAAATTCCAAGGAAATTGCATCATCTTAATTGTCATGGACAAAGTGATTTAGGAGCATCAGGGTTTATATAAATAGCGCATTTTTTAAGAAGGAGAGGACAGTTGCCAGAAAACAGTTGAGTCGTCCATTTGAGTTAAAGTCTGCCCAGTTTCGCGAAAAGTTACCTTTTATGGCTTATGCCCTCGGGTATAAATTAACTTAGAAAATTTACGGAAAATCGAGAAAGTAATAACATTTGAAATTCGTTCAATAAATTATGTGCGTGCTAGCTAAATATTTTGAGTAGTTAATTAAATAATTTTACGTGTGTTTTATGGACAAAATGTAAGTACTTTATAGTGACAAGATTTATTTTGATGAACCTGACTTTGTGTGAATTTTACTAGAAAACTTGTGATTTTAATCACGGTGGAACTTTATTAAAATAAACTTAATAACTTGAGTGTTTTATAAAGGAAACATTGTCGCAAAACTTAATTACCTTCAGATATAATGACATTTAATGGTGAAAAGAGAATATGAAGAGTACTTATAATGCATTTAACAATACAGTAAGGGGCAGGCTACTAGGTATATAGGATCCAACTTGACGAATTTACCACCGTCCGCAGCCGTTTGAACCCCTGTCACTGTCGTTCGTTCAACAACTTTGACGTTTGTTTACTTCAGTACGATAGACTTAAGCACGGTACAGACGCTACGGTTCAGCTTACTGATCAAAACGTTTTGTCTGCAACGTGTTTAACTGTATGCAGACAAAACGTTGTGCAAAACGTAGCGTCTGCGCCATGCTTTCAGATATTTCGTCAAGCTTTATTTATTTATAATTAAGTTTACGCGTGTAGATAGCTAAGCGTTGGTTATCAATGTAGACACTAGACACTTTAAGCAAACCCTAAATTTTCCTACGTATCCGTATACGCTTCTGTAAACGCATCGACTTACGTTGACCACCTAAAAGTCCTTTCATGGTCATACATTACTTAAACGATCGTATCCTTGGATGACACGTTTTCTAACGACAAAAAGTTTTGTTTTGATTTTGTAGCTGTGTTTGTAGGTTTTATTTTTATCTATAAGTACTGTGTTTATGTTGTTGAAGTTATTTTAGTAATAACTGACAGGTAGATCCCTCAATAGTGTCAAATGATTGAGATACGTTTTCGGATACAGATACGAGTCTAGGCTCGTAACGATACGGACAACGCAACGCAACGAGACCACCGTATTTACTATCTATCCTGCGTTAGATACGTCTGAAATTCAGGACCTGCTTAAAGTGTCTACTTGCTTATCCTGAATTTTTATATGTATCCGTCTCCGCATCGATCTGCGCACGCGCAGAATAGATACGGTGGTTTCGTAGTCCGCATAGTTAAGGCTCATCCTCAATCAATTTAGTAGCGAAGTGGCACTTCTAGCACGCAAGCTAGGAAAATGTTGTTTAACGTTGGCATCCTCAATTCAATTCCGTGCTGGCATGCACGTCGACTCCAAAGTGAAGTTTGCAAGCTGCCAGCTTTTTCGATGCGTGCCGACTTATGTCATGCGCAGTACGTTTAAAAATTAATTTAGGTTATCCTTGCGTTCGGTATTTTGCTCAAAGAGCAGAGTGGAGCCGTAATCACGTGACCAGCGAGCGCACAGAGCAGTTAAACGCTGTATCAGCGGGCTCGAAATGTTATTAAACGAACGTGAATGAGCCTGCACCGAGTACACTTTTTGAATAAACGAACGGTAAATTTATGCTCAGAGAACTCAGATCAAAATACCGAATGCACGGCATGTGACCGTACTACACGCACAGTAGACTGAAAATTGACAGCATTGAGGATGGGTATAAATTTTCCAGCACGCGTGCCAAAGTGCCACTTCGCTACCAGATTGATTGAGGATGTAGCTTAACGGGCCTAGTCTCGTATCCGAAAACGTATCTCAGCCATTGTGTCTTTAGCCTTAGTTTTTTGAGTGACAGGTCTTTTCACGTTTTGTTTTTACCTGGTTGTCATGAGTTAAGGGTCATTCACATCCACTTAACTTAACTTAAGATACGGAAAATTATAACTAACGTACGAAACTGAGAAGGTCTCTGTTAACAATGAAGTAAATTATCTTACATGACGTATGCGCACTTATAACCTGAACTGTCAAGTCAAATTATAGGTATGCACAGAAATGGAAATTATTATTTATTGCACGGATTTTCTTAAGTTGGTTCAACTTTTCCGTGTGTCACGTTAATTTTCTTAATTTTTAAGTGGATGTAACAACTATGTGATCTTCAACTTTTTTTTATTATTAATTTTCCGTACGTCAAGTTAAGTGGATGTAAATGACCCTTTAGCACTAGATATATTCGTCATTTTGCCACATGTGGACGCCTGCAAATTCGTCAAGTTATATCCTATATACCTAGTAGCCTGCCCCTCACTGTATACTATTTTGAGTTGGAATTATGAATTAAACAGTTGTATTTATTAGCTAGGCATAGGAATCCAAAAATAGAATTTTTTCTGATAAACTATTAACTGCAATAGGAAATTTTGAAAAGAAATTTGATGACATAAAATAGAATTGTTTTCTTAAAATATTGGAAACTAGTTAAAAGGAAACTTATATTAGAATTTGTTCTGATTAAATAAACTAATTAAAAGGAAATGGGATGTGTTCTGTGTTTTATGTTTCAAGTAGCTGTCATTGTAAGATTTGATGAGCATAAATTAGTTGATAAACAAATAGGTAATTATTTTGGGTTTTCATAAGTAAAGGACTTACAGATTTTAAGGAATTATTTGACTAGGTAAAGGATAGTTATTACAAATGATTCGGATGTAGTAAAATGAGTTGAATTATAATTTTGAGAAATAGTATGAATAGGGCGTTTCTTATTTAGTAGGGATATTTCAGTGGTCCGTAAAATAACAATATAGAACGGATGTGAAGTATTGACTTTATAGAACTAAAGAAGGATGTAAAGTATTGGAAGATAATTGGCTGATTTTTTTCGGGTTTTATGTGAAATAAAATATAATTTAGTACACCTCATTAGTTTGTTTCTCTCTCTTGCAAATAGACCCTCTTCCACAGATTTTAGATAGCAAGCTCCAAGTATATAAACACCATCAATAGACCGCTCGCCATTTACCATCTAACTATTTACATAAAGTACTTGGGGCGATTTGCTACAGGTGAATATAGTAAATAATTCTAGCTGATTTATCTCCTAAAAGAGGCGGGCGGTAAGTTGAATTTATCGCCCGATCGTGCATAAAAAAAATTAACGAAAAATAAACTTTTTTATAGTTTGGTACATAAATAGGACGCTTCATTGAAGAAGCAGTTACAAAAACTTTGAAAAACTCTTATTCTAATAAAAGACAACAAACAAAAAACATGCTGTCTCAACAAAATTTGTAAAAAATGGTATGTGCTTTAAGACTTGAAGACCATGACAGAAGCGAAAACTTGAATTAAGTGTGATTAACAATATGAAATACAGGTATTTTTTATGCTTTATATTCAATGCCCAGATTGATCTACCTTTGTATCAAAGATATGATAAATAGTTTTGATTCAAATCTATTTGCTAGATATTCTTTAGATTATGCCTGTATGAAACACGATAATTTCTATCACATTTACATATGGAGCATATGTAATAGTTATTTACATAACAAGTGCGTTTATGAACATGATTACAATAACGAGTGTGAAAGTTTAGAACGACGAGGTCGTAGACCGAGTCGTTCTAATCACACGAGTTTTGTAGTCATGTTTAAACGCGCGTGGGATGTACAACGTTTTATCTACAAAGCGAAAAATAAGAATGATTTTTCAATTATTTTCGTTTAATAGTAGTTGTCTACCTTCATTTTACCTCTACAGGTTTAACGTTGACATTTGTCAAATCACCAAAAATAGTTGTGTTATGGATTCATGCCTTAGTCTACAACACCACTAGTTATGTTATGAATTCATAACCTAGTCCATAACATCACTAGTTGTGTTATGAGTCTCATGACATAAGTCAAATACTAGAAAAATGGTTATGTAAAAACGTCATAACCAAACGCTTGTAGATAAAATAATATATTGAATTAAGATCAAAGAAAAAAAAGATTATTGTAAAAAATTACTTGAAATAAAATTTGATGGATGTTATTCTGTCTCGCTTGGCTGAAGTCTACTCGAGCGACTGTACCCGAATGAGCGTTACATAGCCGAGCGTGACCACTCAGTTTCATTAAATACCCACAAAAAATTGTGCTGGACGAGTGCGTCTAAATAAGTTTTCACTCAAAAAATATTTCTTGAAGTTCCAATATATGACCAAACTTGCAAAAATCAAACATTTAATTGCGTTGATTTGTCTGATGTAATCTGAATGTAATAAAAAAACTTTCGAGTTTTTTCAAAGAAGTTTAATTCCATTTTGAAACTCAACTTGCTGTCTGAAAAGGGACTATAACCAATCTAAATTCTATGTAGGATCTTTTTATAAAGCAAGAACAAGAAATAGCAAGAGTCTTGTAGAAAGAACAAGAAATAGGTTTGCAAGAAATTTGCAAGAACAAGAAATTGGATATTCCTTGTCTTGCTTAGCAAGACAAGACAAGAAATAGCCGAGCAAGACAAGATTTCTTGCGACCTGCAACACTACCTGAGGACAATCAAAATCATACCGTCCCATTAACCTAACCTCCTTTCTCCTCAAAACAGTGGAGAAAGTAATTGACCAGTCCATCAGGAGCGAAACTCTAATGAGAAGACCGCTCTACTCAAAGCAATTTGCCTATCAGCCAGGCAAATCCACAATAGTGCTTTACACTACTTGTGGTTAAAGTCATTGGAAGGACAATCGAGTGCAAAGAGATCGTCCGCAGCATTCATTGACATAGAGGGTGCCTTGGACAACACCTCACAGCAATCAATGGATAGAGTCAATGCTAAAACACCGTTACGTTACGGCTGAAATAAACGGAACATCAGCTATACCGCCACCACGGTCAAAGGGTGTCCTCAAGGGGGAGCTCTTTCTCTACTACCATGGACACTAGTGGTGGACAAAATCCTTACCAGACTGAGTAGTTCTGGATACAGATGACTTGGCTATTATAATCAAGGGCAAACATGAAGGCGTATAATAACAAGCCGAATGCAAAATGCTCTAAACATCGTTAAAAATTGGAGCGAAGGCAAGGGATTATCCCTAAGCCCAAGCAAAACAATTTTTGTCCCGTACACAAGAAAAAGGAAGCTAAATTTGAAAGCCCCCACCCTTAACGGTACACCACTTATATTTTCCAACGAAGTGAAATACTTGGGGGTCATTCTGGACCAAACAATCACTTGGAACAAGCAGAGAAAACATGCTGTAGAGCTATATCAGCCTTCTAAAGCCAAAGATGGTATTCTGGATTTACCAAACTATTGGTATGGTGGCCCAAAATTCAGCAAGTCGCCGCTCAGATCAAGCTAAACAAGGTACAAAGGCTGATATGCCTAGGAATAACGGGAGCAATGTCGACCTGCCCCGCCGCAGCTCTAGAGACGCTGCTTAACATGCCTCCACTTCGCCTATGTGTGAAAAAGGAGGCAATAATCAGCGCTAACAGGCTATTCCAAACAGACAAGTTCAAGCCTGATGATCTGAGGGGATATCCGCGCATCTTTGAAATAATAAAACTGGAGAATTCCAGCAAACCAAGCGACCACATGTGGTCAGATTGAACTTAGAGATCCCATTCGCAGTGGTAATAAACGAGCGCCAATCATGGGAGAATAAAGAATTACCACAAGCAGACAATACATCTCTGTGGTACACGGTACACAGATGGATCCAAACTAACGGAAGGAGCTGGACTCGGCATTTCCGGCCCTAACGTTAAGCTCGCCAAGGCATTGGGCAAACATCTTACAATATTTCAAGCCGAACTGCTTGCCGTAAACATATGTGCACAAGAGTGTCTCAGCCTCAAAGGAAAACACATCTTTATACCATCATATAGCCAAGCTGCCTTAAAAGCCTTTAGGGGTTTCAAATGCACCTTAAAACTTGTCTGGGTGTGTGAACAGACCCTAGAAACACTAGCGACACACAACCAGGTAACGTTGATGTGGCTGCCGGGTCATCGAGGCATAGAAGGAAACGAAGAAGCAGATGACCTCGCAAAAGAAGAATCAGAGCCCTATTGTGGCTTAATGAAAAGCCACATCATGGAAAAACTCAACAAATGGGAGAAAGACCAACAGTGATCATATTGGAGGCACATTCCGGGACTAACACAGTAAAAAAGGTTTATCACCCTTTCAGCAAAAGGAGCTGAAAAGCTCCTGAACATGAGCAGACCAAAAATCAGAATGGTCGTAGGACTGCTCACAGGACACTGCCTGGTGAAATACAACCAACGATACAACTTAGGGTTATTGGGCAGAGCAGAAGACGATCTCTGCAGATTCTGCTCAGACGCAACAGAGACCGCAGAGCACCTGCTCTGCGAATGTCCAGCCCAATTCTGCAAGAGGCTCAAATTCCTTGAGGGGGCAACACTGTCACCAGAAGAAGTGGGCCAACTGACACCCAGGAAAATAGCTTCCTTCGGCAGAAGTCTATGCTTCCTGGAAATAATTTGAAATGTAGAGTCATAAAAATCACAAAATATCTGCAAAGGGAGCATTACTGGAAATCCGAAACGACTCCCCCCATAATCTACAATCTACTCTTTCTTCTCGTTTTACTCTCACCGCTATTGATGAGACTTTTTCCCATCAGTTTTAATTTTTTATCATAGGCTCAAAAAACACGTCCTGTTTAAATTATTCCTTATTTAATGGTAATACAAAATTGTAACATCTATATTCTCCTGCGGAGATATCTGTATTGAATAATAATTGAATCAAGTCGCTCGAATACGCCTTAAAAGCATCTATAAGGGATCGACTGGGGCTTGTTTTAAAAGTTTCCAAATTATTCATGATTTCTTTTTAAACTAAATTTTTCACTGAACGTCTTAAAAGCATTTTTTTATTATGTCGTTGCTCAGCGTTCTGCCTCGATCTTGGTGAATAATATGATAATATCCTTGAAAAAAACCTCTACTTCAAAATCAAAATATTAGGGTAGCACACAATTTTTACAGTGTTACCACAGAGTCATAAAACGATAAAAGGGTAGTTTTTTAAGCTTTTTTTACCTGGATAGACACACGCCAGTCGCGAGCAAGGAAAGGATTTATAGCAGGTTGTAAAACTGTTTTGTAAATAAAGGGTAGAAACGAACCCAACAATGTGGTTTTTAAGGGTTTATTTGTGGATAATCAAGTGTTTATTTCTGTTTGTTTATATAATAACCGGCGCCAAATGGCAAAATGGTTATGAATTGTTGAAAATTTCATTTCGGGATAGGTATTTATTTTTCTTTATTATGAAGTATTTTTCAATTGAAGCTGTATAAATAATTAGAGTTCGTATTTCCCAATTTAGAATTTTGTTTAATTTGATAACTTTCATTGATCTTCTTAGGGGACTGGTAGCAATATTTTCAATTTTCACAATAATAACATTTCATCAACGTTCAACCGACTGTCCGCGTAATTGTATTTTATGATAGTGTCACAACGGTGGTGAGAAAACTAAGATGATTTATATTTCCCGACTTTTAAACGACCGTCGCAGGGAGTTTATTCCACAGCGATGCTGTTCTCGATAGATATGAATTCTGATATAATGAGGTTCTTGGTGCCTCTAGTTTGACAGTAAATTCATGGTTACCGTCTGTTTGATGGGTTCGCCTGGTAGGCGCTACTCTCGGTGGAATCATACGTGCCAACTCTTCAGAGCATTTTCCGTGATAGTACCTGTAGAGGAGAGAGATAAATCGCCCACAGATCTGCGATGTTCGAGACCATCCAAGCTACGAGTAAGTGCGGGGTCATTGATCAGCTTGATAGCTCGTTTTTGCACGGTGTTCAAAAGCATTAAGGTATGTTTGGGTGCTGCACTCCATATATGTGAGCAGTACTCCATAGTTGGTCGAATCTGGGCTTTGTAGAGTGTCAGCAATTGGCTTGGTGTGTACAGATGTCTTGTACGAAATAGCACCCCCAGCTTTTGGGACGCCCTTTTAGCAATATCTGCCACGTGATTGTGCCAAGACATGTTGGTCTCTGCAGTAACCCCCAAGATGTTCAACTGACTCTGTAATGTGACAGCACTTCCAGATAGCATGATGTTTGGCTCACCGGTGCTGTTCTTTTTTGAAAACAGAGCTGCTTGGGTTTTCTGTGCGTTGAACTGTACAAGGTTTTTGTTACCTCAGTCCTCTATTATCTCCAGGTCGTTATTTATCTGCGATATTTGAGTTAGTCTAAGATGATGGAATTCACGTGCGGAAAGACCTGTGGGTGGTATGAGTGAGGAGACTACATTGCCATCGTCTGCAAAGCAATAAAGTGGATTTACTGTTTTATCTATGAGGTCATTTATGTAAATCAGAAAAAGAGTTTGCGAAAGGATTGCTCCCTGTGGCACACCAGCATTTATTTGGTAAGAGTTGGAGTTCTGGCCATCTAGTGCAACATAAATGGATCTGTCCTTTAGGTAACTTTCAAACCAAGTGCAAAGTTTCGGCGATAATCCCATTGCTTTGAGCTTGTTGAGCAGATTTTCATGCCAAACTTTGTCGAATGCTTTAGATATATCTAAGGCAATTGTTCTTGTTTCACCCCGCAACTCAATCGCTTTTTGCCATAAGTGAGTGACGTATGTAAGTAAATCGCCAGTTGACCTATATTTTCGAAATCCGTATTGGTTATCGTTGATAATTTTGTACTTTTCCAAGTACTTGGTTAGGTGATTGTTCACAACTCTTTCCATTACTTTTGATATCACCGGAAGTAGAGCAATTGGTCTATAGTTTAACGGATCTGTCTTTTTTCCTTTCTTTGGAATGGGTTGTACTGCGGCAGACTTCCATGATGATGGATATACTCCTTGCCTGTAAGACAAATTGAATAATTTTGCGAAAGTTGGGGTGAGTTCGTTGGCGCAATTTTTGAGTACTATTGCGGGAATGCCATCCGGACCCATTGCTTTGTTTGTATCTAGCTTTTTAAGGGATTTTCGTATTTCTCTGTGACAAAAGGGTACCTCTGGCATACTATGGGAAACCCTTTCAATGAACGGTGGAGTTTTTCCGTTTGGCACTGTTAGGTTGGAGTTGGAGGAAAACATTTGGGCCAGCATATTGGCTTTTTCCTCTGATGTTGTGGCTAAGTGATTATTTTTATCTGTAAGTGGTGGTATGGATGACTTGGTGAAGTTAGATCCTACAGCTTTTGCAAGAGACCAAAAGGACCTAGAACTACTTGGACAATTTAGCAACCTGTTTTTTATTCTTTGATTGTATGTTTCTTTAGCGGAGTCAATAGTAATTTTGCAACTATTTCTGGCTTCTATAAATTCTGTGTGGTTTTGAGCGGTTTGTTGTCGTTTCCAAAGGTTATATGCTCTGTGTTTTTTCTGTACAGCCGTTTGACACTGGCTGTTGAACCAAGGTTTTGCATTAGCTCTACGTTTAGTTGTATGTGGGATATATGCATCCATTCCAGATAAGATTACTTGTGTTATTTCATTACAGCAAATAGTGGGATCAGCTGTTTTAAAGCAAACCTCTTGCCATGGAAAATCCAGGTAAAACTGTTTTAGGTCATTCCATTTTGCCGATTTATAGTGCCACATTTTACGAGGAAGTGGTTGTTGGCTTGGTGGGATGAGCATTTCGCACTTTGTTATTATAAGTTTATGATCGGACGAACCAAGTGGAGCATCTACTTGAATTGTGTACGAGTCAGGATTTGTGGTTAGGAACAAGTCTAAAAGCGCTGCAAAATCGCCCCTTTCTGAGATACGGGTAGGTTCATCGACAAGCTGCGTTAGACCACAACTTATGGCAAAAGCTTCTGCTTCTCTGCCTTCGTTATCTGTTTTGTTGTGGTGTTTCAGCCAGGGTATATTGTGGACGTTGAAATCGCCTAAAAAGACAATTTCCGCCTGTGGATAGTTTGACTGTATACTATCACAGCTTTCGGATAATGTCGCGAAAAAGTTTTGGTAATCGGTGTTACTTGGCGGTCGGTAGAGGCAGCAGATAAACTTGGTCGATGACTTTGAGGTGAATTTTAGCCATATGATATCAAGGTTCGCTGGTTCTAGCTTCTCCTCTCGATGACATGAAAGGTCCTTTTTAATGTACACACAGATCCCAAAATTATGTCGAAATCGGTGGTGTAGGTCATAGCCGGGATAAAGATAGTTCACAATAGGTGTTGCAGAACTGATTTTAGTTTCAGTGAGAACAAGGATGTCAGGTCTTTGTTCTTCAAGATGTTGGTGAACTGAATTCATATTTGTACTTATTCCTCTTATAACTAAGTATTAATACACCGCTTGCATTTTATTTTTTTCTTGAAGATGCGACGACAATTATACGCTTTCCGACGTGGTTGGTGGAAACTATTTTAGTTGGGTTGTTTCAAATTTAGTCAGAAATAAGTACCTACCTATCTACCAACCAAAAGGATGTATTTCAGTCAGAGAGGCCTTGATCACGACTAGACGCATGAAGGTTAACTTTTGTAACCAAGTCATTTTCTAGAATTCATTAATAACTATGAGCGGCACTATTATGCATATATATTTCATCGCAAAGATCGATTAGAACTGATAAAAGTAGGTATATGGGCTATATTTCGACCTTTCTGATAAAAAATTGATATGTTTTCATAACTGTCTTCGGACATTAACGGGGGTGACTCTGTTGAGTAATGTCGCTGTTCATGATCACTAGCGATACTAGCTCTTGTCAAAATAATCATGTTAATGAGGTTTGATATCTCAGTCTTCCATGTTCCACCACTTATCATCAAAAGGTGGTTCTACATTTTCCACACTTGAGAGAGAAAGTTGTTGGTGACGCAAATCTACTGCCATTATTGAATTATGGCTCTATATACGCTAAGAAATCAACTTCTACAGTAACTTGTTTGCTCCGTGTGCGACAGGCCTAAATTGTTTTTAAAAAATTATCTGAAATAATTATTTATACTGAGAAAAACTATATAAAAAAATATTCATTTTGTTATATACAAAAAATATTTATATTATTATTGTAGTCCTTATTTCAATAAAATTCCTACTTTAACCCTATAAATCATTTTTTTTTTACGCTCTGGCCTGAACTGGTGCCACTCAACCCATTTATAACCCCAAACTCTCGGAACACAAAAAGTCCCAAAAGAGGTGACATACTCCCAAATTCACACATTATTATATTTACACCACAGAATCATTACCCGTAATGCCATAAAAATACTGTAAAAGGCATCGATCATATTTACAATGTAATTTGTCGAAAATCCTTTTATACCCAAACAACAGCAACAACCCTTTTTGGATTATGGTTGATCCCTCGTCATGAATTCGCAACCCTTCCAATTTTGGTCCAGGTCAGAATTATTTTCGGGGCTTAAAAGATGACTCTTGAGCAGGTAGAGAAAAAAAAACATTGCGAAAAGGGTAAATCACCTTTATTTGGAAAGGGAAAGGGTGATGTTACGTAAAATGTTTTAGATCTAATCGGGGATTCCGAGGAATTTGGTCCATTTAGATGGAGAAGTACGATATGGGTGCGGTTGACTGGCATAAAAGGTTTTTTTTTGTAGAGGAACATGCATAGAACTCAGGAAAGCTAACTATTAAACAGATTTGCAATAAGCAACAATACTTACAATTTTGCTTAGTTATCCTCAATAGGGATTCCGAAGAATTTGCCTAAGAAATATAAAAACACTATAGGTTCGGCCTAATAAACAAGAAATGGACTGCCGTTTCCGTTAACAGCAAACCACTGCTTCATGGGCGCTACCATGATGAGACAATTTTGGTTGTATCCTAATCTTCAATAATGCCACTACATACAATGAAAAAAAACCTACAAATTGGTACCGATAATTGAAAAAAAAAAAGTATAGAATAATATTTAGAAATCATTGATTATTACGGTTTTAGGAAATAAATGTCGATTTTCGACGTCAATCTTGTATCCCTTTCGACGTTTGAAAATCAGGGATACAAACGTGTCTCCTCATGGAAGTACGTGCCCATAGTCTAGTGAACCGCCATATGTTTAAAAGTGCATTTTTTGTGACGTCATACTCTTCCATTTACTGACTTTTTGTGTGACTACATTGTTTTAACTGAAAAATTAAAACAAAATTAAATTAGGTTATAATCGGTTATATTATGAATTTGATCTTTTTGGTGCTTTTCCATGGTTTTGAATGATGTTCAATCATTTTCTACTGAATATAACTGAACTGGCGTTTTATATTTGTAATAGTGTTTTTTATTTTTATTTTTATTTTGGAGTGATGTATGTGGGTTTTTGGAATGTAGGCAAAAGGGCAAGAGCTGGCAGAAAAATGGAATCGGAAATATTCTTAAGCCCGTATGACATCTGTGTATTTTTCTGTGAATTTATTCATGTAGTTCAGGGTGACAACCGGAAAACTTCAAACGCAACATAAATCGGCATTATGAAAAACAAAATAATGTTGGCATCCTGAACTACATGAAGAAATACACGGATAAATACACAGATGTAATACAGGCTTTAGAGATAAGATAAGACTCTTTATTCGATCAAATGCATTTTTTACCCATAGGGTGTCGATCATGTCGATAAAAAAAAATAATTTGAAAAATAAATATCTACAGTACAATACAATACATACACTTAAATTAAACGAAAAAATCCACAAAATTTATAATTTTCCAGAACACACACTAACATAAAACATACACTAAAGCTAAAGCTGAAACAAAATCTACGAAACCATATGAGTTTCCGTTTCACAGTTGATCCGGATGTCCAGAGTTGGAGCACATAAGGGGTTAGTGCAAGTACCTTATTGTGAATTATTGTTGTTATTGTTTTATTTTATATACCTATATATATATATATTTATTTTATTTTTTTTTGATTTTATCTATTTCCCTACATTTTTGACCTGATTATCAGAAAATAATTCCTCCAAACTATAGTAGGCTTTAGGGATCAAAAATTTTTTGAGTGTTTGCTTGATTCTCTGTGGCGGTTGTTTCCGGAAGACAGGAGGAAGGGCATTCCAGGCTTTCAGAATACTATGTTTACCGTTTTTTCAGATATATACGAATAATGAGCAGTTTCACTTTTCAGATTCTCTTTAAACCGAGTATTATGGCTGTGATCTGATTTACAAAAATATCTGGATTTTCTGAGATAAACTTTGGGCATTCAATGATGTAAATGTTAAAAACTGTTGGATGACTGTTTTCAATAAAGAGATTTCTGCAGCTCTCTCTGTTTGCTTTTTTAGAAATTGTTCTTAAACACCGTTTCTGCAACACAAGGACTCTGCCTCCGTTACACCACCCCAGAAGATCACATCATACCTCATCCTCGACTGGATATATAGGCATGGCAGGCTGTTATAGAGCCGTCGAACATCCAGCCGAGTGCCTCAAAACCCTCAATGCCTAGCAAAATTTACTAATGTCTTTTGCAAATTAGTCAATCTGAGCATGCTAATCCAGCCTCTCGTCCAGCACCACCCTAAGAAATGTAACATTATCTTTCGTGTTTATTGTATTATTATATGTATGTAGTTTATCGCTATTGTATCAGGTTTTAAGTTAAAATTTATAATTTGTGTTTTTGCTACATTCAGGTGGAGATTATTATTCGTAAACCAATTTTGGACATTTGTTATGCAAGTTTTTTTTGTTTTTTCACAGCAGATGACAGAAGTATCATCCGCGAAAAGCACCACCTCGCTATCTAATATATGTCGGTAACTTCATTTGTATAAATGAGGTAGAGTAATCGAACCCTGGGGCACACCTTTCGTTATTGTTGAGAAATCTGACTTTTTTAACTCACCTTTTTGGTTTTCGGAAATCACACTTTGTTTTCTAAGTGTTGTATGATTGAAAAAGTTTGTGATCTCGGCCACGTACCCCAATTCTCTTCAACTTCCGACAGAGCAGACCATGGTCCACGCTGTCGAAAGCTTTTGAAAGGTCAAGGCAAGGCAGACAGCCATTGTCACGTTGTTTTATTGCGAGACTCCAAGATTCGATCTAATGCCATATAAATAGCCCTTAATGTTGATTTTCCCTTTCTAAATTTGTTTTGTTTTTCGCTGAGTTTTGAATTTTCCTCAATAAAACTCAAAAGCCTGACATAAATTACCCTCTCAAATATTTTACTAAAAATGGACAACAAGGAAATAGGTCGATAGTTCTTTAGATCATTCAATGGACCTTTTTTGTGAATGGGTTTAAGTAGAGCTGTTTTCAAATTTGACGGAAAGATACCAGTTTGCAAAGACAAGTTTACCAAATAAGTGAGAGGATCAGCAATGATGTTAGCAGCTGCCTTCACAACACTTGCAGGAATTTCGTCATAGCCAGTTGATTTTTTGTTTTTAAGCTCTTTAATAATTTTCTGAATCTCCTGGAGTCCCACCGGCCAGAAAACCAGACTGTTGGGACATGCTATGATTCGTCCCCATTAGGTTGAATACTCGCCCCCTGCACCATGTCTGGGCAAACATTCAGAAAGAAGTCATTAACCTCATTCAGAAACTCTTTCTCGCTCTGATACTGAAAATTATCTAAAATTGAGCCACTTTTTGTTGTTTTTGATTCAGTAACTTTTTTTATCAAGTTCCAGGTTGCCTGTGTTTTGTTTTCTGAGTTTTGAATAAAGTTTTTGTTGCTCATTTTTTTGGCTGCTTTTATTACTTTTTTTAAGTATATTTGAATATTTTTTGTAATGGTCTTTACTTATTATACCGTTTCTAAAATCTTCAAACAGTAACCTATTGTTCATATTTGAAGTCTTTATGCCAGCAGTAATCCAACTTTGCGTGGCTCTAATTTTCTGGTTTCTTCTTTTGATTGGAAATATTAAGTTGAGTTTTTGTGAAATTATACATTCAAAGCGAGAGAGAGAGCACTGTCAACACCAGCCTCCATATAGATGCCCCCCCAGTCACAGTGCCGGAGCTCATCACAGAATTTTGCAATATTATTTTTGGAGAAATGTGATGATGAAGTCACCTGCCATATGGATAGGTGTACCTTTTAAATTTTGCACTGACCTCTTTGCACAGCCCCTCGAAGACGTCAAAAACTTCACAATTGCTCTTGCAACATCTATAGAGACAGAAAATCAAAAGCTTATCCTTTTTTTTAATAAGTGTACAAAATTCAATTTGACCTTCAATACAGTGTTTTTTAAAATCATTCAGTTCTCGAAAGTTTTTCTCACTATCCTTCACATAGATGCATACCCCGCCAGGTTCAATGTTCAATCTCTGTGCGAGAATGGGATGCCAAAAGGTTGTATTCTTTCAGCTTAATAAATGTTTTTTCCTCCGTCTAAAAATATACTTGTGTTGACTCTCCCTATTTTTTTGGAGGGATAGAACTTTTTCCGAAGAGAAAAAAGCTCTGAATGCAGAGAGGTCCGCGTCAACTTCAGCTAAACCGATGCCATAGGCTTTGTGGAATCGATAATATAGCTTACGTACCAATCCACATCGCTAGGAAGGCCCTCTGATGCTAGCTCTAACTTGAGGCTGATGTTGGTGTGGCCTGCAAAACAGACATTGGAGGGTTGGTCGTGGAGGTAGGCAAAATAAAGCGCTTTCAAGATAGAAGGTTCTCTCAATCTTGCCAATAGATAACGTCCATTTTCTGCATCGGAGTCTTGTGACATTCGCACTATAGGTGGGGTCATCGGGTCGAAGAGCATAAAGTCCTTATTCACATTTTTTCTATAATAATCTGAGAGTTTTGTTTGTAGTACATGGGACTTACATGCAGCCATAGCCTCTTTGTGGGATCCGATTTTGAATGATTTATTTTCCGTAGTCGTCATATTTTTTGAATTGCAGCCTGGATGTAGGTTTCGAGTCGCTGCAGTGGTAGGCTCAATTTGTTCATAGGTTGTCATAAAAGTAGCTTGTGTAGGTGGCGTTATATTCAAGGGCGCTTAAGATGACATGGCACTATTTATTGAAGTACCGGGTGGCCACACTTATGTCCTTCAGTTGTTCCAGATGTTTCTTGGGACACCCTGTATATTCTGCTTCTATTTCATACCTTATTTTTGAAATACAGAATAGTAGATATTTGACTTACAGTCCTTTCAAGTTTCAGATTTTCAAGTCATAACAGTCCCTACTCTGTACCAGGCAAATCCATAACAGGCCAAGAACTTTAGACTTTGTTGCAAATCACTTACAGAATCTGCTGAGGTTTTCAATTTTGTGTTTTATTGTAAATAATTTAGACTTCATTTGCTGTTCTAATGGACTATCTGGGAAAATGTTCATAATTATATCAAGTACTAGTTATTTAAGAGAGATACATATGACACGCCACTGACTTGACAATATATTTTGATAGTTTTTCAAACTCTGTTCATATCCATTTAACATTGAGTTTGGTTGTCCTTGTTCTGGTGTGGTGTTGAAACAACAATTTATCGGGAGTTATGTCTGTGTATCTTGACCTGGTTTTTTTCACACAAAGATATCTACAAAAACACCCGGCATCAGGAAACAAGAATATGTGCAGTATTAGAATCCTTCTACTTTTTCAACAGGTTGAGTGCCACGGTAAATTGAATGAACTTCTCCCTGGGCCCAAAAACAAATAATAGTATTTCAAATTCATTTATCATACAGACAGATACATTGTTTAGACATCCAATGTAAGATATCTGTCAATTTTATAGCTTTAAGTGAATATCCATTTTACTGAACGTCGGAATATTTTAATAATCGTAACTAATATATCCCACCAGTCCAGTACTGGACGTATTCATATATCAATTAACATTTATAGTTATTGTCAATAACGAAGAGATTGTTTTTGAAAATAATAAAAACTCAAGGATATTCCAATTGACACTGAATATAATATAGAAAAGACAAAATATAACGAAAATAAAGTTTCTGAAAATAATAAAACGAAAGAATATTTCAATAAATACTGAACATAATCAAAAGATGATAAAATCAAGCAAAAACTGAAATTTTAAACTTCTGTCGTGGCCCGCTTCATGGAAAACAAGCTATTGCCATTTCTCGCATTTTTAACAGCTAATTTAGATTCCACATAACAAAATTACATCCTTAGAATGTACTGGGAATGTTCTTTTTTTAGGAGGAATGTGCCTAGAACGTTCGCCAAAACCATTGCGAATGTCCTGAGAATATTCTGAGAAAAGATTGTAGAAATACTGTTTGCAATACCCAAGAACTTCCTAGGAAATCCATTAGGATATTCCTAGAATATACCTATGAGATTCTCAGTACATCCTGAAAAGAATATTCCTGTTTGATTCTAAGAATATGCTTGAAATGTATATTCTCACATTCAAAGAATGTTTCTATGACATTATAGTTATGTTCTCGAAAGAATATTATACCAATATGCTTAAAATATTCTTAGAATATATCTACATACACACATCAAAATAGTCTAGGGAACAAGATGCAACTGAATACATTTATAAATTGAACAAAATATACTTTTAAAAGATTTTTAAATTTTGTTAAAGCCTGCTGGAAAAGCCGATATGATAAATTTTACAAGATTTGTTCAACAAATACCCATATGGTATCTTTTTAAAAAAAGTTATTCTGTCTAAAAATTAAAAGACGAATATTTCTTGTTCCCTAGACTTTTTTGATGAGTGTATATCATTCTCAATATGCATCCTAGACATAACATTCTTGTTTGATTTTAGGGATATACTTGGAATGTTAATTTTCGCTTTCAAATAATGCTTATTTCAGTCCATTTATATTAAAGGAAGTGAAAGAGTTGTTGAAAAACTTCTCTGGAAAACACAAGTGTATATTTTTAGTAGGTTCTAAATAGAGCATTATTGTTTAATTATTCAATTAAGATTTTTGAGTAGATACTTTAGATAATTAGGTGAACAATATGAAAATATTCTTATCATGGTTACCTACCTACATAAACTTCTCAGCACAACTTGGTAGGTATATTCTTAATACTTTATAGAAATATTAGCCGAAAGAACATTTTTTAGGGTACATTGTTCGTATGACAATATTCAAATAATGTTATATAAATTAGGTTCTTAGCACAATCTTTTAGGTTAGAAGCGTATAGAAGCAACATTCCTAGTACATAAATAGAACATCCAAAAATGAATAGTTCAATCTTAGAGTATTCATTAAACATTCCTAAAGGAACATTCCAAAAAGCACTATGAGGGAATATTCTGAGCATATGAATGTTCTTTCACTGTTATGTGGGATGCTATTTAGTAGCGTCCAGTTAACAAGACAAGAAACCCTTCTGTCCAGTATACTGGACGGTGGCACTCAACAGGTTAATGTATCTCTGTATCTACGAAGAAATGAGCGACGTCATCTTCGCGCTTTCGGTTATTTCTTTGATTAAACCCGAGACTACAACATATTGCCTTCGTTTGGAGCTCTTCGTATTTTCAACTAACTATAAGTACCTACCTTACCTACCAAAACAATAAATATATGAGATAAGCGTCAATTAAGAAAATATTTCAATACAATCAAACATGATGTTTTTTCTTTAACCTTATTACCGGCTAAAAGGACTATTATTTTTGCTGGCCTATAAATCTATCTCTTGGTAAATAGAAGAAATCTTTATCGGAAAACTTAATGAGTCGTCATCATCATAGGCATTTAATTCTTGGCAGCATTATTATCTGTGGGTTCTATGTATGCTCATCACCGCATCATTAACGGAAACAATAGTGAAGTGTTAGAATAAGGTTTTTCTCTTTCTTAGAATAATGGTGCAAAGTTCAAATATATCCCAGGTCACAAATCCTGTCATCAACATTGCCATAATTTTATTTTTCCTTACCTTTTTAATTTAAAAATGTAGCTCAAAATCTGTGATCTAAAGAATCTTTTATCCCAATCTGTTTCAGTAAATACCACACTCTCCAATGCTCTCTCTTTCTCTCTTGATTGAAAGTGAAAGGGTTTGAAAATCGCTAGCAAGGGTTGAACGAACGACCAATAATAAGAACGCAGGTAGAGAAATTCCACTCTGTGCACATCGAAAAGGGGTACAACACATGTACACAAACAGAAAAGGGTTGAGAACATTTGGGACGGATCGACAGGTTCTATTCAGCGAGTTAAATCGAGAATGAAGGTCGGAGGGAATTAAAAAGGGGTAAATTAAAACGGGGAAAGGGTTATTAGCGCTAGGGCGCGAACGGCCAATGAAAAAAGGGAAAGGGTGTGATTTGGTTGATTAAGGTGATGATGCGAGGAAAGGGTTGAGTTTGAGCGTCATGCAATGGCGGATGATTCAATGAAAAATCAGACCGCTTATGAGAAAAAATTATTGAAACTGTTCATTTCAATTAAATCCGTGATAAATTAGAATTACTGTTTCCATTAACATAACAAAAGAAAATCTAATATCAATTGGTTCAAGTCGGTATAGTACGCGGGAAGTTTCATGAACAGAAACAGTATAACAATAGAACGTCAATTATTTCCAGACTCTTTTATACTCTTTATAACTGACCATTATGTGCATATGGTATTTTTCACGAAATACGCTGTGGGTCCATTATTCATACAAAATATCCCTCGCACCCCATCTTTTTTATAAAGCCACCATATTTGATTATGCGTGCTCTTTTACATAAATGCATTTTTCTTTCTCTTTCCAACGCGGCGTAATGGTCAATTTTTGGACCGAAAAAAGCTGTACGAAACGAAAGTTTTTGGAAGGGCTAGTCCCCATGGACATAGGGTTACTTTTTCCCCCTATAAAATTTTCGACAACACCGGCCAATAGTAGCAATAGTTGCTGCAATATAAGGGTTTAGCTTTCAATCGATAGCGTGTCCTGCCTGATTAATGGACAAGTTTTTTTCGGAAAATATCAATTTTTGGTGCGGACTTTCGGCCCTGGCAAAAACAAAAAACTATTCTAGTGAAGATTTGGAGACAATTAATCTTCGAGTTCTTTTAACAAGATGTTTTTAGTCGGGATTAATGACAAAACTCGAAATGGTCCCCGAAGCCGCAGAATAAATGGTTAAACGGTAATAGACCCCATAATGTTCTGGTTAAATAAGGCATATTTTTTTTGGGGGAAAAGTCGAGAAATCCTGGAGTAGTTTCTCAAAGTGAAAATCAAGATCAAATTCGCATTGAAAAAGTTAACAGAATTGATGAATACCATCGATACTCTCACTAGTAAATATGAATAAATTGGAAAAACGGGAAAAGTAGTTCACCATTTTTCCTCTTTTGAATTAAAATGTTATCTCTTTTTTAAAATAAATACATACCTCGTCATTTGTCATGTTTTACTAAGTACCTACTTGATTTGTTACAAATTAAATTGAAATTTGTTACTTTAAGACAAGATAACCTAGGGCCGTGGAATTCAAAAAATTAAGATAACGTGTAGTCCCTTTATGTGCAAATGAAACCACTCCAAATCCAACAATCAATAATTTTATTTGATTTACAATGTTATATAGTACCTAATATATTAGTAACAGTCAATGTTACTTTCTGTAAAATTTTAGTGTTGAGGCTTGGTTTTTCCGGTGAATCTGATACCATGTATCTTTCCAATCCGGAGCTCTTTAATGGGTGTTGGGGTTTCACTTTCGTGAACTGGAGTTCTTTGTGTTGTTTCCTGTATCAGGAAAGAGGATAGATTGCTGGGGTGACGTCACTCCAGCTGATCCAGACTCCAAGCAGTGATCTTTATGTCGAGTAGGTACCCAGAAAAGAATAAGGCAGTATCAGGTTCACCAATATTTAAAATATTAATAATAAATCCCTGAATTCTGTCAAAAAGTGAGTGTCTTGCAAAGGTAATTGAAATTGAAATTTAATATAAAACTATTGTTGTACAGACACTCCCTTCCAACAGAATCAGGTACGAACAGCTATTGCAAATTGAAAAAAAGAAGATATTTTAATATAAAAAAAAGATAATAGTAACATTAAAATAATAACAGCAAGATTAAATTAAAATGCTCGATATGATTGAGCAAAATGCTGCTTTTCTGACAGTAGCACTAGCAGGCAAAAATATAGACAAAATAAGATAAAAACAATAAGATATTAAATCCTTAGATTCGCCCCCAAATAGACAAACTTTTCTTTTTGAATTCAGGTAGCTACTATAGATACTACAAGATAAACCTGGGGTTGAAATTAATCAAATTCAGAATATGTTAAAATTCTTGAGTTGTTCTAATTAAAACTTTTTAACTGAATTTTTGACCTGTCTAGATTTCTATTAAAAAATTACACCCTTTATTCAAGATAATAATTGACGGAGTCAGACAGAAAATGGCTAATCAGGCCTCTGCCTGGATTCAATAAAGAGTTGATAGGGATGGACACACAAATTTGGTTTTCACCGACTCTATTTAGAGCAAATGGTCCAATATTCCCACACTAACAATTGATTCTGAAAACCAGAGCAGCAGTACCTATTTATTAGTCCAAAAATCTGAATTGACTTACCTCAGATAAACGTGGCACTACCAATCACATAAAATGGAAGCCCACAATTAGATAAAAAATTAAAATATAATATTTATACTCAAAGAATAGATAAGATGTATCAGGTAAAAACTTAATAATGATATGATAATAAGCATTGATAGAAAAATATATTGAAAAATCTATGAGGGAGAATCCAGAAATATAGAGCAAAAATTATTAAAAATAATAGGACTTGCTGCTAGACTACTGTCGAGAAAAGAGCGTTTTAGAAACCAAACCCCACAGGAAAACGATCCTGTGTTTTTTTATACTTAACTGCATTTTAACCAGTTCAACCAATCAGACGAGTACACTCAAAAGGTCATATTCACTTTACAATAAAATCACGATGGAAAACCACGTAGAATAAAAGAGAATAGATAAAAATCCACTAGAATTATTTTAATTGTTTACAAATTATAATAATTCAAATTAAGGTTATGTCAAAAATAAAAAACTGCTAATTAATTAGGTCATTAATACAAAAATGATTATTTCAGAATCAGAAGTTAGAGAAAGATAGAAATATATCCATTTGCTAAAAGTGAGAACGAAAAAAATTTAATTACAAATCACTGTTCTCTCGACTGGCTTCTTTTTGAATATTTTCTATTATTTTCTATGATTTTCACTTCAATTCTTGTGCTGCACGCCTTACACCGCTTCAAGTTTTAATTTCCTTTATGGCTTAATCTACTTTGATCTTGAATTCCTATATCTCAGCAAACTCTACTTTTACTAACTATTCGGGATCTTAAGAACTGTGGTTCTAGAAGAAGTCATTATTGAGTTGAAGAGTTCTGCCGAAGTGTTTATACTATAAAACCATAGGGAGCTTAATGTATGTAGACAATCTATTACGGCATATACATAAGAAGAAGGTTCTCGTCGTTGGTACAACCAAAATTGTAATTTTTCAAATTGGTGCAAAACTAGTCGGGTTTTGTCGGATGACGTTGCCCAAATGTCCGAATGCTCTTTGGATCTTGCAAGATATGGGCTTCCCTGGACACATAACCTATCGAAGAATGGGACAGCAACTCTGTTTCTCATGGCATGGACCTGAATTTTTGGAAGAATTTCATCCTCATGTTACAATCACAAGTCATGTTACAATCACATTTTTCCAAAAATTTTGAGATTGGCGTTAAAATGCTAACTATAGCCTAGGAACAGGAACAGTTGTAAATCGAAGAAAAGCTCAAGAAAAAAAGTACCTATCTTAATCGGATAGCCGGCTGAAAATAACATGCGTGTTGGTTTAGAAATGAAGACCATATTGTAGGTAGGCATGCTTTTTCCTTCTTAGATGAAAATACGAACTTATGTTAGTATGAAGTCTGAACTTTCAAGCAACGAAAATTAGCTGTTTACTAGTACCTTTTCTTAACTTGATGGGTACAGGAAAACGGTCAAGTTTACACGATAAATAGCAGAATGAGGCAGTTCTCAGTCTCCCTGAGGCAAGGAGCAGCTAAAAGGCCAAAAGGTAAACAAGTTTTTGTTTTTGTAAAAATAGCCGAATAATTAAACCCCAAGAAGAAACAATATACATACACTGAAAAAAAAAAGTACACAAATATAACGAAAAAGTGCATTAAGCCAGTGAATCTCGTCATTATTATTGAGCCGGTGAACGAAGGGTAGTGTCCCACGTTCTGCAATGTTTTCTGTACACTATAAATGAAAAAGTTATTCCACTCAATGAATACCTGAATTCCGCAGAGTTGAATTAAACACCAACACAAAATAAAATTTCCGAATAATTTACGATATACTGTCGATAATATGGATTGCGCGTGTGTGTAATGAATTCTATACGTTAGCATGACGAATAGGTCTATATCAAAACAATAAAATTCATTAAATTAATGAGTAAAGTTCGTTAGTTCTAAACGTTCATTAAATCACTAACACATACGTCAAGCTGATGAAACATATTCATTAATTAATGAACTCTTGGTCATTGATTCGATGCATAACTTCATTGACACAATGAAGAAAGTTCCATAAGCATGATGAACAAACTTTTTGGGATAAGAAATAATCATAAGTACAATGAATGTGGTTTATGAACGATTATTCATAAAATCAAGGAATAGAATCACTGGTATTCAAAGAAAGTTCCTTATACTGATGAAAGTGTTCGTTCGAACAATGGAAAAGAAAAATACACGGGTTTAATGAATAATGAACATAAATTCGTTACATTAATGAACGAAGTAATTAGGCTATGAATACTGATGAATTGGATTGATGAAATATTTCATTCAATTATTGACGAAAAAATAACAACCGCCATTCGTCAATATTATGAACGATTTTTTTTTCAGTGTATATATAGACAATAATCTGTGAATAGAAATGGTAAGGAAGCATAATCAGAATAATTGTAGTGTGGAAACTAGATTTTCAATGTCATTTTTTTCCATTTGAACTAGTATCCACAGCACATAAAAAGCCATGTATACTATAAAACTAAAATAATCTACATAATGATTTAAAAAAAACGATGTAGGCAATAGGCAACCGATTTTTTACATATCTTATGAGCCAAAAAGGATAATTTGGCCTATAGAGCTATAGATGACTTTAAACATGCACTATGAACACCATATGTTGGAACAACACCAAAAATTGAAAAGAACACTGAAAAATGATGATTCTACGTGAGAACATCCCCAGTTCAGGTGGCAGCGTCCATTATCTTGTCCAGTCCCATTACCAATAATTATTTAAAAAATAAATCCATTATGGTCAGTGCCGCTGATGGTTCCCTAATATTAATATCCCGTCGCGCCTCCACTTCTGGGCTGATCGACCACCAACAGTTGTGCACGAAAACTAGAATAAGCTAAAATTGAAGTAGCATCTGTCGATATATGGCGATAATCAATAGGTAAAAGAAACTAGATACCCATAAGCATAACGAACCACGAGGAGCAATTCTTAGTTAATAGCTTCGGTAAATGTCTATTATTTGCTTTTTTCTTAGGGAAAAAAGGTAAAATAAAACCACCAATTACAAAGCGGAACTGGGCGTGGTAACGGGTATTTTGGCAAACTCGAAGAAGTGTCCTACGTCAAGGCTATGTATACATAAGGCTCGGAAATGTTGAAAGAGAGGACCAATTTGTTTTAGCATATAATTTTGCGGTACTTTTGTGCATGCACAGATTTGACTATCAGGCTACCCTAGCGATATTTTCTGTTATTTACCAGAGGTTATAAAGAGCTCATCTAAATTAAAAAAAAACTCCCATTAAATTTTTGCTTTAATATATACTGAATGTCGAATGGAAATTAATGTTTTATGTCATTTTCAAGAAAACTCTTAAAGTAAGTTATTTGAAATCTTGTAGATGCTGACTTTTTATTTGTGAAGAGCATCGACAATCCCCTTAGTTCCTAGTCGATGTTCAAAGTTGGATGCCAATTCCACCAGAGTAAGAGTTTTAGTATTAGGGATAGGTAATGCGTAATACCATAAAAGCTCAGATTTATCCGGATGTGTTTTTTTAAGCTTGGAAATACCTACTTCCTCTCAGGAAATTTAAGGAAGTCTAAAAGCAAGAAGATATGAGTTACCAAGAAGAATAATATCCGGATAATAATCTGAGCTAGAATGTAGAATGAAATTTGTTAAGACAGTTCTCAAGATTAGATAGTCAAATAGGAGCTCAGTATCTTTCAGGAAATTTTGGTAAACATGAGTGGAATTTTCATGATTGTAAGTCGTCGTGTGAATATGACTTGTTATGTTTTTTAAAGGTGTGATAGGTAAGATCCCAAGACATTTATATCGGGTGTTCAAAAAAGAAACGAATCAAAGATTGCTATGGTTTCTTAAACGTATGTCTTAGCAATATTTGTCTTTAATTTTATCAATGAACTTTGATGTCAAAATGTCATGTCAAAAATCCTAACCAATAGAGAAACAGTAATGGGACGTATGTTTTCGTAATCAAAGCAATCTTCGATTGTTTTTTTTTGAAGACCCGATACAACTAACAAAAGCTTCTTGGGTAGGCATTTCCCAATATTTAATAACAATTAGGTAATGTTTAGCTTTGGTATATATATAAACTATAACGCAACATCACAAGATCGAAAACCGAACAAAAAGAAAAAGAATTCCCCTAATACGCAGTTGAAAGTGAATTCTACCCTTCGACAAACAAAAGGCCTCGGTCCATTAATCATTGCCGTGACGTCGCATTTACTAGATATATCCCGAAATTATTTAATATATCTTGAGCTCGGCCTTTGTCCATCTCTTTTGGCGAGATATATGGGCGAGGACCATCGGAATCCTCTCGGCAAAGCAAACCTCTTTCTTTTTGCCGAAAAAATCCTCTAAATGAGTCCGGCGCCACCTCCTACAGGGCAGCCGGGGTGCTTATAGATTTCACACCTTATGGGGTTTTCGATCTAGGCTTTAAATTAGAGAAAATATTAATTAGGTTTTTTTTTTTGAAAATTTTTAAATAAAAAAAATGGCCTATTACAAACAACTGTCTAAATAAAAACACGGAATTTATCCGCACTACGTCACAACTTGAATTTTATAGTGTGTGTTGCCACTCATTGTTAGCATTGAAAATTTGTAATGTATTTAATTCTGAAATGTTGGCAAAATAACAAAAAAAAATAAAAATAAATTAATAACCTGGGGATAAACTCGTGTTTTCTGAATTCCACAACTTTCAAGAGACAATTTCCATGAATAATTATTGACTAAATTTTGAATTTAGACACTATAGATAGACACTAAACTACTAGATAGGATTTTAGATCTTCCAGTGATTAATCACGAATCATCATTCAAGATTAAACAGCTTCACGATGCAGTTGTGGAATGTCTCGAAGCCATCAATAATCTCAGTATCGATACTTCCAGTAGGGGTCCTATTATCAGTCGCATCATCTGCCGAAAATTGGATCACAAAGCCAGAAGTACTGATGCTTGCAAGTACTGCAATGAAGCCCACATGATTTACCAATGCCCAAAATTCAAAGCCTTATCATCAGAACTTCGGCTAAAAGCTGCCAAAGAAAAAAAACCTATGTTTAAACTGCTTGAACGTATTTGCAAAAACCAGCATCATACATACACGTCGATTCGTTTAAACCACAACAATCCAGAAAATCAGCGTTCAGAAATGATCAAAGAACCAAAACAATAACAAGCCATATCAGCCGACAAGATGAGATTGTATTCCTAGCAACAGCACTCATTAAAGTTAGAAATGCTTATGGAAGTTTTGAAAATTTGAGAGCTCTCATCGAACCTGGTTCCCTATCAGCATTTATAACCGAAGAGGCTGCAAGTCTACTCGCCCTACCCAGACAGAAAATTCAAGCAAAAATTACAGGGCTTGGCGTAAGAGAACCACAAATGTCAAAATCCCAGTTACAGCTACTAATTAAGCCGAGATTTTCCAGCTTGATGTTCTCGGAATCGTTCTACCCAAACTAACACGAACTCTTCCTGGAGTAGACCTTGACGTAGACATATTACAATAGAAGAACGACATCCTTGCGGATCCAACATTCTATAATCCTGGTCCAGTAGATATACTTCTCGGGGTCCGAGAATTTGCCCAGTTAATCTTGGAAGGCATAGAAAAGATGATCTCCTTGGCCAACAAACAGAATTAGAATAGATTCTTTCCGGAAACCTACCAAAAAATTCGGGAAACAAACTACAAGTTGTCAGCATGATAACATGTATTGAAGTCAAAAATACATCCGTTATCAGAAGATGATCAATATTGCGAACAACATTACACCACTACAAGAAAAAATACAGATAGAAAATACACAGTTACAGTTGGAATTCCATTCAATGGAAAAGAGAGTCTATTAGGAGTTTCTAGGTCCCGAGCCATTGCACGACTGGCTCAATTAGAGAAAAGAATGAGCAGTAACAAAGAATTGGAAATCGCCTATAAGGAATTTATGCAAAAATATCTAAACCTTGGTCACATGAAAATGCTTCCACATACAGAACTAAAGAATCAGTATATTATCCCACATCAACAAACTTCCAAATAAACTTAAAGATCAATCAGCCGTGGAAAGCGCTGAAGATGACATAAGAAAGTCTCTAGGTATCCACTGGGCTCCGTATAATGAAACATTTAGATTCAAAACTGAAATATCGACCAGTGATAACATTACTAAAAGGAGCATTCTTTCAGAAGTTGCTAAGTTATTCGACCCACTAGGATGGTTAGCTCCAATAATCATCAGGGCGAAGCTCCTTATCCAAGAACTATGGCTGCAAGAGCTAAAATGGGATGATCCTGTGCCACTCTCCATTAGGAGCAAATGGGAAATTTTCCGAACAGAACTAAAGAGTGTCGAGAAAATTACCATATCCAGGTGGACCTACCAAGTAAAAAACAGTCACGTGGAACTACATGGCTTTTGTGATGCCTCCGAGAAGGCATATGGAGCCGTAGTTTACATGAAAGTCAAGAATTCCCTGGATGAAACACAAATAGTTCTGCTAACAGCTAAATCCAAAGTAGCACCAGCAAGAATGAAAGTTACGTTGCCAAGACTAGAGGTATGTTCTACCGTGCTTCTTTCACATTTACTAAAAAAGACTGCTACAACCTTATCACTACAAGATTCCCCCGTACATGCCTGGTCAGACTCTACAATAGCACTATCATGGATAAAAGGGGATCCGTCCAGGTGGAAGAATTTTGTAGCCAACCGAGTAGCAGAAATCAATAAACTTATTCCGCATCAACATTGGCATCACGTGCGAACCGACGACAACCCAGCAGATATTATATCAAGAGGGATAAGCCCAACTTTATTAAAAAATCATACAATGTGGTGGATTGGTCGATCGTGGTTGAAATCGAGTACCATAACACCGACGGACCAGAAATCAGTCACCACAGAGGAGGCCAGAACGTGTCACCATGTTACAATTGCAACTCAAAGCAATGAACCCAAAAATGAAATTATAGAGCGATTTTCTTCATTAAACCACATGATTCGAGTTGTATCGTACTGCAGACGATTTATTCAAAATTGCAGGAGACAACCGAATCCGCACACTCTACTCACAGTTGATGAAATGGTAGACACCCTAACACACCTAGTCAAGATTGATCAGATCCAACATTTCAAAGCTGAAAAAAGGGGCACAGCTAGACAGTAATAGCCAAATTCTCAATCTCACTCCATGGCTGGACGACAAAGGAGTTTTACGAGTTGGAGGAAGATTACAAAACTCTATGCTACGTTACGATAGCAAACATCCAATTATCTTACCCTATGCGAGTCACCTGACAAAGCTAGTAATATTGAACGCTCACGCCAATACACTACATGGAGGCAATAAGCTGACATTATCCTATACAAGAGGCCGTTTCTGGATAATAAATGGAAAACGCAGAGTAAAGACGATTATTAGCCACTGTGTAAGATGCCTGCGATTCAAGGCTCAAACAATCGAGCAACAGATGGGAAATCTTCCAGTCTCCAGAATAACACCGTCGCACCCATTCCTACATTCCGGTGTCGACTACGCAGGACCTATCCAAATCAAAACTACAAAGGGCAGAGGGTACAAATCCTATAAAGGGTATATTTCAATCTTTGTCTGTCTTGCTGCAAAGGCAATTCACATAGAAGTTGTCAGTGATATGTCATCAGACACGTTCCTGGCAGCTTTCTGGCGATTTATTTCTAGACGAGGAAGATGTGCACATCTATATAGTGACAATGGTACCAACTTCATAGGAGCCAGTAAGATACTACATGATGAAATTTACAATACAATACAGAAGTCAGAGATCCAAGATACCTTAGTTGCAGGTGGAACCCAATGGCACTTCATTCCCCCAGCTTCTCCTCACTTTGGAGGATTATGGGAAGCTGGCGTCAAGTCTATGAAGTACCATTTAAAATGAATAATTGGCGATACACCACTTACCTATGAAGAAATGACTACATTAACTCACCAAATAGAAGCTTGCCTTAACTCTCGACCTCTGTGCCCATTATCAGATGATCCAGATGATTTAGCAACATTAACTCCAGGTCATTTTCTAATTGGAAGAGAAATTATATCTTTTCCTGATCCAATAACTACAAACATAAACTCGGACGTTGTTGGAAGATGGAAACTAGTTCAGAAAATAAGGAAAGATTTCTGGAAGAGCTGGACAAATGACTATCTCCACCAACTTCAGCAGCGTTACAAGTGGAAGAATCACCAGGATTCACTCAAAATTGGAGATTTAGTTCTAGTAAAGGATCAGAATATCAACCCAAGCAAATGGCCACTAGCAAGAATCACTGAAGTGCATCCAGGTAAAGACACAGCTGTTAGAGTGGTTACTATAAAGAGAGCAGAAGGAGGCCCGATCAAGAGATCTACGCATCATTTAATTCCAATATTGTCAAGTGCCGAGACTGAACAACAGCCAGTCCACAACAATGACAAACGAAGCCCAAGACAGCATTGGAAAAAGATATTGATCGCCATTCTATTCATTGTGATGATTCAAGGGTCCTAAGCAAATCAATATTCGATACATTATCCTCAACCAGGACTTGAGCACATGGGACATGCACGAATAGAGAGGGACAGAGTTGACCTTAAATATGAGAAAAACAAATTAATAAACGATTCCATGAACGTTCAAGGTGCAATATATCAATTAGACGACCTCTGTCAGCAAGTAAAATCAATGGAAATGAACAAATGCATGTCACTGATCCATCATTTAAAAGAAAAGGAGAAACAATTTCAATGGCTACAAAACGGACTACAAACTGTGGTATCCAAACGTGATAAAAGAGGAGTTTTGGGAAAACTATTAACCGCAGTGTTCGGAGTAAACGATGAGATCTACATGAATATTGACGAATTAGACAAAAACCAGAAGGAGTTTATCAAGGCATCCACCCATCAAACCAATTTCATGCTACATGCTCTATCTACTTTCAATGACACCGAATCCAGAATCAACAATCAACTCCAGAGATTCCGGGAAAAAATCAATGAAGGCATTGCTTCGATAAATGAATTGAAAATATGGTATCGAACAGTGGATGCAAATAAACTAACAATTCACGTTCTCAGTTCATACCAAATTGTCTCCAATTACATAGATGAACTTCTGGACTATTATAGACGATTGTTAGATGTTTACTACCATAAAGACCACCTATATGATCTAATATCTCCGACCCACGTTGAAGAGATAATAGCATCTGCATCAAGAAAAATTCCGTCTAATATCGAGATAATATCTTATCCTGTGCTCCAGACCAAAGTGGAACACAGTGAAGAATTTATCCACGTCTATGGATATTTTGTGATGATAGAACACAACGAATTTATGCTAATCAGATCAACTCCAATTCCATTAAAAACAGAAAAAGAGTAATACTGGATCGTGGATATTCCAAACGAAGTATTAGCAGTAGATTATGATTCACAGCTATACTTCCAAATATCTGAAGATGAGTTGAGCAACAGTCTGAACATTGCAGAAAATGTTTTCGTATGTTCACCAACTACTACAAGAGGCATAGAGACAAGTCCTAATTGCATAATAGATCAAATATATCAAAGAGAAGAAAATACTTCATGCAAAATCCGACAACAATCCATAGCATCAATAATATGGAAGCAGCTACACACTCCAAACTCGTGGTTAGCAATTACGTCTGAGAAAACAAAAATTGCCATTATTTGCGATGGAACCCGGGACGATGTGGCACTAAATCAAACAGCTATTATAGAAATAGCCTCTAATTGCCTTATTAAAACTAAGAGAAACATCCTATCTCCTAAAAGGTCAGATACTGTCACTCTCTTAGAAGCATTCTCCAAACCCATACTACAAAATATATCATGATTCCCAGTTATGCATGAAAGGGAAATCACTCTAATTGACGAACCTGTAATTGACGCATCCAACAAGCTCAATGAATTCAGGAATGAAAAACGAACATCAAACAACAACTTGAAACTACGCATTGGGTAACAGTAAAAAAGCACCTCCTAGTCACGAGCCTCAGTGCTACATTAGTAACTGTCATTATTGCTATCACACTTATAGTGCTATTCATCAGGTTCCACAAAGGACGACAGAATAACGGCTCCAATACAAGAAGAAACAGAGATACGGCATCCATTCTATTAAATACAGTTAAAGCTGCCCAGCCATCCACCGAAGCTATTGTTCTCGAACCAGTATTGCCTCATGACAGCACTGAGCACTGGCATGGCAATAGAATGCCCAGAATGTCTAAATTCAAAATTTAGTCATAAAAAACCTTAAATTATATTTATCAAAATCATTACAAAAATTAATTAATTATTAGCGTCTAGGTCATCATCACTACACACCGCCAGTAGGTCACCAGGAAACATACGATCTAAAACAGACGCAGCGTCATCAAAAGTCTAATTGCCAAATCCTTCACAGAACACAACAGAATTTTGTCAGCAATTTATTCTTTTAATTAATTACCATTGTTTATGACGTTTGTTAAAGTTGCATTTTTTGTATATAAATAGTTGTTAATTGTTTAATAAAAATCAGTATTAATCCAACAGTGGTTTTACTCCCCAATACCAAACTTCCCGGGTGTACTAACCCAACCTACAAGCTACAATCAACAAACTACTAAGTGTTCTGAGCAGCCGCCTAAATTCCAAGACAGGAATTTACACTTACATTTCAAAAATCAGTCCTCCTGGTTAATGCCATCTTTAAATGGTGTGGAAATTTTATTTTTTTGATATAAGATGCAACAACAAGAAGTAGCTGCAAAACAAATAAAAACTTTTGGTGGAGTAAGAACAATAATAGTAGATTATACCACGAGTCAATAATGATAGCTATTATTCCCGAGGATTATTACGAACTGAGCCGCGTTAGCGGCGAGGGAGTAACATTCCGAGGGAATAATAGCCATTATTGCGAGTAGTATACTCTACTTTATTTACGACAAATTAATTTATTTGAGATTTTCAATGAACAAATTTCATCCGTCTCATAATTTTCAATACAAATCCACAAGCACTACACGTTTGACACTGACACTTTTGTGGAATAATGACCATTAATCCCGCTACTCGTCATTAATCCCTGGAGGAATAACATATGTCATTATACTGCCAAAATCACAAATATAATACGCACATTATACATTAGTCGTAAATAAAGTTAATTGTACACTCCTCCTTAAGCCGGTCCCAGACGCTACGTATATTCGGCGAACATTCAGTATTCGGGCTTATTCGCGTAGCGTGTGGGAAGGTACCTTTGGCGAATATTCGTTTTTCGTTATTTTCCCGCCAATTGTCGGTAAACTGGCACGAAGCAAAGGAAGGCGAAGTAGAGGCGAAGTCCACTACGTGTGACTTCGCACTGCTCCCAGACGCTTCGGGGGTTTATGCAGTGTTCTGTCAGTTTATAGCGGTGTGCAGTGCCGCAAGGTTGATTTTTGCATTTCTAGTTATTTTTAATTAAAATAAGAAATGGAGTGGACCAATGAATTAACGTTAGAATTTTTACAATTATTTGAAAATGCACCTGTCATTTGGAATTCAAAGATACCAGAGGTGTTTTCTCGCGTCTACAAGTTTTGAAACATTTTTCAAAACTGGTTTAAAACAGTTTCACAATGACGTCATACTTTCTCTTGCGCGAGAAAATGGTTTAAAAACGTAGATTGGCTTATATTTCGAAGCGGTTTGAACCAATTTTGTGTGAATGTGAAATTCATCGCGAGATATACTATTTCAAACCTGTTTTGAACCAGTTTCAAAAAAGTGAACGCGAGAAAACAGCTCAGATTTGCCGAAAATGACAGGAGTAGCGGCGGCAACAATGCTCTTCATCAATGTCCATTTGAACTAAACAAACGTCATGCATGAAACGCCACTGAAAATCGACGGCCCTCTGCTTGGAAACTTCGCCGAACAATTGTCAAGCCAAACCTTCGCCATAGCACCACGCGGTGTGGGAGACCAGGCAAATATTTGTGCGAATGACGAATATTCGCCTATTCGCCAAATACACGTAGCGTCTGGGACCGACTTTACGACTGAGTCCAAAGCCCCAGCCCTCCATAGTCTTCAGGCAGTCTGCGAGTTTTTTTTCTGCTCTAGGAGAAAAGGCTTGGGTTCGGCCTTGTGTACTACTTTTCTGCCCCCTTTTGCCAGACATATGGGCTGATAAAGTGGACTTAGGAATATTATAAAGTCTATGAGTACCGTTGAGAGTTAAAGTATTATTTCTCATTTGCTGAAGCGCTGTTTGTAATTTTTCAGTTCCATATGAACCTCTGCTTGTCTTTCTTTTATATACCCTCACCATTTTAAGTATCTGAATTGAAAAGTAAAATCATGTCATCTATGGGGCGAGTGTAAACACTCGTTCATACTTACCCCATGCACATTGTTTACATTTGCCCCAATTCTTATTTTCATTGGGGCAAGTGTGAGCAGTGCCAAATTGTAGGTTAGAATTAAAAGATATTCAAATATCAATTTTTACCATTTTATTTGATCAAAAATGTTACCAATATTAGCCCCAGAATATATTTCCTTTGAAATACCTTACATGATCAGCGGCATTAAAAAAACAACCTTAATCACTTCGCATTTGTTATTTCGAGCAGGTGGTTGATTGACGTAAATGTGGTACGTCAATTGTCAAACAAAGCTGTGAAGTTACGTTGGGACCTCACATCTAGGTCAAGGATACTTGATATTGGAGGATAACCAGATGTTAATTCGCAAAAAAAAAAATAAACTGGTTGTTTACACTTGCCCCCGATTCACATTTGCCTCACCTTACCTTACAGGAATTTACAATTATAAGTGCACTAATACTTCATTATGATGATTATCCGATATTGTTTAGTATTACGCCTTCGACAAGCTTGAGTATCTCGAGATTTTTGTTTAAAATTTGAAATTCCCAAATTCAGAGTGTTCCTGGACACGAAGATGGGTTAGTTGCATTTTGCTCTAATTTATTAACTTTGTCACAAATTAAACATTGCCAGCAAAAAAGCCTGAAGTAACAAACACAATCAGAAATTGAATAAGGAATATAATCTGGAATACTATCGATACAGGTATTTCTAAAATGTCGTAAATGGGGGATCTCCAAATTGTCGGGCAACGTTCTGATAGAAGATCCAGTCTAATTCGAAGGGTTTAGTTTTCATTCTAAGAGTATCGTTTATATTCAAATACCATATTTTATCGGATTGGTAATAGTTATTACGTCCTCGCTGTTTTGATGTATTTGGATGCCAAATAATTCCGCTTAGATAATTGTCCTGGGTATTTGGAGGAGTAGGATTCCTGAAAAGATCACGAAAAATAAATTGCAAATTTCTTTTACTAAAGATTTTCATACTGTCTTATTGACATTTTTACAATAAAATATAGATTTTTTTGAATGCTAATATCTATAGAGATTGGTGTCGTATGTTGCAGTAACACGGAATGGAATGAGAGTGCCAATACTGAGATTTCATTAAAATATTACTGGATATACAAAAAAATTTTGGTGAATGTTACTGCTAGGGGCGAAATGAGAGAAGGGAAATGCTGAAAACTTTTGCTGACTGAAAACTCTCATTAACATCAGTTACTCTCTTTTCTCCAGAATTTCAACAAACTAACCCAATTATCAATTTGATCTTTATTGCGCAGTAGGATGGATAAATGGACGACATAATAATGTCGTCCATTCATCCATCCATTTCATCATCTCATCCATCTGTCTTATTCTGACTAGCAATGTGCCCTCGTTCCGAGACAATTTTAAGGAAACGAACCTTCGTTCTTTTTCCAAAGTTCCAAAACGCAGACGTTGTGTTGTGCGAAGCTTGAAGTTTGTTAACTCTTCCATGTAAAGGTGGTTGTCACTCACCTACATGTAAGAACTGAGAGGATAGGATTTTAGTTTCCCATTTCTGGGATTCCAAGGGTTTTGAACTCGCTGAATAAACTGATTGATTTCCCACTAGAGTTAATGCTCCATTTTTACTTTGCTGTGAAATTATTGATCTTTCTAGAATCATTATCGAGCCTATTTTCTCCGAAGCCAAATATCTGTTATCAATGTTCACTTTTTGTGGTCCTAATTGAGTTCCTTAAAAACATCCCTCCTTGTAAATCTGTTCCTCGTTATCCATTCTTTGAAATATAGCCTGCTGAATGATTGAATCGGTCGCTTCACTATAGTTAACGAATTCGAAAGTGAAGGTACAGGGTGTTTCCTCATATTTTGACCGCTACCTACAGCTTTAGCTATACGAGGTTGGAAAAAACCTTGAATATGAAAGTGGTACGGTTTTATCGGTAGTATATTTTGGCGCTTCCAAAACAAACAAATTCAAATGGCGAAGTTATAATAAAAGACCAAATCATTTTTAGTAAATGGAACACCCTTTATATTTTAAGTTCTAATGAAAGTCCTTTTTCCTGTTTCCAAATATACCATTACGATGATATGAAGCACGATCCCAGCAACACTTACTATTTTCGATATATAGGGATTTCTATTATGGTTGGTAGCTTCACCCTTGGCTTGGCAACACATTGAAAGCAGGATCGCTCCAAAATGTTCCTGCTTGCGTTGCTATGGTCCTGCCTCAAACTGCTTCAATCACCCCAGGAACACCTAATATTTTTGGGATACACACTGGTAGCATCACAAGAGTCTAGTCGTAGGAATACGGCGAGCTCGAGACACCGTTGTCAAATGTATCGTAATGAGTGCTTGTCTCTGTATGTTGGTATTTTTGACGAACAGATCTAGTCTAGATCCAGTCTTTGTATGTTGGCATTTTATACAAGAAAAAACCAATCCAAGCTAACCCGTTCCCATACTAAGTGCTAGTTTTTGTATGTGGATATATTAGATGAAAAGAGCTAATCCAAACTAACCCGTCCTCTTTTGTAATGAATGCTAGACTTAACATGTTGGTATTTTAGAATCGAAAAGAGCTAATCCAACTAACCCGTTCTTTTGTTATGAATGTTAGTCTTTGTATGTTGGTATTTTAAACGAAAAGAGTTAATCCAAGCTAACCCAAACTAACCCGTCCGCATACTAATTGCTAGTCTTTGTATGTTGGTATTTTAGACGAAAAGAGCTATTCCAAACTAACCCGTCCTCGTAATGAATGCTATTTTTTGTATGTTGGAGCTAATTCAAGGATTGAATTGAAACTAGCCCGTCCTCCTAATAATCTTTAGGAAAAAAATAAAAATAAAAACCCTACAGAAGCGCAGAGAGGAGCCAGGAGAAGTTAGTTTGAATTCAATCCTTAGATTAGCTCTTCTCATCTAAAATACACACACAGAGGCTCGCATTCACGGGTCGGGTTAGTTTGGATTAGCTCTTTTCGTCTAAAATACCAACATACAGAGACAAGCACTCATTACGATATATTTGGCAACGGTGCCTCGTCGAGGTCTCTCTATTCCTACGACTAGACTCTTGTCATGCTACCAGTGGGTATCTCAAAAATATCAAGTGTTGCTGGGATGGAAATTGAAGCAGAATGAGGCAGGACCATAACACCACAAGCAGGAACATGTTTGAGCGATCCTGCTTCCAATGTGTTCCCAAGCCAAGGGTGAAGTTACGAACCATAATGACAATCCCTGTATCTCGAAAATAGTACGTGTTGCCGGAGTGTAATTTGAAGCAGGATGAGGCAAGGCCATAGCAGCACAAGCAGGAACATGTTTTAGCGATCCTGCCACGAATGTGTTGCTAACTTCACCGACATCTAATTTTGCTTAATGTGAATGCATTTTTAAACTTGAATAGCGTAAAAACAGCTGAACCAAATATTAACATACATGGTATATTTGGAAAAAGGAGAAAAATGGACTTTCAATAGAACTGAGAATATACAGGATGTTCCATTAAAAAAAAATGATTTGGTCTTTTATTATAATTTTGCGATTTGCATTTGTTTGTTCTAAAAGCGCCAAAATATACTACCGATAAAACCGTACAACTTTCATATTCAAAGTTTTTTTCCACCACGTATAGCTAAAGCTGTAGGTAGCGGTTAAAATATAAGGAAACACCCTGTACATATACAGGGTGATTTACGTAGCCCGTACATTAGCTTGCAGGTGGATTAGATGCTGTTTCTACTAATCCACCTGCAAGCTGGACAACTTCTAATGCACGGGTTACGTGAATAACGGTGTATATTATCCTCACTTTGATTAATATTCTGATATTTTGTATCCACTCAATTTTACCACGTCCTTTGTGAAAACTTCCCTCTGCTGAGATTTTTTGGTGAGATCATATATTTCACTTATGGCTCAATCTAGGGTATCATCAAAATTTTCAACCATTTTTCTTGTTACTGAGACTTTTTTGCGGTTGAGTAGACTAGTAATTTCTCTTATTCCGAGTTCTTCTTGTAGCTTGGCAGAACTGTTCATCCTCTTTATTCTGGCACCTGGATAGTCGTTTTTTGATAAAATTCTTCTCATTTTTCCAGTTTTTGGAGAGTCGAGTAGGTTTAGAATAATTCTCCGGGATTTTGGAGGCCAGTGAAGTGGATTTGAACTCTGTTGGGTTGACAGGCACTGTGGATTCGCGTCAGATCAGTTCTCCTAGCTTCTGGAACACTGTAATGGAGTGGATTTGAATTACGTTGTATTGACACTCGCTGTATGGTTGCCTTGGATTATGACTACACGTGTCTGGAGGACTGTAGAATGAGTATTGGATCTCCGTGCTTCTGGATCGCTGAGGAGTGAAGATGGACTTTTCTGGCATGCAGCAGCTGCGAAATCGCTCAAGAATAGTTATCCTGGCTTATGGAATGAGAGGATTTGGGCTCCTGTGGCTTCTGGGGTGCTGTAGCATCGCTTTGCAGTAATTATATGCAAGATGTTTTTTTTTTTCTGTGATATACTCTTTTGAGTAAGGAAGAGGATTCAAAACAGCTGGCTTACTTTTGGGGCGCCGTCAAGTGGAGTTGAATTCTCATGGGTTATATGTTCGAGTATAGCGAACCCGTTAGTCAAAACTCGGTTAAAACTAACGCTTTTCCATATTCTCATTAAATATTCCCACAAGAATATAGTGAACCAATTTTGATGCAGTTTTCGCGTTCACTATATCCAGACTTCACTGTATTTATGTTAACAGTACTGGTCATGAATGTTTTATTAGGGTTTATGCAAAGTCGACAGTTCATGACCCCATGATACTTGCATGACATTGTCAACATGGAAGAATTACCTACTTCGAACTGCCTTTTCCTTTATAATTATTGGGTTTTGTGAGATTATGACATTTTTCTGGGAAAACTAAAGTCTGTTTTTTCTTTAAAGATAAAAGTCAAAATGACATTATGTTGGCAATGCAATGTAAAATTGTCAATGCTTTCAAATTTTTTATGTAGAAAAGGCTTGTGTTGCGAACATAGTTACTAGATTTTTGACTTGGGGAATTATCTTTAAAAAAAAAACACATTTTAACTATTTTGACAAAACACTGTTGTGAGACGTTACTGCACTTGTTATATTATGTACAGGGTATTTGATTATATTTGGCACCATACCTACAGCCTTTACTTGAACAATACAGCCCATAATTTTTTGGAAGTTGGATTTTCTGTCAGCCAGGACTACGATGTCTTCCTTATAATTCGTAGTATTGAGGATTCGTTTATTTTGATGCCTCCCGTATCTTCCATAAAAGCTTATGTGAAAATGATTTCTGAATAAGTATTTAATGACAGCGGAGATAATAAACAACTTGTCGTACTCCACGCCGAATTGAGGCATGTTTCTCATTATACTCTACTCTCACTTTCGCGTTACTGCATAATGATTCTAATTTTCTTTTATCATTTCCAGTGGTTGAAAATTTCCCTATAAATTTCTGATACGTACTTGACAAAGTTGTATGCTCTTGAATTATCTAAGGTACCTACATTTCTGGCCAAAAAGGCAAACTGCTCACAGTTCGATACTGCCGCATGGTCGGTCTCATGTCTCATGTTTTCAAAGTATTTTTAGGAAATGTGAAGAATATTACACATTGCACAAGAATTTTGGATGCTAGTATTATACACCTGTAAAGTTCCCATTCTGCCCTTTTTTAGGTTTTTTCAAACAGGCAATTATGCAAAGCGGTACCAGCTTGTGTGTATGGGCTCTCAATTCAAGCCCACGAGAACAAGCATTTAAAGTAGGCCAATTATTACAAATAAATGCAACTGATACCAAGACTTTAGTGGATAATTTAAGAAAAGTTGAATATATGGCTTTAAAAGCTGCAGAATTGCAGATCACTAATAGGGTAAAATGAATCCGGCCTGAAGAGTGTCCAATTTATCTTATATATTTATTTAAAGGAAACGGTTGAACACTTTATAAGAGGGCTTCCATTTGGAGTTGCTCAAGAGCCTGATTATCCAGGAGCAGTGTTTTCAATAAGAAGCAAAAGTCATTTACAATTAACCAAGAAGGAGTTTCCAAAAATTCCAATTTTATTAGGTTTTACTTCTAACGAAGCTGCTCTGTATACTGATCAAATACAATTTTTTAATAGTACATTGGCGTCTTATGATGCTAATGTCTCAAAAATTGCACCCACGGGTATTGTAAAAGATTCTACCAAAAGGGAATTGGCAGGAAGAAAAATTAAAAACCACTATTTTGGTAATGAGACTATTGTCAGTCAACCGACAAAATTTATAGAGGTGAAATAGTATATTACATACCGAGGTGGAAAGTGTTTCATTACTGTCGAGAGATCAGTTAGTTAACTGAGACGCGAAGCGTCGAAGTTAACTATAATCTCGAGACAGGAATGAAACTTCCTACCGAGGTTTGTATACTATTTTATTTACAACAATTACAAACCTCATTATTTCGACTAAATACTAAAAAAAAATTAAAAAATTTGTTGACAAGTTCTGACTCATCTAAAAAAACGTTTGACATGCAGGACTCGTCTTAAACATTTTAGGAAATGAGAACTTACTTTCCACCCGGGTGGAAAGTGAGCACTTTCCACCCGGGACCACTTTCCACCCGGGTGGAAAGTAAAATTCAAAAAAGTGTCACTTTCAAACTTTTGAAAAGTCAGAAATGTAAACATTACGTATGTTGTTGTAAATAAAATAATTTTGTATTCTTTAGTTAGTGAAATAATGATAATTTATTTCTAGTTCTTTACTATAGATGGTTTTAAAAGACCAATCAGAGAATCTGCTCGTTTATTCAAAGCTGTCAAAAATTCAAGAATCTTTTTTTATCAGTTTGGTTATATTGGAAATTTGGGCACTTCGAATATATATATATATATTTGGAATCAGGAAGAAAAGATCTTTTTCTACTGACATTTCATAATACGCTATTAAACGATTAAAATCTGTATCATAATGAACTTCATTACGATACAGATTTTCATTATAATACTCATTTTTAATATTATACAATGTTGATAGATGGCAGCACTAGTTCAGATATTAAACATTTTAAACGGTGATTTTGCGTAAAACAATTATTTTGATAACTATAAAAAAGACTCCGAATTGTTTAAAAGTTACCTTAAGTTTGGGACAAAGAATAATTATTATGGAAATCATGAATGATAAGGAAGAATTTTTACTTTCTTCATTATTATGCATTGTCAATAGATGGCGCCACGAGTTAAAAAATTTTGAATTTTTTTTTTTTTGAATGTTGGCAGTACTGTTTATAGCTTTTCCATGGTAATTTAGCGAAAAACAATAATTTTATAAAAAAAATACTTCAAATTGTTATTAAAAGCTAATACCTTAAGTTTGGGAGAAGGCATTATTATGGAAATATTGAGCGATAACGAGGAATTTTCACTAACACCCTCCAGAAATTACAGAAAGGGCGACAAATGCAGGTAATAATATACTACCGGACAAGTCCAAGAAAATTTACGAAAAATTATATGGACAATTTATGGATTGGAAACACCAAAAACACATCATCCTTCTCAGAAAATGTTTTGATAGTATATTTTGAAGAATTACAACAAAAAATGAAACCTTCAACTGTATGGATTACTCAATTATGAAATCTCTATTCAAAGTTAAGCATAATGTTGACATATCTAAATATCATAAGTTTAATCAATGGCAGTAGAAAAAATAGTGTATGCAACTCTCATGTAATGGCCATTAATACACTCGCATGTTATATACGAAACTCGCCTACGGCTCGTTTCGTATCCTACAACATGCTCGTGTATTAATGGCTATCATTACATGATCATTGCATAATATACTATTAATTTTATCGTATAATATACAGGGTGTTCCATTGAAAAAAGTTGAAGTTGCCTACGTTTCTCCATTTTCCGATGCGATTTTGTTTTTTCTGATAGCGTCAAAAGAAAATATAGAAAAAAACTGTCAAGTTTTGTATTTAAAATTTTTTTCTATCTTAAATAGTAAAGGCTGTAGGTATGGTGCCAAATATATAACTTCCAAAAAATTATGGGCTGTATTGTTCAACATGTTGGACTGCACATGAACATTTCTAAAAAAAAACTGCTCTAATGTTCCTATCACTGCAATGCTCTCAATCAAATTATAGGCAGAAATGTCGAACAATTTTCATCTTTTAAATATTTGGATACCATCATCAATGCACTCTGTAATTCGGAGAACGAGACACGATCTAGGATCAAACAACCCAGAAAAACTTTCATCAGTATGAGCAACCTCTTCACATGTCTTGATCTGAGTTTTGAACTTGAGGTTCAGATGATCAGAGATTATACCTTTAGTGTGCAGCTATACGGAAGTGAATGCTGAACTCAGTCATCGGAAAAGAAATTGAAGATCTCGGAGAAGCATTCAAGAAAATTTAAAACTCGTAAACATTAATGCATAATTGAATAAAGAAATACAAGACACCTGGGCTATACTATAATGAAAGGCGATAGGTACGAACTCACGATACTGGTAGAAGAAGGAGAGATTCAAGGGAGAAGATTTGTTGGAAGATGGCCGAACTCATCGTTGGAAGAAATTCGAAGATGTTTTAGGTAGACTTCGTGATTTGGTAGCTCAGTGAAATACCATGTCAGCCATCAGGAAATTAGATACTCAGTCACCATATTTCAGCGAAAATTGCTGTTTGGTGTTGAAGCTTTATCTTAGATGGCGCCACGATCAAATTTCGACCATTGTACTATATATATATATATATATATATATATATATATATATATATATATATATATATATATATATATATATATATATATATATATATATATATATATATATATATATATATATATATATATATATATATATATATATATATATATATATATATATATACACATTTGAGTGAGCCGTTTTTGAAATATTTTAGCTTGAATTTGCAAAGAAATTTCATAAGGATGTCAAGACATTTAAATCTTCATAAAATTCCTTTGGATTTTATTTAAAATTTAAGCTAAGATATATCAAAAACGACTCACTCAAATATGATCAGTATATATATTTGGAATCAGGAAGAAAAGATCTTTAATTTTATCGCATAATATACAGGGTGTTCCATTGAAAAAAGTAGAAGTTGCCTACGTTTCTCCATTTTCCGATGCGATTTTGTTTTTTCTGATAGCGTCAAAAGAAAATATAGAAAAAAACTGTCAAGTTTTGTATTTAAAATTTTTTTCTATCTTAAATAGTAAATGCTGTAGGTATGGTGCCAAATATAATCAAATACCCTGTACATACTGATTATATTTTTTAAATTGTTTAAAAAAAAAAATTACATCAAATCAAAAAAATCCTTACCCTGTTTTAGCAAAATTCGTCCATAAAGCAATCATCTTTTCCACTGTTATCATATCTCTATAAGTGGCATTTGCATTTTTTTTGACAAACAAATATTCAATATCTTCTCCATGGGCTACACCTAAATAGTTAATAATAATTCTGGTTATCCAATTTGGAAATAACTATTTCACCTTTGTAGTTTCGATTCGAAGTGCCCAAATTTCCAATATAACCAAACTGATAAAAAAAGATTCTTGAATTTTTGACAGCTTTGAATAAACGAGCAGATTCTCTGATTGGTCTTTTAAAACCATCTATAGTAAAGAACTAGAAATAAATTATCATTATTTCACTAACTAAAGAATACAAAATTATTTTTCACCTCTATAAATTTTGTCGGTTGACTGACAATAGTCTCATTACCAAAATAGTGGTTTTTAATTTTTCTTCCTGCCAATTCCCTTTTGGTAGAATCTTTTACAATACCCGTGGGTGCAATTTTTGAGACATTAGCATCATAAGACGCCAATGTACTATTAAAAAATTGTATTTGATCAGTATACAGAGCAGCTTCGTTAGAAGTAAAACCTAATAAAATTGGAATTTTTGGAAACTCCTTCTTGGTTAATTGTAAATGACTTTTGCTTCTTATTGAAAACACTGCTCCTGGATAATCAGGCTCGTGAGCAACTCCAAATGGAAGCCCTCTTATAAAGTGTTCAACCGTTTCCTGTAAATAAATATATAAGATAAATTGGACATTCTTCAGGCCGGATTCATTTTACCCTATTAGTGATCTGAAACTCTGCCGTTTTTAAAGCCATATAATCAACTTTTCTTAAATTATCCACTAAAGTCTTGGTATCAGTTGCATTTATTTGTAATAATTGGCCTACTTTAAATGCTTGTTCTCGTGGGCTTGAATTGAGAGCCCATACACACAAGCTGGTTCCGCTTTGCATAATTGCCTGTTTGAAAAAACCTAAAAAAGAGCACAATGGGTTTTATAAACTTATTTCTACAGGTGTATAACACTGGCATCCAAAATTCTTCTGCAATGTGTAATATTTTGAAGATTTCTCAATCTTGATAATTCCTGAAACTTCTCCTCTCCTTTGAGAACATGAGACATAATACTGACCATGCAGTAGTATCGAACTGTGAGCAGTTTGCCTTTTTGGTATCGCCACAAAATTCAGTTTGATGGATTCTTTAGCACCGTAAATGTGACACGGAGTTTCAATTGGAAATCAGACCCTACAATGCCTCTCTAGGCATTCTTCTCCCAGGCTGGCACAAAAATATGCCTTGCATAATTGAAGAGGATACAACTTTGTCGAGCTTCAGAAAATAATACGGATATTTTAAACCCGGACTGATAAAAGAAAATTAGAATCATTATGAAGTAACGCGAAAGTGAGAGGATAATGAGAAACATGCCTCAACTCAGCGTGGAGTACGACAAGTTGTTTATTGTCTCCGCTGTCATTAAATATCTACTTATTCAGAAATCGTTTTCACAGAAGCTTTTTTGGAAGATATGGGAGGCATCAAAATAAACGAAACCTCAATACTACGAATTATAAGGAAGACACCATAGTCCTGGCTGACAGAAAATCCATCTTCCAAAAAATTATGGGCCGTGTTCAATATGTTGGGCTGCACATGAACATTTCTAAGACAAAACTGCTCGTTTCCTCTAATGTTCCTATAACTGCAATGCTCTCAATCAAATTATTGGCAGAAATCTCGAACAATTTTCATCTTTCAAATATTTGGATACCATCATCAATGCACTCTGTAATTCGGAGAACGAGACACGATCTAGGATCAAACAACCCAGAAAAACTTTCATCAGTATGAGAAACCTCTTCACATGTCTTGATCTGAGTTTTGAACTTGAGGTTCAGATGATCAGAGATTATACTTTTAGTGTGCAGCTATACGGAAGTGAATGCTGAACTCAGTCATCGGAAAGGAAATTGAAGATCTCGGAGAAGCATTCAAGAAAATTTAAAACTCGTATGCATTAATGCATAATTGAATAAAGAAATATAAGATACCTGGGCTATACTATAATGAAAGGCGATAGGTACGAACTCACGATACTGGTAGTCGAAGGAGAGATTCAAGGAAGAAGATTTGTTGGAAGATGGCCGAACTCATCGTTGGAAGAAATTCGAAGATGCTTTAGGTAGACTTCGTGAATTGGTAGCTCAGTGAAATACCATGTCAGCCAGCAGGAAATTAGGAAGATCATTAGAGGCCTGGGAAGGCACCGTGTCGTCGAATTTTCTCCATTTCTTAAGTTTTTCGAGGTGTTGGATCCAAATCTAAGGTTTGCTAACAAAATTTCGTGACGCAACATTGGAAAAAATTCAAAAAAAATTACAAAAAAAAGTTTTGGCACTCTTTTGCTTATAACTCGGTATCCATCAGTTTTTAGGAAAAAGCACCATCATTCAAAATGAAAGTACAAAAAATTTCTCTTAAGTTTCATCGTTTATATATGTTTTCCGCCAACGAACCGTTCGGGCTCAATCGTTAGTTGAAAAGTGGAGTGTGCTTTGTCGATTTCCACAAAAGCCCACTTTTTATCTGCAAAACTCTTTGTTATCAAATAACATTATCTTCATGACTGTATTATTAAATTATTATTTTAGCTGTTTTCTCTTAGAAGGTCCTAGCTCATCAGGCTCCTCGATGCGATGGCGGAAGGTTCTGGCAGAGGATCGGGCTCTCCCATAAATATTGGAGATTGAGAGAAATTGTGAAAAACAAACTTGTGATTTTTCAATTAGACATGCCTACCACATCGTGTGAGCGTTCTTCTTCAGACAGTTTTTGCTCTCTTTCTTCGGCCCCTTCTTTGAACGATGTCGCCCGGGGACTTAACGTTTTCACACGACCCGTTGCATGTTGTGCATATTAGAGAGCAATAAAGGCCTGTCTTCCTGCATCCACAATTCAGCTGGTAGCCTTTCTTGAATTTAGAAGATACGCGCTAAAGTATATTGAGTTCGGTGATGGTTTGGAAGGGGCACAAGACCACTGTTTATTTTTCTACCCTCACTGGTTTGGGTCTCTTTCTTGTTTATTGAATATAGTTTTTTTAGTTGTCCAGATAACCACTGCGGCATCTGAGAGTAAACGCTCTGTGAATCTCCTCCTGCAGCAGCTTCAGGGGAAGGTAGTGTGGCAATGCTCGGTTTGCTTTTGTGAGATGATGATAGATAAAACCTGTATCTCAAATAGTTTGAAATAGTCTTTCGGCGTTTCCCATACAAAAGTTATGAGAAGCACTAGAAGCATGTTGCCTACTTGGGCAATCTCGTCCTGCTGAGCCCGAGGGTATTTGAAAGCCTCAGTAACTGGTTCCAATAAGTCATTGCTTTTTGCAGGACTTTTAAAAATTTCAATATCCTCCCTTTAACCGGAGCGGAAGTAGTGTCACAACCGTCCACTCATCGCGTGAAGGAACAATATAATATGGTCTGATAGGTGGGGATCATAGATGGTGTGAGACACTTCTCCTTTCCACGGTTTCATGATAGAGATTTTTTATAGCACATCTCTTCTCTTCCTATTTGTACTTGACACAATAAATAGTCCCCAGTACATCGACCCTAAAATTTTGTAACTCATGTACACGCCAAACTTCCTGAGCAGCTTCATGATTGTCGGACAACTTTGTTCATATCTGCAACCTGAGCGATTGGACATTGTCGCGCTAGCTCTTCATGAAGTTGTCATTCTGACGTCCCTGAGAACGGTGATACATGTACGTGTAGTTTTAATTCTAATCGACTGTTTTGTATGTTATGTTAACGATATCACATTTGTCGGACAAAAATCTCGTGGCATTGGGGGGGTCCGACGCTTCTAACAGCAACATGTTAAGGGCGTCGGACCCCCTCATTGCCACGAGATTTTTGTCCGACAAATGTGATATCGTTTTTATAACATAAAAAACAGTCGATATAATTAAAACCCCACGTACATGTATCACCGTTCTCGGAGACGTCAGAATGACAACTACACGAAGAGCTAGCGCGACAATGTCCCATCGCCCAGGTTGCAGATATGAACAAAGCTGCTCAGTTTGGCGTGTACATGAGTTACAAAATTTTAGGGTCGATGTACTGGGGACTATTTATTGTGTCAAGTACAAATAGGAAGAGGAGAGATGTGCTATAAAAAATCTCTATCATGAAACCGTGGAAAGGAGTAGTGTCTCACACCATCTATGATCCCCACCTATCAGACCATATTATATTGTTCCTTCACGCGATGAGTGGACGGTTGTGACACAACTTCCGCTCCGGTTAAAGGAAGGATATTTCAATTTCTAAAAGTCCTGCAAAAAGCAATGACTTATTGGAACCAGTTATTGAGGCTTTCAAATACCCTCGGGCTCAGCAGGACGAGATTGCCCAAGTAGGCAACATGCTTCTATTGCTTCTCATAACTTTTGTATGGGAAATGCCGAAAGACTATTTCAAACTATTTGAGATACTGGTTTTATCTAATATCATCATCTCACAAAAGCGAACCGAGCATTGCCACACTACCTTCCACTGAAGCTGCTGCACGAGAAGATTCACAGAGAGTTTACTCTCAGAGGCCGCAGTGGTTATCTGGACAAACTATATTCAATGAACAACAAAGAGACCCAAACCAGTGAGGGGAGAAAAATAAACAGTGGCCAAGTCCCATCGCCTAGGTTGCTGATATGAACAAAATTGTCCGACTTGTTGTTATGAAGCCGCTCAGGAAGTTTGGCGTGTACATGAGTTACAAAATTTTAAGGTCGATGTACAGGGGACTAAAACGTAGTCAAACTTTTTTCCCGCACCGTTGTTATTTTCTCTAAATCATTATTCAGTATTTAATCACAAATGAAACCCACGATCCAGGACATTTTTAACAGTAGGCGTTAACTGCACTGTGTTCAGTAATTTAAAACTAGGAGGAATTTACTGAATGAGCTTCAAGTACCAATTCAGAGTTTTGCAGTCAACAAGGTGGGTTTTTGGTGAGACAAATAAAATACGACAAATTTTGACTAACGGTTGAGCCCAAACGCTTCGTCCTACAAAAAAATTCAAAATTCAAGGGGCTTGCTTAAATCATAGAACATTTTACGTACTTTCATTTTGAATAGAGGTGATTTTTCCAAAAAATTGATAGTTTTTGAGTTCTACGCAAAAAACTGTCTCAACTGACCTTTTTTTTTTTAACTTTTTTTGTATTTTTTTCAATGCGACGGTTTTCCCTGCAGGTTACAACCTGAACCGTTTCAAGACCAACAAACACCGACATTTCCGCGCACTTGCCGCTTCTCGAGCGTGATAGGACATTTCCTTGCGAGTGCGCATATCCGTAAAAAAAAAAAAAAAAAAAAAAATGTCACGTAATATTGTTAGCACACCTCATATTAAGATTCAGCACCCCAAAAAACATAAAGAATGAGGAAAATCAAAACTATCCCAAAACTTTCTCGCGGGAGGCTTATATGAGCACAAATTTATTTTATTGGAAATTAACAAAACTATTTTAGGAATGGGAAATCCGACAAAACTTGTATCAAACAACGCATTTGTATCTGTGAGTTTGAAGATTTTTAAAAATAGTAGGGATAAATCATGTTTTTAGAGCTGGTATTTCAATGTTACCTCAAAGGCGGTGTGACCCAAAAATAAGAGTTTTAGAAAAAAAATCTATGAACAAATTTTCAAATCGCACTAGGCTATGACCAATCATTGCGAAGATACCGTGATATAAAGTTCCCACTCCTAGCATTATGACGTCACATGCACAAACTGAGTCCGCCTTCCGGCGCTGCGCGCGTGGTTACTTGCATGCTTGCTGCATATATTATCGACATTATCGTATTATTTTTGCGTATCGCTGCGTCAGTTTAAATAGGTCCTTTCATTTTTGCGTGTATTCATGACGTCATGATGAATAGACAAAACTTTATTTAGGCGTATCAATCTACCCTATTATTTTGAGTAGTGATGCGAGATTTCCACAAGAGTTCTTAGGATTTTTTTTTTAATTTTCTGAATACAAGTTGTATTTTAAGGTTAAACCCCCTTTAAGGTACAGAATTAGGCAATCCAACCCAACGACCTGTCCAAATGGCGTCTGGTTGGCAAACAATAAAACAAAAAAAATATGGTTTTTTTTTTGGCAGGATTAAGCCTAGTACTCATAACAGCGAAATTTGCTCTTTTTTGACATTGCTTCGACAATTTGACGTTTTATGCGTGAATCAAACGTCAAATTGTCGAAGCAATGTCAAAAAAGAGCGAATTTCGCGGTTATGAGTACTAGGCTTTATCAATACACGGGGCGAGTACACAAATCTGACACTTTTTTGACATCTTGATAACAAGCCGTATTCTAACCTCATAAAAATTTCAAAATGCCGGCTGGTTGGCAAAAGTCACGTGGTTTGGATTCCCTAATAAAGTTAAGTCATCCTTAATACAAGTTTCACCCTATATCAAAGTTCTCTTTAATTCAAGGTGGCCATCTGAATGAACTTCAAGTTCGCCTTAACGTTAAGGGTGCCTTAGGTAAGTCTTGATTTTAAGGTAACATTGATATACCGGCCCTAAGTATGTCACCAAAAAATCGAAAAACCAAGCCCCTAACAAAACATCCCTATGTTCCTACAATGTTTGCGTCACAGGATGTCACACCAAGAAGAAACGAACCAAATAAGAAATCTCCTGCGGAAATAATTTTTGGAAGACAGATGAAAATAACTTTAGATTTATTGAAACCTTGTGCGTGTACCAAGCCCCGACTGATCGGAGACTGCGTTAAGACAGAGTTAGTAGTCAGTTAGCTGAGGTGCTTCAATCTCTTAAAAACATATGTGCAAATAGTATTTCACCTTTGGTTAGGCGACTCTGTAGTAGATAAGAAACGGAAACCGCGCCTGCACTCTGTCCAAATACCGTTATTCTATCTGGATCTCCACCAAAATATTTTATATTTTCCCTAACCCATTGGATAGCCAAAATTTGGTCTTTTAATCCTACGTTGCCAGGAACTACCATATCTTCGGTACTAAAAACCAGTAATATATCTACTTGACAAATATTGTGTTCACTTTCTCAAAAAACTTACCAAAGAAATCCAAATATTCCAAGCCTGTAATTCATTCCTACATATATAACTCCTTTTTCTAGGAAATAGTCTGGCGGATAGTCTTCGTATTTTGATGATCCACGTTGAAAATATCCTCCGCTAATATATATCATGACTGGCAGTAATTTATTATTACTTCCTGTTGGCTGGAAAAGTAACTTAAACACTAAGTATGTGTCTTGAGATCAGCTCTATTAGACATTGTTTTCTACAGCATCTCAAAATTGTTGCAACTTACGTTATTTGTAGTATAAACTGAAAGATAAAGGCAATCTTCAGAACCCACTATTGCCGTTCCTTCACTATTGAACTGGGTGCATTCATCTTTATCTTGAGATGCATCAAGCACGCCTTCCCAGGGAAGATTTTTTACTGGAGGCTGTAGAAGAATTATATTTCAAATATTATTGGAAAAATTGAGCAATATCACACCGACCTCAAACCTCAATTTTCCAATGGGTTTTTCAGCGAACGGAATTCCCTTGAATGAATAATACTCAACATACCTATTTACAGTCCTTCCTAGTATACCCTGAACTTCTCCACTTGACATGGAAACGACAGGATTGGAATCCTACAATAAGACTTCAAATTAAAGATATAAAAAATTATTGTTATGCTACTTACCTCAAATGCCGAAGTATATTTAATTACTACTAACAGTAATACCAAGGGATGAAACATTTTACACCAACTAACGAATCTACCCATTCAATTTGTTTTTTCCTTTATACCTAGTTTTGATAAATAAGCAACTAAATGTTCAAAAATTAATAGGAATTACGTGGAATATTTCAATTTAAAATAAATTTAATAGCCAAAATGAACAGATTATTGTTTTTGACAAATAGGTAGGTACTTTATTTCCAAAAAGTAGTTTCTATGATTTAAATGGGTAGGAATGAAAGAGATTTACCTGAAAGTTTAACCAAATTTTTCGACTAAATTTCATATACGGCTAAACGTAGTTTTTAATGACCTAGCTGGTATTTTTATCTACCTAAATGTGAAATATTAAACGTTTTTAAATTATAAAAATACCAATTCAATTATTTTTTAATTGAGTTTTCATATAAATATAAAAATTATAGAGTTAAACGGAATATAGGTATGTTACGAAATCACTAAAATACATACAGTAGATGTACAGTATCCGCCAAAATAAACAGTACCGAACATAGAAATAATATCATTTCTTTATTTGCATCATGCGTATATGTTCAAAAAATGCATCATAGCAAAGCAAAAAAGCTTCATAACGATTCTGCAAATCATTGAAAATATTAAGTGGTTGCTGAAATTTTTCTGATACTTGTTTCAAACTTGAGCCTTTATTCCTTCCAACTCCGTATGACTGGAAATAGTGCTCTACTAAGAAAACTCTTTCTTCAGTTGAAAGATACATAATGATGAAGATTTCAACCTCAACTTAATGTCAACATTGTCAACCTCATAACTGATGCCAAATAAGCGAAATATGCTGATTGCAACTTGATTGCGCAATTATTCAGAGCTCTAGATTTCGGTACTGTTTATTTTGGCGGATACCGTACTTGCAAACCGCGGGCTTCTAACATGTCGATAAGTGTACACTTATATAGAATAATCTAGATCAGTCCTGTCCAACAAGAGGCCCGCGGAGACCTCTGAATTTATAAATTACTCTCAAATACGAAATATGCACAATTCTTACATTAACCATAAAATACAAATAAAAAGACATGTGGCGCTACTGGCGAAGGATAGAAGGTCGCAGCGAAACGAAGCAGCTGAGTAAGTGACTTATCAGAAAGAGAACATCTATATTTTGACTTTATAAATTTCATGTTGAAAAAGCTGCTTTCGCAAAGATACGTGTTTTCCAGCACTGAGCCCAGTGTAAGTCCTAAGTTTCGCAGGTTGGGGTATCGTTCTTCTAGCAGCAACTTGAAAAAGTCTAATCCATTTCCAGTTCTTCCTTGGTAAAAAGGATCTGATTGCAAATCACACAATTTGTACGGGGCTGAAGGAGAACTGAAATCTCTCTTTCGATTTTTTTGAAGTCGCTAAATCGATTTTCGAATTCTTCTCAATGTATGTTATCTGAGGTAAATTTGAAACTTCCTCAAAATGCTCTTTACAACTTGGAAAAAAATGATGAAAAACCATTTTTTTCTAATGAAGACTTGAAGAGCCTAATTTTTTTAAGAACTGGAACTGGATTGAACATTTTCAAGTTGCTGCCAGAAGAACGATACCTCAACTTGCGAAACTTAGGGCTTACACTGTGCTCAGTGCTGGGAAGCACGTATTTTTGCGAAAGCAGCTTTTCCAACATGAAATTTATAAAGTCAAAATATAGATGTTCTCTTTCTGATAAGTTACTAACTCAGCTGCTTCATTTATCAACAACAAATGTTAAAGTTGATATTGGTGCATTAGTAAGTGAGAACCAACATCCCCAAATTTCCCACTAATTTTTTTGTAATTTGAATATTTTTGAGTAAATGTAAATATTGCAAACGCGTTTTTTCTTTGTATGCCATACTTATTAAAACTCACGGATGAAGTTCCTTTTGAAGTATTTTATAATGCGGCCCCCCAAACCGTATTTTTGTTTAAAGCGGCTCTTGGAGAACTTGAAGTTGGACAGCCCTGATCTGGATATCAGCAAGTTTCCAAGGCTACTGGCACTTCGTGAAAAAAAGAATGGACAAGCCAAAGAAGTCAAGAATTTACCATGCATGCCATGAGGATCCTTTGCTGGCAAAAGTAGACGAGATACTTTTTGTACTTTTATGCTAGGGACCGAGGTATTTCATTCATATGAGAAATAAGTTTTTGATAATAAAGAATGCTTTATCGTTTTTATTTTTTAGCTTGCTTTGATTACATTTTTAGGTGTGGAGCTGGGCTAGCTGCTTTGTGAAGACGTTGTGAATCTAAAGTTCTAGTCAGTGTCAAAATTAAAAAAAAAAATTACAGGGATCATTGATTTGTGACAAAGAATCCCATCAGCACCTCTGACTGACATGGTTGGCCTGTGTCCCATTCGTTGTTTTAAAAGAACTTCCGTCTCCCTTCTAACAGATTTTACGCTATTGTTGATCAGGTCTAGAGACATTGTTTTGTAATTAAACAAAAAAGGAAAATCTAGGAATTTGTTGTAGAAAAAAAAGAAAAGTGAAAATGAAAATTTAGAAAGGTGATAATCTAGCAAGGTGGCCACAGTACTACAAGACGAGAAAGGAAACTCTGTTTCTAAAAGCTGCCGACTAACTCTTACAGTGGAGAGTGGTGTGGGTGAATTAATAGAAAGCGCCACTTGTTTTAATGCCCTTCAGCTGAACGGAGTTCCGATATTTCAAAAAAAAAAAACAGGAAAACTCAACAGCTAAACGGTAATGCACCTGTCAAACTAAAATTGCCTAAAAGGGTACAATGAAACGCCTCAATTCAGATCAATAAATGTAATCAAATCTGCCCTCAAATATTACATTTTACAACAAACTGAAAATTGAAAGCGTAAATATGGTTACCGGCGAGAATCAGCTGGTAAACAAAAAAGTAATAATAACTGATAAGCTGGGTATAGATACTAAAAATAGTCGGTACCTATTTTAAATAAATACACAATCGTCGAAACAAGTTAATCAAATCCACACTTGAAGGTGGTGATCTCTGTACCTAACTATTCTTAAAAATATCTAAAATAACCAGAAGGTGATAGTTCGCTATGGTTATATGTTCCCTACCTTTCTAACAATTCACTCCAAACTACCTAAAATACCTTTGTAAATAAGTCTATTTTTACCTGGTAATGACAATAATTATGTGTGATAATTTGAGTGTAATTTATGTCCAAGTGATTAACATTTACTTGAAGGTAGGTAAGAATCTAATTAAAACTATAAGCATAAAGGGTTAAAAAAATAATAATCTTTTAGCAAAGTAGGAATAAAGGTTTGCTGGTTTTATAATCCAGAAATACCCTGAAGCTGTTGATAATTAAATGAGGCTCCAGCTCTCAATGAGATGGAAAACCCACTGCCAGATGATTAATTTAGAGGCTTGGATGGTTCCCAAAAACAGCACAACAATACTCAAACCCTTGTTAATGTATACTGGGTGGGTCTAGTAGGCTGGGATGAGAAGATAACAAAGTCCTCAAAGTTCTACGGGCGATCCAACAGGTCCAGGACTACTTGTCAGGAAAATAACGAATATCCAAGTAAATTTAGGGCCTCTGTTTAGCTTCAAGATAGGGTTGGATGCCACTGGGTTGATAGGGTGTAGATACAGAGACAAAGAGGAGAAACATAAAAAGGCCTAAAAGAATGAACATTGCTTCAGGCTTTTGAAGAATAAGGTATGTACGTATTTATTTAAATATTTTTAGCAGCAAAGCCTCAATTTAGTATTCGAAAGTAAGAAAATAAGGAACTTACCAATGGGAAATGGGCCTTTTTTTGTACAAACTCGAAAACGTGGAACCAAGGTCTAGGTTTTTTTTCCAGTAATTCGACAATAATTTAGCAAAATAGAGCTTTGATGGTTTAAAAGAGCTAATAGTCACCTTTTGACAAATTATTTGAGCCTAAACCTTTCTAAAATCGGCCAACGAGAAAAGCAAAAGGCTGGTGCTTCTTCTCAACGGAAACGTGGTTCTGTCACGAATCGGTTTTTGGTACTTTAACGCAGGAATTTTGGTTCTAGGAAAAAGTTAGGGATTTTTCAATGTAAGGTTTATAGAATCAAATTTTCGATTCAAAAATCAAACCGATAAGATCATTCATAAAATTTTCATCTGGGAAACCAAAGGGGAAACTTGAAGTTAAAATCATAAGTATTTCTTGATTTGGGTTCTTGAATGATACTGATTAACAACCATACTAGGTACTTAATTTATTTATATCGGTACCAACTCTTCGTTAGCATTGTTTAAACAAAACCTTAACCTCAATTTTTCGTTGTTTTTTTTATTATTGATATTTACTAATTTTTAATAATTCAAATTCCTTATTTTCAGGTAAATGATAAAGTTAAAATGACTGATGGTGGAGATATAATTGTTTCATTTATTAGAGCATTGAGCAAGTTATATTTAGAATTCAAACCAAGGTACTTAACAGTAAATTTCATTTCAGGAGGGTTCAAGGTGCCTGAGAGAAGATGCTCGGAGGTTCTTTAGTTTTTTAAGTATTTTGTGAAGACCTGTTATTGTGATCCGTAATAACATGCAGGTTGTCAGCTAGAGTTGTGTGGAAAGATCTCCAATTAATTAAAATCAAATATCTGTGCAGACTTTTCGTTAAGCAGGCTCCAGTAGGTACCATCGTCACCAAAAGTAACTTGGACAGCATCACATTTGCTCTCTTCGTATTATATGAATTTTATTGTCAAATATTTGTCAAACTACGCATTAAATGCATTGAAATGAATGACAGTAGAATTAGTCCAAGAGATTATTATGCATTATTTGTGTCCCAGTTACTTTTGGTGACGATGGTACCTACTACTGAGGACAAGGTTACGTGTTATCATCCTGACACTAATAATCAAGTCAATAAAAATAGAGAGATCCATAACCTTATTCCTCAAAAGTTATTCGGACGATTCTACTTCCACATACGAGCAGAATAATGGGAACATGACTCCATCATTCAGTTTTGCCAATATAAGTAGGTATGTCAAATCAGAAGCATGGAAATGTCTGTGGCATCAGACAATGTTTCCAGTTCATTTTTCAATTCTACAAGTTTTATACTCTTAAAAAGATGGGCTGAGTGCTTTAAGGAAGCCGTTATTTCTCGGCAAACGGATGACTGAACCAGAGCATATTTACGGATGCCTCTACCAGTTCTACTTCTCCGATGAGAGGATTGTATTTGGAAAGCCGAACATTTCTCTTTATAGATAATTCATAAACTAGAGTTGTGAGCCTCGATTTGTAGATTTTCTTAAAAAAGAAACATGAAAACTAGATAAATAGTTCGCCATCTAAAGAAGAGCACATCGGCTCTTCTTTCCGTTAATTGAGAGATTTTATTTTACTGTTACAAATAAGAAGACCTTTGTCATGTTCAGCTTGATTCTGTCCGCAAACGGTTATGCTATCCAGTTAGTCCAAAGGTACTCTTATGAAATACATAGTACAATTATCTATTATACGTCAGAGGAACTTGACGGTATGCACTTTGAAGTTCGATTGTACTGAAAAATTCGAATCTTTCAACAGAACGGACTTCAGTTTATGAAAGGCGCTGAGCATCTTGGTATGTGAATTTGTTTGTGAGTAGTCGACCATATTCCTGTTCTAATGGTTTTCATTTCTCGTAAGTATAACTTATGTGCGCCAAGAAGAGTTACTTCCTTCCATGATTCCTTTCGAAAAAAAAAGTCAATTTTATTGGAAACTAGCTGTTCAGCTGTTCCCCGCGGTTCCATCCGCCGTTTAATTTGATAGAAATTAAAGCATTATTTATTAGGTTTTTAGGTTAAGGTTTCTTGTGAGTGGTCCGATGTCAGCCATTCCACTACGATCTGCGGTTTATTGTGGCTCACTCCGAGCTTATATTGCCTCAATCAGTTCAGGCCTTCTTATGAAGATGGAGATAAGTGTGGGGGAAGCATGCTTTATATATTCGAGTCGAACAGCTGGTCCCCGAAAACCGCATGCCTGATTCTGGCTAATGCCGGACACGTTCATAAGACATATGTTCTGCAGTTTCGTCTTTTTTCATGCATAGGCGACACTCGGCACTTTGTGCTTTTCCGATCCTGTGCATGTGATAACAGTCTGCAGTGTACAGACCCACCAGTGCTTTGAGGCTCTTCCTCCCCATTCTCAGAAGTATATCTGCCACTTTCCCCCCTTTTGGACAGGGTAGAAAGGATTTTGCATGGTTCATGCCTGGTAGTCTCGACCAATATTGTTTGGCCTCCGTATTGGCCCAGGTCGAGATTGTGAAGTTATCAGTATTCAGGGCTATTCCTAGTACTGGCTCCGGTCCAATGAAGTTAAGCTCAGATCCAGCTTTTGCAAGTTGGTCCGCTTTTTCGTTGCCTTCTTGTCCTGTATGTCCCGGTATCCAGACTAGTGAAACGTTGTTCTTTTCCCCTAGCTGGATCAGAGCTTGTTTGCAGTTCCATACTGTTTTCCACGTGCAATGTATGGATGCCAGTGCTTTCAGCGCAGCTTGGCTATCAAAAAATATTTTTATCGACTTGTGCGTTTGTTGCTTTTCCAGCAGCTTTTTAGCGCCAAGCTCGATGACTAGCAATTCGGCCTGAAATATGGATGCGTTTTTGCCAAGGCTGACGGAAATTCCCAGCCTTGGTTTTTCACCATCGATTTATTTCATCCACAAACACCGTGTGTTGCATTGCGCTTCTCCCCTCCAAAGTGCTTTTTGAAGCATGGTACAGTCGATAGGTGGACCCCATTGCTTCCCTCTTCACGTATATGTGAAGTGGAGTCAGGTTTGTGACGACTTCCATAGCTGCTGTAGGCGTGATGCGCACCGCTCCCGTTATCGCCAGGCAAGCTATTCTCTGCAGTCCGCTGTGTCGCTTGAACCCTTTTCTGATTCGCCTTGCCCCACCATATGTTATCATTGGTCTGGATCCAGTCAATCTGTTTCGGATTTGTTCCCCAGGTCTTTCCACATATCCTGTGGCAGTTCCAAAGCGACAATTTTGCCTTTTGGCTTATTTTTTCCAAATGAGCGTTCCAGTTTAGAGTCTTGTCCAGGATGACTACCGAATACTTTGCTTCATTCAAGAATGGTACTAATTCTCCCCGAATAGTTAGGGGTACCACGTTATCAAGTTTTCTCCTCCTGGTGAAGGGTACTATAACCATTTTGTGAGGATTGATTGTCATTTCCTCTCTCTCGCACCAATCAAGCACCCAGTCTAGCACCTCTTGGAGTGCCGCTAAGATCCTCGTCTCAGAACTACCCTTGGCTAATATAACTAGATCGTGCGCATATGCTTGAACCTCGGCCCCCCACAGTTGTATCACGGCCAGGAGGTCATCCACCAGATGTGACCACAGAAGCGAAGGGAGTACCCCTCCCTGCAAACAGCCTCTGGCGGCCCTGAACCTGACCGTTTCCCCCTATAGAGAAGTCGTTGTCACTCTACCGTTCAGCAAGGTCCTAATCCAGTTACAAATTAGCGGGTCGATGCCTCTAGATTTTGTTCCCTCGTAAAGAGAGCTTGACATCGCATTGTTGAAAGCTACCTCTATGTCCAAGAAGGCGGCAAGTGCAATTCTCTCACGTTCCAGAGAGCCATCTATGCTAGCGACCAGGTTACTGAGAGCCAGCTCTGTGGACTTTTCTGCCTGATAGGCGTATTGGGTACTAAGGGTGTTAGTCCTGAGCGCCTCCCCCTCAAGCCACTCATCCAGCACCTTTTCTAAAGTTTTCAGGAGGAACGATGTCAGACTTTGGTCTGAATAACTGGGGTGTGGGTTCTTTGCGCCCCGCTTTACGGATATAGATTATCTTTGTAGCTGTCCAGCTTGGTGTTATATGGTTCCACACCAGACTGGCTCTGAAGAGTCTTATTATTATTTATTAAGAACTATGACAGTAACATTGAAATTGCCGGTGTGATAAAATTGGGGAAATAGTGAAATGGTGGTGGCGGCGTGGGGACTGTGGGGCAGAAAAAAAGAATTTCGATTTCCATCATAAAAACATGCCTATGTCACTCAAAGGAACGTGTAGAATCAGTGTACAAAATTTCACGACTTTTCATGAAGTAATTTAGGTAAGCGTGAAGCAGAGCAGGCACGACTGTACACATTTTCAAGTTTATAGGTATAGATAACCTTTACATATTTAGATGCGAAAAGTAATGATTTGGACGCAATCACGAAATAGTTAAATAAGAAACAAAAAAAGAAGGTAGAAGGTAGATCAATTTTTCGAGGTTCTTTTGGACCTCTATAAAGGAGACTTTAAGAGAATCTTTTTAAGAATATAATGACACTCAGTCGCAGATATTACCAATTATGATGGATTGTTTCAGTCTACAAAACAGTGATCTGATACCTATAGGAGATTGCATAGTAGTACATTGGCATATATCCAGTACTTTGAAATAGTGATATATTTACACCATGAAAATAAGCTTTTAAAAATAGGTATGTGAACTTCCTTTATCAACTATGCATCAGCATTGCAGAACATATTGCGGAGATGCCTTTTATTGCTTCCACAGAAACAACACCTAACAGCAGTAGTGAAACAGGTTATCATTATCAGGCTCTAGTTAGTAGATATAGTTGTTTGATTCGGATTTACCTATACAATCTTTGCCTATACATCGTTTCATAGGTTGGTGGGATACTGAGATAGCAGATATTCTCTTGCAAATTTTATTTTTCCTTCTCATGACATCAAACTACAATATGGCATCCTGGAAAGTAATTTTGCCAGGTTGTGTCTACTTCTGATTTGCTTGAACAGGTCTTTGCGGTGAGTATAAAACTTTCAGAGATAGATAAGGTGGAGAGCTAAAGCCTGTACCTGAAAAAGATATTTCTTTATATGCGAAGCGTGCTCGACCGATGCGCAGAACTAAGACCGTTACAAGTATGATTTGAAAAACAATTGGATATCAATAAAATGTTCAACTTCTAATTGGTGGTCAATTATCCTTTGATTATAGGAAATGATAAAAATATATATTATGATAAAAGGATATGCTTAAGCTGTTCAAATTTCAATGGGCATAAAAATATACTTAAGTACCTACCTAAACAATCTCAATTTTGATAATACATAATAATTACATTCTCACGCAGTCCACCTAAATCTCCAAAACAAACTTAACCTTTTCCCCCGGACACCGGATCATCATCAACAATCAAAACTTAAATATTTCGCTACAATTCAAATAATCCAAAAAGATGTAAATATTAAAATGCACACATGCATAAAATTCTCACGCCAGAGCCGAAGGGTTCGCCAAAACTTTTCGATGGTCCCTTTCAAAGGGTCGACTTTGGATCATCTGCATTTTAACCTGCCTGACGTAAAGTTACCTACTTCTTCCCACGCATAACTATTACACAAATTCGAAAGCAACAAACGGGGAACCCATAAATATAGATTCCCATGCATTGACTGATCGGATGGTGGCATTTACCTACTTCTGGTTATTTGAGAGGTAAAGGGATTTTTAGGTCCGCCAAGTGAATATGCGTTATTTTTGTAGGGAAAATGACATTTGATATGATGAATTATAAATAGGTATTTATAAACACATTGACTGCCAAGCCTGATATAAGAATTTAGCCTTTAGAATAAAATATTAATTTTTTGATTTTTCTTGTCCATACCACCGTCAAGTTACTGTTGGACCTTATCCTAGACGCCCAACATTATGTATCTGCCAGCATTTACTACGTGGTTACTTGTAGCGGGCGATACACTAGAGACTGCTTAGTTCGAGATAATTCGTAGTGGGCTTCTGATTCAAGTAGCCAAAGACGAGTCATTTTGTAGTCGGCAGTCATCGTGTTAGGTGACATTAGTTTCTATTTTTATTCATTTTTGATCCAAGAATATAAGAAAAGAAATAAAAAAATAATATATAGGCAAACAAGAGGCAAATCTATATCTTCATAAAGATAAAATGTAGTAATGTTACTCTTCCAATGACCAAAATATAAATAAATATGAAATGTATTCAATTGAAGCCAAAATTATATCTAATATTTATCTAAGCGAGCATGCCGTTTTTTTTTAGGTCTCAATCCCAAGATACAGAACTTCTTAACTTGATTATACAATTTCTAGAACTAAGTTTTGGTTATCTAGAAATCTCGTTTACCCCAAAAGAAAGCAAGGACAAGAAAGTTCTAAACTTGACACGTTAACCAAAATAAAGAAGACTGATCGTATTTCATTTTCGCAAGCCCGATCTTTAAAAGGCGCTTTGTAGAGACAAAATAATCTTATCTTTAGTGGCTAATCGGTCCTTCTCGAAATCTGCAAAATTGTGTAACTCAAAAAGGGTACCTTTTATTGGCAATACTGCGTAATACGGTAGAAGGTGGGTATATTATCAGATACTTCGATATTATTTCTGAAAAAGAAATAATAAAAAATATTACGTAGGGAGCTACCGATCAGTGATCAGCTTCTGCTCAGTAATTTTATATACGACAAAAGTGGTAAAGTAGTAGCATTGTATAAATAAGGCTCTTTGTACAGCCAATGGTAGTAGGCGCCAGTCTGGAAATAAATGTAACTTTTTACGAATTATAGCGCAATGTTTTTTTTCTGTGAGAATCAGCATTATTTGACCATAGTCAATATCACCTAATCGATGATCAAACATATAATTTAATTTTCTCACACAAAAGAAAGGGATACCGTGCAAAATTCAGCCTGGGCTACTCACAGATGAAATATTGGTTAAAACACTTAAAAAGGTCTAATAACTTCCTGGAAGATACCCACAACCTATTTATAATTATGTTTTATTCTATGAAGAGCTTTTTTTTTGGTTTTGTGTAATAATCTACCTGAGGTGGTTTCGGGAGATGCTTTTCAGCTCGCTTTTTTGGTACCTATTCCTATGAGGAAAAATTTATTTTTTTAAATTATTTATGAATTAAGACTTGCTTCCTGAGGCACCTGTCAACGTGTGCACAATGGTACAGGAACCGATTATAATGAAAATTGATGTCAGATTAAGCGATTAAAAAAGCGCAACTTTTGCGCAAAAGCTTTCAACAAAAAAAAAATCGGCTTACCAAAAGGTGCTAATGGTGAAATCGTGAGTACCATTTTGGTCAGAGGATTTCAATTTTATAATAAAGACATAAATCGATGGGAACGTATTTTCTTCTACATATACGTGGTGAGGTTATAAGAGGTTTTATACTTATCAAACCCTAATAACCAGTTCTCCTTTTTCCCAATTTGATAAACATTTTTCGAAGTACATCGTAGATAATAATAATATAGATACTAATTTATTACGCATGCATCATAATCAGCGATTATTGCACACTACAGCGTGCATAAAATGATTTTTATGATGAGCCTTTTCACAGGTTTGCTATAGAAGCGTTTGACCTACCTCTATTACCTAGATATTCACCTGCCGTTTAAATTACTATTTATCAGAATGAATGAACACATTTAAAACATTTTTGACACACTGATGCATTTTTAATAAAAAATAGCGCATGATAGGCGTGTATAAGAGAGCCTTTAAAGCCCATGCGGCTTACAAAACACTCCGCTGCGCGTCGTGTTTTGCAATATGTCGAGCGTTCCTTAAAGGTCCTCTTATACACTTATATCATAATATACCATTATATTATGCACATTATTAGGTATACACAAAAAAAATTCTCAAATGTTTTTTAAATGCACAATATTTTAAGCAAATCAAGAAACACGTCATGTTTAATGTTTAACATGTGTATATACTTTAGCTTATATTATCACCCTGTACCTATAGATATTCCATAAATAAAATATATATATTATTTCTAGGTAGGTGCCTTCCTAGTTCAATATTCCATTTTCTTTTAGTTTAAAAGATTTACCGACTATTTCAATTTCATAAACACGTGTGATTCCATATTTACCATAACAAAATTTGGTTATTTCATCGTTACGCCTCGATTTTTCTGTGATGTTTCGATAAATAACACGTGTGTACCTCACCCCTTTGAATATTGATGAGTTTTTGAGTTTTAGCACGCTTGTAAAACAGTTTTAAGTTTTTCTTTAGAGAAGCTTTAATATGAATGGATTGTTCGAAAAAAAAATACATTCTCAATGATTTTAAATCTTCGTCTTTTTTATTTATTTCGAAATTTATTCCACTACTTTTTCTTCTTGGTGATTCCCTTCCAGGTTTTTTCGAATCAAGTATTTCCTAGGTACAACGTTATTCCACTGTTTTGGTGTTCTTCGTTCTCTATTTGTTTTCGTTTCACTTATTTAGTTAGTAGTGTTTACCATTCTTAGTTATGTTTCTACTTTTTCTGGCAATGCATCTGTATTATTATAGATATTTTCTAAACAAAGCAAACTTGCTACTAAATAATTTTTATATTTTTGTGAGCACTGTCAACTGACAACTAACGTTAATGACTATTACTACATCTTACTCTTTATCGACTTATGGAAATACATTAAGACTAAACACTAACAATGCGGATGTTATCAATATCAATACATAACATAATCAGTAAACCTAGAGGGTTTCTTAATACGACGATTGGACCTTGTATATCTCTGATTCTCACCTGGTGAGCCACTGTTAAAGTTCTCATGTCATCATTATCAGTTCCAAAATTGAAAGATTCATGTTTAGATAGGATATTCTGCTCTAGACCAGAATCACCGCGATTACTTTGTCTACTTGATAAATCATGTTGAATTTCTGAGCTGCGTAAATGATTACTATTTCGCCTTAAAACATTAGAACCATTATTAATGAAGTAGGACCTTGGATAGTATAATATTGTAGGACGCCACTGCATCTCTATACACAACATTTTCACGTTCTTTAACATCTGAACTTTTCCCAGAATGTTAATACTTTTTATATAATTTACTTCCATTTTCTTATTCATTCCTGGATTCTTTAATTTCAGAACTGGGCTCTTCAAGCAAAGGTAACTTAGTTTTTAAACTCCTAGAAAACAAGAGTTCAGCAGGAGACCTTTTAAGATTTGTATAGGCGTATTACGATACTCCATCAAAGCAACCCACAAATCATCTGATTTTCGACTAATGTTTTTGGCTGTTTCCACAAATCTTTCAGCAAGTCCATTCGATCGCGGATATCTAGGGCTACTTGTCTGAAATTTAAAGTCAAACTCATTCGCAAAACCATTTACATTCATACGAATTAAAAGGCATATTATCTGACACTATAACATGTAACATTTGAAATGTCACAAGAACATATTTAATTGTTCTTAATTAATTTCATATAGTTTGGACTCATTTAAAATACTATTTCGTACACCTGGCGACATCTATGATTCTTCTGACTAGTTTTTCTAGAGCTCACTCGGTGCACTCCGAGTGACTCCATTCGCGCTCCAGCCGTTCGAGCTAAGGTTATTTCTAAGAGAACCTGTAGCGCGGTCATTTTTATAATTTCGACAGGCTTGACAGATCAAGAAACAAAGGACAGAACCATCTGGGTACTTCTGACTTGTTCTTCTCTATTTTGTCGTAGGACCGAAAAGGTCGTCCAAATTTTGAATTTTAAAAAATCTTAAAATTCTGTCTTTATTTTTGGCCATCGAGCCCAGAGTTCTATAAATTAACTAGCCAGAAGTGAGTAATCATGTCACCTGAAACGTTTCTTGGAAAATCAACAGATTGTTGATTTTTGTGAAAATTTTGAAAAGTGAGGTTAATATCGGCCGTTCAGTCAATTTGGGACAGGATAAAAAATCCACGCCTGCACTTCTGAGTGAAAATTTGACGAATTTGAGATCATGCTGTACTGCATCTCCAAAGCAAATATGGGCCCCCTATACAAGGAAAGTTGTGTCCTGTAAGAGATTGATCCCCGACCATTATTTGATTGCCTCCAGCCAATTTGGTACTTCCAGATTTCAAATTTGTGAAAACTTCCAAGGATTCCGTCCAGGCTTGTATAATTATTTACCTATGGGTCCCGTGAATGTGCCTTATTAAGTACCGTGACTTATTATTACCTTTCTTTATCGTTCCCTATCGTTTAGCTTTATTAGCTAATTAATACCTTTATAAATATTAATTACTGTTAATTATTATTACCTTTTTCTTTACCGCCCACTATTGATTAGCTTTATTAGCTAATTAATATCCTTGTAGATATTAATTACCGACTTATTTACCGTATTGTAGTATTTAGCTAAAATAGCTAACTACAGTAATCATTATCGTAATCAGATAATTACCTTTATTATCGTTTTCGTTACCTTTATCTAGTATCCAATAATTATGGATTATTATAATTATTACAAATTTATTTCTTTTATATCGAATACTGATCGATATAATATATTGAGGATTCATTAACTTTTAGAGGTTTATTTAACCTTTAATTTCAAATCAATAAGGTGGTAATTCTACAAGGTAAACCAATGTAAAATCTTTAGGTAGTTAAATTTAAGTTTCATGGTTACATATTTTGAATTTTAATTACAGGTGAGACGGTAGAGCTCTCCCCGATACTTTTGATTACAGGTTTCTGTTATTTATAACTCCCTAGGGATTATTTATTACCTTTCTGCATTTATGGATTTGTTTCTATTGATTTGATTGACATTGAGTCAAAAATTAATGGTTATTGGTATTATAACTTTATCATTTATACTTAGGTAAAATTTCATCGTAGGTATCTATTAATTGTTTTGAATTTCAATGCTTTTGCTTTTGGAAAGCTGCCTAATAATTAAAAAAAAAAAACTTGGATACCAGACAATATTTTTCTTAGAACCATTGAACAACAGTTCGCCATCTTGTCACAAATTTTTATTGACATATAATTAATAAATTATTGTGTTTAGAATTCCAAAGCTTGTGTTTTTATTGAATGGGTTAAATGTCAGATAGCTATTGGATTTTGGATTTATTTTCCTTTTCAGATTTTTGCATTTATCTTTTTAAACAATAACTAATTATTGGAATAGTGCCTAGTTTGGCTATTCCTTGGTAATCAAAATAATTTATACAAACTAGTGGCACTCTCTCTCTACTGTACTGTACCCTCTCTCTACTGTACCAACACCAAGGACCATCCCATGCTAAACAACCACTGAGCACAGTCGAGCACAGATTATGAGCATCCTTTTGTTTCGACAAAAGAGCGTTACAAACATCAGGTATTTCATGTGTCGCAAATATTTGTTTCAAAACACTAATAACATGGCAATACGGTTTTCCTTCTAAAAACATAATTTCTAACCACTTAGTTGAATAATTTACAATTACTAAAAATCATTTTTCTCCATAGTCCATGATGTCACAACCTAATTTTTGGAAAGGTAACTCGGGAATATCATGTGATATGAGTGGTTCTTTCACATTAGCATATCGATATCTTTCCCACAACTGACATTGCCGAATTTCCTTATCAATATCTCTATGCTCATTCCAGGCCAGAATAAGACACTCCGTGGTTATGCCAAATTGACCTTCATGTAGTACTTATAGCATATTTTTACCCGATAGTTGAGGAGCAACCAGCCTGTCATCATAAAAAATGATATTATTACTTTGATACAAATCAGCTCTTAAGTTATGAAAAATTCCCAGTTCTCCTTCATATTTTTTATTTTTCGAACCATTCAAACAACATTCAATAACTGCACTCAATAGGTACTTTATTCTCTATGGATTCATTTTCTAAACTGTTCTTTTCTTCTTTCACTCATTCGTTAATATTTCTCAACTGAATGTACCATTTCTTTCATATCCTCATCATCTTCCGCCATTTCACTACTCACATTTCTGGATAAATGATCTGTAATACATAAATATCGCCCAAGCTGACAACAAACTTGCAATCATATCTTAACAATTTTAGCTTAAACCTCTGTAATCGGGGCGAGTTTATTGAGGATATCTGCATGTTCATAACATTCAATGATTACACTTACATTCGGTTTGTGATCAGTAATAATTTTAACAGGGCGGCCATAAATAAAATTATTATACTTTTGACAGGCACACACAATTCCTAACAGTTCTTTTTCATTAATTGCATAGTTTTTTTCAGTTTTAGTCAAGCCTCTTTATGCAAATGCTGCTGGTTTACCATCTTGCATTAGGCAACATCCAAGTCCATGTTGTGATGCATCTGTTTGTATAACAATATCTTTTTGTAGTCAAAGTTTTTTAATGTAATATTTTTATTCAATACAAGTTTTATATTTTCAAGAGCTTCATTATGTACGTCTAACCACCTAAACACAATTTATTTTTTAAGTATCTAGCTGACAAAGTGGATTTACAATTTCCCCTAAATTCTGAATAAACTTTCTAACATAATTCACCAAGCCAAGCAGTCTCTGCAAGTCTTTCTTATTGGATGGTGCTTTAAGATCATTGATGGCCTCAATTTTGTCATTATTAACTTTCATACCCTCACTATTAAAAATACGCTCCATGTATTTCACTTCACACTTTCTCAATTGCAATTTATTTCTATTAAATCTCACACACTTCTCTCTTGCTCTCTGTGACGCCATTCTCAATGTCTTATCATGTTCCTCCATAGTGTTACAAGCTATAAATTATTACATTTTCAATATCCCCAAAATGTTTACAATTTATTCTCTGAAAATACTCAGGTGCCAAATTTAAACCAAACGGTGGTCTCAAAAATTTGTAACAACCAAATGCAGTAAAAAATGATGTTAAAGAACTTGACTCCTTATCAAGCTTCACTCAAGTACAGAAAAACATTTTTTTCCTGACAACTTAGCATTAATATCTTCCAAGCTTAGAATTTCGAAGTATTGTCTTTTTATACGCTTGTTTAATTCCTGTGCGTTCAAAAATAGTCTTAAGGATTTAGATGGTTTTTCAATTATAACCAGGTTATTAACCCACTCATCAGCATTATCTAATTTCTCTAAAACTTCCTGCTGCTCTAATTTATCTAATTTTTGTTTTAATCTATCTTCAATAGCTAAAGGAACCCGACGAGCAGGCTAGCGACTGGTATACTGTTTTCTTGTAGTTCAATTTTACAAGTACCTATCTGAAAAAGTGCCTATGCACTCAAAAACATCACTATATTCATTAATTTATTATTTGTATTTGAATTTAAATCAATATTCTGAATAACCTCTTGTATACTTCCAGTGTTTTTAATTATTTTTAACCTATAACAAAATGGTAATCCTAATATTGGTTTAACATTCAAATCAACAAACAAAAATTCTAACTCAAATACTTTATTAAGCCTTAAATACTGCAAGTTGATTTTTCCAACTGGTTTAAATTTTGCTCCACCATAGGCTTCCAGAATTGTACTGCACTTCACCAACATATGACAGTTATTGTCTATGCAAAATGTCTTCAATATTTTTCTAGGTAAAATATTCACTTCGGAACCAGTATCTATTTTTATTAAAACTTCCTTCTACCTTCATTCGCTCTGCTAATCTTCCTTCCATTTTTTTCGTTGTCACTAAACTGCAAAACTGATACTTTTTTTTTCTGTAACCGGAAGATTCCCGTTATTTGATGTTCTTCCACGACTGCGCCATGTATTATTATAGATATTTTCTAAATAAAGCAAACTTGCTACTAAATAGTTTTTATATTTTTGTGACCACTGTCAACTATCAACGATAATGACTATTACTACAAAATCTGTTTGCAGATCTACTTTATTGGGTCTTTTCTTGTTTTCTCTTGCACTATTATATAGTACTTTAAATTGGACCGCTGGCTGAATTCAAGTAATTACGATGCGGGTGTAAATAAGAAGAAACTTTTTCATTTACTTACTTATAATTTTTGTTGGTAAAATTTTATTGTTAAATGTTTTCGGACTCTGTAGAGACAAAATGAGGATTATTTTTCAGTTTCATGTCCCAGTTGCAACTGCTTGTTGTTATATCATTATATATGGTTACTTATATTTCCAAGAAATATTGTCCCTTTTTAGTAGAATCGATAAAAAAAGCGAACTAAGATCAAGATCAGAACTGAAAGGAAAAAACGAGAAAAATCTCTCAAAAGGAGAGGGGCTCTCAAGAACCAAAGATGATGCACTAAAAATCTTACCAGTAAATACAGGAGAGGCCACTGTAATAATTATAAACATCATAATTTTCGAAAAAAAAGAATACATATAAAACAATGTTAAGAAAAGGAAACTACTACCATCCAACCAAAGTCTGACCTGTCACAATTGGAAGAAAGATTTACGTACCTCACCTACGTACGAAAATACAGAACAAGGAGGATAACATTAGAAAGAATTATCGGTATATAATCTAGCAAATTTTCTCCTTCCTATTATTAGACCCCTGCAACATATAAGAAAAAAACCAATGCTTAGCACAAAAAACATCAGTGACTTCTCATGGGATCTTGCAGAGCGATTACTTGATTCATTGAGACTTTAAAGTTTTTGAGCAGATTTAAACGTTTTCAGTTAATTAAACTCTGTGGCCCCTGAATCAGCACTGCTTACCCACCTTATTTATACCCATTCACCAGCGAACTATTGCCGTCATATAGCATCTTAGTGAGAGATGGGTTAGTAATTCCTATTATGCTTTTGATCTATTTGCTACTCTGTTACTTATTCCTGCTTTGTGGCTTCCTACTCACCTACTTATTCTGTATTAGAGCTTCTCGATTTTTCTTATACATTGCATTGTAGTTAGATCTCCTCCTTCGATCACACCTTAATCATTATTTGCAGTATCTTCGTTGCAATGCTCAATAGTGTGATTCATCTATAATAATTATAACATTCCAATGAATGGTGATACATATCTATTTCTGATCCATAGAACATCACAAACGAGAATTAACAATCGAAGTACTCTGCCTGATATTGCAGTGCCTTGCTGACTATGGTCAGATTCATTGACGACAATAAGTTGGAAGATTGCTAAGGCTTTCATAAACAATATTCTGTGCCAGAATAAGAGAACTAGAGAAATATTAAGTTTCGTGTGTTTTTCTATGGCATGGCAGATTGCTGGTTATCAACTGTTCACTAAAGAACTATTTCCACTTTCACATTTTGATCTACCTAGCTGATTTCGAAATGTGTCGTTTCTGAAGCTGCTATAGTTTATACGAAGTCGATCAGAATAGCATAAAAACTGTATAGGCGGCATCTTTTTTATGAAATTAAGCATATGTGACACCTTACGGCTAAAAATTAAATTAAAAAATAACCACTGGAAAAATCTAGGATAAAATTATAATTCAGGTGAAAAAGAATCTATGTGACACTAGGCAATAATTGAAATTTATGATACGCATTTATGTCCAATATGAATCAATGTCGAAAAATTACCTATTTCAAAAGGTTCAAACTCTTCCACACATCCGATATTCACCACTTTCCCACGTACTATTACGTACCCAAATCTTACACAAATCTATGCATTTTTGGTACGAACAATACCAGATTTGAACACAATAAAAAAAACATCTCTGTCTGATCCATCAACGATTTAGGATGGTGAACAAGGATGCATAGATACAGAAAAATTTGCTTTTCATATATATTTACCTGACGGTCAAAAAAGAAGAAAGAAGATAGAAATGCACAATATCGAATGTGATGTTTACCTGAGAAGGGGCAAGATTTGCAAGTCTAACCTTTCCTTCTTTAAGACGGGCCAAAAACACTTTTGTGTTCGGGTTACACAATTATTCTTCTATTCATTGGGTTACGTAAAATTAGATCCGTTTTCGAAATTGACTATTTAAGCGAATAAATGATTTTTTTTTTGAAATCGGGATTTGCACGTGTGCCACATATTCTCGAAAAATCAAATAAAAACTTCATTTTAATCCCATCAAATTGATTTTCCGAAAAAGCGGATAACCGCCACGAGGATGACGTCAGCGAAATCTAACGAATCAATTATTTACAATCGCAAGGGGTTGATCGCAACATTAGCCAGAAGCGCAGCGGTGCCCTCTCCCTATATAATATTCCACCCTTGCTAGAACCGAATTAAAACAATGTGCAAAAACGAGTTCAGAAATTACACAATGTGCCCCAAAATTCGGGCATTTACCCTTCTGCACCGGCCCCATTCGAGTTTCCAATAAAGACGTATTAAATGGGAGCGGGAAAAAGAACCCTTCGATTCCAAATTATTGTATGACTGGACCAACGATGGTACGTAGATAAACCGTACAGGATCGGATCGAAACATATTTTCAATTCGGAAAAAAATTATTGAAAATATTTGCATGAAAATAGTAGGTTTTACCCTTTGATTGAAGAAGTTTAACTTCTACGAGCGGCATTATATGTTACTCTTGTCAGACAAAAAAATTACTAGTAGGTACGACGAAACATTTAGCTCCAATAGAAAACATTGGTTTACATGACTCTACTGAGGATAAGGAAGACAATAAGCCTTCAGATGATCTCTATTTCACTTTGATATTTAGGATGCTGAATCAAATAAAAATTACGACAACAGAAATGCAAGTATACAAGACGATTTAAGTAGGTACCTATTACTCTCCTTCCTACTGGAGATTGCCATCATCATCAATGTTTATTTAATTTATTTCTGGAAATACGTTGTTCCAATCTCACGGAGAAGAGCTTGATTCTTGACGATTATAGGCTTTGTGTTTTGCACCCCCATCATCAAGGACGTAGCGCTTTCTCATTCTCTGTCTCCACGGCTCTGTGAAGTAGGCAGCTACAATTGAAGCACAAAAGTTAAATTTCACATACTCGTTTAGCGCTTCGTAAGTGCTTCAATATGCTTCAATCCTCAAATAAGCAACCCTTGTATTTTCGGAGATATTTCGGAAGTACTAGCATTCAGTTAGTTACAGATAAATGAATAGCGCTTCGTTAGTGCTTCAATGTGCTTCAATTCCCAAATAAGCAAACCTGGTATTTCCGGAGATATTTCGTTTTTTTTTTTAAATCGCCTGCTCACTTCACACCCAGCAGGAACAAGGGAAACACTAACGTTTAGTTATAGATAAATGCTTAGCGCTTCGTTAGTGTTTCAATGTGCTTCAATTCCCGAATCAGCAACCCTTGTATTTTCGGATATATTTCGGTTTTTTGAAATCGAATGCTCACTTCGCGACCAGCAGGAACAAGGGAAGCACCAACGTTCAGTTACAGATAAATGCTTAGCGCTTCGTTAGTGCTTCCATGTGCTTCAATCCCCAAATTAGCAATCCTTGATTTCCAGGGATATTCCGGTTCTTAGAAATCGCCTGCTTAGTTCATACATAGCAGGAGCATTGGAAGCACCAACGTTCAGTTGTAGATAGATGGTCCTGATCTATACCATTTCAGGATTCTGACGCATAAAATCGCAATCTATAATCTTATTGGTCGGCCAGTCATTTTTCGACCAATAGGAATATTTATTGGCAAATTTGTCTATGGATTTTTTAAGTAAGTTTATCGGAAGATGAGTAAACAGGCCTAAGCATTAGGAAGCAATTAGTACCTACTAATCATATTTATAAGTAATTGACACCAGAGTTTATGCTGTTCATATTCTTGGTTCTCGGTCCTGGAAGTATAAGAGTTGTTAAAAGCTGAGGTGGTGCATCCTGAACCACTAACTAAGACCTAACAATAATTTATCTAACAACTGAACGTTGGTGCTTTCCATGTTCCTGCTGGGTGTGGAATAAACCGGCGATTTCTGAAAACCGAAATTTTTCTGAAAATAAAGGAGCAGATATTATTTGGAGACTGAAGCACATTGAAGCACTAACCATTTATTTACAACTACTAAACGTTGGTGCTTCCAATGTTCCTGCTATGTGTAAACTAAGCAGGTGATTTCTAAAAACCGGAATATCTCTGAAACTTTAAGGGTTGTTGATTTGGGAATTGAAGCACATTGAAGCACTAACCATTTATCTGTAACTGAACGTTGGTGCTTTCCTTGTTCTTGCTGGGTGTGACGTGTGTAAGCGATTTCAAAAAACCGAAATATCTCCGGAAATACAAGGGTTGCTAATTTAGGGATTCAAGAACACTGAAGACCTAACCAATAATCTATAACTGAACGCTATTCCTTCCCTTGTTCGTGCTGCGTGTGAAGTGAGCAGGCGATTTTGAACCGAAATATCTCCGAAAATACAAGGGTTGCTAATTTGGGGATTGAAGCCCTAACAATTTATCTACAAGGGAACGTTGGTGCTTTCCGCATTTTCCTACTGGGTGTAAAATAAACCGGCGATTTCTGACAACCGAAATTTTTCTGAAAATATAGGGTTGGAGATTGAAGCACTAACGAAGCACTAACCATTTATTTGTAATTGAACGTTGGTGCTTCCCTTGTTCTTGCTGGGTGTGGAGTGAGCAGGCGATTTCAAAAAAGCGAAATATCTCCGAAAATATGAGGGGTTGCTAATTTGGGGATTGAAGCACTATAACGACGCGCTAAACGATTACGTAAAATTTAACTTTTGTGCTTCAAGTATGCCTGCCTACTTCACAGAGCCAGTCTCCACTCCATAATATTCTCTGTTTTTGTTCTGTTTTGGGTACTTCCAACGTGTTCGGTCTACTGTCACTTGACCGTATACACTCTTATCTTGTTTCTGATCCACTCATTTCGTCTAATATCTTGCAAAATTACTCTGGGGTGCCTTGCATTGTTCCTATAAGCGACCACGTTTCTGATGCATCTGTAAATCTCAAGCTATCCTATTGCTCTTCGTTTATATCGATGTCAAGGTTCTTTTGGTTTGTTATATTCCTCTGGCATAGTATCAGATAGATTATGTTCGGATTATTAGGGTGAATGGGACGATTAGTGTTGTATAACGATGGTCAATCATGCATTGTTTCAGAGAATTACTTTGTACCCATTTATGAAGCAGTTCATGAATATTGTCAATGGTGCTGAATTCTTGTCTAAAAAGCAGATAGTTCTGGTCTAGTTGAGATCTTGCTTTTTTCCTTCTATGAATATGATTAGTACTCTAGCATTCTTTCATTCTTCCAGTACTTCCTGCTTCTAACTAAGCATTGGTTGAATGAGCGTTCTAAATGATCTGATATAGTTTTTCCTCCCCAACTCATTAGTTTTAAAAGTTGATCTTGACCTGTTGCTTGGTTGTCTTTCATGCCCTCAGTGGTGCTTTTTCACACTCACAATATGTGGTACATAGTCTATGTAGTGTTTCGTAAGTTCCGATTCCTTGTCTCCATGGGAATTGTTTGTAGTACTGTGTAATACAGTAAATCAAAGATTTCATCCAAAAACCAAATAGGTATGGCCTGCAAAGGAATAATCTAAAAAATGAGGTCAGTTTCTGATGGGTCGCATGGACAAATGTCTGGTAAGAGTAATTTCACAACCAAATATTAAAACACTCCTAAGGAGAAAACACAGATATACTGGGTGTCCGGAATAATTTGAAGTACATGGGAATTTTAGAAACCATTGAAGATAGAGAGAAATTCAAAGAAGTTGATGACAGATTATTTGTAGTCAGTTGATTGCGCAACTTTTTCCCCCATTTGGTCCACCCTGTATCTTCAATGGTTTCCAAAATCACCATGCACTTCAAGTTATTTCGGACACCCTGTATATTTATATAGTCTGGAAAAACAAAGGGAAAAATAACTTTCCAGGGCGAAACTATGACTTCACTTTCCTGGACTTTTTCACCTATTGGCTGTCGATAATCTGGGAAATATTATCGTTTCCTTGTCGACATGGCTTTTCGGCATCCAAAACAAGGATTTATCTGCCTGCATGGTCCGGAAAGTTAAGCTGATTTTAGATTTGGAAAAAAAAACAGCTTCTCTGCATCAATCTAATTCAATACATTCACTGAAACTTCTTCCCTGCTTTCTACAAATCAGGCGAATTCACAAAAACAACGCATTCACAAAAACACTGGAACTGGTCGTGAGCGAATATCACATGTAGAATGGACAGAAAGATAAATGTTACTCAACCGTCACTAAGTCTGTACTCCAGGACTGACCAGGACTGCACAGAGTATACAAATGGGTTAGAAAAGTATTTTGATTAAAATCATGTCTGCAGTGGAAGACACCATGATTTCAAGTAAAACCATAATTTCAGAGAGAGCTGAATGAAAACTCAAATCATTTGATGAGTAAAATTCAAGTTAATTTCACAATATTTTTTTTGTAAGTAATACTCCGGAGATTCATGAAGGCAGGTTGTTCGCAAGGATGTGAATATCAGTTCCTCGTACATGAACTATTAATTACTTATTGGAGCACATCATCCTTCACACATAAAACAGGAATTAGTAATTTCTTCTACCAATCTGCATCCGTGCTCTGCTGGATAAGGGATAAACTGGGGTCATATGATATATTATGATTGGAAAAATAAATAATCTAAAGAGACTGAATCACCTATCAACTAAACAACTATTTATCTCAATCTTCTTTGATAAAAAATACGAAATTTTCTGAGCAATAAGACCAATATATTAGTATATCGTGAGTCAATAATAAATAAATAACAAATTAACTACACATAATATATTTGCCACCCTTTAGTTTATTGAACTTGACACAAGCTCCAAAAATAAATAATTTTGCTTTGCATCAAAATCTAATGGGTTATTATTTACGTTAGATAAAAATTTTAGAGTCAGCAGTCTAGAAAAATACTATATCATGAGTAAACCACTTATAATTAAGAACATAATCTTTGGAACGGTTTACTTTATTGACGTAAATACAAACTTCTATGTCACAAGTAAACAATTATTATTAACATTTGCTGAACTTGAAAACAAATACACTTTTTTTCCATCCCAATAAATTAAGATAAGAGTGGAAATATTTAATTCAAAAATAAAGTCCGTCCGTCTCTGTTCAGGAGCACGATATTCCCTAAAATCTCTAAAAATGAAGGGTGCCATACCCGGAAAGGGAAGTCCTAGATACAGTCTGATCTAATGTTGTGTCATAGGGTCGCTCTTTGGCCTGGCTAGCGATGGATGGACTTCGTGGGAGTTTTTCGAAGGGCTGCAAAAAAAGCTCGAATTTCATTTTGATCTAAAACATTTTGTGTTTGATTCTCTGAAGTGTTTTTATAGGAATATATTATTTGTCGACTCAATAATCGTTTTTATAGAAATTCAAACCCTTACATGAAGCATTTTGAGGCCATGATTCAGAGGCTATTTTAATTTGAAATGGAATTCTCACTCCAGTATACTACAGAATCTCCCCTTTTTGACCATTTTATTCTTGGCGCCTTTTCTACAAAAAAGTCTATAGGCAAAATTCAGGTACCAAAATCTCGATTTTTATATAAGAGTTATTGACAGACGACCACTGGTCTCTGACAGCTTTTGATTCGACTATGCCTGCTCCTTGGCGCCCCATCAAATATTTTTTCCAATTCTCATTGAATGGAAGGCTCGATGTTTTTCAATTTCAATATCCGATTAAGTTGTTTATTCAGAAAATGTTCGGTGCAGATTCGAGATTTTTCAATACGGGATATATTCAAAAATAAAGGATTTTTAGTTTGAGATGATGGATATGTGTTTTAGCATTAGAAAAACATTAATTATTATAACTAACATCATCAGAAAAATGTTAATATTAAGGTTTTTTGAACACCAATAAGCATTTACCAAGACAAAGTGCCGATAGAAAATTATTTAAAAATATTGTTAGAGAAAGGAGTGATTGAAAGGACCTTTAGGTATTTAGAGGAAGAAATACCAACATTTCAGACTATTAATGATAGTAAAAAATCCAAAGTTTAGTCCTTCGCTTTGTACTAAGTTGAACACTTTGATAAATTATAAGAGCAAGCTTTCGATAATGATTTGGTATGTAGCATAAAATGAAGAACTAACAAATTCTGCAATATACCGACATCACCTACAAACAGGCCACAGCATCGAAAAAAGAAAACAAATCAGATATAATTCTAATGAAACAATGAAATACACTGAAAAGTATTTCTGGAATATTCGTCTATCTTAGAAAATAGTACTTGAAATTTCAAATTGATTTCAAGCAACTAGCGATGTAGCTTTTATCGGGGTTACTATTGTGGTTACTTGATTCTTATGGAACTATTTACTCAATGGTATAGATCACACTGAGCCAAATCTTTTTTTTGCCCTGTCTATTTGCCTTGTTGTTGTTCATTTTTGTCATGAATATGCACAAAAAAAATGAAAACTTACCGGAAATAGCAAGCTATAAAATCGACAATACTTACTCCAAGACTCCTTGCTATACGCTGATGATGCTGACTTAGAACCAATTTAGACAGAGTTACTCCCTCAATCACAGATCACAACACAAAACATTTAAATATGATCAATAACACAGATAATACCTAATACATAGTAACATCTAAAGAGCCGACGGTTGTTGCAAATGATGATGAGAACGGTGTAAGTGAAAATAAGCACGGAAAACAGCACACGATAGAACAAGAAGCGAGAAAACAGAGTACACATACAAGACACATATAGCAGTATTTACGAACGAAAACCAATAAAAACAAGGAAACTAAAGACCCCTGAAAGAATGTTGAAGATCTACGTTCGAGGTGGTATTAAGAAGAAAAAAATAACATACCTACTCATACTTATATGAATAGGTAACCGTATATTGAAAAGAGACAAGCAGAAGAAGACATCGCTGTTCTTCTCTATAGTTCTTCAGTTTTCATGCGGTGTCTTAGCATAGCTCATGCCATTGATTTTCACGTAACCATTAAAAGTATGTTTGCGCTCTTCTTTGTAAAAGTTGCTGTTTCCATCCGGTTGGTTGTCAATGGCAGGATACAATTGTTAATTATTTTTCCTCCAGGAGTTCCTAGACTTAGTATAATATATATAACCAATACCGCACAGATTGGACTTGCTCTTCTGGATATTTCCAATGTTTGATTGGCTTTCCCTAGCTTGATCATTCGACTCAAATACCTATATTCAAAGGTTTGATGACATTTGTTGGAGCACGAGATTTCTCAGAATCTGTTGTGAATATTGTTTTTCGTGTGATCAAGAATAGGGACCCAGTTTAGTTCAAGAATAGGGAATAGGGTGCCACGATAGGCAATGACAACCTAACCTTACTTTAGTTGTAGTTGCTTTTGACGTTCTTGAGTTGATAGGAATGTTTTGCTAGAAAGGATATTATTTGGTTTCTTAGTAACTTTTCAATAAACAAACTGTAGTTAAGTCAAGTGTGTTATATTTCCAATCCACTGCAAGCAATACCTCTAACAGGTTATTGGCCCAGAGTGCTAGGGAGAAGTAATTGAAAGAATCGGCTACTGCAACGAAAAAATGTATTGAAAAATGGTAGAAAAAAACCGATCCCGGAAGCATTACCAAGTTCGCTCGTAAAAACTATCACCAATGGATGTTTCAAGTTCAGTATGCATTGAAGGGAAAATGGCTGTATGGACTGGTTGATGGGTCAACTGCAAAACCAGCTGCTATATGCTCAAGTGGACGAGCTTTCAACAAGGTACAAAAAAGACGCACAAGCAATGTTTTTGATAACATTGGCCATGGATTTCGAGAAGATTACCTTGATAGAAAATTGCCAAACTTCGAAAGACATGAAGGAAAAGTTAGACTCTATTTATAGACAGAGGTCAGAGATAAACAAACTTATGGCACATGAAACACATGACACATTTCATCAATACAAGATGGATCCTGTTGATTCAGTGGCAAAGCACGTAGCAAAAATTGAGAACCTGGCACAACAGATCAAAGATTGTGGTGATACGGTTAGTGAAACTTCCATATTCACAAAAATTTTGAACACGCTGCCACTTGAATACCGAAACGTTAGACAAGCTTGGTTGCCGATGGACGAAACGAAGCAGAATGTAAAGAACGTGATGATCAGACTTTTAGATGAGGAGCAGAGTCTTACAGTAATCGAAGAACAGCAAGAGGCTTTAGCAGCCATGACCTTGAACAGAAATTAAAGCACTTCGAATTCAGAAAAAAATGAAGGAAAAAGTGAAAGGTTTCCATTCAGATGCTCTAACTGTCAAAAACGTGGACATATGATTAAAGATTGCAGGGCTCCCAAACAGACAGGCGATAAGAAAAATAGTGAATACAGCAAGAAAAATGATACAACCTTATGAATTGATTTACAAGAATTAGATCTAATATCGTGTGACGACCATTGTATTTTAGATAGTGGTGTTTCCGCTCACATGAGTTACAGAGGAATTGAAGAAGAATACAGAATTGGAGGAGTTGAAGAGTCCATCTTTTGTGTACCTAGGAAACAGTAAGAGCCTAGAAGTAAAAGGAAAGGGGACAGTAAAGATTCAGAAATAGATGGAGAATGGTGTGACTCTTACATACTCAATGTACTCTTCATCCCAGAACTGAGAAGGAGGAGACAAATAGGAAGATGGCAATAATCAAAGAAGGTAATACTGCAAAAATTTATAAAGAAGAAAACCTAGTAGCTAGTGCCATTCAGCAAGAATCGAATAACCTAAAATACTTATTCGTACAATGTACAACCAAAGTGAAGTTAGGGTTGCCGGAGAGGTTAGCGACTCATTGAAAAACTATCATGAGAGGCTTGGGCATATCAACAAGCAGTAGGTATTTAAAAGACATGATCACTAAAAACATAGTAAAAGGTGTAAAAATTAGTAACTTGACAACTTCCAGTGCGAAGGATACATACTAGGTAAACAGCACAGAAAAAGTTTGTATAGAGACTTATGTGGACCCATAACGACACCTCCAGTATCAGGTGCTCGTTATATGTTGCTTTGCAAAGACAGCTACACAGGTTACCGGGTAGCTCATTTTATCAAGCACAAAAGTGATATGTATGAGTACTTTGTTCAGTTTAAAGTGAGAATTTTGTGCAATGTAAATGATAAAATATCAAACGTCAAATTTAACTTTAAGTTAGAAGTGAATGTAAATGCTCCTTAACAGTTTAATCAAAACAAAATTTGGACACTCAGTGAATGCTTTGCACGTCGATAATTGTCGTGAATATATAAAGAAAGAACTGGAATCTTACATGAACAAAGAAGGCATTGAACTAGAAAATATTGCACCCTATACCCCGGAGCAGAATGGTCGATGTGAGAGAGAGAACCGTACCATCATGAAGTGTGTCAGGTCAATGCTTATTAGTGCAAATACACTTCACTATCTCTGGGCAGAAGCAGCGAGTACTGCATTCTGAATCGAAGACCTTCTAAGCAGCACACCGTATGACCAATGGACAGGTGAGAAACCATACTTGGACATGCTAAAACATTTGGCTGTGTTGCATACGTAGGTATAGACACCAGATGAAAAGCGAACAAAACTAGAGCCAAAAAGTCATAAATAGTTATTTGTATACCAAGGCCGCGAAATGCCTTTTTAGCGTACGTAGAGAAACATTATCGCCTCGGCCGCTTGCGGCCGAGGCAAGATATTCTCGAGGACGCTGAAAAGTTTCGCGGTTATGGTATACCTACACACTATTTTTTGTGCAACTATAAAAATTATGTAAAGTTACAGAAAAATTGTATGGATTTGACAAGGATTTGCAGATTTTGCATGTCAGTTGTGGCGGCCGCGAAAGTTTATAAAGATTAAGACATTAATTAAAACACATGTTTTGTAAATTTATTCAATGTTTATTTAAGTACCTACCTATCTAAGTTTGATATGTAAAGTTCATTTGAGTTTTTTAAAACTTATTTTATTATCCGGCGTTTGGTTATGACGTTTTTACATAACCATTTTTCTAGTATTTGAGTAAATGTCATGAGACTCATAACACAAGTAGGTAGTGGTGTTACGGACTAGGTTATGAATCTAAAACACAACTATAGTTTTTGTGATTTGACAAATGTCATAGTTAATCCTGTAAAGGTAAAATGAAGGTAGACAACTACTGATAAACGAAAATTGAAAAAAAAAAAAAACATTTCGTTATTTTTCGCTTTGTAGGTAAAATGTTGTACCGGGTGTCCCACCGAAAACTGTCAATGGCCTATATCTTGAAAACGGTAATCGATAAAAAAAAAGAAAAACCCGTTTGGAGGGTTGGAAGGGGGAACCAAAACAAGGTACCTTTCAGGTCTCCCTGAATCACCCCTCCGGCCGTAGCTACCCTATCCTCAAAGTCTTAAAATCGATTTTATACAAATTGAATAACAGCATGAATATTTTTTGAAGAAATCATCAAGATTTTATTTTTTTGAACTCCTTTCCCCTCACTACATCTGACAGTGTTAACCTCCTGAAAAAGGGGAAGAGAATTAAACAACCTTTCAAACAAGGTATCACATGACCTATAATGCCACTTAAGATTTTGAGGTTAAGGTGGCTACGGCCGGAGGGGAGAATCGGGGAGCTGGAAAGTACCTTGTTTTGGTTCCCCCTTCCAACTCTCCAAACGGGTTTCTGTTTTTTTTTTTTTTTATCGATTACCGTTTTCAAGTTATGGGCCATTGGCAGTTTTCGGTGGGATACCCGGTATATCACACGTGCTTTTAAACATGACTACAAAATTCGTGTTATTAGAACGACTCGGTCCACGACCTCGTCGTTCTAATCTGTCACACTCGTTATTGTAATCACACTGAAAAAAAAATCGTTCATAATATTGACGAATGGCGGTTGTTATTTTTTTTTCATTAGTTAAATGAAATATTTCATCAATCCAATTAATCAGTGTTCATAGCCTAATTACTTCGTTCCTTAATGTAACGAATTTATGTTCATTATTATCATAAAACCCGTGAATTTTTATTTTTCATTGTTCGAACGAACACGTTCATCAGTATACGGAACTTTCCTTGAAGATCAGTGATTCTATTCCTTGATTTTATGAATAATCATCCATAAACCACATTCATTGTATTAATGATTATTTCTTATCCCAAAAAGTTTGTTCATCATGCCTATGAAACTTTCTTCATTGTGTCAATGAAGTTATGCATTGAATCAATGACCAAGAGTTCATTAATTAATGAATATGTTTCATCAGCTTGACGAATGTGTTAGTGATTTAATGAACGTTTATAACTAACGAACTTTACTCATCAATTTAATGAATTTAATAGTTTTAATATAGACCTATTCGTCATGCTAACGTATAGAATTCATTAAACACACCCAAACTCCATATTATCGACAGTATATCGTACATTATCCGGAAATTATATTTTGTGTTGGTGTTAAATTCAACTCTTTTTGGAAGAAATTCGGAATTCAGGTGTTCATTGTGTGGAATAACTTCTTTATTTATAGTGTACGGAAAACATTGCAGAACGTGGGACACTACCCGGAAGCCATCTGTCAGCGCAGGCAACCATTGTCGCTGAAATCCAACATTGCTTGAAGTGTGCTAGCGTGGCGTTTGGGCGACTTCTAGACAGAGTTTGCAACAATCACGACATCAGCGCTGAGATCCAACTTCGTGTCTACAATACAGTTGTAATACCAACACTTACATAAATAACTGCGAAACATGGACCACCACCAGAAAACGCATAAAAAGCCTAGAAAAATACCACCAGCGATGCCTAAGAAGGATCCTACGGATTAAATGGCCAGATCGACGAACGAACATTAGTGTTTTAGAGGAGGCCAACCCAACTAACTTGGAAGCCCTTATCATCAAGCAACTTCTTTTGATAGGTCACCTCGTTCGCATGCGAAACACGTCTTCCCCAACATATTCTCAGTCAGCTGAAAGATGGAAAACGGAATCAAGGAGGTCAACAAAAACGCTACAAAGATGTTCTAAAGGAAATTTTGGCAAAGTGCCATATCGATATCAGCAACAGTACAGGACAAATAATAGGCCCTCGCGGAGTCGAGTAGCCTACGATGGACCACAACCTTTTGAAGAACAGCGACGCAAACACGAGACCGAAAAGAGGAAACGCAGGAAAGAGCGAGAGATCAGAGAACCCATAATATGAATATTCATGTTCATGCAACTGAGCCTAGGATAATGCATTCATACGTTAATGAAACCGCATACATTAAATTGAAAATTCGATTCATTAAACCAATGTTATTTGTACATTATATTGAAGAAGTTATTTCACTCAGGCAACGAATTCTATACGTCAAAATGATAGAATCCTTACTCTGCGACAGTGAATTCATCCGTTAAATCAATGAACCTTTTTTTCATCTATTTAACGAACAGCTTTTCATATTACTAACAAAGTCGTTCACCGGCTCAATATTAATGACGAGATTCACTGGCTCAATGCATTTTTTCGTTATATTTGTGTACCTTTTTTTTTCAGTGCATGTTCATAAACGCAGTTGTAATGTGAATAACTATTATAACACTCAGAAAGTGGGAGTGTTAAGAATAGGGTGCTACAATAGGCAGTGTTTTTGAGTTGATCCGAATGTTTTGCTAGAAAGAATATTATTTGGTTTCTTAGTAAATTTTCAATAAATAAACTGTAGTTTAGTCAAGTGTGTTATCCTACCAATCCACTGCAAGCAAGATCTCTAACAGAATCGCCAGCCCGAACCATAGTAGATTCTCTTAGGTATACTTTTTATACTTTATATACAGGGTGTCCCAGCCGAAACTGAAGCATTTTAATAGCTAATATCCTTGAAACTAGGAAAGATAAAAGGATGCGGTTTGCACCATTATTGTTAATTGCCCAATAAATTTTGAGTCCGTGGTAGAAATCTTTTTTAGCACTATACCGAGTGATAATAAAAAATTGAATATTTATAACTTCAAAAAACTTCAGTTTTGCTAAATCGAATACCTACCCCATATATTTTTACATCGCGATAAAGCTTTTTTTTTAAGCTTCTCAATAATGAATAGTTTAATGCTTATGTTTCTAAAACGAAGCTTAGTATTAGCTCTTGAAGACGTGCTTGCCAGTTGAAAATTTTGTATTATCACTCGGCATAAGGGTAAAGAAGATTTCCATAGCAGACTAAAAATTTATTAGGTAATGAAAAACAATAATGCAAACCGCATCTTTTTATCTTTCCTAGTTTCGAGGATATTAAAATGCTTCAGGACACCTGGTATATACTTTATACTTTTTGCATCGTGCATTGCTCTTATCTTGTCCAAGCACCCTTTCCGGTCCAACGAGAGGCCTTAGTGTGAATAAGCTGAGAAAAAGAATATATCTCTACTTCACTATGCTCTATGACCCAATTTAATTGAAGAAAACAACTTTAACTTTTCTGGTGTACTTCCAAACTTTCCTGTTTCGACCAATTTAATTGTTCCCTTTAGGAGTAAAGCCCAGTAGAGCTTCTAGTCTTTAGTTTTTAGTTATGTTCATTAGGCGTTCTTTTACTGCTCTTTAGCTCATAAATCTACTCGCTAGGGCTCGTTCTGCACTTCCACTGTGGTATCAATATCATGATTTCCTAAAATCGCTAAGAAATGAATCGATTGTCATGAGCCATTCATTGATGAAGGATTTCCACCGAATCTCGTCTTCTTAAATAAATCTCTGTCTCACAAAATCGCTGTAAGTATTGCTCTATGGACAGTGGATATTGAAAAACCCAGCTGGTCAGAAATTTACAGCATGCTAGATCCAGCAAGTTATAGTTGAACATATAAAAAGCTGTTCGTATGTTTAACAATGATTGAGACGAATATAATAGTTATTTATGATATAAGTGTTAAAAGTACATTTTTAAGGCACGCGCATGTGAAAGTTCGCTTCGCTTATTCTGCAATTCACATAAATACCTAGAAAATACTTTTAGCACAAATAACATACAATATTTTTTCTACAAACGGCAATAACCAGTAACAAATTGAATTTTTAGAATGAATAATAAATTGGAAGCATCTTTCTTATATAAAATTATCGAAGTTGACATTGGTCAATAAAGCCAAGCAACCAGCACCTTGGTTTTTTTAACAGGTAATTTGAAATGTCTTGTCAGTTTCTTGAAAGTCGTGGTCAGTCTCAGTAGTGCAAGAAAATATAGAAGTGAAAATGGGTTGCATCGATCCCTTGAAAAATATACCTAGATGAGGCGGCCAATCGAACTTCGTCAGTATTCAAATTTTACCATTAATATTAATGTAAATAACTAAAAATACAAACTTTTTTTGAAGCTTGCTCTCAAAATTTGATGTTTCATTTTTAACACAAGTGCCGTAAAGACTTTTAACACTAGTACGATAAAGTAACATTTTTAACACGTTTGTAGAAAAACACTTCCAACGACAAAAATGGATATACACAAGAATTTATTCCAATGAAAACATCACATGCATCAAAAAAAATTTGTTTGGCATTCTTAGCCATCTTGTGGAATATTCTCCCATTTTTTGTAACTATTGTAACATTACTTTACAACATCCAGGCTCTCGACAAAGTTAATTTTACTATTGATAATATGTAATTGAAAACCAAAAAAGGCTTCATAACTGCTCTGCAGCCTCTGAATACAGGTTTTGATTTGGATTTTAATTAGTTTTTTTCCTAATAAAATAATACCCATAACGAATGAACGTAATACCCTTTCAATATAAATTTAATATTTAGGTCCTGAGAAACATTCACTTTTGCTGTCAGATGTTCCAAACACTATTATTATTCGATATCTAGTTTACTTTTACTATGAATTCGTAACGGCTTATAATTATCTACCAATAAATTATAAATAAAATACATCGGAAGATTAACATTTTCGCATACCATATCCATCATTTTTTTTTTTTTTTTTGGAAAATATCCAATTTCCTCACAATTTTTTTCGTACATGGACCATACCTATTTAAACCAGATATGAAAATAAATCAAAACTCAGTCAAAAAATTAGCAATAAATTACAGTAACTTGTACCTCACGTCAACATCAACGCCGCACGCCATTATGGCCCGGGTTGCAACAGCACCAGTGGCGCATATTGCTTCCCTTTGTTACAGTTTTTTATGACATTTTATTGTGTTTTATAGTGGCGACAGTGCAGGGAGTGAGTTTTTTAAGTGTAAGGGGTGGCAACTTACTTCAGGCCCCCAGTTTTACTGGTTTAAAATGTAATTTTTGAGGGATTGAACACTTAGCTTTATACCGACATGATTTATATACTGCAAAAGATATTTTGGGAAGGAAAGTGTATCTTTTGCACTTGACTGCAGATGGTGAATCTAGGAAAAAGTATTCAGCTCTAGAGCGGAAAAAGTATACTATATACAGGCTTATTCTTTTATGCCCGCCATTGGCAATTTGGAATGTTGGAAACGGTAAGAGATAAGAGATCAGTGTCAGTCATGACAAAATCAAAAATACGAATTTGAAGTTTGTAAAATTCCGACAACGTAAAGTAGTCCGGAAAAATTCGATAACTAACTATTTCTTTTTCAATTTATTGTGAACTAGGTGCTAAAAAACGGCATGCCCCTTCATTTACAAGCTGCAAAAAATGTAAAATAATTTGTTCTTGATCCCACATTTCAGGTCCTCAGAAGATGATGGGGACAATTTTTTCAAGGTAACTAAATAGTAGAGTTTTATTCAGTGTGTTTTAGTGAGATGAATATCATCATCATCATCATCATACATCCTCGTCAGCTCATCCTAGCTGGTGAAGAAAAGCCTCTCGAACTTTGCCAATATCTTCTACTCTGAAAAAGTGAGAAACCAATATATCCAGTTTCCAGGGATTCTCCTAATACCGTCCCATCCAGCGATTTGGAGGGACTTCGTCTTTTTCTGAATTTCTTGGACGACACTCTATGATCCTTTTCGTCGTATTGGAAATGCATTATGCACACCTAGGGCATTGGTGTTCTGGCGCCCTAGGTAGTATGGGACTCTCATCCACTAAAACCCTTCCCCTACTCTTCGCCGTTTACCTTCTCCCGGGACTATCTGAGAGATATTGCTTCAGGGAAAGCTGCGGAATGAAACGCATTCTATGTAGCGTTTGTACACTTTTCTCTTCACAGCTTTAATTATTTAGGTTCCATTCGTCTTCCATCTTTTTCCTTTGTAGAAATTTCCTTCTCTATAAAATCACTGATGGTTTTCCACTTTTCTTTGTTTTCCATCATGGAGTTTATCACGTTTTCGGGGCTTAATGTGGCACCTGCGGCTATGTTTGCTCTTGTTCGCATTATTTCCCATCTTGGCAGTGGAAAACGTATGTTCGGCATCGTCGATCCTAGCATCGCAGTACTTGCACGTTTCTTGTTCTTTTTTGCCTATTCTGTGGAGGTATGCACCGAAGGATCCGTGTCCTGTCAGGAACTGTGTCATCTATAGTTTGTGTTCCCCATTTACGGTTTGTCCAAGTGTCCACTTGTCTTATTATTCTGTGCATCCACCTGCCAGTTTCTACGGAGTCCCATTGTTCCTACCACCGTTGCAGAGTCCTCAGATTCTCCCTTTCCACTTCTTCAAGCGAGCGGCACCAATCTAGCGACCAGGAGCGCTGCCTCTGTTGAGACCATACGATACGTGCTACATACCCGTAGCGTGGCAATTGTCTGACTTGTTCTTTGTATTTTTGGGTGGTACATGACATTGAGCCACACCGGGAAGCCGTAGAGTATGACAGACTGCATTGCCATTGCCAGTACTCGTCTCTTCTCAGGTCTTGGTTTTCCTACATTTCCAAGAAGTGCGCATAGAGCTTTCATGACCTCCTTGGCTTTTTCACAAGATTCCTCTACGTGCTTAGTCATCCAAAGACCCCTGTCTAGGGTTATGCCCAGCGGACAAATTTGCTCGGGATTATCTCCGTGTCGTCTATTTTAAACTTGATACCTATATGTTGGACCTTCCATTCACAGTTTAATATTATGACAGCAGTCTTTTCTGAGTCGATCTTCAGATGGTTTTCGTCCATCCACGTTCTTATTTTTTTCAGGGCCTTGTTTCCGTGCTTTATAATTTCCTGGTCGCTGTTCCCCGTTTACTAGCACCGCTAGGTCGTCTGCGTAGCAGATCAGTTGCACTTCTTTGGGGACTTTTATTCTGATGTGTCTGTTGTTGAGTAGATGCTCATACGTCTTGGCTATAACATCTATTAGGCATAGAGGCCTGTAATTTGTTGTCTCGTCGTCGTTTTTTTTTTTGGCTTGTCCAGTAGGATCATTTTGGCTTTTTTCCATTCGTAGGGATACTCATTTCTTGTAAGGAAAATGTTAAAAAAATTGGTAAAATATTGAACATCACATAATTTCACAGATTTTATCACATCGGGTGGAAGGCCGTCCGGGCCTGGAGCCTTTTTGGGCTTGATGCGGTGGACGGCGTCCAAGACTTCCTTGTTCGTAAAAATATCACAGTCAACTATCACAGCGTTTTGTTGGGTAAGGTCGGTCCGTTTTGTCACTTCCAGCGTGTGCATGAACAATTTTTCAAATTGTTCAGTTTTTTGTTCTTTGGTTAGCACGGTCTTGGGGTTTAATTTTTGCAGTTTTGACCTTACGATTTTGTATTCATCGCCAAAAACATCGTTGTCTAGGTTATGGCACAGTTTTTTCAATGCTTTTTCCTTTGACACGTATATTTTCTTGCAAAGTTTCCTTCTGGATATTTTATATACTTTTTGTATTTTCGATCCTTCCTCCTCGTTTCGCCTTTCTCTTTAGAAAGCCCTTCTTTTTTGCTATGATGTACGTTTGTGACTTTTGCTGGATTAGTTTTTCCAGTTCGTTCAGGCATTCACAGAAGTGCTCGAAACCAGTGTTTGGGCTGATGTAAGTGCTGAAGACGAGGTATTTTGGTAGTTCGATGGCCACGTAACATTTATCTTTGGGAAATTTCATCACAGACAGGTTTCTTTTTACAACGTTCACAACGTTTACAACGATAATGAGCGCCTTCTTTTTTTGGTTGTAATACATGTGGCGGTTATTTGAGCATTTTTTCTTGTTTGGTTCGCTGATTGTAATTATGTCACATTTGTATTTTGATGCCACGGCATCGGCCATGTCGTGGACTGGTACGCTCCTGTTCGTATTGATTTGTAGTATTTTTAATCCCATTACGAGTGGTCTACCCTGGTCCTATTGGTCACTTGTGACTTCGGTGCACTGAAAAAAAATTCGAGATTATAATAAATAAATATTTGTTTCTGACAAATTTGGTTACAAATACCAAACCAATATTATAATTAATATGCATTGGTAAGAAATACATTAAATTGGTAATTAAAAATATGACTGTTAAAAATAGTTATTTATAAAATACAAATTATTTATTAGGACTCATTTTCTTATATCAAACAATGTTTGTTAATAATGAACAAAATATTTCTTACATTGATTTACAAGGGTTTTATAAATATAATTTATTAACAGAATGTTCTGGTTTAGTAATTATAAACAAATGGTAACTATAGATTAATAAATATATAATGTTCCATTTTAACACAGTTTAGTTGAAATTTCAACTTGTTCCTTGGTTTCTAATAATAAATCCTTATTTTCCATACATAAATTATAATATCAGTAAACAAACGTTGGTACACCCGCCACCATCCGCACTGTCTATCGCCTATATTTGTGAGCTATTCGTTCTTTTGGCTTCGAGGCGTGAAAGAAGAAACACCTTGACCTATGTTTTCTCTTATCTGTTCCACCGACTCCCTACTTTTGCATTATTCTGGTGTGCTTCGGCGAAATACAAAGTTAACAGTCAACTTATAAATGATATTATCCCAACTCTGAGTGTAATAATTATTAAATCGTGGAAGATAGCGTGGCGGAACACAACAGTGTCGAATTACAACGGTTTTTGGAAACGTGCTGTGATGGTGATGCTGAAGTTGTTTTATAAAACTGCAAACGTAATAATATTTTCTGAAGAAGCGCCAGTTAATTAATAGGTACCAAGCAACTTTGTATTCACCTTTTTTTCCTATTACACCTGAGAAGATAATCGAGTTATAGTTCATTATTACATTCACAGGTCGCCGCATATACACCCGCCATGTTGCTATGTTCTTCAACAAAATGATGTTACCTATGTGAGAATCTAGCCTACCGAAGAAAAATAAATTCAAAAAAAGATCGGTTCGTTTTTAATTATTTCAGAGTGCCCTATTCCCAGGAACAAACTAAGGCCCAGTGGTACAATCGAAGCTTATAAATCGTGGCTTATTAAAGCTTAACTGTTACTTGTACTTTCCTATTTAAAATTCATTAATGTCAACGTGTTGTCAAATCTTACAGCTGTGCATTTTAAATGGGAAGGAAAGCTTAACTAAGCCATGATAGGCTTCAATTGTACAACCGGGCTTAAAGAAAAAAAATACTTATGGTAAATAATTCCAAATTAACAGTAACAAAGCTAAATAATATTTACGAATAAACGTTTTTTACTATTAATAAATGATTATTTGAATCAAATATTGTTTACTTACTGGTAATAAATATAAAGTTATGTTTAATCCAGCAAAAGAAACCAGAATTTATTATTAACAAACGTATATTTTTGAAAAATATGATCAATTTACTATTAGTAAAGACAGAAAATCCAGAAGCAAACACCAACTTCAGAGAACAAAATATTTATTTATTATTAATATGCGTTAATTAACTATTATTTGATAGAGTATATCATTAAATAAGTGCTTTATTCTCAAATTTTAAACAAATAATTTGTGTGTTGTGACCAAAGGTTTAATAAGCCATATTTCAATAAGCGATTTAGTAATAGTCACTAATTTTAGGTTATTATTACTAAATCCTTCTTTCAGTGTGTCCATGGTGTTTGTTTCACTCCCCTATGTTTTATTTGAGTAACGGGTTTCTTTCCTCACTTGTGCCAGGACCCTGCGATAAGCCTGACAGTTCGCTGAGTCCATTTTGTGGTTTTCGTTTTGGCATAAGGGGCGTACCTCTTTTTCCTTGCATGTTGATGCGGTGTGGCCGTCTTTTCCGCATCTAAAACGCAGGTTTTTTCTCTCAGTTGTCTTTCAGGTGGTCATATGCCCAGCATTTGCTACAACGGGGTACGTTTAACCTTTTCTCTATTTTGCCCCTGGATAGGCCTATTCTGATGAATGGTTTATTCAGTATTTGCTCAGCTTCCTGCTTCCTGATCCTTGGGGTGACAGCCTGTGTGTTTCCTGCATTTGACCTTAAGTCGCTAATTTTGAAGTCATCCTCGTTCAGCTTTCCTACGATTTTTTCAAATTCTTCTATGACTTCTCCCCTTGTGACTGTGATATCGAAACCTCTTATGTGGATTGACTGCATTTTTTCTTCTCCGGTTTCTCTGATTTTTATGTTACCTTCTGGGTCCTCGATTGCTTTTTTAAATTTTTTCATTTGAGTGCTGTTTTTGTCCATGGTGATGATGACATTTTCGTTTTTGGTCTTTCGGATTGACTTTATTATCTACGTAGCTTCATTACCTTTTAGTTTCGTCTTGATCGTTTGGACTATATCCTCGTATGTTTTTCCCTCTTGTCTGATTATCAGGGCTGGGGGTCTTTCTCGGTTGGTTCGTAGAGCGTTTTTCTGACTTTCGCGTTTCTTCGTTGTATAAATGATCGTCTTCGTCGAACCATTTTGGAATATCGTTTCGGTTAGTTTTCTCAGGCGTTCGATGCTGCATCATTAGATGTGGTGCAGCCCGATCCATTCGTCATTTTTTGTCATTTCTCCCAGTAGGATGAGCCTATCCAAGAGTTCATTTTCCGTGTTACCTTGGATAACTTTCTGGCAGGTAGAAGAATTCTGCTTTGATTTCCATTTGGATCTCTATTCCAGGACCGCGAAAGCCTCATTTGTCTCTGTTGGTTCGGGATATCTGTTTTTGTATAAAAGCTGTATGCCTTTTTCCATACCTATGTCCGATGGTTCAACCAGGACTGTTTTGACTGTCGAGGTTTTTGTATTTAGAGGGTTTCTCACTCTGATTTCAGACTTAGTATAGAGTTCCTCGTCCCACTCTATACCTAGCCACTTCTCATATGTATCTATACCTTCTAGCGATCTGCACCTATTTTCTATGTATTTATTCCATGGAGCTGTTTGTGTTTGTGCATCGCTGGTCTGTTTTTTTGTGCATATTAGACATTTGTTTCCAGTTGTAGTTGTGTTTCGTGGCTTCTTTATGTACTGCTGGCTCTCCTGTATTTTTCTCCTTGCGGTCGTACTTTAGAGGGCTCGGTTGGGTTTCTACTTCCTAGTTCATCTTCTCAGTCTGCTCATATTTGTTTTGTTCTAACCAGTTAGTAATCATCGTGCCATGTAAGGTCTTTATTTGCTTTTGTAGTCTTTTTGCTATGTCTTTATTTCTCTTTTGATTCTATATGACTTGTTAGGTCCTTGCCCATTTTAGTGATTGCTTCCAGGGCTTCTTTGAGGACAAACACCTCTGGTTTTTCGACCTTTTTATATATATCCCCATTCTCTCCTTCGTTTGCGGCAGAGTTTTTGTTGCGTTTTCTTTTTTTTTTCCATCTTGACCGATAGAGTTGCATCTTTGAAGTTTACATGCTTGCCAGCCTTTTGCAATATCTGCCTTAATTTCCAGGGATGTCCTCCTGTTTTCGTCCCATGTGAGGTCGATTTTACCAGACATTATGCCTTCTGCCCTTGGGTTCTTTCCTTTCGCTGCTGTTGCAGGTATGCCGCTTTTTGTTCCAGTCTGTACAGTCGTCTAATAATGATCGGGTCTGGCCTGCACCTCCACCAGTGTTCCCGACAAGTACTGGCGTATCCCTTCCCTGCACCGTAAACTTGTCCTTGTTCGTTGCGTTTTCCATCATGTTGTTTTGCTTTCTTGTTTGAGAGATAGAAGTGACATTGGAAACAGAGAGCCCCTAGCCCTCGAATAGCTCTAATAGTATGTCGGGGGCTGGAAAAGAAGAGTTGATCAAGAGAGATCTAGATAGGAAAGAAAAAAGCAGGGATTAGACCCAAGGCAAGTTGAAGAAAGGTCTAGAACCAGCTAGGGTACCTAGGAGATGCCAGCACCCGTATCCACTAGATGTGAGCCCCTGCGGTTTGTTGAGCTGTCCTTAGCAACGACTGGCCGGTGCAAAAAGACGGTCAGTCGCTGGGCCCCCACCAACGATCAGGTCTCACAGCTCCTCAGAGGGGAAAGCACTGGCATCTAATCGATTACATAATTGTACGTTATACAGACCGAAATTATGCATGCACTACGAGAACTTTAGCAAGTGCAGCTGGACTGATCATCGGCTGATACGAGCCAGAAAAGTTCTTACCAAAGCGTAGATGTAAAAAAAAGCAGTTCAAATGCAAATTTAACGTAGAACGCCTTTATCAGGACAAACAACCAAGCCAGAAGCTTCCGTTAGAGTACCCGGAAAGCATTGGTGAGCAATGGAAAATATTGAAGACCGCAATAACATCTGCCTCGGAAGAACCGGTCGGCTGCATGCAAAAGAAACATCAAGACTGGTTTGATAGGAACGACACGGAAATTCAAGATCTTATAGAAATAAAAAGAAAAGCGCATAATGCATGGAAAAGCGACCCCAGCTCGACTATAAAAAAAGAGGCAATACTAGGAAGCAAAAGCAGAAGCTCTGAGGCAAACGCGAGCATTAAAAAACCATTCGTGGAAGAAAATAAATGAAATGCAGCAACTAGATGAATCCAACAGCAACAGGGTCTTCTTTCAGACTACTGAGATGGTATATGAACCAACCACTCAAGGATTCAATCCCTTACGATCCAGATGGCACAAAACTGAGAGTTCCTTCATTAATTCTCGTTGAAAGGAATACTTTGAAGAACTACTTAACGGGGAATCCATGACGTCTTCAACAAAATTCCATACATAAACTAATACAACGAGAACTGAGCGAAATTCCTAGATTAGAGGAGGCTGAAAAGGCAATCAGACAACTAAAGAACAATAACTCAGCTGGTACTGACGGCATTCCTGCTGAATTCTTTAAACATCATTATCCACTTAGAAACGCGGAGCATGATCTTTACCTGCCAACACCATCCTCAGAATTAGTTAAGAGCTCTATTCTGTACAACGCAAAAAAAATGCACAACCATCTGCCAATAGAAATCAAGTCCATATCTTCTCTTTCTAAATTCCGCATAGCTCTCAAATCATATTTGTTGGAAAGAGCCTTTTATAAGGTAAATGACTTTTTTGCGAACACATAATTTTGAGCATTCCACAGACTGGAGCATTGTTTATAGGTAATTTGTTTTGTTAATAATTTATTAGACTAATTTAGTTTATTTTATACCTCGAACTCGATGTACCTACTTATGTATTTTGTTTGTTTTGTTTTGACTTTGTATACAGATAGATGTATATTATTTTTAAGGCTTTGTCAACAAATTTTGTTAAATTTTTTTCCTGACAATAAAGCATTATTGTAAGGAAAAAAAAAAAGGATGCCCCACACTAAGTGCTCAAACCCATTTCCTAGTAAGTAAAACATGGAGTACTGAGACCATACCTGCCGAACTTGGAGATAACTCCATAGTTGCCATTTTTAAAAAGAAAGACGAGGCTCAATGTGGAAACCATAGAGGAATATTGTTACTTTCTGTTGCGGTAAAGATACTTGTCAGGACATTGTCAAATCGTCTGATCCCAACTGCCAAAGGGAACCTCCCAGCCTAGACCAAACTTCGCGTCTTCAATGCAGTTTTAATACCAACACTTACGTACATATGGCAGCGAAACATGGATCACCTATGGAAGAAACATAAAAAGCCTAGAAAAATACCACCACAATCCCTAAGGAGAATCCTACGGATTGAATGGCAAGACCGACGAACGAACATTAGTGTTTCAGTGGAGGTCAAAACAACAAGCATAGAAGCTCTTATCATTAAGCACCAACTTCGCTTGACAGGTTAGCTCGTCTGTATGTCCGAAACACTTCTTATTCTCTACAGTCAACTGAAAGCGGAAAAACGAAATCAAGCAGGTCAACAAAAACGCTACACAGATGTTCTTAAGGAAAATATGGCACAGTTCCGCATACCCGCAACTGGGAGACGACGGCAAATAATGGGCTCTCATGGCGTCGCGTCGAGTAGTACACGACGGACCACAAAATTTTGAAAAACAGCGACGCAGACACAAGACCGAAAAGAGGGACCGCAGGAAGGAGCAAGAGAACAGAGGGTGAGACAATGGGCTGAGTGTGCCAAGACTGTGGAAGAGTGTGTGGCTCCAGAATTGGTTTATATAGCCATCAGAAATCGCACAATAGACGACATTAGGAATAGAATAGGAGCTAATCATACCTGGTATCCCTATTCTGGCGATTCGTCCCAAAAAATATTTCTTTCACCGTGAAAATAATAATATTTCTTTAAAGCTTGCGCTTATTTCGTCTTTGTAATGTTGTCTCTCATAATTTCGTATTCTTCTTCTGTTTTTATTGTTTCCACCCGTCTCACATTCTCGTCGATTATAATAAGATTACCTAAGCTCTTACCAAATTGTGATGTTTTTCCTCTACGTACCTACAACTATTACTGTCGTCTGATCCTGCTTTTTTCATTTTCCATTTTCATTGTCAATATTTTCAGTGTGATACCTAGCTACCTAATTTGCCAACGAGCAATGAGCCTATTTTGTAATTTTTTTCGCTTGTTTTTTTGTAGGTTTTTTTCTCTTTAGGTATTTTGCTGTCGACTTATGCTCAGCCAATGAGTATAGATGTCCTCTCAAATATAGTTGTTATTAAAAATTTTACTTAAAGATTTTGATCAAGTTAAAAGTGTTTGAATTCAAATTTCATACACCCTTTACAATAATTTAGACAATAAGGAAACACTAACTACCCAAACACCCACCCTGTACATCGTCAACCGTAGGTGTTAAGCAATGAAAGGGGCATATTCTTTTTCCTAATCTTAAATAAGGGATGTGATGTTTGTTTAGGCATTTGAAGATAAGAAAAACAACTATTGTTGCATTATCGCAATGAAGAGGAAGTTTGCAGTTAACTAAAAGGACTTGAATAAATAGGCCTTTGGAGAATATAGAGTAAGTATATGATAATACATCTCTTGATATTCAACCGTAATCTCTATGTGGCTCCATTCTCATTAGATAAGAGAATTTGATGCACAATATCCAAAGTCGAATTTTGGACTCAAAACATCTCTAGGTGTGTGATAATCTTTATTTTGTCCTATTTCAATTAAATCTATCCCAAATCTGAGTATTTATTAAGGAAAACATAAAAATTAAAAATCTAGATTATTCAACATACCTACTAAAGGAAAAAAAATACATACAACGTGGAATACAGGAAAAACATTTGAGTATCGCCATTTTTTTTCCAAGTAGCTTTTTTACCTAATTTCTTTTTGCCCTTTATTCCGAGAACTTCCAAATTAAAGGGGATTCATTTTTCAAACATTCTCAGCTACATGGGACTAGTGGGTGACCAACAAAGGGCAGTTCTGGGCTCTTATTTCGCATAATGATTCGATTTTCGAAAAGTATCGTATCCTCTCGCGTGAAATCGGGCCCATTGTGAGAAAAAGGAACAAAGATGCCGATATCAAATTATGTGTTTTTTTTTTTGGAGAAGTAGGTACGTTGACCTGGCAGATTTAGATTTGTGCAAATATGGACCTTTTTTCGAAGTTTTTCGGGTGTATTATTGATGGATTGCACATGTTAGGGTCCTTATGGGTTTCTTTTTTTTCTCTTATTATTTGGGTAAAAATCTGTAGTTGCGGGTGGGGTATTCAGCAGCTTCCGCATTTTTTGTGGTCACCTGGTGAGAGTGAATATCGAATTTTAGTTTTAAATTTCACTTTCGGTTTCGAGGAATAGGTAAATAATTAAAATTTCTTTCTGTTCCATCATAATGGACTTCTTTTTAACATGTGGAGAGGTTTAATGGAGTTTTTTTTATTATTTAGTTAAGTAGTTGGAATATTATTCTTTGACTTTGGGAAATTATTTTAGTGAATGGCTCATTAATGAGAATATTTTTCATGTAGCTTCCGAAGTTTCCAGTTTTACTGGCTCGGTAAAAAAGCTCGTTTTCATTAGTTGAGTTTTCTTGAAGCAAAATTTAAAGATTAAAAATTAATAAACCAATTTCGTTTTTATCTTAAAAAGTAAGTCATGCAAGAGCTTCCTTTCAACGGCGACGGCAAAATATATACACTCCTCAAAAGCATATTGTTTCTGACAAGTTTGCCTTTGATGTAATTTACTTCGTATCTCCTTCCCCAGTTAATCATTAATGAGAAAAAAGCTTTGTGCTCCCGTTTTTGGAGCTTGGAAAGTACTTAAGGTAATGCAAGTTCCTTTTGATAAAAGAAAAATAACTGGGAAATTTAAAAAATATACAGAGTGATCAAGCAGTATTTTTTTTAAGGAAAAAATCGTTTCACGCACCATTCAGTTGTCACTGACATAGCATATAGGTTCAATAAGGCTCCCATTCAGCTGAAATGATTAATCGAAAGGACATCATTTATACAGAAGGACACTTCAGCCAAGCATATTTTTGTAGGTGGTATTTTTGGCGAGGGATGAAAAAGGTTTTGCATGGTCTGATGACTCAATAGCACGCCCAAGATGAACTTTCAATTATTGTTGACTTTTTTAAGTGCTGCATCATTCACGTGATTTTTAAATTTAAAATGATTGTCTTCATATTTCCAAGATTCAAAGGTGTTAAAAGCCATAAAATCCCCAGTATATCTTCTCTCAGCCATAGTTTCGCAGATAACTGATAAAGCAAGTTTCCAGGTCAAGAACAAATAGACAAACCTAATGATAGGGCAAAGGGCTAATCGAAAACATATTAGTGTAATCTTTCCACAGGAAATTTTATTTACCTTAAGATAACGGTCTTTGGCTGAGTATACAGCTTATAATCAGGTCCTGAATGTGAGATATACATTTTTGAGGCGCCAATGAATGATGTCAGATAATATTTGAATATATTATGACAATTGCTTTAAAACACATTTAAAAATAGTCCTGGCACAATAAAAAAATTGGTGCTCATTATAGACAATCCGCGTTTTTGTCTAAAAGTCCCCCTTCTTTCCTATTTCCGTAAATATCTGACAATCGTACATGTGTACCAAATTTTACAGTACAGACGCTGAGGGTTGGATAGCATAAAAAACCACCCTCTTGTGTTTTCTATTTTTTAAGTAAATGGGCGCAGTGTGTTTTAGCGTTCAATTTAGATTAGGCTGGATGCTTTGAAATCGTGCCTAAACGGATATAAAATCAAAGAGTTTTTGGCTCCAAAACGACAAATTGGGTTGAGTTTTAGTTTTACGATCAATGGCCTACAGATGAGTTCAAAATCAAATTCAGTAAATTCTACTAAAACTTTTTCTAGCGTTGTGTGTTGAGAACTGAAAACTCATAGCTTTGTAAGTTAGGGTTAATTTGGGTTTTGAATACCTAATTAAATTATCTATTCCTGTTATTTTCAGCCCCAGTGGGTCAACACTTCATGTTTGAGGGTCATCATTTGAGAGTGCCATGCGTTTTTGTCAGTTTGCGTACAAGGACGCAAGTACGGAAGGCTTATGCTTGAGAACAATCTCTGTTTTTCAAGCCCTAGGGCGTTATCCATGGGGCCCCTACATCGAATTGTGCATGATTTCTTAGGAGAATCCTAAACTTGGCAAAGCCGCATGTAAAGATTTATTATATCATTTGAGAAATTCGCTATTTTTGTAGTAACTATTGTTCGAGGAATGCAAAAGTAAAATTTATCTTTATCTGATGGCAAAGGATGAAACGACAGATAACTTCATTTAAAATAGGACTAAGTTTGTTATGTATTCTGCACAGACCCATCACTTATAATTTTCTATCAATAAAACATGCACCATCGTTTACCACTTTATTCTACAAGATACAGTGAAACATTTATTACATAAATAAATTGGCAGATTCTGAAATCTATATACATATCTACCTACTCTAAATGCCTCCAAATTGCGCCAAAATATATAATCAAACCCAGTTTTTACTCTCCCAGTGAGGCCGTCTAGCAGCAAGTTCAGAAACTTTTCATGGCTACTTTTTTCATATTATATTTTTTACCCTGAACCTATATGAATGATTAAAAGTTTAAGGTAATAGCCAGCGGCCCTTAGAGCAGGTAAAGCGCTGTCCTACGGACATAAGGAGTAGGAACGCGCCATTCTGCTTATGAAACTAAAGTGAAGCCAAGTTTTTGGCAGGTGTTTGGCACCAAAATACAAGTAGAGCATTGAATTGCCATAACCGCCATTTTTTGTGAGCCAAAATACCTGGAAAAAAACGGCTTCATTTTCCAAATCCAGGTTACTACTCCTTTACCTTTACCTGCTCTAAGCAGCGGCCATTATATACCATAGGTATACCAGTTATAAAAAGCATTTCAAATATTAGTTTGAGAGGGTTTTGTTTTAATTATTGATAAAAATATTCTAAATCTAATGCATTGCTGTATATCGTTAATAAATGTATTTATGTGTAAAATACACTTTGCTCGTCTTTGTCCTCTTCTGCATAGTAGAACAATAATCTGGACAAGGTGGTTTTCCGGAAAGTTCATCAATCGATTGTGGAAAAACTATAATAAGAAAAAAGTCTTAAAATTTGATAATATGTCCCTGAGTGACCTTTTTTTCCCTTTGTTTCAGGCGTGTCCGACTTATTGTCCTCATGCAGCACTGAAGCCTGAGAAGGCTTATTGTATTTAGCCTGTGTGATTTATTTCAACCACTCCAGTATTTTTGTGCCTTGTACGAGGTTGTACAGGTCTTTTACTGAGTGCTGTTTCGTTATTGTTTCCGGTTCTACATTTGGTTGCCCGAAAATGTTGTTTCTTCTGCGATCCAGTGCCTCGCAGTTCACCAGTTCACCAATTAAAGTCTCCGTCATACAGGTTCATCCTGTTCAGGTGGACCTTTACTGGTGTGTGGCCAGTCAAGAGTCCCGTTATGGTTTTCAGCCGGTTCCTGCTCATTTGTAGCAGTTCTGCGGCCCTTTTGCTGCATGGTTGGTCGATGAATTCCATACCATCATTCTGCCTGGAAATTCTCCAGTGTGGCCTATATTCTTTACGAATTCAGTCTATGATGTGGTTTCTGGTCATACTTTTTGGTATCCCTATAGAACCGGTTCTGGCCCGATAAGTTTTGTCTCTGACCCTCTCTTTGCGAGTTCATCAGCTTTTTCATTGCCTTCGATTCCTCTGTGTCCTGGCAGTCAGACAACTTTCACCTTATTCTGGTCCGCCAGGGCCCCGAGTTCTTCTTGGTGACACTGTCTGGCTCGAAAGGTCCTTCAGTGCTGCTTGACTATCAGACATTATAAGGATCTGCCTGTTGGCTGTGGCTCTCCTCTCTCCTGTTGTTTTCCGCTGCGCATTGGAGTATAGTATATACCTCTTGAAAAACAGATGCATGTCTTCCCAATTCATAGTGATCGCTATAGTTGGCGGAGTATACCCCTGCTCCGGTACCAGACGCGGTCTTCGACCCGTCTGTGTACCAGGTCTGGGGCCTTATTCTGTAAGGAACGAACCGTTCGATTCGGTAGAATTTCTTCGATTGTGACGTCATTTTCGGTTTGGTTTTCGCGCTACCAAACCCAAAATGACGTCACAATCGAAAAAATTCTACCGAATCGAATGGTTCGTTCCTTACAGAATAAGGCCCCTGGTCTTGTTTTTTGGTCTCCGGTATGGCATGTTCCCATAGATCCACAAATATAGTTAAAAAAAATTGTTGGAGGCGGTTGTCGGCTGCAGTCTGTACGCTTCCATTCTTTCCTCCCCCTGTATCACTATGTGTAGAGATGGGAGGTCTAGGAGGGTCTCCGTGGCTGATGTTGGTGTGGATCGCATTGACCTCGTTATTCCTGAGCAGGCCAGTCTTTACACTTTGCTAAGTTGGCGTATGGCAGTTCCCTGCAGTGTCTTGGGCCACCACACCATGGAGGCCTATGTGAAGATAGGTTTGACCATCATGTTGCATGTCCAATACAGCATGTCCGGTCTTAAGCCCCATAATTTTCCATGCAAGAGTCTGGCTATCATGAGTAATGTTATCGCTTTTTTGGTGGTGTGTTCCAGATGTTGATTTCAGGTAAGTTTTGAGTCCAGTGTTACCCCCAAGTACTTGACCTCGCTCGAAATCTGTAAATTTTCACCTCTTAATCTAAGAGGTCCCGTCCCAGGTCTTGTATTTTATGCCTTCGGGTAAATGCCACGATGGTGGATTTGTTGGGACTAATGTTTAGCCCTTCTCTATCCACCCATTTTGTTGTTCGGTCTAAAGCGTCTTGCATTCGCTCCCTAACTGTAAAGTTGAATTTACCCCGTGAGATGATGTCTATGTCGTCAGCATATCCGAGGGCACGGTGTTCTCCGTCAGTGAGCACCTTAAACAGGCCAACCGCCACTGGATTCCACAGGAGTGGGGATAATACCCCACCCTGTGGGCATCCCCTGTACACCATGGCCGCTAGGGCTGGGACTCTTTAATGAATAGAGATATTTTCTCTATCTCTATTGAGGTTTCCACTCTATTGACGTTCCCTTTCTATTAATATCGAAAATAGAGAACACAGCAAGTGCTATAGCGATAGAGATAACGATCTCTATCCGTTACAGAGATCCCAGCTCAGTGTCTCCTCTGCGATGGTGATTTCTACCATTCTTTTTCTTAGCATGGAGTTGATGCACACACAGCAGGTGTCCTCAACCCCTTTGTGCTTAAGAGATCTGGTTATTGAATCGACGGAAGTGTTGTCGAAAGCTCCCTGTATATTCAAGAGGGAACCCAGCATCACCTCTTGTTGTTGTTTGCCAGTGTGGTCTCTACTAAGCCGACCAGCTGGTGAAGCACTGTTTCTGTTGACATCTCTGTCCGATACGCACATTGGTCTGGGTGTGGTGGTCTGCTTGCCAAAACACCGTCCCTAATGTGCCTATCCACAAGTTTTTCGAGTGTCTTAAGCTCAAATGATGTAAGACTAATGGGTCTTAGGGACTTCGCCGTGTCCTGTCCTATTTTTCCAGGATTTGGTATGAACGATACCCTAATGCGCCTCCAGAGGCCTTTGGTATATAGCCAAAGGCTAGGCTACTTCTTAGAATGTTGCATAGTATCCTGTTTGCAAGTTCAGGTCCGTTCTGCAACATTATGGGATAGATCCCATCTGTCCCTGTTGACTTATATGGGTCAAAGGTGTTTATAGCCCATTTGGCTTTTTCATAATTGACTACTTTCTTCGAGGTCAGCCAGTCGTTCCTGGATACCCTTCGAAGTCCAGGCTCATTCCATGTCCACTGAGCCTGATCAACTATCTTTGAGCCGGGAAAGTGGATTCTTAGGAGTTTCCTAGCCGTCTCTTCACCCGTCTTTGTGTATTCACCAAGGTTGTTCTTGAGCGATTTGATTGTTGTCTTCGGGCCTCCTTCCCAACTAGCAAAATAAATATCCAATAGTACAAAAGTATTATATAGACATCCGTTAGTGCCCTTTTGAGAAGAGTTTTGTTCTATAACGCCAAGAGTTGACGCAATTTTAGGGAATGATCCAAATTATTCTATAATTTGGTTGTAAGAGTTAATATACAACAAAAATTAAAGAACAAACAGCAATCAGATGTATCTATGTTTTATTACCGTTGTATAAATATTTACATAACTTTTTACCCTCTCAAAACCGTTAGAAAAGATAGATAAAAGAGCTGCATAGCAGTTCTAATTATTGGTAATGCAGCTTTTATAAAACAGTTTTATATACATTTTGTACTAAGTTGTATAGCTCACTTTAAAACCATTTGATAGAAGATGTATTAATAGATTACAGCTTCCTAAGAACTACTTCAAAACTATTTTATAATGCGTTTATAAGCTCAGAAATTGTAACTATTATAAAATTCGTATATCATTAAATTGTTATGCTTTCAGAATAAAACGTTTAGGTACTATAGAACTCTGTTATACAACTTAACTTACAATTCATTCTGGAGTTGAATCCGCTTCTTTCTGAAGTTTGTATGCCTATTTTTTTGGCCAAAATTGAGTATTCTTATGTTCTCATGACTCGGGAACAGTTGTTAGTTCTTTCTTGCCTTTCTCTATCGTTTCTACTATTTTAAACATTTCAACGGCACGTTGAAACGATCCTGATGGGTGGGTTGCCAGATTGGGCAGTTTGTATTAAGATCATCTATTTTAGTTAGAAAAAAAATACAAAATAGTAAAATAGATGTAAGAATTCAGGTCATGCAATTAACTATGTAAGTGTTTGTTCGTATATTGCTTAAATCCTGTTAAAAAAACCTATTTTCGACGTTTGAGTGGAGAAGAAAAAGTGTTTGTCACGTCGTCTTAGACCATTTTAACATTGGCAACCCTGTGAAATTTTAAATATTGCATGTATAAACTGCACTTTCAGCGCGTCCTTAGAGAACATTACTCAACCAAAGCCTCGTATAATGACGCAAATAGAACAAAAGCATTGAATCAGCCATTTTTTTTTGTGTTTTTGCTTTTTCGTATGATGCCATTGTGGAACAAACATTTTGTAATACAAAAAATACAAAAAACCCATTCTTACTGACCGATAATTGACCTTAGTATGTAATGGAATTCTCAGATTTTTTCTAATTGAAGTTGTCTCACAGTCGCTCGATAAATTGCCCGAAGGTTGGAGAACCACCCTGTATAATTTGGAAAGTGATGAATTTATGACAAATCTCCCAGGAGAAAAAAGTACCTACCTACGCTAAATGTCGATAATAATTTATGCAACAAAGATATCGTAAATGTTAGATAGGTACTACCTATCCAAAAACTTCGATTTGGGGAGTATTTCTTGTCCCAACCCTCGCCCTACTGAAACTTTCAAGCTACCTACAAAGTCTCATGAGCAAATTTCTACAAATACACCAACAACAACGTGAGTATAATGAGAATAGAACAAACTGAGGAAATTTGAAGAGAATAAAGAATCGACACCAATACACAGTAAATTCGCTTAATAATTGATTTACCACAGATCAAAGTACGATTTCACAGCATATATTGATAAGATATTGCCTTACCACCTTCCGTAACAATCAGTAATGTAATTTTTTATGAATCGATCTACTTGATGCTACCATGAAGACTATGAAGGACAATAATTAACCCGCTTTCATCATTGATTTAATATTAGTACATACCTATTGTATAATTTGTATTCATTTTTTTCTAATTATAAAGTTAGTAAGGCTTTCGCGGCCCAGGTTTATTGATAAAGTGTTTTCATTCCGGCTGAATGGCTGTCGTAAGTGGGAATTTCTTCCTAACGTTTCGCTAGCACGCGTGGCTAGCATCTTCAGAGGTACTTCCATGTCCGATTCTGGTAGCAGACTGTCAGACTTCTAATTATTGGTCCCATGGGACTTCTGTCGTTTATCACCTAGGTATTATTGACTTTATTGTTTTTTTCAGCGTCTAGTATTTCCTTTTTGTCACTATTCTGAATTAATATTGTGTACATTTAACAAGTAAAGAAATAAAAAATGGATCCATTGATATTTTTTTAACGCGTGATCCTGCGAAATCTCCCCAATGACGAGATTTCCACTTTTCGGGAATCTCTGGGTGCACCTGGTCCCTGATGTGTGGAACGCGTGCTCCACGTGGTGGCTGTAACCGCGGCGTGTGCGTAAAAAACGTACCCGATAAAAAGGGGCTCACGCATCACGATTTTCCGCCTCTGAGCTCGGGAGCTTTTTAGCCTCGGGAATTAGAATAGGGTTGCTTGCCCTGTGCGCTATTGTAACGCGTTTTTTAAAAGCACCCGCGCGAAAAACATGTGACAAGGAATGTGAGAGGCTATGCTATAAAAAGTGTTAGGTAATTTAGAAGTAATTAGCTAAAGGAGAGATTGGATGTTGTGTGTATCATCGGCTCAATTTTTTTTTTTAATTAATTTTGTTATTCTACATTATATCTCATATAATTGGGTTTTTTTTTTTGAGAATGGTCCCAAAGTCGAAAATGAATGCTATAAATCATGTATAATTTGAAGCTTTCATGTTTCGAATTTCTTCGTTAATTTTTAAACTAAAATCATCCATATTGCAGGAATAAGACCAAAACGGAAAAAATGTTCCACAAAGTTCTTGAAAATTGCCAGAGGTGTATGGTACATCAACATTACATCCGACCCGAACAAAATTAGAGTTTTTACATTGATATATAGATATATATATAATTTCAAGTTAGGTATATGTAGAATAGTTACAAAAAGAATATGATAAGGTACTTCAGGACTGTTTAAATAAGTAAGAGATTGAAAAATAACTGCGAAATAAAATACGCTGGCAGATGAACCAAGGGCCTTAGAACCAATCCAAATGAATAAATAGTAAAGCTTTTAGAGAAGCTACTATAGTCAGCCGAATTAATTTATGAAAAGGGGATGATTGAATTGGAAATTGAATGTCCAAAAATCCAATTAAATAAATCTACTAAGGGATCGATGATCCGAATAAGCTTGTCGAAGGTTTTAACACTTTTAACAGTAAGGATGATACTTGAGTGTCATTGAATATTGGTGATAATTCAAGAAGTTTTCGTTATTTTTGCCGATACAGAAATTAATTTTGTGATAATTTATCACCCAAATTTTTCGTTAATAAATTTATCTAAACTATTTTCGATCCGAAATGGGTTGCTGATTTAAAATTAACATTTGTTTTTCATTGAATTTAAATATGTTTATACTGACAGGCATAGTTATTAATGACCTAGGTGCTATTGTGCCCGATATACACGAATATTATTCAATTTGGATTTTTGTTATGCTATGCATTTCAAAATTCGGTTAAAATTCCTCCGCCCATCTTATGGTCAAAAATATGGTATTAACCCCGAACAAACAACTGCATTCAAATAGGGAATGCTCCAATAAAGAAACCCGAATGTAAGCCTCCAAAATTCGGACAATAGAAGGACCTTTTTCAATAAAAACACTGACCGTTTCGTTTGTCGATCACTCCTATTTTGTGAATAATATTATCATCTGCCGCGATCTTTTTTTCCTCACCCCGGATTTTGATATTTTCTACCGTTTTTAACCTGCATCAGGGATTTTTTGCAACCGCTACTGACCGGTGGCAAGCTGGGATTTAAAGAACCCGTCAATAGTTTTTTTTTTCATTATCATTTGAAAAAAGGTATTGTTGAAAAAAAATTGTCCTTCACGGTTTAAAGGACACGTTCCCTTATTTTTTTCAGTTTTGGCCAGTGCCAAAATTATAAGGATTATGTTTTGGCGAATGTATGCGCAAAAAATGGCAGATGTTGATGGTTCAAAGCACGTGACAATATACTGTTTGGATTTTTTTATGCTCGAATGAACAAGGATTGTAATTTTTAAGGAAAGTTCAATAACAAGGTAGCTCGAATAATTTTGCATTTCAATTTACTCTCCCCCCGATTTTCAACAAATCTGATGATTTTCACATTCTTTAGATAAAGATATTTGATGTCAGAGCAAGAAGTGAGTTAATGAAAACAGAGGCGATGCTTCTTGGAAGAATCTTCCGGATATGTATTTGGTCTGAATAGGAGATTCCCGTTTGATTTTCCACAAAAATAAACCCTGTCTTTCTTGGCCTGTTTATTGGATCAGCTGTGAAGAAAGAGCCATAGAATTATTCATGATGTCATTGGGCAATTTCTCTGATGGGCATGAAAAATTTTATAACTTAAAATGCAATGTGAGATAATAAGGAAATGGCTATTTGAATTGCTAAGTTAATTTGAACGAAATCTATCTACTAGATTTAAGCTACGACAGTTGGATTTTCCGATGTGATGAGATTGCTACTATCCTGTACAAATTCTGGGAAAAGTCAAATCTTTTGTTCTTAGGAAAAGCCCCGATGATGACATGAGACTCTGAAATTATTCAAACAGTAACGTTGATCGTTGATAATAGGAATATGCATTTTTTCATTTCCTGAAACTACTACAAACCAAATTTGTCCGTAAAGTTACGGATAAATTCATTTAAAATTAATGTCATTTTTTTTTTTTTTTTGGAAAAACGCTCGGAGTCCTCGATCTTAATTTTTAGTGGCGATGTTTTGTAAGGGGACTTAAAATAGTTATTTTCCTAACAAGTGCGCAAAGTGTTACTTTTCCGCACGCAAACACAGTTATACGAACGACGCGCAGCGGAGTTCGGATGAGTGTTTGCGTGCGGAAAAGAAACTTTGCGCACGTGTTAGGAACAAAATTTTTCCTACGAGCCTCATATCAGGTAGGTAACAACAAAAATTTTAAAAAAAAAACGATAATTTGTTCAATTATTTTCAATTAACCTGAAGCGAAACTATTCATTTATCAAAAAAGTACATAACAAAAAAACAGGAAATTGAAATCCTCGTCAGAGCTGTTCATCTTAAAGCGTTTAAATTTGATGCGAAAGAAGTTTGTAGATTCTTGCACGTAAATTGAGAACAGAAATCTGACAATGTGTCAAAGTTTATTATATTAAGTGTTTGTATAGATGTTGGCTGATAGCTATAGAAACAGAGGAAAAATTTGTCATCATGTGTCAAAGTCGACAGGTGCTTGACAATTATTTTTACTTTTCGGCACTCAGTGCGGATAAGGCCCGTATCCGCACTGAGTGCGGAAAAGTGTAACTTTGAGAACGATAATGCGTGCGGAAAAGTACTACTTTGCGCAGGCTCGTAGGAAAAAGAAGTATCATATGACACTTCATTTTCCTAAATAAAATTCCCTGTATACAGGGTGTTCCTAAATATCATGTACAAACGAAAGGGGGTGATTCTTTGGTTAATTTTATGACTAAAATCTCTAATAATCATAGGTCCGCAAACGCTTCGTTACCGATCTTCAGGGTGTTGAAATTTTAATATTTTTAAAGCTTTTTCCCTATAACTCGTGCAATTTTTGAGGGATTTAGCTCAAATTTGGAATATAGGTTACGCAATAGAAACTAAATGATTGCACATGTCAAACGTTTGCTAGAATCTACAGGGTGATGTTTTTTCAGGGGTCATGCCTCCTTTTCTGCCCTTGAACTTTTTCGCGGTGCGCCGCTGGTCGATTCCAAAACATAAAATAGTTTTTCTACCCTATTTAGAAAATTTTTGTTCTCTTGTAGTTTTTTCATATCACCGACCCTTATCGAGAAAAAAATTAAAAAACAAATCTCTGTAAGTAGCAAGATGAAACTAAAGTGACTCAATGAACCTTTTTTACCTACAGTGGCGACAATAAAGGTCCCGCAGCCATATTCTTACTCATTTTCAATGGGAAACTAGAAGTAAGACACCCCTTGCCACCATTTTCTTGCTCATTTTCAATATGAATACATTAAAATTTCAACACACGTACAAGAAGCCATAGCTGGTCCATCTGGAAAGCCAAGGAAGAAAAAAAGTGGATCTTTGATACAAAAGATACAAAACAAAATTTCTGGACCAGAATGTTCTAAAACTAATAAATCTCTAACTGATATTAGGCCACCTCTAGTCTACCAACGTCCCATGGAGTAGAGCCAAAGACGTCGTCAGAAGTCGACATTTTAACTTCTACTCCCAATAAAGAAGAGCTTGAAGAAAAATACAGACAACAATTGGCCAAGAATCCTAAAGGCAAGAAACAATAGTTAAGCATTCGGTTTTTTAGGATAGTGCGAAATCATCAAAAACGAAAGAACCAGAACCAGAGTCTGAGAATAATAACATTTTCTGCCCTGGTTGTATGAAGCAATATAAAGACCCCCTATTGACGACTGAATAATGTGTGGTCAATGTAAAAAGTGGTGGCCATGAGTTATGTAGTCAATTTGAAGGAGAACTTGAATTTATTTGTGACTTTTGTAGTGATTAGTTATCTTGCCCCAATATGTTCGTCATGTTACTCCACTATTGGGCAAGTTGTAAGAAATCTTAATTTTTTATTTTTATGTTCTGCTATTTTATATGCACATTTTGATTTTAGTTTTGAAATATACGTTTGATTTATTAACATATTAGTGTGTTTAAATTCCCATTATTAGAACAAATAGGATCATTTTATAATATGTTTATACGTTATTTCCCTTAAGGTCGTCAACTTGCTCCACTCTCCCCTATCATAAACTGCACATACACTCTGTTGTTTGTAGAAATAGCTTTTACTCCCGAATGAAACGGGATGTTTTTTCTTCAAACCTCAATAAAAAATAAAGATACAAACGTCTTAAAAATGTTCTCCATTGAAACAATTTGTGAGTATCGGTTCAGATTTTTCACTTTAGCTTTTAGGATACGCTATACCAAATTAACACAATTCTTGTGACTCAGGAATACTTGGTGGTTTGGATCTATTCTTAGTGTAGTCAAATTAGCAGATTTTCGGGAGTAAAATGGAACAAATTAAAGACAAAGGTTTAATGGTGGAAATTTGAAGAGATGGGTATTTTAAAAAATAAACTTAAAGTCCCATCCAATCTGACAATGGCAAGTTTTGAAAAAACGCCACCATTGTAAACGTTTCAAGTTTTTTGATTTATTTCCAAAACATCCGGGTTTTTTAAAACCTTTCAAGCTAGGTACATTTTTTTAATGTATTTTTTTGATTTGCTCAAATATTCTCTATACTTTGTATTCAGTTTACAAAGTCTAAAATTTAATTTGCAATTTTGTTATCCAAAAAATCCATGCCATAGCTGTTCATGACTATAAATTGGTCAATAAATAAATGCCTACTACCTAATACAATATCATTACTCACAAATTGGAATCTCTATGGTGAAATCTATAAATTAAAAAAAAAAACCCCGAGCGAGTCTGCTATTTTTTTTTTCATTTGCAAAAATGTCTGTTGAGCTGTTTTTTTATTTTTAAAGATGTTTGTTGGATGTTTCTCGGTCTCAAGAATCTCTCTGCTGAATTTGTGGTTTGGTTTCTGATTCTTAAATATTTCTGTTGAATCTTATTTTCTCATTCTCAAAGATGTCTGTTGAGTTGGTTGGCATTTTTGAGAATCTGTTATTAGTTTTAGTTTTTAATTTTTTTAATTTTGAAGAATTTCTGTTCAATCGGTCGTAGTTCCCCATTCTCAAAGAATAAAAATCTCTGTTGAATCTAGCTAGTTTGATTTTAATTTGTAAAAATATCTGTTGAGCTGTTCTTCATTTTTGCAGATCTCTGTTGGATGTTTCTCATTCTCAAGAATCTTTGGTAGATTTCTTGTTTGGTTTCTGATTTTCAGATATTTCGGTTGAACGTTTTCTCATTCTCAAGAATTTCTGGTGAATTTAATGCGTGATTTCTCATTCTCAAAGATATGCCTGTTGAATTGGTTGTGATTCTTTGAGAATCTGTCATTAATTTTTCATTCTGAATCTCTGTTAAATCTGTCGAAGTTTCCCAATCTCAAAAAATAAAAATCCCTGCTGAATCTGGCTAACTTGTTTTTCATTTGCAAAAATATTTGTTGAGCTGTTTTTCATTCCTAAAGATCTCTGTTGGATGTTTCTCATTTTCAAGAATTTCAGGTGAATTTATTGTGTGGTTTCTCATCCTCGAAAATATCTGTTGAGTTGGTTGTTATTCTTGAGAATCTGTCTTGTACTTTTCCATTCTAAAGAATCGTTGGATTTGCTAGCTGCTTCCCATTCGCAAAAGTGAGGCTCTCTTTTTTATGTATGGTCTGCTCGCGTTTACTATTTTAAGGCCCAGTTTATTCATTTTCCGATGAACTGTCACCTAGATAATGCAAACTGACGGATAAAAATTGTCCAGTTATCTGCCGACCAATAGAATTATATGAGGTCCAAAGTAATCAATTCAAGTCACAATAGATTTTGTTGAAAAACCTTTGTCTTTAATTTATTCCACCCCAACTGCCCATTTGACCACACTATATTCCTGTCATTTGTTAGTGATTCCTTGATATCTGTTTATATGCCTATCGAATTCTTGAGAAGTCCGAGAGTCGTGTGTTCCATTGAAAATAAACTAAACCCAACAATTGGCCAAAAATTCAAAAAGAAAAGAAGACTGCAACTGGTGAAGAATATGGAGAAAATTTGTAATGAACCCAACGACGGAGACGGTAGCAAAATTAATTTGTCGATGGGCCCTCGTCTTCGGAGCCAACTTAATTAACCAACTTTTGCCAGCGAAACATAATAGTACATGACTGAACGACAGTTTGGGGCAGTTGCTACTAGTAAACATGGACGGGATGAACAGCATAAGGTAATCGTATTGTTACTGGTAATACAGGAAAAGGCACCTGAAATTCTTTCGGATATTCCTAAGAAACACCAAAGTTGAGTTAAGGTACCAATACAGGTACCTCAGCCAAGGGTATCAGAGCCAGCTAAACAGCAAAGTGCAAGGCTTATCGGATACGCTGCAGAAATTTGGAAGGGACATCGAAAGAACAGTCCGATTGGTATTAATCACAAGCTTTTGGAGACTTCATCTGCAAATAAATATCCGGTACTTTACCCATGGAATGAGGGATACAGACCTGCAGCAAGCGCTTAGAATCTAAGACCAAAACCATTGTCTATACACTGAAGTTATCTCTGCTGCGGAGTATCGAGCTACCATAATGCATCTTCGTAAAAGAAAAAGCAATATCAGGAAAGTGAAGATATCGGAGCAAAGCTCTAACACAAAGTCAAATATTTTTTCAGAAATTGGAGGCGATGTTTCGGAATTAAGTAGTGCTCGAAAGAAGACCACGACTTCAGAAAGCGGAGGAAGAAGATAGTTCCAGATATCGGAAAAATGCCACCTCGCCAGTGTGCTTGAACGTTGTCTTCTAAGATCTTGAATTGAAAGTGAATTGTGTGTCAACGGCAAGGAATGTAATGTGTCCATCGACCATACGCCCCGACAAAAATTATAAGGAACTCGTATTTATCTGGAGAAATAAACCGCTATCTATTAGAACCAGCTATATATATTTGATAAATGTTTTCACTGAGGCCACCGTGACATGGGGATAAGGGAGTAATAAACTGAAGAGTTATAGTTACTGACATATTACATGATGGTCTTATAACAGGTGTGGATTTCTTGGAAGCCTTCGATTTCCTATCTGTAGACAAAAATAAACTGTTGACAACAGGAGAAGAAATATTTTTCTCTTCGCCTCAAAATAAGCACTGCAAATTTAAAATCATAACAGACGAAGACATGCGAAATCTAGGAAATTATGAGACAATCGGGATGGCACACCTAGAAAGGCAGCCAGAAGACATCAGGTAGAATTAATTCTTTACTGATTCTCCATTCCCTAATAGCTCTCGTGCACAAATTGTCCACAGAAAATGGATTTATTTCACCCTCCAAATATTTCTTTATGGAATAAAAAGTATATACCTTAGGGGCTGCTAGCTACTATAAGGCGATTTCCGAGTGTACACTAAAGTTAGCCCAGCTTACAGTCGCTTGAGGTGGATTTGTTGTTAAGATAAGGACAACACGTAATTCGATACCATAGTCCACAAGCAAAATAGTAAGATAAGTGTACTAAAATAAACAAATTAGTGGCACTAATTATGAATTGTGAAACCTTGTACCTATATTGTCCTTTAACTACCAGGTCCAAAAAAATCAAGAGACATGAACTCAAGTAAGTCAATTCGAACTGTGTAAGGAATATAAATGTTTTAACAGTGTGTTTGTCGCAACACTATAATTAGGTGTAACATTTTCATAATAAAAATATTTCAAAAATCTACAATTTCTATTACAAACTCAGTAGTCAACTAGTTTTTATAGTTTTCAGGGCGCTTTGGAAACTGATTGCACCATTGATATTAACGTGGTGTGTTTTACAAACACTGGTATTACAGGAAATTTTCAACTTGGGATTTCATCAGCATCATTATTACGTCTCCACAAAAATACCTATTTTCAGGAAGTTAACAAGAATGAGCCGATTTTATTTCAAGCACAATATTTTTCCATTATTCGAACGTTCATTATAAACGTAACCAGAGCGGTCACTATCTGTGAGATTTAAATCATATTTTTGATTTAAATACATTTTTTGATTTAAATACAATAATTTTAAATCTTTTTTCAGAAAATTATTTAAATCTTTCTTAAAAGTATCTACCTATATCTTTGATTTTTGATTAAAAAAATGAATTTTGAAGATTTAAATTTTTCTAAGACAATTTAAATCTTTCTAAAATGATCTGAATCTGTAAACTGATTTATTTATTTATCCTGTGTTTACCAATTTACAATAAAGTTGGCTTTTTGCTTGGCTACTGCTATATACTACATTATAATCTCGATTATAATATATACTATGGCAATATGAGAAACTTTCGTAAGTCTTATTATGGATTTCTACAACGTTGAAAACACTTCGTGGAACAATCAGTTTAAAATGGACAGATATAACAAAGCTAATTCAAATGTTAAATGGATTTTCCGCAGAAAAATAACTAAGAAAATTTTAAGGAGAACTCAATTGAAATTTCAAACGTAATTTTATCAAACGTTATTTGTTTGCCTAAAAAGAATAAATAACTTTATCTACAAGCGCTTGGTTATGACGTTTTTACATAACCATTTTTCTAGTATTTGAGTTATGTTATGAGACTCATAACACAACTAGTGGTGTTATAGACTAGGTTATAAATTCATAACACAACTAGTGGTGTTATGGACGAGGTTATGAGTCTATAACACAACTATTTTTGGTGATTTGACAAATGTCAAAGGTAAACCTGTAAAGGTAAAATGAAGGTAGACAACTATTAATGAACGAAAACAATTGGAAAAATATTCTTATTTTTCGCTTTGTAGATAAAACGTTGTACATCACACGTGCGTTTAAACATGACTACAAAACTCGTGTGATTAGAAAGACTCGGTCTACGACCTCGTCGTTCTAATCCTTCACACTCGTTATTGTAATCATGCTCATAAAAGCACTTGTAATGTAAATAACTATTATAGTATGATTTTCAATATTGTTTTTTTTTTCACATTTTTCATTTTATAAGATTTTTTAAATTTCAGATTTGTTGAGATAATTTTTTTTACATTTTTTGATCTATTTTTTAAAATTATGAATGAGCTAAGTCCTAAGTAGTTTTTCTTGTTGAAAAATTACGAAACGATTTAAATCACTCTACATCATAATTAAAATACTTTTAGGTGATTTAAATCTTTAACAATATTTAAATCTTGTGAAAACATTGAAATATTTTGTAAAGATTTAAATGTTTCCTAAAATGATTTAAATTGTGAAAAAGATTTAAATATAAAAAAGATTTTTGATTTAAATCGTTTGGCCAAATGAAAAGTACTTTGATTTAAAACTTTTTTGAAATGATCTTGAACAGCTCTGAGCGTAACGAACAGGCTGACATCAAACATCCGGGGGATGGTAGCAATTAAAAAAAAATCCAAATCAACAGGAATGCTAAGCTACAAACATGTTTCGTTTGTAACATGACGAATGCATAGGTACTCACCTAAAATTAAAATCTTAGCCACATTTGTTTTAACATTGAAAAAATCGTACTATAGTTAGTCAAAGTAAAAATGTAGGTATTTTTGTTCTCATGACATCTTTATTTTATCTTTATTTTTATTTACAATAAAATTGAAACAACCATCACAAAGGACATGGCACGGATTAAATGGAAACTAAAGGCCAGTCAATTTTTTTAAAATTTTAATATGTTGCAAAGTGGGGGAAAAGAAACAAAAGTTACCATGGGCCCATTGTGCCCCGACCAATAGGAGACCCACTAAATGAATTTAAAGAACACTTTAAGAACATAAAACATATAAGTAAAACATAAAAACACACCATCTACACTTTATTCACACTACTATAACTATGCCTTAGAATTCTATTATGTTATGGATACATCCTTTTCGCGAAAAAAAGACAATTGAAAATCGCGAATTTGTCTGGGGATGGCGACAGGGTAGTGATACCTGTCGATATAATTTTTTGAAAGATATTTTCTATCTCTTTAGGGGGCCCTTCCTTCTTCTTGCGAGGGGGGGAGGCGTTAAAATCTTGGGTATTTTTATCAAAACGAACTTTTTAGTTAAAAAGACAACAATATATAAAACATGAAAACCTTAGTAATTTGCCATTTTCGGTCATTTCCAAGCTTGCTTTAAACTCATTTAGTGGGTCTCCTATTGGTCGGGGCACAATGGGCCCATGGTAACTTTTGTTTCTTTTCCCTCACTCTACAACATATTAAATTTTTAAAGAAATCGACTGGCCTTTCTTTTCCATATAATCCGTGCCATGTTCTTTAGATGTTAGTATTTCAAGGAGGGCAATTTTTACCAATCATTATTGGCCGGCCTAATATTAATTAGTTTCTATTTTGAAACAAATTTCTATGCTAGAAAGTGAGATAAAGTGACCAAAATTATTGTCCCATCTTGCTAGACTTACGATTTTTCTATATTTTTTGTTTTTGCTCATTTATTTTTTGATATCTAATATTTATGATAAAATATTTATTATTAGATACGATTTCTTGTAGTTATAACCGTCTGTACCTACTTAATTATTGTTCAAAATAAACTTGGGGATGTTCAGACACAAATTGATTTTATGGCTAGGTACTTATTGAATTATAATCACAGATCTTTCGAGAAATGAAGAAAAAGCGCCATCGTTGAACTTCAAATAACTATTCAATTGAAAATTAATAAAACTAATTGTAAAATATCTACCGCTAACTATCAAGAGACCAAAGGCGTTGATATTGATAAGTGTCAGATAGTATTCTGGTAAAGTACCTAATATTTCAGTTCCCTCATGAAATATTTCTGTTGGGATAGTGAAGTTGAATAAGAAATTAGTTGTTATGCAAATGAATGTATAACATTTGAAAATAATTGATAGAGTTAAATTATATATCTTTCGACTAACTAACATAATTAAATCTTTCAAAGCATCAAGCATAAAAGTGCGCGGACAGCCTTTTTGCCGCGCTAATTGATTTTCGTAATCAACCCACCCCCCAATTAACATTTAAACAAGTGCGTAGAGGCCACAATACGCTCTACCACCCCCCAATAAAGCTCGGTCGTTGTGAGCCGAACTTTCGAAATACCTCTCTACCTTCCGCATCCCTTATACCGTCGTCTACGTCTCCGTTTGAGAATCTCGCTCAAGGGGGTGCTTGCTGCTCTAATTCTCCCCTCCACTTATCCCCTCCCACGGCTGGTGGGGGTTGGAGTTAGCGTAGGTCATCCCTTGACTTGAGTGTGTAAAAATGTTCAGTAAGCGCTCATGTGCTAAAACAAGTAGTTGTGCAACACTTTCTAATATTTAGCTGTCCGATCGTAAAGGCCGATACTTTGGGATTTTTATTTGTTGTGAAAAGTTATGTTTATGTGATTTTTTAGTATTGTACCTATTGACATTATCGATACAATTTTTTCGGACTATTTTTGGAACTGTGATTTGTTCCTGTTGTGGTTGGTGAATCATGCCCTTGCTACAAGAAATAAGCGCTCCGAAAAGAGGTAAACATTGGTTATTAGAGTTGTTTGAAAATGAGAACTATTTTTAGAAGATTTTTAAAAACAGTTGTCATTTAATAGTTTGAAATTTGTTTATCTTCTATTTTATTTACCTTTGTTTGTTTGATATTATTGTGTGTATTTGCATTGTGCTGACTGGAATCCTACATGTCTAGATAATTAGTTTCCTGATAACTGGAAATGTATGAATGACTCTTCGCTAAATTGGCAGCGCAAAGTTATTTTAACATTCAACAGGAAAAAAATAGTTCATTATTGGATTTTACTAAATCGAAGTACCTAAGTACCTAGATTTTCTTGCCTAAAATGTCTATTTGCTTTTGTGTTTCAGCAACTCGAGACAATCATGCAAAAAACTGCTACTTAAGGCATATAAATTACGATGTTATTACTTGTGATATAAAGGCTTATTGATTTTACATCTTCAATTAATGTTGAGCAACTAACTTTTTCTAAAATTAACACTTGAAACTGTAGGTACCTATAGTATTTGATATCTTACAAATTTGTTGTATGACAATATTCATGCCTTTGGATATAATTCTTGAAAGCTCTATGAATTCTACATTCTACAATGTGGCACAGTTTGAGATTTTTATCTATTAGTTACAAAGGTATCTATGATATACAAATTTTGATTTTTCCTTTTATCTAGTACCAAGGTCTAGTATCTAGGTAAGAAGTGTCTATAATTTCGATTTAAATGTTTTATCACAAAAGAAATAACAAATGTTAGTAATAAATTAATCATTTCCTGAATCAGTATGCCAGAGGACATCTTGTATTTCTTCCAAAAATTGGGTAGCTCTGACAAAATGGCCCATGCTCTGGAAAGTTTTATATAGTGATGCCGCGAGACGAGACTAGACGAGACTTAGGGTTGGTCTCGTCTCATCTCGACATCTAGAGACGAGACCGTGACTTAGTCTCGGTCTCGACTACCAAAGTCTCGTCTCGTCTCGAGTGGTCTCCTCTGGTCTCGAGTTATACAGGGTGTTCAAAAAATAGCGTGAAAACTGTTCTCTACATGGTGGAGGACCCTACAAGAAACCCCAGAAAAATACTTGAAAAAATCTAGTAGCATCCCGAAGAAAGTTATTTGCATTTTAATATTTATTTGAATTGGCAACATTGAAAATATCCCGTTGACAATATGTCAGAGAATTAAATTAAATACCCATGTAATTACCTGAAGAATTCGAAGGTAAATTTTCACATCTACCTCTTCATATTACCAAAAATAATGCTGGAGAAGGATTTTTTTAATTTAATTATTTTTCTAGGGTTTCTCAAAGGGTCCCCTACTACGTGGAGAGCTTTTACGCTATTTTTCGGACACCCTGTATTTTGGTTTTTATTTTTATATTATAACGGAAGTCCAAACTGCCACAGTGAAAAAGCAATTAGTGAAAAATCACAGTAAAGAGTAACCGTGATATTTAATTTACTGATTTCATATTCAAATAGCCCAGAATAGTCCAATAATAAAGCTATGAAAGAAAAATTTTAAGTGTAATCTCGAGACTCGAGACTACACGAGACTCTCGCCGAGTCTAGTCTCGTCTTGTCGAGACTTCACGAGACGAGACCAAAAGCCAGTCTCGTCGAAAAGTCGAGACGAGACGAGACGAGACGAGACCAGTCTCGAGTCTCGCGGCATCACTAGTTTTATACCTTATATTTCTGTTCAAAACTATCTTGGGCAATTTTTAAGTTGAACCAGCTTGGGTCTAGCTGCACAATTTGAATCTGCTTATTTGTGGATTTATATTTAATAGAAATTTAATTTAAATGAGCAGGCGTAATCATCAGTATCGCCGCACTAACTAACTAACAGCTAGCTCTTGATGAGATGCAGTTAAAAAGTCTAATTTCGCGTAGTATTTGCTATTTCTTGAAGCTTATATATAAGCTCAATTCAATTAAGCACTTACCAGATTTTGAAGTGTAATGTAATAGCTGCCAAACCCAATGAATTAATGAAACGTTATATTTATCAGTGTATCTACAGAGTATAGAGCTTCCCTCTAAAATGTCCAATTTTCTGATCTTACCTATGTCTTTGAATATATTATGAAGGCATTGATTCTAAATTTCAAAAAAAATACCTAAGTGAGTTTTTTAGAACCGGATGTTCATTAGTTCTGACTTGACCTTTCGAAAAATCTAAAAGTCAAGCTTTTTAAAAATCCATTATCTGATATTTTTGGACTTTCAATTAGGTATTTCTCCGTACCTTTTAATAGGTCAATCGAATACACATTACCAGTATACATTTTAAATGTGAAATGCATTTTTTTCTCAAAAAATGTAAAATTCCTGATTCCGGTCCTAAAAACCAGAAGGAATCGTCTTCTATCGTCTATCGCAAAAACGATATCGTCCCACTCATTGATGCCCTCTTCTTCCACTATTCACAATGGAATTCCCGTCGCATTTTATGGACGACGCGTCTGACTCGACGTTTTCCTATTCAAAATTCGGTTATGTGGATTTTATTTTCATTGTGTTATCACGTTTCGCTCTTCAATAGCCTCACGCGCGTCATCTATCAGAATAAATGATTTTTTTCTATATTTTTCGGAACGTTTTGTGACAGTGGGGATCATCCATCATAGTTTTGCTGTATGTATTCAAAACGATCAGGGTATCTATAAGGAAACGATCTATGCATGTTTATTGAATCAATGTCAATGAAAATGATGACGCCTATAGCAGCAGTTTGAATAGAAGCAAATTTCTGGATTTTATTATCAAAAGTGATTCCACCTAATAAATTTTCTACATAATGCAATGTTCCTATAATGATATTAAAGCCCTTTTTAAGAACCAGGCCTTCGCCTAAGACGCTTTTCGAGGGCTGCTGTAATGAATCATTAACGATCAGGACTCCTCCCAGGAGTCCAGGTCAAAAAGAAGCGCAGTCGCGAGCCATTATCCTTTCTCATTTATCTCCTCCCTTCATTAGTCCCGTCTTCCGTTCCTGGGATAACCCTTCCGCTCTCGAGTTTGGGAGCTTCCATTTACCCAACAGGACGAATGCCCGTTTAAAAGGAAAATGCGAATAATACTTTTTCTCCCTTTTCAGTTAGTCTCGGCATAAGAGAGAAAGGACCTTTCCTGTATTTTTGCAATTGACGTTGTTTTATGCACGAAAATGGAACCATTTGCTATGGTTTAGAACTTCCTAAAAGAATACTATTATGTGCGAGTTTTTTAATGGGGTTTTAATAAAATTTTGGATATCTTCACACATTACAAGATATTTGTTATCTTTGAGTATTTCCAACTTTTTTATGCCTCCTTAGGAAACAAGTTTCGCAGTTCATTTTTACTACACGAGCATGCGAGAAATCCCACTTTACCGCACTTATTTTATTCCGTAAAGTTACTCCATCTTAATATCAATACCTATTCAAAAGTTTTTGGCATTCTTCCAAATTTATTGGCTGCGGTGATGTACTCAACCGTAGTCATTACAGTGCGGTAAAGTACTTCACCTTATTGCAAAATTTCCATCTCATCATTTTCATGCAGAATGGACTGAAAATTTCATGTTTTTCTAAACTGTTTAAGTTCTTAGGGTTTTTCTGTTTATACTACTGGGGTTTTTTGAAATTCTAGGCGCTCATAGGTAAAAACTTGGGCCTCTTGTAGAAAGTGCTTCTGCCGCCCATGATTTGTCCCAACTCCGCTTTGCTTTCGCCTAACTGTCGTATGTCGTCGGGTGCGGTAGGGTACCAGTTTCCGCACTTGTTGGGTGAATAACTATTGAAGCATTCATCACAGTGCGGTACGGTAGAATACTTCACAAAGCAAAACCAATCGCCGAACGAAAGTTCAAGTTCAAAAAATGTCAAATTCTCCCAGAAATGAAACGCGGTCCACGGCACAATGGCTTGTGTTGCCAATCGCATACTAAATCACGAGCGGGCAATTTAAACTTAGCAAGAAATTGAAATTCTCTCAAACTCTAGATGGTACTAGGTGTTTGTTTATAACTGGAACACTCAGTAACTTTCCTATATTATTTAAAATAAAGGGCATGTTTAAGCTGGAAAATTTCTTGGTAAATTGCAACCTTAAGCGCTAAAATGACATTTTTTTGTCGTCGTAGGTTTACAGGGTGCGCCAAAAAGGTATTTTTTTAAAATGGATTGCCCTGTGTATTTTTGTTATCCAAATAATATTTGATATGTTTGTGAAGCTAACTTTCTAAGAATTTCAAAAATGCAAAAATATACAGGGCTTTCCATTTGAAAAAATTACTTTTTTGGCGCACCCTGTATACCTATGGCGACAAAAAAAATTCTTTGTAGCGATTAAGATCGTTGCAATTTACCATGAAATTTTCCAATTTAAACATGCCCTTTATTTTCAATAATGGAAAAGTTATTGAGTGTTCCATTTATAAACAAACACCCTGTACCAAAAACATAGTTTCCGCTACCGGTGTGAAGTTAGCAGCCAAAGCTTGGCAGCCATTTTGACGGAAACACCCGAACGACCATTGGCGTAGCATTTTTTTTTTTAAATTAAAATAAATTCATTAAATCATACTTAGACATCGACTTTAGCCATGAAATTGATAGAGGACTATTTCAACACCTTTTCCAAGCCCTATGCAAAATCCCATTGACTCGAACCCCGTCGAAATATGAAAAACTACCCTTAACAAGTAAAAATGCATACATATTCAGATTTTCTTATTTTTTCCCAACTCGGACTTCAAGTCTTGCCATGAAATTGATAGGGTACTATTCTGACACCATTTCAAACCCTCATGCAAAATCCCATTGACTCAAACCCCGTCGAAGTATCTACGAAAAACTACCCTTAACAAGTAAAAATGCATATATATTCATATTTTCGTACGTTTTTCCAACTCGAACTTCGATTCTTGCCATAAATTAATAGGGTACTATTCTAACACCATTTCCAACCCCCATGAAAAAGCCCATTGACTCAAACTCCGTCGAAATATGGAAAACTGCCCTTAACAAGTAAAAATGCATAAACATACAGATTTTTGTATTTTCTTATTTATATTTTTTTATTTTTTATTTTAATGTTCACAATTATGTTGAAAGTATTATAAAATAGAAATCATACAAACAATATCCTAGTATTTAGTTAGATTTCCTGTGGGAGATTGATAGAATAAACGCTAGATCATATGTTATCAAAAAAATTTTTAAGAAGATTTTTAAACCTATGAACGCAAATATTGAAAATATCAACATCAAAATCATTAGCACACCTGCATGATCTGTCCATTACTGAATAATATCCATAGTTAGTTCTGTGATATCTTGCAAATATATATATTTTGTCTAGTATTTCTGACAGGTATATGAAAATGTATTCTACTTAAAAGATCTGGAGAATCTATAATGTTGTTAATTATCTTAAATAATATGCACAAGTATTTTCTACGATTTTCAAGATTTGTTAAATTGAGTAATGAATAAATACAGCTGGTCATAATCGACAGAGTCTGCAGGAATGCTTAATTTATACGCTATAAAACGAAGAAATTTCTTCTGTACAAGTTCAAGTCTATTTTTATGTATTTCATAGAATGGGAACCATATTGTATGTACAGCCATAGTAAAAATGCATAGGTACCTACATATTCAGATTTTCGTATTTTTTTCCAATTCGGACTTCGAGTCTTGCCATGAAATTAATACTATTAATAGGGTACTATTTCAACACCATTTTCAACCCCCATTCAATTTCATGGCAAGACTCGAAGTCCGAGTTTGAAAAACATACGAAAATCTCAATATTTAGTCATTGTTATTTGCTGAGGGTAGTTTTTCGTACTTAGACAGGGTTTGAGTCAATGGGATTTTGCATGAGGGTTGGAAATGATGTTGAAATAATACTCTATCAATTTCATGGCAAGACTCGAAGTTCGAGCTGGAAAAAAATACGAAAATATGAATATTTATGCATTTTTACTATTAGGGTAGTTTTTCGTGCTTCGACGGGGTTTGAGTCAATAGGATTTTCCATAGGGGTTGGAAATGGTGTCAAAGTAGTACCTTATCAATTTCATGATGGCAAGACTCGAAGTCCGAGTGGGAAAAAAATACAATCTGAATGTTTATGCATGCATTTTTACTTGTTAAGGGTAGTTTTTCATATTTCGACGGAATTTGAGTCAATGGGATTCTGCCCTATTAATTTCATGAGGGCTTGAATCTCAATATTTATCAATTTTTATTTGTTAAGAGTAGTTTTTCATATTTTGACGCGGGGTTCGAAGTCGATAGGATTGTTCATAGGGGTTGGAAAAGGTGTTGAAATAGTGCTCTATCAATTTTATGGCTAGACTCGATGTGTAAGTATGATTTATTGAATTTATTTTGAATTAAAAAAAAAAATGCTACGCCAATGGTCATTCGGGTGTTTCCGTCAAATTGGCTGCTAAGTTTTGGCTGCTAACTTCACACCGGTGTTTCCGCTAGTGAGGTAAAGTTCCACTTTCTGTTGCGCATGTGCGCATGTAATTATAATCACGTGTGATTTTTATTTTGCTTTTTCAATTACTTATGCTATAGCCGGATATACAACAACCTTACTCTCTGTTTAATAAATCTTTCATTAGCTCTGACCAACCCCTTTATTATTCTCCACCAAAAATAAGAACTATTTATTTTTAGCAAATAATGCATTAGCTTTCTCAATTTTTTTTTTTTCTCTGCTACTTCTCCATCCAATTAACCAATAATTCTCGCTGGTACTACCTGATATAACCTATATTTCAAATAAAGAAGTACCTACCTACCATTCTAAAATGTTGTACACAAGGTGTTACAAATACAAATTAAAAATTAAACTAGATGGCAAGATAAGACATCGCGATGGTGATTGTAAAACTTGTTCTTTTATAGTATTAGGTACCTTCATTTGACGGCGCGGCATTACTTAATTTAACTAGAAAAAATTTGAAAGTACTTCTTTATACGATATAATAATAGATCTAATTTAATATGTACTAATTCGCCGTACAGGAAGTCTTTTTAAATAAAAGCGATTTAATCAGAGACGAAGAAAAAAAAATGATCTATATTATAATGTCCTGGTAATAGTCGTTTGATTTTTTTCACTTTGTAATAGTGCACTAATTGGAAACTAATTAAATTTCCTAATTTAATAGTATACCTAACTGTACCGGATGACAACTAGAACTGGCTGTAACTTTCTTATTATGATTTGGAAATATACAGGGTGTTTGGTACATCGATAGGAATATTTCAATGAGTGATAGTTGGGATCATTTGGAATAAGCTGTTTGACCATATTTATCCCAATGAAAAGTTTCGCCGTTTTTTGAGATATCCCCATTTTTAGATATTTTGAATCCATGCATTTTAACACATAACTTGGGCTACATATTTTTTGCATCAATCTTTTGGGTTTTCTTTCCCTATTTTTCGAAAGACTGCATATTAGGAATATCGGAAAAAAAATTGAGAAAGGTCAAAGTGTTTACTACCATAAGAAAACAATATGTTTTGGGAAAAATTCAAAAATATCTAAAAATGCTGATCTCAAAAACGACGCAACTTTGCATAAGGGTAAATCTGGTTAAATAGTTCCCAAATGAAATGACCCCAACTATCACTCATTAAAAACTTCCCATCGATGTACCAAACACCCTGTATATTAAAAAGGATTCTACCTGATTTTAAAATGAGATTCAACATAATACAGGTATGAATAGTGCGATCAAACTTCTAGGATAAATTTATATATTTATTTATTTATTTCTTCCACAATAACAAGTATAGTATTTGTAGTACCCATTTAGAATAACCTCATCCTTATTTATCAATCATGAATCAGATGAAACAAAAAATTACCAACAAAAACGAATGTCGATTGCTAATACGTAAATTTCATGTACAAATAGGAAATTCCTAACCTACTTTTATTTGTGTGTCAAGAAGCGACATACGTTTTGTCACTAAAACGACAGCAAAGTCGACAGGTACTTCTAAATGGGTATTAAAAATTCTATACATATTGCAAATCAAATATAAATTCTACCCATAGTGTCCCACTTGTCACAATGAAATAATAAAGGGAGTATATTTAGGACAACCGGTATCGAGGATACCATTGAAAGTCCCAATCTTCCATATAACCCCATGAATAAACTAATAGAATAACTTATATTACGTATACACATAGTGAAAAATTTTAGGTGTTTAGGTCTTCCAATTCACTTATAGCACTAAATACCCACTATTATGAACTGATAAAATAAAATAAATGGAGAAGAGAAAAAAATATATTAATTCACAATTTTACCTCATAACAGTATCGACATAAACAAAAGGCAATGAGTTTCAAACATTAAAGTTAACCCTTACACTATCTTCAAATAACATATTTTTAAGCGAAACCTCAAATCTATTTATTCCCTGAGTGAGCAAATCAGCCGGCGTTAAGATATTTATTCTGCAAATCGTATATGAAAAGGCCCTTCGAAATACCTATTGCTGATGGTATCGTGTCGTGAAATAGTTAATAAGTGGTTTCGACGTATGTTGATGTTATGTATGTCCGATCGAGAGGTTATTTTGCGGTGAAGATAATTGGGTTTGTGCATCAGAAGAATTTTCAAATAAAGAGTACAGCAATGTAAAAATCTTCTTTTATACATAGGCAGCCAAGACAACTCGACCATCCTTGAAGATACTGACGTTCTTCCTCCCAAGCAAAAAGTAGATCGTACACAGCAGTTTTGAACTCTTTGTATCCTCTGAGGTTGAACTTGGGTTGAGCAAGGTCCATATACTTCATCAGCTGAGTTTAAGTGCGATAAGACAAGCACTTCGCATATGGTTTTTTTTTATATTCAAAAGTTTTTTTTTTGCCAAACAACAACTTTAAATTCATAAAAGATTTTTTAATCATTTTTGTGACTTGTGCCTCAAATATTAAATCAGGGTACAGAAAACAAGCCGAGATCTCTAGCCAAGTCAGTCAGTTCATATTATTTAGTCGCAAATCAATAGTATTTTTAACCCTCCCTGGCTACTTTTGGACCAAATAGCACGTCCTGTGACTTATCCGGATTCAAGCTCAAACAGAACTTTTTTGAAAGTAAAAATAGTGAATTAAGGTCATTTTTCAATTGTACTAGAGCATTTTGTGTTCCTGATTCCCTGAAGAAGATATACACTTGGATCATCAGCATAAAAATGAGTATTGCAATATTTAAGGCACTGTAGTAAAGAGGAGATGTATATCGAAAAGAGCAAAGGTCCAAGTATAGATCCCTGGGGTAGCCCATTATCAATCTGAGCCGCGGTAGAGGTACTGAACATACTGCTTCCTGTGAGTAAAGTAACTCTTAGTAATTTCAAAGCTTCTTCTCGAAAGCCAATATAATGTAATGTTGCTGCAGCATCCTATGATTAGTCCTATTGAAGGCCTTTGTATAATCTAGAAGTACTAAAACTGTCAACATTCTTTTGTCAGAAGCGCGAAAAATATCATCTGTGACCGACAGCATTGCTGTGGAGCAGCTATACATTGCTCTAAACCCCGATTGGTTTTCTCGGAGAATGTCACATCTATCAAGATGAGCTCTAATTTGTAGTGTCAATATTTTTTCTAAGAATTTAGAATTTCGACAATGTAGGCAAGATGCTAATGGGACTGATATTTTTATAATCTTCAGGATTTTGATTTTTTGGTAAGAGCAGTACACAAGCTATCTTCCATGCATCTGGAAATATCTGTTGTTCAATTATAGAAACATGAGCTAAATGTGCGATGAATCAATCATGCGGATACTTTGCTAGTTAACAGGTTCTGCATAATGTCATCACATGGTAAATCGTTCGAATTTGAAGGACTATTAACGAAAAAGTTATTTAGTTTTTCAGCATTATTCTAATTCTCTGGCAGTATAGTTTTATTCAGCTTGGAGCAGATATTTAGTGAATTCAGTTCACGAAAAAGGGTTTTTGTTGACTTATCTGCTGATATTTTGAAGTTCAAATAGGCTTTTTTTTCTCGTGTCATAGCAGCTGACCTTGAGTAATTTCTTAAATCTTTGTAATAATCCCAATTATTGGGCTTTTTAGTTAGTTTAAATTTTCTGTGTGCCTTGTCCCACCAGACGCATCATAAGACTATAACATTGGAAGTGAGCCAGGGGCAATTTTTTTTTTTGTTGGAAGTAATTTTTCTCAAACGTGCATGTTTATCGAACAAACGAAGAAGTCTTTCGTTAAAGAAATATAGTTTGTCATTAATGTTATAATAATTAAAAATTGGCATAAAATCAATATTATACATATCATTGTTGAAATCGTTTTCATCGATTTGATGTAAACAACGTTTCAGTCTGAAATTTTGTTCTTTTTGAGAAGTATTTGTGGATATTGACAGGGTAAATAACGCTCAGAGCAATGAATCAAATCCAGAATTGTCTCTCGCGTTTTACTAATCCTGGTATAGGTTTATTTACACACTGCAAAAAACCAAATGTATCTAAAGTATTTTGAGAGGCTTTTACCATATTTGAGTTTCCTAACAGAAAATCGAAAATCCACATTGAAATCACAACAGTAAACTACATTGTCAAACAAAGGTGTAGTCTGCGTTAAGCAATCCTACGGATCATTCAAAACTTCAAAAACTGACTTTCCCGGCGGCCTTTATACAGAACCTACACCATAATTTAGCTTATTTATTGTTACTGAGATCCATATATGTTCCAAACCATCATAGTGAATATTATTCAAGACTGAAAATTCGTAATTATTCTTTATATAGTTTCACACACACCGCTCCCTCGCATTTGAATCCAGTCATGACATGATATCATAGGAATTATTATCATTTAAACTTTTTCAAACTTTGACACCCTGTATCTCGAAAACTAAGCATTCGCGGACCCATCTTTTTTCTTATTTTAATGAGTACCTACTATTTATCCTAAAAGTTTGATCCCACTATTCATTAACACCCTGTATACTAAATGAAACACGTTCATAACTATTTTTGCATTGCTTTCTGATTCCGCAAAAGCTATACCCACATAATTTTTAGATTAGAACCAAATAGGAACCTAAAAGGGTAAAACATTTTAAGTGAATCGGTGAATGTGCAAGGCGGTAACCACTCCTCGCAATGAAACAGTGATGTCTTATGGGGACTCAATTTTAAAAGCGTCTGTAGACGTGATAGAACGTGTGTTAGGGAAGTGAGTTGTATAAATAGTTTTTTTAATATGTTAATTAACTGAGAGAGTGTTTGAAAGTTGAATAAACATTGTTAAAATAAAAATATTACCAATTTAAGAAGCCGATGTTTGTATAAAATACGTATGTCGTTGCTTGATCCATAAGTATATTATATATGGGTAGGTACCTATAATTATAATAAAACTAGCTGACCCGGCGAACTTCGTACCGCCTCTGAATTATTAAATATACCTATTAAAAATGTTGTGTTAACGTATCTATTAGCTGAATTAAATTCAGTTTTTTTCGATGGTGAATTTGGCTTTGGTTGAAGAAAATTAATGTTTACTCTCTGGATCAGAAGGCACCTAAAATTAAAATTTTACATCATCCTTTTTTAGGCAGCTTGTGGGCATTATTCTTGTAAAGTGTAACACCAAATAAATAATCTCAGGCACAGGAATGTTCAAAGAATGTAAAGAAAACAAAAAAAATCTCTAGCGCAGCCCTATTTCACTTTATCTGCACTGCATGCACTGCACTACTCCATCTGTTCTACTCTATCTGCACTACTCTATCTGACCTACTCTTTCTGCACCACTCTATCTGATCGGAATAGTGGAATAGTTCTGTGCAGCATTGTTCTACTGTATCTGTAATGCCGAGCTTCGTTCCAGGTATCAGAGATGGCGCGGTATACAAAATACAAAATAAACTTGGTATCGGTTATAGACATGGCGCCGTATGCGGGCTTAGTAAATTTTTTTCATAAATAAATAAAATAAGTAATGAAATGACCACATTAATGACATAACAACATGCTGGTACTGTCAACGCTGAAAAAAGTTTGAATTTGACAGCAAAATGATGCTCCATTTATTGAATAATTAATTCATTACAAAAAATGTGATAAATGAAGAACCGCTGGACCGATTTTGTGGAAACTTCACATAAACCATCTAATAAATAGTTCGAACAAAGCCTAAACATTTGGTTTGGCTAGGTGAGTCCGTTCTTGAGTTATAAAATTACAACGAAAAGTGGCATTCATTTTTATATATATAGATAAAAGTGTACCTACATACTTGGTTAGTAGATGTACTTCAATAATCCAAAAAAATGGAAAAACAAATGACTGAACTAGTGATAAATAAATAAATAAACAATTCACCAACAATCATAACACAACACACAACCTCACTTTCTCACAGCTGGTTTTAGACCCGACGTACGTCCACCGAAAACAGACACTTTTAATTAAAATCATTTGTATTTTTAATTCATAGGTCTAAAAAAACAATTAGAGCACGAATTATAGAGAAATATGTTCAAAGTTTGACGTATAAAGGTCTGGACACACATGACCGCACCGTATCCGCACCGAGCCCGCACCGAGTCCGTGCAGTAACACGGCAGTGTGTCGCTCAATAAGGTAAAAGCCACACATTTCCAACACACGGCCGCATGACGGTCGTACTACGAGTGCGGTCGGTAGTTTGTCACTTCGTCAGTTGGCTTCCTGCCTGTACGTGTGCGTGAGAGAAAGTAAAATGTTCGCCAGCTTCAGTAACAGAGAATTGGCAGCAATAGCTATTGCTTTGGACGATGAGGAGGAAAATGAAGAAAATAGGGCAAAACGACGGAAAATTTGGGTACACAACGCTTGGAAAGCAAGACACGTTGAAGGCGAATTCCGCACGTTGCTTCCCCACTTTATTTCTAAATGCGTAGCAATTAAAGTCCATACCCTTTCCTTATATTCAGCATTCCTATATTTTTCATTTCTTTGGTCGTACAATACAGGATACTTTTTGACTTCTTCTATCAGTTTCTCCATTTCTGCAACGCACCGTGCCCGTCAAAAATTAAACAAAACTAATCTCGCACGGTACGGACGCGGTGCGGTGGTGTCACTCGGGCTCGGCGCGGGCACGGTGCGTAGATGTGAAGACTACGACATAAGAAAACACGGTACAACTATTCACCGAGACACGGCCGTGTCTCGGTGCGGGCTCGGTGCGGACTCGGTGCGGTCATGTGTGCCCAGACCTTAATAGGTTAAAATACTAAAAAATGCCCAGAACCCAAGATATTCCCGTCTGAAAATCACTCTTTTGAATCCCCCATAAGAAATACATTGCTGTCAAATTTGTTGAAATGTGTTTAGGAACCCATTTTAAATTTCGCGCCCGATTTTTCCTAACCTAACTAATATGGTGAATTCGCTAGCAAATCCTCGCAATCACCAGTAAATCGGTAGGTAGCAATTTCTCTTTTCAGTTGCCACAATCCCGCAATCCTCTCGACAGTCGCGGGATTCGGAAAGTCGGAAAAAGAGGTGTCTATAATTTTTGCCTTAGAAACGAGTAAGATGTTTGTGATAAAATAATAGTATTTTGGAATTTTTGGACCAACAAACTTTTAAAATTAAATTTACAAAATCTGAACCCATAGAATATGACTTACACCTACAAGATGATACAAATATTATAAGTATATCATGGATCAAACGAATTAAATGATGGCAATTATAATACTATGTTTTCCGTTAAAACCTATGAAGATTTTTTTCAAAGTATGTTCTTTATTTCTGCGTTGTTTCTTCCCCATTTCACTTCCAAAGATTTGCAACGGACTACTTGTCCTTTCAGTGTGTGGTCTATCTGAATATTTAGATTTTCTTAGGTTGCTCTGTCTCAGTGTCGTTTAGTAGGTATACGAATGTCTGTTTCCACAGAAATCTCAAACCCAGTTTTTGATTGGTACAAATCGTCGATGACGTCGACAACCAGTTCTCTAATTGTTTTTTTCTACAAACGTGTTAAAAATGCAATTTTTAACACCCCCTCGAAGCATTAAAAATGTTACTTTATTGCACTAGTGTTAAAAGTCTTTAAGGCACTAGTGTTAAAAATGAAACATCAAAATTTGAAAGCAAACGTCAAAAAAAGTTTGTATTTTTAATTATTTACATTAATATTAATGGTAAAATTTGAACAACTGAGGAAGCTCCATCGGCCGCCTCCTCTATATTTTTCAAGGGATTGATGCTACCCTCTTTTTCTTGTGTATTTTGTTGCATTTTTAGCAAAAAACTTACTGACCACGATAGACCATACGACAGACTTTCAAGAAACTGACGAGACATTTCATTACCTGTAAAACAAGGTGCTGGTTGTTTGAATTTTTTGACAAATATCAAATTCAATAATTTTACGTAGGAAAGATGCTTCCAATTTATTATTCATTTAAAAATCCAATTTGTCACTGGTTATTGCTTGTTATTGCCGTTTGTAGAAAAAATATTGTATGATATTTGTGTTAAAAGTATTTTTAAGGCACTTATGTGAATTGCAGAATTCGCTTCGCTCATTCTGCAAACTTTCACATGCGTGCCTTAAAAATGTACTTTTAACACTTATATCATAAATAACTATTAGTTATTTGTAATTGTTTTTCATTTCTGAGCGAACATACTCAGATTCATGTTTTGCAATCGCAAATACTAGAAATATCTAAAGCATTCGAGTACATTAAACTAAATAAACTTTCTTTATAGCCAAACAAAGTCCTATCCTGTCACATATAACATAAATAAACCCGAGAACGGCACATGCTCACAATTTCTATATACGCAGGCACGCGGTTTTGTGTGCATTTTTCTGTATTTTCTACGGAAAAAATGACACAAAACGGGGTTGCTTTTTGAAAAATCACCGGAGCGACTGTAATGCAAAACCTAACGTCTTTGCTATTCTGTATACACCGTCTTAAGGGCTCTATTGTCAATCGTCTTGAGGGACCGGGGTGTTTGGACACATCACGCTAGAGCAGAGATCGATAATGGGGGTGAAATGCCATATGTTCAATCGCAGAGACAGCCATATATTTATATCGCGTTACTCTTGCTAAATATTTTTAAGAAAAGTGGTACTTTGGGTACCTTTCAAGAAGGAATTGTTATAGTTTTCAATAGGCTTGTTTGTATATTTGCTTTTAATAGGTACCTACTTAATTTTTTACAATTTTTTTTTCTTTTAGTTCCAGATATCCTCAATGGTCGTGACATTAAAGTGGAACCGGAAGACTCAATTAAATCAGTTTTTCCTCCAGTGAGCTACCCAGCTTTCAGTAACGCATCAATGTTTACTCCATCGCAGCTCATTATGGCTAGCCAACTGATGGCAGCTTCAGGACTATCCAACCTAAATCCAGCTTTTTTTCATCCCAGCATGCTTCCATTAGCTTGGCCAGGGAATTCTCCTCCGTCTCCGCCGACTAGTAATGAGCAGCTTTCTCCTGCCCAAAAAGTACGCAAAATCAGTCATAATAACAACAATAATATAGTCACCAGTAGTACTGTTATGGAATCGAGAAAAAAAAAATGGAAAAGTAATGACGATGACAATACCTCTCTTCCGCTAGGTTCTCCTACCAGTAGTATATCGCCACCATCTGGAAATGACTCCAAAGAAGCTAACAGGGATAAGCAGTTTACATGCGGTGTGTGCAATAGATCTTTTGGTTATAAACATGTGCTTCAAAATCATGAAAGAACTCATACAGGAGAGAAACCTTTTGAATGTCCGGAATGCCACAAAAGATTTACTAGAGATCATCATTTAAAAACGCATATGCGACTACACACGGGAGAACGACCTTATCATTGCGAACATTGCGATAGGCAGTTTGTACAAGTGGCAAATTTAAGAAGACATCTTCGAGTTCATACTGGAGAACGTCCATATACCTGTGAACATTGTTCAGCAAAATTTTCTGACTCAAACCAATTGAAAGCTCATATTTTAATCCACACCAACGAAAAGCCATTTTCTTGCGAAAGGTGCCACAGTCGTTTTAGAAGAAGGCACCATTTGATGCACCACAAATGTGGAGTGCCCATAACAGAGCAACCAATTACTCCAGAACCTGAAGAATCTTTTACCCCAGAACCAGAAGATCTTAGCAGCAGCAGCAAACCAAGAATTCTCCATCCACCTATAACGCCATTTATCAGTTTACCACTGCAAGTGCATTTACCAGAACAAACCGAACCGGAAGATCTAAGCATGAGCACAGGCATGACTTCGAATAGTAGCGGAATTGGTTCTCCGTTATCCAGAAGCCCTAGCTGTAAGGAAGAATGCGAAGATGATGATTATAGACAAGAACAAATGGGTTTGTATATGAAACGACCTTTAAGTAATTAGAATTTGAAGATATAATTGATAATTTATTATAAAGTTCAGATGTAAAAATCAGGGTAATAGAAGAAAGGCTTGAAAAGTCAAATCAAGCGGTTAAGGTTTGCAGAGTGATTTGAAGATTTTGGGGATGAGTAGACAGACTTGAGGAAAGTATCTTGAAATACCTATTTGTTTTTAATACTTATTGCTTGCGGACTTTTTTTGCACCAATTATTTTCAGGAAGCCTCAACGATAAGTATTCCTTAAACTGACATTTCCCAATGTAAAAATGCTATTTTTAGGAATACTTATTATTAAAGCTCCCTTAATACAGTTAGTGCAAACGGCTATAAGTCCATTGATAAAATTTAGAAAGGTTGTTCATGCAATTTCCTCAAATCATTCTGTATATTGCGTTATATCACTATTTTCGGTACGATACGGGTTATTTTGTTTAGTCAGGTATGCGAGTTCCTAGGAATTAGTTTATTGTTAGCCAAATTTTTTGTTTTATCACCAAAACGGTATGGGCAAGTTGTCAAAAATTTGACCGAAGTCAAAAAACACTGTCAGACTTTTACACTTGGAAACCATAAAAACCAGCCGACTATCTGTTGGTTGCGTCAAATGCAAATGCAAAAACCCAGACCATAAAAAATGTACAGTTATGTCATAGTATTATACCTGCAAATTTTATGGTTTGAGTGGTAGCAGTTAAAACGCAAAATTTGCATTCTTTTGCGAGAAACTAGAGCGGGTGTCGTAAAAATGCCCTTGTCCCAGAAAACTATTGTCAGTTTGACGAAAATTAGTTGCAGATTGGTTTTGCGGATACTTTGACTCTTTGAAAGCCACATCGGTTGGAGACAGACGCAACAATGAGCAAAATTTATAGCAGTTTGTATTCCTAACTGTATTTTTGAGAAGAGAAATTTTAGGATCTCAAAATTTAAACAAAAAATAAACTCATTATGTCCATGCCTCAATAATCTTACCCTTCAAAATAATGGATAATAATTGAAAGGGCTGCTTTTAGTGCCAAAAATAATAAGAACATGCCTTTTTAGACATAATTGCTAATGGCGCCTGTGGGTAATTAAAATTTTGGACCCTTGTCAGTTTTAAGGATGCTCGAAGTTTAGAAAGCCACGCAATATTTTACATTTTGCTTACAGTTTTAATAAACAAAGTATGTAAAAAATCTGAACAAAGAACCAAACATTTTCGTTCTGGGAACATTGCACTCTGGCTACTTAAAAAAACGGGGTACTCTAGACCGCAAACCTGATCATAGTTTTGTCGGTTAACATTTCAATAAAATATGTAATTTCATCTATTGTAACAACTATACCACGGCATTAGAATTTAATCTGTAAATTCTTTCGAGTTCTATTATTTTTTCTGACATCCGACCCAACAAAACTAGTTTGGTTCTATTCATAGACCACCATTGTTATTTGACTTTGGTGGCTTTGGCTATTTTGACTATTTGCCCTTGCCGATGTTTAACGGTCTTAAATTTATGCAAGCCTTTCTTGAATAATATATGAAGAATAATAATTATTGCTCCATCTTTATCAGAAAAGCTGGAGCTTCAAAACTCTAAATTTATCTATGTATAAGTATTTAGTAGGAATTTTCCAACAATAATAAGTATTTTCTTATTTGTATTACCAGAAGTCCAGAAAATTCCTTAATTTAATGTTTTTTATCTATATTATTTAAAGAAATTTATATTTCATAAATTTAAGCCCCGATTTTACCTATCAGTCATTGTAATTGAATTTGTATATAATTTTAAACATATCTAAAGAGTGTATAAAAATGTATTTTGTAAATATAAAAATATGTGTGTTTGTTTATATTTTCCTAATTTTTCTTTGAGTTACTTATATGTATGTACAAGGTGGCTGTTTCATGTATTTGTTGATTATTTTTTATTTGTTAAATGTAAATAAATAATTAATTAATTAAAAAGATTGTACCAATTATCGGTCCAAAAAATACACAAAACCTTTTGCAATATCTGTTATATTTTTCTATGTGCCATTTTTGTTTTTCTAAGGGTTTTTGAAAATATCTCTTCTTCACAATCTTACAAACTTATACAGGGTTGTTCAATAAAAAAAAATCTGTAAAATTGAAATAAATGCAGAATTTATTCTGGATTCTCCACATTTTATCAATTGAACATTTAAATTTTGTCTTGTATACGTTCTTACAAACTATAGGTACCTAATCCCATTTTCGAATAAGAAACATTTAAAGACTGATTTTTATTATAGATTTTCTTAAATAAGAGTATCATATTTTTAAAAATATTGTATATAAGCTGTTTTCCCGCTGATGATATAATGTATAAAAAAAAACGACTACCTCATTCGAGTACAAAATATAAGATATTTGAGAAATGTTCAATGTTTTTTGATTGATGTAACTTTTAAGGGCTCTAATCTCCTTAAAAATATATAAGATTTCCTTGCCCGAAAAAAAGATAATGTATTTATCCAAATTTGGAATAATAGGATCAAGGATATCCTGTTACATACGAAAATACTATATGTCTGGTATTTGTATTTTGAGTGTTAATGCCCATAATTCCCCACCTTTATATTATACAAAATACCATTGTGATCTATCTTCGATCTATATTAATTGTATAAAATTAATGATTTATGTGTTATTACCTAACAACTTCCAAGTAATTCCATGATGTCAATATACCTATTTTATTATTAAACTATTGTTCGTTATTTATTGTGTCTTATTTTGAATCCTAAACTATCGTATGAAAAAAGGCCCATGGTTAATGTTTTTGAGTTTGCTGAGTAGCTTTCCAATAATTTCAAGAAATTTTGATAGTTTGTGGTCTAAAGGCACAAATGCTGAATTGGGCCATAAGCCGACGAAAGCGTCAGAACTCATCCGTAATACCACTTTATCAAGATAGCGTGAAGCAGCAGCAGTGCACAATAGCGGTACGATTATTAAAACTAGGTACCACATTGAAAATAATTTTGTATCAATAAAGTACATGAAACGAAACTAACCCAATGCGACCTAGGTCTTATAGGATGAATACGAAATAACTTACCTAATAGGGTAGTGGACAATTTTTTGATATATTTTTTTTATTAATCTTCATAACAAAATAAACAATTGTTGATGATTCTTTGATTTTAGAAAACCAAAATATACGTAAAAAAAAATTAACAAATTTGTATTTATTTTAAACGCTTTAATTTACCGCCAGGAAATTACGTCATAGCTGTTATGTATGTCCAATAGCGCGTCCTTATATTTCACATGCTTTTAAAAAAAGATGCCGAAAAACTCAGTGCGCACTGATTGACCAACAGAATTTACTCAAAAAGTGGGGTTATGTTGAGGGTGCGCCAAAATGTAAAATACCCGAGAGACGCTGATATATCTCTTTTTTGCACTAAAGAGTAAGTTTGTGTCGAATATTGGACGTAGGTTTTATTTAATTCATACTTAAATACAACAGCTATGACGTAAAATCAGAGCGCGAAATATTTCCGTTCAAACTCTACTTTTACCGTCGTTTTAAACAAGGTTAGTAATTTTATCTGAAATGTCTTTTGATACGAATATTTTTTATTTACTCCATAGATGAGGAATAGATCATCGATCTCATTGAAATTATGTCTTGTCCACTACCCTATTAACTCAACTCTCAACTTCATTGAGAAACTATCAAATTATTGGGATAGTCTAAGATGATTAGCATGTATATTGCGCTAGTTTGTGTTATCTTGTATTTATTTGATTTCAAGAGTATTCGTTTCTTTTTCTTTAGCCTATTATCACAAATTTTTAGACAAAGGCTTCACCCAATTCTCTCCAGTGTAATTCTGCGGTCTGCCGTTTATTCTGCGCTCAGAATATGATCTCGATTGTATTAGTTCTGGGTTCCATCACTTCCATCTGTGGTCTTGCGTCTTGCAAGGTATCCTGCTAAACTCCATTGAGGATGAGTGAATTCTGATGCTACAATCTCCAATCTGGGTCTCGCTCTTATCAAGTGCTTTTTTTAATCGGAGGGGCTTATGTTTAGCATTCTCCGCTGCATTGGCCCTTTGAGTCTTAGATAGGTTTCTAATATTGTTCTTTGTAAATGCCCAAGTCTGACAAGCATGTATCGCTATAGAGAATATCTATATACACATTACACATTAGTTGAAAACATTACTTCTTAGGTGAAGTGAAACCCCATGGTTGATATGGTTCTTCAGGATCCATGAAAGCTTGCAAAATTATGTCCATACTGGCTTTGTTTTCCGTACAATTGCTTTTAGTGGAAACTCTGATCAAGGTAGATGTATTTGTAAACTTTCCAGAGGGATTTTCAATAGCGCAATTTGTCATTACTCTTGTGATCCCCATATTAATGTAGGTATCAATATTATTAGGGTGCATTATCTAGAAAGTGAACACATCTCTGACAATTTGCCAGAGGCAGGTCCCTTTGAAAAGAGCAATGGCAGGTGCATGCAGCGCCGGCTCAAGGCTCTACCGGGCCCTAGGCGGCAGAAAGTATGGGGCCTTAGCCCAAAGTAACTTTTTACTGTTTTTGTCCAAATTGAAAAAAAAGCCTTTCAAAATGCTGCTGGAAAGTGTTTTGGAATGTTCTAAATGGTTTTTTGCAGTTCACAAGTGTTCTTACTTGGCTTGAAGAGTTCTGGAGCATTCTAGAAGTTTTTCAGTAATTTCTAAATTGTTCTGACAGATTGTTAAGTATTTTAGAGCCCTATTGAAGCTCCAAAAAAAGTTCTAAATTGGTTCAAAAAAGTTCTAAAAGGTTTCCAGTACTAAATTAGGATTCAATTTAGAACCTTGAAATTGTTCTAAAATAACTCTGAAGTTTCTCAATTGCTCCAAAATGCTCCTGAAAATTCTGATTTAGATTTGAACTGCTTTAAATGCCTTTAAAGAGTTTTAAAGTTTTACAGCGATCAAAATTTGCTCTAAAAATCCTTCTGAAAGGCGTTTTGTAATTTTTAATCTGAATCCTAAGATTCTGGCGCTTTTCAAAATGTTTCTGGGGATTCCAGAGTGTCTGAGTTTGAGTGTTTTGGAGCGTCCTAAAATGGGTTTCAACCTTCTGAGTTGTTCTAAAATGCTTTTGGAAATCGGTGTTTCAATGTTTTGTGGCATTCTAAAATGGTTCTGAGATTTCCAAAATTTTCTAAAGCGCTGCAGAATGCTTTTGGAAATTCTGAATTTAATTTTAAATGTTTTGAACTTTCCAAAAGATCTATTAAAGTGTTCTGTAGCATTTTAATTGGTTTCCAGTAACTTCTAAATTAAATGAGAAACGAATTCTGTGGGAAATTTTTCCCAAAGACATCCCTAAGATGTCCATAAACGACATTCAAGACGTCTTGCCTACGTCTCAAAGACATCTTGTCGTCGTAATGTAACAAAACCCAACGTCTTCCAAAGATCTGCCTAGAGATGTCTTCAGCACTAAGACATTCTAAAGACTTTTTTAATTTTTGAATCTCTTTCCAATACATAAATCATTATTCACTTTTAGGCTTGAAGAAGAAAAACATATGAATTTACGACATTTTATATGGACATCTTCAAAACAACATCTTCTAGGCGTCTTTTTTTGGTCTTCAGACATTCAGACGTACCTAATCGTAATACAGACCCTAGAAAAGACGTCTTCAAGACTTTGTGTCTTGTCTGGGTAGTTGAACATCTCGTATCTATTATCTATTACTCGTTTAACGGATGTTCATCAGCAACATGACATAAGGTTGGATGGACTCTACCTGAGTTGGGAATCCCACAGCTACAGAACACTGTTGCCGATAGTGTGCATAATTCGGGTGGTGTGGTGCGTCTCAGGTCGCAAGGTTCCCAAAATAAGATATTTGATTTCAGAGTGAATTTCGGGCCCCATTGAGCGCCCGGGCCCTAGGCGGCCGCCTAGTCCGCCTAATGGTTAAACCGGCGCTGGGTGCATGCGCGAAAAGGCGTAAAGTTGGCGAGTATGCGTACTAGAGAGTACTAAATAGTATGACGGGTAGTCATTCTATTAAATCAGTCATTAATTCACAGAACATTAACTCGTCATTCATTAGTCAAGAAGTCTAGTCAAAGAAAGGCGATAGAGACGGGACACGTACACAATAGGGTAGTGGACAAGGTATAATTTCCATGAAATGGATGACCCATTCTTTATCTATGACGTAAATAAAAAATATTCTTGTCAAAAGAAATTTCAGAAAAAATTACTAATTTTGTTTAAAACGGTTGTAAAAATAGAGTTTTGGGACACACTTTTTAACCGGAAATATTTCGCGCCTTGATTCTAGGTCATAGCTGCTATATTTGAGTATGAATTAAATTGGACATAAGTCCGACATTCGACACAAACTTATTCATTATTGCAAAAGGGAGAGATATATCAGCGTCTGTCTGGTATCATCACATCTAGGCGCACCCTCAACTTAACTCCACTTTTTGAGAGATTTTCATTTGTCAATCAGGGCGGTTTTAGTTTATCTGCATCTTTTTCTAAAAGCATGTAAAATATAAGGACGCGTAGACCGCGCTCTCGCCACTCTTATTAATGTCAAAATGCCATGACGCTATTGGACATAACAGCTATGTCGTACCTAATTTCCAGGCGGTAAATTATACCGTTTAAAATAAATACAAAATTATTAATTTTTTTAGGTATATTTTTGTTTTCTAAAATCAAAAAATCATCAACTACTATTTATTTTGTTATGAAGATTAATTAAAAAATTAAAATATTTCAAAAAATTTTCCACTACCCTATTACTTCAATTGTGTTGTTGGAGTAAAGAGCCGTGTCACCCCGTACCAAAGACGTGAAGACGAAGACGTGGGCTTACCCTTTGCCCAGTTTCTGAAGACGAGGACGTGGACTGAGGGCTTGTCCCTTATTCACAATAAGACCCAAAAGACAAGACACTTACTAGATCCCGCATCTGTAATATTATTTGCATCTATCACCTCATTAATTAAACAATTCTGTTCGTTAGCAAGTCTACCGGAGGACCTTTCATTTCACCCCATTATATACAGCCTAGGTAACCTAAGAAAAAGTCTACATTTTGGGGCTCGTCCGGGATAGAGCATTGAAGATTGAAATAAGAAGATTGGGGCTTGAAGTCCGTAGAATCCGTGTGCAAAGTGCAGTGTGAAAAATGGCTGAACTTGTGTCAGAGCACCCTGAAGTCCTTGATGCGAGGCTAGTTGGTCCTATTTAAATTGTTCTGCCTCAGCGTCACTGCACCGGAAGTGGATCCTGCTCGCGAGGCTATTACCAGCAAGCTAGAGAGGAAGACGTCGAAAGTGTCAATAGTTCAGGGTAACTAGCCATGTATGAGAAAAATTTCTTAAAACAATATGTGAACCTTAAAATTGGTAAACGGGTAGCTTTCAGTATAGTAATTCATAATTTCTGGTGTTGCAGCCTGTACCGGGTGGTGGGGACACAGAGCGATGGAAAGAGAATAGAAGAAGATGCGGCGCGGCGCGGCTTCGGCATGGTCATGTTAATTTCAATAAAAATGTTCTTCTCTGGTTTTAATTTTTATGTTTATGCACATTTCACATTGGCAGCTGAGATATTCAAACTTACCCCAATTTTCAGATATATAGGAGTATCTGAATATAGTTTTCGCTGGGGCCTCGTGATAAGTGTAAAAGGAAGTTATAGGCAACTGCATGTCAAGAAAAACATCAAACTACTGGACTTTTTTCCATCTATTGTTGATAAATTTCTACATTGTTGCCTCATTCCTTCTTACGTCTTATCATCAACTGTTTTTAGATCTGGACACTTAGATGGCTACATTTTTTTTAACTGGATTAGATAATATTCGGACAAAAACTGTCTTCGATTCTGTCAAGATCACTGTCTTGCTGGAAAGCATAATCGTCAAAAATCCTTTGCTGAATGGCCCTCAAGAAGTCTAGTCAGAAGTGGTGTAAAGAACGGCGATAAAGACGGGATACGTACACAATTACTTCAATTGCGTTACGGGACTGAAGAGCCGTGTCACCCCGTACTAAAGACGTAAAGACGAAAACGTGGACTTACCCTTTGCACAGCTTCTGAACACGAGGACATAGACTGAATACTTGTCCCTTATTCACAGTAAGACCCAAAAGACGAAACACTTACTAGATCCCGCATCTGTAAGATTATTTGCATCTATCACCACATTAATTAAACAATTCCGTTCGTTAATTTTATTTCACCCCATTATATACACCCTAGACAACCTAAGAAAAAGCCTACATTAATTTGTAGACCTATTTTTCCACTGCTCGTCTGCTCTTGTTAACTGACTAGTCATCAACTGCAGCTGCGTAAAATTGTTGGATGATTAAGTCACTTGCCATATCGACATCAGTTCACTTTCTCCATTGCAGCCCGAGCTTGAAGATCTAAATGGCCAATTAAGTTTCTTGGAAGCCCTAAGGCAAGAGTGCCAACGTGAACCAACAGATCAAATGGAAGAAACATTGGACTCGGACATTTCATTTCAAGTGGTAGTGAAGGATTGCCAGTCATGGAAGAACAAGCCGAGAGCTGATAAAGCGTCACTGTGGTACACAGATGATTCGTACTAAGTATTTCGGAACTTACGGAGGGAGTCGGTTTGGCTAATAAATGCACCAAACTTCTAATTCTTCTTAGTTCCTATAATATTTCAAGCATAACTGCATGCTATAAGTACCTCTATATATAAGTACCTAAAATTACCTTGATAGATGAGGCCTCACAAGAGAGGACATTAAGATCCCTTCAGTTACCAAACCGGCCCTTAAAGTTCTGGGTACAAAAAGATTCTCTGCAACTGGCAGCGAGGAACGAAGTTTTTCTGATGTCAATACCAGAACATCAAGACACAGATGGCAACAAGAAAGTAGATTTTCTGACAAAACAAGGTGCTACAACGCTTTTCCAAGGCTGCCTGAACCGGGTAAATAACCAAATAACTCATTGGAGATCTACTCGGGTGACAAAGCCGATAACTACTTCTGCAGATTTGGTGAAAAAGAAGCAGAAACATCAAAGCACCGCTAACATCAGACATCAACTAGAAGCAGGGTACAGGGTATGTACACAATAGCTGGAAAGGTAGTTGGTATCAGTCCAACACGACTCTCCATGCATAATCTACGATCTGCTCAGCCAAGTTAAACGAGAATAGCAAAAATTACTGATAAAATATTGATGATATGTGATAAATCTGAAATAATTGGATCGGGCCTCCACCTAAATTAAAAAACTTTGGATAGGTATATCGAATCTCTTTTAAATCATCTTGCAAATTCGCTATATCCAGACCAGCTCTATTTCCATTCAAATTTAACTTTAAAATAAACTCGAAGGGATTTCTTTTTACACATGACATTTACGCTGTAGGAAGAAGGGGTTTATAGAAAGATGCCCTTGACAACAAAAATATTAATTCAGGATTTTCTGGGCAGAAATGCAACTTAATGGAGTTGGACGGTGGAAAATTAACCCCATGGGTCATTTTCAAGCTTGCGTACAAAACCATATTTGAGATTACCGAGGCTATTATAGCATATCCGTAATTTGCTATTGTATTGGTAGTGACTGCAGGTGTGAGGATTGATGATAAATCAAAAAAAGCGTTGGAAATAGTTATTTATTATACAAGACGGTAAAAAGATGCTTTACCTTTGAGTGGAAAATGTTGATTCACGAGCGACGAAGGAGCGAGTGAATTAATTCCACGAACAGGTAAAGCTTTTTTACCGTCGTGTGTAATATTCTATTTTATTCTTGAGCCACTGTTTATTTATCACAATTACTAAAATCATAAACTAAAATGTGCTAAATTTTACATAGATTATGACAAATTGACAAAGTACCTAATAAACTGACACATTTCTGGTGTTGCAAATCATGCAACATATCAGATTTCTGTCAAAAACACTATAGTCAACCATCCAAGGACCTTTTTTTTCAGTTATACATGTAAACCCCATACTTTGTGAGTGGCTTGCTTACATCAAGTCCTACAACTTTTCCTCTACGACTTTTCTCGGAAATGGCACGTATGCGCGCAGGCGACTCGCAAACATGTCGATCTGACGTAGCTATGTTTCCTGATACATGTAGGTAAATCTAATTTTACGAATACTGTTTGATTTTTATGTCTAAATCACGGAAATCAACTTGGCCGACAAAAATAATGGCAAATTGGGGGAGTCCGATACCCCCAAAATGTCGATCTGACGTGGTTATGTTTCTTGATACATGAAAATCTAATTTCACGAATAATGTTTGATTTTTATTTCTAAATCACGGAAATCAACTTGGCCGACAAAAATAATGGCAAATTGGGGGAGTCCGATACCCCTAAAATGTTTGCGAGTCGCCTGCGCGCATACGTGCCATTTCCGAGAAAAGTCGTAGAGGAAAAGTTGTAGGACTTGATGTAAGCAAGCCACTCACAAAGTATGGGGTTTACATGTATAACTGAAAAAAAAGGTCCTTGGATGGTTGACTACTATAATTATTATAAAAGATTTGAACAAGAGGGTAAAATTGACGTATGAGTGGGTAAAATTGACGTATGAGTGGGTAAAATTGACAAATGAGTGGGTAAAAATTGTTCGATTTCACTACTTCAAATATGCATAATATGTGAAGTATAAAGGTTTAAAATTCTTTGTTTTCCTATAAAGGTTTTTCATTTGAGAGAGAAATTCCAGAGTTATCCCATAATATAGGATTAGGAAAAAGGAAGTTATTATAAAATGTATTTAATGTGAAATTAAATACCTTTTCTTTTAGTTATTATATATAGGCATTTATAGGTACCTATCTAATATGTATAGATGTAGATCAAAATATATTCATCAGCATCATATAAAGCGTCATCATCTTTAGAACTTTTTTTTTCTATTTATCATCAGGTATCATGATTATGTATTCATGAAAATGAAATGAACCCAAATTTTTATTTCAATATGCAAACTACGCATTTTACAAGTAAAATAAAGTGGCTTTACCTACAATAACGCAAAAGGATTATGATTTACTGAACAATCCGTCCATTTATAATGTTTGCAAACATCGACCCTTGCTGAAAGGATTTTAATATTGACCATACAAATTTGCTCTAAGCCTTTGGACGCACAATAGATTTGTTGGCGGAAGGTATAATTGATATTACAAAGTTGGCACCGAAGAAGGGCTTGATTTACATAATTACAGAAACTACTAGGGAAAGTCTAGAAAAGAGTTACTTCATTGCAAATTCGAACAGCAAATAAACTGACATTGAATTTTATTGTTTTATAACTTTGTCCAAATAATACTTAGATATTATTATTTCAAATTAAAATATAAATCTTTCTCAGTACCTAGCCTACTAAATAGAAAAAAGTTAGTGGAAGCCTTCATTTTTGGCTTGACAGTATGACTGAATACCAATAAACTCAATTTTATGATTCAAAAAGTAACAATCACGTAAACCGAAACGGCAAAAATTTAACTGCTACCAGAAACAAGCCACTAAAAACATGTTTTGCAAAAATCTTCAATACTTACTTACCTGAAAAAAATCCAAAATCCTAAAATTGCGTAGATATTATATTTCTAGGGTAACGACACCCATAAAAAAATCCTTAAGGTTTCGAACCTATTAGGGCTTCTGTGAAATTCTGACCTTTCGCCAATTTAAATAATAAAAGTGGCAATAAAATTTAGAATGGGCAGACTTAAGAATTTTGTAAATATGATTATGATAGGGTTGGGCAGAGGATTAGGAAATACCTAGGTACCTTTATATTGTCTATATAACTTTTAACTGCAAATAACGTCTCAAAATAATAATTCTTTGGTCTGGTTCAATCATTTCCCCATAAACTTGCTGATTACTGTCTTCACGACAGATATACCAAACTAGCTAGTTACAAAGTTAAAAAAAAAAAGAAAAAAAGAGAAAATTAAACAGCTTCTCAAAAATTTTCTTTGGTTTTAAGGTATGGCCATATTTTTCACTAATGTTACATTTTATAAATGCAAAACAACTTCTGTAAGCTTGAACAGTTTTACTAGGTAACAAGCAAAACACTAATGGAACATAGTGGCCATTCTGCAGTACGTGAATGGGCTCTTTCACTAAAATTTAAATACGTAATTTAGGTATAAAATCCCAAAGGAGGGACTATTTTAGGCACATATACCAAAAAAAAATGTTCTACAAGGTTAAATAAGTTTTTTACAGGCATTTTAAACTACCAAAATTTGAATTATTTAAAAACGCGCCGATTTGCTGACGTCGCATAAATATTTTTCATTTCGCTTGTTGTTGGAAAGAGCTGTCCGCCTCTGCTGTATTTATCCTGTAGTAAATGCAGGTAAAGGTTCGAATGCGCTGTTGTCGGTGGTGACTAAATGTAGTGCAACGTAAAATAAATAAATAAAACTAAACATAGAAAATTATATTAAATTGTGTTTAAGCATAATTTCAATAAAAATGTTATAAAATCTTGAATCCATAACTAATTAATTTAACTACTTTTCATGATATTTTGGGAACATTTCAGAATTAAATCTATTACAAATTTTCAATGTTGACAATTAGTGGCAACACGGTCAAATAGCGAGCTGCGACGTCATAGAAATAAATTCTGGGTTTTTATTTGGAGGTATTTCTTTTTTTTCTGTTTTCTCAAGAAGGACTATGAATTTTTCAAAAGTAAAAATACAGAAAATTCTGTTTTTAGTTGCTTTATCCAAATATGCCAATTTCAAAAATTAGTGAAAGAGCCCATTGTGAAAAATTGCGAAAAAAACTGGGTACAAAATGAAAACGTGCCATCATATACAATCAGCTTCGGTTGAAACACTAATGTTAGTTTTACATGTGAACACAATTATATTAGTTTCCGGATCGTTATATATAATAAATAAAAAATCTTCACCTTTGGTTGTCAATCTTGATTCATAGTAATTTTCCACAGCTTCATGAACTCCTTCCATACTCTTTGGTAGCGGGCCCGGTAGAACTTTTCGGCGAAAGTTACAAATGTTTTCTTCACATAACTGACATCGGTTGTTGTCAACGTTGTTGGTAAATTGGTCCCCAATGATTTACAAATAATTTTAGAAGGCCTTTCAGATATATCTTCTTCTGCTTTTCGTTTACATGCATTTATAACAATTTTCCGGTTTAATTTTTGTTCATCTATCCCGTGATTGTGAACGCCATCATAGTTCCTTGACACCAAATTATTAGGGCCAACGGCTAACCCTAGCTTTAAACTTCAACCTTTTTTGGCTACATCTCCATGAATTTTCACCACTTTTGAAAACTGTGTCTCTGGAATACGTGAAATGTTCGAAGAGAAGCAAATCCTTTCCACGTTCACTTGTTATTAAATAGGACATCGCTAAAAAACTCGTAAAAATTTTCAAATTGAAAAACGAAATACAAATTATTAGTTAGGCTCAACTACACTGTTATACACTCTTGAGGCTAAGTACAAACTGTTAACATATTATGCATATACAAGATAATCTTTGATAATATTATAATTCGGATGAATAATTAACGATCCTCCTCAGAAATCAGGTACATTTTTTTTGCCGTCCCGTTTACCTACGCAGGTAATTTTTGGTTTACTTGATTTCGCCCAGTTTACTACCGCCGCTATTTTATATTGACAATGTTTGCCATAATACGTTTATCCAATTTTTCTAAATCATTATCCACATTTATATGTACCCCTACTACCTACTAATTCGTCACAGCGAGTAACGACAAGTCTTTTAAGGCACTCCAAAAAAATAACTGATGTTCGCCTTAAACAGCTTTTCCTGATCGCATCCAAGTCGGTATATTCTTGTCTCTGATGTATATGAGGCCAATTTTTTTATGTGACCGACATTAAGGTTGACTTTCGGCCAAAGTTGAATTCTCAAAACCAATTCGTTAAGCTTCTTGACAATCTTGTATGTTCCTTCCAGGATCTTTATAATTTCATTCGGGCTAATCGGGCTTGGTCCCTTCCCGCGGAGTCGCCTTCATTGTTCCACCATTTGTCCAGTCCAGTCTCATCTTTATCCTGTCACTCTTTAGACGTACCGTACGTACAATGGCGAAATCCTGAACCTCTCTGAGTCTGTACTGGAGATCAGACACATAAACTGGAATTATCAACTTCGCCTCTATTGGCTGGTGTCCTGCCAAACATTGGAGCTACGGGAAGCCTCATTTCTCTTCCAGTCCAGTCAACAGCATTGCTAGTGAAGAGCCAGTTGTTTCATACTAAGCTACTATAAGCCTAGTGTTCATCCATCGAGAGGTATCGATTCATAGTCCGATTGTGTCGCTCGACCATTCTGTCACACTCTGGAGTCGTACATATTAGACCTATCTTTTTTTACCTTGACTGCGCATGCAACTCGCAGGTTGCAGGTGAGCGTCCAACGGGAAGCGAGTAACACATTGTAAAAAATCACTTTTTTGTTGGTATAATGTTCAATTTGTATTGTCTACATTTGTTTTGCAACAATACAAACTGGCTGCACTGCAACCCACTAGTTGCGCGCGCATGTTATCTTTTTTACTTTCTAACTTGTATTTATCACAATTGATTAAATTATCTTTTTCCATTTATGTGAGATAGGTCTATTTCTTTCCATACTTCGGACTGAAAATTCCTCCCCTGCACGTAACTGTACTTATCAATCCAGTCTCTTGTACGAGAAGGACCTGCGATATCTTCCGCAATTCTCTCTCAGGAGGAAAACAAGCACTGGTTCATGTCTCATCGAGATCTGAGTCCATTCTTGGAAGCTAAAATCACAGAGGACGCATCTGCACCATTCTTCTACTCCTCTTAAGTCAGTAATTTATTTTTTCCCTAGTCTTCTCAATATCAGTTTCGGTATTCCCTCATCTGTCTATCTAAAATTTGCAACAGCTGGCCAGTGAAATAAAAGCTCATGGCCAGTTAGTTATATGGATCTTGGAGTTACCTAACTTTTGGAGATGATATAGGTCTCATTCACAAGTTTTTCCTGGTGTTGCTAGCGCGTTCATCTGATCAGCTTTTGGTGATTGATTTGAAAAAGTCTCTAGCGTGCAATGAAGCGATTCTGTTTACCCTTGATGCTTCGGATCTTCATAGAGTTTGAGAGGTTCTGTTACTTCTTTTGGCGTCTCGACTCTAAGAATGGCTATAGTCTAGAGGAATTTCAGAGTTTTTTTGTTATCTCTTCACCCTATTTGAGTCTAGTTGACCAAGCTTTTATCGACAATAATTACAGTGATATTCATCCACAGGATTTTGAAAACTGATTTATTATATTACTTTTGTAGTCAATAAATGTCTATTGAATGGATATTTTCAAAATTGTTGGAAAACTGCGAATATCATGCCTGTACCTAAGATCTCTTGTCCAAATCATCAGATTATCCGCCAGTAAGTATTTAACCTACCTACTTTATCAAAAATTCTCGAAAAAGTTGTTGCTGAACAGCTAACTATATAGTTTTCTAAATTATAACAATACACTTCCTGTTACACAGTCAGGATTTCGTAAAGACCACAGTACTGTTACTTCACTGCTAAAAATTACCGATGATATCTTCAAATCTTGTGATGGGGATCAATGTTATACTTGCCTTATTTTATTGGATTTTATCAAAGCGTTTGGACACTATTTACCATGATAATACTTAACTTGAAGTATTTTGGGGATGGGAGACATGGCTCTAAATTTTTTTAAAAATTACTTTTTCGACTACCATGCGTAAATTACTCACTTTACGCACTATTCAGAAGTTGTAAAATTTCACTTCACGCACTAGTAAGTAAAGTAATTCACTTCACACACTAGTGCGTAAAGTAATGTCAATGACAGATGTCAACACTGTCAATTTGGCATTTTTCTGGTAAATTACTTCACGCACTAGTGCGTAAAGTGAAAATTCTTCACGCACTAGTGCGTAAAGTATTTGTCCAAATTCATTTTTTTACACATATTTGATAGGTAGTAGAAAAAATTTTGTATGCAATACGTGCGTAAAGCACCTTTTTTCACTCATGTGATTGTCGCACTTGCCGTCGGCTCGTGCGTCAAAATTCACATTCGTGAAAAAAGGTTCACTTTACACACTTGTTGCATAAATAACTATTTCTAATAAGTCTCATCGTGTAAGTATCGATAATGTTTATTCAATTTTAAATTATGTATATGGTGGAACGGCTCAGGGATCTATCTATTTTGGGGCCCTTACTATTTTCAGTTTATATATACCTGCTAACTTTTCTGAATTTTTCAAAAACAGGGTGTCCCAGCCGAAAGGGAACCATTTTAAATAGTTATAACTTTTAAACCAGGTGTGCTAGCTACCTGCGGTTTACGCCATTCGATTTCTTTTGGTCTAAAGTTTTTTCTAGTAGGTTGCAATTTTTTTTGAAATTTATACAGGGCAAGCAAAAAAAAATCTGTTTTTCAATATTGAAATTTTCCACTATTTTTAATGGAACCCTGTTTATGACAACGTAAAAAAAAAATTATGTTCAAAGTATCCATGTACGAATAGACATAGTCCCTAAAACTTGAAGATTTAACCATGAAAAATCAAAATCGAAATCTTGTTATTTATGCAAACGCATATTCACAAAGCTTGGAACTTATGTTATCCAATAAAAAGTTAATAAAAACTGCATAAAACTATACAAAATGCTGTATATGTTAGCCATTCTGTTTCAGGCATTCATGGATCAGTAAATACTAAATAGGTGAACGACTTGTGAAACATATCCTGGGAAATCGCTTCAATGACATTACAAATGTTCCGCTTAAGATCTTTCAGGCTATTTGAGCAAAGGATTACAGCATCTTTCCTTGACATAACTCCAGAGAAAAAAGTCTGGAACTCTCAAGTCAGGAGAGTAAGGTGTCCATTCTATAGGACCTCCATATCCGTCTTTTCCCAAATATCATATCTAGTAATTCTCTTGCTATTAAAGAATAATAAGGTGGAGGCACCATCCTGCTGGAAATAGATATCATCCAAGATATTCCCTGTCTTAACTGTGGAAAAAAGTACATATCAGTGAATACAATTTCTGTTATCGTTGGTTCATTAACGGAAATGGTCTGTATTTTTTCTTAATAGAGATTGCACACCAAACTGTTACTTTTGGGGTATCTCTATCTGACGAGTTCCAGAGAAAATACTCTGGAACTCGTAATTTTTTTTTTGGAAATTGTATTTTAACTTAATTGATATCTAACTAGACAGTTACAAAATTCTTTGTCATATTGATATCAAGTAGGTACCTACAACATCAAGTTGCATGCGTTTGTAAAAATACCAAGATTTCGATTTTGATTTTTTACCTCTAAAACTTCAAGTTTTAGGGACGATGTCTATTGGTACATGGATACCTCGAATATTAATCTTTTTATTGACGTTGAGATATACAGGATGTTCCATTAAAAATAGTAGAGAATTTTGATGTTGAAAAACTGATTTTTTTTCACTTGCCCTGTATAAGTTTCAAAAAAAAATGCAACCTACTAGAAAAAACTTTAGATCAAGAGAAATCGAATGGCGCAAACCGCACGTAGCTAGCACACCTGGATTAAAAGTTATACCCATTTAAAATGGTTCACTTTCAGCTGGGACACCCTGTACTAAAGTCCGTTTTTTTTTTAAACATAATTCCCCTAGTCAAAAATTTAGTAACTATGTTGGCAGCACAAGCCTTTTATACATAAAAAATTTGAAAGCATTGACAATTTTACATTGTATTGCCAACATAATGTCACTTTGACATTTATCTTTAAAAAAAAAAACAAATTTTACGAATGCCATCAGTATGCCGATGACACTCAAATATATTTTTCATTACTATAGAAAAAATGAGGTCCTGTTTTATTCACAAATTTTTATTCAATCAAATCAAAATCTATTTGTCCCTCGACGCGTTTCGGCTGCTATTGCCATTATCAAGAGGAATCTTTTTCAATTAAACCTAAGAATTAACAAATTGGCAAAAAACCAGCAATAGAAATCAAAAATTAACTTACAAATTGAGACATATTCGGTCATCGTCACAATAGGTAGGAACTTTTATGTATTTCTTATAAAACTATTAGACCAACAAATTAAAATACGATACAAATATAAAAAAACAAAAAAAAAAAACAAGAAAGAACATAACTACATGTTAAAATTTGAAAATTTCCAATTTTTCTTTAGAAAAGCATCAAAAGCAAAACAGCTGTCATTCATTATTCATCAAAAGTCAATGTCCTTCACAAAGTGAGGTTAGGTTAGTTCGATTTCTAGCAAAGATATTTCATGGTAAAGTGACCATCCCTTAAAAGGTTGAATCAAAATCTATCTCAAAAAAGCAAGCAAATGAAAGAGTGATCTCAAAAAACTTCAAGAATCGTCAAACTAAATACAAAAGAAATAATTATACATTTTTATTTAAACAAATTGACAATCATGGCAGCCTCCCTGTAATGCCCTTGCATTCATTCTCTCCTTCTGAAATTGTAACTTCTGTCAGCAAAATTAGCAGTGACCTTAGACTATCGCTTATGTCCACAACTTGGTTTTAAACGAAAAAAAGACACAGTTGATAGTTTTTGGTAATTCTAAATCTGTGGTGAGTGAAAGTCCTGCCTGATTTTCTTGAAACACTTAATGGAGTCACCTTACCCCCTGGTAGTGAGTGCAAAAACTTAGGACTATTCATTGACTCTGATTAACGTTTCTCTGATCATGTGTTCACTTTATTTCAAAAAACCTTTGGAAAATTAAAATTATTATATGATATGTATAAGAACTCGCTAGCGCGCTGGATAGAGAGACTAAATTACGATTGACTGACTCTTTAATTTTCTCCTATTTAAACTATTGTGTTGTTGTTTATTGGCCTGCCTTACTGCAGAGGGATAGACAAAGCTTGCAGAAAGTTCAAAACGCTTGCCTTAGGTTTGGTTACAACGTTCGTAAATTTGGCCATATTACACCTTTTTCAAACGACTCAAAGTGGCTTACACTTGAGGAAAGATTTCAGCTTCATCTTTCACATCCTGTTTATAGAATAAGAGATAGGTAATGGTCTTCCTTAATACCTTTTTGACAAACTTATTAAGAATTCGGATATACATAATCGTATGACAAGACACAAAGATTTATATAGTTTCCCAAATACAGCCACGCTTTTTTTACAAGATGTTCTAGCTACGCAGCAGCTTCAGATTTTAACTTTCTTCCTGATGATGTCAAAAGAGTGCAAAGGTTAGAAGTATTCACTAACAAATCAAAAATAGATATACCTACTTTCCAACCGAAGTCCGCACCAAGTATCGCATTACTAGGTTTTACTTGTTTATTAATTTCTGATACAACTATTGTATTTTAATATTGAATAGATTTTTTTTAAAGCTACTTATTTATCAAAAAATTGTTTGTACATATTTTGATTGGATGGAAGTATGAGCAGCAGTAGTTGGATACCGCCACCCCACTTATAATAACTTTGTACAAAAATTTGGTTTATCTTGTAAATAAAGGAATAAAGGCTGTTTATTATTATTTTCATTTTTTTCTCGCAGTTTCAAGCTGGTCAAGTACTAGACAGATGGGCGGACCAAGTCTGACTAGTTTGGTACTATCTTAAGAATGCTCTGACCGTGATGCAGGTCTTTTAAAGATAACTGCTTTTTGAATCAAGTTATGTACCTATACCTACTGCTGGATCTATATGTAGTTATTCAAGGTGTTTTGTAAACATGATATGTGTAATACCCGTGGCTGAGATAATAGACGGAATTATATAGACATTGGTTTGTTTCCATGTCCTTTCTAGCTCAATGGCAAGAGAAGTGTATTTCTCAATTTTTTCTTGGTATTTTTTTATTTATGTTTTTATCAGTTGGTATGGTTATGTCGATCAAATAAGTCACTTTACTTTCTTTGTCTTGTATGGTAATATCTGGTCTATTGCACGTGATGGTTTTATCAGTGTGTATAGTAAGATTATAGTAGTCTCTATTGTTCATTTTCGAGGACGCTCTCAGGGTGGTATTTATAGTATGGTCTACTTTCGTACAGGAGTTCATTTTTAATAGATATGGCTTGATGGATTCTTTTTGCTACGTTGTTATGTCTTTCCGTGTAATCAGTGCCCGCTAAAATTTTGCATCCTCCTACAATATGTTCGATGTTCTCTTGTTGTATGTGACATTTTCTACATGTGTCATCAATTTCTGGGATTTTCATGATATATTTCTTAAAAGTTTTTATAGCAATGACTTGATCCTGTTTGGCAAGCAGAAAGCCTTCAGTTTTTGGGTAGAGTTCACCTTGTTGCAACCATTTGTATGTAAGTTCTTTACTGTTATTTTCATTTTCAACAATGTGTACATGTTTGCCGTGGAGTTTTTTCTGTGCCCATCGATGTGTAGCTTCTCTTTGGGATCTGGCGTGTCTGTTTTTTCTTGCCTGATGTTTAAAAGATTAATGGTGTGATCTTCGTGTCTGCCTCTGTGATCGGTTTATGTAGTGCTGTGTTTTTGTCGTGAAAATGTTTTCTTAACATTTGTATCTGTTTTCCATGAAGCACGCTTGTATGTTTCATCCTTCTGCAAGTTGTCTATTATTTGGTTGTTTAGCGTATCTTTTGCATCTTTTTGTTTCCATCTTCCTCTTTCTATATTGAGCATTTTGGACTTATCCATACCAAATTGAATCATCAAGTCTGTGGCTTTTTCTTCAATTAGTTTTATAAGATCTTTCATTTGTGTGTCAGTTGATGCGTATATTTTTTTTAAGTCGTCCATGTAAAGAAGGCGATTATTGGTGTGTGTCGTAGCTTTTTTGCTTTCTTATGTGGAATCCGCATGTTTATAAGCAAAATGTCGTTATAGATTATTCATCCCGAGGTTTATCCAACCACTGACGAACTAAAATGAAAAAATCTACCAATGACACAAACTATATCATCAAGAAATATGCGAAGATTATATTTTTTAAATTAACTTCTTAGCCCATAAAAAAAGCATAGGTTACACTTTTCCAACATACTTGGAGACGTGAATAAGAACGCATTATTCACTCGGTTTTCTACGCAGGAGGTAAAATCGCCAGGTCTTGCCGTATATTTGACGTGAAGAATGCATTCACACTCAGTTCTTTACGCAGTTGGTAAAATCGCCAAGTCTCTTCGTTTATTTGACAAGTTTTGCCTACCCAGCTAGTAATTTAGACTAAGAAAAGAAAATCCTTCAATAATAAAATTAAAATTTCCTTGAGTTACAAACAAAAGGATTCATCTACGACACTGACTTGACTCCCCCACAACGAAAAAAAAAACCGGGCTCACTTGCTTTTAAAACCATAAAAAAATCGATAAAGTGCAAACTCAAGGGGATAACAAATCTTCAACCCTTTTTTTTTATCCCTCCGGTTTTTTTTTTCGGGACCCGTGCGTGCCGCAATATAGACCCTTTAAACATGAATAATGTAATCAGGAAAAAAATAAAAATACCATGTAGATATAGGCGCGCTGGCGCTGGGGGCTTTAACTAAAACGAATTTTTATATATTTTATTACAAGTGAAAAATTCAGAAATTTAAGAGCTTCTTGAAAAGTTTTAAACCAGACGGACCCAACTATGGCATAAATCCAATTTGCATTTTATTGAGTCTGTAATAGCTATTTATATAACAAGTACATAAAGTAAGGCTTTATTGTACGAATAATTTTATGGCCGAGCGAGCTTGCGAGCGAGGCTATTAAATAATGAGTCAATAAAGCCTGTTTATGTAAGCGTTATATAGATGATTTTATGTACGATCACGACTGGTTTTTGTTAAAAATTAAAAAAAGGCTAATGAAAAAAGTAAAATGTGCGTAGGTATACCTGTTTCGTCTTGGCAGGTTGTCAGGACCTGTTTCACCTTGGCAGGTTGTCAGGACCTGTTTCACCTTGTCATGTAGTCCAGGTAGGCAATAAAGTAGCACTTTATTGTACTAGTAAAATAAAGTAGCACTTTATTGTACTAGTACAATAAAGTGGTACTTTATTGACGCAAAACTGTTCTATAAATAGCACTTTATTGATCAATCGGACATAAAATAAATTTAGAGCAAAAGCCAAGTCTTTGATAATGAAATAATAAAAATATGCCGAACATAATTTAAAATTACGCAGTGTGAAAATTAACCTTTCTAACTTACCTACATAATACCTAAGGCCATTGATATGGATAAGATCATGTTCGGAAACACTGTTAACTAAATGGGTATCCTTATGTAAAACACCCCAATATTCTCTATAAATTCCTAAAGGCTCTGTATATGTTTTTAATTAAAGTATTTCCTAATATACCAGAAAAGCTCCGATAAAAGGGAATTTTTTAATAATAATATTATTATTTTCTTCTAATTACAGGCCTCGAACATTGAAAATTCAGGCCGGGCCGAATTTTAAATCAGCCCGTTATTTTTATGTCCCGATAGGGGAAATAAGGGGGCATTTTATTAAAATTCTTCGCAGAACTTTCTCTGCAGACTTTAATAAAGCATCGACGTATAAACGGATAGATAGAGAAAATTATGTTTTTGCTGAAGAAATACATTATACAGGGTGTCCCAGAATGTGTGGGCAACCTCTCGGATTCAGATAGAACACACAAAAATAACATGAAAACTTCCTATAAAAAAAAATTCCTACGGCCCTCCCTACGAAGTTACGTGCCCCTAAAGGACACCTCTGAAAATCGGTTTTTTGTTGATAACTTTCAAAATACTTTGTGTATTATTTTTTTCTTTTAATATGATAGATACTAGATAAGACCCCTTTAAATGGACCCTTTCAAACACACTTGGCCAATCTAGTTTTCCAGGAACGGACTAGGTTTAACACAATAATGCTATTTTTTTTTACACCCTGTATGATATAGGCATAGCAATAATATTTTTAAATAGTTTCAACCTTGAACTAGAAAAAAGGTACTGTTATTCGATGTCAAAAAAATGAGCTGGTTTCGAGAAAAATCTGTTTTTGAGTATTAATGGTTTTTTATTAAATAATTTTTTATGTCGACTCAACATGAAACCCTTCTAATCTTATGCATTCCATACCTATTTTAATGAGAGATTGTCCGACTTTTGACAATGCTTCAATATTAGCCCTTATTTCGCGACAGTGAAAATTAGTCCTTTCCACTAATATTTCCTCAGTGTCATTATTGCGTTAAAGCTAGTCCGTCCTTGGCAAACTAGAATTGTCAAGTGTGTTTGAGAGGGTCCATTTTAAGGGGTCTTATCTAGTAGGCATCAAATTAAAAGAAAAAAAAATACACAAAGTATTTTGAAAGTTATCAACAAAAAACCGATTTTCAGGGGCGTCCTTTAGGGGCACGTAACTTCGTAGGGGGGGACGTAGGAATTTGAATCTGAAAGATTGCCCACATATTCTGGGACACCCTGTATATGTAAATTAGAAAACTGTCAGAAAGAGTTTTTTTTTTTTTTAATGTGTTTTAAAATATTCAACAGGCTTTTGGTCTTTTTCGATCTATTAATTCTGAACTTACCCTGGGTGATCTTTCTTATATATCATTCGAGAGGAGGACGCTCCATGTGCCAAGATAACCAAGCAGGGTGCCTTCTGTGCCAGCCTTTTTTCCAATGTTCTGTGCATGCTCAGGTGACAGTTTTTGTGTCGCCACCAAAGAAAAGCAAGTTTGCAATCGATTATTGTACGATGGTTTATCCCCATAGATTGTTATAGGAACGTGTTGAACGCACCTTAAGTGAACATATCAGATCTTGTACAACACATCCATATCAATTTCCATTCCATTTCCATTTTAAGCCGTTTTATATCCATAGGATATAGGCCTCTTTCAAATTTGACCATTGTCTTCGATTTTGCGCAACTCGGTACCAATTTAACCCTGCAACCTTCTTTATCTCGTCGTACCATCTTTGATGGGGTCTTCCAACACTTCTCCTCTTTTCCCAAGGACTCCATCTAGTGATATACCCGCTCCAGTATTCTCTATGTCTGGCCACGTGTCCTGCCCAATTTGTGTTCAATTTTTCTGGTTATCACCCAGGTCTCACAACCATACGCGACAACAAGCAATATACACTCGTTATAGACTTTTGATTTCAAAGTCAGTGGAATATTCATCCTGAGGATGTACTTTAATTTGCCGTAAGCCGACCATCCCAGTCTAATTCTCCTATCAATTTCCATTTCTTGATTTTGTTTGCCCGGTGTTATAGCTTGGCCAAGGTATATATATGTTTTTGTCTTTTTTATTGTGCTGCCATGGATCGGTATTGTTTCGTCTGCATCTGGTGTATTTGTAATAAACTGGGTCTTTGTGTAATTCATGTGTAATACTACTTTTGCCGCCTCATCCTGTAGTTCTTCCAACATATCTATCAATTCCTGTTTGTCTATTGCGAATAGTAGGTACAATATCGTCGGCAAATCTTAGTTTGTGCAGGCGTTCACCATGTATGATCAATCCTTTGTTTTCCCATTGTAGCTTTTTAAAAATATCCTCGTGCACTAAAGTGACTAGTTTTGGAGATATTACGTCCCCTTGCCGAACTCCTCTTTTAGCGTTTATTCTGTTAGATGGTTTATGAAGTCTTATCGACATTGTCGAAGTTCTATAGATGTTTTCAATGAGGTTTTTTTTAACGTTGATCTACTCTGGCAATTCTCAAGGATTTTATTATTGCCCAGATTTCTACTGTGTCGAAGGCTTTTCGGAAATCGACAAAAGCCATCCATAGGTTTATATTATATTCTGTAGCTTTCTCGATCATCTGCCTTACTGTGTGTAGATGTTCTGTCGTGCTATAATGGCTTCGGAATCCAGCCTGTTCTTTTGGTTGGTAAACTTCGAGTTCTCGCTCTAATCTTATGGTGATTATTCTGGTGAATAATTTATATGTTTATGATAGTAAGCTTATCGGCCGGTAGTTTTCGAGATGAGTCGGGTCACCTTTCTTGTAGATCAGAACAACTACAGCATTCTCCCAATCTTTGGGTATATGTTCTTCTGTTAGGCACTTATTGAACAGTTCACTAGTTCTTGTCTCGTCTTAGTATCACTTTCCTTGAGCATTTCAAGCAGAATGTTGTCTTCTGCCGCTTTACCATTTTTGATCTGGGATAACCCTTTCTCCAGCTCTTCCATATTTATGTCGGGCATTTCTTCTGAGTTTGCATTTACTCTTCGTATTTTGTCTTCTCTTATCCTTGTGTTTACTATTTTAGATTCGTACAGATCTCTATAGAAAGATTCCACAACTTTTAATATCTGTTGTCTGTCTTCTACTATCTTTTATTTTTGTTATCTCTTTCTTAGGTGTGTTATGTCTTTTAAATATATTTAGTCCTTTGTTATGTTCTAATAGGGATTACACTTGTTTCGTTTTATTTTTCAGTATATCCTGTTTCGCCATTTTTCTTGCTGTTTTGTTGGTTTCTGTGTATTCAATAGTGTCTCTTTTACCTTCGGTTATCAGTTTTCTCCTTTTCTCTAGTAGCTGTTTCGTTTCTATCGACAGTTTGTCCGGCTTTTCTCTAGGGGGCCTATCATCTGTTCTGCTGTTTCTGTTATAATTTTTGTTATTCTCCTATTGTTATCATCTAATGACTCTTCTGTTTTTGTTGGATTGTTGGAAAAGTTTTCTTTCATCCTTTGTTTATATGTTTTCCTTCTTTCTGCTATCTTTTCTCTACTTCCTTTCTTCGCCGTTTGTTTCATCTTTCTTTTTCTTTCCATTTTTGTGTTTATGAGCAGTTTGCATCTTACCATCCTGTGATCACTGCCGGTATTGAAATGATTGACTACATCTACGTCTTGGATTATGTGTTTATGGCGGGAGATTATAAAGTCAATCTCATTTTTGGTTTGTCCATCTGGGCTAGTCCATGTCCATTTACGTTTCTCTTCCTTTTGGAAGAAGTGTTCATCAGATAGAATCTTTCTCTTTCTAGGAAGTTTGCTAACATTCTTCCCTTTTCATTTCTGGTGCCGAGTTCGAACTGTCCTATGTGTGTTTCCGTTGGTTCTGCTCCTCTGCCTATTTTTGCCTTAAAGTCTCCTCCTAGAATAGTACCTATGCGTCGTTGGGTTCTCTCTTATGGCTCTCGCCATGTCTTCGTATACCGGATGGTATACACATCCATATACGCCGCAATAATATGTATAATGACTTCTCATAGTGTGGAGCAAATTAATGCGATAAAAGTGACCATCATGGACAAAATTGTGGATGAGGTTCCTTTGGCGAAATCCATGGTGGAGCAGTATTCACAACAGACCTGGCTGGCTACTATGTACTCTGCAAAAATATAGCCACTAACCGTGATCCCCTACAAGAGGAGCAACCTGGTATATCCAGGGACTCAAGCTCTTCCGAACCCAAGAATCCCAGAGGGCTCTCGGAAGCCGGTGGTAAGATCTTTCGAAAACTTGTGGAGCTCATAAATGGATACGACCAACATCAACACAAGCACTTCACCCATAAAGTCCATCCTTGAATGAACTTCCAGCTTTCTTAGGCTGCCACTAGCGAGCGTCATAGACGATCCCATGATCCTCAACATAAGGTCATGTAACTAATTCACAGTACAAAACACAACAGCGTTAATGGAAGTGCTAACGGAAATGAGCTCAAAGCAGATTATCAAAGCCTCAGCTTATTTTCCTGATCCCAACCAAAGATGGTCCAACTTCTCACAAAGGTACACGGACGGATGCAGGTATTTTTTCATCGAAGGTGTGTCAAAAAATTAGGTTTTCAGTTCTCGAGAAAATGAAAAGTTACTCAAAAAAATCTGTCAGGGTATTTTTGACCTGATCACACTATTAAGCAGGAAGAAGCCAAAACCCAATAATATATGGTATATGGGTAACCCAGAGGCTTAAATTGTTTCACAATAAAATAATGATGTTAGAATAGTGTAAACATCAAAATTGTTTGCATCCCACTTTGATGGAGTTTTTTTCTGGATATTCAAAGTATATTTATTGTGAAACTGACTCAGTGGTATCTAGAAGCGACACGGTACACCTGAAAATATTATCCAAGTGAATATTGCAAGATTTTTCAAAGAAAACAAGGGGACCTTTCAACGACCTTAAGATTGTGTTGTGAAATTGAAATACATCTCAACCAGGCATAGAGGGAAATGAAATCGAGAAGAAGTGTTCAAAATGTGAAAAAGGATTAAATGATGATTACTATTTATGTGATACATGTAATAAGCAGCTCAGAACTAAAATGTATGCCACTAATACATACAGGGTGGCCAATTGAAAACGAAACAGAGGTGATTTCGGGCTCCCCAAGACATTTAAGAAAAAACCCTCGTACCCGTCAATTTTTGATTTAAGGGGGAACCATTTTTTTGGTGTTTTCACCCCCTGGGGGGCAAAGCCCTAGCGGGGGTGACAAGGGCCCCCAAAATTTTAAATGGAATGAGGGGTCGAGTGATACCTTATTTTGAAGCTATTTTTATATAGATTATAACCCCCGAGTCTCACATCGCTACTATCTACCTAGCCATTACAGGGGCTAATTAAAGTTACAAAAACATGTTGGAATATTTTTATTTAAAAAAATGCTTTTAAAACAAAATCAATCAAGTAAATGCTGAAAATGACCTCAGAAGAAAAAATCTAACGGGCTTAAATCTGGAGAACGCGGGGGCCACTCAATATTGACGAGCCACTGCAGCATAATGGGATGACGCACAATCTTGTTGGAATATTAGTGTATGCATCTGTTATCATTCTCTAGTATCTCCACCAATTCTGGATGAATCGCAACTCCTAACCACTCTAGTTACATGTCTCCTGTTAAATTTATAGGTAAGAAAGGGGCCTATTTACAAAAATGCTAGCCCAAACACTCAAATAATCTACATCTCCATAATGCCCTAGGACGTTATTTCGTACGTATTATACCTGAAAATATTGTATGTATACCTGGAAATATTGTATTAAATAAATATTGTATTGAATATAAAAAAATTGTATTAAATAATGGAGTATAATTAAATGGTATTTTGGTTGATGTGCTACTAACCCCCTTTTTCGTTTAATTTCCTCCTCCCTCACCATTGAAAAACTCATAACCCAATTATTTTTTTTCAATAAATGGAGCAGCAGTTTGTATATTTCTCTGATGAATGCTCCTTTTTTCTTGAACGGTACGGTGAATCGTCTCAACTGCCGCTATTGGGCTAATTCAAATCCCAGAAAACATATTTCGTGAGGTACATACGCAACATCCCGAGAAATTGAGTGTTTAGGCTAGCATTTTTGGTAACCGTATAATAGACCCCTTCTTTACCTATAAATTTAACAGGAGCAATGTACCTAGAGTGATAAGAAGATGCGATTCATCCAGAATTGGTGAAGATACTAGAGAATGATAACGGATACATGGAAAACCGTCTAATATTTCAACAAAATGGTGCGCCACCCCACTATGCTGCAGTGATTCGTCAATATTTGGACCAAAGGTTTCCAGGACAATGGATTCGAAGGAGAGGCCCCCGCGTTCTCCAGATTTAAGCCCGTTAGATTTTTTCTTCTGAGGTCATTTTCAGCATTTACTTGATTGATTTTGTTTTTAAAGCATTTTTTTAAATAAAAATATTCTAACATGTTTTTGTAACTTTAATTAGCCCCTGTAATGGCTAGGTAGATAGTAACGATGTAAGACTCGGGGGTTATAATCTACATAAAAATATCTTCAAAATAAGGTATCACTCCACCCCTCATTCCATTTAAAATTTTGGGGGCCCTTGTCACCCCCGCTAGGGCTTTGCCCCCTAGGGGATGAAACCACCAGAAACATGGTTCCCCCTTAAATCAAAAATCGACGGGTACGAGGGTTTTTTCTTAAATGTCTTGGGGAGCCCAAAATCACCTCTGTTTCGTTTTCAAATGGCCACCCTGTATATGCTTGTAATGATTGCAAGCATGTTTTGAAGAAGATTCCATCATTTATCAATCTTATGGAAGAAGTAAGGAAACAGTTGTCAATTAGTACCCAAACGAACAAAACAGAGATGTCTTCAACATTAGAACTACCTAGTCAAATATGCTGAAGCTGCGAAAAAGAAGGTCGAAGAAGTAATCGTAATTAAACCAGAGGACAAAACAAAGAATAGTTGAAAAACAAAACAAAAAATAATAGAAGAAAAAATAAGCCTAATAACTCTTGGGGCAGAAGTATCAAGACTTAAATATGTACGGGAAGGAGGTGTTGTGATAAGTTGCACAAACAAAGAAGACATAAAAAATATATATCAGAAAACATAGAGAAAAAATTAATTAAAGTGTATGAAATAAATATCCCAGTAAAAAAAAACCCCGAACTAAAAATAATAAACATAGAAAAAAAATTAATTGAAGACTTGGAAGCGCTGACTGATATTCAGAATAATATCAATACCAACGAAGATACAAAAGTTGTTAAAATCGTAAGTGCTTATGAAGACAAAAAAAAGTATTTGATAATATTTGGCACCATACCTACAGCCTTTACTATGTAAGATAGAAAAAAGTTGTAAATACAAAACTTGACAGTTTTTTTCTATATTTTCGTTCAACGTTATCAGAAAAAACAAAATCGCATCGGAAAATGGAGAAACGTGAACAACTTCGAATTTTTTAAATGGAACGGAACACCCTGTATATTTTGCGATAAAATGAAAGACTTTTTCTTCCTGATTACAAATATATATATATATATATATATATATATATATATATATATATATATATATATATATATATATATATATATATATATATATATATATATATATATATATATATATATATATATATATATATGTTGATCACATTCGCGTGAGTCATTTTTGACATATTCCAGCTTAAATTATAACTAAATTGCAAAGAAATTTTATAAAGATAGAGATGCTTATGTTCTCTGCAAATTCTTTATAATTTAACCTGAAATATGTCACGCAAATGTTATCAATATATATATATTTGGAATCAGAAACAATAGATCTTTCATTTTTTCGCATAATATACAGGGTGTTCCATTGAAAAAAGTCGAAATTGCTTGCGTTTCTCCATTTTCCAATGCGAATTTGTTTTTCTGATAACGTTATCAGAAAATATAGAAAAAAACTGTCAAGTTTTGTATTCAAAATTTTTTTCTATCTTAAATAGTAAACGCTGTAGGTATGGTGCCAAATATAATCAAATACCCTGTACATATACTAATATCATATGTCCCAAATGCAGCGAATATCACAAACAAGATGAATGTAGAAGTGAAATAAATTTTTGCGTAAATTGCAAGTATGCATCAGAAGTGCTAAAAATTCCACATGTAAATTACCAAAATACAGCTTACAACAGACACTGTGAGGCTTACAAAAGAATATTTGAACAACTACAAACGAGAGTCAGCTACCCTGATACATACAATAACCCCAATTAGAAAAGAACAACATTATGTATCTAAACACAGAAAGTTTCCCAGCACACAAAACGGAATATTATATGGCTAACAAATAAATGGAGACCTACAGTCATATGCCTTGTAAAAATACATATAATAACAGAACTACAAGAAAATGAACTAGAAATAGAAGGATGCAAGAGTTTACACATGCCTATTCTACTTCTACAAGCCGACACACGGGTGGATCATCAAGAAAGAATTTAAATTTAAACAAGTTATCAATACAGTCATAGACAAAAATATATTAGTGGATTAGTGGAATTCATATAAAAATTAACAACAAATATTGTAATGTACTTAGCCTCTACCATTCTCCAAATGCAAGTGCCAGTGATTTCCTGTTGAAAGTAGAAGATATATTGCATGAGTATGCAGTTAAACCAGAAACTTTGTTGTTATTAGGAGATTTTAATATAAACCTTGACACGTTCTATCCAAGAAAATTTAAAAAAATAATTGAGAGAAGTGGACTTCATCAGCTAATACAACAGTTCACAAGAATAACACAACAAAGTGCTACACAAATTGACCTTCTTTTTAGTATTAATGGATTCAAAAAAGATCACATATCAAAATATGCACAATTTTAATGAACGAACTGCAGTTTCAGTTGGACCTATTTGACTGTATATGGCCGGAAAATGTTCAAAATCTTGATGATATGGCAAGCCTACTAGTGAAAACAATTAAAGAAAAACTTGATCATCAAACCCCTATGGTAGTGAAAGAAATGGTATGTATGTAAATGGGGTAACAAGCAATGGTGGATACCAGAGATAGAAGAATTTATAACAGAAAGGGACAGAAAATAGAAAAAAAAAACAAGAATCACAAATTCAGATGACTGGAACGTATACGGTCAACAAAGAAATTTAGTAGTGCAAGAAATAGGAGAACAGAAAAAAAATTACTGTCAGGAAAAAATTGATGAAACTAGAGGGAATTCAGAAGAAATGTGGAAAAACTTAAAAAGCATAATCACTGACAATAAGAAGTGTGAAAGTACAAATGGAATTGTGTTCAATGGCCAATTTAAAATAGATGTTTGAATGATTATTTTGTGGATAGTATAGATGTTTTGTCCACTGTGCCAGATCCAGCAGAAAGGAAGAAATATTCAAGTGACGCCTACAAGTAGGTTTTATGTATTCAAGCAACTAAATTTGTCAGAACTGAGAAACATAGTAAACAACTTGAACAATAAAAAAAGTAGCGTTGATGGTATAAACACTAGAATTTTGAAACTAGCATTTGAAGTCATTGGTAACAGATTTCTACAAGTGATAAACCAAAGTTTAGAAACTGGATGCTTTCCTAAAGACTAGAAAACATCTGTGGTTGTCCCTATAGAGAAAATAAGTGGCGCTACTAAGTGTGAGGAACATCGACCAATTAATATGGTGACAACATATGAAAAACTCTTGGAAACTGTTGTAAATAATCAACTCCGTGAATATGTACAGGAAAATAGGCTCACTGATGCTCAGGCAGGATTTAGATTCAGTCATTCCTGTGAGAGTTGCCTTGCAGACAGTTATTTCTAAATGGAAAATTGCACTAGACTGCAAATAATTAGTTGTGGTAGTTTTCCTGGACTTCCGTAGTGCTTTTAAGACAATCAATTGAAAATTATTATTCAAAAAGCTACACAAATATGGTCTTGAAGGAAGTGTGTTAAATTGGTTCTCACAATACCTGGAAACAGGGACACAAAAGACAAAATAAGTAAATGACCACGGTGTTCCTCAGGGAACCGTATTAGGCCCAGAACTGTTTGTGCTCTATATTAATGATATTGTCAAGGTTGTCCAGGAATGCAAAATACAGTTGTTTGCAGATGACACTATACTTCTTGTGGAGGGTGATACAGTACAGGACATTGTAAACTTGTTGAATGAAGATTTAGAAAGAATATATAGGTGGTTGTGCAATAACAGTTTAAGGGTTAACATAAATGAATCCAAATGGATGTTATTAAAATTAAAATATAATGTAATTGATGGCAGCAAAATCGTATAGGTGAATGAATGTGAATATTTGGGAATAATTATAGACGAAAGACTTACATTTTCTAGTCATGCAACTTTTATAACAAAAAAGGTATCCAGAAGAATTAATTTATTATGTAGAATAGGAAAAGATCTAAGTTCTTGGACAAAATTACTTATTTACAAAACAATAGTACTCCCTCATTTTAATTATTGTTCCACCAAATTATACCTACCTGTTTAACAAGGAGGATATAGGCAACATTCAGAAAAATCAAAATCAGGCATTGAGATGTAACTTGGAATGTAATGGGTATAGAAGAATAGAAGACATGTTAGATGCTAAATATTTGTTAAGCGTAAAACAAAATGTATTTTTCAATACAATGATAGTAATGTATAAAATCAAAAATAACTTGTATCCAGAACATATATTAGATAACTTGCAAACAGTAGGTTATATACATAACTACAATACTAGATCAATCTTAAATTTTTATGTATCTAGGGTAAATTCATCTTTTGCTCAGAATAGTTCATTTTACATTGATATCAATTACATATATTCCAATAGAAATAAAAAATTCAAATTTGAATAATTTCACAAGACTGTTAAGAAGATATATAGTAGAGAACCATAGAATATAAGAGTTATGTTGTACCTGTTATAATGTAGTTTTTTTTAGCTTATGCTATTACTTATTAAAGATTATTATTATTATGATTAAGAACTTGAAAATACTGACAATAACTCAAAAAGAGCTTTAAAATCTTGTTCATATCAAATCGTCCAAGATGAAAGTTTACCAAGAAGTTGGTTCAGACTAAACGTATACCTAACAAAATATGTTGTACCGAAATGTTGAACAATCATTTGTTTGCAAAACTTGCTATAATATAAATTTAATTATTTTGAAGTGCACACGACAAACTGCAACGAATTTTTTATAATTTTTCAGCGCATATACTGGGGGACAAATGTTATGATAATACCTAAGTTTTACAACATTTTTAGATTCTTGCTGACATCTGATATATAATTAATATTTTTATATATAAATAAATTTCATGATACACAAAAACAAATAACATTTTATCTAACAACAGTACAATACAACTTTCATGATATTTTATTATATACAGTCTTTATATATCTACTTGTTCGTTCGTCGATAGATCTTCGGCCTTCAAGGGTAGCGTTTTCAACTGGATCTCTCTGGGTAGCAGTGTTCACCCCACGCGCGCTTCTTTCACCCCACGGAAGAGTTATATCGATCTCTTGTCTTATTCTACCCCTGAAGCGGTGATAGGGTTACCCTACGCGCGTTTTAGTTCCACTGATGGGCTCGCGAATCTTTTTTTATTTTTGCTCTGTAAGAATCCAGTACAGGGTCGGAGAACGCGGGTTTAATTATCCTAAAGAGAATAAAAGTTAATGAAAGCTGCCTTTTGTTCGGAGAATAGATGTAAAATGTACGATAAAAGGCGGGCTTAGATTGGAGAATACAAAAAATTAATAAACATTTTGTAAATTATTAACTAAAAAATTAAAGCAAATTGTCAAGCAATGTGCTTCGTGAGCTATACCTCGAGCTATACATATAGATAAAAGCTATACAGAAAAGGTCACTCGTCCTCAAAATGTTTTCGAAAACAAAGAGACAGTAGGGGAAATAAATTTACCTCACTTTTATATTTTCAGTACTTTGAACGTCCTTTCGAAATAATCGATACACATAAATCATAAATTGAGAAATAAGTTCTCTTAGGAGAAATTTTTAGCTAAAATTATAAATAAAATTACTAATAAATTGGTTCACTTTAAAAAGGATTGGTCAAAATGTAACTAACACATTTATTACTATTTTTAGTAGATAAACTATTATAATTGTGTTTTTCAGCTCTGCAATAAATTTTTATTTTTTTTTTTCCAATTAATCTTTCTTAATACGCATTATAGGTATATTTGTTTACTAATAATCATTCTAATAATAACCGATAAAAAAGAGCCTCAGCTGGTGGAAAAGCGTAACTGCAAACGGAAATAGCAGTTTCATTCAGATGTTTATCGTCGATTAGTGGTTGCCGAGCTTTTCCCAATGTTTTCTCGATGCCGGGACGCGTGTAACATACTGAATGGATTTGGAGAACTTATGGAAGACAAGCACTTTTATTTTATTTTGAGGGCTCTTCGGGCTTTCATCGGGATTTTCTACGTAGTTCACGAGTTTTATTGACGAATTTTGCATTGAAAATTTCGTAACGGTATTCTCGAATATATATTTCAAGTTTTGAAAATATTAATGTGGGTATGTGAAAGTCAGGAACATAGGAATAGCCTCCTTTGAAGTCTGACGGTAGAGACGATTGTAAAGCCAGTAATAATCAGGAATTAACTGGTAAAAATACTCCAGCTAACTTTTTAATCGACATTGATATCAGACCTACACCATGAAATATTAAGATTTTCTAAAAAGTTGTGCACGTTTATTTTGTAGGACTAACCGTGGTCAATGGTAGAACGCAGAGAAGAAGACATTGAAAAACTGGCACTCCTTTCAGCAATACAGTGGAATACAAGGTGCATTTTATTTCTATACTATGATGGGTTTTCCTCAGCCCGCCTAATCCATATCACACGAAATAATAGATATATTTTTTGTGCAACCATCCGCAAAATGAGCTTTCGCGGCCGCTATAGAGAGACCGCGAAATTCAATTTCGCGGCCGCCACACCTGACGTGCAAAATGTGTCAAATCCTTGTCAAAACCATACAGTTTTTCTGTAACTTTAGGTACATAGTTTCTACACTGGCCAGCAAAATTAACGCACCTCTACAATATTTTGAAAAATATTTTTTATTTCATAATATTGATCAAATATTTTTATGTCTTGATTAAGTATATTCCTATTCTAACTTGATAAGGGTATTAACAAAAGATAAAATTCCGAAAGAAGGTTAGAAAAAAAATAACAAGAAAATTCAAAAATATTTTTTTTTTAACTTTAGTTAAAAATAATTGTTAACCGGTATTTCCTCCTCTATTTTGAATAATAGTACGGCAGCAATTATTCATTTTGAAATAACGGGCTTTACCTATCTCGTTTTAATCCAAATTATTCCATATTTGGACATGTCAAAAACTACAATGGGCACTTTCCAAAATTCACCGGTTTCTGAACCGGTGCGATACCTGTTTAATAATTTACTCACCAAACTGTTCCAAAATGTACCGACTTTTTACCGGTTGAACCCGATCGTTCGTTCCAAAATTGACCGGAATGATCAGCTGTTTGAAACCGGTGAGGCACCGAATCCACCGGGAATTTCTGTCGGTTTTTTCGGTTGGAGGTTTTTTGACACTTTTTTTTGACGTACATTAATTTAATTGCTTTGAATGGGTACTATTGGCATTCTATCGATAAATTGCTGCTTGCAGATTGCAGAATAAAAAAATGTTTGTGGGTGGTCGTCATTATGAACTCGACAAATCAAATACTCAGCTCACATAATCTACAAAAATCGTACTGAAAACTACCGTTTGTTGACTGTTAAAAATAATAAAAATACATACCAACCTCACTGTATCCCACAAAAAAAACAATTCCAAAAAATAATAAGGAACACCACCAAACTTTGACACCAAAGCGTTCCAAAATGCACCAGAAAAATCTTGTAACCGGACTTGCATCTGACTTTTACCGCAATTTTTTGACAGCTACCGGTTTATTTCACCGGTCAATTTATCGGTGAAATTTGGAAAGTGCCCAATAGAATTATTTCATTATTGATTATTTATGTTAAGGTTATATTTATGACAAAATGTGACAACAATTTGATAACGACAGTTGGTAAATTTGGTGGTCATCATAAAAAAAAAATAGTGGGCTTTTCTGTTTGTGATGATTATTCAGTTGTTATGTTGTCATGGTTTGACAATAATATTAATTTTGTTATTAATTGTAAATTTTTATATTAAAAAAACAGTCACGAAGTTAATACTGGCGCCGTTCTTCGTTTCATTTCAATAGGTTACGGGCCCAGACTCGCGAAGAAGTAGTACTAACTATACTACTATAGTCAGTTAGAGTCTGCGGATTAAGACGGGCGTGAAAACCCGGCAAGTTTTTCTAAGGAAGAGAAAACTTCGAGTTAAGACGAAGACAAAATGACGGACCAGATTGGAGTAAATACTATTACAAAATTCAATGGAGAAAATTGGACCTTATGGAAATTTCAGGTAGAAATAATATTAAAATCCAAAAGTTTTTTTGAGGTTGTTGAAGGATCAAAGCCGAGACCAACTGAAGGCGATGTAACTGCTTGGGATAAAATAGACGTAAAAGCCCAAGAAATAATTGTTCTGAGGTTGGGAGAAAAAATTTTGACACACATTTTGACATGCAAAACGTCTGCTGAAATGTGGATGAAGTTAAAAAGAATTTATGAACATCAGTCGCAAGTAAGTGTACATTTGTTAACTCAGAAGTTATTCTCGTTGGAATATGAAGGATGTGCAGCTGAGTTTGTGTCGAAATTAGAGGAAATTAAAGCAAATTTGAAGGGCATGGGCGAAGAAGTAAGTGACAAAATGTTAATTACGAAAGTATTAATGTCTCTTCCAGAAAATATGAAACATTTTGTTTCTGCATGAGAATCCACCCCTTCAGATAATCAAACATTGGCAGACTTAATGTTTAGGCTAATGATAGAAGAAGATAGGATGGCTTTTTCAGTTAAAAAGAGATTTCATTCGAAGAGTGATGTAAAATGTTACAGATGCAATAGAACAGGCCATATGATTAAAAATTGTCGTCAATCAGTTAAAAAACAGTGCAATTACTGTAAGAAAACTGGACATGTAATTCAAGATTATTGGTTTAGGAAGAGAAAAGATTCTAATGAAAAGAAAAATTATAGAAGAGGTGATCAAGCATTAGTTGGTGAATCAAAATCAGGTGCAATCTTTAATGGTCATGATGTTATGGCAATGTTAGGCCAGAACAATGATAATTCCAATTATTGGTGGTTGGACAGTGGTGCTACTGAGCATATGTGTTTTGACGAAAACCAGTTTCTAGAAATAAATAAAGAGCCTATAGAAAGACAAGTTCGAGTAGGAAATGGCACATTGGTTTCTGTAAAAGGAAAAGGTACAGTGCAAGTTGAAGCATGGAATGGAGATAAATGGGTAAGAACCGATTTGAATAATGTGCTTTATGTACCCGATTTAGCCATAAATTTATTTTCATTGAGTACTGCTTTAGATAAAAATTTGGAAATGCATTCTGATAAAGAGAAATGTGAATTATTGGACAAAAATGGCAAAGTGCGAGCAATAGCTGAAAGACAAAGAAAGTTATATAAAATGAAATTTTCAAGTATTAATAATCAGCCTATGCAATGCAATGTTGTGTTAAGTTTGGAAGATTGGCATCAAAAATTATGTCATATCAATTTTGATCAGGTTGAAAAAGTCTTGAAAAGAAACAATATTTCATTCATCAAAAGAAACACATTTTGTGTCCAATGTCTAGCTGGGAAGCAGCATAGACTTTCATTTCCAATTAGCAAATCGAGAGCAGAAGGGACTTGTGATTTAATTCATGGTGATCTTTGCGGACCATTTGAAGTATCGTCTCTTGGCGGAGCAAAATATTTTTTATTATTAAAAGACGATCATTCAGGTTATAGGCATATTTATTTCCTAAAAAATAAATCAGAAGTAGAAAGTAAATTCAAAACTTTTATTAATAATACTGAAAATATAACTGGAAATAAAATCAAGACGTTCAGGACAGATAATGGATTGGAATTTATTAATAAAAAAATAACAAAGATATGTGAAGAAAGAGGAATTTGTCATCAAAGAACATGTGCTTATACACCAGAGCAAAATGGGCGTATAGAAAGAGATAAGAGAACAATAGTGGAATCTGTGAGAACTCTTTTGCATAGCTCAGGTTTAGGAAAACGTTTTTGGGCGGAAGCTGCAAATACTGTAGTATATACATTGAATAGAGCTGCAACGAGTCCTCAAAATGACAAAACACCTTTTGAAGTGTGGCATGGAAAGAAATGCAATATGGATATTTTTCAAGAATTTGGCGTAAAAGTGAGTGTACATGTTCCCAAAGCTAAACGTTTGAAATTGGATGCTAAAAATGAAATTGGTATTTTTGTGGGATACTCTGAAGAAGTAAAAGGCTTTAGGGTATTTTTGCCACTGAAAGAAAAAGTTGAAATTCACAGGGATGTAATTTTTATACCTAAAAATGATAATGCAGATGAGAATAGAACAAAATTGGAAAAAAACAGCAAAACCACTAAGTATTTCTCTAAATTTTGAAAATAACAGTGAAAATAAAGAAGAAAGTCAAGACAATGAAGAAGAGCCTACAATAAATCATGATAAAGAAGATAATATTTTCCTGGAAAATGATAATACAGAAACCGAAGAAAACTTAAACGAACCGGAATACGAGACTGAAACACCTGAAGTGATGCCAGAACAGGAAAATGTAACTCGAAATATAACTAGAAGACATGAAAAAAGAAGTATCAAGAGACCAACATGGTTAAAAGACTTTGATGTGTTCGGAGATTCAGCAGATATGTGTTTTTATTCAGAAAATGAAGAACCAGTTACTTTTGAGGAAGCTGTTTCAGGAAAAAATAGTGATAATTGGAAAGAAGCTATCCAAAAAGAACTTAATGTGCTAAAAAAAAATGAGACTTGGAGTGAAGTACCTTGGCCAGTGGACAAAAAGGTGATTGACAGTAAGTGGGTTTTTAAAATAAAAAGTGATAGTGAATATAAGGCAAGACTTGTTGCTCGTGGTTTTCAGCAGGACTGTGAAGATTTGTATGATATTTACACTCCTGTTGCCAAACTTACAACTTTCAGAGTTTTTATTGTGATTGCATGCAAGTTGGGTAAGCCTATTTTTCAAATGGACGTCAAGAGTGCTTTCCTACATGGGGAAATAAATGAGGAAGTTTATATGAGTCTACCTGGCAATAATATAAATAATAGCAGTACTGTTTGTAAGTTGAATAAATCTATTTACGGTCTTAAGAAAAGTCCTAAGTGTTGGAACACTAAATTTGATTCACTTATGAAAAACGAGGATTTTCTTAGGTCCGAAAATGATCACTGCTTATATTTCAAATGTTCTGAAAACAGTAAATTATATGTTTTAATTTATGTGGATGATTTACTAATTTTGGGGACTGATTTACCTGAAATAGAAAAATTGAAACATATATTTTGCAATAATTTTGATATGAAAGATCTTGGAATCATTTCTCAATATTTAGGAATTGATGTTAAACAAAATTTAAAAGAAGGTTGTGCTGAATTATGTCAGACAAATTATTTAAAAAAACTTTTACAAAGATTTGGAATGCAGGACTAACCCTATGCACACACCATTAGATATGAATACTGTTTTTGATTTTAAAAATGAAAATAATGATGCTGAGTTGCAGAAACTGTGCAGACAGATTATTGGTAGTCTTATCTATGCAGTTCAAGGTTCCAGACCCGATCTTTGCGAAAGTGTCAATCTACTTAGTAGATATCAGGATAAGGCTAACAATAATTTGTTGAAGGCATTGAAAAGAGTCCTTAGATATGTTAAGGGTTCTATTGATGTTAAATTATTGTTTAAACCAGATGTTGATGATAAAATTATAAGTGGTTATGTCGATTCCGATTGGGGAGGAGATGTTACCGATAGAAAATCAACAACTGGATATGTTTTTAAATTATTGAATTGCTGTATATCATGGAACAGTAAAAAACAGCAATGTGTTTCAATTTCTTCCACCGAAGCCGAGTACACAGCTTTAACATTAGCAGTTAGCGAAGCTTGCTGGTTGAAAAAATTAATTAATGATTTTCAGTTATTTAGTCTGGAAATGCCAATTATCATTCATGAAGATAATCAATCTGCTATCAAGATTGCAAATAATCCGGAAAATAATAAAAGATTGAAACATATTGATATAAAATTCCATTTTGTTAAAGAAAAGTTGGACACTGGCATAATAAACATTATTCACATTAAAAGTGAAGACCAATTAGCAGATATGTTTACTAAGCCATTGGCCAGACTTAAATTTGAAAAATTTAGAAAAGATTTGGGTTTGTTTTGTTAAACCAGATTTTTTCTTAAATTTTAATCACTTCGTTTTATTTTTCATATTATGAATAAAATAATTTAATCTACGTCGGTGTCATTATGACACATTTAGCATTGTCATTTGAATGTCATTAGGTCCTTCATAATAGCACTAGTGCGTTTATGAATTCATAATAACACCCAAATTTTGAAATGAAAAATATACAAAAAAAAAGTTAGTTGCCAGAAGAACCTTTTCAATAATGCTGTCTCTATATTGGAAGAGACACTTTCGAACTCAGAATCACCAATAATAATATTATTTTCCACTATAAAATTGAATTTATGGCACAAAAATGGACTCCAATATTGAAGCTGCCAAAGTCAAAATTCTAAAAACCAACAAGCAGGTTCTCGACTAGTACGGGCACCTGCTAAATTTCAAATTTTAATTTGAAAAGTTTTTGCTATTTCAAGGCAAATCAAATCTATTTAGACCATTGTAGATTAAATTTTGTTACTTGTGTTACTTGACACGCGTTTCATTATGGCGTCCATATCGAACTTGTATCATTAATAACTATTATCCCATTTTGACGTTTAAAAATGACATTATTAAACGCATAATAGCAAAGGTAAGTAGACGTTTATCACCTGAGTGACTTAAAATATTTTTAACTCACTCTCGGTGTTTTAAGTCACTCTACCAGTATAGAATCTGCTCCATTCAAAGTTTTAGGAGGGTTAGGAAGTTCTTGAAAACGGTGATAGATCATGTCCCAGACATCCTCAATTGGATTAAGATCAGAACTGTTTGCTAGCCAATCCATATTTTCAATTCCAATCTCATTAAAATAGAAATGAGCTAGTAGACCGTCAGATAGTGACATATTTAGGTGCCCCATTTTCGCATACAAGCCTCGAAGAGGGTTGAAAAGTACATCGATTTTGAGTAGGATGAAGGTATTTTTACGAATGGATCCTGGGGATAACGTATGGAAAATTCAATTTTCCGTAACAGAAATGAAAGACAGTGCCTATATTTTCGCGCAAGCCGCGTTCACCAAAGGATGAATTAATAAAACCTGGCTTCGTGAAAACAAATAAGGGGGTGTTGCAGGTGGCTAAAGGTTTGAAATAAGAGGGAAACTTTGTAAGGAAAAATCGAGATTTTGGGCGATTTTTCAACACAAGCCCATCGGAATGATGAAAATTCACAACTTCGGTAGCAGGAAAACATATTTTCTTGAGTGTCGCTAATGGAAAAGTGCATTTAAGGGTAACATAAGTAAAATTGAATTTTCCATGTTATCCCCAGGAGCCATTCGTAAAAATACCTTCATCCTACTCAAAATCGATATACTATTCAACCCCCTTCGAGGCTTGTATGCAAAAATGGGGCACCTAAATATGTCACTATCTGACGGTCTATAGTGGTGCGTTAATTTTGCTGGCCAGTGTATATTTGCACAAAAAAAAGTGTATATACCATCACCGCGAAACTTTCAAGCTTTCCCGAGAGATCTTGCCTCGGCCGCAAGCGTCCTCGGCGATAACTTTTCTCTATGTACGCTAAAAAGGCATTTCGCGGCCTTGGTAAACAAATAACTATTTGTATGATGTTCCATTGGTGAAACTATTGATTAGGTATATAAAAATCAAATGGGTCCTGTTGGTGATACAAAACTATTTCATCATTGATCGGTAGGTATCGAAGGCATCAGGTGGCAAATTGGTTCCTATCGGCGTCATCATCTTTATTTTCGTTCTTCAATATATTGCTAGATACAAAATCGTATTGATTAGACGTATAACGGAATATATGTTAAAACCATCGATATCTTCGGCTACATCAGAATTTGAACATCACTGACCATGGCTACGTAAGGAGCATTATTGCAATCTTTAAGATTTGAAGACATTTAGAACAACTTCAATTCAATTCAATTCAAAAAACTTTCCATGCAAAGACAATTACTGTAAAGGATTGTATTGGCATAGTCAACTGGACTGATATATTTCTAGATTAGGACAGGTGTCGAATTGAAAAAAGCCTTCTTTACCTAACCTAAAATTGGTCACCATGTCTGTTGTGAATGTTATTTCAAAAATTATTTTTAAGTCATGTCAAAATATAAAACATCTTTTGAACCATGTATAGACAAAATGCGATAAAATAGTTTTTCTAATTTTGACATTTAAAGTGACACTTTTCGAAACTCGTTGACGTTATCAAATGTCTTACTTTTCATCACCAGTTACGAAAAGTAAAATTTTTCGCAACTGGTGATGAAAAGTAAATTTCACCATTAGTTGCACAAAATATAGGAAGAAAATCTGTGATACTTTTGGGGCTGAACTACTCGGAGTACTTTATTGTTATTATATTCTTTGTACGGACATATTAGGAAGGTTTAATTTTATTCAAATTAGTTACATAATATGACAGTGTATGAAGAAAGAAGTAATTAGTTATAAATATTAATACTTAACACAATTTGAACAATTATTGATGGTATTGACAACATACTTTTCTGTGTAGCATTAATTAAATGAATAAATTGAATTTTTTTTTTCATGGAAGTCTCTCCAAGGACATTGGTGACAATTTTCTGTTTTTTATGGTTAATAAATTTTCCACGTAGCCCTTAGCGGCTGTATTAGACTTCCACCCCCCATGCTATTTAATTCTCAGCAAATCATCCACAGAATCTACAAGCAGAGTAGGTAGTGGATGATCGCCGAAAGCAATGACCGGCTTGAGTCGCCAAACTCGACAATAAACAATACTGGCTTCCATGGTAACGGAATAGGAAACATCTCTGAACTTACTGGACAATTTAGAAATAATTATAGAAAGGATATTTTCCATGTTTTTGACTCGAATTATTTGAATGAATCAGATCATAATATAGAAAATTAGAAAAAATATTGTGTGAAACATGTTGGGAAACACTATTTTTCGTAACTCGCTTTCTTTTGCGGAACTCGCTTCGCTCGTTCCGCAGAAATCTGCTCGTTACGAAAAATAGTGCTTTTCCCAACTGGTTGCACAAATAACTATTAAGCAACGCGTTAGCAAAGGGTTCTACCAATTTTGTGAGTCCTTAGAGCACTCGCACGCTACGCTTCCTCGTACACAAAACTGGCCACACTCAATTGGTAAAACCTCAAGTGTTTTTAGACACCCTTATAATAACTGGCAAATTGTAGTATGGGTCATATTGTGTTATAAAACTCCTGGTGATGTTACTGATGTTTTGTTTCTCTTATAAAATTTCGCAAACTTTAGTAACGCTAATGCCTTATTGCTTTTTATCATAACCCAACTTTGTTTTTATTGCTTGTAGTTTATCAAAAGGTCTGCCGTCCTCAGCAAAAAAAATAGAATTGGCTTGAGAACTCTACCGACTTCGGGGCCCTTATGATCAGGTTCAATGGTTTGCAAAATTTTGAAAGACACTATAGAAATTCAACTTTGGTCTATTTCTTATGAATTATGAATGCCGACTGGCAATAGAGACATTTTGAGCCACCTATTTGATCAACGTTATCGGTTATTTTGCTCATGCGCAATAGTGAAAAAATGACCGGTCCGCTTAATAAGCGGTAACGTACTACGCTAAATATGTGGAAATAAACGATACGTTATTAGCCGTTAACGTTTTAACAACTTTTCAGCATTTCGACGTCTTATTATATTTTCAATGTTATCCATGAAGTGCAGTAAACAATTACACAAAACAAAATACAAATAAATACCTACCTAACAATCCTAACATAAACAACATAAAATTTGACGGTAGTTACACAAAATCAAATTCCTAACCACAAATTTTCAATAACGTTTAGCGTATAACGTCCTTCACAAGTTTTGGCTTCAAAAACTAAAAAAAGGCTAAATGTCATCCGCTATTTTTCAAAGACTGCGCTTGCTCAGTTTACCGTTTAGCGTGTAACGTATTTCAAAATTTATGTGGCTCAAAATCTCTCATATTTCGAAGTTATGGACACATGATGCGGTGCAGTAGTAGTAAACACTCTATTGTAAAAGTTTATAAGCTCACTTTAAGTACTGTGTATTACTATAGTTTATATAAATATACTTTGAAATCCGATAAGTTTTATAACGCTATTAAAGTTGCGTACTGTTATCGTGCGGTATATAAGTTCACTCTAGTTGATATTATGCTTTCCAATATTTATATCGTTATTATCGTTACTACATTGACTCCGCCAGTATTACTTTGCCAAAATCAATAATACTTCAGAAGTATGTTGTAAAAATCTAATATTTCACTTATTTTATCAACAATTAATACGAAATCAACCCACATACTAGTCAAATGGTGTTTGTTATGAATTCGTCGCAAATTAAAAGAACACATAGGGGAGAGTGGGACAACTTCGACATGTTAAGGTTTGCAAGATTTTAAAAACGATTTGTATTTACAGAAATAAACACAACTTCATCTAAACATAGTGATAACATTTCTTTAGTAGGTAATAGGCATTTAAAACCAATATCGTATAAATTCAAAGAGAAAAATATTTTTCTTTACATCAATGTCAAATGACGAACTTGCCCTCCCCTAGGGGGCAAATTCGACAGCATTATTCTGATACAAATACCTAAATTTTATTTTCTACTTAAATCACAGCAAAAATTAACTGCTCTTCTTCGTATACATCAGATCGTTTTTTTTTTTTTAATAATCTCCAACCATCCTAGAAACAAAAATAATAGTTCGACAGTGCCGGAATAACGATTGGCGAAGTTGCCCCACCCAAGCGGATTCTAGTAAAATATTTAAAAACATCTTACAGGAGCCTTTTTTACCGCCTATATTATCAAATATTTCTACAAAAGATGGGTCAAAGTCACTCTGTAAAAATTAACTTGCGAAATAGAACGCTCTAACGGAACGAAAGTATTATTAAAGTAATAGCCAATCCTTAGATCAGGTTTAAAAACTCGATAATTGCGTTTTATGCGACAAATTGAGTAGCTACCTTTTCCAGACTTAAGGAGCAACTAACTGATACGTACGATGCACCCTCAAGCCCGTTTCGGAATTTCCGAATCCAACCGATTCCTAGTAAAGCGCGGTGACAAACTTGCCTCGCATGTCGAAGTTGCCCCTAAGCCCCACTCTCCCCTAGGTATATACAGTGTGCGCCATAAAGTTGGGTACACATGGGAAAATTCTTAATTATTCCTTTTTCCAAAAAACTTTTTTTGGGGATCGTTAGTGCATGTTCGATAACCAAAAAATCAATTATTACACATGTCATGTTATTTTTCTGATGACCAAGAAATTTGTGCAAAAAGGGATATGGGTACAGTTATAGCGACACGACCGGACGGTATTTTCTAATTTATGACCTTCGAGTGTGTATTTCGCAAAACAATCGATTCGTTTGATATTAAACTTATGTAGTTTAGTCGAATAAAGCTATTTTTGAAATAAAATTAATATTTTCGATTTTCCATTTAATGGTATGGGTAAAATAAGTAGTTTTTTTTTTCTCTGATTTGCTTCAAAATCGGCATGTGGAGTTCTTTTTGGATTCTGAACAACTTTTTCTTATAAAATTTTTTGATCTCTTGCCTTTACCCGTTTTTCGACATCAATATCAACTTTTTTCAAAATTCCCGCTAAACCGATAATCGCATGACATGTGTCATAATCGATTTTTTGGTTATCGAACATGCCCTTACGATCCCCAAAAAAAGTTTTTTGAAAAAAGGAATAATTGAGAAATTTTCCCATATGTACCCAACTTTATGGCGCACACTGTAGATATATTTTCTAAAAACCTAACATGAAATTTATTATTATTGGTTATATTAAGGGCCCCTGCGTTTTTTCGAAGTACTTCATCAATATTTACAGTAAAAAATCATTCCCACCTACATTTCAGTCTCGGAGAGTTTGCAATCAACAAATAATATCCAATCATTAACTACAGGTAATGGTAATGCGCTCTCCATTTTGAGTTATAACCACCGCCTGTCGTTTCTACCGCACCCAGACAATATTTCAGAAGTAAAAAAAGTCCATATTATTGTAAATAAAATATCTTCGACAGAGAGAGAAATACACCTACTTTTTTTTTTTTAAAGCAGACAGATTTGACATAGAGAAGTAGGTAACCGAACTATTTTAAAAACCATTATAGGCTACATTATATCACTGAAGGTGTTGAGGCGTGGTTATTTACAAAGTTACATAAAGGTTACCACCAGAACATTTACGGTGACTATTATACAAACAAAAATGTTTATTGGATTTACCTAATAAACTTGGTGCTTTTCCTTTTTTGGTTTTTTGAATTTAAATCTAAAAATTAAATTTGTCTTAAAAGTACAAGCTTTCTAAAAAGATCCAACCCTGTTGAAATACGTAAGATCAGATCACTGAATCAAAGCATTCGAACTATTAGGGAAATACCTCTACGTTAAACTCTGTTTTAATATCAATTGATCCCCTTTAAGTATTATGCTTTAGTGACTTGATTAACTCGGCCTTGGCAGACCTATTGTATCTTTCTCAAAAACTCACCTACCTCCATCGGGATAACACTAATCTTCGTAGTAGAAAAAGTCGCCCATAGCAGAAGCTTTTTAAGAATAGAGACATTTTTTAATTGAGAGATATTATTTTAGTCCAATAACGGATCAAAAGTCGGCAGGGATAGAGGTTGGTTTGATTACATCAGTAACTCAAAACCAAAAAAATAATGCAACGCAATCTTGCTTCAAGTATGATATTCGTCGTCATCATCATCATCATCATCATCATCATCATCATCATCATCACCATCATCATCATTTAGCCTTGGTTCTTCCACTGCTGGACATATGCCTCCCCGAGACATTTCCATTTTTCCTGTCCTGCGAGGTTGCTATCCAGTTGGTGCTAATCCTTTTCACTTCATCGGTCCATCTGGGTCCATGTTCATTAAACAAGGGAGCAGCACTCCCAGGAGAACGAGTGTTCCGTCTTTCTCATTCACTCCGGAATATCATCAACTTCTGTTTCCTCACGAATGGAATCAGTATTATATTACATACCTCTAAATCTCGCAACGAGAATGCCGTAGATGTTAGTTGCGTTTTTAAGGAACTTTGCTGTTTCTCAACGTTCGACTAGTCATGAAAATCTATACAGATTATATATTTTTTCGTATCCTGGTGCAACTGGACTTGTTGTAGAAACTTCCACTTTCCATTAAATAAGAAGGATAGTATCTAACTTATCTTGGATAATATAAAAGGCTTTGGTTCCGAACTAAAAATACTGCTGACGGCTGTAGATGAATATTCCAGATTTTCATTCGCTTTTGACTCAACTTGCGCAGTGTGTAGAACTAAATCGAAGATTCCATAAATCCAAGAAAATCCTAAATATATTGTAGCGCTTTTGCGAGTGTGTACAGAATTCAAACCTGAAAATCTAGAAAATACTGATGCCTTGTTTAAGAAAGGAGATTATCGGGGATACTACCACGAGAGCTTCAAAATTACCGATAATTTTTCACGATTGCGTGTTTTCTATAATTTCACGAGTCCGTAGGCCGAGTGAAATTTGCAGAGAAAACACGCATGAGTGAAAAATTATCTGGTTCATTTTAAAGCTCAAGTGGTATTTAGAGGATTATTTCACTTATGAGAATGCAAAAAATATGGAAATAAATATGTATTAAACGATTTGAACATTTTAACAATCAATACAAATAAATGGTTGCTATCAGGAACCGTTTGTTTGTATCAAAAATTAGCATGACAACCATGTATACAATAACATGGGAGAATTATCGCTGTAATTCTCTCTAGTTAAACAAATGGAAAAGAGAATTTTTGCTGTAATTCTGAAAATCGTCACTTGTATTATGGGATTTCTAACACATGAGGAATAATCGCGTTTATTCTGGATTTTACAAGAATGAATTACAGATATAAAGGCCGGTATTTGTTAGTAGTTAGTTTAGTTTAAGATTGGCTGTGATACGTTTTAGATAGTGATTATCGTGAAAGTTGTGAAGAATTGAGTTGTTTGAGTTAATTAGTGTCAGAGTGTGTAGTAACGTGGAATAAATTATTGTTGTGTTAATTGCACTTTGATTTTAGAATAAACGAAGCCAAGATTTCTGTCACGCAACGCAAGTCAGATGTGACAATATAAATAGAATAAATCAATCGAATTTTATGAACGATTGCCTTCTATAAACCAAAGACGCCATATACTGACGGTTTTAAATGGATATTTCTGTATGTACATATGGTGATAGAAGAACTTGATTTATGTCCGTAGTTCCAGAAATATTTTCAGCCCAAAAAAGAATTTCAGCAATTTCGCAAAACACACTATAACCAGCAAGGAAATGAGCAGTGTGAATGTGGGTATAATTTGGAAAATTATTCAGCTCGCCTTGGAAGGCATGTAAATAAAACAATAAGAAAAGCTGGGGGAGCACGAATGCACGAAGCACGAAGCACGATAAAAAAAAAAACGAATAATCGAGTCCTATAATTTTGTCAGTGACATTCCGTTCGATTCGCATATTTCCTAGGTACCTAAAATCTGTTTTTTTTTTAAAGATAAAAGTCAAAATGACATTATGTTGGCAATACAATGTAAAATTGTCAATGCTTTCAATTTTTTTGTGCAGAAAAGGCTTGTGTTGCCAACAAAGTTACTAAATTTTTGACTTGGGGAATTATCTTTAAAAAAAAAAACGTACTTTACTTATTAAATCTCATTATTCAATTACGTCGTCAGATGAACGTATGTCAACTTAAGCATCCCCAAAGATTTGCATAGTAATGTTTGCAAAACATGTGATCAGAGTTTGCCTAGGAGGCAAATTGCGATTGATCATTCACCAAAACATCTGGACCACAGCAGTGACATTTAAAGCCGCATCCAGATTGGTAAATAAATGCGTTGCGTTGAATTCGGGATTCACAACAAATTTTTGCGGCGCAAATTTGGCATCTTGACTGACATAAATATTTTGTGTTGTGCGCCGTGCGTTCTTGCTCAACGCGTGTGTGCCTATTTTATTCCAATGTGCGCGTTGCTTGTTTTTGGTTATAGGCGGTTACACACGGACGTGGATGTCTAAAAAAATGTACGCACATACATGAACGCGCAAACAAAAACATCAATGTGTAAAGTCCGACAAATACCATTTTAAAGTCACGTGATATTGGTGGCAAAAAACGTATGTTCATTGATTATGTCGTTGATATCACCTACAAAAAGCTACTGGTAGTTAATTACTATTGAATTTCAGGATATGTTTCCACTAGCATTCTACAAACGCGTTTCTGACATAGTATTGACCAATCAGATGGGAATTTTATTACTTGCAATTTTTGCGAGACTCACTTTTGTCGCATCTGCTGTCCGTTGTAATACATTCTGAACTTGAATTGGGTACCCGTTTTCTATTTGCTTCTTTTCGAGTTGGAAAAAGGTTAATATAGTCAAAATTATTAGCTGTGTTTGTTCCCCTGCGTTTCTATTCTCATCAAATTTTACCGATGGATCCACCATTCTATGTCTGTCATTGTCATTTTTCATCCACTAAACAAAGATAGATAACTCATCGGTGATGTCACCGATGAGAATAAAAATGAGGGGTTCGTTATTTTCGAAAATAACTTTGACAAACTAATTGATGACAGTGACGGATTCTATTTCAGGTAAGAATATTATGAACAATAATTAGACACCAATTTTTTTTTTCAATTTTACTATCACCGCTGTTCAAGATGTATTCAACAAGGATAGAGAAAAATCACGTGACTTTAAAATGGTATTTGTTCGACTTTATGCAAAATACCGTCGCGTTTTTGAATGTGCAATCGCTAGAAATTTTGTATGCACACCCGGAACACTGTAGCAAGAATAGCAAGACTACTTTTGATAGTTTTGTGCGAGCGTCTGTACAAAGGCGTCATGCACGTTTTTGTTTGCACGTTGATGTATGCACGTATATGTATCAAGCCATCCACGTCCGTTTGTAACCGCCTTATTATTTGTTTCGTTCGCGAAAAAATGCGTCCACACTAGAACGATGTTGCGTCGCAAATCCCTTTGATGTCTTGAAAAAAACCGACAAGCCGCGAATCGCGTACGTTGAATGTCACGAACATATTTGCGTGCGTCTGTATGTGGCGAACAGATCCACACTCGCATAAATTTGTATCGCACACACAAATTTGTGCCGAATACCACGCACAACGTAAATTTTTACTAATGTGGACGCGGCTTAAGGAATAGCGAATTATGGAAATTTTTTTGTGGCTCAGATATAAACCCACATAACAGTGAAAGAACAATCATATTCTCAGAATATTCCCTCAAAGTACTTTTTGGAATGTTCTTTTAGGAATGTTCAATGAACATTCTAAGATTGTTTCGATTGAAATATTCATTTTTGAACGTTCTATTTATGTACTAGGAATGTTGCTTCTATGCACCTACCTGAAAAATTGTGCTAAGAACCTACTTTATATAACATTATTTGAATATTCTCATACGAACATTATTATAATGTACCCTTAAAAATGTTCTTTAAGCTAATATCTCTATCAAGTATTAAGAATATACCTACCAAGTTGTGCTGAGAAGTGTATGTAGGTAGGTAACCATGATAAGAATATTTTCATATTGTTCACCTAATTATCTAAAGTACCTACTCAAAAATCTTAATTGTACAATTAAAAAATAATGCTCTATTTAGAACCTACTAAGAATATTATAGGTATATTCTTTTTCTTTTGCTTTGTATGACTTCCAAAGGGAGCGACGCGCTATTAAAGATATACATCTTGCCTCGCATTTAAATCCCCTTGGAACCTGTTTCTCTCAGTTGGCGTGCTTCGACGAGAGCATAACAAGCTCGAAACCGGAGCTTTGGTTAAATACTCGTGTTTTATAGAGAAGTTTTCCAACAACTCTTTCACTGCCTTTAATATAAAAGGGCTGAAACGAGCATTATTTGGAAACGAAAATAAACATTCCAAGTATATCCTTAGAATCAAACAAGAATGTTATGTCTAATATGCATATTGAGAATGATATATGTAGATATATTCTAAGAATATTTCAAGCATATTGGTATAATATTCTTTTGAGAACATAACTATAATGCCATAGAAACATTCTTTGAATGTGAGAATATAGGTACGTTTCGAGCATATTTTTAGAATCAAACAGGAATATTCTTTTAAGGACGTACTAAGAATCTCATAGGTATATTCTAGGAATATCCTAATGGATTTCCCAGGAAGTTCTTGGGTATTGCAAACAGTATTTCTACAATCTTTTCTCAGAACATTCTCAGGACATTCGCAATGGTTTTGGCGAACATTCTAGGCACATTCTTCCTAAAAAAAGAACATTCTTAATACATTCTAAGGATGCAATTTTGTTATGTGGGAAGTTTATTTCGGTGAATGTCCGAATTCGGCATCCGTGTCTAACATTACGCACCTAAATGAATTGACTATTGATTAATAGATTCTAAACTATTAGGAATGTGAAAACCTAAAATTGCTCAATCCATTCAATGTTTCAATTACATCCCCCCACATGTAGGCGACAACCGTCAATAATCGAATTTCAAAATGTATTCTTAAAACCACACGTTCAATGCGACACGTGTTTTTGATCGAAAGTTAATGCTAATTGATTCAATCATTACATTATGGAGAGTCAGTGCCAAAAATAAAAATCCTAACTGTTCTAGAGCCATTTAAATCCATCAATCTCGTTTACTAAAACCAGGTAGGCATACAATGACTTTTTTACTTTACACCTAACCATTCTTTACCCATAAAGGGATATAGAAACCCAAGGCGCGTGCACCCAATGACCTATTTTCGTTTCCATAATAATAAAGAAAAAAAAAAGAGGCGAAAAAGGTAAAAAAAAACGGCAATCGAACAGCATGTAGTATTCACCCCCTTGAGCCACAAGTCATCTGACTCCTTTTCGGCACACGATTCCATTTTCTAACCGATTCGCTTCGTAATATGAGGTGCAGAAGGAGGTAAAAAGAATGCATCAGCGAAACGGCATACGTCGGAAATTTTGTAGATATATAGCAATTTCGGATTTGGATTTTTTCAGTTTGCACCAACAACGTGAGTTAGTTATAGAATGTCATTGTATTTTGGCCAACACCTAAGTAATTTGTGCAATGAGAAATCTCCATACATATAGGGCGATAAAAATTTCATGGCATCGATTTTGTTCTTAGTCCTTACGATAAACATATGATATTGATTGATGAGAATCTCTAAATTGTTATGGAACCAGATTTTCACATAATCAGATATTCACAAAAAGCTAGGGCAAAAACTCAATTTCCTATAATGATATTTATTTACTATTAGGAATGTTGCTCTGAATCGTAGCATCGTCATATTGCAGTTTAGATATGGGAAATTTTTTCGATAATAATTTTCCTTAGAGATGGATAGAACCTGAGGTAAGGCCATTAGAGCTATTTTTGGGAATACCTCAAATCTCTTGCAGGTATACAAGTATCAAGTGCCGCGGAAAGCTACTAATGACTGCGGGGTAATTTGGCAAAAGAGGGTTTCATTCGCCCCTGAATTCGGGAGAAAGACATGTATTCATATGTGAAAGTAGAAATTTGAAATTGTTAATAATCCAAGTGAATTTCTCTAAATAATGTTAAATTACGTTGAAGCTTCTTCAAATTATTTCGTCTTCTTCCGGATTACAAAACACTTCTATGAAATAAATATAGAACTAATGTCTCTCAATATCAATTAGAGTAGCTTGGGCCTTTTTACGTCAAATCTGGAACAAAAAAAAAAGGATTATTAGTGATTCTATAGTAATGAAAAAATAAATAAATTTAATATATTTATTTATTTATTTTTTTTCCATTTTTGAGTCCGTGTTTTTTTGCTCATAATTTCTGGTAACCCTGGCACCCTGCATAAATCACTTCTAGTGTTATGATAGCAAAATGGTTGATATTGCCGCGCAACTTTGCAGAATAGTTAACGTAAACACACAGAGATAAATGAAAAGTAATAATGTGAATTTTGGAAATTTCTATAGACTCTAAAACAGTAAAGTGGAATACATCTGTAAATGTATGGTGCGGATGAATGATAACCAATACATATTGCAAACCCCTTAACACCCGTTAGACGACCCTACTCCACGCATCGTGGTGTTTTTAAGGGTTTTTTTGTCCAAATTCTCTTAACATAATGACTCGCATATGTTCGTCGTTTCCAAGAAACTGCAAGGTTGGCCTATATTTCATTCTGTACGAAAAATATATTCCTCTCCGCTTTTGTGTCGAAACAGATATTATTTCAACTTAGTATATGGAAATTAATATGGCTATACGCATGCAGAGAGAATGTCTTTCCTTACTGTAAATGCTATAGTTTTGATTTTGACATTGTAGGAAATAAAATTGATATGGTTTTTTTCGATTTTATAATTTCATCCATGTTTTTTGGAATTGTCGCCAATAAGTAAGTTGAATGACATGACAGACATAGTATTTAGCTGTAGAAGTAGATAAAATTATGTAAAGTCGTTTTAATTTGTTTGTTCTTTCAAATAATTTAACTCTAAACTGTTAAGTAGGTATAGCAAAAAATCTATCTCAAAAATTATAGTTTTTAGTAGTATAGCAATCTTATAAACAGCTTTGTTTTTGCAGCTTCTTTCAAACGCATAAAGATTCCAGTGCATTGGGTAAAAGCAGTGAGTAGGAAAACGAGTCCAATTATTCTTATAAAATGTGGTAAAATAAAATATACACACATCAAAATGGTCTAGGGAACAAAAATAATACCTATACCTATCATAGTTTTTTTGCTGACTTGATTCACAAAATATTTTTTCTCCGAATGACAGTAAAAGCGGCCTTTTAATGACACTTGACAGGATCAAAAGTTGTATTTTTGCTGCCTAGGCATTAAAAGTGGACTTTTACTGCCTAGGCATTAAAAGTGTCAGTGTCACAACGTTCCAGGTAATAATTTCACTCAATTTGGTATTTGAAATTGATGGTGACAATGACAATTGTCAAAATAATTTAATTATTTGGATAATAATAATAAATGAAATAAATATAAAAAAGATGTCCATGTGTGAATTTGAACATTCGGAGAAAAAATTATATGTTTTACATGGCAGAAAAGCAGATTTAATGCCTCGGCTGGTTTCCTAGCCTCGGCTACGCCTCGGCTATGAAACACCAGCCGCGGCATTAAATCTTGTACTTTTCTGCCTAGTAAAACAAATAACTATAAACTTAACAAGCTTGCAAAAAAAGCAGATAAGTTATATTAACCAATTGCCACGCTATTTAATATTCAATTATCGAATTTTTATGTGCTTTAATGAGCTTACCCCTCTCCTCTATGACTTTTTAAATACATTATTGTAAAGTAAACATCAAGTTGCTATATCGGCATTGAATCGGCAGAATCCAAAATGCAATCACATACAACGTATCTCATTTAAAATAAGCAACTTGACGTCTACTTCCGGAATAACCATCTTTAAAATATTTTAGCCGGGTTGCCCCCATTGACATTAGTATACTGTCAAAGTATCAAAAACTTTCTGCATACAGTTTTTTATATATAGATCGATTCGATTCCCGGTGGAACACCCTGTATAGAACAGATTTCGAAAATCAAAATTTTGAGATTCCAAGCAAACTCAATTCAAGTATGTTATTTCAACACAAATATAGGTGATGGCGCTGAAATTCTTACACCACCAATAAAAAATGAAGCATTTTATATCCTACTGAACTATTAGGTATACCATATAATACCATGGTTATGATAATCATAAACAGGGTCTTAACTCCCGCGCGGGAGTTAAGGGTATCATAACTACCGCGTGGGAGTTAAGGATTTCCATAACTCCCGATTTTACTTTGAATAGGTAAAACTTTGAGAAAAAATAGAAATTGGAATTGGAAAATAGAATGGTTTATTCCTTTATAAAAATGTACAAAATAGAGTAAATTCAGTAGGAAATAAAATTATCTATGTACCACAGGAATTATCAGGTGTTAATACCCACAGGCAATTGGTGTCCCTCGGACCAAACTTTGCCCTGGGGTATTAACACCATCATAATTCCCTTGATGCATAAATAACTATTATATTCCCTCGACAATAACAACAGTCATGAATGAGATGATGCCTTTAGAAGTACACAACTTAATGAATAAGCCTATTATATTGTCTCGTATAGCATTAACAACTTGGCGGCAATAAGTTTACTCATGCTGATGAACAGTTTGAGACATTTAATATAGAACAAATGACTTCATTACAAAATGACGAATATGCAAATGACCCTATAAAGTCACTACGTATTAATCATTTAAACATTCATTAGGAATTTGATGCTTTAGCACATGTAATTAAAGCTTTTCCTGAAATTCTCCATAAGCCCAATGAAAAATTGACATTCAACAACTTGAAACAACAGATGAAATACCAGTGCACACGAAAACGTATAGATTTCCGCATGTGCATAAACAACAAGTTAATTCTCAAATAAAGAAAATGTTAGAACATAACATAATCAGACCATCATGTAGTCCCTGGTCGCATTTAGCCATTCCACTATAGATTTCGACACCCGCCTCAATTTTGATTGGTCAATTTTGAGTGAAAATATAGAAGGTGCGGAACTACGTAGTGGATTGTTAAAACGGTGTCCAAAACGAGAGTGCAATGTCTGTCATATGCTGCATATTTATTTCAAGCTGCCGTCAATACTATATGCCAATACGTGGTTCTCAATGTGATAGTGAATTGTGCGAACGGTGCTGAATCGCGAAGTGGAATGTAAAATTCATTGGAGGTTACGTTATTTTGATTTGTTTATCGTATTGTGCAGTTTTGTTGTGTTCTAATCGATAATATTTATTATAAAATGGAAAATTGTTCGAATAACTGGAAAACAGTCAGTATCATAGATTTATTACTCTTTTACAATTGCCTAGCTTTCGAAGCCTTTCGCTTCTTCTTCAGGGCTATAATAATATAATATAAAATAAATAAAAAATGAATATAATATAAATTAGAAATTAAATAAAATATTTATAAACTTTTTAAAACATACCTTGCAGTGAGTCTATCGATTTCTCTGGTTTTTTTTAAGTTTTTTCATTTATGATATAATATAGATTTTTATAAAAAATTTAATATAAATGTATAATGAAAATTGTAAAAGAGTAATAAATCTATGATACTGACTGACCCAGTTATTCGAACAATATCAATTATTCACGGTCGTGATCCATAAAATAAAATAAAATGGAAAAGTTAATTAAAATAAATATTTTTTTTTATCGAGGAAGATTCATTATCTGATGGCAAAACTGGCATTTGGAGAAAATGCACCACCTATGTCATTCTATATGCCTTTGATAGAAAATAAGGAAAATATCGGAGAATCAGATTCTTCCACTTTTTCAACACCCTCGTCATGCATTAATAATAATAACTGTCAAAGCAAACCTTCAACTTCGAAAGATATTCAAACTGAAGAAGTAACTAGTGATCATTTGAAAGAAATATTTTCTACCATGCAGGAACATCACGAAACTTTTGGCACTTCCTTGGCAACAAAAAAAAAATCTACAGAGACTGCATAATATTAAGACAAGAACTTCATGGGAATCTTTTTTATGCCGTGCTGGAAGCAATTTGTCACTAAGGTACAGGTCCAACAATAATACCTATATTAAAGTTCAGCCTCATCGATAAGTAGGAAAAAAGTGAGAAGAACAAGAGGTTGTAATAAGAGGCTTGCAACTGGTAGACCTGCCAAAGGGGAGAACAAGTCTAAAAAAAGGAAGCATTGTTTGTCCGAAAATGTGGAGGAAAATCGCCCCAATGCGAAAATTCATTAGAAATAAAGAATACCTACAAAGTTTTTGCTTTATAAATTTAGGCTGAAAATAAAATTTTGTTTGAAATAGAGTCCGTCCATAAACTACAGTAGCGCCCTCTTTCGACAGCAATGTAAGTTCCTGTATTATGACAAGTGCTTGATTCCATTTAAACAAATGTAATTTTTGTTATTAAAAACGATTTCAAAGCGAAATATTTTTCATTATAAAGGTATGGTTGTTTACACGGAACAATTGTATTTAATTTCACTTTTTCTCTTGTAATTATTATTTGCCAAACGCTTTTTATTATCATTTATTCAGGCTTTTGTGCATACCCACTACTTGTCATGCCTTTACCCAGGAACAGTTACACAAATTATTGTGTTGTTAACTGTGGCAATAATTATGCCAACACAAGTGGAAATGTTCACTTCTACAGTCTTCCTAGTCGATCCCATGATCTTTACACAGGAACTATACACTGAGTTTTCGTATTGATTTATTGTCTATTTTTTCATAAAATAGATTTTGACGTTGTCAACTTTGAAACGTAAACAATACCTCTTGGCCCTGATTGGTCGCAAAATGAGGTGTCCCTGCAGGTTGACATCATTGTGATTTCCATTTACCAGTCAGTGCGCAGTAAGTTTATCCGCATCTTTTTCTAAAAGCATGTAACATGTAAGGATAAGGATTAAAAAAAATTACACTGGTTCGACAAATGGAAATTGCTATCAGTGCAAATGGCATGTTCCGACCAATCAGCGGCATTGTTTATGTTTCAAAGTTGAGGATGTCAAAATCTATCTTGGGGAAAAAAAAGCCTGTAGTTACTTTACTCTTTATCGTTTTGAGATCCAATTCAAAAAATAGTAAAATGTGGGAGCCAGAAAAACAGTCAAGGATTTGTAGCGTCCATTTTATTGTTATACCTACCTCATCAGCATAAGGAGAGCTATTTATGGAGGTTTGGCGCATAACATGCCCTTTCAAAATGGATAAGTCCCCTCCAAAATCTCGTTCAACTACTTGCAATACAAGTTTAGCTTTCACTAGAGCCACACCTTTTTTGTATGCAGCTTCATGGTGATTAAATTTTATATTTTGGAAACCAAAATGTATTTCCAGCTCCATTTTTCGAAATTCTAGTGAAAATTTGACAAACTATTAATACAAAAACTTTTGACATCTCTCACTAGGGGTCGCGAATTTCAATTTGTGACCGGTCCCTATAGTAGCTTGGAGCTTCAATAATTATGGGTTTACGAAGGGTCTGAGTATGCGTAGCGCGAAAATAATTATACGCCATTACACTCTCGTTTTGGGCACCGTCCTGACATTCGACTAGGTGATTCAGCACTTCTGTAGTCGCATTTACGCATAATGAGTATGGACATTCCACTTATGATTTGAGCACTGCTCACACATTTCACTATGCGTTTCGGCATCATATCAAAATATTATTCAAATCAGCCAATCGCCTTGGAGACGGGTGCCGAATCGTATAGTGGAATGTCTAGATGCTCCCTGGTCATCCCCTGTGTGGATAGTACCTAAGAAAGATGATGCCGCAGGCATACAAAAATGGAGAATGGTCGTTGATTATCGGAAAATAAACAAAAAAACTATTGATGATAGATGTCACTACCTAATATCCCTGATATATTAGACCGGCTTGGTCGTAGTAATTATTTTACAACACTGGATTTAGCCTCTGGCTTTCATCAAGTCGAGATGCATGAAAATTCGATACCCAAGACAGCATTTAATGCTGAAAATGGTCATTACGAATTTACCAGAATGCCCTTTGGATTAAAGAACGCACCAGCAACCTTCCAAAGAGTGATGAATAATGTAGTACTAGGATTACAGAATAGATTATATCTAGTATACATGGATGATATAATAATTTTTTCCACTTCACTTCATGAACATGTGAAAAATTTGAAGAAAGTATTTGAGAGACTGGAGAAGTTTAATTTAAAAATACAATTAGACACATCAGAATTCCAAACACAAAACAGTCGAATTCCTAGGACATGTAATCACGCCAGATGGAATAAAACCTAATCCAATAAAAATAACGACAATTGAAAAATTCCCAATATCAAGAACGGTGAAAAAAATAAAATAATTTTTAGTAGGATTAGTAGGTTATTACCGAAAATTCATAAAGAATTTTGCCAAATTGACAAAACCAATGACACCTTGTTTGAAAAAAGACAAAAAAATAATACACAATGCAGAATTTGCCGAAATGACCCCACTACAACATCCTGACTCCAAGAAACATTTCTTATCGACAACCGATGTCTCAAAACTATGCAATTGGAGCTGTTCTATCTCAAGGTCCTCTCGGGGCTGATCGTCCCATTGCATATGCATCTAGAACCTTAAACCCAGCTGAATGTTATTATTCGATGATTGAACATGAACTTTTAGCAATAGTATGGGCAATAATGGTATATAACATACCGAGGTGTCGAGAGATTTTAGTTAACTAAGGTAGTTAACTAATTAACTAAAATCTCGAGACAGTAATGGAACTTTTAACCGAGGTATGTATTAGTATATTACATTACGATTGAAGAAGTGACAAATTTCACACACACGCGCGAGGCGATAGCCGAACAACAATACTCATAGTGCAATGAATTACACCCCTTTTCAAGGGATTGAAGGAGTTTTGAATTATGCCATACTAATTGAATAAACAGAAAATAAACCAGCAACTGACTATATAACAAATTTAACAGAATCCGTTGCAAATTTGAATAAAGAAATTGAAGAAAAATTGTTAGCGAAACAAACAAAGTATTTAGAATTACGCAATAAAAATCGTGAAACTGAACCAGAATTACAAAATCCAATCTTTGTAAAACAATTTAATAGAGACAAGTCCGCGTTATGATAGCAAAACACAGAATCGCTTTGGTAATCAAAATGTTACACGACAATAATTTATTTCAGGTACCCTGAGATGAATCCCCTAGTATTCCTTAATCTCGTTGGAGTCACCCAAGCGTACACATTGATGACAGTAGAAAATCCTATCTTACCAATTTCCTTAGGAACTACTTACGTAACAACTCAACATAACACGGCCTATTATCGAATGTAATACCACAAGAGGTTTCAGGATTACCGGATAATACTTTTACCTGTCACGAAACGCGTTACGCAGCAACACTACGACGTCGAAGGTGGAGTGGTGTTGCTGGTAACGCGTTGAGTGTCAGGTAAAAGTATTATGTAATCCTGAAACATCGAGTGGTATTCACAAGGTTATACAACGTACTAAACTTTAATACACCAAGCACGATAATTCCAAAAGGCTTATCGCTTTTTAAGCCTCTCGTGTCATATGGGAATAATGTACAGTGAGTTGTATAATCGAATGTAATACCACAAGAGGTTTCAGGATTACCGGATAATACTTTTACCTGTCACGAAACGCGTTACGCAGCAACACCACGACTCCGAAGGAGGAGTGGTGTTGCTGGTAACGCGTTGAGTGTCAGTTAAAAGTATTAGGTAATCCTGAAACATCGAGTGGTATACAAAAGTTTATACAACGAACTAAACTTTAATACTTTAAAATTCAAAAAAAAAATCTATAATAGAATTTGCTATAATCAAATTACACTTTGAGAAAAAAAAAATTGTTACCTGAACTTTTATAGTTGGAAATGGTCAAGAGGCTTACAATAAACGTAAAAAAAATAAATTCCACACGGGGGGTAGTGGAGGGTTGCTTTGGGGGGTTGAAAAGGAATGGAAAATGGTATTATCACGATTTCCGGCGAAACTACACATCAAACCGAAAAATACCTAATACAAGAGTTATAGATGATGCAAATATCTACAACTTTTGTATTAGTTATTTTCAACATAACCTCAAAACTTCCGAGAAAAATGCAAAAAAGCATATATTTTTTTAATTTTCGATTTTTCTTTTTCATTTCGAACAAAATAATTCAATTGTGATGAAACTTGGTGAAAGTATAGCTTTCTATGTCTTGATTCCCCACAATGTTTTTTAAATAAAAAAAATTAAAAGTTTCCAAGATATTCATTTTTTTTGTCAGAAACAATTTTTTTTCAAAAAAAAATTCTACGGTGAAAAATCATCGTACAGATTTCTGCTTGTGCTCATTTTATTCATTCTGACATATACTTCTTAGTGCAGTAAAAAAAATAGCTATCACAATTCAAAAACATACTCAAAAATGGAAAAAATACAAAAAATTACATTTGCAACAATGAATTTATGAGTAATTAGTGAAAATTTGTTTGAATTTTAACAAATCTCCAAAAACTGATTACGCTATTCAATTGTATGGGAAAAAATACGAGAGAAACTTTGTTTCATTGTTTATTGTTTGATTAGAGACTTTATTTTTGTACAGAATTGCTATTAACATCTGTCGAATAATGAAGCTACAGTAAAATAGGAAAAAATAATATTTTTAATTTTTTTTATCCCGTAGAATCGATTTGAATACTAATAGGATTTAAAACTCAGTCAATTCTCAGCAGTCGTACGGGACGGTTGTGTTTTTCCGTTCGTAGGCTCTGCGGGTGTTGAATGTTTGTTTTGTTTGTTTTGATTTGATTTGTTTGATGCTCTGTTTTGAACCAACAACACATCGAAGTGTTATTGTTCGCTGTGCGTGTACTTTCGCTAAATTAATTTTAAACTAGTTCCTGTTTTATAAACTAGTTCCTGTTTTACCGGTAATGTTCCTGTGAAATTATTGTATTTGAACCTTGCGTGTATCGAACTTCAGCCTTGCGTCGTTGCTTTTCTTTGTGCAAAAATGGCCGAGTTTAAGTGTGACTCCTGTCAAAAAATCACCTCTGACAAGGACAAGTATAAACTTCACTGTAGCGGTGAATGTCGCCGGCATTTCTGTATAAGCTGCACTGGTCTGGATAAAACGACAACAAAGATGCTCTGCCAACAAAAGTATCACAATATTAGATTTTTCTGTAGTGTCTGTGATTCTCCAACGTTAAAATATCTTCACGATAAAGTGTCTCAGCTACAGAAAGGCCAAATCCCTCTGGAAATTGTAGAGGCTCTGGGTGCATGTCTTAAGAAAAGTGAAAAACTTCATCCGATCATTTCGGAAATCTACGACACCTTAAGCGCTCATGATTCCAGGTGGAGCGACTTATCCAAGAAAGTGGATGACATCCACAACCACCATTCTGAGTACTCTGAGAGTGGACAACAATCTCTATTCCATTCAATTAGGGAAATGAAACGAGACTTGTGCAACATTTCGTCGATCTTCATGGACGGTCATGATGAGTCTATAAAGGTTCAGGTACATGACTCTTCAAAAGAAGAGTTAACAAGGGAAATGGCAGATTTGAGGAAATGTGTCAACCAAATGGCGCTCACGTTGGAAAAGTTAGCAGGCAAAGAGAAACCATCTACTAGGAGCAGCCCGCCACCTGTAAAAAAGTCAATTACAGCGTCGATTTCAACCCAGACCGATAGTGAAGAGACATCACCTGTTACGCAAGTGGTCATTGATTCCCGAGTCTGTCCCCCACCTCAGAATTCCGCCCTAAAAGAAAACTGGCATTATGTGGCAGTGTCAAAAATCCCCCATCCTTTTACAGCAAAACAGCTTGCTCATTTTGTAAAGGAAAAACTTGGAACCACGGAGTTTATCAGATGCTTTCCAATGCTCCAAAATAAAGACTGCTCTCACACTGATTTCAAAGTTGGTGTTCAAAACAAAAATCACCTAAAGCAGCTTTTGGACAGAAGCATGTGGCCTCCAGGTACGGGTATAGAGACTGCTAATTCATCTGCAACACTTTTAAAGGCATCGCCACCGTCGGCAGCAATTACAGTAGATCCACAGCATCAGTCTCATCACCATTTCAAACCCAACACTGCGGAGGGCCGAAGTAGACCACTAAACTCTGACTCAACCCCGATTAACCCGACTAAGGATGATAAAACTATCAGGATTGGTTCTGACAGGGAGGCTATAGCGGTTTCTAAGTCCCTGGCACTAGACAGCACAAAAATTGTTATGGATACAAGTAGAAAAAAAGATGAATCAATCATGAACCCGATGACTCCACCCATTGTGCGATTATCGCGAGCTTCCGATACAGCTGATGGTCGATATTTATTGGCTAGACTAAGAGACCCTGCCTTAAAGCTCTTAGGCTATTCCTGGCTTATCTCCATGACCAACCATCCACCGTGTGTTTTGATGGGCACACTAACACCAGCATCAAATTAATGTTAGCTTCGGAGGGACTTCCTAGTGACTTGGACTCATTGCGGAAGTTATATTTCCGTTTCCACAACGCGTATGGCATTGGTCTGGCTGAAGTTGACGCTGATCTCTCCGCCTTCAGGTCTTACTTCTCGTCCGAGAAACTTCTCCGGTTACAGAATATTAGGGAAAGTCAGAGCAAATATTTCTCTAGTGGCTCTCCACGGAATAATAATTTTTTTTAGATAAGGTGACGCGACCAGAGGATCAAGCACCCTCTGTAAGGTTGGACGATGGCAAGCTTAGTGTATTTCTTATTAATATTCAGTCCTTAAGACACAAAACAGATGAATTATTTCTTTTATTAGAAAAGCTTAATTTTCCAGAAATCATCGCCATTACTGAACACTGGTGAAATATGGATGAACCTGTGTTTGTCAAAAATTACACCTCAATAGCTAGATTTAATCGAAGTAATTTATCTCACGGAGGCACTATGATAATGTCCACTAATAATGACTTTACGGCAATAACCAAGTTTGATAATTTATTATCGGAAAAAATATTTGAATTTTCCATCGTCTATCATAGTGGCTTTGACCTTTATATTGTTTGTTTATATCGATCACCGGACACAGACGCGCACATGTTTTGTCGGAATTTGCTGAGCTTGCTTGACTCCTTGCCCTTGAATTGCAAAATAATTTTATGTGGTGACTATAATATAAATTTTTCCTGTGTGTGCCCTGCTCAAGAATCTCTCCAGTCCATTTTCGACTCCTTTGGGATTGTGATGCATGTAAACTCTCCAACCAGAATAACCAAAACTAGTTCTACTACCATTGACTATGTCGCTTCATCTTTTGATCCAGAATTGGTCACCTGTTCTATTTTTAGTGCAGGGTTTTCTGACCACGAAGCAGTATTAACGAATTTCTCATTGAATTCCTTACGTAAGGGTGCTTCCCGCAAATTGGGCAGAATATTTTCGGATGGAAATTTTTTAAATTTCAGTCAACTTTGCTTATCAGTTGACTGGGTCGTCCACTCAGATGATGTTGACTCCGAGTTCTCTAGATTCATAAATACCCTATCTGACCTGGCGACTAAATCCTTTCCTCTCAGACCCATCAAAGTCAAACGGCATATTGTTCGTCGATTTTAATCTGATACTCGGACGGAATGTGAGCTGGTGGCTCCCTACATTAGAATGCCAATGGTTACCTGACGTCACACCTGTTTTTGCCATATGAAACACCCTCTCGCACCTCATACCGCAAGTATCAGTTAAAAATCGACAAACAATAAACCATGGTTCATTAGTGGCTTGCGTACTTCTGGAAAAAATATGCGATCCTTGTCTCATCTAAAAAAATTCTCGGATAGCGTCTTCTTCAATGATTACGTAAAATTATACCGAAAAGTCTATCAGAAAACCATAAAAGCCGCCAAAGACATTTATTATAATAGGAGGCTGGCAAACTCAAAAAATGTTGCAAAAGAAACATGGTCAATTGTTAATGACTTGAGGAATAAGGCTTCTTCATCTAGCAAAATTCCTACTTCACCTGAGATCCTTAACGATTACTTTGTTGATGTGGCTAAGAATTTAGTGAATACCTTAACTCCTTCCCAGGACCCACTTTCATATCTCCCGAATGCTAAGGTGAACTTACACAGTTTCTTCTTCACGCCTGTAGTAGTTCCAGAGCTTCGCAGTACAATCAAAGATATTAAAAACAAATCTTCATCTGGGACTGATGGACTCACCCTCAAAATGTTCTCTAATCTTCCTGATTGCACATTAAAACATCTTACTACTCTGATCAACAAGTCGTTTCTAAATGGAGCTTTTCCAAACTGTCTTAAGATGGCGATAATTATCCCACTGCATAAGGGAGGTGATAAGGAGCTACCTTCAAACTATCGCCCCATTGCACTCCTTCCTACGCTATCAAAGATCATAGAAAGATTGGTTAAAAAGAGGCTTCTATCATTTCTCTCTAAATATAATATTCTAACTACCAGTCAATTCGGTTTCCTAAGTAACAAATGTACTAATGATGCAATGTTTTCCCTTTTCAATAATGTATACTCCAGCCTGAACTGCCACCACTCTACAGCCTCAATTTTCTGTGATTTCTCCAAAGCTTTCGACTGTGTTAATCATAATATCTTAATTAACAAATTACAGTTCTACGGTTTCAGAGGAATGGCTCTCGAATGGTTCAAGTGTTATTTTGGTAACAGAAGTCAGCTTGTGAGGGTGGACTCGACCATGTCCTCTTGTAAACCAATTGAATGTGGTGTGCCTCAGGGTTCAGTTCTTGGCCCTATTTTGTTCCTGCTATTTATTAACGACATTGCTAGTCTGGATATTAGCGGCAAAGTTTGTCTCTTCGCAGACGATACTAGTTTCACTTGGAGCAACCCGGATATTACGGAACTCCATAGAACCGTATCTAGTGACTTAATCACCATCAAATCATGGTGTGACTCAAATCTCCTGTGCCTCAACCTCTCTAAAACCAAAGTCTTATCCTACAGAGCTTCGCTCCAATCTGTAGTACTGGATAACAATACCATGGAGGCCGTTGATTCCGTGCAATTCCTGGGGCTTGTTGTTGATAAATCTCTAAAGTGGGACCTGCATATCGACGCCTTAGCAAAGAAATTAAGTTCGGCCTGTTTTGCACTGAGATCTGTTTCCAGGGAGCTTAACTCGGCAACTTGCAGGATGGTATATTATGCTCTTTTTGAGTCGCATTTACGTTACGCCCTTCCATTCTGGGGCACGTGTTGTGCGTCTCAATTTGAACGCATTTTTAGACTGCAGAAGAGAGCTCTTCGTTATTCTTTGGGACTTGGTAGTAGAACTCACTGCCGGGAATTTTTTTATCAAGTCTAGTATATTGACTCTTCCATCTTTATTTATTTTCGAATCCGTCTGCTTAATTCGTAAGCACTTAATATCAGCTATCTCAGAGAAGCCATCTCACAATTATCCACTGAGGAACGCAGAGTTGGATCTTTATCTGCCAATCCCGCGCTCAGAGTTAGTTAAAAGTTCAATACTTTATAATGCTAAAAAGATGCATAATCATCTATCGCCTAACATCAGGTCCATTGCATCTTTTCTCGAATTTCGCAGGGCGTTGAAGGTGTATTTACTGGGGAGAGCCTTGTACACAGTAAGCGAGTTGTTTATGGTTTCCTAATTCTAAATTTTGAGCAGCTTACTCACAGGTTTTGTTTTTGTTCCTGTATCATGATAGTTTATTATAAGTTATTGTTTGTTTGTTTTTTTAGTACCTATAATATGCTTACTCTCACAGTATAAGCAGTTAGACCTAGATGTTTGTTTATTAGTTTTAATCAAATTTTGACCATGAACTATTTGTTCAAGTGTTTGGTTTTGTCTGTGCTTTTGCATTTGTATGTTTTGTTTTTTATTTTTTCAGCTTTGTCCACAAAATTGTAAATTTTTCTGACAATAAAGCAAATTCTTTCTTTCTTTCTTTCTTTAAAAAAAAAAGAGAAAATAAATAATACTAGGCCAATCTTGTTCTTTTGTGCAAATTATCTTCATCTTCCAATGTTGGATTATAATGGCTTTCTTCCAGATCTTCGAACGATTCCTTATCTTTGCAATCACTATCACTATATTCCTCTTGTAATTGGTTTTCTGACTCTAAGCAAAGACTAGTTCAAGTTCAAGTTCGAACAATTATCTGAACATTTTCCAAATAAATCTGTACATCGCAGTACGTGTTTTCGACAGCAGCATTTTTTACCTTCACAACTGGATTCACAGCTGCATGAGATTGTTTTCAATAAATCTTCAGGTATGACTGGAAAGAAGTAATTGCTAATAATTCGACAACACTGATGCCTCGTTTTATAAAAGCCTCAGTCATACCTGAAGATTTATTGAAAATAATCTCATGCAGCTGTGAATCCAGTTGTGAAGGTACCTACCTAAAAGATGCGGGTGTCGAAAACACGGACTGTGATGTACAGATTTATGTAGAAAATGTTCAGATAATTGTTTGAATGTTGACAAAATATCGGAAAATTCGACTGATACGGAAGACATCGAGCTGCCTAGTCTTTGCTTAGAGTCACAAAACGAATTACAAGAAGAATATAGTGATAGTGATTGCGAAGATAAGGAATCGTTCGAAGATCTGGAAGAAAGCCATTATAATCCAGCATCGGACGATGAAGATAATTTGCACAAAAGACCAAGATTGGCCTAGTATTATTTATTTTTTATTTTTCTTTTTATAGTTATTTCACTCAGGCAACGAATTCTATACGTCAAAATGATAGAATCCTTACTCTGCGACAATGAATTCAACCGTTTAATCAATGAACCTTTTTTTCATCTATTTAACGCACAGCTTTTCATAATATTAACAAATTCGTTCACCGGCTCAATATTAATGACGAGATTCACTGGCTTAATGCACTTTTTCGTTATATTTGTGTACCTTTTTTTTTCAGTGTACCTTTGTAACAAAGAAAAGCTCAAACGCGAAGAATCATGTGTCTATGACCTGGTTACTGACCTACCACAACAATGTCGTTTCATCAACGTGAAATATGCGAAACCGACAGTGAGACAACTCCCGAATGGACAACTATTAGTCATCCCTAAAGGTCTGACGATAGTTACCTAATGTGAGAAGACAAACCATATGGAAATTATAACCAATCAAACGCTAGTTTTTTTTGAAAAATGCTTTGTAAAAATACAAAATCACACATTTTCAAAAACCAGCAAGAACTTCAATTTTGAACTGAAGATTCCAAAAATAGACATCCCTGAACTTCCAGAGAACGAAACAACATCGGAACTTCAAAAAATCAACCAAGAAGATCCAGAAGAAGCCTTCAAACGACGAGACAAATAGGAGTTCACAATCTCAAAAAATTGTCCTTTCAAAACTCTTATTCAATCATAGGTTTAGGTCTTGCTTTTTTATTCATAATTTTAATCTTTTACTGTTTTAGGAAAATTAAAACTTCAGAAAAAGGTTATGGAAATGTGAAAATTGAATTGTCCGATTTGAATACACAACAATCCACGTTTGCAAGATCTTGAGAAGGGAGGAGTTATAGTAACCAATTGCCACGCTATTCAATATTCAATAATGCATTTTTTATATGCTTTAATGAGCTTACCCCTTTCCTCCATGACTTTTTAAATACATTGTGAAGTAAACATCAAGTTGCTTTATCAGCATTACATTCTTATTCTTATTTAAGCCAGCGCAGTCTCATAAGGAACGTTCATTTGTTTTCAAGCTTTTGCTGTAGCAATTTGATCCACATATTTTCTTTTGTCACCTCTATATTTTAATTAATAAAATGAAAGTTTTTGAATCAAAAATATAATTGATATGGTAAATTTGATAAGATTTGTTTAATAAATAATACCCACCTTATCTTTACAAAAAGTTGTTTTGTCTTGAAATTCAAAGACAGATAGTTCTTGTTCCCTAGACTATTTTGATGAGTGTATTTGGAAGCAATTTATTTGTTACAAGTTTTGTTATCCTTAGATTATTTAGTACTAATTTTTAACCTGGTTTCTGCTAGAGCCTGCAGTTTCTTAATTGTAATTTTCCTAATAAGTTTAAATTTATAATAAGTATTTCGATCAAATTTATTTAGTCCCTTATTTTGCCTAGAGACCACTCAATTCATATGGCTCTCTCCGGGCAAACCACTTGAATAAACCTGTTCCCAATTTGTTATCATGAATGATATGATAAGATATTCTATAAAGTATAATAAAAGCGTCTAAGGTAAGAGAGGAAGAACTCCTTCAGAAAAATTCCTGGTCAACAAGCACGGACTATGAGAATAGCAACAGGAACATTCAAGGAATAGCCACCAAAACAAATGAAGTCTTCAGAGAACTGGAAAAATATCACATCGATATAGCAGCCCTGACAGAAACCAAGAAGAAGCAGGGGGAAAGGAACGGAAAACAAGCACCATTCACCATTCACCAAGCAAATATTCAGATGTGCAGCGGCGTACCTAAGGACCAAAGAGGCCAAGGTCAAGAAAAAGTATGAGATGTATTGAGTCATAGACCCAGATAGAATCCTCGAAGTAGCGATGAACATCAAAAATACCAAAGTATGGCGATTATCGCAACAGACGAGAAATCTCAGGTCGATTATCGACTATCTCGATTAGTCAGACAGCCTACTGACCTAAAGATAACTGATGTTAGAGTGATGAGAGGACCTGAATGCGCATTAGAACACCATGTACTTCTTGGGAAAATATACTTTCCTTACAAAACCGCAGCCGAACAAGAAAACGACGAGCAAATAACAGAATAAACCAATATCAAAATGATTTAAAAAAAAAAAAAACACCAAAGAGATCTACTAACAGAAGAAAGATCACAATTTCAAACTGATGGAATTGAAAACGACGATATAAACGCCTAGACCCCAGAAATATCACCAGGGTCCTTATTCTTGAAACAAGGGAACAGCGTTTCCAAGTGAACGAGTGATCGAGTGATCTGTCTTTGTTACTTATATTATCATTTGTATATCATTGAAAAAGACGGAATACTCGTTCTCCTGGGAACGCTGCTCCCCTGTTTCAAGAATAAGGACCCTGGGGAACTACAAAATGCATTAACTCAAAAACGGAAAGACTCCTGGGCCTGGCAACTTAAAGATCAAACTGTTAAAAGTCAACCCAGTAAAACTTATATAGACCCTTTCGAAGATCTTCACCAAATGTCTTCGAAAAGAACAACCGCCACTAGACAAAAAAGGGTACAGATTGGACTGTAAAAACTATAGAGGGATCACCATCACAAGCTTAGTAGTCAAATTATATGGACGTATTCTGAAAAACTGAATAGAAATCGAGTTCCAAGAATTAGAGGAATAAAATGGCTTCAGGGTAGGACGTTCTTGTACAGATGGAGTGTTTACTCTTAAAAATTTTATTGAAAAAAGAGTAGAAAGAAGTAGAGAAGTTCACCTGACCTTTGTGGCCTTACTGACACGGTGCCACTAAGTAAGTTGTGGTCAGCAATACGTCTAAATAGGATAAGCAACTCATATGTGCATGAATGCTGTTAAAGCTCTATATACCAATACATACAGCTCAGCAAACAAGATCGACAGCTTTCCGAAAAGTTCCGAACAACAAAAGGTCTAAGGCAAAGCTGCTCCCTTGCTCCACTGTTTTTAAATTTTTTTATTGAGAATGCCCCAAAATCTTGGAAGAGAAAATGTAGCGGCATGGGCTTACCAATAGGAGAGGACATACTTTTTACTCTATTTTTTTGCTGACGATCAGTTAGTTTATAACGTACTTATTTTGGCAATTGCCTAATTATACTGCTACGGCTAGTCAGCTTCAGTTCGGAGGCCATGGGTCTATGGGTTCCTTGTATACATCTTACCTTTGGGCGCCACCAAGTTAAATGTGACTTAACTAGGAAGATTACTTATTGATGTTCTAACAAAACTTGTACAATTGGAGCGCTTAACAATAAAACAACTAATTAGGTACAATAATGTATCTGGCTTTCTTTATTAAAAAATAATAACAATAATAATAAGGCGCCAAAAAGTGTAGCCACCAAGTAATTAGGACTTAACTATTGCGCCAATAAGTAGCCACGAAGTTATTAAAAAGGTGTTTAGGATTAGGCTTGTACCTAATTTGTGAATATTTGAATAAATAAAAAAAATGTAAATAATGAATATATGAATTTAAAATAAACAGTTTTAACTGTTTATTAACATTTGTGAAAGATTAAAAGAACAGTATGGGTTACACTTTACCAACAGGCAAATTAAACACAGAAAGGTGAAAGTCATTCTTTGGTCAACCTCAGGGTAAAATTCTAGAATTTTATTTAAGGGGCACTTATCGAATGTAATACCACAAGAGGTTTTAGGATTACCGAATAATACTTTTACCTGTCACGAAACGCGTTACGCAGCAACACCACGACTCCGAAGGAGGAGTGGTGTTGCTGGTAATGCGTTGAGTGTCAGGTAAAAGTTATTAGGTAATCCTGAAACATCGAGTGGTATTCAAAAGGTTATACAACGAACTAAAATTTAATACTTCAAAATTTAAAAAAAAAATTCATAATAGAATTTGCCATAAATGCCACCAAGCGCGATAATCCCAAAAGGCTTATCACTTATTAAGCCTCTCGTGTCATATGGGAATAATGTACAGTGAGTTGTATAACCGACGTAATTCGGTGTCAGATGATTTATATAAGATTTGCCTAAATAGTAAAGGTGCAACTTACATGTATACAACTGAAATGTATGTGAAAATCCAGAAGTTTCCAAAGTGAGATTATCTACAGGTTTTGGTCTCACTATAGATAGGCTAAGGTATGGTAAGTGAGTCATGAGTTCTATCCACGTTGTATCTGTTTAACGTAGAACTCGACGTGGTTCTGCCAGAGTGGCACCAAGAGAGTTGCTGAAGAATGGCTACCAAAGCCCCAACTGAGAGCAATCTAGATCCAGTCTATATAGAATCTCTCTAAATACAGCTTAGCAACTGTCCAACTATAGTCTGAGACTAGGACCCTATAACGATGTTCGTATAAAAAAACAAATCGAGCCCCAAATATTAGAAATAATCTTACCTCAAATTGAGGGATACTCTAGACCAAAGGTGAAGTCTTAAACTTCCAAATGCTGCTCGGAACAGTCCTATTAAAAAAAAATGGAACACGTGTTGTAGGTTAATATTTCCTGAAGAAAATCTCAAACTTACCGAAACAGAATCCAAAAATGACCAAGGGACGACTCTAGACAATTATCAGCAAGAAATTAGTCTACTTGAGCTCCCTGGCACAAAATTCCAAAAAGTCTCGCCCCAAAAATAATTAGGGCCGAGGCCCGAGACTGGACGACTACTCAGCGTGAGGTCGCAGATCAAAAGGGCAGATTCTTCATTTAGAATTTAGATTTCGGCAGAAGACTTTCATCTGTCAAACTTCTAATTTTGACATTGAAGAAAATTATAGAAAAGGACGTGTTCAGTTTCACCCCAAAAGTACGAACTGAGAATCGGTTGTGTAAAAAATGACTGGTGAATGTTGAAAAGTGCCTATAGAACATATATCAAAAGGTAGAACAGGTCTAAAGAAAACGCCTAGACAAAACAGCTGTTCAATGACATGATGGAAATGAAAAGTCAAAGATTAAACAACAATTATTATCATAACCTCAGATTACTGATTGGATTTGCAAACAGAGATGATGATGGTACTACCTCCTTTTCCTAAGATTCTAATCAATAACAGCGGGCCCTGCCGTACTGAATCAAACCTTCCTAGATCAATCAAAAAAACTTGCAAACCTGCACAAAAAAAACTTTCAGTAGAAGGCAGTAATCAAGGTAACAAAATCTGGGCACAGAAAAGACAGTTGTTTATTCATTTATGTCATTGTAGTTCTATATAGAATCATATCTACTAGAGCAAAACACAGTAGCATATCAAACAAGAAATTGAAAATGCTACAAGTTATAGCTAAGTCGAGTTACATGCTGCGAAAATTCCAACAAGAATATGAAAACTAGGGACAATAAATATGAAGAAAACGGAGTTTATGGCGGCAGTTGGCGACGAATTGCCCTTTGTTCAAATATCTTGGTGTTACCCTTTCTTCCAATGGTAAAAGTGCCTTAGACATCTCGAATAAAGTTGGTCAAGGGCAAAAAGTTATTTCCCAAACAATTCCTTATTATGGAGCAACAGAATAAGAATAAGAAACAAGAAAATAATATACTCATTGTTGAAACTATAACTACGTATCAAAAACCTGGAAATTAACAAAAAGACACACACAGAAAAGCTCTTTGCTGCATGGAAATGGATTACTGGAGAAGAATCAGCAAAACATCCAGACTAGATCATTATTAGAAATGAAGAAATAAGACAATCGATGGAAGTAAAGTCCGTCGATTTTAATGTGATACTCGAAAGAAATGTGAGCTGGGGCCGTATTCTTGATTTCTGGGAGGAGAACTTGCTCGGGAAGTGAGCGTGGTTCACCTCAAAACGGTACATGTCATATTCTTGAAAATGGGACTGTAAAGTGAAAGTTCCCGGGAATTTTGAAGTTCCCATCCTCTCACCCAAGAGAAAACGAGTTCCCGCCAGGGTTTCTAACCTCAAAACTTGGCGTTGTTTTCAAACTTGACGTTGTTTTTGTATTCTCCTTTCAAGTTCACCAAGTTCACGGCTTTTTCGTTTCTATGTGTGTCATTTTTATGAATGTGGATTATTTTAATGAGATTATCTTGAATACAGAACATAATCCAAGAAGACATGGGAAATGCTGCGGAAGCGAAAGAAATAGGATGGGATGTTCTGCGTCGAAGAATTCTTTTTCCCTTGATCAGAAATTCATGAAATTTTTAGGAGTGAGCAAAAATGTATGCCACGAAATAGTGGACATGGTTACTCCGTATGTTACCGCTTCAATGCAAATCTCGGCTTCAACCAAAAACTACAAAGGTATGCATTGAACACAGTATTCCAAAAGTTGATGAGCCACATGAAGTTCAGGAACAGGAATACGGAATTTATGCTGCGGAAAATTATGCGGAATATTTCCCTCATGTATAAAAAATCCCAAAGGAGGAATACAATTATCGAAAACACAGCGATGATGCTCATAGGGTACCTAATTAGAAATAAATAAATTATCAAACCCAAACGCCTTTCAGCTTTCAAAGTTTGGAAAAATAGACAATAATAAACATCAAACGTTGGGGTTAGATTACTTCCTCTTCGTTTTTTTCGTTTGAAAATACGTTTTGGTTAGTCCGAGTGACACTCGCATAGGCGGCAACATTGCGAGCGTTTGTGGGTATTCAAGAATACGACCTTTTAGCTCCCGGGAGCGAAAGTGAACTAGCTTTCCTGGGAACGTTCCCGGGAACACTCCCTTCCCGGACAGTCAAGAATACGGGGCCTGGTGGCTCCCTACGTTAGAACACCAATGGTCACCTGACGTCACACCTGTTTTTGCCATATACTTCACCCCCTCGCTCCTCATACGGAAAGTGTCAGATTAAAAACGACGGACAATACATGGAACTATTATAGACACGATTGAATCCAAAAGACTCGCATAGTATGGCCATCTCGAAAGAATGGACTCAAGCCGGTGGCCGAAAAAACTTCCGATTTGGATTCCACCAGAGCGCAGAAAGCGCGGTAGACCACCAAGAAGCTGAAAAAATGACGTCATGGAGGCCATGGATAAGAACAAGAAGGAGACTGGTGGAACCGAGACTTATGGAAAGTGAGAAGCGGGAGTCGACGACAATTGTAAACCGGACTCGGTGATGAAAAAAAAATACTTAAAACATTTAACTGGAATTTGAAACTTCCAAGTAGGTATGTATTGCTAAAATAATGGACAAGTTTACCTAATTCGCGCAAAAGCATTATTTCGTTTCATCTTTGTGAAATAATAGCGTGTTATTTAGTGGTAGCATTAAAAAAAAAAGAGTTTCATGTAAGTTCAAGTAGGTATTAGCATTATCAGGTTTCTCCACTTACCTACGTAATATCAATTCCAGTGCCTGCTTATGTCTAAGCTCAATCATTTATTGGAAAAAAATCCAAAAGGTATAATATCATTTACATCAATCACATTCGAGGTGAAAATAAAATAATGGATAAGAAAGTCTTTTCCCTCTATTGAAGGAACGATAGAAAGAGGAAAATAACATATATTATATCTACGCCGATGTTATCAGATACATTTGAGGAAACCATAAAAAAATATATATTGTTTGTTAAAAATGGAAGAAGACAAAGAAAATAAGAGCTGTGTCTCTATATTTCTGGGAAGATATCTGTTCTCGTTTGTGCCGGTGTCAACAAACCAAAAACGCGTAATTGGCCGCTTGAGGAGCACCTAAGAAACCGAAAGTGACATGATACTCTTGTTGCGTGCTCGCTGGCACCTGCTGTACAGTTGCTATAGTAACACTCATCCGGGGATGAAAAAAACGGAGGGTGAAAAAAAAAACGTGGGGGTGACTCAAATAAAAAAACGGATCAATATTAACTCTTTCCCTTAGCTGACGACGACGTCGTCGACGCGGACTCCTTGTTTCCGCGACTACGTAAATTCATCGCCGAATTATTACTTCTCTCTTCTATTGGAACCAGCTCTTTCTCGTGGCAATATTCAACAAAACTCGAGACAAAACTCAAATTTTTGTTTGGACAAGTGGTTATAGTTTTGCCGAAGGCAAATCCTTCAACTGCTGATATTTTCAACAAAAAAAGTGGCGGTATTTTGAAAAACCTGCTATAAATATTCGTGAAAATCGTGTAAGAGAATCGAGAATTTTAATTATTTTTCCTAGAATAAATCTAATTAACGATAAGCTACTGTTTGATGAAATCTGTTTCATTCAGCGCTACGCTACAGATGAGAAATTCGGCCATTGGAAACAAACTGCTTGTGTTTCAGTGTAGGAAAACTGGGAAAAGTATATCGAATTATTAAAAGCCGCAAATAGACCTATCTATTTTACCAGACAAAGAGGTAATAATACGAAAACTTTATTAGATAGAAAAAGACGCAGAACGCTTATTGCGCAAGACGAGGAAAAACGTACCGAATTATGTTAGACTTACGTATAGCAATCCGTTCTTATTATTTGCACGGGATAAAAAAGGAAGAAGAAAAACCGCGTGACATGCAACGTATTTGTCAATCAAAAACACAAACAATTGAAAATCGATCACTTGTCAAGATACGTCAAGTTGAATATCAAGCATAATTTTATCCTTGTCAGACCACGGGCATTGTACAAGGACAAGTAGATGCCCAGCGTGCAAAGGATTACTTCACACCTGTACTAGTTAGCCAATAAAAATGCATTGCCTCGTGTTGCGCGCGCATAGGTACGGGTAAAAATAGATAGGTCTATAGTGGTGGATTGCACAGTTCGTTTTAGAACGTCTTAAGTCATTCTTAAGTTATTCTGCAAGTTAAGCAAGGAAAATTCGGTTGCACCAGTCAGAAAACTCACCTAAGATGGGTTTAGGAATTCCTAAATTTAAGGCACCACTGTTGGGACTTTAACACGTTCTTAGGTAGAAATAATTGTTTTTTTTTGTCAAATGCAAATGTCAATTATTTGTCGTAGTGATTTCATAAAAATTATACTTATCGAGATATTTATACCTATATTATTTTGTTTCTTAAAATCCGAATTTTAAATCTGTGTTTAAACATGGCTTTATTTGATGATGATTTCCTGCAATGGCTTACGGGTTAAGATTAAAGCTAAATCTACAAACATAGTAGCCACAGCTGTTCTCCATAATGTTGCAATTATAAATAGGGAGGAGGTACCCCCTGTAAAGCTGGATGGAGATAATTTAAATTATTTAATAGAAATGCAAAGGATACCCAATCCACCAAACATGGGTAGGTATTGATGATGTAGGAACAAGAGCCTTCAGAAATGAAATGGTACAATATTTTCAAAATTTAAATTAGGATCCCATCTGTATGTATATGTATGTATATGTATTTTTAAAACTTATTTAAATTAGGTATTGTGTTTTATATAAAATAAAGGCAGTTTGTATTAAATTATTATTTTCTACAAACGTGTTAAAAATGCAATTTTTAACACGGCCCCGAAGCATTAAAAATGTTACTTTATCGCACTAGTGCCAAGGAGTCTTTATAGCACTAGTGTTAAAAGTGAAACACCAAATTTTGAGACCGGACGTCAAAAAAAGTTTGTATTTTGAGTTATTTACATTGATATTAATGGTGAAATTTGAACAACTGAGGTAGCCCGATTGTCCGCCTCATCTATATTTTTCGAAGGATCGATGCAACCCTCTGTTTCTTCTGTATCTGACCACGACAGACTTTCAAGAAACTGACAAGACATTTCGTTACCTGTAAAACAAGGTGCTAGTTGTATGGATTTTTTGACAAATGTCAAATTCAAGAATTTTATGTAGGAAAGATGCTTCCAATTTATTATTCATTTAAAAATCCAATTTGTTAGTGGTTATTGCTTTTTATTGCCATTTGTAGAAAAAATATTGTATGATATTTGTGTTAAAAGTATTTTTAAGGCACTTATGTGAATTGCAGAATTCGCTTCGCTCATTCTGCAAACTTTCACATGCGTGCCTTAAAAATGTACTTTTAACACTTATATCATAAATAACTATTTTATTACCAAAAAATACAAATAAAAAAAAATTAAGTTTTCCTGGGCATAATACCACAGATCACCTACATACAAATGCGAAAGAGCGGCGAATTCGTGGTTCAAGGTTGATTTGGGTGGACAAAGCTTGGTTATGTTTGTAGTTTGTACTTGGGGATTCGTTGTATAATTCGTATTGTTTGGTTTCACTGGTTTCTCTCAAGAAATCAGAAACATTTTTCATCTTTATCTCTCACACGAATAACAACTATGACGTATATTCTGTATTTAAATCGAAATGCGTACATCCTACGCTGTTGCCAGCTAGTTCGGAATTCAAACTAACCTTAGCTAAGTTTCCTTTACGTAAAGTTGGTGCAAGTCAAAGCGATCAATACAAACTTAAATTTTAAGATCATGCTTAGCTAAGTACGTGCTAAGAATGAGGAGTAATTTTTTTTGTGCAATCCACCATAGGTATACAAATGCCACAATCCACACAATATTTCCTACTTTGTAGAGTATTGACTCTGCATCCAACATTACTGATGGACCAGCGAGAAAACCAAATCAAAAATGGAAACTTAGAAATGTTGATTACCAAGAATAGTTCAATTTGAGGTGTATAAAAATAGTCAGGAAAATGATTATGTAGGTACTTGTTGAAACCATTTCATATTTCATTCCCCAGAAAAGAATAAAAAACTTATCGGGCCTATGATGTATTAGCTTATCTTTTTTATTTTTGTTATATCTTGTATATATATAAAAATTAATGCCACTTTTCGTTGTTATTTTATAACTCAAGAACGGGCTCACCTAGCCAAACCAAATGTTTAGGCTTTGTTCGGACTATTTATTAGATGGTTTATGTGGAGTTTGCACAAAATCGGTCGAGCGGTTCTTCATTTATCACATTTTTTGTAATAAATGAATTATTCAATAAATGGAGGATCTTTTTGTTATCATTATTATCTATATATATAAAACACAGTTGTGTTAGTTCTAGCACTTATAACTCGAGAACAGCTGGACTGATTTCTATGATTTTTGCTTTATTGGATTTGTCTTTGTCCATACTAACATAATAAATCGAAAAAATCAAAAAAAAAGACAAAAAACAAAATTACCTACCTATTTTACTTATTTATGGAAAAAATTCACTAAGCCCGCATGCGGCGCCATCTCTTATAACCGATACCAAGTTTACTGCCACATTTTCATTGCAAACCATTTTGACCATTTTGTATACGGCGTTATCTCTGATACCTAGAACGAAGCTCGCCGATGCGCGGTAATTTCATTGCAGATACAGTAGAACAATGCTACTCAGGAACTGGAGCTATTCCGAACAGAACTATTCCACTATTCCGATCAGAGAGAGTGCTGCAGAAAGAGTAGATCAGATAGAATAGTGCAGATAGAGTAGAACAGATGGAGTAGTGCAGTGCAGATAAAGTGAAACAGGGCTGCGCTGGAGATTTTTTTGTTTTCTTCACATTCTTTGAACATTCCTGTGCCTGAGTTTATTTATTTGATGGTACACTTTACAAGAATAATGCCCACAAGCTGCCTAAAAAGGGATGATGTAAAATTTTAATTTTCGGTGACATCTGATCCAGAGAGTAAACATTAATTTTTTTCAACCAAAGCCAAATTCACCATCGAAAAAAACTGAATTTAATTCAGCTAATAGATACGTTGACACAACATTTAATAGGTATTTAATAATTCAGAGGCGGTACGAAGTTCGCCGGGTCAGCTAGTTATAGTATATTATGTACAAAAGTTTTTAATTCTCCTGTTATTTTATCAGCTGTGTTATAGCTCAACCTATACCTGTCTTTGTTTTGACCTATAGAATAAACAGTGGCAGATAACTCAACGTTGTTGTTAAAAGAAAACAAAATTGATACATCAGAGCAGAGGCCTACTGATTATGGTAATGCCTTTAAGTTTCATTTTCATATTGCAAATTATTGTTCCGTTGTTTCCAAATTCTTTGTTGCTACTAAGGTTTTGGAGTATCAGATTAAAATCGACGGACTTTAAGTAAGTACTATAAAATTTTGATAAAATTAATAATTTAAGGATAATTACTGTGACAAAGAATTTAAAAATCACAGTCAAAATAGAAAAACAAAACATAGAAATACAATAAAACACATAAACAGAATGTAAAGTACGGGTTATCCAACGAAAGTGCTTTATTTATATTGAAAATGTGTCCAATATTAGATGAAATATGCAAAATTTTGCCCTAATCCAGCTTCACCTGATTCACCTTTTACGCAATTTACCTTGGTAAAAGGTGAACCAGGTGAGGCTGGATTAACACGTTAACTGCCGCACTAGAGTAAAAAAAACGTTTCGAGGGGGCCATCAATATATTTCTTTTTTTTTCAGATTATGTTAAGTGCGAGAACACATTTTGTGACTAAAAAAACATAAAATAGTCTTAAGGGTTGAAGTTACCCCCGTGAATCATAAATAATTCACGCAGCCTCAGAAGCAAAATGATAGCTCCTAGGCCACGTGAATTATAGTAGAAAGTACCTACATACATATTTTATTTATTTTTATATTATTAATAATCATTTATTTTAGGCACAGGAACTAACAAAAAATGAATCAAATAATAAATATTTGTTCCATTAATTATTTTTTTCAAATTATTTTCACCTGAACTTGAAACGCATGGCCGTATCTCTGAACCACGCAAAAAAATTGTAGGCCATTCACAGATATTTGCTCCCCAAGCCATACTTTTTAAGATACCATATACTGGCCACGATCGCGTGCATTACCTGCTATGCACCAGGCCTCAGAAACAAAAACGCTTTGGAATCATATACAGTGACCGCCAAAAAGTTTGCAACAAATGGGAAAATATTTTATTATTAAGATATCAAAAAAAATGTTTCGTGGGATCAATTCAGCATACCCATCAACAAAAAAAATCACTGTGACCACAGTCATGGCGGCAAATTTAAAAAGTTCGCCTTAAATATGTGAAAAGTGGGGTTAGACGACCAGAAATCGAAAAATTGCAGAGAGAAAAGTTGTTCAGGATCCGATTTTACGTCCATGTGTCAATTTTTAAAAAGGTACAAGGATTTTTAATAAATATCAATTTTTTGGCTTGTTTTCTGGTAATTTGAAAAATATCAAAAACTTTCCGTCTGGTTCACATAATTCAAAGTGAAACTAACAAAAAAAAAATCCAGTGCAGTAATTCTGCTTAATTGTCCCGCGAAAAATTGTAAAAAACCAAAAATTCATTTTCAGACCACTCTGATCTTGTTGCAATCATAGGCGTATCCAGGGGGGGGGCTGCCGGGCTGCAGCCCCCCTCCCCAAGGCAAGTCTAGACTTTTTTTTTTTCCAGCGTATTTTATGTGACATGTACATTTTTTGAATAAAAAAAAAATAGAAATAAAATTAATTTCTTTCTATTATAAGGTTTTTCTATGGCGGGCGCCTAATGCAGCAAGGGAATTAGTGCTTCATCTTATCATCCTGAATGTCCGAAAGAGGTACTTCTTTCCTCAGAGGCGGAAAAATTTGTTCTCTCCGGGGAGCTCTACTCCTTGAGATGAGAATCGAACCCCAGAGATGTCTCTATCCGTTACAGAATCCCAACTCAAGGTACTTATTCTTGAAACCAAGAACCAGCGTTCTCGTGAGAACGATTTCTCTGTCTTTCTCAATGACATGCAAATTATAATATGACTAACTCAGACGGAAAAGCTTTTATTATGGTCTTATGGGAATGCTTCTCCCCTGTTCCATGAATAAGGGCCCAGGAGAAAAGGTCCTCCGTGAACAAAATTTTTCCTCCTTACCCAGGGCCGTAGCTAGAGTCAAATTTGTGATAGGGCATGATAAATTTGACATAGGGCATGCACTACTTTCCCTCCCCCCACCCTTAAATTTTTTATTGGTAAACAAAATGAGGGTAATGGCGCCGAAAGCAAATTTTTCAATAAATAACATATCTGGCAAGTAAACGAAATGGCGCTGATTCTCGCGACTCGCGTCGCCTTGAACTAGAGGTGGAGAACTATCGATGGCGCTATCGATAACTATCGATAGTCTTGACTATCGAAATATATCGATAGTTTTTTTAAACTATCGATAAATTTTTCGATAGTTAGCTGTAACGCCCATTAGTAAGCAAAAGTAAGGTTAGGTGCACAAAACTGAACTGCAAAAATGGAAAAATGCAGAACAAAACAGTTTCAATTGGTTTGGAAACCTTTTTTGATTTCCTTGCTTTATTTTTCAGGGACAATGGAAAATTTTCTGACAATTTAGGTATAAAAAGTATTCTGACATTCTGAAAGATCTGAAAGGACTTTCAGGTACTGCTGGCTGGACGCTGGTGCGTGGTGCCATTATTTTTGACAAATGATCTTCTCTGAAAGCCAAAAATGTTGAAATGATAATGATAATGATTATATACAAAGATTCTAGGCTTTTAGAATAAGATATTTTTAGTTTAAGAAAAAAATATTTTCTCCGCAAATAACAGATCAGAGGCCGTAACGGATAGAGATCGTTATTCCTATCGGTATCGCCATGGCACTTGCTGTCTTCTTCTCTCTGTTCGAAATCAATAGAGAGGAGACGTACGTCAATAGAGATTGGGAAAATATCTCTATTCCTTACAGAATTCCCCTGCAGATGTTGATGTTAAAGTTCAATATTTAGCTATTTCCTAGAATGAAAGATTTTTAGTACACAGATATCTTTCCTTTTTCCTTATAATTTGTATTTAATTACTATCGAAAACTGTCGATATTTATCGATAGTCAAGGTCCCCACTATCGATAACTATCGATGTTCGTGACTATCGATAGTTCTCTACCTCTACCTTGAACCATTCGCACCAAGGATAATACACACTAAGTACTGCTACAGGATAGCTTATCCTCATAAGGCCTGTTAGATCAAATCTCAACCCCCCACTTCGCCAAAGAACCAGTGATGACGTATTCAGCGTGTCGTTTCTTGCCTTTACGTAGGGGGTTTGCACCATAGGTTATGATTCCGCGGGCTTGTGCTTTATACATACTTGGTTTTAGTACATTAATTAACATTCTAAAATAACGCTAGATCTCGTTTGCATCTTCCTCTTTGTCTATTATTTCTTTTATACAGTTCTTCTTCTCTATTATATTAATCGAAATTAAATACCATTTTTCATCATAAATGTACCATCGTCACCAAAAGGAGGTGGAAGAAAAATAATCCATAATAATCTCCTGGACCATTTCTACCATCATTCATTTTATTCATAGTTTTGTTTCTTTTTAAACTACGACCGCTGGCGCAATCAACTAACGACGTCCCATCAACGGTTTCGAAACCACTCCGTAATCGAATTTTGGGTTCTACGTACAAATTTTTGGCTTTGCGCAGAATCGTGACGGTTTCTAGTCGTGTTGGAACAAAGCTGATGTCGTCAATGTTGCTACACCATATGGCCGCGATTTACACAAACGAAGCCGATAAGCAAAACTGTGTAATAGTGTGTTTATTATCCTTGCATTCGCACTCTTTCGACACGAAAAACTTCAGTCAAACATTGTTGCATACATTTAGAAGTTTTCGGGAACCCTTATCCTCGCAGTCACTCGATTTCGGGCCAATTCATTATCTACTTCTGGATATCCCAGAGAAACCTTAACGCATGTTGTGTTTTAAAGGTATAGGGCATGATCTTTTGAAAGATAGGGCATTGCCCCCCTGGCTACGGCCCTGTCCTTACCAAAAAAAAGCGAATAAGTAACCTGATGCGCGTAATGTTTGAGTATGTTACAGATGAATTCCTGACAAAAATAGGCAACTTTCACATTTTTAAATCAGCCTGTTAGTCATTCTGATAACATTCTGTATATACATTTTTTCCAAAAAAAAAACTTTTATTTTTGAAAATAAAATGATTTGAAAAACGAATTTCCAAACTGCTGCCTGCGAAAAGCCCGGATAGGAAAGGGACGTCACTTTCCCAAATATGCGAAGATGCCGAAGTTCTCATTAGTAAACCATTCCAAAATATGGCTGATGAAAAACTAGTTACAACCTATGACCTATTTTCGTCCTTACTACTTTATAAAAAAAGAAAGTATAGATATATAATCGGTGAACTCTGGCTACCTAGTAATTAACATGCGCCTAAGATATTTCGTCATTTCTAATGTGGCAACATGCGCATGAATGCTTTAGTCGATGAGAAGCACGTGAAAATGGACTATTGTGCGCAGCCCCCCCCCCCCCCCCCCAAACCAAAATCCTGGATACGCCAATGGTTGCAATGACCTACAGAAAACAAAAATTTGGAATAATAAATTTAGAATTATCATGAAATCTTTCTAAATGATCAAATACTTCTTTTCTAAATTTAATCAAGCCAATATTTTTGCGAAATGTTTTCGATATTTTTCAAATTACCAGAAAACAAGCCAAAAAATTGATATTTATTAAAAATCCTTGTATCTTTTCAAAAATTGACACATGGACGTAAAATCGGATCCTGAACAACTGTTCTCTCTGGAATTTTTCGATTTCTGGTCGTCTAACCCCAATTTTCACATATTTAAGGCTAACTTTTTAAATTTGCCGCCATGACTGTGGTCACATGACATCTGTCACAGTGATTTTTTTTGTTGATGGGTATGCTGAATTGATCCCATGTAAAATTTTTTTTGATATCTTGATAATAAAATATTTTCCCATTTGTAGCAAACTTTTTGGCGGTCACTGTATGTATCACACGGCCCCCTGAGCTCAAGGCCGTCTGAAATGCATATGGCGGTCAACGTGTTAAAGCAAAATTTAGCGTATTTGATCTAATATCGGACACATTTTCGATATAATAATTAAAAACCATAGTAATAAGCAAGACTAGCCGGGAACCTACTACTCTTACCAGCTTCCAACGATGAAATATCATTTTTTTTCGTAAATTATTTTGAAAAAATCATTAAATAGTGATATCTCCAAAATTGCTACATTTAACTATAGGACATGTAACATCTATCAAGGCTCAAATTTGATGTAGAATCCAAAAACATATTCTAAAATGGATCATTCCATTTAAATTAAGCAAGAAATGTTAAATTTCTTGCTATATTTTCTAAACCCGCCGTTCTATTTTTTTTAATAAATGCTCCTAATTCCTCATAAAAATCCCAATAACTTTTATATTTAACATTTTTTTGTACCTCTTCAATTAACAGGTATATAAGGTAGAAAGCACTTTCGTTGGATAACCCTGTAGGTACAAGATAAAACAAGATTAAACACAATTCAAATCAAATACATCGTGAAACGAGAGTAATATTATAAAATTATTGTAAAAAACACATGCAAATAAAGCACTCGTATAACAATAATATTATGCTAGTATACAATGCACAGGGCGGGCCTCAATTAAATATATGGGTATAATACTCACCTACGTTGTAAAATGCCAATGGTTCCAAGAGATTCTTAACTCTTCTCCTGAACAACTAATAGTTGTTCAGCCTTCTAACCTTCAAAAGTAGGTGGTTGAAATTTTTTTTTGTGTCGTAAAATATAGATTTTTTTGTCAAAGCAGATGAGGGAATAAGCAAATTGATGACATGCGGGCGTCGGCTATTTGGCTGATGTTGACCAGAGATAATGTCTTTATATTTTCTAAATGCTAAGCACGCTGACTCTGTAAGCCAGGGACTGAATTCCCTCGGCCACAAAATAAGGCTTGCATGATTAAGCTCACACAGATACTTCGATGCTCTTTTTTGGATAACGAAGACCTGCGGAAAAAGGTATGCCACACAAGATCCCCAAAAACGGATACCATATCTTAAATGGCTCTCCACAACACCGAAATATACGCTTCTAGCAGTAGTTCTATCTGAATGGGATCTGACAGATGGGACAGCATAACACCCCTATGAAAGCCTGCCGCACGAGGCTGTTATATGACAATCAAACCGTACCGTGGAATTCACGAATAGACCACAAAGTTTCGCTAAAGAGCCAGTCTCGATCACCTCGCTGCCAACCGAAACGTCACCCAGTTCTCCTTTTAAAATTTAGAATATTTGTTTTGGTGAAATTAAAGCTGAGCTTATTTGCTTCACACCAGTCCCTAACTGCCCTCAGTTCAACTCCAATAATGTCACGACGCTTGATGGGATTTTGCAGTGCTAGAGAATGGTAGTTTCATCAGCAAATGATGTAAAGTGGCCTTGAGAAATTGAGTGTTGAAGGTCATTAACATAGATGAGGAATAGCAGGGGTCCCAACACTGACCCCTGCGGAATTCCAGCAGTCAAGATACCCACCGAAGGCTGCTCACCTTGAAACTCCATAACCTGCTGGCGCCCTAAACGATAAGACCTGAATCAGCGAAAAATTGTGCTTCTAAAGCCATTGCGGTTAAGTTTCATCAGCAAAACCTGGTAATCAACACAATCGGAGGCCTTCGCAATATCGTAGAAGAGTGCCGATGCTGCTTCACCTTCATTTAAACTGACTTATAGTGTTTCCAAGAGTTTATAAATTGCATCATTTGTATTTTTCGAACACTGAAATTCAAACTGGGAAGATGAAAGCGATTGATGATGGTCTTGAGGAGATTGGTCTGCAGTTTGATAGGGACTCTTTTTCCCCCGATTTATAGAAAGGTATTACAATTGCCTTTTTCAAGGAAGCCAGAATGAAAAGAACTATTATTGGTACCAGCAAGAGCATTAACAGCAGGAGGGTTAGGGAAGAAAATATCTTGATAGGCATAATGATCACGCCCGTAAGGCTAGTTTTTTTTTTTAATGCTACGAAAAACAGACACTAGTTCCTCAGCAACCTCAGTATGCTCAGGCTCGCCCCTGTGCTTAACCCTATTGGACAGACACTGCACACGTGTTAATGACATCTACTGTCATGTTTGTAGTATTGTTTGGGGCAGGACCGCGCAGGTTGTTAATGATCTTCCAGGTTTCCCTCTGTTTATTAGGTATTGCTGCCACCCTCCCATTATAGTACAAATGCTCAGCCTCCTGAAAACTTAAGTAATTGCCTGCTCCAAAAATCCGCCCAATTTTCTTGAACTTTCCTGTGGGGGGTTAATTTTCCATCAACTCAAATTGGAAATATACAGATGACTATCTGATAGACCAGCATATTCAGCAAAACAATCTATAGATTTAGTGGGCAAATTAGAGCTCTGTGACTCCTGTAAAATCATCAACGTGCATTTTAAGATCAAATGAAATCAGGAGAGTCTTTAAGTGTTGAAAATTTGGTTGAATTTGATCACAGAAGTTCAGATTCAAGTCTCCTGCCAATATCAGAAATGACTACAGGGGAATTTCGCTGAGAAGAAGACACTTTTTCTTTACGTTAAGGTATTGATTTTCAGTTTGCTAATAGCATCAAGTTTCTACAATCTACAATAGCAGATGAAGTCAAAGAATGGCAGATACGAAAAACTCAAGCAAATTATTGAGTGAAAGCCAGGAGAGAGAAGAATGCCGAGAAAAACCTAGAGAAATAGAGTTGACATGGAAATGAGAGATAGAGAAGCGAATTGGAGGAGGATTGACAGAGATAATTGGAGATCAGCAATCGACGTAGAACGTTACAGACCTGAGAATATATTTAAAGCAAGTCCAGTTCATCCTAGAGGCAATCATAACTTGCCTGACTGAAGTCGGTGAGAGTCAGAATTATCGATTATCACTTTAAGGCCCGGATTATTTATCTCATCTCATCAAGATAAACTTACTGGTAACAATCTGCAAGATAAATTTACCGTTTTATATTTTTATTTTTATTTGTCGGCGGATAACTAGCCGACCAATGGGATAACGAATTGCGTTTTTATCCGTCAGATTGCATACCTGACAGTTTATCAGAAGGTGAGTAAACCGACCCTTAAGATAATAAGGTAGCGGATAGATACGCATCTATGATCCCGATCTTTGATTGTTTTTTTTTTGAAGACCCGATATATTCAAGTAATGCTACTACAACTGGCGATGAGACCTGTAAATGTGAACATTATTCAGGTCTATGCCTCTACTACTGACCATGATGATGACGAAGTCGAAGAGTTTTACCAACAAATTAAAGACATAATGAAGGCGACAAAAAATCACGAAATCACGGCAGATTGGAATGTAAAAGTGGGCAGAGAAACAACAGCAGATGTCACCGGACAGTACGGCCTAGGAATACGTAACAACATAAGAACACGACTTGTACAGTTTTGCCAAGAAGAAGAATTCGTTAATATACGTGGTACAATCTTCCATAGAATCAGATCGACTCCATCCTAATCAACCGGCGATTCCGGAATTGTAATAAGTCAACGAAAACCTATCCTGGAGCTGACGTGCACTCTGATCCTAACTTGCTCTGCTCAGTAGAAGGTGTTAAATTAAAAAAAAAAGAAACAACCATCGAAGACCTCAGAAAAACGACAATATATACTAAAGGACCCCGAAACCATCAAAGGACAAATCAAGGAAATAAATAGTGATATACATGCAACTACCTATATCACTTCCCCTTAATAACAAAAGTGTCGAAGAAAATTGGCGAGACCTCAAAAATTCTTTGCGAAATGGAAGAGTTCAGCAGCTGGTAAAACCAAAGGAGAAAAAAGGCAAAAAAAAAATGGATGACGCAGGACATATTGAACCTTATGGAGGAGAGACGAAAACACAAAAACAACAATCATAGTGAGTACAAGAGAATACATTGGATAATACGCAAAAAAATTAGGGAAGCAAAGGAAGTGTGGCTCCGGGAAGAGCACCTTCAGACCATACACGATGACTTTAACTTACATAAAAAGATAAAAGAACTTTCTGGCATATACGAAAGGAAAACCACAACAGTGCTATATAACGATGGTGGAAAGGCACTGTTAACAAATTAAGATCAGGGTAACGAATAGCAGCAGTATATTCAACAACTGTTCGAAGACGAGACTCGCGAAACACCAGACTATCTATTGACTGATTATATGACAGAGCACGGTCCAAGCATTCTCAAATCCAAAGTACAAAAGGCGATACACGAGTCAAAAATAAGAAAAACTCCAGGACCCGATGAAATTCCTATAGAACTAATAAAATTACTCGATGACGAAGGCATATCTATTCTGACGTCATTCTTCAACCGGGTTTACCAAACTGGGAAACTTTCCGACGACTGGCAGAAATCGATCTGTATGGCCTTACCCAAAACCAACGAAGCTAATAGATATAATGACTTCCGACTAATCAGCCTAATGAGTCATACTTCAAAAATACTCCTAAAGATACTTCGCAATAGAACAACAAATGTGAACAAAATATTGGCAGGGAACAATTTGGATTCCGCGGCGGGCTGGGAACGCGTGAAGTCCTTTTCTGCATGAGGACATTATTGTAGAAGATCTGTGAGTTTCGAAAAAACATCTATATATGTTTTATTGACGCCGAAAAAGCATTCGATCGAGTAAAACACATCAAACTTTCTCAATGTCTAAAATCATATAACTTGGACTATTATGATATGCGCCTTTTGATAAACCTGTATCATAGTCAAACTGCTATAGTCAGGCTGGATGACAGTGTTACAGATGAAATACCAATAGAAAGCGGCGTAAGACAAGGATGTGTTCTGTCACCTCTTGTTCAACCTTTATTCGGAGAACATATTTCCTGAGGCTTTACATGAGAGGGCAGAGGAAGTAAAGGTAGTAGGCGAAATAATAAACAACATAAGATACGCAGATGACACTGCCATCATTGCGAATAACATGGAAGACTTGCAAATACTGCTGGATAGAGTGCATGAGGCTAGCTAAAGATGGGGTAATATAAACATCAAGCAAAACAAAAGGATGACTGTAGGTAAAATTAACATCGAACCAAGTCCGATTACAATCAACGGATACAACATTGAACTAGTTCTACATTTCAAATACTTAGACAGCTGGCTAAACAGTAAAGTTACGTGCGACGAAGAGGTAAAAGCGAGGATTGAAATGGCACGTGTGGCATTTAATAAATGGAAACCAACTCTCACCAATAGAAAGTTCACAGTCCAGACGCGGTCAAGAATACTCAGCTGTTACGTATGGAGCATTCTCTTGTATACGGACGTGAGACATAGACGCTTAAAGCTGACACCATGAACAAAATAGAAACGTTTGAAATGTGGTGCTATCGAAGAATCCTCAAAATCCCTTGGACCGCACATACCAGCAATGAAGAGATACTAAGACAGCTGCATAAGGACCGAGAACTTCTGAACACCATACAAATAAGAAAGGGTAGTTATTTCGGACATATAATGAGAGGTACCAAATATCACATCCCTCGCCTCATCATCCAGGAAAAAGTTGAGGGCAGAAGATGGATAGGTCGAAAAAAACTGTCATGGCTACGAAACATTAGAAATTGGACCGGAGTGGTAGTGGAACAATTATTCCGAGTAGCGACAGATAGAGAGCAATTTAACCTGATTGTCATCGAGATAGCCCACGCCTGAAATCAGGCACGGCACCGAAAGAAGAAGATATTCAAGTAAGTATTTGCTCCGTGGAGGGGAGAGGAACTAAGATTTTGAGATTTTTCTATTTTTCCGGGGTTTTACTTTACCTACCACACACAAATTTAAGGTTCCTGTTCTGTACCTACATATATCCCATAACATATTCACCTATTTTTTTTTTAGTAAGTATTGGATATATTGTTATAGACTGCTTATTTAAGTTTTTTTTTCGTGATACTGTACTGTTATCTTAATATAACATGAGTGAAATCGAAAAGGTATACTTAACGGCCGCCGACCGGGAAATTGTTTCTTATTTCGTCAGATTGAAAGAAATGTGCAGTATAACGAAAAATCTAGAATGAAACACGGCCGATAACTGTGAATAACGGCCTTGGCTGAGCATGATCTTCGGCTATCACCTCGGATCACAAACTTCAGCCCAGCCGTTATTTGCTATTTATCGGCCTTATAACGTTAATACCTAACTATAACAATAGCGGGAAAAACTCGTGTTTTTTTTTCCCCAGTATGTTAAATTTCAGCTTTCTAGCATGTTTGGAAGTACCTTAGAATTTTGATGGAAATCGATGAAAGTTAGTTGCAGTATTACGTCTATAAAGATCTATGACTGAAATTTCAGTTTTCTAGGTCACTTTTGAGCTGTAACTCAGCTCAAAAGTGACCTAGAAAACTGGTAGATCGAAAATGGGTTGTGTTATTTCGAGAAAAAGTACCTATACAGTAGCACGCGAACTTGGCGAATTTGGCCCCCAGATCAACGAAAATCTTGCCGTACTTACCCCATAAAATGAGCAAGAAAATTCTTTATAGATATAGGTGCTTTAAGAATTTGGATGATACCATAGATCAGTCCCAGGAAATGGAAGCTCGTATAACAACTCCAAGTTGAATTGTAAATTTCATTTCAAAGGGAGGTGTGAATTTGAAGCTTGAAACCCTTGACTCAAAAATTTGAGACTTATTAGGATGACGTTGAATCTAGTGTTGTGTTGGAATCAGTTGCAAATAAACTCGAAGAATTTATTGATAGCATCATTATCTAAGCATGTATATAGCAGCGTTGATTTAATCCAGCACATACATTTTCATATCCTTTCGGTTTCTTACGACCCATTTAATAATGATTAATCGCTCATTTTTTTATTCCCCCAAATCAATTTTTTATTTATCAGCCTTTTACCCCCGCTGGCTTTAATAGCTTTCAGCTCATTTCCTGCTTCATTTTTACAAAATTACTAGATAAACTCTACCCCCACGAAAAACCACCGAAAAAAATTTAGTCGACCGTGGCATTGACCTTCAATCAATAGCCTAAGTATAAAAAATAGGCAAGGGGTTGAAAGGCGCCGGAGAAGGTGCATGCCACCCTTTTTTTTTTGGCTCTATCTGGGTGACCGTACGGATAAAAAAAAAATGTGAGTCATGTGACACGGTTTGATAGACACGTCTTATTTAATTTTTAGAAGGGGTTTTCGATTTGGGTTTAGAAGGATGACAAATATAGGAAGATTTACGTTATTGATACATGATGCAATTTTTGAAGATTTAATATTCTGTTGTGATACAATAAAAGAACTGAAGATGACAATTCAAAACCGCGAGTCACAAGGCGAAGCAGAACAAAAAATAGCAAAAGGAATATTATGAAATACAAGAAATGACATGACATTGGTAAGAAATAAATCAAAAGGGATAAACACAGGAAAGGATTCATGGAGATTGGCTTTGTTCCTTGAAGGAAGAGGAAAGCAATTATAGAGGAATAACATTAAAATAAAGACACTAAAAAAAATTATTACCACAAAATTAACCATACTGTCAAGCCAAAAAATATCACCCTCTATAACATTATTATTCAAATACGAATTAACCAAAGTTCATTGACTAATAATGTCCCAATTTAGTTGGGCAATTCGGATGTTATATTAAATAAAGCAAACGCATTCAGAGTCAGCAAAAAAGCTTAAAGCCAACAACCTAGGTTTTAGGTCAATGATTTTTGCTGACAATTCTGAATCGATTTGGATCGATAAAGCGTAATTTTCAAGTTAGTTGTAAATCTAAATTCGGGCGTTAAAGTCGTAAAGGTTGTGCTACAGGCTAACGGGCTACAGGAAGATGGGATTCCGGTAAGTACCATTATTAAACTTTTATAAATTGTCTAGTGTTCTCATCGGCCATCATTCTACACTACTGTTCTTAATTTAATTATTAATTTTGAAAATAAATATTTTTCTTGTTCTTGGTCACCGGACAGTACGGCCTAGTTGTTATCTCTGACATTCCCCCGGTCCCTAGTTGCAACTAAATAAGATTGCAACAGTCTCAACCAAACAGGGTTGTGACAATACTATAGAAAGAAATTTAGAATTGGAAGAAGTTTACATAGTTAGACTAAAGCGTTTTATAGAATCGTGGAAGTTTTAGGTACATTTTTAGTTGTCGTAATTCTGAAAGTATAGATTTTTATAATTTTCTTGTTCAAAATGTTTTTGCAGCTAATTTGATAAATAAAATTGCCATATGCTATGTTTAATACCTCATAGCGAAATAGTCCTTTTTTATTGAATGTAAACTGGATTGAACGCACGGGTATTAAAGACAGTATGTACATAATATAGTTTGGAATTGGAATAAAAGAAGTACATAGGTACAACTAAATTCTAAATTATGACTACGCTGTTATTTTGCCTGGGGATAGAAGAAATGATTCAATGGTTGTAATTTTCCGAACTCACGAACATCGAAATGAAATTCCACTTTCAAGATTCTGAGGGTGAGAGCAATAGCAGCCTAGTGGTTGCTATATGAATGAGGAAACTATATCAACAGACCCAGTGTTTGTCCACCCCCTATATTGAAACCTAATTTATTATTTATTAATTGTTTTGAAATTCTACAGATCTACCTTTTTATTTCAAATTTGTTGCCGTTTCACTATCTTGAAATCGTAAAAGTATTCTTTAAATGATAGGTATAATTAGAATAATTTAAACTTTTTGTCCCTTCACAGAAATCGTACCTATATTCTCGTTCTCATCCAAGAAAATCGGCACATTTAAATCCCTTCGCGCCCTTTATGCAGAGAAATTTCTTTCAGAACATTCGGAGAGCCTTTAATATAACGACGGCCTGCAAAAGGATTCGACCCGAGGAAAGCAGGAACAGTGAAGGATAAGTAATTCCTCTCCTAAGAACCCCTAACGTAATTAGATGGGGTTGGAAAAAAAATTAGGGTTGAAAACTTCGTTCTGAGTAGGTTGGTTCGATATCGACAAAGTCGTTTCATTAGGCATTTTTAAAAGGGAACAGCCAGAGAAAAAAAAACCGGGAATAAAAAGTGTGGGTGACACACAGATGATGTGGGGTAAGGTTTTGATCGATTTTTTAGGCCTGAAAAGGGTTGTGGGAGAAAGTTTTTTTTCACGTATTTGGTTTGGGGTTGACTTTTCATTTTGCTATAGGTATACCTACTTTAATATATTTATTTATAATTAATCTGCCTGAAGCTTCCTCCTAAGTAGATAAAATAAAATTCAAATTATGACAAACTCTTAAGCGTCTTTTATACAGAGAAAGCCGATACCCGTCGTCTTGTTACCATCGGATGATTAAAAAGTCATTAATCTTATAAGTCTAAAGTATCATTAGACGTTGTTTTTCGCTTCCATAAGGGGATCTAATTTTCATAATGAAATTAAATTTGCCAAGCCATTTTATCTGATGAGAATAAAAAATAAGTACATTAAAAAAGAATATGATGCGATAAATAGTCAGTAATTGAATTTGGCTTCAGTTCAAAGCTTCACACTAAAAACGAAGAATTATTATTTTAATTATAATTTAATCTCCATCATTAGCATCCTTGTGAACACCTAAATCAATTTTTTTTATTAGTTGGTTATAATAATAATTTCCGAAATAACCATACTTTCGATTTCAAAAACATTGTGGTACATATTAAATTACAAAACAAATACTAAAATAATAAGTAACGCAATGGGTTAGTCTACTGTGCAATGAATTACATACAGATCAACTTCTAGAGTAGCGACATCAAAGATTATCTAATCTCTTTATTTTGCAAAAATTGTCGTTAAAAATATACAGTATTGTTTCACAAAGGTTTGCTAATGGCGTTTCCGATTGGTAGATTCAGTGCGCACCGAGTGTATTTGCATCCTTTTAATCAACCTGTAGAAGAAAAAGACAGAAATAGAAAAAACTGCACTATACCATTTCCAGGATTATTTCACACAAGTGAAATTTGATTTCAAATTAATGAAAACTAAATTCACATCAGTGAAATCTAATTTCGAACAGTGAAATCTAATTTCGCATCAGTGAAATCTAATTTCGCATCAGTGAAATCTAATTTCGCTCAAATGAAAATTGATTTCAAAGTAACGAAAACTAATTTCTCACAAACGAAATTTGATTTCACATTTTTGAAAATGAATTTCAAACTGATCCTAACTAATATTCATTTTTCAAACATTTATTATTTTAATTAGAAAAAAACATCAACAAATGTTATTTATTTCACCCTAATGAAATAAACCTACTGAGTTCACATAACATAAAATACAATGGGGTGATTCGTCGGTTAGGACAAAAAAAATAAATAAAAGGCCTGGTAAGTCTTTGCCAACGTTTCGCCCAAAAGTTTAGGACTTCATCAGGGCTAGAATATATATTAGAAACCTCAAAAAAATTCTAACAAAAAACTGAAGTTTACATACCTTGTACTTAAAAAATTATGTGGCTAGAATTATATAAAATAGTGCAAGATTTTTCAGGATGGAACATTCGATTGCACTTAACAAAATCACAATACATTGATAAAATTGTGAAAAGACAATTTTTTTATAATTTTTTTTTGTCCTAACCGACGAATCACTTCCTTCATTGGATACCGATAGGACACGAACTTCACTTAGATAAAATACAATCATGAAACAATTAAAAATAATAATTATAAGTTATTTAAATAAATTGAACTTCAGTTGAGTCTTCTCACTCTTAAGATAGCTGCATTATGCCTTTCCACGTGATTTGCCAAACTGAAGTTTAATTTATTTAAATAATTCATAATAATTATTATTGTTTCATGATTGTATTTTATGTTATCTTAACTCAGTGGGTTTATTTCATTAGGGTGAAATATATACCGTTGTTGATGTTTTTTTTTCAAATTGGAATAATAAATGTTTGAAAAATGAGTATTAATATTAGGGTCAGTTTGAAATTTATTTTCAAAAATGTGAAATCAAATTTCGTTTGTGAGAAATTAATTTTCGTTACTTTGAAATCAATTTTCATTTGAGCGAAATTAGATTTCACTGATGCGAAATTAGATTTCACTAATGCGAAATTAGATTTCACTGATGTGAATTTAGTTTTCATTAATTTGAAATCAAATTTCACTTGTGTGAAATAATCCTGGAAATGGTATAGTTCCGCACTAAATCTACCAATCGGAAACGCCATTAGAGAGTTGGTGTAGCATATGTTTGAGTATTGTGAACTCTACTTCAGGTTCTTAGAATAGTGTAAACTTGCCTTGCCCTGACTAGATGTCGCTACCAAGTGAGTGACTTAATGTTAGATGAGAGGAAGGTAAAAAAGGACCTTCTAGAAAACACTTCGACTTGTAACGACTTGTAACTGTAGATCGAATAAAGGATTTTTTCTACTACCGTGCGTAAAGTACTCACTTTACGCACTATTCAGAAGATGTAAAATTTCACCATGTCAATGACAGATGTCAACACTGTCAATTTAGTATTTTTCTGGTAAATTACTTCACGCACTAGTGCGTAAAGTGAAAATACTTCACGCAGTAATGCGTAAAGTATTTGGCTAAATCTATTTTTTTAGACATTATTTGATTGCTGGTAGAAAAAATGTTGTATGCAATACGTGCGTAAAGCACCTTTTTTCACTCATGTGATTGTCGCACTCTTCGGCTCGTGCGTCAAAATTCACATTCGTGAAAAAAGGTTCACTTTACACACTTGTTGCATAAATAACTATTATTTGTCACTCATTTTTGCAAAACGTCATTTATCAAGTCACTCTACTGACTTGTAAAATTGAAAGCTAAACTGTCAGTAGAATTATTTATTAAAATTGTATTACCTATGTATTAATTTTTTATTTATTGTTTACAAATGAGTAACAAATAAATTATTGTACATCATACGCCAGGTATCAGTTTTTACTGGCTCTTGAAGGTGACAAGGCGAGCTTGTCATTTCCTTCAATCACCAGTAAAAACTGTTTTACCTGGCTAATAATGTGATAGATATTTACGATACAAGTGAGTTGACAGCATCATTAAGATACGCGTGTGGAAGTTGCACAACGAGTGCGTAGCACGAGTTGTGTAACCACACAAGCATTTTAACTCACGTGGGTTAACTCACGTGTATTGTACAATATTTTATCTACGCCATACGCTCTTAACTTTAAAAACACAAAAAAATTTAACTTCAATAATAATTGTATTACCTATTCTAAAAAACAGCTACCTGAATCACCTCAATACCTTTTGTTCAAATAACAATATAAACTTGACCAAATTACCATGAAAACACGATAACACCATGCATGGTTTCATATCAATTTGAGAGTAAATAATATTGATGTCATTTTAGTTTCAAAAACCTAGGAAAGAGTGCGGTAATGAAAATTCGTGAGTTAAGAAGCTCTTAACTCACTCAAAATGCGTGAGTTAAGAGCTTCTTAACTCACTGGGCGCGGTAATGAAAATGCGTGAGTTAAGAAGCTCTTAACTCACTCGAAATTCGTGCTTCTTAACTCACTGGCATAGATAAAATACTATTACTTGATAATTAAAGTATTCTAGTTTATTTTAATTAAAAGTCCAAACACGTCATGGTGTCAGGTGTTGTCAGCTTGGTGATTGGGCAAACCTGTTTAAACTAAGTTAAAAGTGATAATTTCCAAAAAGTGTCAATAGAGAAGAATATCAAAAGAAAAAATGGATTTTTTCAAGCCGCCAAGTCCCTTGACTGATTATGATATCAAAAACTGGCAGCTATGGAAGCAAAAATTTGATATTTACTGGAAGGCATCAGGAAAAAAGAATGAAGTTGAAGAGGTATATTACTAAATTGCATAGGTGATGAAGGCCTAGAGGTCTATAATACATTCGAGTATGATAAAAAAATCAACCCTGCAAAAATTTTTGGAATCCTATGATGCCTATTTCCTACCAAAAAAGGTTATACCTATGGAAAGCTTTAAATTTAACAATCTTGTTCAAGGGCAGGATCAAAGCATAAAACAGTATGTTACTGAACTTGAAAAGCAGGCCAAAATGATGTGAGTTTGTTTGTGCAAAACCAGAATGTAGCACCTCATACGAAGAGAGGATGATTAGAGATAGGTTGATCGTGGGAGTCTACGATAAACAAATTCAAGCAAGGCTTTTGCGAGAAACAGAACTTGACTTGAATAAAATTGTTGAGTACTGTAAGTCAGTAAACCTAAGCAAAGAACACTTAAAAACACTGAACTCTGAGTTTGAAGAAGAACAAGTTCATGTAATTAAAGCAATGGAAAAAATTAAATGCCCCAGATGTTTGTACGAGCATGTAAAAAATAAATGTCCAGCTTACTATAAAACTTGTGCTCGTTGCCAGAAAAGAGGGCATTTTGCTAAGGCATGCACTAATAACATAACATGGAACAAAAAGAGGATCCACACAATGTTGTCAAAAATATGGGTGCTAGAAAAACAGAAGAAAACAAGGAAGAAAATAGTCAAAAGTAAATCAATGAAGTTCGAGAAGTAGAAGAAGAAGATGAAACCGATGAAGAAGTACTTTTTGTGTACGAATGTCAAGATACTGGTCAAAGAAAAGCTTGGTATGAAACCATAAATGTTGAAGGAAGCCAGGTAAAATTTAAACTTGGCTGTGGTGCTGAAGTGAGTATTTTGCCTTACAATATTTTCAAAAAATTAAACTCCAATGTTCAGTTAGTAAAAAGTAGATCTATTGTAATAACTTTTGGTAACTTTACATTAAAACCAATAGGAGAAGTAGTTCTTGAGTGTACTTACAAAGATCTTGTAAGAAATGTCAAATTTGTTGTGGTTGATTGTGAAGCAGAGGCATGGGCGCCGCTAGGATTAGTTCCAGGGAGGTGCATACGGTCAGTGGCGGTGCGTGGATTGTTATATTGGCTCAAATTACTAATTTAAGAAGGTGAATGCCCGACGCAGGAGCTGCCGGAGGTGCGAAAATTTTTCCGGATGCCACGCCCAAAAACGGTTATTTTGAGCTTTCAGAAAAATAATTTTTCTAGGTGATTAGGTAAATTATATGACGTTTTCACCTCGGTGGAAAGTGGCACACAGGGCAAAATATATTTGGGGGCCCCTAGGCCTTACCTATCCCTTGAGCCCAAACCCAGAAAATATGTTTGGGGAATAGGGGGACCCTACAAAGGTTGTGGCTTGTGTCTAGAAATTTAAATAAAAAATTGACGTGTCAGGGTGCCACGCCATGATGTCAAATTTTTGTTATGTAATCGTGAATATAAAAAGTGGGACACCCGTTTTTTCCCATTGTAAAACGAGCTCATCAGCTATACTTACGGCAATGACAGGGATTGTCATATTTGACAAAGAATCTATTGTAGAGAAAAGACTGATTTATCCAAAATAGCGAAAAATGACAAGACCTGTCAGTCGGGTGTCCCACTTTTTATGCTCACGGCTGTACGTAAAAACACAGTTTTGGACGGGCGGCCTAGGGGGGGGCTTGGACCGATGCCCCTCCCTGGGCGCGCCACTGCCCTTGAGTGTCACGTAAAAAGTAGTTTAAGTTAACAGATTGCGAAAATTTTTCTTTAATTAAAAGAGCATATTCTATTGAAATATTGTCAAAAACTAAAAATGACGTTTTTGAAAACTATCAAGAAGGCTTTCAAGGAACTGGAAAAATCAATGGATTATGCTCGATAAAGCTCTCTGATGATGCTAAACCAGTAGGTCAGCATCAAAGGAAAGTACCGTTATTCTTACATGATAAATTAAAGGAAACTTTACATAGTCTTGAGATTAAAGAAATAATTTCTAAAGTAGACTACCCAACTAAATGGGTAAACAGTCTAATGTTAGTTGAAAAACCGGACAAGACGTTGTGTATCTGCATAGATCCAAAACCATTAAATAGGTACATTCTTAGGGAACATTTTCCAATTCCGACAAATGATGACATTGTTTCTAAGTTATCAGGAGCTACTCTTTTCTCGGTTATTGATATGAAGGATGGATTTTGGCAACTCCAGCTTCATGAATCTAGTGAAGACCTATGTGTTTTCAATACACCGTTTGGTAGGTACAGATTCCCTTCCCTTCACTTCCCTTTGGTATAGCAAGCGCTCCAGAGATTTTTCAGAGAAAATGTTTCGAAATATTTGGCGACATTCCAGGTGTTCAAATTTACTTTGATGATTTAATAATTTATGGTAGTGATGAAATTTCACATGATAGGACACTTAGAGAAGTCTTAGAAAGGGCATAAATAATGTTAAATTTAAATTTGAAAAATTTCAATACAAACTGGAACAGGTAGTATTCTTAGGGCAAATCATTTCCAAACAAGGTGTAATGCCAGATCCTAAAAATATTAAGGCCCTAAATGCCATTCAAAATCCAAAAAATAGAAATGAAGTTTTGAGAATTCTCGGTCTCTTGAAATTTTTTTCAAAGTTTATACCCAATTTGTCTCACTTAACAACAAATCTAAGGGAATTAACAAAGAAAAATATTAAATTTTCATGGAACCTTGAACATGAACAAGAATTAATGGTTCTTGAATCAATTGTGTCTAAAGCCCCTGTACTAAAAATGTTCAATCCCAAACAGCCAATACTGGTACAGTGTGATGCGTCAAGTGAAGCTCTAGGATGTTGCATATTACAAGAAGGCCATCCCGTAGCTTTTGCTTCGAGGTGTTTGTCAAGGTCAGAAAAGAGATGGGCACAAATTGAGAAGGAATTAGCCAGCATATTTTTTTGTTTTGATAAATTCCATTGTTTCTTATATGGTTTTGAAGTTGAAGTGCAAACTGACCATAAACCGTTAATTCCCATTTTCTCAAAAAATTTAGATATTGTTACAGCCAGACTGCAGCGAATGCTTTTGAAACTTCTTAAACATAGAATCAAAATAACTTATTTACCAGGTAAAAACATGGTAATTGCAGATACTTTATCACGTTCCTTTACGGATGAAGAAGTATCTGATGACCCAGAAATGGAATAATATGTTGTTCATTCTTTGTATAATATAGTCCCGATGTCTAAAGAAAGAAAAGAGGAGTTTATAACAGGGGTTAATTTAGATGTGTCTTTGTCAAAAGTGAAAGAATTTTGTAATAAAACTTGGCCTGAAAATAACAAAAACTTAAGTTCAGATTTGAAAACTTATTATAAACTTTAAAACAATATTTATGTTTCTAATGAGTTATTATTTTTAAATTCAAAAGCAATTGTCCCCTCCAATTTAAGAGAAGAAATGCTTAATTTATTACATGAGCCACACTTTGGCATGGAAAAAACAAAACAAAGAGCTAGACAAGTTTTTTACTGGCCTCAGATGGCAACAGACATTGAAAATTTTATAAATAAATGTGAAAAATGTCAAATTAATCGTAAATCCTTACAAAAAGAGACTTTGAGACCCCATGAAATTCCTTTACGTCCATGGCAGCATATTTTTTCTGATTTCTTTGAATTTAATAAGAAAAACTATATTTTATTGGTAGATTCTTACTCCAACTGGATAGAAGTAGAACAAACCAATAATAAAACAGCTGATGAGGTTATTAAATTTTGTAAAAACAAATTTAAACAGTTTGGAGTTCCAGAAATATTTTTTGCCGATAATGTGCCATATAATTCTAAAAAGTTTAAAGATTTTGCAAACGAATGGAACTTCGATGTGAAATTTAGTAGTCCCCATTATCACCAATCGAATGGACTTGCGGAACGCTATGTTGGCATTATTAAAGTCATTAAAGATATGCTTAAGAAATGTAGTGATAAATGTGACTTAACTATGTTTCTTATGGAATATCATACCACCCCATTATCAAAAATGAAGTATTCACCCTCCTAATTATTTCTAAACCACTCGCTAAAAACAAAGTTACCTGCATCAGAAAAAACACTTCATCTTACAAATATAAATCATGAGGAAGTGCAAAATAAACTTAAAGAGAAACAAATTATACAAAAACATTATTATGATAAAACAGCCAAAGATTTGCCTAAACTTGAAAAGGGAGGTATTTTAATTCAGGACGGAAAAATTTGGAAAAAAAGAAAGGTTTAAGATAAGGTTGATAAAAGGTCATATTTGATGAAAGACGAATTTGGAACGGTTTTACGTAGAAATCGAAAGTTTTTAAATAAATCCTATTTAAATCCAAGTTCTGATTATGGTAACGATTTTTTATATGATTTTAACCTTCGAATGCCTTTACTGCCTTTAACTCATAATGCGTCTGCTACATCATTGGCATCAACAGCGGAATCTGAAAAAGTATATTAAATGATAACAATGAAAACAATTACTCAGAGATATCTGAACAAACATCATATGAGTCCTTGTCGGATTCTGCTGATGATGCTAGCACTAGCAGCAACACATACGACATTTCGCCTCTTGTTAATAATGTGAATACTAACTTAGACTTAAGTAGTGAAAATGCTCGTGGAACTCAAGAAAGAAAAAGTGTGTCTAAACGACCAAAATACTTAGATGACTTTTGTACGGAATTTGTTGACTCGGACTAAACTTATTTTTGTAGCGCATAATGTATTTTTGTAGCTAATGTTAAGTTTGTGAACTCTACTTCTGTTTGTTAGAATAATGTAAACTTATTTTTGTAGTAAATGTTTCAGTTTATATTGAACTCTACTTTTATGTGCCTATTCTGTAAATCGCCTTACATCACTGTAAATCTTAAAGCGCGTAAGTTTATATCGCGATGTATAATTGAAACTTACATTGAACGCCAAAGCTCGTATTCTGTAACGCCTGGTGTAAAGTAGATAGTTGAAATATTTTGGAATGAAGGTGTGATATTTTCTTTACCGTCTATAGTCCTCCTGGTATGAATCAAATACAAAAGGCCTTTACGGAAACGCTGAACCGATTGATCAACAGGGTTGGCATAGAATTTCCTTAGGTTATAAAACCCAGTGGGGTTTTTCGGGTTTTTTCAGTTGATAAAACCCACCATTATTGGGTTTTTTGGGTTTTTTTAAAAATAGCGAATTTTCAGTTGAATGAGCGTCATTTTTTGCAGGAAATATCAGAGATTCCTCGATGATTCCCCAATTCCCGGCCGGCTGTTCGCTGTTGGCGTTTGACGTGGAGGCCTGGGCAGGGACTCCGTGCCATGCAAAACTCGACATATTGAATGTGCTGAGCCTATAGAATCCTGTCGATAATGTAGAATTCTGCATGGCACTGGGTCTCTGGGCTGAGCAGCCAGAGACATGGTGCAATTCACTGTGTACTGATGCCAAGTGTAATTATTTATATCAAGGGGGCTTGCTTTATTTTGTAAGGACATTTGAATTTTGCAACGGGTCATAACTTTTGTAATACTTTTGCTAGAGAAGAAATTATAAATCAAATTTGATCGCGTTAATCCATTGTAATCGGATCAGCATTTTTGTAGAAGCCTTGGGTGTTCCAGGAATATGGAAAAGTGTGCGGCTCCAGAATTGGTTTATAAAACCATCAGGAAACACACAATCGACGAAGAATAGAATAGCAGATAATCATACTCGAGTGATTGCCTATGATGATGATGATGATTATGATGAAATGCCTAATCTGTATTAATTCCATATTTAACTAATATCTCACTCGAAACATTTCTTTTTGCGATTTTGTGCAACATAATAGTTATTTATGATATAAGTGTTAAAAGTACATTTTTAAGGCACGCATGTGAAAGTTTGCAGAATGAGCGAAGCGAATTCTGCAATTCACATAAGTGCCTTAAAAATACTTTTAACACAAATATTATACAATATTTTTTCTACAAACCGTAATAAAAAGCAATAATCAGTAACAAATTGGATTTTTAAATAAATAATAAATTGGAAGCATCTTTCCTACATAAAATTCTCGAATTTGACATTTGTCAAAAAATCCATACAACCAGTACCTTGTTTTACAGGTAACGAAATGTTTTTTCAGTTTCTTGAAAGTCTGTCGTGGTCAGGAATGCTTTTTGCTAAAAATGCAACAAAATACAGAAGAAAAAGAGGGTTGCATCGATCCTTCGAAAAATATAGATGAGGCGGCCAATCGGGCTACCTCAGTTGTTCAAATTTCACCATTAATATCAATGTAAATAACTGAAAATACAAACTTTTTTTGACGTCCGCTCTCAAAATTTGATGTTTCACTTTTAACACTAGTGCTATGAAGACTTTATGGCACTAGTGCGATAAAGTAACATTTTTAATGCTTCGGGGCGGTGTTAAAAATTGCATTTTTAACACGTTTGTAGAAAAAAAGCTTTTTTGTTTCATACCGTCAAAAATATAACAGTATGTCTCCATTTCCCGCGACGTATATTTACAGTAGGTGTAAGACTATTTTACAGCGCGATGTAAGTTACAGAATTCCTTTTTCTTTACATCCTTACAGCTCTCAAAGTTGCATCCCTTACAGTACGTTACATCGCATACAGAATCACACCATTAGGTTTGTTAGAATAATGTAAACTTATTTTTTGAAAGGAAACGTGTAGCATATGTTTGAGTATTGTGAACTCTACTTCAGGTTCTTAGAATAGTGCCTTTATTATATTAGTTTGAGATCATTAGGATAGATGTCGCTACCAAGTGAGTGACGTAATGACAGATGAGAGGAAGGTAAAAAGGGACCTTCTAGAAAACACTTCGACTTGTAACCATAGAGAAATATAATACATAAAGGAGAGTCTCCGAATCATAGGTGCGAATTGGCACACAGTTTGAGCTTTTGCGCAAGGTAATTCGCGCATGGGGGCCAGAATCGGCAGAACTAAAATGATAAATGACAATGGCCGCGACCATATGTTTTGTGTTTTGTTTTGGTTTGGTGGGTTTCATCATCACTCTTCGAATTCCGAATTCATAATTTGAATTGAAAATTGGCCGAAAAGGTAAGCTAAAAAATTAAAAAGATACCTATTATACCTGTGTACTTTTGTTTAATGTTTGAATTCTCAGACCATAAAGAAGCAAGCGTAAGGCTATATTACCTAAAAATAATCTTCCTTATTGAAAAAAGTAGTAGGTGTACACCTACTAAATATTAATTTTTTTCTGTTTCTAGTCCAGCCATCAGAATAAACCAAGAACCAAGAGAGTACTTGAGTAGGTACACCTAATTATAGATACAGCGTACAAGAGACCTAGTTCAGTTTAAAGGTATGCCTTAGAATAAACCAAAGTGGATTGACTTAAAGGGGGTGTGCGCCAAAAAAACAACTTCATCTCCAAAAAAAGAGGAAAAAAATCTAAGAATAACAGTGAAATCCGCACTTCTCTATGACAAATAATAGCGCAGATATGGCTCTATGAAGGTACCGCATCTCACCCTATGACGTCACGAAAGCTCAAGAGACGCACGAGAAAGTGGAGTTAATTAAATTTACATATGTTTTTCCTGTGTTACCTGCAATAATCTAAACAAAAATCACTCACGCGTGCCGGAAACAATCAAATTAACAATGCAGAGCGCGGCTGGACGATGTTTTCGTGACGTCACGAGAGCGTCGTCCACACTTTAAAGCGGTATATCTCAGCGATGGTTTATCGTAGAATAACGAGGTTTGAACAGTTATTCTTAGATTTTTTTACACTAACTAACTTTAATTTTTGGCGCACACCCCCTTTAAGAGTATTTTCTTTTTTTCATTTTTAGATTTTCTAGAGAGAGAAGAGGGTACACAAGTACCTACTTCTGACAGATTGACTTCAAGATTAAACATTTTTCAATATTAGAATTTTGTGTTTTATGTTAGAAAGTTATGTTGTGCTCTTGTTGCCTTTATTGCTAATAAAATATATTTTTCTGCAAGGTGTGTGCGGCTTTTGCAGCTGTCAGAAGCAACTGTGAGCTTCTCATCTGTTCCCAAATCCAGTTTGCAGGCCATACAAATAGAATTTGACATTATGTGAATTCTAACCTCAACTTGGTATCCTGTAGAATTTTAGCAATCCGCTACTATTTTTCACTTTTTTATATATTTAAGCGAAATACTGCCTCTAAGGATTACACACCGGTTACCATTTACTTACTTTATCAACTTAAACTGCGAAAATACGAGAAAATTTGAAATAGTTGTTTGTTTACAAATACCTAACCAACAGGATATAAATGTAACAGAATAATATTCACGCATAGAAAAGATAATAAGGAGAACGACTATATTATATGCCTTGCATGTCAGAGATACTATTGTATCTTGCAGCATTCAAGCTATCAGGCAAAGTTTGTAATAAATCCAGCAATAGAACAAAGAGTAGAATTCCAGCGTAAAAAACTTAGATACCTATCGGAACAAAATGTGAAGAAGTTGTAGCTGTCAACATCAGTCAGAGTTTAAGTCAAAAAGGAAAAGCATTGAGGTTACCATTTGACAGACAGGAAATGAAAATATCATGGGAATTTGGAAAACGTTTATACACTTTTATTGGATGGCCGGGGAAGAGAGCACCGGGGATGAGAAACCATGGATAAGCAATTACTACCAGTTGATAATTATCAATAATTTTTCATATTTTACAGTGATTCTGTAAGGACAGAAAGGCGAGGCACAATAATTAAAAACCTTTTGATTCATGTTATAGCACTACCTAAATGTAAAAGGCTACCTACTTATACAGATGTTCAAAAATTACATAGGTGTAAACATACAATGATATTTAGTTTTTGGAACTTAAGACTTAGGACCCTTTGGCCAGAAGTGGGAAATAAAGAATTTTAGTAGTTACGGCTACAGCTTGGATAAAGAAGATAAAGAAGCTGAAAAAAAAAACATAATTGTATACATAAGGCTGTACTCTTTTTTCAGTAAATTGAATGTCAGCGATGCTCTTTTCACAGATTTCACTCGATTTAGAGAGGAATGATATTAAAAAAAGTCCGTATTTATGGTCACGTACCGTATCAATATTATAAATATTTTCAACACCCTGTATCTAGGAAACAGAAGGGTTTTTGACATATATATTTAGGTATGGTAACTTGATGCATCTTTTCAAAGTGTCCATTCACTAGGTACTTGAAGTGAGTATTGTATTGAACAACCTTTTTTAATGACATTATCATATTTTCTTTTTAAGATGTAGGTATCGTTTCTTGCCTGGTGTTCCTTATGTTGAAAACAGGTTTCTTACGCGTTTTTGCCATTCCAGATAAATCCTGCTTGATAAGAGTATAACGTTAAGATAATGAGGTTTCCTGATTTCTCAAAACTGGTCCCAAATATTGACGCAATTAACCCACTCAGATTCAAAAAAAAAAACTCGAACTCTACATAAATGAGCACCCTGTAAATTTCACTTTAAAAGAGAGCATAAAACATAAAACACTTTAGGCAACTTCTTTTAGATCTTTAATTTGCCGGAACGCCTATCCAGGCTTCTATGTAGGAAACGACAAATACGGAAATTTAAAATGCGTTTCCCCTCCAGAAAAAAGAAATTATCCCTTTGAAAGGGCGACACAAAACTAAAATTCGCCATTAGGAAAGGAACGGCCACGCATAGAAACTCAAAGGCAATTTCTTTAAAAAGAGCCATTAAAGAAGGGTATCCATTGTTTGGGATGGGGTAAATTAATTTAAGGCCCTCTGGTGGAACTCTCTTGTCGGAATAAGAAACTCCGCGCGTCTCCTAATCAGCGAAAGGAAAAAAGGGAAAGAAAAACAACTGAATTTTTTCGTTGTGCATAAAAAATTAATTACATGAAATATTCATAGATCCCGCGGAGGAAAGATAAATAATAATTGGTGGGTCACCTACGGGAAATATGGTAATTATTTTAATTTACCCTCTTTTTGAAGTTTCCCTAATGGCCTGGATGTAAAGGTTTTTGAGAGCTATGATTTGCTTTTGGGAAGTTTAACTAAATTTATACTGCTTGAAAAATAAAATGGGGGACATTTTTATAATGTAAGCGAGAGTCAATTTGTAAATGCCGGTAGGTATTCATTATTCCAAGTTTTATAAGAGCTACGTAGGAACAGACGTATTGACATTATATAATTATTATGAAAGTACCTATAACGCTACATTGATTGCCTAGAAGTGGTATGGGATTTTTTTTCCATATTGTCTGTTGTAGCAGAACTTGAGGCTGATAGATATATTTTTAAGATTGGTTGGTCTTTAATTGGTATGATCGGATTGCTGGATGCTTCGAACTGACTGACGTTGAACGTTGACTTCGATATCTACTAGGGCTACTACTGAACTGGTTTCTAGACTCCATAACCGAGTTCATAACTTATAGCTGCAATGGCATTCTTCCGGTATCTGCATGAAGATTAGATGGTTAATGTGCTTCTTTTTCCGTGGTACCTAGTTTCATTTTTCGTTGACTATAGACTCTGAGTAAAGTAACTTCTTTTTGTACTTCGGTTAAAGTGTTCATTTTGCCTCCTTCGGCTGATTAGTAGCTTTTGGTTAGATTTTTCTGGCATTTTTGGCTTTTTAAAACGGATGTGGACTTTGGAATCTCCCGAGTTCCAAAGCGCTGTCGAGTTGCTTCAGTCGGGATATTTCTGTTGGCTTCTGGCGCGCTGAGGAGTGAATTTGAACTCTCCTGGCTTGTATAGCTGTGTAGATTCGCTTTTGATTCATCCTCCTTTCTTCTTAAGCGCTGTAGGGTAGATTCGGACTCTCTATCCTTCTCTAGTGCGCTGTGTGGAGTGGACTCTCGTGAAACTTTTCAATGGTTTTGAAGTCGAAGTAAATTATTATAACAATCCTGGCTTATGATGCACTGTGGAGTGGATCCGGACTCTCCTGGCTTATACGGCGCTGTAAGTTGCTTTGGATTGATTTTCTTGGCCTCTAGGGCGCTGTGGAGTAGATCTAGGCTCTCCTGTCTTATGAGCCACTTTAGGTCGCTAGGTATTAATTATCCAGTCTTCTGAAGCACTGTAGACTGAATTTGGACTTTTCTAGCTTGTCAGGCGCTATGGAATAATTTTCAGTGCTGTAGACTGGATTTGAACTTCCTTGGCTTTGTGTCGCTTGTATTATTTTTCTGGCCTGTGGAGCGCTACAGACTGAATTCGGACTCTCCTAGCTTGGGAGGTGTTTTGGAGTCTATAGCGCTCTTGTAAACAACTGGCATTGGATTACAATCCTCTGACTTCTGGAATAGACTTGGCTTGTGAGGATCTTTGGAATCACTTCGCATTTATTCTTTCTGGGGTTTAGAGAGGGCTGTGAAGTGGATTCGGACTCTGCTGGATTTTAGAGAATTACTTTGGATTCTCGCGGCTGGAGGACCCTAAATAGAAAGAGGCTTTTTCTATGATGCACTGCCTTGGGAAGGTTTTTCTCAAAATATGTTATAATTATGAAAGAGAAAGTTATTCAAAATCATTCACACAAATTGTTAAATATGTTTCACGGTCAAACATCAACGAGTCGCAAAACTGTCCAAAATAAAATAAACTACCTACTCATAAGGAGCCTCTCCGGGGAGCCACGAGACCTTGTCGTTGGTGGAGAGGCTCAGCGGCCGTACGTCGCTGCAGAGATGTGGAATCGTTTGGTCGTGACCAAGGGTGGCTCACCATACCAGGAAAGCAGACACACAGCATCCTGATATGCTGGGTGTCTGCTAGACAAACAGCGTGGAGGAGGACACTCGACTCGGCCTCAGCCCGCAATCTGGGTCTCGCGGCCCTGTTTCGGGATGGGGCCGAGTCGACTGCCCTCCGTGGAAACCTGCCTGGTATATCTCGCGCTCTAAGATCGGTGGTTGATGAGGAAGTATCTTAGGGCGTGAGGGCCTACCTTAACTGGTCGGCCAAGTGGAAGGCGAACCCCAATAAAAATCCCTCCAAGTCACGGTGGAACAGAATAGGCCAAGAACTGAGTGGTTAGGGGAAAGCCTAATCGATACTATGCGAACTCCAGGGATGTGGCGACCCCACGGCTTAACTAGCCCGACCGGGGCAAGCGGGGCTCTGCCTCGGCCGTATGGTTTATTTCCCTAGCTACTCGTGGGACCTAACATGGACACACAAAATCAAACAATCAAGGCGAAGGATGATAGCGCCTCAAGCATATCCGAAAACATGGAATTAGGGGACTGTAAAAGCCCCACTGACGTAGAAGAAGAACTTCTACGTTCAGACGAAGAACTCGGCAAAGATCTGAGTGCCCTACGACTGAAGGGCGACGTGAGGATCAGGCTGAGTGGCGCTGCCAGAAAGAGGATGAAATTCCTCAAAAAAAAAAGGGATGAGTGCAGACGAAGCCCGCAAAAAGGCCCTTGAGCCAATCAAAGAAAGGGCTAAAACCTCTGACAAGGGCGAAAAAAGAGCCCGGTCAGAAGGAAACACCCCCGAGGCTCAAGCCAACAAAAAAGAGCTAGGACAAGGGATACGGGCAGAAATGCCCCGCCCACAAAAAAGAAGGAAACGAGCAGCAGTGCTCCGCCTTCCAGAGCTCCAAATCCAACCTTCAGCCAGATAGCTGGAGGCATAGGGGTAGGAATACTACCTACAGACTTCCCCAATTGCCGTTTGTCAGTGGAGCAAATTCAAGCCACCAAAGAGGCAATTATGGATAAGATCGTGGACGAGGTAGCATCGGATTGCCCGGTCAAACCGAAGTTTCTGAGCGCCCACAACAGACCCGGCTGGCTCGCTCTAGTTTGCGAAAACATAGCCACCAAGCAGTGGCTGCAAACTGCCGTCGCCTCCATCAAGCCTTGGGAGGAAGCTTCGCTAAGGATGGTAGAGGAATCAGACATTCCTCACTCTGACGTCCTGGTTGCTCGATTCCCAAGCAGCATGGATTACTCCACGGAGAAAATCCTCAATCTCGTTCAAGGCCAAAATGAGGGCCTAAACGTCAAAAATTGGCGAGTCATCCGACGTAACGCCGAGGGCCATCTGGTCACACTAACCCTTTCTGTGGACAGTGCATCCGCAGAAAAACTCAAATCCGGAGGCTACGCGGTGAGTTACAAGTTCGGTCATACGACTATAAGACCGCAAAGCAGCCGGAGCACAACAGCTGTGGAGCAACCAAGCTTCCCAAAGAAAAGCGGCGCCGAACCAAGGGCAGGAACGTCTAAAGACTCAATGAGTCATAAAGACGAAAGTGCCCAGGTGGAGTGCGAAAAGTGAGTGCAACTCTAATGGCTTCCTCCAAGCAACTAAAGAGAAGCAACTCACCATGCATCAAATGCATCCAAATAAATCTTCAACACTCAAAAGCTGCCACTAGTGAGCTTAGAATAAGAATGTTTGGACAAAAAATCAACGTAGGGCTACTTCAAGTGCCCTGGGTCAATGGAGGCTCTATAAAAGGCCTAAATATCAAATCATGTAAGTTAATCTACAACATTAACCACGAAAGACCAAGAGCAGCATTGCTGCTTGACAAAAATTTAAAATTTTTACCTGTTCCAGAGTTCATAACACAAGACTTAGCAGCTGCTTTAGTAGAAGTGCCAACGGAGGGAGGCTCAAGGCATATTCTCATAGCCTCAGCCTACTTTCCAGGTGATGATAACTCAGCACCGCCAGAGATCGTCCAACGACTCATCACGTGGTGCAGAGCGAGAAACAGACACTACATTATCGGGGCGGACGCCAACGCCCATCACCAGGTAGAATGGGGAAGCATCGATACAAACGCAAGGGGTGAGTACCTTTTTGAATATTTGAACTCTAACAACATAGACATTATCAACAAAGGTAACAAACCCACTTTTATTAACGCCGTCAGACAAGAGGTCTTAGACGTGACTCTCGCTGACACATTTACATCTAACACAATAACCAACTGGCTTGTGTCAAATGAACCCTCCCTGTCGGACCATCAAGCAATAAGGTTCGACCTAGAGGCAGTAATAAATCACTCAGTACAGACAAGAATCCCAAAACTCACCAACTGGGTATCCTTTGTGGAGGGTCTCTGCCTGAGTCTAGATGAACTCCCTTCTGACATAAATACAATAGAAGACCTAGAGGCATCATCTGACAATCTAACAAATGCGATAAAAGATTCCTATGAGAACAGTTGTCCCGTAAAACAGAGGGCAGTCCACAGGGATGTGCCTTGGTGGAACGGGCAGCTGAGACGTCTGAAACAAGATGCCAGAAAACTGTTCAACAAGGTAAAAACTAACGGCAACTGCGCAGACTATAGAACAGCCCTAGACAAGTACAACCGTGAATTAAGAAAATCAAAAAGGAAATCATGGAGACAATTCTGTGAGGGGATTGACGAATTAGCCCCAGCTCAACGTCTCCAAAAAGTTCTTTCAAAAAACCACTCAAACGGAATTGGTCTGCTTAAAAAGCCAAACGGAGAACACTGTACCGATCATATAGAAAGTCTAGAGGTACTACTACGAACTCACTTTCCAGGTTCGGTAATCGTTGAAGCCCTGAACCAGGTCACTCCGCCTATCGAAGGGCCACAAAGCCCTAACGGCAGGAGCAAAAGGCTGGCTGGGAAAATCTTCACAATGAACAGAATAAAGTGGGCGATCGATAGCTTCAGACCCTACAAATCTCCAGGCAAAGACGGGATTTTTCCCGCACAACTGGAAAAAGGCTACGAGTACTTAAAGGTACACCTACAAAAGCTCTTTAAGGCAAGCCTGCTCCTAGGGCACATACCTCTATCTTGGAGGAAAGCTAATGTGATATTCATACCAAAACGGGTCGCCGACCCGAGGACGAACCAAAATCATATCGTCCCATTAGTCTAACCTCCTTTCTCCTCAAGACAATGGAGAAAGCAATCGACCAGTACATCAGAAGCGAAACTCTATTGAGAAGACCGCTCTACTCGAAGCAATTTGCCTATCAGCCAGGCAAATCCACAATAAGTACTTTACACTGCCTGGTTAAAGACATCGAAAAGACAATCGAGTGCAAAGAGATCGCTCTAACAGCTTTCATCGACATAGAGGGTGCCTTTGACAACACCTCACATCAATCAATCGCCAGAGCATTACAAGAATTGGATGTTGAAGTTCCAATTGTAAAATGGATAGAGTCGATGCTGAAACACCGTCACGTTACGGCTGAAATAAACGGAGCATCAGCTACCGCTACCACGATCAGAGGGTGTCCTCAAGGGGGTGTTCTTTCTCCGCTAGTATGGACACTGGTGGTAGACAAAATTCTTACCAGACTGAGTAGTGCTGGATACCAAGTCATAGGTTACGCAGATGACCTAGCCATTGTAATCAAGGGCAAACATGAAGGTATAGTGACAAGCCGAATGCAAAGTGCCCTAAACATCGTTAAAAATTGGAGCGAAAGCGAAGGACTATCCCTAAACGCAAACAAAACAATCCTTGTCCCGTTCACAAGAAGAAGGAAGCTAAATTTGAAAGCCCCGACCCTTAACGGTACACAACTAACATTTTCCAACGAAGTGAAGTACTTAAGGGTCACCCTGGACCGAACCCTCACTTGGAACAAACAGTTAGATAAAACATGCTCTCGAGCTACATCAGCCATTTGGTCATGCCGAAGACTTGTTGGCAAAACATAGGGGCTAAAGCCAAAGATGGTATTCTGGATCTACCAAACCATAATAAAGCCCATGGTCACATACGCCTCATTGGTGTGGTGGCCCAAAACCCAACAAGTCACCGCTCAGATTAAGCTAAGAAAGGTGCAAAGGCTCATATGTCTAGGAATAACGGGAGCAATGTCAACTTGCCCCACCGCAGCCCTAGAGACGCTACTCAACATGCCCCCACTTCACCTATGTGTGAAAAAGGAGGCAATAACCAGCGCTCACATGCTATTCCAAATAGACAAGTTCAAGCCTGGCGATCTGAGGGGACATCTGAGAATCCTTGATCTAATAAAACTGGAGAATGCCAGCAAACCAAGTGACCACATGATGGTCAGATTGGACTTAGAGATCCCCTTCGCAGTGGTAATAAACGACCGCCAATCTTGGGAGAATAAAGAACTACCACAAGCAGACAATGCATCTCTGTGGTACACAGATGGATCCAAGCTGATGGAAGGAGCTGGACTGGGCATTTCCGGCCCTAACTTCAAGCTCTCCAAGGCATTGGGTAAACATCTTACAATATTTCAAGCCGAACTGCTTGCCATAGATATATGTGCACAAGAGTGTTTAAACCAAAGCCTCAAAAGAAAACACATCTTCATACTATCGGACAGCCAAGCTGCCTTAAAAGCCTTAAGGGCTTTCAAATGCACATCAAAACTAGTCTGGGAGTGTAAACAGACCCTAAAAACACTAGCACAACACATAACCAGGTAACGCTGATGTGGCTGCCTGGTCACCGAGGCATAGAAGGAAACGAAGAAGCAGATAGCCTCGCAAAGGAAGGGGCCTCAACACCATACCACGGACCAGAGCCCTACTGTGGCTTAATGAAAAGCCACATCATGGAAGAACTCAACAAATGGGAGAAAGACCAACTGTCATCATATTGAAGGCACACACCGGGACTCAGACAGTCAAAAAGGTTTATTACCCTTTCAGCAAAAAGAGCTGAACAGCTCCTAAACATGAGCAGACCAGACATCAGATTGGTGGTGGGACTGCTCACAAGACACTGCCCAGTAAAATACCATTTAAGGTTAATGGGCAGAGCGGAAGACGATCTCTGCAGATTCTGCTCAGACGCAATAGAAACCGCAGAGCACCTGCTCTGCGAATGTCCAGCCCAATTCTGCAAGAGGCTCAAATTCCTCGAGGGGGCAACACTGTCACCAGAAGAAGTGGGCCAACTGACACCCAGGAAAATAGCTTCCTTCGGCAGAAGTCTACGCTTGCTGGAGACAAATTGAGATGTAGAGTCACGCACAAAATATCTGGAAAGGTAGCAGTGCTGAGCGGCTGAAAAGCCGAAACGACTCCCCCGAAATCTACAATCTACAATCTACTCATAAGGAGTCGAGTACATTTTTATTTTTCATGTTCTGGTTGCTCGAAGCGGCTAAAAGCAGAATATCGGCTGTTGGGGTGCTGAACATTTTTGTTCGTTCCAGATACGAGGAAATTGCTGTGATCACTGCTAGATTTGTGCAGAAAGATCAGAGCAGAAGCTATCTGACAGTTTGATTTTTGAAAAAAGTGTATTATTGTTTTAGAATTTCAATGTTGCACTTGCTACTTGTACATATAATAAATTAATGCGATCTAGCTGATTGGCTGCCTTTTTGCTCAATTGATAATCACTTATGTATTTTCAGCCACTATTTATAATATTAAATTTGTCGAATCCCTAATTGCAGCACTGAACTCTAGAATTTGCTCCGAGCAAATCTCAAACACTGGATGGATCTGAAGTTGGAATATCATTTTCAACCGAATAAAGGGTTCTAAAATTTTTTTGCATTGAACTGCCGCTGGACGGTATAATGACATGAAAACTATTTTTATAAGATCATATGATATGAATAATGAGAAAAAAATTGAAATAGGAAACGAAATAGGTAGCAATAATTAGAATTTCACAGCAATCTGAAATTAATCGAAATAAACCGCTGGAAGGCATTAATTAGAGAAAAAGTTGTTGATAACAACCGGAAATCTCTAGAAATATGATGCACGTCAAACAAAAGGAGGATCAACAACACATCAGCTACGATATCAATTAGATGTCATACATGTCAAAACAAGAAATAGCAGCAATCTAAATATATCATTATAACAGAAGCGTCACTCAACGGATGATACCGGAGACCACAATGCAGCCAATATGGGCAGTGATCTCAGAGGCAGGTGATCATAGGCTTGTACATTGCTAAAAGAGACCAAACATTCCTATCTCATCTACCCTCACCAGAACTTTAGCTTTAGCCACATTGCATAAAAAAATATATTATTGAATCCTTGAAAGGCAGTACTGTGAAACCAACGATATTGGACACTATAGAACGAACAAGAGAAAATGCCAGAATAAAAGAGATAAGATGAGCATAATGGGAAAGATTCACAAGAAAGGTGAATATATGCAATATGATACTTAGCGGTGAAGAAGACATATTAACATATGTGTAATACCAATACAGGGTGTCCTAAAGCAATAGTCTATTTCCAAGATTTTGACAAGCTGTCATTTCGTTACGGATGAAAATGATAAAACGAAGTTCTAGGGCCATAAAGAACTCGATGAGACCTTTAAAAAGAGGTATTACGAAACCCCTATCCCCTATTAAAATTTGGGGGGTTGTTCTCCCCCTAGCTAGAGGGTTGAAGTTACGGGGATGAAAAAAACTTAAAAATAGTTCTCCCTCAAATAAAAAATTGACATATCCGAGCGTTTTTCCAGATTTTCATTCTAAATCTTAAATCGGGGTGGACTGTTTTCTCTGGGACACCCTGTATATAATATTACAATAGAGGAGATTCTAGAACATAACGATGCCGTATAGCGCTCTTCAAGTATCAACTGGTATTCCCCAGAATATCAAAAACCTTATTGATAGAATATGCTTCAATCTATCAATCAAAATATTATTTATTGTTTAAAAATACAAATCTTGAAAAGCTTCCAATATAGTCTAGAATATCGATACAATATAATATAATTAAAAACATCAACAAAGTAGGCACATCAACTTTGGATAGCGGAGAGAAGAAATATTCCTCTACAGAGAAAGTAGACGCTTTAACAAATAGTAATTTCTTAACTTGATTTTTGAACTTTGAAGTATCCACTCTCCTTTATTATTTTTATTGTATGAGGTGATTTTTTCCTGTTAAAGTGGAAATTGGTATTGGCAAAGACCAAGGAAGCAGGATATGAATATTAGAGGAATACTTTTGCATGAGACACACAGATTCTAAAATTGAGATACAAGGCAGATAAAAAATACATCTTCTTATAAAAAATGGAGAAAAGAATTCAGAGCGAAGAAAGAAGTCTCGATCTTCATACACAGAAAATGGAAAAAATATATAACATCAGGGGAAGCAGTAAACGAAACAATAATAAAACTATGTCAATGTATGTATATGTTCGGAAGGAAACAATCTTGGGAATATATGGAGTGAACGACGACAAACCTGTTAATATATTATAAAGGATCCATTTTATCAACAACTCAGTAACCAAATCATAAAAATAGGAACTTCAAGGGAAATAATATTACTGGGAGACTTTAACGGACGAACAGGAAGAAAAATTAACAATGTAGAAAGGCTTATAGCAATATGCCTACAAAATGACCTAAATATCCTAAACGGTTACTTTCAGCATCAAGAAATACATAGATACACATGGAAAAATGAAACTATGCAACAAAAATCGATTATTGACTACACCAGTGGCGCACACAGGTTTTTTATTTGGGGGGGGGGGGGGTTTCATAATGATGAAGGCTCACCGCAGGCAGGCGCTGTCGGAGGCGAAATCTTTTAGGGGTACCATGCACAAATTATCATCAAAAATTCGAAAAAAAAAAACACACAAAATTTAATACAAAAAACTTAATCTTTCCTTCATGAGTAGATTTCACAAGTTGTTTCTTATTTTTATTAACGAAGTTTCGAGTTTTTTTCCGTTGCACGTACGGGTACGGGAGGCATTTATTCATTCCGTACATGTATATGGTACCTAACACAATCCCATTGGTCAGATTTGAAATTTAAACCAATTAAACTTCGAGTGCCATACGCGCGTACGGAATGTGAATCAGTGCCATGTGTACTTACGGAATGTCATACCTAGTTATTGCAGCAGAAAATTTTGTTGAGCTGAAAACGACCTGAGCGTCAATTATTCTTCAACTATATCTATTTTGAACTGCAGTAAATACTGTATCTCAAGCTAGTGCTAGTATGGCGTATTGAATTTTCAATTTTTTTTTAAGAAATTGCGAATGTAATAAATAGGTAGGGTAGATATTATAAGCATACGTATTACAAACATGCGGTGTATTAATCTATAAGTTTTGCTGAGCAAAGAAAATATACCTACAGAGTATCAGAGCGAAAGCGAAAAGTGTCAATATATTTATTGAATAATATAATCAAAGACACAAACTCTTCCACCCATCGTCTAGCGTCATTTTCAGTCATTAGGTTTGGTCTCTATTTTCGAGGACTCTGTTCAAAATATTTATAATTCAAAGGTAGCAACGTTGTTGAAACGTGCATGGCAATTTCCAACACCCAAATAAACACAAGAGATCTGATTAAAATAATGTCGGCGAAGCAATAACTGCCAATTTATTGTTCAAAATATTTCCAAGAAAATCGAAAGAGAGGATGCAGGACGCAACGCAGAGCTCCATAGAGGTACCTACCTATGTAAGCCCGACAATCACAATAATCACAAAAATAAAACAGGATATTTGGCCGCTGGAGACGTGATTTTGCGTGCGCATGTGCATATGACACTGATCTACATTCCGTACGCGCGCATGGCACTCCAAGTTTAATTGGTTTAAATTTTAAATCTGACCAATGGGATTGTGCTAGGTGCCATATACATGTACGGAATGAATAAATGCGTACGGGAGCCGATTGCAACTTGCAACAAATCGTGAAGGTGCGTTTTCATCAAAAAACAATTAAAACGAACGCTCGCAACAAAATAGCTGCGCGAAAAAAGCCATTGTCACCGCCACTGTTTTTATAATCATGTGTATTTGATAGAAAGAGAGCTTCCCACATGGTTGCAAGCATTCTAAATTCCGTCTCCTCCACCAATCAAATAAATTTGTTCACAAACATTGCTGATCATTCGCAATCGTTTTACGCGTTTGGTGGAAATGCACCTTGACATGTACGATGCCAGGCCGTGTTGCCAAATTTCCATGTTCTTGGTTTCGATTCCAGATTTCAACAATTTCGCGTAACGTGAATAGGATTTTTTAATGTAAAATGGCAAGTTTGTAGGTACCTATTAACCAAAATTGTAAAAAAAAAATTACCGAAAAATTCTTTGTAACAGTGCTAAATTTCGGTGGGGGTGGGGGGTTAACCCCGAAAACCCCCCCCTTGGGTGCGCCACTGGACTACACTATCGCAAAACAGAGGTCGAACATAAAATTCCAGGATATGAGAACATATAGGGGAGCAACCTGTGGTAGCGATCACTACCTCCGGAAACCAAAAATCTTTATCCCGGGCAGAAACACCGCAAGGAAAGATGAGATTATACAAGCGAAAAGTAAACCGCCCCAGCAATCGAGACACCCAAGTTAGCTGCCACTGCTCGAATACAATAGCAACCAGATGCAAGCCTTCCATTCAATTTAATTATGTGAGCCTTGAATTTGAGGTCGGCATCCAGCTGTAGCCCAAGAACTTTCGTGCTCTCAGAGCTTCTGATCGAAAAGTGTCCGCAATCTATTTCATTGACATTGAACCGTAATCCAAGTACTTGTGTTTTTTTAAAGTTGAATAAAAGTTTATGCCTGATTGACCAATAAAGTGCTATTTATAGAACAGTTTCGCGTCAATAAAGTAGTACTTTATTTTACTGTAAAATAAAGTGCTACTTTATTTTACTAGCAAAATAAAGTGCTATTTTATTGCTTACCTGGACTACCTGATAAGGTGAAACAGGTAAAGGTACCTACTCACATTTAAATTTTTTCACTCAGTTTTTTTAATTTTTAATAAAAATCAGTGGCAATCGTACATAAAATCATGTATGTAACGCTTACATAAACAGGCTTTATTAACTCATTATTTAATATCCTCGCTCGCAAGCTCGCTCGGCCATTAAATTATTCGTACAATAAAGCCTTACTTCATGTACCTACTTGTTATATAAATAGCTATTATTGGTATCACACCAATTCCTAACAACAACAATTTCGCGTGAAATTGTCCGAACCAGATCATCAAGGTCCTCCTAGTGCCATACCACACTAGCATCATCCGCGAAAGCGGCAAACCTTCTAGTTATATCCAGGTGAAATAGATCGTTGATGTATAACAGAAATAGGATTGGTCCCAGTACAGATCCTTGAGGGAGTGATCCGAAGAGTACTCACAATTTGATGAGACGCATTGGCTTAGGGAGGAGAGATAAGATTCGAACCACCTCAAAACCACACCCCTGAATCCATAGACCTCAAGCTACCGCAGCAGTGCACTTTGATTCAAGCAGTCGAAAGCCTTCGAGAAGTCACAGAACACCGCCGCAGCAGCTCGGCCGTTGTTGTAGTATGTAAAACGCTGTTCCAACGCACGAAGGAAGCATGACATCTTGGGTATTTTTGCTGGGAAGAAAACCAAATTGAGAAGAACTAAAGACAGAATGTTTAGAGAGAAAATCCAGCATGCGCCTTTTAACCAGTAGTTTTTCTATGACTTTCGATATAGTTGAAAGTAGAGATATAGGACGATAATTTGAGTGGTTTTTTGTATCTCCAATTTTATGTAATGGTACAACCAGAGCTCTTTTAAGGCTAGAAGGAAACGTACCGTTAGAGAATGACTCGTTTATAACCTCTGCTAAAACACTTTTTGTCCGACCTGGACGTTCCTTGAAATCCTTGAGTATCTTCGTGGATATTCCGTCCGAGCCAGATGCATTTTGTTTTTTGATGGATTTAAGGAAACTTCCGATTTCATGAGCATCGGTTGGCTGGAAGAAAAATAATTCAGGGACATGAAAATTATTTAGATAACTGAAAGGATCTGTGGCAGAATGTATGGTGTTGGTTGATGTTTCGGCAACTGTGCAGTAGAATTTATTCAAGTCGTCCGGCTCAATATCAAATTGCTGTGACCTCTCGGACCATTTCCAATGTCTCTTTTGATTTATTTGTAGCATTTTTCAGTAGGTGTGAATAAAAACCCTATTTTGCTGCTATAATTAGCTTTCTATAAATCTTGCGATACTCATTGTAATAATTGGATATAAACGGGTTATTGAAATTCTTTCTAATATAGTTAAGTGATCTTAAATTATTTGCCGAAATTTTTAAGCCCTTGGACATCCAAGGAACTAACCATTCGGTGAAACTCATTTAGCGGGTCCTCCTCGACAAGAATGTTTTCCCATTCAGAAAGCACGCTTGAAAAAAGAGAATTTTTTTTTGCTAGATTCTACCTTGCTAAGATTCTACCAGGTTTATTAGAATGGTGGTAGTTACGGTTTATATTTAAAGATAGATTTGCTAGTACTGCGTTATGATCAGAAAGAGCAGGATTATTTACATCGCACGTAACGTTTGCACCAAGATTTGAACATATATATAATCAATGATGGTGGAACTTGAATTTGTGACTCCTGTCGAGGTGGTAGAAATTTAATTTCTATGCTGCTTGGCAACCCCAGCGGCAGCAAAAGTACTTTTAGTGCCGCTGGAGTGGTAGTAGAAGAACTTTTAGTGCCGCTCGTACTTTTACTGTCGCTCAACCATCCACTTGCCCCCTAGCTTACCCCATTCGTTTGGAGAAAAAATAGCGTGTTGCATACGAAGTAGAAGCACTTTTTTGTGCTTCAGCAGTATTGCAAGCCTCACTATCTCGCCATCTGATGCTTGAAAATAACGGCCGGCGGCCGTTATATATATCTTAACTGGCCAGCGGATAAATAACGGCCGAAATACACCTTTTCGATTTCAATTTCGCGCATGTTATAGTAAGATAACAGTACAGTATGACGAAAACGAAATTTCAAAACAGGAATTCAAACAAAAAGATTAATTTCTTCTTTTACTCTCTTTTTGTAATAAAGGGTCTCATATCTCTGCAACTTGTCGTCGGAGTACCTAATGGACCGCGTTTCAAGAAAACACACACACATCTAAAACATTTCGTTCTTCACCAAAGGGCTGTAGCGTAGATTGGCCACATGCTTCTCGAGTCTGGGACAAGGCGATCCTGAGGATGGTTCGAGATTTCCGAAGAGGGGGGACTCTGAATAGAGACAGTTCAGCTGCAAGAACCCATGCTGCTTCGTGGGACAAGCCAATGCTGGGGAAAGATGGACTCAACTCACCGCGTCGGTTTTTATATTATATCAATCAAATCAACAGTGGAAACGGGTAATTTCCCAACCTTTTCGAAAAGGGGCACAGTTATCCCAATTTTTAAGGGCCGGAGGAGAGAAGTTAGCTAGATAGTTGAAAATGGTGGTTGCGAATGGTGGTTTTTCTAGAGCAAAATGGGCTTATTGTCTTCCAATCAGTGGCGTAGCCAAACCCAACGTGGACGTCGGCGACATCTGAATTGCGAGGCCCTTTTTATGTTGGGTGACTAGGGTGGCCATATTTCTTGTGACAAAAAGCTGGATATAACGACTAACGACAGGGACGGGTAGCTGCCGGTAGGCCCGCCGAAGGCGAAAATTTTTTTAGTGTCACGTCCCTTTTTTCGGGCAGGTCAACGGTATTCGATAACAATATTTAGTCAAAAATATTAATAAGGAAACGATCAAACTGTATTTCATTGATTCTCTCAATTAATTTAATTTATTCTAACTTCGTGTAATATTTTTTAAGTTTTATATTGTTTGTGACCTTTTTGTGTACAAATCTGTAATTCTCGTTGTGTCGTAATGCTTTTTATTCTCGTCGTCGCTGTCCTTTTACAATTTTAACTTTTGTGTCGGAACCTGACAAGTGAGTAAAAAGGAAGAATTTGAAAATTTTACATCCACTAATTTATTATATACATATTTACAACTACTCTTTAGTGAATTTCTTCTTCGCTCGCTTGCAGGTAGTACTGATGATGGTGAAAGCCGAAAGCGCTCTACAACGCTGAATTTTTATAAACAGTTTTGCATGAAATACACTTTGTTTCTTTGCTTATCTGGGTCCTTATTCTTGAAACAGGAGAGCAGCGTTCCCAGGAGAACCAGTGTGAGTGTTCCGTCTTTGGTACTTATATTACCAGTTGCATATCGTTGAGAAAGACGGAACACTCGTTCTCCTGGGAACGCAGCTCCCCTGTTTCAAGAATGAGGACCCTGGATACATGCACACAGCCTCCTTTTCTTGGTGAAAATATTAATATTTTTCCGCTAACAAATCCTTCCGAAAATCTACCGAAATAGCTATTTTCTTCCCGCAAGCATTAGGAACTATATTTTTTCTACAAGCGTACTAAAGGCGATATGACGACAAATGTAATTTAAATAAAATCCGACTATGCAGAAGGTAAAATTGAAATAGTATATTACATTACGAGTGTAGAAAGTGACAAATTTCAAACGAGTGAAAGACGCTTTCTTACAAGTGATGTACACCATTTTTCCTACGACCAGAAACCAATTTACACCAATTTTCTCTTTTTTTTTTTTTTTTTTTTTTTTTCATTTTCAACACACGTGCTAAAAGTACTTTCAATACAGGTATTGAAAGTAAATTGTGATGTCAAATGTTAATCACAAATAATTTCAACAGTATTTTCCACACGTGTGCTGCAAGTACTTTAAGCACGCGTATTGAAAGTATTTTGAGCACGCGTGTGATGTTTAGCGCTTTCCAAAGAACCAACTAGTGCGGATTTTGTAATTTTCGTATGTGGTCATAGTATTTTATAAAAAAAAAGGTAAAGGTAAAGGTACAGGTGTGTCAACAATACACAGACATTACAATTATTATTTCAAACTTTTCCCGCACCAGAAAATTCTTTCCGCACAGCAAATAGTGCGGGAAGAGCCATTTCCCGCACATTCGTAGAAAAAAATAAAAACCATATGATTTGAGAGTTCTGGGTTGATTTGCATTAGAATTGGTAATTTTCAGTGAATTCTATGATATTTAGAAGTTTCGTATAGGATTAAGTTTATTTGTTCTCTACGTTTTATTTTGGAAAATCGAAAAGTGCCAATTTTTAGGTTCGGTTACCTATTTTTCGCGGCGGTCGCCGACGTCGCCGACGCCTAGCTACGCCACTGCTTCCAATTAGTTCAGATTCCAGTCCTCAAAAAATAAAAACGATGTCTTTTTTATAGTGTTCTGGATCGGGTTTATCTCGGACTTAATGATGGTGAGAAGGCTGCGGCAGTGTTTTGTGACTTGGCCAAGGCGTCTGACTGTGTCAACCACAAGCGCAATCTTGAAATCTATGGTGATAGGGATGTTGTCTTGAGGTGCTCTAGTTCTTACTTATAACAGAGAAGTCAGAGTGTTGTCTCTCAGGATAATGTTTCAGGTGGCTTGACTGTTAGCGCCGGCGTTCGAAAGAGGTCCGTCTTGGGGATATTTTCAGTTTATATTAATGATCTTCCTGTGGTCGGAGAGAATGGTCTGTGCACTCCATTTGCCGATAATACCACAATAGTTTGGCATCATAAAGATACTGGCATGCTATGGTGAGCCACGACTTAGCAAAAATCAAAATGTGGCGCGACTTCAATCGGCTGTTATTCAATATATAAAAGATATCCCTGAGTTTTAAGTGTAATCTTGGAGCAGAAACAAGGATACCAATGTTTCTTGGCCTGCTTATTGATGACCAGCTCATGTTTGATAAACACATTGAACAACGTTATGTGAAAAAATATCCTTGGCATGCTTTGATGTTAGAACTGTCAAGACTGAGCTGGGTTGGGTAAATCGGTTGCTAGAAGGGTGCACTTTTCTTTAATTGAGTCAAATTTTAGATATGGTATTTGCTTCTGGGGTTGTTGCTCATTAACATTGTTTAACATCATATTTGTTCTCCAGAAGCATGCTATAACTCCAGAAGTATGCTATATAAGGTCGGTATGCGGCCTTAGTTCACGAAACTCTTTTGAACCATTTTTTATTTTTACAAACCGGCTGTCTGACCGAAAACTGTCAATTTCAGAACCTTATCAGATATCTCAAATTTTCGCAATATCTCTGTCTTTGTGTAGCACGAGGGTAGCATATTGTGTATTTTTTCAATTGTGTATTTTTGTATTGCTTTAAAATTTATCTATTTACTTATTTTTCCTAATTTGACTGACATACCTACTGAATAAAGGTTTTTTTATTTTTTCTTGTTGTATCCACTAGTCTTTGAAAGCTATGTCAGAAATGTTTTTGTGTTGAATGAATGTATTTATTATTTTTGTAAATTATTGTCTACTTTAGTTTTGATTTGATAGAGATTTTTGACTTGCTGGCTTCTAGGTTTAGTTGTAAAATTTAATTTATTTTCTACTTAACTATTATAGATTCATAACACCTAGGAAACGAATTACGCTATCTGAGGGCATCATAAGCCCAGCGGGCGTTATGATCTATAACGCTCGCTAATAATACCCTGAGGTGTTTTTGTTGTTGTTTTATTAATTTGCACTTTACCCTATGCAGCCACTAAATGTCCGACCGAAAATAATTTTCGATCTGGTCAGGATTTGAACCCGGTCTACCATCAACGTTTCTCATGTAGTCGAGAGCGTTAACCCACACGACCACGGTTGCCTTGCCTTATGAGAAGTTTATAGGTATATCAATTTATTCTGTTTCTAGGTACAGGTACATGTCAAAATACAAAACAATATTCTGTCACACGAGTTTAACTGATTTTGTTTGATATTAAATTGATGAAAGAACATTGTGTTGAGTAGAAAATAAAGCATTGTATGCAGCACGAGGATTTTTAGATTATAATGCCCTTCAGGCGAAATATATCCCTTGGGCCAGAGGCCCTCGGTCTAGTTTCGCCTTCGGGCATAAAAATCCACATATTCCCCTTGGTACTTAAATAGCTATTAAGTTAGCTTTATCAATAAGATTTTTGTATTCTTGGACAATAATAGTAGATTATACCACGAGTCAAAAATGATAGCTAATATTCCCGAGGAGTATTTACGAACTGGGCCGCGTTAGGGCGAGGGAATAATATTCCGAGGGAATAATAACCATTATTGCGAGTAGTATACTCTACTTTATCCACGACAAATTAATTTATTTGAAATTTTCTTTCCAAAAACGCTCTTTGTTCATCCATCTCAATAAACATACACAAGCACTACGCGTTTGACACTGACACTTTTGAGTTTGTTCAGGTATATTGTTTTTTACTAAACTTACTTAATTTGAGAAATTTTGTGATTGGTGTGCAAGTGGGAATAATGACCATTAATCCCTGCGGGAATTATATATGGCATTATACTGCCAAAATCACATATGTAATACTTACATTATATGTCAGTCGTAAATAAAGCATATTATTTACTACTACCACTACTACTTACCCAACCCAAACGAACCAGTTCCAGTTCACGCAAACTTAGAGCAAGCCCTATACCAAATGATGACATATCAGGGTTAAGTCCAGGTAGGTTAAACTCTTGGTCCAGCTGATGTAGTCGCAAAATCCACTCTCTTCAGGTTTTAATTTGATTTTCCGATAACTTTTTTTTTGTATAAGCTCTACCAACGAAATTATCAAGTCAATCTTTATAGACATAATTTCAAAAATTAATATAATGGACTAAAAAATAATTCAATTAAATTTCCTTTTTATTAAAAGGTCTTCTCTTCCGAGGCTCGATTCTGCGTGGATGTCATCAGCAATTTAAGGGTAGTAGGTATCGTCCAGAAAAATGTCAAGTAAAAGTGAGATGAGAACGGGGAAGGGGAAAAGGGGATACTCTCCCCGCTCTCGTAATTACATTTTTTTAATTTATCTTCCTTGGCGTTTTTCCTTTTTGCCGGAGGACAAAGTAGGTTGATAAGAAGGGCACAATACATTTTAGGCCCTATGAATTCACGTCACTTTATAAATTTATAAAAGCCGTAGCCCTCCCGGCGAAAAAAAAGAACCGTTTTTTTTTTTTTCGGGAATGACACCGGGAGAAAATATGAAAAGTCGTGACGCTCAGTGAAAGAAAGGACACCTGTACACCGCCGAGAATTATTAATAATTTATTTTCCAGTCGTTTCTTCTAGTTAATTTCTTGGGAGGGGTAGGTAGATCCCATTGTGTGTTTCCCGGCAATACATTTAACCTTGGATTGGAGCTTTATGAAGATTGATTCGAATTTTAACTTCATTTTTCTGTGGCTGCATTATATTCTACAGGTTATGACTAAATTAATGGAGGAAATTCAAAAAAACTTCCTCAGCAACCGTAAGGTATTCTTGACTTTTTTCAAGTAACAAACTGATATCGGACATGATAATCAAATAGTGAGAGAAATTCAAAAAGGTCAATTCGAAGTCGAATTTCCACGGTTTTAAGTATTTAATTACTGAAGGAATTTCAAGCTTGTTAATTCATCAGTTATATCCAAATAATAATTATCTGTACCATATTGTTTCCTTCAGATCGCATGTCCCAGTAAGGGATATCTACCAGGAAATCCTTAGTTTCAAGTAGGCATTCTAAAATAGAAGTTGGTGCTTACAAACTTTAGGTTTCTAATTGTTGATCAAATTATAATTTCATTCAAAGAAACACCATTCTTATTAAATTGAGAAATCTATATCAGTTCAAAATATTCTTTTTGCCTCAAAACTCCGAAAGTGTGGCACACTAGGTATATCCCATAATCTAGCCAAATAAGATACTCGAGTGGTTGGCTCACTTTTCCGCAATGTTTAGGTACCTATGGCAAACGGCCAATTCATGACAACTTCTATTCAGATGCGATTTTTATTTGCTTTTTAACAGCTGTTGTAAATATATTTCCCTAGCATTTTATTGCCACCTCTAAATAGTTCCGTTATTTGGCTCCTGTTCCCAAGTGTTGAAAAAATGTTGCCCGAAGAAACGTTTAATGCGAAAACGGCTCATCGAAATTTCACCAATACCCAATACTTGCAATTTTGCGTACAATAACCAAACATAGGCGTGGGATAGTTTTATCAAAATATCTTTTCTATGTTGAATTATCCTTGCCTAGTCATCCTAAATTCGACATTTCCGCGAGAAAACATTATAGGAGAAACTAAGTGATACTTCTAACTACGGAAAATTCCTGAAAATATCTATTTAACTCTAAACTAAAATCAACCAATGATTTACCACCTTTAAAAAAAGATGTTTATAGCATACGCTCATAATATATGTTTATATGCGACCCACACTAGTAGAGCTTATTACGTAACCCATTTTAGCCTATTCGAGTCATGTAATAAGTTTTATTATCGAACTAGTAATGTAATGATCTGATTAAATCACTAGTGATGAATAAGCTCATTACGTTACTCATTTTTTGCGCAAATAATTATTTATTTATCCAAAAAAATATATAAATATTGAAAGTAAAACTAAAACCTGGTGCTGATGACAGCACCTGAACTGTGTTTGAACGTTTTTGATATTGGAACAAGTGCTTGCGGCATTGCTTAAACTTGTTCGTTCATTGCAGTCCTCGTGTAGTAACCACAAAATTGCCCACTCGTTACTGATGAAGCTCATACCGTACTAGTATTATAAATACCCAATTTCTTCTCCTATTTAATAATACACCAATTAAAAGATTGGCCGCAAAGTCAATCATTGAGATATTATAAAGATTTTCACTTGTATTCATTAATTAAATAAAAAAAAAAGAAAAAGCGTGTTTAGTAAAAAATTTAATAGGTGTCTCTACCAGTACGTTGGTACTTCTTGATTAGTCTATGTTCTTGATAAAGGACGCAAGCCGCCCTTCTCACTTCTCAGACCAAGCAACGTGGTGTCGGGATGGAGATTGGATGTTGGATGAGTGACAGAGTAGGTTGCCCGCAGTACCACCAATTATCTAGTCTCCAAGCTTGAATGGCAAGGCGAAAAGTCTATACAATGAGATACAGAAAGCTTCCAAGACTGCAGTGCAGATGGGCTTATGCTATTTTTGCAAAGTAAAGACTGATAAGGTACTGCATAGGAAACCTGAAATCACAAGGACAATAAAATTGTTATTCATAGTTAATGCACTACCATTTATTTTGTATTCAAAATCCTCACTGGGAATACATTAATCATTCACACAAAATTAGTAAACTGCAAAGCAAACCAACAACGTCTGTTGATTTTAGCTCTTATTCGTTAGGTACCGTAATAATTAGAGCTTATCGATTGTCATCAGAACCAAATTCGTCGTTAGAATCGGAACTGACTTCTACGTTGAATGCTTTCATCTTATCGATGGAAACTACTCCACTATACTTCCGTTGTGATCGAGAAGATCCCTTCGGGTCTTCGACTACGTATCGATCATGGCCTAGCGTAGCTTCTTTGATATAACGTATGGACCAGTATATCTTGGCAGTAGCTTTTTACTTTTTCCATCGATCGTACTAAAACCTTTTCCCTAACAAATGATTTTCCAGGCTTACGATGCGCATCGAACCTTATCTTTTGGGAACGTTGTTTTTCGTCAAGTTGGGCCTTTACTTTAGTTTTGTTCAGGTTTAGATCTCGTTGCGAGTTCGTTGTCAAGAATTGCGTTACAAATTCCTCTTGGAGTATATCCAAATAGTAAATGTTAAGGAGACTTGCCCGTTTCCGAATTCACTGTAGAATTGAGACCCCATTGTATTTTGGAAATATTCAAATCCCATTGTACCTCATCATCCATTGATGCTGAAAGAAAGGATAGAATCGTTCGGTTGTACCTTTCCACCTTGCCATTCGCTGTAAATGTTGCCGTTGCATTTGAGACAATGTTTAATATTTAAGTCCACACAAAACTTTTCAAACACTTTACTCGCGTAAAACAACTTCCACGATCAGTAATTATTCTTCTTGGAATTCCATAATTTTCGATAATATACTGTCAAAAAAGACGATTAACGATTGCGTTTTGGTGGATGCTATAGCTTTTAAAAACACAAATTTAGTAAAGGAATCTACTATTACAATTAAATATTAATTATTTCTTTTAGACCTTATAGACGGTCCCAAATGATCGATATGAATGGTGTCAAATGGTGTAGCAACCTTTTCTATTGGATGCAAATAGCCAGGTTTCTTTCCACCGGGCTCCTCATTGTACATGCAGGGTAGACCAGCTTCAATGAACTTTTTAAAATATCGTCGCATTCCAGAAAATCATTACAACTTGGAAATAGCTGAAGAGTCTTTTCTAATAATAGGTGTTCTATTCCATCGTGAAAATGTAATACTACTTGTCGTCGTATAGATTTAGGCACTGCCCATTTTTTTCCGTCAGATAATCTATATATATAAAAATGAATGCCACTTTTCGTTGTAATTTTATAATTCAAGAACGGACTCACCTAGCCAAGCCAAATGTTTAGGCTTTGTTCGGACTATTTATTAGATGGTTTATGTAAAGTTTGCACAAAATCAATCGAGCGGTTCTTCATTTATCACATTTTTTGTAATAAATTAATTATTCAATAAATAGAGCATCATTTTGCTGTCAAATTCAAACTTTTTTCAGCGTTGACAGTACCAGCATGTTGTTATGTCATTAATGTGGTCATTTCATTACTTATTTTATTTATTTATGAAAAAAATTTACTAAGCCCGCATACGGCGCCATCTCTTATAACCGATACCAAGTTTATTTTGTATTTTGTATAAGTACCGCGCCATCTCTGATACCTGGAACGAAGCTCGGCATTGCAGATGCAGTAGAACAATGCTGCACAGAACTATTCCACTATTCCGATCAGATAGAGTGGTGCAGAAAGAGTAGGTCAGATAGAGTAGTGCAGATAGAGTAGAACAGATGGAGTAGTGCAGTGCATGCAGTGCAGATAGAGTGAAATAGGGCTGCGCTAGAGATTTTTTTTGTTTTCTTTACATTCTTTGAACATTCCTGTGCCTGAGTTTATTTATTTGGTGGTACACTTTACAAGAAAAATGCCCACAAGCTGCCTAAAAAAGGATGATGTAAAATTTTAATTTTAGGTGCCTTCTGATCTAGAGAGTAAACATTAATTAATAGAAAAAAACTGAATTTGATTCCGCTAATAGATACGTTAACACAACATTTAATAGGTATATTTAATAATTCAGAGGCGGTACGAAGTTCGCCGGGTCAGCTAGTTGTCTATATAACCGACCATTTTCTAGACAATACTTCTCATAGAGCCGTTATTCTTCCCGGTCTGCTAGTGGCTTGCTTAAAACTTCTATTGAATACTTATATCTTTAATCTCTAAGCTGAGCGCGTAACACCCATTCGTCGTTCGTGATGTTGACTTCGTTGACTCTTACTGTGTTAGACAGTTGAAAATTCTCTACTTATAGATTTCGACTCAGAGCGTCTGCATGGGTCATTTTGGTACCAGGGCGATACTCTATATCAAAGGTATACTCCTGGATTGCCATCCACCATCTTCCTATTCGTGGAACTAGATCCCTCTTACAAAAAGTTATACAACATCGTTGCAATCAGTGACCATTTTAAATACGATTCCTATTAAATACACTCTCAAATGTTTCAACGTATCAAAGTATCAACCACAGCAATGGTTTCCAGTTCGTAGGAAAGGCACCTTTGCTCCTTCTTACTGGTCTGTCTTTAATAGTACATAACTGGTTTCAGTTTGCCTTCGTGTTCTTGTAACAGAATTCCTCCAATACCCCACTCCGAAGCGTACGTATGGATTTCTGTTCTGAGCTTAGGATCGTAAATTACGCGAGAAGAGGTCTGGATACGAGTTTCTCTTTAAGGGTCTCAAATGCTGTACCTACGTTGATCTGATTCCCAACAAAATCTTACATCCTTTTTTGTTAAGAATGTTAACAGTCTTGCTATGGCAGCAAAGTATATGCTTTTCACTTATTATTGGCGTAGCATTATCCATGGAAATTTGACAGGTTGACCCTCGTATAATAATGACATTTGATGACAAAATATTTTTCAAATTTCAGGGTTATGAAACAGAAAGCCGAGTTGCCAGAATGTGTAAAATATCCGAGAAAATATCTGAGTAAATTCAAATAGTAAAATTATTAAATTCATTAATTAAACGTAACCATAACAGTAAGCTCAATAGCATAAATATGTTCTTGCAGTAACTTTTTTTTTCGGGTTTGGTCCAACGGCATTTCTTCTATTTTTATTTTTTTTATTTCTTCTTCTTCTGGACGTGCCTATCCCTTATGAATGTCGGCGATCATCGATTATTATAGCGATGTCCACTTAATTCGCAGCAATATGGAAGAGTTGTGGCGAGCTTTTATTAAACAATGTTCTGAGATTTTTCCGTCACGATATTCTTCTTCTTCTTGGTCCTCTACGTTATGTTTAACCAACCATTCCTGCATTTTGTCTTTCTTTGAAGAGAATGAAGGTGGTTTATCCTTCCGCTCTGAATGATATGGAGCGTTGTCCATGATTATTACACACTTCTCTTCAAATATATTCAATGCAGGAATTAGTTGATCAACGACCCATTTTTGAAAGATGTCCGCGTTCATGGTATTGTGGTAGTCCCTGTCATTGTTTCTTGAATCTAGAAAAAAATCGCACCCATCTAAAAACCCAGAACTACTCCCCGCATGCAAAATAGTAAAACGTGTCCGCTCTGACTTAATTTTGGATGGGTTGCTTTTCATATCAGATTCGTGTATCCATCGACGAACTTGAGATCCGTTTTGATAGATCCAAGTTTCATCTAAATACACGAATCTGATATTTTTGTTTGAATGTTTATATTGGAGGTACTTATTTCCGCAAAAATGTAATTTTGGCAGCAAGAACATGTTTCTGCTCACATAAAATTTTGCGTGCTTTAAATTTATATCCCATAGACTTTAAAATTTTATATAAACTTGTTTGCCTTCCCTTAAATTCCAAATTTTTTTTTGCGTATGTCAGTAATGTTTGTAATGTAAAATATTCATTTTTAGAATTGTATTTCCTTTGTCGTTGTAAGTCTTCTTTAAACATTCGGTCCATAATAGTCTCTGCCTTTTTCGGTCGGCCTAAAGGTTTTTTGATTGTATATTGTCCAGTCAAAATTCTTTGAATAGTCCTGGTTCCCACCTAAAATTTAAGGAAAATGTTGGTTGGGTAAGAAATGGCTTCACATCTACGTTTAAGTTATACCTACCTCAAATATATCTGCAAGTTGGGCTTCAATTGTTCCCTGGAAAGCCTCTGGTTTTTTTTTTTTTAAACAACCATGACATTTTAATATTTCCCTGTTTTTTTCTTCTGAGATTATTTTCAGCATCTTCAATACGAAAGAAATTTGACAATGCCGAATTTTAAAAAATGTCATTAGATTTTGCAGGTACGCAAAATAGTTAGGTACGGTTATTGAAAAATGCATTGAAAAATGTGTCAAATTTGATTTGCCAGATAGGCCAGAAAATTTTAATACCCAGCACTTACGAAATTATATAAACCACACTTAGAACTGTCTGGAATTTGACATATACTGTCATTATTATACGAGGGTCAACCTGCCAAATTTCCATGGATAATGCTACGCCAATAATAAGTGAAAAGCATATACTTGATATATTTTCTAAAATAGCCCGCTAAACCTAAGAAATGCCTTACTTTATGTACATCTGTGAGCTCTGGATAATTTTTAATGGCCTCTATTTTCCTAATTCCTGGTTGGACTCCATCACGACATATTTCATGCCCAAGGTGTTGAAACTTTTTCATGAAAAATTGATATTTAGAAAGCCTCAGTGTCAAATTAGCTGATTTCAAGGCGTCGAAAACTTCTTAAAGACTGAAGCCCTGATTCAGAGTCTGCAGAAGGTATTAAAATATACCAAAAATTGCCCAAAACTTTGTTGACCGTACGTTGGAATATTGCCGGAGCATTGCATAGGCCAAAGGGGATCCAGGTATACTCATAATGACCGTCAGGTGTTATGAAAGCTGTCTTGGGTACTGATTCATCTTCAATAGCTATCTGATGATAACTATTGAAAGATGACTTTCTCGAGAAAGTCATCCGTATGTCGTAATGGAAACCTGTCTTTCACGGTTTTTGAATTAAGCGCTCTGTAGTCCACGCACATGCGCTGTTCGCCATTTTTTTTTCTCACCAACAATATAGGACTAGAATACGGTGATCGTGACTCTCGTTTTCCAGCAAATCATCAACGATTTTCTTGACTTCTTCCCGTTCTGAATGCGATAAACGATATGGTCTGTAAACCACTGGCTTATCGTCAGTGAGATGTATGGACATTTTAAGCACGTCGCTCTTTCCTAACTCCCCTGTATGTTGTGCAAAACAACATCTAAATGAATTAACCATATCAAGCAAACGTTTGGCTTAATCAGGCGTAAGATACCTATTATAAATCAAATCGTTTTGACATAATGGTGTAGGATCGTTATTTAAAGTAATGGAGAAATTATTAACGGTATTACAAAAAAAAAATGATTTATCTGCAAAACATTGCACAAAGGTAACGTACCAAAATATTTTTTGTACTCACCTCAATATCTTCTGAGGAATGAATGAATGAAAAAGTGGACGGCCGCGGCCGTAGTGCACATAGGTCTCCTTGTGAGAAGATATTCGTGATAGAGACTTCTTCATTTATATCCAGCTACGAGTACCGGAGTTCAGGAAGGGACCACCACAGCTTCCTTTGCCCATAGTGATATTTTTCTCTTCGATTGAAGTACTTCATCCAAATCGTCGTGTGAAGAGATTATTCTGACTTTTCCGTCAGCCGCTATCATCATAACATCAGGTGAACTAAAGAATGGTTGACCAACCATGACCGGCACGTCTTGAGCCCCATTTGGCACTACAAAAGCTTGTACGTTAGCTTTTACTTGGTCTATCTCGATGGTAAAATTTGTCTCACCAACCACAGCCACTAGAGATGCACCATATCCAGTTATCGTTACTGAACTAGGTGAAATTATTATATCGAATTCGCGAGCTTATTCTTCTCTGATTAGCACAGCACTACATCCTGTGTCAATATAAGATGTCGTTCGAATTCCGTTTATGACACAATCAAAGAAATATTTTTCGTTGTTCCGTTGTTAAGAGTTGCTCAATGCCACTACCTGGTTCCTTGGAGGTCAATGACAATCTTTTACACTCAATTCGCGGTTTTGGACATGTATTTGAGAAATGGCCTGTCTGTTTGCAATTAAGCACTTCTGTTCATGTTTCTGGTTACTTTTGGCTTCCTTCGGGAAATCCTGAAAATTACGCCGATCGTACGGGTAAAAGCGTTTCCTAGAAGGTCCGGGATTTGAAAAATTTCTATGCCTATTATTGTTTTGATTCAACTTGGATGGTCGGGTCACTTATTCCATCTATTATGCAGGAAACTGCATGTTTAGGACTAATCTCACAAGCATTTATCAGGTCCATTTTCTCAAAATAGTATTCTTCCCAGCTTTCGAATAGTAACTTTCTTCTGTTCATTAGTTTTCTAAAAGACCACTTAATCGGCTCTGCATATGAAAAACCTTAGTGTGTTCATCCCAACGATTGATTTTTGCCAACTGACCCAACTGTTCAACAATATCTATCCATTTTGCACAGCTTAGGTTAGGATTTCCTGGTTTGAACTACGGTATATGCACTCCGGTTTTACAAAAATGTTACTCGGACCTGCCCTCGAGGGGGTGTGAAACTATTAATATTGGAACTTTTCTCTAAATCTCGTTCTGAACTTGCCACGTGATTGTGGATTGCACACGAGATTTACCTTTTTTTAGTCGGCGAGACTTATAACGGCTACGGCTGTTGTCACTAGAACTTGTACTCGAACTCGAACTTCGAAAACGCGACAATCTCATGATTAGGTAGGTAATCATTCCTCTAAAAAAAAAACTTCTTTGTTTTACCTCAACAAGAAAGAAACATTAAACTATTAAACAAAATCAAATTCAATAAGTATTTAAATCGACTAACTCAAATAACAAATAAGTTCGGTATAGTGAGATCCGCCGCTGCATTATAAAAACACATGGGAAATTTGGAAAATATTAGAAAAATACAAGTTGATCCTACTTCAAGAAATGCCTTATTCTGACTAATTTACATTCATAAGTATTTCATTACCGAGCGCCTCACCGCCTGTAATTCATCCGTTTCTTTTGGTGTTTTTTCTTACTACTTTTGATATCAGGTGATGTGGAGGTGTACAATCAAAAATTTATGAAGTCGTGTTTTAATTAAAAAAAGATATGTAATTTAATTTAAAAAAAAAAAAAACAATAGATACATACGATCAAGAAAGATTATCAAAAGACATTTCGCAGCGATGCGATGTGGAAGCGGCTTAAAGCCTCTGGAAGTTCTCCTCTCTTGAAATTAAAATTAAAATGGAGCAAACCATTAAACTGTATCCCTATTTGTGACAGAAACGGACTTGACTAGAACCATGCATTTAAACCGAAATCAATTAATTTGAAATATGCCGTGGCACAAAAATATAATCCCTCCCTGTCTGGATGTAAATAAAAATCGTCGGTAGCCGCGGCGCTTACCCTGAGGCTGGTCCACCCCACGCGAATCCTTATAAAAAATCGTGCCCCCAGTTTTTTAACCCCGCGGAGCTTACTTCGTTCAATGTATCTTGATTTAAATCCTTTTAAGATAATCGAAACGCGAGCTCTTCTACCACACCTCCCTACTCTTCCTTTTTTTCCAGAGCGCTTATTCCCTCTTTGTTTCGTGGATTAAGGATCCTTTCAGGAAGTCGGTCTCGTTTTAATTAGTTTGCGGATTTAAAAAGTTAGGCCCACGGCTCATTTATTATGCAAATCGAGACGACTTACGTGATTTTAGAAACATAAAACCAGAGAAGCATTGCATGTCTATAGATATATAGTTTGGATACTATATTATCGTTATCGATTCAGTTGATTGATACTTGAAACTTTCTCTTCAAAATGAATTGCTGACAATAAATTTAGACTGTGGATTTCCGCTACACCATGACTTGCGCTTGAAATGTACAATAGTGTGTATATAAAGTCAAAATAAGGAAGCTCAAACTTTTAGACATCAAAACAAATAAATTCTCATAGCGCTATGAAACGAAAAGTATCTAATAGCTCACATTTTTTTAACCATCACTTAGTGACATTGACATCAATTTATCAATCTCTTTCTAATCTGTACCTTAGAGGATGGCCCCTAAAAGAAAGGCTTTTCGGTCTGAGGCGAAGGAAGAATTATTTGAGAACATATCAGAATTTCAGACATAGTCAAAACATGATCATTTATATCTGATTTTGCTATCGGAAAAAAATACGAAAGTCGTTCTAATTTTTATCCATGCTTTTAAATGTTAAATATAAAATTTTGTCGTTTGAGAAAAAGTAAATCAAAATACACCTGCCTCTACTAAACTTTAAACTCTAAATAAGGAAAGTGCGTAAACTGCTGTTTCTGAGAATTATTGATACACTTGGTGTTTTTTTATTTGGAGTACATTTTCTTGTTTTATTTCCATTGATTTTATGAATACCAACTGGGCCTTAAGAAAGTGATATTGTGACTAGTGTGAGAACGCTGGATTTGGTGCGCCTAGACCGTACTCCGCTGAATACCACAAGAAACTAAGATTAATCGAACGCCCTAAAAAAAAACAGTCACTTTATAAGACGCGCTACCAGATCTAACAGGAGGCGAGGCGTGAATTATTGTGGTGCATTTTTAAAACATTCAAGTGCTTTCTGTTTGAAGAGTAAGAGCTTTCACGAATTTTGGTATGAGCGTGGTATCGCAAACACCTCGATTCCAGAAATTATTTTGGTATCTACACTGAATCTACCAATCGGAAACGCCATTAGTTTCAATGCGCACTGAGTGTATTTGCATCCTTTTAATTGACCTATAGAAGAAAAAGACAGAAATTTAAAAAATTGCACTAGTTCGGCACTAGATCTACCAATCGGAAACGCCATAATACAAGTCCGCGTGCATGGTCTTTCGGTTATCCCGTGTCAACTTTGCTACACGTTTTCTAAAACTTCACTTATTTCAGCAGTACAATCTGAAAATTCGCTGCGGCAGCACTGTTTGGTAACAGTTTCATATATCCCCAACACCTAATTTTGAATTAATTTTGTAACATATGATTAAATAAGTGTCTAAATAGATAACTTCAACTAAAATCATTTGGCGCAAATGGTTTATAAATTTAAAAAAAAAAGGGTCTATACAAAATATATGTTGGGGATTTATTAAATAATTACCCCTAAGTAACAGTTTCATATATCCCCAACACCTAATTTTGAATTAATTTTGTAACATATGATTAAATAAGTGTCTAAATAGATAACTTCAACTAAAATCATTTGGCGCAAATGGTTTATAAATTTAAAAAAAAGGGTCTATACAAAATATATGTTGGGGATTTGTTAAATAATTACCTCTAAGTAACAGTTTCATATATCCCCAACACCCAATTTTGAATTAATTTTGTAAAATATGATCAAATATGTGTCTAAATAGATAACTTCAACTAAAATCATTTGGCGCAAATGGTTTATAAATTTAAAAAAAAAGGGTCCATACAAAATATATGTTGGGGATTTATTAAATAATTACCCCTAAGTAACAGTTTCATATATCCCCAACACCTAATTTTGAATTAATTTTGTAACATATGATTAAATAAGTGTCTAAATAGATAACTTCAACTAAAATCATTTGGCGCAAATGGTTTATAAATTTAAAAAAAAGGGTCTATACAAAATATATGTTGGGGATTTGTTAAATAATTACCCCTAAGTAACAGTTTCATATATCCCCAACACCTAATTTTGAATTAATTTTGTAAAATATGATCAAATAAGTGTCTAAATAGATAACTTCAACTAAAATCATTTGGCGCAAATGGTTTATAAATTTAAAAAAAAGGGTCTATACAAAATATATGTTGGGGATTTGTTAAATAATTACCCCTAAGTAACAGTTTCATATAACCCCAACACCTAATTTTGAATTAATTTTGTAAAATATGATCAAATAAGTGTCTAAATAGATAACTTCAACTAAAATCATTTGGCGCAAATGGTTTATAAATTAAAAAAAAAAAGGGTCTATACAAAATATATGTTGGGGATTTATTAAATAATTACCCCTAAGTAACAGTTTCATATATCCCCAACACCTAATTTTGAATTAATTTCGTAACATATGATTAAATAAGTGTCTAAATAGATAACTTCAACTAAAATCATTTGGCGCAAATGGTTTATAAATTTAAAAAAAAAAGGGTCTATACAAAATATATGTTGGGGATTTATTAAATAATTACCCCTAAGTAACAGTTTCATATATCCCCAACACCTAATTTTGAATTAATTTTGTAACATATGATTAAATAAGTGTCTAAATAGATAACTTCAACTAAAATCATTTGGCGCAAATGGTTTATAAATTTAAAAAAAAGGGTCTATACAAAATATATGTTGGGGATTTGTTAAATAATTACCCCTAAGTAACAGTTTCATATATCCCCAACACCTAATTTTGAATTAATTTTGTAACATATGATTAAATAAGTGTCTAAATAGATAACTTCAACTAAAATCATTTGGCGCAAATGGTTTATAAATTTAAAAAAAAAGGGTCCATACAAAATATATGTTGGGGATTTATTAAATAATTACCCCTAAGTAACAGTTTCATATATCCCCAACACCTAATTTTGAATTAATTTTGTAACATATGATTAAATAAGTGTCTAAATAGATAACTTCAACTAAAATCATTTGGCGCAAATGGTTTATAAATTTAAAAAAAAGGGTCTATACAAAATATATGTTGGGGATTTGTTAAATAATTACCCCTAAGTAACAGTTTCATATATCCCCAACACCTAATTTTGAATTAATTTTGTAAAATATGATCAAATAAGTGTCTAAATAGATAACTTCAACTAAAATCATTTGGCGCAAATGGTTTATAAATTTAAAAAAAAAAGGGTCTATACAAAATATATGTTGGGGATTTATTAAATAATTACCCCTAAGTAACAGTTTCATATATCCCCAACACCTAATTTTGAATTAATTTTGTAACATATGATTAAATAAGTGTCTAAATAGATAACTTCAACTAAAATCATTTGGCGCAAATGGGTTATAAATTTAAAAAAAAGGGTCTATACAAAATATATGTTGGGGATTTATTAAATAATTACCCCTAAGTAACAGTTTCATATATCCCCAACACCTAATTTTGAATTAATTTTGTAACATATGATTAAATAAGTGTCTAAATAGATAACTTCAACTAAAATCATTTGGCGCAAATGGGTTATAAATTTAAAAAAAAGGGTCTATACAAAATATATGTTGGGGATTTGTTAAATAATTACCTCTAAGTAACAGTTTCATATATCCCCAACACCTAATTTTGAATTAATTTTGTAAAATATGATCAAATATGTGTCTAAATAGATAACTTCAACTAAAATCATTTGGCGCAAATGGTTTATAAATTTAAAAAAAAAGGGTCTATACAAAATATATGTTGGGGATTTATTAAATAATTACCCCTAAGTAACAGTTTCATATATCCCCAACACCTAATTTTGAATTAATTTTGTAACATATGATTAAATAAGTGTCTAAATAGATAACTTCAACTAAAATCATTTGGCGCAAATGGTTTATAAATTTTAAAAAAAGGGTCTATACAAAATATATGTTGGGGATTTGTTAAATAATTACCCCTAAGTAACAGTTTCATATAACCCCAACACCTAATTTTGAATTAATTTTGTAAAATATGATCAAATAAGTGTCTAAATAGATAACTTCAACTAAAATCATTTGGCGCAAATGGTTTATAAATTTAAAAAAAAAGGGTCTATACAAAATATATGTTGGGGATTTATTAAATAATTACCCCTAAGTAACAGTTTCATATATCCCCGAAACCTAATTTTGAATTAATTTTGTAACATATGATTAAATAAGTGTCTAAATAGATAACTTCAACTAAAATCATTTGGCGCAAATGGTTTATAAATTTAAAAAAAGGGTCTATACAAAATATATGTTGGGGATTTGTTAAATAATTACCCCTAAGTAACAGTTTCATATAACCCCAACACCTAATTTTGAATTAATTTTGTAAAATATGATCAAATAAGTGTCTAAATAGATAACTTCAACTAAAATCATTTGGCGCAAATGGTTTATAAATTTAAAAAAAAAGGGTCTATACAAAATATATGTTGGGGATTTATTAAATAATTACCCCTAAGTAACAGTTTCATATATCCCCGAAACCTAATTTTGAATTAATTTTGTAACATATGATTAAATAAGTGTCTAAATAGATAACTTCAACTAAAATCATTTGGCGCAAATGGTTTATAAATTTTAAAAAAAGGGTCTATACAAAATATATGTTGGGGATTTGTTAAATAATTACCCCTAAGTAACAGTTTCATATAACCCCAACACCTAATTTTGAATTAATTTTGTAAAATATGATCAAATAAGTGTCTAAATAGATAACTTCAACTAAAATCATTTGGCGCAAATGGTTTATAAATTTAAAAAAAAAGGGTCTATACAAAATATATGTTGGGGATTTATTAAATAATTACCCCTAAGTAACAGTTTCATATATCCCCGAAACCTAATTTTGAATTAATTTTGTAACATATGATTAAATAAGTGTCTAAATAGATAACTTCAACTAAAATCATTTGGCGCAAATGGTTTATAAATTTAAAAAAAGGGTCTATACAAAATATATGTTGGGGATTTGTTAAATAATTACCCCTAAGTAACAGTTTCATATAACCCCAACACCTAATTTTGAATTAATTTTGTAAAATATGATCAAATAAGTGTCTAAATAGATAACTTCAACTAAAATCATTTGGCGCAAATGGTTTATAAATTTAAAAAAAAAGGGTCTATACAAAATATATGTTGGGGATTTATTAAATAATTACCCCTAAGTAACAGTTTCATATATCCCCAACACCTAATTTTGAATTAATTTTGTAACATATGATTAAATAAGTGTCTAAATAGATAACTTCAACTAAAATCATTTGGCGCAAATGGTTTATAAATTTTAAAAAAAGGGTCTATACAAAATATATGTTGGGGATTTGTTAAATAATTACCCCTAAGTAACAGTTTCATATAACCCCAACACCTAATTTTGAATTAATTTTGTAAAATATGATCAAATAAGTGTCTAAATAGATAACTTCAACTAAAATCATTTGGCGCAAATGGTTTATAAATTTAAAAAAAAAGGGTCTATACAAAATATATGTTGGGGATTTATTAAATAATTACCCCTAAGTAACAGTTTCATATATCCCCAACACCTAATTTTGAATTAATTTTGTAACATATGATTAAATAAGTGTCTAAATAGATAACTTCAACTAAAATCATTTGGCGCAAATGGTTTATAAATTTTAAAAAAAGGGTCTATACAAAATATATGTTGGGGATTTGTTAAATAATTACCCCTAAGTAACAGTTTCATATAACCCCAACACCTAATTTTGAATTAATTTTGTAAAATATGATCAAATAAGTGTCTAAATAGATAACTTCAACTAAAATCATTTGGCGCAAATGGTTTATAAATTTAAAAAAAAAGGGTCTATACAAAATATATGTTGGGGATTTATTAAATAATTACCCCTAAGTAACAGTTTCATATATCCCCGAAACCTAATTTTGAATTAATTTTGTAACATATGATTAAATAAGTGTCTAAATAGATAACTTCAACTAAAATCATTTGGCGCAAATGGTTTATAAATTTAAAAAAAGGGTCTATACAAAATATATGTTGGGGATTTGTTAAATAATTACCCCTAAGTAACAGTTTCATATAACCCCAACACCTAATTTTGAATTAATTTTGTAAAATATGATCAAATAAGTGTCTAAATAGATAACTTCAACTAAAATCATTTGGCGCAAATGGTTTATAAATTTAAAAAAAAAGGGTCTATACAAAATATATGTTGGGGATTTATTAAATAATTACCCCTAAGTAACAGTTTCATATATCCCCGAAACCTAATTTTGAATTAATTTTGTAACATATGATTAAATAAGTGTCTAAATAGATAACTTCAACTAAAATCATTTGGCGCAAATGGTTTATAAATTTTAAAAAAAGGGTCTATACAAAATATATGTTGGGGATTTATTAAATAATTACCCCTAAGTAACAGTTTCATATATCCCCAACACCTAATTTTGAATTAATTTTGTAACATATGATTAAATAAGTGTCTAAATAGATAACTTCAACTAAAATCATTTGGCGCAAATGGTTTATAAATTTTAAAAAAAGGGTCTATACAAAATATATGTTGGGGATTTGTTAAATAATTACCCCTAAGTAACAGTTTCATATAACCCCAACACCTAATTTTGAATTAATTTTGTAAAATATGATCAAATAAGTGTCTAAATAGATAACTTCAACTAAAATCATTTGGCGCAAATGGTTTATAAATTTAAAAAAAAAGGGTCTATACAAAATATATGTTGGGGATTTATTAAATAATTACCCCTAAGTAACAGTTTCATATATCCCCGAAACCTAATTTTGAATTAATTTTGTAACATATGATTAAATAAGTGTCTAAATAGATAACTTCAACTAAAATCATTTGGCGCAAATGGTTTATAAATTTAAAAAAAGGGTCTATACAAAATATATGTTGGGGATTTGTTAAATAATTACCCCTAAGTAACAGTTTCATATAACCCCAACACCTAATTTTGAATTAATTTTGTAAAATATGATCAAATAAGTGTCTAAATAGATAACTTCAACTAAAATCATTTGGCGCAAATGGTTTATAAATTTAAAAAAAAAGGGTCTATACAAAATATATGTTGGGGATTTATTAAATAATTACCCCTAAGTAACAGTTTCATATATCCCCAACACCTAATTTTGAATTAATTTTGTAACATATGATTAAATAAGTGTCTAAATAGATAACTTCAACTAAAATCATTTGGCGCAAATGGTTTATAAATTTTAAAAAAAGGGTCTATACAAAATATATGTTGGGGATTTGTTAAATAATTACCCCTAAGTAACAGTTTCATATAACCCCAACACCTAATTTTGAATTAATTTTGTAAAATATGATCAAATAAGTGTCTAAATAGATAACTTCAACTAAAATCATTTGGCGCAAATGGTTTATAAATTTAAAAAAAAAAGGTCTATACAAAATATATGTTGGGGATTTATTAAATAATTACCCCTAAGTAACAGTTTCATATATCCCCAACACCTAATTTTGAATTAATTTTGTAACATATGATTAAATAAGTGTCTAAATAGATAACTTCAACTAAAATCATTTGGCGCAAATGGTTTATAAATTTAAAAAAAAGGGTCTATACAAAATATATGTTGGGGATTTGTTAAATAATTACCCCTAAGTAACAGTTTCATATAACCCCAACACCTAATTTTGAATTAATTTTGTAAAATATGATCAAATAAGTGTCTAAATAGATAACTTCAACTAAAATCATTTGGCGCAAATGGTTTATAAATTTAAAAAAAAAGGGTCTATACAAAATATATGTTGGGGATTTATTAAATAATTACCCCTAAGTAACAGTTTCATATATCCCCAACACCTAATTTTGAATTAATTTTGTAACATATGATTAAATAAGTGTCTAAATAGATAACTTCAACTAAAATCATTTGGCGCAAATGGTTTATAAATTTAAAAAAAGGGTCTATACAAAATATATGTTGGGGATTTGTTAAATAATTACCCCTAAGTAACAGTTTCATATAACCCCCAACACCTAATTTTGAATTAATTTTGTAAAATATGATCAAATAAGTGTCTAAATAGATAACTTCAACTAAAATCATTTGGCGCAAATGGTTTATAAATTTAAAAAAAAAGGGTCTATACAAAATATATGTTGGGGATTTATTAAATAATTACCCCTAAGTAACAGTTTCATATATCCCCAACACCTAATTTTGAATTAATTTTGTAACATATGATTAAATAAGTGTCTAAATAGATAACTTCAACTAAAATCATTTGGCGCAAATGGTTTATAAATTTAAAAAAAGGGTCTATACAAAATATATGTTGGGGGATTTGTTAAATAATTACCCCTAAGTAACAGTTTCATATAACCCCAACACCTAATTTTGAATTAATTTTGTAAAATATGATCAAATAAGTGTCTAAATAGATAACTTCAACTAAAATCATTTGGCGCAAATGGTTTATAAATTTAAAAAAAAAGGGGTCTATACAAAATATATGTTGGGGATTTATTAAATAATTACCCCTAAGTAACAGTTTCATATATCCCCAACACCTAATTTTGAATTAATTTTGTAACATATGATTAAATAAGTGTCTAAATAGATAACTTCAACTAAAATCATTTCGCGCAAATGGTTTATAAATTTTAAAAAAAGGGTCTATACAAAATATATGTTGGGGATTTGTTAAATAATTACCCCTAAGTAACAGTTTCATATAACCCCAACACCTAATTTTGAATTAATTTTGTAAAATATGATCAAATAAGTGTCTAAATAGATAACTTCAACTAAAATCATTTGGCGCAAATGGTTTATAAATTTTAAAAAAAAAGGGTCTATACAAAATATATGTTGGGGATTTATTAAATAATTACCCCTAAGTAACAGTTTCATATATCTCCAACACCTAATTTTGAATTAATTTTGTAAAATATGATCAAATAAGTGTCTAAATAGATAACTTCAACTAAAATCATTTGGCGCAAATGGTTTATAAATTTAAAAAAAAAAGGTCTATACAAAATATATGTTGGGGATTTATTAAATAATTACCCCTAAGTAACAGTTTCATATATCCCCAACACCTAATTTTGAATTAATTTTGTAACATATGATTAAATAAGTGTCTAAATAGATAACTTCAACTAAAATCATTTGGCGCAAATGGTTTATAAATTTAAAAAAAAGGGTCTATACAAAATATATGTTGGGGATTTGTTAAATAATTACCCCTAAGTAACAGTTTCATATAACCCCAACACCTAATTTTGAATTAATTTTGTAAAATATGATCAAATAAGTGTCTAAATAGATAACTTCAACTAAAATCATTTGGCGCAAATGGTTTATAAATTTAAAAAAAAAGGGTCTATACAAAATATATGTTGGGGATTTATTAAATAATTACCCCTAAGTAACAGTTTCATATATCCCCAACACCTAATTTTGAATTAATTTTGTAACATATGATTAAATAAGTGTCTAAATAGATAACTTCAACTAAAATCATTTGGCGCAAATGGTTTATAAATTTAAAAAAAGGGTCTATACAAAATATATGTTGGGGATTTGTTAAATAATTACCCCTAAGTAACAGTTTCATATAACCCCAACACCTAATTTTGAATTAATTTTGTAAAATATGATCAAATAAGTGTCTAAATAGATAACTTCAACTAAAATCATTTGGCGCAAATGGTTTATAAATTTAAAAAAAAGGGTCTATACAAAATATATGTTGGGGATTTATTAAATAATTACCCCCTAAGTAACAGTTTCATATATCCCCAACACCTAATTTTGAATTAATTTTGTAACATATGATTAAATAAGTGTCTAAATAGATAACTTCAACTAAAATCATTTGGCGCAAATGGTTTATAAATTTTAAAAAAAGGGTCTATACAAAATATATGTTGGGGATTTGTTAAATAATTACCCCTAAGTAACAGTTTCATATAACCCCAACACCTAATTTTGAATTAATTTTGTAAAATATGAACAAATAAGTGTCTAAATAGATAACTTCAACTAAAATCATTTGGCGCAAATGGTTTATAAATTTAAAAAAAAAGGGTCTATACAAAATATATGTTGGGGATTTATTAAATAATTACCCCTAAGTAACAGTTTCATATATCCCCAACACCTAATTTTGAATTAATTTTGTAACATATGATTAAATAAGTGTCTAAATAGATAACTTCAACTAAAATCATTTGGCGCAAATGGTTTATAAATTTTAAAAAAAGGGTCTATACAAAATATATGTTGGGGATTTGTTAAATAATTACCCCTAAGTAACAGTTTCATATAACCCCAACACCTAATTTTGAATTAATTTTGTAAAATATGATCAAATAAGTGTCTAAATAGATAACTTCAACTAAAATCATTTGGCGCAAATGGTTTATAAATTTAAAAAAAAAAAGGTCTATACAAAATATATGTTGGGGATTTATTAAATAATTACCCCTAAGTAACAGTTTCATATATCCCCAACACCTAATTTTGAATTAATTTTGTAACATATGATTAAATAAGTGTCTAAATAGATAACTTCAACTAAAATCATTTGGCGCAAATGGTTTATAAATTTAAAAAAAGGGTCTATACAAAATATATGTTGGGGATTTGTTAAATAATTACCACTAAGTAACAGTTTCATATAACCCCAACACCTAATTTTGAATTAATTTTGTAAAATATGATCAAATAAGTGTCTAAATAGATAACTTCAACTAAAATCATTTGGCGCAAATGGTTTATAAATTTAAAAAAAAAGGGTCTATACAAAATATATGTTGGGGATTTATTAAATAATTACCCCTAAGTAACAGTTTCATATATCCCCAACACCTAATTTTGAATTAATTTTGTAACATATGATTAAATAAGTGTCTAAATAGATAACTTCAACTAAAATCATTTCGCGCAAATGGTTTATAAATTTTAAAAAAAGGGTCTATACAAAATATATGTTGGGGATTTATTAAATAATTACCCCTAAGTAACAGTTTCATATAACCCCAACACCTAATTTTGAATTAATTTTGTAACATATGATTAAATAAGTGTCTAAATAGATAACTTCAACTAAAATCATTTCGCGCAAATGGTTTATAAATTTTAAAAAAAGGGTCTATACAAAATATATGTTGGGGATTTGTTAAATAATTACCCCTAAGTAACAGTTTCATATAACCCCAACACCTAATTTTGAATTAATTTTGTAAAATATGATCAAATAAGTGTCTAAATAGATAACTTCAACTAAAATCATTTGGCGCAAATGGTTTATAAATTTAAAAAAAAAGGGTCTATACAAAATATATGTTGGGGATTTATTAAATAATTACCCCTAAGTAACAGTTTCATATATCCCCAACACCTAATTTTGAATTAATTTTGTAACATATGATTAAATAAGTGTCTAAATAGATAACTTCAACTAAAATCATTTCGCGCAAATGGTTTATAAATTTTAAAAAAAGGGTCTATACAAAATATATGTTGGGGATTTATTAAATAATTACCCCTAAGTAACAGTTTCATATATCCCCAACACCTAATTTTGAATTAATTTTGTAACATATGATTAAATAAGTGTCTAAATAGATAACTTCAACTAAAATCATTTGGCGCAAATGGTTTATAAATTTAAAAAAAAGGGTCTATACAAAATATATGTTGGGGATTTGTTAAATAATTTACCCCTAAGTAACAGTTTCATATAACCCCAACACCTAATTTTGAATTAATTTTGTAAAATATGATCAAATAAGTGTCTAAATAGATAACTTCAACTAAAATCATTTGGCGCAAATGGTTTATAAATTTAAAAAAAAAGGGTCTATACAAAATATATGTTGGGGATTTATTAAATAATTACCCCTAAGTAACAGTTTCATATATCCCCAACACCTAATTTTGAATTAATTTTGTAACATATGATTAAATAAGTGTCTAAATAGATAACTTCAACTAAAATCATTTCGCGCAAATGGTTTATAAATTTTAAAAAAAGGGTCTATACAAAATATATGTTGGGGATTTATTAAATAATTACCCCTAAGTAACAGTTTCATATAACCCCAACACCTAATTTTGAATTAATTTTGTAACATATGATTAAATAAGTGTCTAAATAGATAACTTCAACTAAAATCATTTCGCGCAAATGGTTTATAAATTTTAAAAAAAGGGGTCTATACAAAATATATGTTGGGGATTTGTTAAATAATTACCCCTAAGTAACAGTTTCATATAACCCCAACACCTAATTTTGAATTAATTTTGTAAAATATGATCAAAATAAGTGTCTAAATAGATAACTTCAACTAAAATCATTTGGCGCAAATGGTTTATAAATTTAAAAAAAAAGGGTCTATACAAAATATATGTTGGGGATTTATTAAATAATTACCCCTAAGTAACAGTTTCATATATCCCCAACACCTAATTTTGAATTAATTTTGTAACATATGATTAAATAAGTGTCTAAATAGATAACTTCAACTAAAATCATTTCGCGCAAATGGTTTATAAATTTTAAAAAAAGGGTCTATACAAAATATATGTTGGGGATTTATTAAATAATTACCCCTAAGTAACAGTTTCATATAACCCCAACACCTAATTTTGAATTAATTTTGTAACATATGATTAAATAAGTGTCTAAATAGATAACTTCAACTAAAATCATTTCGCGCAAATGGTTTATAAATTTTAAAAAAAGGGTCTATACAAAATATATGTTGGGGATTTGTTAAATAATTACCCCTAAGTAACAGTTTCATATAACCCCAACACCTAATTTTGAATTAATTTTGTAAAATATGATCAAATAAGTGTCTAAATAGATAACTTCAACTAAAATCATTTGGCGCAAATGGTTTATAAATTTAAAAAAAAAAGGGTCTATACAAAATATATGTTGGGGATTTATTAAATAATTACCCCTAAGTAACAGTTTCATATATCCCCAACACCTAATTTTGAATTAATTTTGTAACATATGATTAAATAAGTGTCTAAATAGATAACTTCAACTAAAATCATTTCGCGCAAATGGTTTATAAATTTTAAAAAAAGGGTCTATACAAAATATATGTTGGGGATTTATTAAATAATTACCCCTAAGTAACAGTTTCATATAACCCCAACACCTAATTTTGAATTAATTTTGTAACATATGATTAAATAAGTGTCTAAATAGATAACTTCAACTAAAATCATTTCGCGCAAATGGTTTATAAATTTTAAAAAAAGGGTCTATACAAAATATATGTTGGGGATTTGTTAAATAATTACCCCTAAGTAACAGTTTCATATAACCCCAACACCTAATTTTGAATTAATTTTGTAAAATATGATCAAATAAGTGTCTAAATAGATAACTTCAACTAAAATCATTTGGCGCAAATGGTTTATAAATTTAAAAAAAAGGGTCTATACAAAATATATGTTGGGGATTTATTAAATAATTACCCCTAAGTAACAGTTTCATATATCTTCAACACCTAATTTTGAATTAATTTTGTAACATATGATTAAATAAGTGTCTAAATAGATAACTTCAACTAAAATCATTTGGCGCAAATGGTTTATAAATTAAAAAAAAAAGGGTCTATACAAAATATATGTTGGGGATTTATTAAATAATTACCCCTAAGTAACAGTTTCATATATCCCCAACACCTAATTTTGAATTAATTTTGTAACATATGATTAAATAAGTGTCTAAATAGATAACTTCAACTAAAATCATTTCGCGCAAATGGTTTATAAATTTTAAAAAAAGGGTCTATACAAAATATATGTTGGGGATTTGTTAAATAATTACCCCCTAAGTAACAGTTTCATATATCCCCAACACCTAATTTTGAATTAATTTTGTAAAATATGATCAAATAAGTGTCTAAATAGATAACTTCAACTAAAATCATTTGGCGCAAATGGTTTATAAATTTAAAAAAAAAGGGTCTATACAAAATATATGTTGGGGATTTATTAAATAATTACCCCTAAGTAACAGTTTCATATATCCCCAACACCTAATTTTGAATTAATTTTGTAACATATGATTAAATAAGTGTCTAAATAGATAACTTCAACTAAAATCATTTCGCGCAAATGGTTTATAAATTTTAAAAAAAGGGTCTATACAAAATATATGTTGGGGATTTATTAAATAATTACCCCTAAGTAACAGTTTCATATAACCCCAACACCTAATTTTGAATTAATTTTGTAACATATGATTAAATAAGTGTCTAAATAGATAACTTCAACTAAAATCATTTCGCGCAAAATGGTTTATAAATTTTAAAAAAAGGGTCTATACAAAATATATGTTGGGGATTTATTAAATAATTACCCCTAAGTAACAGTTTCATATATCCCCAACACCTAATTTTGAATTAATTTTGTAAAATATGATCAAATAAGTGTCTAAATAGATAACTTCAACTAAAATCATTTGGCGCAAATGGTTTATAAATTTAAAAAAAAAGGGTCTATACAAAATATATGTTGGGGATTTATTAAATAATTACCCCTAAGTAACAGTTTCATATATCCCCAACACCTAATTTTGAATTAATTTTGTAACATATGATTAAATAAGTGTCTAAATAGATAACTTCAACTAAAATCATTTGGCGCAAATGGTTTATAAATTTAAAAAAAGGGTCTATACAAAATATATGTTGGGGATTTGTTAAATAATTACCCCTAAGTAACAGTTTCATATAACCCCAACACCTAATTTTGAATTAATTTTGTAAAATATGATCAAATAAGTGTCTAAATAGATAACTTCAACTAAAATCATTTGGCGCAAATGGTTTATAAATTTAAAAAAAAAGGGTCTATACAAAATATATGTTGGGGATTTATTAAATAATTACCCCTAAGTAACAGTTTCATATATCCCCAACACCTAATTTTGAATTAATTTTGTAACATATGATTAAATAAGTGTCTAAATAGATAACTTCAACTAAAATCATTTGGCGCAAATGGTTTATAAATTTTAAAAAAAGGGTCTATACAAAATATATGTTGGGGATTTGTTAAATAATTACCCCTAAGTAACAGTTTCATATAACCGCAACACCTAATTTTGAATTAATTTTGTAAAATATGATCAAATAAGTGTCTAAATAGATAACTTCAACTAAAATCATTTGGCGCAAATGGTTTATAAATTTAAAAAAAAAGGGTCTATACAAAATATATGTTGGGGATTTATTAAATAATTACCCCTAAGTAACAGTTTCATATATCCCCAACACCTAATTTTGAATTAATTTTGTAACATATGATTAAATAAGTGTCTAAATAGATAACTTCAACTAAAATCATTTGGCGCAAATGGTTTATAAATTTTAAAAAAAGGGTCTATACAAAATATATGTTGGGGATTTGTTAAATAATTACCCCTAAGTAACAGTTTCATATAACCCCAACACCTAATTTTGAATTAATTTTGTAAAATATGATCAAATAAGTGTCTAAATAGATAACTTCAACTAAAATCATTTGGCGCAAATGGTTTATAAATTTAAAAAAAAAAAGGTCTATACAAAATATATGTTGGGGATTTATTAAATAATTACCCCTAAGTAACAGTTTCATATATCCCCAACACCTAATTTTGAATTAATTTTGTAACATATGATTAAATAAGTGTCTAAATAGATAACTTCAACTAAAATCATTTGGCGCAAATGGTTTATAAATTTAAAAAAAAGGGTCTATACAAAATATATGTTGGGGATTTGTTAAATAATTACCCCTAAGTAACAGTTTCATATAACCCCAACACCTAATTTTGAATTAATTTTGTAAAATATGATCAAATAAGTGTCTAAATAGATAACTTCAACTAAAATCATTTGGCGCAAATGGTTTATAAATTTAAAAAAAAGGGTCTATACAAAATATATGTTGGGGATTTATTAAATAATTACCCCTAAGTAACAGTTTCATATATCCCCAACACCTAATTTTGAATTTATTTTGTAACATATGATTAAATAAGTGTCTAAATAGATAACTTCAACTAAAATCATTTGGCGCAAATGGTTTATAAATTTTAAAAAAAGGGTCTATACAAAATATATGTTGGGGATTTGTTAAATAATTACCCCTAAGTAACAGTTTCATATAACCCCAACACCTAATTTTGAATTAATTTTGTAAAATATGATCAAATAAGTGTCTAAATAGATAACTTCAACTAAAATCATTTGGCGCAAATGGTTTATAAATTTAAAAAAAAAAGGTCTATACAAAATATATGTTGGGGATTTATTAAATAATTACCCCTAAGTAACAGTTTCATATATCCCCAACACCTAATTTTGAATTAATTTTGTAACATATGATTAAATAAGTGTCTAAATAGATAACTTCAACTAAAATCATTTGGCGCAAATGGTTTATAAATTTAAAAAAAAGGGTCTATACAAAATATATGTTGGGGATTTATTAAATAATTACCCCTAAGTAACAGTTTCATATATCCCCAACACCTAATTTTGAATTTATTTTGTAACATATGATTAAATAAGTGTCTAAATAGATAACTTCAACTAAAATCATTTGGCGCAAATGGTTTATAAATTTTAAAAAAAAGGGTCTATACAAAATATATGTTGGGGATTTATTAAATAATTACCCCTAAGTAACAGTTTCATATATCCCCAACACCTAATTTTGAATTTATTTTGTAACATATGATTAAATAAGTGTCTAAATAGATAACTTCAACTAAAATCATTTGGCGCAAATGGTTTATAAATTTTAAAAAAAAAGGGTCTATACAAAATATATGTTGGGGATTTATTAAATAATTACCCCTAAGTAACAGTTTCATATATCCCCAACACCTAATTTTGAATTTATTTTGTAACATATGATTAAATAAGTGTCTAAATAGATAACTTCAACTAAAATCATTTGGCGCAAATGGTTTATAAATTTTAAAAAAAGGGTCTATACAAAATATATGTTGGGGATTTGTTAAATAATTACCCCTAAGTAACAGTTTCATATAACCCCAACACCTAATTTTGAATTAATTTTGTAAAATATGATCAAATAAGTGTCTAAATAGATAACTTCAACTAAAATCATTTGGCGCAAATGGTTTATAAATTTAAAAAAAAAAGGTCTATACAAAATATATGTTGGGGATTTATTAAATAATTACCCCTAAGTAACAGTTTCATATATCCCCAACACCTAATTTTGAATTAATTTTGTAACATATGATTAAATAAGTGTCTAAATAGATAACTTCAACTAAAATCATTTGGCGCAAATGGTTTATGGGTCTATACAAAATATATGTTGGGGATTTATTAAATAATTACCCCTAAGTAACAGTTTCATATATCCCCAACACCTAATTTTGAATTTATTTTGTAACATATGATTAAATAAGTGTCTAAATAGATAACTTCAACTAAAATCATTTGGCGCAAATGGTTTATAAATTTTAAAAAAAGGGTCTATACAAAATATATGTTGGGGATTTGTTAAATAATTACCCCTAAGTAACAGTTTCATATAACCCCAACACCTAATTTTGAATTTATTTTGTAACATATGATTAAATAAGTGTCTAAATAGATAACTTCAACTAAAATCATTTGGCGCAAATGGTTTATAAATTTAAAAAAAAAAGGTCTATACAAAATATATGTTGGGGATTTATTAAATAATTACCCCTAAGTAACAGTTTCATATAACCCCAACACCTAATTTTGAATTAATTTTGTAAAATATGATCAAATAAGTGTCTAAATAGATAACTTCAACTAAAATCATTTGGCGCAAATGGTTTATAAATTTTAAAAAAAAGGGTCTATACAAAATATATGTTGGGGATTTGTTAAATAATTACCCCTAAGTAACAGTTTCATATAACCCCAACACCTAATTTTGAATTAATTTTGTAAAATATGATCAAATAAGTGTCTAAATAGATAACTTCAACTAAAATCATTTGGCGCAAATGGTTTATAAATTTTAAAAAAAAGGGTCTATACAAAATATATGTTGGGGATTTATTAAATAATTACCCCTAAGTAACAGTTTCATATAACCCCAACATCTAATTTTGAATTAATTTTGTAACATATGATTAAATAAGTGTCTAAATAGATAACTTCAACTAAAATCATTTCGCGCAAATGGTTTATAAATTTTAAAAAAAGGGTCTATACAAAATATATGTTGGGGATTTGTTAAATAATTACCCCTAAGTAACAGTTTCATATAACCCCAACACCTAATTTTGAATTAATTTTGTAAAATATGATCAAATAAGTGTCTAAATAGATAACTTCAACTAAAATCATTTGGCGCAAATGGTTTATAAATTTTAAAAAAAAGGGTCTATACAAAATATATGTTGGGGATTTATTAAATAATTACCCCTAAGTAACAGTTTCATATATCTCCAACACCTAATTTTGAATTAATTTTGTAAAATATGATCAAATAAGTGTCTAAATAGATAACTTCAACTAAAATCATTTGGCGCAAATGGTTTATAAATTTAAAAAAAAGGGTCTATACAAAATATATGTTGGGGATTTATTAAATAATTACCCCTAAGTAACAGTTTCATATATCTTCAACACCTAATTTTGAATTAATTTTGTAACATATGATTAAATAAGTGTCTAAATAGATAACTTCAACTAAAATCATTTGGCGCAAATGGTTTATAAATTAAAAAAAAAAGGGTCTATACAAAATATATGTTGGGGATTTATTAAATAATTACCCCTAAGTAACAGTTTCATATATCCCCAACACCTAATTTTGAATTAATTTTGTAACATATGATTAAATAAGTGTCTAAATAGATAACTTCAACTAAAATCATTTGGCGCAAATGGTTTATAAATTTAAAAAAAAGGGTCTATACAAAATATATGTTGGGGATTTGTTAAATAATTACCCCTAAGTAACAGTTTCATATAACCCCAACACCTAATTTTGAATTAATTTTGTAAAATATGATCAAATAAGTGTCTAAATAGATAACTTCAACTAAAATCATTTGGCGCAAATGGTTTATAAATTTTAAAAAAAAGGGTCTATACAAAATATATGTTGGGGATTTATTAAATAATTACCCCTAAGTAACAGTTTCATATATCCCCAACACCTAATTTTGAATTTATTTTGTAACATATGATTAAATAAGTGTCTAAATAGATAACTTCAACTAAAATCATTTGGCGCAAATGGTTTATAAATTTTAAAAAAAGGGTCTATACAAAATATATGTTGGGGATTTGTTAAATAATTACCCCTAAGTAACAGTTTCATATAACCCCAACACCTAATTTTGAATTAATTTTGTAAAATATGATCAAATAAGTGTCTAAATAGATAACTTCAACTAAAATCATTTGGCGCAAATGGTTTATAAATTTTAAAAAAAAGGGTCTATACAAAATATATGTTGGGGATTTATTAAATAATTACCCCTAAGTAACAGTTTCATATAACCCCAACATCTAATTTTGAATTAATTTTGTAACATATGATTAAATAAGTGTCTAAATAGATAACTTCAACTAAAATCATTTCGCGCAAATGGTTTATAAATTTTAAAAAAAGGGTCTATACAAAATATATGTTGGGGATTTGTTAAATAATTACCCCTAAGTAACAGTTTCATATATCCCCAACACCTAATTTTGAATTTATTTTGTAACATATGATTAAATAAGTGTCTAAATAGATAACTTCAACTAAAATCATTTGGCGCAAATGGTTTATAAATTTTAAAAAAAGGGTCTATACAAAATATATGTTGGGGATTTGTTAAATAATTACCCCTAAGTAACAGTTTCATATAACCCCAACACCTAATTTTGAATTAATTTTGTAAAATATGATCAAATAAGTGTCTAAATAGATAACTTCAACTAAAATCATTTGGCGCAAATGGTTTATAAATTTTAAAAAAAAGGGTCTATACAAAATATATGTTGGGGATTTATTAAATAATTACCCCTAAGTAACAGTTTCATATATCCCCAACACCTAATTTTGAATTTATTTTGTAACATATGATTAAATAAGTGTCTAAATAGATAACTTCAACTAAAATCATTTGGCGCAAATGGTTTATAAATTTTAAAAAAAGGGTCTATACAAAATATATGTTGGGGATTTGTTAAATAATTACCCCTAAGTAACAGTTTCATATAACCCCAACACCTAATTTTGAATTAATTTTGTAAAATATGATCAAATAAGTGTCTAAATAGATAACTTCAACTAAAATCATTTGGCGCAAATGGTTTATAAATTTTAAAAAAAAGGGTCTATACAAAATATATGTTGGGGATTTATTAAATAATTACCCCTAAGTAACAGTTTCATATAACCCCAACATCTAATTTTGAATTAATTTTGTAACATATGATTAAATAAGTGTCTAAATAGATAACTTCAACTAAAATCATTTCGCGCAAATGGTTTATAAATTTTAAAAAAAGGGTCTATACAAAATATATGTTGGGGATTTGTTAAATAATTACCCCTAAGTAACAGTTTCATATAACCCCAACACCTAATTTTGAATTAATTTTGTAAAATATGATCAAATAAGTGTCTAAATAGATAACTTCAACTAAAATCATTTGGCGCAAATGGTTATAAATTTTAAAAAAAAGGGTCTATACAAAATATATGTTGGGGATTTATTAAATAATTACCCCTAAGTAACAGTTTCATATATCTCCAACACCTAATTTTGAATTAATTTTGTAAAATATGATCAAATAAGTGTCTAAATAGATAACTTCAACTAAAATCATTTGGCGCAAATGGTTTATAAATTTAAAAAAAAGGGTCTATACAAAATATATGTTGGGGATTTATTAAATAATTACCCCTAAGTAACAGTTTCATATATCTTCAACACCTAATTTTGAATTAATTTTGTAACATATGATTAAATAAGTGTCTAAATAGATAACTTCAACTAAAATCATTTGGCGCAAATGGTTTATAAATTAAAAAAAAAAGGGTCTATACAAAATATATGTTGGGGATTTATTAAATAATTACCCCTAAGTAACAGTTTCATATATCCCCAACACCTAATTTTGAATTAATTTTGTAACATATGATTAAATAAGTGTCTAAATAGATAACTTCAACTAAAAATCATTTGGCGCAAATGGTTTATAAATTTAAAAAAAAGGGTCTATACAAAATATATGTTGGGGATTTGTTAAATAATTACCCCTAAGTAACAGTTTCATATAACCCCAACACCTAATTTTGAATTAATTTTGTAAAATATGATCAAATAAGTGTCTAAATAGATAACTTCAACTAAAATCATTTGGCGCAAATGGTTTATAAATTTTAAAAAAAAGGGTCTATACAAAATATATGTTGGGGATTTATTAAATAATTACCCCTAAGTAACAGTTTCATATATCCCCAACACCTAATTTTGAATTTATTTTGTAACATATGATTAAATAAGTGTCTAAATAGATAACTTCAACTAAATCATTTGGCGCAAATGGTTTATAAATTTTAAAAAAAGGGTCTATACAAAATATATGTTGGGGATTTGTTAAATAATTACCCCTAAGTAACAGTTTCATATAACCCCAACACCTAATTTTGAATTAATTTTGTAAAATATGATCAAATAAGTGTCTAAATAGATAACTTCAACTAAAATCATTTGGCGCAAATGGTTTATAAATTTAAAAAAAAAGGGTCTATACAAAATATATGTTGGGGATTTATTAAATAATTACCCCTAAGTAACAGTTTCATATATCTCCAACACCTAATTTTGAATTAATTTTGTAAAATATGATCAAATAAGTGTCTAAATAGATAACTTCAACTAAAATCATTTGGCGCAAATGGTTTATAAATTTAAAAAAAAGGGTCTATACAAAATATATGTTGGGGATTTATTAAATAATTACCCCTAAGTAACAGTTTCATATATCTCCAACACCTAATTTTGAATTAATTTTGTAACATATGATTAAATAAGTGTCTAAATAGATAACTTCAACTAAAATCATTTGGCGCAAATGGTTTATAAATTAAAAAAAAAAAGGGTCTATACAAAATATATGTTGGGGATTTATTAAATAATTACCCCTAAGTAACAGTTTCATATATCCCCAACACCTAATTTTGAATTAATTTTGTAACATATGATTAAATAAGTGTCTAAATAGATAACTTCAACTAAAATCATTTGGCGCAAATGGTTTATAAATTTAAAAAAAAGGGTCTATACAAAATATATGTTGGGGATTTGTTAAATAATTACCCCTAAGTAACAGTTTCATATAACCCCAACACCTAATTTTGAATTAATTTTGTAAAATATGATCAAATAAGTGTCTAAATAGATAACTTCAACTAAAATCATTTGGCGCAAATGGTTTATAAATTAAAAAAAAAAAGGGTCTATACAAAATATATGTTGGGGATTTATTAAATAATTACCCCTAAGTAACAGTTTCATATATCCCCAACACCTAATTTTGAATTAATTTCGTAACATATGATTAAATAAGTGTCTAAATAGATAACTTCAACTAAAATCATTTGGCGCAAATGGTTTATAAATTTAAAAAAAGGGTCTATACAAAATATATGTTGGGGATTTGTTAAATAATTACCCCTAAGTAACAGTTTCATATAACCCCAACACCTAATTTTGAATTAATTTTGTAACATATGATTAAATAAGTGTCTAAATAGATAACTTCAACTAAAATCATTTGGCGCAAATGGTTTATAAATTTAAAAAAAAGGGTCTATACAAAATATATGTTGGGGATTTGTTAAATAATTACCCCTAAGTAACAGTTTCATATAACCCCAACACCTAATTTTGAATTAATTTTGTAAAATATGATCAAATAAGTGTCTAAATAGATAACTTCAACTAAAATCATTTGGCGCAAATGGTTTATAAATTTTAAAAAAAAGGGTCTATACAAAATATATGTTGGGGATTTATTAAATAATTACCCCTAAGTAACAGTTTCATATATCCCCAACACCTAATTTTGAATTTATTTTGTAACATATGATTAAATAAGTGTCTAAATAGATAACTTCAACTAAAATCATTTGGCGCAAATGGTTTATAAATTTTAAAAAAAGGGTCTATACAAAATATATGTTGGGGATTTGTTAAATAATTACCCCTAAGTAACAGTTTCATATAACCCCAACACCTAATTTTGAATTAATTTTGTAAAATATGATCAAATAAGTGTCTAAATAGATAACTTCAACTAAAATCATTTGGCGCAAATGGTTTATAAATTTAAAAAAAAAAGGTCTATACAAAATATATGTTGGGGATTTATTAAATAATTACCCCTAAGTAACAGTTTCATATATCCCCAACACCTAATTTTGAATTAATTTGTAAAATATGATCAAATAAGTGTCTAAATAGATAACTTCAACTAAAATCATTTGGCGCAAATGGTTTATAAATTTAAAAAAAAAAGGGTCTATACAAAATATATGTTGGGGATTTATTAAATAATTACCCCTAAGTAACAGTTTCATATATCCCCAACACCTAATTTGAATTAATTTTGTAACATATGATTAAATAAGTGTCTAAATAGATAACTTCAACTAAAATCATTTGGCGCAAATGGTTTATAAATTAAAAAAAAAAGGGTCTATACAAAATATATGTTGGGGATTTATTAAATAATTACCCCTAAGTAACAGTTTCATATATCCCCAACACCTAATTTTGAATTAATTTTGTAACATATGATTAAATAAGTGTCTAAATAGATAACTTCAACTAAAATCATTTGGCGCAAATGGTTTATAAATTTAAAAAAAAGGGTCTATACAAAATATATGTTGGGGATTTGTTAAATAATTACCCCTAAGTAACAGTTTCATATATCCCCAACACCTAATTTTGAATTAATTTTGTAAAATATGATCAAATAAGTGTCTAAATAGATAACTTCAACTAAAATCATTTGGCGCAAATGGTTTATAAATTTAAAAAAAAGGGTCTATACAAAATTTATGTTGGGGATTTATTAAATAATTACCCCTAAGTAACAGTTTCATATATCCCCAACACCTAATTTTGAATTAATTTTGTAACATATGATTAAATAAGTGTCTAAATAGATAACTTCAACTAAAATCATTTGGCGCAAATGGTTTATAAATTTAAAAAAAAGGGTCTATACAAAATATATGTTGGGGATTTGTTAAATAATTACCCCTAAGTAACAGTTTCATATAACCCCAACACCTAATTTTGAATTAATTTTGTAAAATATGATCAAATAAGTGTCTAAATAGATAACTTCAACTAAAATCATTTGGCGCAAATGGTTTATAAATTTAAAAAAAAGGGTCTATACAAAATATATGTTGGGGATTTGTTAAATAATTACCCCTAAGTAACAGTTTCATATATCCCCAACACCTAATTTTGAATTAATTTTGTAAAATATGATCAAATAAGTGTCTAAATAGATAACTTCAACTAAATCATTTGGCGCAAATGGTTTATAAATTTAAAAAAAAAAGGGTCTATACAAAATATATGTTGGGGATTTATTAAATAATTACCCCTAAGTAACAGTTTCATATATCCCCAACACCTAATTTTGAATTAATTTTGTAACATATGATTAAATAAGTGTCTAAATAGATAACTTCAACTAAAATCATTTGACGCAAATGGTTTATAAATTTTAAAAAAAGGGTCTATACAAAATATATGTTGGGGATTTGTTAAATAATTACCCCTAAGTAACAGTTTCATATAACCCCAACACCTAATTTTGAATTAATTTTGTAAAATATGATCAAATAAGTGTCTAAATAGATAACTTCAACTAAAATCATTTGGCGCAAATGGTTTATAAATTTAAAAAAAAAGGGTCTATACAAAATATATGTTGGGGATTTATTAAATAATTACCCCTAAGTAACAGTTTCATATATCCCCAACACCTAATTTTGAATTAATTTTGTAACATATGATTAAATAAGTGTCTAAATAGATAACTTCAACTAAAATCATTTGGCGCAAATGGTTTATAAATTTTAAAAAAAGGGTCTATACAAAATATATGTTGGGGATTTGTTAAATAATTACCCCTAAGTAACAGTTTCATATAACCCCAACACCTAATTTTGAATTAATTTTGTAAAATATGATCAAATAATTGTCTAAATAGATAACTTCAACTAAAATCATTTGGCGCAAATGGTTTATAAATTAAAAAAAAAAGGGTCTATACAAAATATATGTTGGGATTTGTTAAATAATTACCCCTAAGTAACAGTTTCATATATCCCCAACACCTAATTTTGAATTAATTTTGTAACATATGATTAAATAAGTGTCTAAATAGATAACTTCAACTAAAATCATTTGGCGCAAATGGTTTATAAATTAAAAAAAAAAGGGTCTATACAAAATATATGTTGGGGATTTATTAAATAATTACCCCTAAGTAACAGTTTCATATATCCCCAACACCTAATTTTGAATTAATTTTGTAACATATGATTAAATAAGTGTCTAAATAGATAACTTCAACTAAAATCATTTGGCGCAAATGGTTTATAAATTTAAAAAAAAGGGTCTATACAAAATATATGTTGGGGATTTGTTAAATAATTACCCCTAAGTAACAGTTTCATATAACCCCAACACCTAATTTTGAATTAATTTTGTAAAATATGATCAAATAAGTGTCTAAATAGATAACTTCAACTAAAATCATTTGGCGCAAATGGTTTATAAATTTAAAAAAAAAGGGTCTATACAAAATATATGTTGGGGATTTATTAAATAATTACCCCTAAGTAACAGTTTCATATAACCCCAACACCTAATTTTGAATTAATTTTGTAAAATATGATCAAATAATTGTCTAAATAGATAACTTCAACTAAAATCATTTGGCGCAAATGGTTTATAAATTTAAAAAAAGGGTCTATACAAAATATATGTTGGGGATTTGTTAAATAATTACCCCTAAGTAACAGTTTCATATAACCCCAACACCTAATTTTGAATTAATTTTGTAAAATATGATCAAATAAGTGTCTAAATAGATAACTTCAACTAAAATCATTTGGCGCAAATGGTTTATAAATTTTAAAAAAAAGGGTCTATACAAAATATATGTTGGGGATTTATTAAATAATTACCCCTAAGTAACAGTTTCATATATCCCCAACACCTAATTTTGAATTAATTTTGTAACATATGATTAAATAAGTGTCTAAATAGATAACTTCAACTAAAATCATTTGGCGCAAATGGTTTATAAATTTTAAAAAAAGGGTCTATACAAAATATATGTTGGGGATTTGTTAAATAATTACCCCTAAGTAACAGTTTCATATAACCCCAACACCTAATTTTGAATTAATTTTGTAAAATATGATCAAATAATTGTCTAAATAGATAACTTCAACTAAAATCATTTGGCGCAAATGGTTTATAAATTAAAAAAAAAAGGGTCTATACAAAATATATGTTGGGGATTTGTTAAATAATTACCCCTAAGTAACAGTTTCATATATCCCCAACACCTAATTTTGAATTAATTTTGTAACATATGATTAAATAAGTGTCTAAATAGATAACTTCAACTAAAATCATTTGGCGCAAATGGTTTATAAATTAAAAAAAAAAGGGTCTATACAAAATATATGTTGGGGATTTATTAAATAATTACCCCTAAGTAACAGTTTCATATATCCCCAACACCTAATTTTGAATTAATTTTGTAACATATGATTAAATAAGTGTCTAAATAGATAACTTCAACTAAAATCATTTGGCGCAAATGGTTTATAAATTTAAAAAAAAGGGTCTATACAAAATATATGTTGGGGATTTGTTAAATAATTACCCCTAAGTAACAGTTTCATATAACCCCAACACCTAATTTTGAATTAATTTTGTAAAATATGATCAAATAAGTGTCTAAATAGATAACTTCAACTAAAATCATTTGGCGCAAATGGTTTATAAATTTAAAAAAAAAGGGTCTATACAAAATATATGTTGGGGATTTATTAAATAATTACCCCTAAGTAACAGTTTCATATATCCCCAACACCTAATTTTGAATTAATTTTGTAACATATGATTAAATAAGTGTCTAAATAGATAACTTCAACTAAAATCATTTGGCGCAAATGGTTTATAAATTAAAAAAAAAAGGGTCTATACAAAATATATGTTGGGGATTTGTTAAATAATTACCTCTAAGTAACAGTTTCATATATCCCCAACACCTAATTTTGAATTAATTTTGTAAAATATGATCAAAGATGTGTCTAAATAGATAACTTCAACTAAAATCATTTGGCGCAAATGGTTTATAAATTTTAAAAAAAAGGGTCTATACAAAATATATGTTGGGGATTTATTAAATAATTACCCCTAAGTAACAGTTTCATATATCCCCAACACCTAATTTTGAATTAATTTTGTAACATATGATTAAATAAGTGTCTAAATAGATAACTTCAACTAAAATCATTTGGCGCAAATGGTTTATAAATTTAAAAAAAAGGGTCTATACAAAATATATGTTGGGGATTTGTTAAATAATTACCCCTAAGTAACAGTTTCATATAACCCCAACACCTAATTTTGAATTAATTTTGTAAAATATGATCAAATAAGTGTCTAAATAGATAACTTCAACTAAAATCATTTGGCGCAAATGGTTTATAAATTTAAAAAAAAAGGGTCTATACAAAATATATGTTGGGGATTTATTAAATAATTACCCCTAAGTAACAGTTTCATATATCCCCAACACCTAATTTTGAATTAATTTTGTAAAATATGATCAAATAAGTGTCTAAATAGATAACTTCAACTAAAATCATTTGGCGCAAATGGTTTATAAATTTTAAAAAAAGGGTCTATACAAAATATATGTTGGGGATTTATTAAATAATTACCCCTAAGTAACAGTTTCATATATCCCCAACACCTAATTTTGAATTAATTTTGTAAAATATGATCAAATAAGTGTCTAAATAGATAACTTCAACTAAAATCATTTGGCGCAAATGGTTTATAAATTAAAAAAAAAAAGGGTCTATACAAAATATATGTTGGGGATTTATTAAATAATTACCCCTAAGTAACAGTTTCATATATCCCCAACACCTAATTTTGAATTAATTTTGTAACATATGATTAAATAAGTGTCTAAATAGATAACTTCAACTAAAATCATTTGGCGCAAATGGTTTATAAATTTAAAAAAAAGGGTCTATACAAAATATATGTTGGGGATTTATTAAATAATTACCCCTAAGTAAGAGTTTCATATATCCCCAACACCTAATTTTGAATTAATTTTGTAAAATATGATCAAATAAGTGTCTAAATAGATAACTTCAACTAAAATCATTTGGCGCAAATGGTTTATAAATTAAAAAAAAAAGGGTCTATACAAAATATATGTTGGGGATTTATTAAATAATTACCCCTAAGTAACAGTTTCATATATCCCCAACACCTAATTTTGAATTAATTTTGTAACATATGATTAAATAAGTGTCTAAATAGATAACTTCAACTAAAATCATTTGGCGCAAATGGTTTATAAATTTAAAAAAAAGGGTCTATACAAAATATATGTTGGGGATTTATTAAATAATTACCCCTAAGTAACAGTTTCATATATCTCCAACACCTAATTTTGAATTAATTTTGTAACATATGATTAAATAAGTGTCTAAATAGATAACTTCAACTAAAATCATTTGGCGCAAATGGTTTATAAATTTAAAAAAAAGGGTCTATACAAAATATATGTTGGGGATTTATTAAATAATTACCCCTAAGTAACAGTTTCATATATCCCCAACACCTAATTTTGAATTAATTTTGTAAAATATGATCAAATAAGTGTCTAAATAGATAACTTCAACTAAAATCATTTGGCGCAAATGGTTTATAAATTTAAAAAAAAAAGGGTCTATACAAAATATATGTTGGGGATTTATTAAATAATTACCCCTAAGTAACAGTTTCATATATCCCCAACACCTAATTTTGAATTAATTTTGTAACATATGATTAAATAAGTGTCTAAATAGATAACTTCAACTAAAATCATTTGGCGCAAATGGTTTATAAATTAAAAAAAAAGGGTCTATACAAAATATATGTTGGGGATTTATTAAATAATTACCCCTAAGTAACAGTTTCATATATCCCCAACACCTAATTTTGAATTAATTTTGTAACATATGATTAAATAAGTGTCTAAATAGATAACTTCAACTAAAATCATTTGGCGCAAATGGTTTATAAATTTAAAAAAAAGGGTCTATACAAAATATATGTTGGGGATTTGTTAAATAATTACCCCTAAGTAACAGTTTCATATAACCCCAACACCTAATTTTGAATTAATTTTGTAAAATATGATCAAATAAGTGTCTAAATAGATAACTTCAACTAAAATCATTTGGCGCAAATGGTTTATAAATTAAAAAAAAAAGGGTCTATACAAAATATATGTTGGGGATTTATTAAATAATTACCCCTAAGTAACAGTTTCATATATCCCCAACACCTAATTTTGAATTAATTTTGTAACATATGATTAAATAAGTGTCTAAATAGATAACTTCAACTAAAATCATTTGGCGCAAATGGTTTATAAATTTAAAAAAAAGGGTCTATACAAAATATATGTTGGGGATTTGTTAAATAATTACCCCTAAGTAACAGTTTCATATATCCCCAACACCTAATTTTGAATTAATTTTGTAAAATATGATCAAATAAGTGTCTAAATAGATAACTTCAACTAAAATCATTTGGCGCAAATGGTTTATAAATTTAAAAAAAAGGGTCTATACAAAATATATGTTGGGGATTTGTTAAATAATTACCCCTAAGTAACAGTTTCATATAACCCCAACACCTAATTTTGAATTAATTTTGTAAAATATGATCAAATAAGTGTCTAAATAGATAACTTCAACTAAAATCATTTGGCGCAAATGGTTTATAAATTTAAAAAAAAGGGTCTATACAAAATATATGTTGGGGATTTGTTAAATAATTACCCCTAAGTAACAGTTTCATATATCCCCAACACCTAATTTTGAATTAATTTTGTAACATATGATCAAATAAGTGTCTAAATAGATAACTTCAACTAAAATCATTTGGCGCAAATGGTTTATAAATTTAAAAAAAAAGGGTCTATACAAAATATATGTTGGGGATTTATTAAATAATTACCCCTAAGTAACAGTTTCATATATCCCCAACACCTAATTTTGAATTAATTTTGTAACATATGATTAAATAAGTGTCTAAATAGATAACTTCAACTAAAATCATTTGGCGCAAATGGTTTATAAATTTAAAAAAAAGGGTCTATACAAAATATATGTTGGGGATTTGTTAAATAATTACCCCTAAGTAACAGTTTCATATATCCCCAACACCTAATTTTGAATTAATTTTGTAACATATGATCAAATAAGTGTCTAAATAGATAACTTCAACTAAAATCATTTGGCGCAAATGGTTTATAAATTTAAAAAAAAAGGGTCTATACAAAATATATGTTGGGGATTTATTAAATAATTACCCCTAAGTAACAGTTTCATATATCCCCAACACCTAATTTTGAATTAATTTTGTAACATATGATTAAATAAGTGTCTAAATAGATAACTTCAACTAAAATCATTTGGCGCAAATGGTTTATAAATTTAAAAAAAAGGGTCTATACAAAATATATGTTGGGGATTTGTTAAATAATTACCCCTAAGTAACAGTTTCATATATCCCCAACACCTAATTTTGAATTAATTTTGTAACATATGATCAAATAAGTGTCTAAATAGATAACTTCAACTAAAATCATTTGGCGCAAATGGTTTATAAATTTAAAAAAAAAGGGTCTATACAAAATATATGTTGGGGATTTATTAAATAATTACCCCTAAGTAACAGTTTCATATATCCCCAACACCTAATTTTGAATTAATTTTGTAACATATGATTAAATAAGTGTCTAAATAGATAACTTCAACTAAAATCATTTGGCGCAAATGGTTTATAAATTTAAAAAAAAGGGTCTATACAAAATATATGTTGGGGATTTGTTAAATAATTACCCCTAAGTAACAGTTTCATATAACCCCAACACCTAATTTTGAATTAATTTTGTAAAATATGATCAAATAAGTGTCTAAATAGATAACTTCAACTAAAATCATTTGGCGCAAATGGTTTATAAATTTAAAAAAAAGGGTCTATACAAAATATATGTTGGGGATTTGTTAAATAATTACCCCTAAGTAACAGTTTCATATATCCCCAACACCTAATTTTGAATTAATTTTGTAAAATATGATCAAATAAGTGTCTAAATAGATAACTTCAACTAAAATCATTTGGCGCAAATGGTTTATAAATTTAAAAAAAAAAGGGTCTATATAAAATATATGTTGGGGATTTATTAAATAATTACCCCTAAGTAACAGTTTCATATATCCCCAACACCTAATTTTGAATTAATTTTGTAACATATGATTAAATAAGTGTCTAAATAGATAACTTCAACTAAAATCATTTGACGCAAATGGTTTATAAATTTTAAAAAAAGGGTCTATACAAAATATATGTTGGGGATTTGTTAAATAATTACCCCTAAGTAACAGTTTCATATAACCCCAACACCTAATTTTGAATTAATTTTGTAAAATATGATCAAATAAGTGTCTAAATAGATAACTTCAACTAAAATCATTTGGCGCAAATGGTTTATAAATTTAAAAAAAAAGGGTCTATACAAAATATATGTTGGGGATTTATTAAATAATTACCCCTAAGTAACAGTTTCATATATCCCCAACACCTAATTTTGAATTAATTTTGTAACATATGATTAAATAAGTGTCTAAATAGATAACTTCAACTAAAATCATTTGGCGCAAATGGTTTATAAATTTAAAAAAAGGGTCTATACAAAATATATGTTGGGGATTTGTTAAATAATTACCCCTAAGTAACAGTTTCATATAACCCCAACACCTAATTTTGAATTAATTTTGTAAAATATGATCAAATAAGTGTCTAAATAGATAACTTCAACTAAAATCATTTGGCGCAAATGGTTTATAAATTTTAAAAAAAAGGGTCTATACAAAATATATGTTGGGGATTTATTAAATAATTACCCCTAAGTAACAGTTTCATATATCCCCAACACCTAATTTTGAATTAATTTTGTAACATATGATTAAATAAGTGTCTAAATAGATAACTTCAACTAAAATCATTTGGCGCAAATGGTTTATAAATTTTAAAAAAAGGGTCTATACAAAATATATGTTGGGGATTTGTTAAATAATTACCCCTAAGTAACAGTTTCATATAACCCCAACACCTAATTTTGAATTAATTTTGTAAAATATGATCAAATAAGTGTCTAAATAGATAACTTCAACTAAAATCATTTGGCGCAAATGGTTTATAAATTAAAAAAAAAAGGGTCTATACAAAATATATGTTGGGGATTTGTTAAATAATTACCCCTAAGTAACAGTTTCATATATCCCCAACACCTAATTTTGAATTAATTTTGTAACATATGATTAAATAAGTGTCTAAATAGATAACTTCAACTAAAATCATTTGGCGCAAATGGTTTATAAATTAAAAAAAAAAGGGTCTATACAAAATATATGTTGGGGATTTATTAAATAATTACCCCTAAGTAACAGTTTCATATATCCCCAACACCTAATTTTGAATTAATTTTGTAACATATGATTAAATAAGTGTCTAAATAGATAACTTCAACTAAAATCATTTGGCGCAAATGGTTTATAAATTTAAAAAAAAGGGTCTATACAAAATATATGTTGGGGATTTGTTAAATAATTACCCCTAAGTAACAGTTTCATATAACCCCAACACCTAATTTTGAATTAATTTTGTAAAATATGATCAAATAAGTGTCTAAATAGATAACTTCAACTAAAATCATTTGGCGCAAATGGTTTATAAATTTAAAAAAAAAGGGTCTATACAAAATATATGTTGGGGATTTATTAAATAATTACCCCTAAGTAACAGTTTCATATATCCCCAACACCTAATTTTGAATTAATTTTGTAACATATGATTAAATAAGTGTCTAAATAGATAACTTCAACTAAAATCATTTGGCGCAAATGGTTTATAAATTAAAAAAAAAAGGGTCTATACAAAATATATGTTGGGGATTTGTTAAATAATTACCTCTAAGTAACAGTTTCATATATCCCCAACACCTAATTTTGAATTAATTTTGTAACATATGATTAAATAAGTGTCTAAATAGATAACTTCAACTAAAATCATTTGGCGCAAATGGTTTATAAATTAAAAAAAAAAGGGTCTATACAAAATATATGTTGGGGATTTATTAAATAATTACCCCTAAGTAACAGTTTCATATATCCCCAACACCTAATTTTGAATTAATTTTGTAACATATGATTAAATAAGTGTCTAAATAGATAACTTCAACTAAAATCATTTGGCGCAAATGGTTTATAAATTTAAAAAAAAGGGTCTATACAAAATATATGTTGGGGATTTGTTAAATAATTACCCCTAAGTAACAGTTTCATATAACCCCAACACCTAATTTTGAATTAATTTTGTAAAATATGATCAAATAAGTGTCTAAATAGATAACTTCAACTAAAATCATTTGGCGCAAATGGTTTATAAATTTAAAAAAAAAGGGTCTATACAAAATATATGTTGGGGATTTATTAAATAATTACCCCTAAGTAACAGTTTCATATATCCCCAACACCTAATTTTGAATTAATTTTGTAACATATGATTAAATAAGTGTCTAAATAGATAACTTCAACTAAAATCATTTGGCGCAAATGGTTTATAAATTAAAAAAAAAAGGGTCTATACAAAATATATGTTGGGGATTTGTTAAATAATTACCTCTAAGTAACAGTTTCATATATCCCCAACACCTAATTTTGAATTAATTTTGTAACATATGATTAAATAAGTGTCTAAATAGATAACTTCAACTAAAATCATTTGGCGCAAATGGTTTATAAATTAAAAAAAAAAGGGTCTATACAAAATATATGTTGGGGATTTGTTAAATAATTACCCCTAAGTAACAGTTTCATATATCCCCAACACCTAATTTTGAATTAATTTTGTAACATATGATTAAATAAGTGTCTAAATAGATAACTTCAACTAAAATCATTTGGCGCAAATGGTTTATAAATTAAAAAAAAAAGGGTCTATACAAAATATATGTTGGGGATTTGTTAAATAATTACCTCTAAGTAACAGTTTCATATATCCCCAACACCTAATTTTGAATTAATTTTGTAAAATATGATCAAAGATGTGTCTAAATAGATAACTTCAACTAAAATCATTTGGCGCAAATGGTTTATAAATTTTAAAAAAAAGGGTCTATACAAAATATATGTTGGGGATTTATTAAATAATTACCCCTAAGTAACAGTTTCATATATCCCCAACACCTAATTTTGAATTAATTTTGTAACATATGATTAAATAAGTGTCTAAATAGATAACTTCAACTAAAATCATTTGGCGCAAATGGTTTATAAATTAAAAAAAAAGGGTCTATACAAAATATATGTTGGGGATTTGTTAAATAATTACCCCTAAGTAACAGTTTCATATAACCCCAACACCTAATTTTGAATTAATTTTGTAAAATATGATCAAATAAGTGTCTAAATAGATAACTTCAACTAAAATCATTTGGCGCAAATGGTTTATAAATTTAAAAAAAAAGGGTCTATACAAAATATATGTTGGGGATTTATTAAATAATTACCCCTAAGTAACAGTTTCATATATCCCCAACACCTAATTTTGAATTAATTTTGTAACATATGATTAAATAAGTGTCTAAATAGATAACTTCAACTAAAATCATTTGGCGCAAATGGTTTATAAATTTAAAAAAAAGGGTCTATACAAAATATATGTTGGGGATTTGTTAAATAATTACCCCTAAGTAACAGTTTCATATAACCCCAACACCTAATTTTGAATTAATTTTGTAAAATATGATCAAATAAGTGTCTAAATAGATAACTTCAACTAAAATCATTTGGCGCAAATGGTTTATAAATTAAAAAAAAAAGGGTCTATACAAAATATATGTTGGGGATTTATTAAATAATTACCCCTAAGTAACAGTTTCATATATCCCCAACACCTAATTTTGAATTAATTTTGTAACATATGATTAAATAAGTGTCTAAATAGATAACTTCAACTAAAATCATTTGGCGCAAATGGTTTATAAATTTTAAAAAAAGGGTCTATACAAAATATATGTTGGGGATTTGTTAAATAATTACCCCTAAGTAACAGTTTCATATAACCCCAACACCTAATTTTGAATTAATTTTGTAAAATATGATCAAATAAGTGTCTAAATAGATAACTTCAACTAAAATCATTTGGCGCAAATGGTTTATAAATTTAAAAAAAAAGGGTCTATACAAAATATATGTTGGGGATTTATTAAATAATTACCCCTAAGTAACAGTTTCATATATCCCCAACACCTAATTTTGAATTAATTTTGTAACATATGATTAAATAAGTGTCTAAATAGATAACTTCAACTAAAATCATTTGGCGCAAATGGTTTATAAATTTAAAAAAAGGGTCTATACAAAATATATGTTGGGGATTTGTTAAATAATTACCCCTAAGTAACAGTTTCATATAACCCCAACACCTAATTTTGAATTAATTTTGTAAAATATGATCAAATAAGTGTCTAAATAGATAACTTCAACTAAAATCATTTGGCGCAAATGGTTTATAAATTTTAAAAAAAAGGGTCTATACAAAATATATGTTGGGGATTTATTAAATAATTACCCCTAAGTAACAGTTTCATATATCCCCAACACCTAATTTTGAATTAATTTTGTAACATATGATTAAATAAGTGTCTAAATAGATAACTTCAACTAAAATCATTTGGCGCAAATGGTTTATAAATTTTAAAAAAAGGGTCTATACAAAATATATGTTGGGGATTTGTTAAATAATTACCCCTAAGTAACAGTTTCATATAACCCCAACACCTAATTTTGAATTAATTTTGTAAAATATGATCAAATAAGTGTCTAAATAGATAACTTCAACTAAAATCATTTGGCGCAAATGGTTTATAAATTAAAAAAAAAAGGGTCTATACAAAATATATGTTGGGGATTTGTTAAATAATTACCCCTAAGTAACAGTTTCATATATCCCCAACACCTAATTTTGAATTAATTTTGTAACATATAATTAAATAAGTGTCTAAATAGATAACTTCAACTAAAATCATTTGGCGCAAATGGTTTATAAATTAAAAAAAAAAGGGTCTATACAAAATATATGTTGGGGATTTATTAAATAATTACCCCTAAGTAACAGTTTCATATATCCCCAACACCTAATTTTGAATTAATTTTGTAACATATGATTAAATAAGTGTCTAAATAGATAACTTCAACTAAAATCATTTGGCGCAAATGGTTTATAAATTTTAAAAAAAGGGTCTATACAAAATATATGTTGGGGATTTGTTAAATAATTACCCCTAAGTAACAGTTTCATATAACCCCAACACCTAATTTTGAATTAATTTTGTAAAATATGATCAAATAAGTGTCTAAATAGATAACTTCAACTAAAATCATTTGGCGCAAATGGTTTATAAATTTAAAAAAAAAGGGTCTATACAAAATATATGTTGGGGATTTATTAAATAATTACCCCTAAGTAACAGTTTCATATATCCCCAACACCTAATTTTGAATTAATTTTGTAACATATGATTAAATAAGTGTCTAAATAGATAACTTCAACTAAAATCATTTGGCGCAAATGGTTTATAAATTTAAAAAAAGGGTCTATACAAAATATATGTTGGGGATTTGTTAAATAATTACCCCTAAGTAACAGTTTCATATAACCCCAACACCTAATTTTGAATTAATTTTGTAAAATATGATCAAATAAGTGTCTAAATAGATAACTTCAACTAAAATCATTTGGCGCAAATGGTTTATAAATTTTAAAAAAAAGGGTCTATACAAAATATATGTTGGGGATTTATTAAATAATTACCCCTAAGTAACAGTTTCATATATCCCCAACACCTAATTTTGAATTAATTTTGTAACATATGATTAAATAAGTGTCTAAATAGATAACTTCAACTAAAATCATTTGGCGCAAATGGTTTATAAATTTTAAAAAAAGGGTCTATACAAAATATATGTTGGGGATTTGTTAAATAATTACCCCTAAGTAACAGTTTCATATAACCCCAACACCTAATTTTGAATTAATTTTGTAAAATATGATCAAATAAGTGTCTAAATAGATAACTTCAACTAAAATCATTTGGCGCAAATGGTTTATAAATTAAAAAAAAAAGGGTCTATACAAAATATATGTTGGGGATTTGTTAAATAATTACCCCTAAGTAACAGTTTCATATATCCCCAACACCTAATTTTGAATTAATTTTGTAACATATGATTAAATAAGTGTCTAAATAGATAACTTCAACTAAAATCATTTGGCGCAAATGGTTTATAAATTAAAAAAAAAAGGGTCTATACAAAATATATGTTGGGGATTTATTAAATAATTACCCCTAAGTAACAGTTTCATATATCCCCAACACCTAATTTTGAATTAATTTTGTAACATATGATTAAATAAGTGTCTAAATAGATAACTTCAACTAAAATCATTTGGCGCAAATGGTTTATAAATTTAAAAAAAAGGGTCTATACAAAATATATGTTGGGGATTTATTAAATAATTACCCCTAAGTAACAGTTTCATATATCCCCAACACCTAATTTTGAATTAATTTTGTAACATATGATTAAATAAGTGTCTAAATAGATAACTTCAACTAAAATCATTTGGCGCAAATGGTTTATAAATTTAAAAAAAAGGGTCTATACAAAATATATGTTGGGGATTTGTTAAATAATTACCCCTAAGTAACAGTTTCATATATCCCCAACACCTAATTTTGAATTAATTTTGTAAAATATGATCAAATAAGTGTCTAAATAGATAACTTCAACTAAAATCATTTGGCGCAAATGGTTTATAAATTTTAAAAAAAAAGGGTCTATACAAAATATATGTTGGGGATTTATTAAATAATTACCCCTAAGTAACAGTTTCATATATCCCCAACACCTAATTTTGAATTAATTTTGTAACATATGATTAAATAAGTGTCTAAATAGATAACTTCAACTAAAATCATTTGACGCAAATGGTTTATAAATTTTAAAAAAAGGGTCTATACAAAATATATGTTGGGGATTTGTTAAATAATTACCTCTAAGTAACAGTTTCATATATCCCCAACACCTAATTTTGAATTAATTTTGTAAAATATGATCAAAGATGTGTCTAAATAGATAACTTCAACTAAAATCATTTGGCGCAAATGGTTTATAAATTTAAAAAAAAAGGGTCTATACAAAATATATGTTGGGGATTTATTAAATAATTACCCCTAAGTAACAGTTTCATATATCCCCAACACCTAATTTTGAATTAATTTTGTAACATATGATTAAATAAGTGTCTAAATAGATAACTTCAACTAAAATCATTTGGCGCAAATGGTTTATAAATTTAAAAAAAAGGGTCTATACAAAATATATGTTGGGGATTTGTTAAATAATTACCCCTAAGTAACAGTTTCATATAACCCCAACACCTAATTTTGAATTAATTTTGTAAAATATGATCAAATAAGTGTCTAAATAGATAACTTCAACTAAAATCATTTGGCGCAAATGGTTTATAAATTAAAAAAAAAAGGGTCTATACAAAATATATGTTGGGGATTTATTAAATAATTACCCCTAAGTAACAGTTTCATATATCCCCAACACCTAATTTTGAATTAATTTTGTAACATATGATTAAATAAGTGTCTAAATAGATAACTTCAACTAAAATCATTTGGCGCAAATGGTTTATAAATTTTAAAAAAAGGGTCTATACAAAATATATGTTGGGGATTTGTTAAATAATTACCCCTAAGTAACAGTTTCATATAACCCCAACACCTAATTTTGAATTAATTTTGTAAAATATGATCAAATAAGTGTCTAAATAGATAACTTCAACTAAAATCATTTGGCGCAAATGGTTTATAAATTTAAAAAAAAAGGGTCTATACAAAATATATGTTGGGGATTTATTAAATAATTACCCCTAAGTAACAGTTTCATATATCCCCAACACCTAATTTTGAATTAATTTTGTAACATATGATTAAATAAGTGTCTAAATAGATAACTTCAACTAAAATCATTTGGCGCAAATGGTTTATAAATTTAAAAAAAAGGGTCTATACAAAATATATGTTGGGGATTTGTTAAATAATTACCCCTAAGTAACAGTTTCATATAACCCCAACACCTAATTTTGAATTAATTTTGTAAAATATGATCAAATAAGTGTCTAAATAGATAACTTCAACTAAAATCATTTGGCGCAAATGGTTTATAAATTTAAAAAAAAAGGGTCTATACAAAATATATGTTGGGGATTTATTAAATAATTACCCCTAAGTAACAGTTTCATATATCCCCAACACCTAATTTTGAATTAATTTTGTAACATATGATTAAATAAGTGTCTAAATAGATAACTTCAACTAAAATCATTTGGCGCAAATGGTTTATAAATTTAAAAAAAAGGGTCTATACAAAATATATGTTGGGGATTTGTTAAATAATTACCCCTAAGTAACAGTTTCATATAACCCCAACACCTAATTTTGAATTAATTTTGTAAAATATGATCAAATAAGTGTCTAAATAGATAACTTCAACTAAAATCATTTGGCGCAAATGGTTTATAAATTAAAAAAAAAAGGGTCTATACAAAATATATGTTGGGGATTTATTAAATAATTACCCCTAAGTAACAGTTTCATATATCCCCAACACCTAATTTTGAATTAATTTTGTAACATATGATTAAATAAGTGTCTAAATAGATAACTTCAACTAAAATCATTTGGCGCAAATGGTTTATAAATTTTAAAAAAAGGGTCTATACAAAATATATGTTGGGGATTTGTTAAATAATTACCCCTAAGTAACAGTTTCATATAACCCCAACACCTAATTTTGAATTAATTTTGTAAAATATGATCAAATAAGTGTCTAAATAGATAACTTCAACTAAAATCATTTGGCGCAAATGGTTTATAAATTTAAAAAAAAAGGGTCTATACAAAATATATGTTGGGGATTTATTAAATAATTACCCCTAAGTAACAGTTTCATATATCCCCAACACCTAATTTTGAATTAATTTTGTAACATATGATTAAATAAGTGTCTAAATAGATAACTTCAACTAAAATCATTTGGCGCAAATGGTTTATAAATTTAAAAAAAGGGTCTATACAAAATATATGTTGGGGATTTGTTAAATAATTACCCCTAAGTAACAGTTTCATATAACCCCAACACCTAATTTTGAATTAATTTTGTAAAATATGATCAAATAAGTGTCTAAATAGATAACTTCAACTAAAATCATTTGGCGCAAATGGTTTATAAATTTAAAAAAAAAGGGTCTATACAAAATATATGTTGGGGATTTATTAAATAATTACCCCTAAGTAACAGTTTCATATATCCCCAACACCTAATTTTGAATTAATTTTGTAACATATGATTAAATAAGTGTCTAAATAGATAACTTCAACTAAAATCATTTGGCGCAAATGGTTTATAAATTTTAAAAAAAGGGTCTATACAAAATATATGTTGGGGATTTGTTAAATAATTACCCCTAAGTAACAGTTTCATATAACCCCAACACCTAATTTTGAATTAATTTTGTAAAATATGATCAAATAAGTGTCTAAATAGATAACTTCAACTAAAATCATTTGGCGCAAATGGTTTATAAATTAAAAAAAAAAGGGTCTATACAAAATATATGTTGGGGATTTGTTAAATAATTACCCCTAAGTAACAGTTTCATATAACCCCAACACCTAATTTTGAATTAATTTTGTAAAATATGATCAAATAAGTGTCTAAATAGATAACTTCAACTAAAATCATTTGGCGCAAATGGTTTATAAATTTAAAAAAAGGGTCTATACAAAATATATGTTGGGGATTTATTAAATAATTACCCCTAAGTAACAGTTTCATATATCCCCAACACCTAATTTTGAATTAATTTTGTAACATATGATTAAATAAGTGTCTAAATAGATAACTTCAACTAAAATCATTTGGCGCAAATGGTTTATAAATTTAAAAAAAGGGTCTATACAAAATATATGTTGGGGATTTGTTAAATAATTACCCCTAAGTAACAGTTTCATATAACCCCAACACCTAATTTTGAATTAATTTTGTAAAATATGATCAAATAAGTGTCTAAATAGATAACTTCAACTAAAATCATTTGGCGCAAATGGTTTATAAATTTAAAAAAAGGGTCTATACAAAATATATGTTGGGGATTTATTAAATAATTACCCCTAAGTAACAGTTTCATATATCCCCAACACCTAATTTTGAATTAATTTTGTAACATATGATTAAATAAGTGTCTAAATAGATAACTTCAACTAAAATCATTTGGCGCAAATGGTTTATAAATTTAAAAAAAGGGTCTATACAAAATATATGTTGGGGATTTGTTAAATAATTACCACTAAGTAACAGTTTCATATAACCCCAACACCTAATTTTGAATTAATTTTGTAAAATATGATCAAATAAGTGTCTAAATAGATAACTTCAACTAAAATCATTTGGCGCAAATGGTTTATAAATTAAAAAAAAAAGGGTCTATACAAAATATATGTTGGGGATTTGTTAAATAATTACCCCTAAGTAACAGTTTCATATAACCCCAACACCTAATTTTGAATTAATTTTGTAAAATATGATCAAATAAGTGTCTAAATAGATAACTTCAACTAAAATCATTTGGCGCAAATGGTTTATAAATTTAAAAAAAGGGTCTATACAAAATATATGTTGGGGATTTATTAAATAATTACCCCTAAGTAACAGTTTCATATATCCCCAACACCTAATTTTGAATTAATTTTGTAACATATGATTAAATAAGTGTCTAAATAGATAACTTCAACTAAAATCATTTGGCGCAAATGGTTTATAAATTTAAAAAAAGGGTCTATACAAAATATATGTTGGGGATTTGTTAAATAATTACCCCTAAGTAACAGTTTCATATAACCCCAACACCTAATTTTGAATTAATTTTGTAAAATATGATCAAATAAGTGTCTAAATAGATAACTTCAACTAAAATCATTTGGCGCAAATGGTTTATAAATTTAAAAAAAGGGTCTATACAAAATATATGTTGGGGATTTATTAAATAATTACCCCTAAGTAACAGTTTCATATATCCCCAACACCTAATTTTGAATTAATTTTGTAACATATGATTAAATAAGTGTCTAAATAGATAACTTCAACTAAAATCATTTGGCGCAAATGGTTTATAAATTTAAAAAAAGGGTCTATACAAAATATATGTTGGGGATTTGTTAAATAATTACCACTAAGTAACAGTTTCATATAACCCCAACACCTAATTTTGAATTAATTTTGTAAAATATGATCAAATAAGTGTCTAAATAGATAACTTCAACTAAAATCATTTGGCGCAAATGGTTTATAAATTTAAAAAAAGGGTCTATACAAAATATATGTTGGGGATTTGTTAAATAATTACCCCTAAGTAACAGTTTCATATAACCCCAACACCTAATTTTGAATTAATTTTGTAAAATATGATCAAATAAGTGTCTAAATAGATAACTTCAACTAAAATCATTTGGCGCAAATGGTTTATAAATTTAAAAAAAGGGTCTATACAAAATATATGTTGGGGATTTATTAAATAATTACCCCTAAGTAACAGTTTCATATATCCCCAACACCTAATTTTGAATTAATTTTGTAACATATGATTAAATAAGTGTCTAAATAGATAACTTCAACTAAAATCATTTGGCGCAAATGGTTTATAAATTTAAAAAAAGGGTCTATACAAAATATATGTTGGGGATTTGTTAAATAATTACCACTAAGTAACAGTTTCATATAACCCCAACACCTAATTTTGAATTAATTTTGTAAAATATGATCAAATAAGTGTCTAAATAGATAACTTCAACTAAAATCATTTGGCGCAAATGGTTTATAAATTTAAAAAAAGGGTCTATACAAAATATATGTTGGGGATTTGTTAAATAATTACCCCTAAGTAACAGTTTCATATAACCCCAACACCTAATTTTGAATTAATTTTGTAAAATATGATCAAATAAGTGTCTAAATAGATAACTTCAACTAAAATCATTTGGCGCAAATGGTTTATAAATTTAAAAAAAGGGTCTATACAAAATATATGTTGGGGATTTATTAAATAATTACCCCTAAGTAACAGTTTCATATATCCCCAACACCTAATTTTGAATTAATTTTGTAACATATGATTAAATAAGTGTCTAAATAGATAACTTCAACTAAAATCATTTGGCGCAAATGGTTTATAAATTTAAAAAAAGGGTCTATACAAAATATATGTTGGGGATTTGTTAAATAATTACCACTAAGTAACAGTTTCATATAACCCCAACACCTAATTTTGAATTAATTTTGTAAAATATGATCAAATAAGTGTCTAAATAGATAACTTCAACTAAAATCATTTGGCGCAAATGGTTTATAAATTTAAAAAAAGGGTCTATACAAAATATATGTTGGGGATTTGTTAAATAATTACCCCTAAGTAACAGTTTCATATAACCCCAACACCTAATTTTGAATTAATTTTGTAAAATATGATCAAATAAGTGTCTAAATAGATAACTTCAACTAAAATCATTTGGCGCAAATGGTTTATAAATTTAAAAAAAGGGTCTATACAAAATATATGTTGGGGATTTATTAAATAATTACCCCTAAGTAACAGTTTCATATATCCCCAACACCTAATTTTGAATTAATTTTGTAACATATGATTAAATAAGTGTCTAAATAGATAACTTCAACTAAAATCATTTGGCGCAAATGGTTTATAAATTTAAAAAAAGGGTCTATACAAAATATATGTTGGGGATTTGTTAAATAATTACCCCTAAGTAACAGTTTCATATAACCCCAACACCTAATTTTGAATTAATTTTGTAAAATATGATCAAATAAGTGTCTAAATAGATAACTTCAACTAAAATCATTTGGCGCAAATGGTTTATAAATTTAAAAAAAAAGGGTCTATACAAAATATATGTTGGGGATTTATTAAATAATTACCCCTAAGTAACAGTTTCATATATCCCCAACACCTAATTTTGAATTAATTTTGTAACATATGATTAAATAAGTGTCTAAATAGATAACTTCAACTAAAATCATTTGGCGCAAATGGTTTATAAATTTTAAAAAAAAGGTCTATACAAAATATATGTTGGGGATTTGTTAAATAATTACCCCTAAGTAACAGTTTCATATAACCCCAACACCTAATTTTGAATTAATTTTGTAAAATATGATCAAATAAGTGTCTAAATAGATAACTTCAACTAAAATCATTTGGCGCAAATGGTTTATAAATTTTAAAAAAAAGGGTCTATACAAAATATATGTTGGGGATTTATTAAATAATTACCCCTAAGTAACAGTTTCATATATCCCCAACACCTAATTTTGAATTAATTTTGTAACATATGATTAAATAAGTGTCTAAATAGATAACTTCAACTAAAATCATTTGGCGCAAATGGTTTATAAATTTAAAAAAAGGGTCTATACAAAATATATGTTGGGGATTTGTTAAATAATTACCCCTAAGTAACAGTTTCATATAACCCCAACACCTAATTTTGAATTAATTTTGTAAAATATGATCAAATAAGTGTCTAAATAGATAACTTCAACTAAAATCATTTGGCGCAAATGGTTTATAAATTTAAAAAAAAAGGGTCTATACAAAATATATGTTGGGGATTTATTAAATAATTACCCCTAAGTAACAGTTTCATATATCCCCAACACCTAATTTTGAATTAATTTTGTAACATATGATTAAATAAGTGTCTAAATAGATAACTTCAACTAAAATCATTTGGTGCAAATGGTTTATAAATTTTAAAAAAAGGGTCTATACAAAATATATGTTGGGGATTTGTTAAATAATTACCCCTAAGTAACAGTTTCATATAACCCCAACACCTAATTTTGAATTAATTTTGTAAAATATGATCAAATAAGTGTCTAAATAGATAACTTCAACTAAAATCATTTGGCGCAAATGGTTTATAAATTAAAAAAAAAAGGGTCTATACAAAATATATGTTGGGGATTTGTTAAATAATTACCCCTAAGTAACAGTTTCATATAACCCCAACACCTAATTTTGAATTAATTTTGTAAAATATGATCAAATAAGTGTCTAAATAGATAACTTCAACTAAAATCATTTGGCGCAAATGGTTTATAAATTAAAAAAAAAAGGGTCTATACAAAATATATGTTGGGGAATTATTAAATAATTACCCCTAAGTAACAGTTTCATATATCCCCAACACCTAATTTTGAATTAATTTTGTAACATATGATTAAATAAGTGTCTAAATAGATAACTTCAACTAAAATCATTTGGCGCAAATGGTTTATAAATTTAAAAAAAGGGTCTATACAAAATATATGTTGGGGATTTGTTAAATGATTACCCCTAAGTAACAGTTTCATATAACCCCAACACCTAATTTTGAATTAATTTTGTAAAATATGATCAAATAAGTGTCTAAATAGATAACTTCAACTAAAATCATTTGGCGCAAATGGTTTATAAATTTAAAAAAAAAGGGTCTATACAAAATATATGTTGGGGATTTATTAAATAATTACCCCTAAGTAACAGTTTCATATATCCCCAACACCTAATTTTGAATTAATTTTGTAACATATGATTAAATAAGTGTCTAAATAGATAACTTCAACTAAAATCATTTGGCGCAAATGGTTTATAAATTTTAAAAAAAGGGTCTATACAAAATATATGTTGGGGATTTATTAAATAATTACCCCTAAGTAACAGTTTCATATATCCCCAACACCTAATTTTGAATTAATTTTGTAACATATGATTAAATAAGTGTCTAAATAGATAACTTCAACTAAAATCATTTGGCGCAAATGGTTTATAAATTAAAAAAAAAAGGGTCTATACAAAATATATGTTGGGGATTTATTAAATAATTACCCCTAAGTAACAGTTTCATATATCCCCAACACCTAATTTTGAATTAATTTTGTAACATATGATCAAATAAGTGTCTAAATAGATAACTTCAACTAAAATCATTTGGCGCAAATGGTTTATAAATTAAAAAAAAAAGGGTCTATACAAAATATATGTTGGGGATTTATTAAATAATTACCCCTAAGTAACAGTTTCATATATCCCCAACACCTAATTTTGAATTAATTTTGTAACATATGATTAAATAAGTGTCTAAATAGATAACTTCAACTAAAATCATTTGGCGCAAATGGTTTATAAATTTTAAAAAAAGGGTCTATACAAAATATATGTTGGGGATTTATTAAATAATTACCCCTAAGTAACAGTTTCATATATCCCCAACACCTAATTTTGAATTAATTTTGTAACATATGATTAAATAAGTGTCTAAATAGATAACTTCAACTAAAATCATTTGGCGCAAATGGTTTATAAATTAAAAAAAAAAGGGTCTATACAAAATATATGTTGGGTATTTATTAAATAATTACCCCTAAGTAACAGTTTCATATAACCCCAACACCTAATTTTGAATTAATTTTGTAACATATGATTAAATAAGTGTCTAAATAGATAACTTCAACTAAAATCATTTGGCGCAAATGGTTTATAAATTAAAAAAAAAAGGGTCTATACAAAATATATGTTGGGGATTTATTAAATAATTACCCCTAAGTAACAGTTTCATATATCCCCAACACCTAATTTTGAATTAATTTTGTAACATATGATTAAATAAGTGTCTAAATAGATAACTTCAACTAAAATCATTTGGCGCAAATGGTTTATAAATTTAAAAAAAAGGGTCTATACAAAATATATGTTGGGGATTTATTAAATAATTACCCCTAAGTAACAGTTTCATATATCCCCAACACCTAATTTTGAATTAATTTTGTAACATATGATTAAATAAGTGTCTAAATAGATAACTTCAACTAAAATCATTTGGCGCAAATGGTTTATAAATTTAAAAAAAAGGGTCTATACAAAATATATGTTGGGGATTTATTAAATAATTACCCCTAAGTAACAGTTTCATATATCCCCAACACCTAATTTTGAATTAATTTTGTAACATATGATTAAATAAGTGTCTAAATAGATAACTTCAACTAAAATCATTTGGCGCAAATGGTTTATAAATTTAAAAAAAAGGGTCTATACAAAATATATGTTGGGGATTTATTAAATAATTACCCCTAAGTAACAGTTTCATATATCCCCAACACCTAATTTTGAATTAATTTTGTAACATATGATTAAATAAGTGTCTAAATAGATAACTTCAACTAAAATCATTTGGCGCAAATGGTTTATAAATTTAAAAAAAAGGGTCTATAAAAAATATATGTTGGGGATTTATTAAATAATTACCCCTAAGTAACAGTTTCATATATCTCCAACACCTAATTTTGAATTAATTTTGTAACATATGATTAAATAAGTGTCTAAATAGATAACTTCAACTAAAATCATTTGGCGCAAATGGTTTATAAATTAAAAAAAAAGGGTCTATACAAAATATATGTTGGGGATTTATTAAATAATTACCCCTAAGTAACAGTTTCATATATCCCCAACACCTAATTTTGAATTAATTTTGTAACATATGATTAAATAAGTGTCTAAATAGATAACTTCAACTAAAATCATTTGGCGCAAATGGTTTATAAATTTAAAAAAAAGGGTCTATACAAAATATATGTTGGGGATTTATTAAATAATTACCCCTAAGTAACAGTTTCATATATCCCCAACACCTAATTTTGAATTAATTTTGTAACATATGATTAAATAAGTGTCTAAATAGATAACTTCAACTAAAATCATTTGGCGCAAATGGTTTATAAATTTAAAAAAAAGGGTCTATAAAAAATATATGTTGGGGATTTATTAAATAATTACCCCTAAGTAACAGTTTCATATATCTCCAACACCTAATTTTGAATTAATTTTGTAACATATGATTAAATAAGTGTCTAAATAGATAACTTCAACTAAAATCATTTGGCGCAAATGGTTTATAAATTAAAAAAAAAGGGTCTATACAAAATATATGTTGGGGATTTATTAAATAATTACCCCTAAGTAACAGTTTCATATATCCCCAACACCTAATTTTGAATTAATTTTGTAACATATGATTAAATAAGTGTCTAAATAGATAACTTCAACTAAAATCATTTGGCGCAAATGGTTTATAAATTTAAAAAAAAGGGTCTATACAAAATATATGTTGGGGATTTATTAAATAATTACCCCTAAGTAACAGTTTCATATATCCCCAACACCTAATTTTGAATTAATTTTGTAAAATATGATCAAATAAGTGTCTAAATAGATAACTTCAACTAAAATCATTTGGCGCAAATGGTTTATAAATTTAAAAAAAAAGGGTCTATACAAAATATATGTTGGGGATTTATTAAATAATTACCCCTAAGTAACAGTTTCATATATCCCCAACACCTAATTTTGAATTAATTTTGTAACATATGATTAAATAAGTGTCTAAATAGATAACTTCAACTAAAATCATTTGGCGCAAATGGTTTATAAATTTAAAAAAAGGGTCTATACAAAATATATGTTGGGGATTTATTAAATAATTACCCCTAAGTAACAGTTTCATATATCCCCAACACCTAATTTTGAATTAATTTTGTAACATATGATTAAATAAGTGTCTAAATAGATAACTTCAACTAAAATCATTTGGCGCAAATGGTTTATAAATTTAAAAAAAAGGGTCTATACAAAATATATGTTGGGGATTTATTAAATAATTACCCCTAAGTAACAGTTTCATATATCCCCAACACCTAATTTTGAATTAATTTTGTAACATATGATTAAATAAGTTTCTAAATAGATAACTTCAACTAAAATCATTTGGCGCAAATGGTTTATAAATTTAAAAAAAAGGGTCTATACAAAATATATGTTGGGGATTTATTAAATAATTACCCCTAAGTAACAGTTTCATATATCTCCAACACCTAATTTTGAATTAATTTTGTAACATATGATTAAATAAGTGTCTAAATAGATAACTTCAACTAAAATCATTTGGCGCAAATGGTTTATAAATTAAAAAAAAAGGGTCTATACAAAATATATGTTGGGGATTTATTAAATAATTACCCCTAAGTAACAGTTTCATATATCCCCAACACCTAATTTTGAATTAATTTTGTAACATATGATTAAATAAGTGTCTAAATAGATAACTTCAACTAAAATCATTTGGCGCAAATGGTTTATAAATTTAAAAAAAAGGGTCTATACAAAATATATGTTGGGGATTTATTAAATAATTACCCCTAAGTAACAGTTTCATATATCCCCAACACCTAATTTTGAATTAATTTTGTAAAATATGATCAAATAAGTGTCTAAATAGATAACTTCAACTAAAATCATTTGGCGCAAATGGTTTATAAATTTAAAAAAAAAAGGGTCTATACAAAATATATGTTGGGGATTTATTAAATAATTACCCCTAAGTAACAGTTTCATATATCCCCAACACCTAATTTTGAATTAATTTTGTAACATATGATTAAATAAGTGTCTAAATAGATAACTTCAACTAAAATCATTTGGCGCAAATGGTTTATAAATTTAAAAAAAAGGGTCTATACAAAATATATGTTGGGGATTTGTTAAATAATTACCCCTAAGTAACAGTTTCATATAACCCCAACACCTAATTTTGAATTAATTTTGTAAAATATGATCAAATAAGTGTCTAAATAGATAACTTCAACTAAAATCATTTGGCGCAAATGGTTTATAAATTAAAAAAAAAAGGGTCTATACAAAATATATGTTGGGGATTTATTAAATAATTACCCCTAAGTAACAGTTTCATATATCCACAACACCTAATTTTGAATTAATTTTGTAAAATATGATCAAATATGTGTCTAAATAGATAACTTCAACTAAAATCATTTGACGCAAATGGTTTATATATTAGAAAAAAAATAGGTTTATTTAAAAATATGTTGGGATTTATTGAATAATTACCCCTAAGTAACAGTTTCATATATTCCCAACACCTAACTTTGTATTGATTTTGTACAATATGATCAAATTAGTATCTAAATAACTAGTTTCAAGAAAAATTATTTGGCGCCAATGATTTATAAATTTAAAAAAAAAAAAATATGTTCATATAAAATATATGTTGGGGATTTATTAAATAATTAATGGGGTATTTAGTACCAAAAAATCAATCCTAACTGGCGCTCTCCCTCGTAATTAAGTACTATTGTAAATTAAAAAAAATATATTTATTTATATATTTATTCAACATTATAACAACAACTTCTAAACAAATAAGTCACATTACTCCGGTTCATCCGGTTATTCAAAACCGCGATAATCAAAATGGCGGTCTCATTTTAGCGACATATTTGAAAAGAGCGACATAATAAAACCGCGACATTTGAAACGGCGACATCTAATCAAAACAGCCACATTCAAAAGCGTGATGCTTTAAAACAGTGACATTGCAAAAGAGCGACATATGAAAAGAACCAAATTTTAAAGAGCAACATATTAAAAGAGCAACATTTGGAACGACGACCTCTAAACAAAAGAGCGACACATCAATTTGAATCAATAATAATCGAGAAAATGCAGATTCACTCAAACTAAACCGTCCACCGTCCACCTAGTGCAAGTACCTCGTAAGCTAGCATTTTATTTGAAAAACAAAGCGTGTTCAAGGGACACTGTAACTAAATTACCTTGGTTTTTCAAATAAAATGTCAGCTTACGAGGACTAAATCGCACTACGTGGACGGGTTATTTTGGGTAAGTCTGCATTTTCTTGATTATTATTGATTTAAATTGATGTGTCGCTCTTTGTTTAGGGGTCGCCGTTTTAAGCTCTTTTAATATGTCGCTGTTTTAACTGTCGTTTTTTTCATAGGTTGCCATTTTGCAATGTCGCTGTTTTGAATGTTACTATTCTAATATAACGCTATTTTGAATGTCGCTATTCTGATAAGCCGCTTTAATGAAATGCTGCGTTTTTAATGTCGCTATTTCAAATATCGCCCTTTTGAACCGGAGCAAAGTCACATTTAAGGTATATATACATCGGATACCATTTTAAAAAAATGATGTAAGCGATCTTCAAGTCTAAATTTCCTTTTAAACATAAATTCCGCCAGATACCCCATAAAATGCGAATTTTTGCGGCCGTATCGAGGTATTCCACCTCTAACATCCCTCCAAGTTCTCTCGATATTTTGAGTATGAATCCTTGGGTCGGTCGCAGAAATAAACTCAATCGAATGATTTACCGTGAAATGTTGAAATTCTTCGTTATTCAAACAATCATATGCACGCCAACAATCACTAACAATGGTTGTATGTGGCAAAATATATTCTTTAATAATTTTTAATAGGGTATCTGCATTTCTTTTAGCCGCAGGTACTAAAAATATATTTTTTGAGTTTCTCTCAAAGCCACCAAACACCCATTGTCCCTCTAAAACTCTGCCTCGATTATATTTTCTTTTTCCGAATTTAGCTTCGTCTATCTCAACTACACATCCAGGTCCACCCAGTTTTTCAGATTTTTCTGTACACCACCGTAAACAAACTTCCCTACAAAAAGAAGCCCAATCCACAGCCGTTCTTGTACTACATTTAATTTCATTCATTATAATCTTTTGTCGTGGATGGGGCAAAATACACCAAAGAGCCGTGAAGTAGCCAACATCTTGAACACTCAATTTACTTTTGTCAAACCAAGTGTTTTTCTTTGCAGTTTTTTCAAAAGAACAAGGAATACTGCCTTTCTTTTTCACCGTCTTAACTCTAAAATGTTAATAATGCAAATAATAATAAAGCATGAAACAAACACACAGAACCCACCTTTGAGTGCATCGATGTGTAAATCGTACAATGTTTAGTTTAGCAACACCTCCACATTTTTCACAGGGTATTTCACCCTTATTCAAACCATGATTCACCAGAAAATTAATGTAATTTAAATTATTTGATTGCAATCTCACAAAATCTCTTAGATTTAAATTACAACCTACACATACACAAGCCATAATTTTCAAAAATTTAAATACAAACAAACTGCATAGAAACCACAAACTGATGTCAAATTGATTTAAACAGCGTCAGGCAACGTCAGTATACAAAGCTCACTATGACTTTATGTAACAATTGCTGTTAAACATTTTATTTTCTACTTTACTATTATAGATCCATAATACCTAGGAAACGAAATACGTTAACACACCTATAACAACCTGATCCATAACGCCCGCTTTTGCGGGCGTTATGATCTATAACGCCCGCTTATAATACCTTAAGGTGTTTTTGTTGTTGTTGTTCTATTAATTTGCACTTTACCCTAGGCAGCCACTAAATGTCTGACCGAAAATAATTTTCGGTCTAGCCAGGATTCGAACCCGGTCTACCATCAATGTTTCCCATGTAGTCCAGCGCGTTAACCCACAGGACCACCACCGTTGCCTTGCCTTATGAGATGTTTATAGATATATTAATGTATTTCGTTTCTATGTACAGGTCGCAGGTACAGGTACAGGTCACAGGTACAGGTACATGTCAAAATACAAAACAATATTCTGTCACACAAGTTTAACTGATTTTGTTAATAACAAATTGATGAAAAAACATTGTGTTGAGTAGAAAATAAAGCATTGTATGCACCACGGGGATTTCAAGATTATAATGCCCGAAGGCGAAACTAGCACGAGGGCCTATGGCCCGAGGGATATATTTCGCCTGAAGGGATAATCTACATAATCCCCTTGGTACATAAATAGCTATTTTATTATGATATTTTGAATTGTAAACATTTCTTCACTGAGCTCTATCTCTAACAGTAAAGATTCTCTTGACGAGCTAGCCCGTTAATCAAACTGATGCAAACTAACCCAAATTAACCTGTCCAAGTAATGCGTGCTATGCTTCGAAATCATATCAATGTAAGGTGTTGGGGATATATTAAATATTTAGTTAGGGGTAGTAATTTAATAAATCCCCAACCTATATTTTATATAAACGTTTTTTTTTAGATCTATAAATCATTTGCGCCAAATTATTTTAGTATAAATTATCTATTTAGACACTAATTTAATCATATTGTACAATATTTAGTCCAAATGGGGTGTTGGGGAAATACTAAACAATTACCTTATAAACTCATAAACAGTGGGAAAAGCTATGAAATTGCAAAAGCGAGAAACATTTTCATATAAAAGGTGCGGAGAACCCAAATACGTGAAGGCCAAAGCATCAAACTTGCGGGTAAGATTCAAAACCCTCGTGGAAACGGCCAACGCTATCTCTGGCATGCAAGTGACACGTGCTCAACAATACCTGAAGAACGTCCTTGGCCATAAGGAATGCGTACCCTTCAAAAAATTTAGCGGAGGAATTGGAAAGTGTGCCCAAGCTAAACAGTTCAAGACTGTTAGTGGACGTTGGCCATCAAAAGCAGTAAAATCCATGAATGAACTTTTGATCAATGCTACTTCCAATGCATACTATTCTGGAATCGATCCTGAGGATTTGTTTGTGTGTCATATAGAAGTCAATCCAGCACCTGTTTCTTCCAGGAGGACCTTCAGGGCTCATGGAAAGATTAATCCCCATGTCTCGCATTTGAGTCATATTCAAATCGTACTCAAACTAGAAGATTAGTTGTTTTTATTTTATAATAATTTCAAGTTTGTTTCGTATCTACATGTAACATTTTGCCAGTAAAAAAGTTTTGTTCAAGGTAATGTAAATTTTTTATTTATTTTACATAGCTTCCACCAAACTGATGTAGTTTCTTAAGCGAGCAATTAGGCTATTTTCCATAAAATCATATGAATTTGAAAAATAATATAGTGGGTCCAGATACAGCTTTTCTTGAAACTAACTATCGAAGTAGGTACCAAATTTTCCTGGTTCTTGGATTATGTTGCTCCTGCTCTGTTAAATGTTCTCGACGCAATAAATACCTCAATTTCCCAATTAGGCAGGACATTATTCAAATGAATCTTAGATACATTCTCGCCGAAAACTTACTATCCTCATCTTTAACAGAAAAGTAGGTAGCTGTAGGTATAATATATTTTTTATGTCATACCAATACATTATTGTGTTTTTATACCTTGGATACCATCTACATAATTCATTACTTTATGCCCGTGCGGGCATAAAGTACACATTATGGCCCGCGCGGGCATAAAGTACACATTATGGCCCGCGCGGGCATAAAGACGCAAAAAACAGTTTTCAATTAACTTATTCTTTATTAACAAAATATAAATTTACGCTTATAAACATATTATTTTTGTCAAAAAATTATGATGTTTGCACACTGATGACAATTTGCGAAGTGACACTTTTTCCTAGGTATTTATTATTCACAACCAACTGGTATGACATAAAAGTTTGTATGCACCACGGGTACTAATAGATAATATACCCTCGGGCGACTTACGAACCCTCGGGCCAGAGGCCCTCGGCTTTGTAAGACTGTCGCCCTCAGGGCATAATCATCTACTTAGTACCCTTGATACATAAATAACTATTTTACCATAAATTTGTTTCAAGTGGCAGAAATGTTGCACTTCTTGCTAATCAGTGACAAGTGTGCTTGTCAAGAGCTTCTCAATAGTTTGAAAGAAGAATCCGCATGAAAAACTTGGTTTATACTTATTAGATTGGGAAAGGCTTTTTTCATTGAATATTGAATATACAGTGTGTCCACTTAAGTTCGCACCATATGGGAAACTTTTTTATTATCAATTTTTATAAAAATTTCTGCTTCTTGAAAAAATAATATTAAACTATTAAAACTTGAAATAGCATGAAGTACAGGGTGGTCAAAATATGGAAAAATTTCCAGGGTGTTTCCTAAGTAGGGTTCGTAACTTCGGGATGTGATTCCTTACAATATTTTAATAAAAAAGTTCCGATAAACATATGTCCGGAAATGCGTAGTTTCTGAGATACAGGGTGTCAAAGTTTTAGAAAAAATCGTTTTTTTAGCTCAAAAATCCCTTTTACAATTTTTTTTTCTTCAAATTTGGCAGGTTTGTTTGCGATAACGGAAGGTATCTTTTGACTGTAATATGACTTGCTTAATCTGAAAAAAATATCAAAGGTTTGAAAAAATTGTGATGTACGATCTTTTTTCTACTTTTACCAAAAAACATGTATATTTTTCTGTTTTCTGACCACCCTGTACATGCTATTTCAAGTTTTAATAGTTTAATACTATTTTTTCAAGAAGCAGAAACTTTTATAAAGAATAACTGTTTTCCGTGAAATTGATCATAAAAAAGTTTCCCATATGCTGCGAACTTAAGTGGACACACTGTATAACTGCTCGGCTTGCATGTACCTATAATACTGGAGATGGAAAACTGCTCCCAGTACCTAGCTAAAACATTTTTCTATTGGAATTACTATTGCTATTACCCACCTAAATCTTACTCCATATTTAAGTAGGTGTAACTAAAATAACAGTTACCTATTTCAATAATTAACTTCTTTATACACAAAATCTTCGAAAAGCTCGAATTCCATTGGTCTCAATTTAAATTGACTCAATTTGTTCTATTTATTGGGTTAATTAAGAGTCCCAGAGTGCAGAGTTTCCTAAGTCATCTTCTCCAAACTCGTTTATAAAATCAAAGTCTATAAAATTGTATAGGAGAGTACATAAAGCAGAAAGCAGTATAAATCTTAAAAAAATGCACTCACCAATTTTTTTAAAGATGCTTACTTTTTGAAATAAAATTAAAATAGTTGCCATTATTTACCTTGATCTCAAAAAAATACAGTTCGTTTCTATAATAATAGCAACCCACGTTGTTGGCACCCTTAGGGCAGGTGACAGACTATAGCGAGAGAACGGGGCACAAAGCGGGAGCAATCGGCACATGCTATTTTTTATAACGAAACCCTCAAAAAATGATTGCAAAGGGCGGGCCCCGTGCTTTTTCCACTTTTTGGATGTTTTTTCGACGTCTCATGATAACATTTCAGCTGGAAACGACAAGAAGGGCCTGTTTTTGGCGTCGAAACAATGGAAAGCAATACGTGGTACAGAGCGTTCAGTGACAGTTTAAGTTTTAAAAGATACCCAAAGGAGGGGGCTGATTTTATTTTTATGTTGGGGTAAGCGGAAGGCTCGTGCTATAGCGCACCCGTGCGGTTTTCATTAATGAAGTTTTGGTGATAAATTTGATTTTTTTTTTAGGGGTTGGAATGATTAATTAGAATAATTCGAAAATTTATAATTTCATCTTAGATCTATACTAATATTTTTTATATATTTTTTAAATGCACAGAATGTACTTACCTGATAAATGCAATTTATTTACGGTAATAATATCTATACAATCCAGACAAAATATTATACATACATACAGTCCAATCTGGCCAACTGATCGGCAGGATCTGTGTATTTTTATAGAGCCTGTCCTTCCTCACAAATTTAGGTAGTGATGACCTAATTGTTGCAACAAGTCTGGGAAGACGATGTATGCACAATCATTGTCGTTGGTTTGCCACGAGACTAGTAAAAATATTCTTCGATCAAACCGCATTAGCTGCATGATCAAAACTGATGTATGTACATGGAGAAGGATGGAAAAAATATTGGACACCCGGCCAATAACACTCATATTGCTAGCCATAAAACTATTAAATAATATTATTGAACAAGTTGACAACAATATTGGTGCACCGCCATGAAAGGCGACTGCCAAAACCAGAATATTTCAGTGCTATAGCCTCAGGAAAAGGTCAACTCTGAAGAAAATATTTTCCTTCTTTGGGATATATAGCGAATCTTCATTACCTTTTACCTTGTTGAATTGACCTTAAGGTCATTCATTTGTGAACTGAATGGAACCCTCCATGTTCTGTATAGTCCAGAGCTGGGAGTAACGACAAAAAAAAGTTACTTTACTTTAACGAGTTACTGAAAGTAACGCGTTACTTGGTAACTTCGTTACTTTTCAGATTGATTGATAAGTAACTGTAACGACGTTACTTTCCTGAAGTAACGCTGGAAGTAACGCGTTACTAGTTACTATGAAAGTAACTCGTTCTCTCAATTTGTTTATCTTCTTTACAAATAATTGACAAGTGAGCAAAAGGGAAATAAGTAATCCAAAAACTTTGTACGTCAAATAAAATGTTGGTAGTACAGAAAATTTCTTTTGAAAGCTTAAAATAATCGTTTTTGGGCGTACCACGCGCCGCCTCTGCTCTAAGGACACTATATGCAGAAACTGGGACACTTCAAAGAGCAGGTTTGTCCAAAATCAAGTGCTCTATTCAGTCGCTTAATTCTTAATCCGTTTGAATTTTGCAAGAATAGTCTTTCACATAGTCGGACTCACAAACTAAAAACATATTGGCATTTCGTATAGGTCTTATTCGATTGTTTGGACTGCTGTGTTGGTGAGTCAAATTAAGAAATAACGCAATTTTCGACGTAAATTTTTATTTTTGAAGTAACGCGTTACTTTGAAAGTAACGAACTACTTTTAAAGTAAAGAAGTTACTTTCAAAGTAACGAAGTTACAGTAACGCGTTACTTTCCAATAAGTAACGAAAATTAAGTTATCATTATTCGAAAGTAACTGTAAATTTTAAGTAACGAATTATTTTTAAGCAAAAGTAACTGTAAAGTAACGCGTTACTTTTTTCAAGTAACGATCCCAGCTCTGGTATAGTCTCATCATGCCGATGTCTAGCAACTTCTGCCTCAGCCTGTCATGATAAGGACTATGTATGATTTATGTAAGTAGGTATAACTCACATACATATATTATCCTCATCGTTTAATGACACGAACGTCACGAACACAACGTCACAGGGCAAAACCCATGTTACCTGTTGAACAAGACTGTTTCTTTCTTCTGTTGTAGGTACTATGGATGTACTAACAATAAGACTATGGTTGATTATAATTTCCATCCACGACTTTGGGAAGGTGTTCTCCAATTGTTTTATTGAACCTCTTTAACCATGCCATCTAACGTTGGGTGCAATGCCGTTGTTCTATATGCTATTGAAGCCATTTTCCGAACTCGGCCATTGTACTGCTACATTTTTCCCATAGAGCTTGTTTTAAGTCCTCTGCAGGTTGAACATTTAGGTTACCACTGTCAGCACGAAGAATTTTCGTCCTTACAATTATTGACATTTATTTCATTCTGTATTGTATTTTGTATTTGTGTTTGTACTTATATAGGTATTAAATAAACTTGAAAAAAAAAACAATTTGAGTAACAATAATTATATAGCCTAACAAAATTAAGTGTATAAAACACCTGTATGCTGGCGGGGTCCCAGGGGGTGCACAGGGGGCGCGCCCCCTTCCCCCCCTTAGCCATTCTCGGCCATAATTTTATTGTATAAGCAAATAAACAAAACATCAGAATGTTCACTCCATTCACATTTACAATAACTAAATCCGAATTTTTGCGACGAACTACTTCCACGATTTCATGAACACAAACGTAGTTCGCCAGAAGCATGGACGCAACTTCAAGCCAGCGTTCAAACTTATGACGTCACAAGACGAACTATGGTTCGTCCTTGGATGAACTTCATTCGTCGCGGTTTGTGTACAGATACAAATTATTCCAATTCTCCGAATAATTTCAACGAGTCCCGTGTCTGTAGCCACTGCAGAACGTAGTTTTTCTGCGTTGAGACTTCTGAAAACTTATCTGCGCTCTACAGTAGTACAAGCCCGACTTAATGGTCTTGCTTTTTTAAATACTGGATGTCCAGAAACAGCGTAAAAACTCTTCACTACGTGATGGGGGACCTTGGTTGTCAGATCAGTTTTTTCTGTTGTAATTTAAAGATTTTGCATTTTTTATAATGCGTTTTAAAGGCTAACAACAAATTTTTATAAACCATTATGTTATGATCATAAATCAACGAAAGATACCTAACACGTCCACATTCACTTCTTCATATTACCAAGAATAGTCCAGAAGGATTTTTTTAATTATTTTTCTAGAATTACTCGAAGGATCTCCTATTACGTAGTGTAGTGGAGAGCTTTTATGCTATTTCCTGGAGACCCTATATACACCCAAATATTGATCTAGATATAGAGCGCATTATTGACAGATTTGCTAAGCAAAAACGCAAAATTGATTTTGTTTTGTAGATGTAGGTAGGTATACAAAATTTAGTTGATAAGTTTATTAATTTTTATTGTATCTACAATTTTCGTTATTAGGATTTAATGTTGCTGCTGTTAATGTATTATTTACATTCAAGGAAATCCTCGAACCGCGCCTGCGTATGTGCAGTTTTGTGAAAAACCAATCGTATTTTGAACATCAACTGCATTAATCTTTCACGCGCCAAGCTAAACATTAAGAATTTAGCAACATTAGGAACTTAGCATCGAAACAGCTATTTATTAATTTAAATAAGCCTCTAACCTTAAAGGAAGGAAAGAAACTGCTCCATATTCTGAAATATGTGCTCTTTTACTTTGTTCCTAGAAGCATTTTTTGATTTTCTCAAATCCAATCGCAAAGCAAACAGTTGTAAAATTTTGGCGCCAGATAATCAATATACCTTTGGTTTATGTTACGTCTGCTATATGGGATATTTAACAGAAAATTTGTTTGACTCCTAGTTCCATATGGGTTTTGTATGTAGTTTGTATTTAAATTTCTATTTTTATGAACAAATAGGCAGACCATTATTACATATAGTGTTCTAATATTACATACAGGGTGTATCAGGTTTGACTACAAAAATTTTAACACATGAAAATATGGCCCATTTTGAACAAAAAAAGTTTACACAACATGGGGTCCAAACTCAACCATTTTTAAGAAAAAGGCCTTCGAAGTTTTAACATTTTTTGACGAATATTTTAAAGTTAAAGAAAATTTTAATCATTATGAGATGTAGAAAAATTTAGTTTATCCAATTATTAAGTAATTATGCATTTTTAGTCAACAACAATAACAAAAAATCGGAAAAACAACATACAAATTTCACTTGTAAAAGGGTATCTAAACATCTAGCAACACACCACAATAAAGAAAAGGTGGTTGAAGGTTGAACCTTGGTGTAGCTGAATAAATTGATTCTTGATTTGTCTTTTCTAGTTGGGAAACGCGCGTAATTCAAATTCATTCTTTTTTGAGAATAAAATGTTTCGAAACATCGAATATGCAGATACTTGTTTAGGCAGAATCGTTGCAAAATGCTCATTTAGCTACCAGAATTCACAGTGAAACTAGGGAAAGATTTTCCAAAAGAAAAGCACTCACCTGATGGAAGAACATTGTGCCCGCGTTACAAAGATTGCGTGATACAAGAAGTGTGAGTTGTGAGTGTGCAAAATCTGCGAGTTGATTTTAGTGTTTTGAGAACTTTTCAACAAAAATTAATATTTTCATAATAAGGATTTGACAAGTAGCTGAGTAAGTATTATTTGATTTTTCTCTTGAATGTTTAGTGCAAAAATGTCATTCAATGCAATTCACAACTTAATAAAATGGCACATTTTTTATTTTTACTAGAAAAGTGATAAAAATGCAAGTTGTTATTTACATTATTTGAAAGCCAATAACAGACCAAAACGTAAACAGATGGAAATAAATAAACGCCGTGCAAAAAAAAGTTTCAAATTTACCAGTTTTATTTTTTTTTATATCGTAGCAGAGATAAATACCTGTACAATGTTGTCACGTTGTTGACATTTTTCTAAATTTAAATTCTGCGATAACTCCGAAAACACTAACAATTGACCCATGGTCAATAGGACACTTTTAGCTTGAAATGGGCCATATTATCTCATGTTAAAATATTTATACTCATACCTGATACACACTGTATTTCCCTTGAATGAAGAAGTTTTGTTGGATACAATCTAGGTTTCTTGAAGATCACTCGAAGAATACTATTTTGGATAACACTGAGTGTAACGTACTACTATGAAGACCACCCCGAACTAGTAATCCGTATCTCAGGAGTTGTTCAGTTGAGGCTTTATAAACAATTATCAGTATTTTTTTATTCAAAAATTCTCTTAGGAGATAAAATTTGTGTATAAGATATCGTTTCTTTCTACATAAATGTGATACATGGTCTCCCCATTTTAAGTGTTTGTCTATAATTATGCCTAGATATTTGGTACAATTAACTTCTTTCAATGGGGTTTGCGTGCTGTCGACTCTTATGATGCTGAAACCAGGACTGTTCGCTACAGTAAAAGAAAAGGCAATATAATTAGTTTGAAAGTATCCAAGAAATGCTTAATTTTCTGAAAAGATACAATAACCTTTTCTCGGCATTCCAGTCAAGTTTCAGCACTAAACAGGAGAACGGAGTCTTCAGCATACGCAATCGCAGTACCCGATATTTCAAGCCCAAACAATGAGTTAATATATGCATTAAACAAGACAGGTCGCAGAACCGTTCCTTGTGGTATGCCGATCTTTACAGTTTCAGGGGCACACAAAACATTTTCAATTTTGACATACTGGGTACGCCCCTGTAGATAACTCCTGAAGCTGTCCAACACGATGCCTCTCACGCCATATGTTTCCAGAGCTTCAAGAAGTTTATCATGGGGCACCGTGTCGAACGCCTTCGCTAGATCCAGAAAAACAGCATTTGTACCTATGTATTTCATTCAATACTTAAACGATATGCGATTCTGGTAACACTTAACACTAACTGCTTTTCTACATCTCCTACAGTCCTCCCCTAGGCACTTTGAGCCTATAATGACTTAAATTCACTTTAGTTTTTGTTTATTATTAGATTTTTCTGCCCGAGTTGATCTTGTCCAAGCTGTAAGTAACTTCATCCATGACTATTGTCAAATTTAATTCTTGTGATGAAAGTAATTACTTCATACTGGTCTACTCGCTTACCATGGTTGCACACACTTGGGTAGGATTTTGTTAACAAAGCATTTGCGCAGGTAGGTATGCACTTTTCCTGACCTTGCTTTAACTTTAATCCCGTACTGTTGTAATTCCTCTAATAATCTTATATTTTGCATTTCTAGTCGTTCCATTTCTACTAAACATATTATAGTCAAATGCTGCAGGCTGCAGGATCCGTTCGTCGTATATTGTCACGGATTCCGATTTCCGGGTCCTAACACTGTACAAACAATAACAACTCTTATTGAACAAATTGACTCTAAAAATTTACTGATCACTTATTGCTTAGGTATTTAAAATGAACACACCAAAACTCTCCTTTAAACTGACTACTATCCGCGCTATGTACAGGGTGTCCCAAAAAGATACCGACAAACTTTAAGGGGTAGTAAGGGACATCAAAACAAGCATTTTTGTTTATATAAACATATGTCCGCAAATGAGCCGTTTGGGCTGTAGAGCAAAAAAAACTGTTTGGTACTTTTATTCTTTGCAATAATTAAATCACTGTTTACTTATTAATTTTGCTTTATTAACTAATAAATTATGGTTTACAATAATTGTTCAAAATGTTGATCATTTACTCCAATGCAAAGATTGCACTGTCGGGTCATTAATAGACAACTAACTTAATTACGGCAACTAGTCACAAATAATACATTTTACGATGATCCCAAGGTAGGAATTTTCGAAATGTTTTTGATAAAGAAATGTTTTTGCATTTTAAAAATAAACAAAAGTGCGACCACAAATGTTTAGCAAATTATGCTGGTGGCCAACTTAATAAAAAACCGAGGAAAAAAGTCGTCAATTCAATTATTTGGGTATGATTTTAATAGTTTTTTTGCTCTACAGCCCAAACGGCTCATTTTCGGATACATGTTTATATAAACAAAAATGCTTGTTTTGATGTCCCTTACTACCCCTTAAAGTTTGTCGGTATCTTTTTGGGACACCCTGTATAGACAACATTGTATTCGGGACTTTTTTAGAAGAACCACTGGATTCGTAGAGTCTGGCCGGGCTCTTAAAGCAATTTCGTGACAGTATCAAAAGAATTCTTGGGTGTATAAACGACTTGTTGAAGTAATGGACAAATTCTTATAAGTTCAATTCTGGTGCGCCATAATGTTAAATACTTAATACTTTAACTTCAACAATCAACAGAAAACAATAATCACAATATTTGTAGTTGTTTTATTAGTGCATTTACCTAATATTATTTCTTCTACGCTGTTATGCAAAAACTTTGTTGGTTTATCCGTAGCCAACTCCCAACCTTCTCTCTAGCATCAAAATTTGATAAACCATAAACCAAGCAAGCTTTTTGACTTCCGTCTTCCAGTTCCAGATTTTTGCAAATTAAAATCCAACTAATAAATAATTAATCACCATTAAGATTACTGATTAGCGATGAGCATGCAAAACCCGTAATCTAAACCGACGATCAAATAATTGCAAAAATCAATTATTTCCCCCAATTTGTCTTGCTCACCTCTTTAATCGCAGGGAGGCCGTCTTTTTGCGGGGTAAAAGTCCTTTTGTTAATCGGAATCGCAAACATTATTTATGCGCCCTTGACGTGCTTCCATTGTTCCTTCCCATCCGACCAGAGCGCCCAACTCAAAAATATAAATCTTCTCCCCAGCTACCGCACTAATTAAAAATGCTAAATTGCGCATGAGTCTTTTTTTTTTGGCAAGGGATGTTCCAGAACTCCAGCTTTTTTGACGATTTACTGGGTTGTTTGTTTTATGCCTGATGTTTCACCAAGTGAAATTTAGGTTGAATTTTGAATTATGCTGACATCTTTGCGGACAGACAAAAATTGCATTTAGAACACAAATTCAGAACATCAGCTAGGGAAGAGGGTAAAGTAAACAAACAATGTTGGTAGGTACCTAGTTGATGATATTTATGAAGGGTGATTAAGAAACAACCCCTTAGTCTCCGACTCGGGATAATTTTCAAAATATTCCGTGAGTTTGAAAATATTCCGGAATAGGCTCCTTGCATCAAATTTTTTTATTGCTGATTTCGATAGTCCATGAAAAATAAGTCAACACGTGTTTTTTTCTTTTGCTTCTTAGTCAAAAATTGACGGAGATACAACACTATGAAATCTGCCTATGACGTCACTTATCTAATAAATAAGTGACGTTGCAAATGCTCAGTATATCTATATATACAAAACTTAATATTTGAATAACTTCGGGAATAATCATATTTGGGCGAAATAAAAAAAAAGTAACGTTTTTTTTGATTTCCTACAGTTTGCAATAAACAATAATCAATTTAATTTTCCATGCAAGTACCCTAGCGAGACAGAATAAAGTTTTGGTAGGAGCTCATTATAAAACTTAGGGAAGAAGGAAATCTATCAATTATTGATTTAAATAATAATTTGGAGGGTTCAGTATGGGTGTGGATAAACTGGTACCTACATAATAAATATTTGGATATCTCGTATTTTTTCATGTTTAAGTATCCTAAGAAACTGTTCTAAATTAACCAAGACGTTTCGCCAACCCAAAAGTTTCCGAATTGTGAGTGATTTATTATCAATAATTCAAACCATATTTTGCAAGAAATTGATCATACCTACTTAGTATAGGTAGAGGAGGCTTGAATATTTTTTCCAATAAAATTTCCTAAAACCTAATTTAAATTTTTTTCGTAATCCAATCAGCCTGAAGGCCCAGCCCATCTCTTGCTTACCTTTTTAAAAGCTTCATCAGCCATGATTGAGGTGGCTTTGTTTTTCAGACGTATCGTTCAAAATAGAATTACGCCATTAGACCTGTTGTATTTTAAAGGGATAATTTTAATTAAATTTACGACAAAACCTTATCTACCCCCCATTTTTTTTTCCTGTACCGAAATACCATTTTTTGGGGTGGCTTGTTTCGCCTGCAGGCACAATATTCATGGCGGCGCCCAGTTAATATAAGGCGTTGCCCTTAGGGAAATTAAGGAAGTAAAATTAGCATTTAGAAAAAGTGTGCGTAACCTTCCCTTATATTTTATGAGAAATATTAAGATACCGCGCCGTTTATGTGTATATCCCACTATGTCGTAGCCAGTATGTCAAAAAGCAAATCGAAAATTACTTTTAACCGGCTTTTCTTTTTTAGTTTTTTGCTTTTGCATTGTATCATCATTTCACTTTGATTTCATTACTGTATGAGCCCATCCACTCTAGGAATAGATTTTATGACCGAAATAATTCCACAATATCAGCAACAATTATCAAATAATCAATTCTGTCTATTTAGAGTTCGAGAAGACACGCATCAGATTCCTTCCCAAAGTTTCTACTGTCTTCTATTAGTGGTTACTTCTTAGATAGAATCTGCAACATTTGCTTTTGCTAAATTTACAATCTGTTGAAAATTGTACATTCACCATTCACCATTGTTGTCATATCGTAGGTATTTCTTCATTCAGGACGCGACGACGTGCAGAAAAAAATTTCAACACTAGTGCGGAAAAATTACTCTTTCCGCAGGCCAATGCGTGCGGAAAAAGAGCTTTTTCCACACGCTCGTAGGAAAAAATATTTTAAATTTTACACAAATTTTCTGCTTGTGCTCTAACCGGGGTGTCCCAAAAACCTGGACATTTGCTGACTTTTCTCAGTTTTTCACTTATAACTCCTAAATGGTGTATTTCAAGGAAATTTTCACTCTTCTATAATTAAAGTAGGTAGGGGAATGTGGGGCAAAACGGACACTCGGGGCAAAGCGGATTTATCCCACCAGGCCTAAAATAGGCGCGGCGCTCGAATCAAAACGACCACGTGTTCAAGCGTTTGCCACAACTTGATTGTTCGTGTGTTTCCGGCAGCCGTCGCGGCAAAACCTTGTGTGTCCTTGAAAGCCAAAATTGTAGTCGCTCTGTGATGTAATATATACAAGTAAAGGAATAAGCAATAAAAGCGTACGTTTCTGAATTTCTCAATTTTTTCCAGTGCGGCCCATTTTCCCATTTTCCGATTTTCAGCCGTTTTCTATCCTTTCAAATTTGACCATTGTCTTCGGTTTTGCGCAACTCGGTACCAATTCAAGCCTGCAACCCTCTTTATATCGTCGTACCATCTTTGTTGGGGTCTTCCAACACTTCTCCTCTCTTCCCAAGGTCTCCATCTAGTGATATACCCGCTCCAGTTTTCTGTATGTCTGGCCACGTGTCCTGCCCATTGCCATTTTGGGGAACCAATTCTTTTTATTATGTCGGAGACTTTGGTTCTTGCCCTTATTATCCATGTATTTTGTGGTCTCTCAGGGAAATTCCTAAAATTCGTCTTTCAATGGCTCTCTGATGTACTTCCAATTTGTGTTTAATTCTTCTGCTGGTTATCACCCAGGTCTCGCAGCCATACGTGACAACAGGCAGTATACACTCGTTATAGACTTTTGATTTTAAAGTCATTGTGTATTGTGTGTGAATATTCATGCTGAAGATGTACTTTAACTTACCGTAAGCCGTCCATCCCAGTCTAATTCTCAGTTCTCAATTTCCATTTCTTGATTTTGTTTGCCCGGTGTTATAGCTTGGCCAAGGTATATGTATGTTTCTGTCTTTTTTATTGTGCTGTCATGGATCGGTATTGTTTCGTCTGCATCTGGTGTATTTGTAATAAACTGGGTCTTTGTGTAGTTCATGTGTAATCCTACTTTTGTCGCCTCATCTTGTAGTTCTTCCAACATATCTATCAATTCCTGTTTATCTTTCGCGAACAGTACAATATCGTCGGCAAATCTTAGATTGTGCAGGCGTTCACCATGTATGTTCAATCCTTTGTTTTCCCATTGTAGCTTTTTAAAAATATCCTCGAGCACTAAAGTGAATAGTTTTCGAGATATTACGTCCCCTTGCCGAACTCCTCTTTTGGCGTTTATTCTGTCAGATGATTCAGGAAGTCTTATCGACATTGTCGAAGTCTTCTAGATGTTTTCAATGAGGTTTATATAACGTTGATCCACTCTGGCATTTCTCAAGGATTTTATTATTGCCCAGATTTCTACTGTGTCGAAGGCTTTCCGGAAATCGACAAAAGCCATCCATAGGTTTATATTATATTCTGTATTTTTCTCGATCATCTGCCTTACTGTGTGTAGATATTCTGTCGTGCTATAATGGCTTCGGAATCCAGCCTGTTCATTTAGTTGGTAAACTTCGAGTTTTCGCTCTAATCTGTTGGTGATTATTCTGGTGAATAATTTATATATTTGTGATAGTAAGCTTATCGGCCGGTAGTTTTCGAGATCAGTCGGGTCACCTTTCTTGTAGATCAGAACAACTACAGCATTCTCCCAATTTTTGGGTGTATGTTCTTGTGTTAGGCACTTATTGAATAGTTTCACTAGTTCTTGTCTCGTCTTAGTATCGCTTTCCTTGAGCATTTCAGCAAAGAATATTATAGACTAACGTCTCTAGAAGAACCGTCCGGCGGCGAAAATATAAACCTGCGTGATGGCGCTAGTGTCCTAGTAAAATCAGTCGTTTCTGCGATTAAATTAATTTGAGGCACTAAATACACGCGTATTTGCTAGGCTGCGTTGCCAAGTTGTCTTTTGTATAACAAATTAAATGCCTGTGTTTTATACAGGTACTTATTATACATATACCTACCATAGAATAGGAATATTTTATAATTTAAAAAAAATAATAAATAGGTAAATAGTTATGTATTTTTGTGGGTAGTAATTTTCTGTTACTAATAAATAGAGGAATAAAACACAAAAATTGTTTCTGTCTGTCTGTGTATCTACCTATGTCCGTTATAGACTTTGAAACTATCCGATCGATGTGCCTCAAACCAGTTTAATGTTTAATATGAAAGGCAATAATAATAAGAAGGTTTTAGACCGCTAATGACAGGTGTCAACTGTCAAATTAAGACAGTTGCAGATTGAACCATATCTTCACAACGGATTTTGCTGAAATTTAGCATACACTTCAAGTTCAGGTGATTAGATGATACTACATTTTAGATCACTAATGACAGGTGTCAACTGTCAAATGTGACAGGTGCAGATTTTTGAACCATTATTTCGCAACGGATTTTGCTGAAATTTTGCATACACTTTAAGTTCGGATAATAAATAAATAATAAATAAGACGTTTATTAAGGAAAATAAATTTGCACAAAGAAGTAATAAGAAAGTAATTATATATCTACTAATAAACGTTCGTGTGTCCTGCCGAAATAAGCACAAAAGTGTGTCCATTTGTTTGGCAGTTTCTTTCACTGATTCACTAGATGTTCATCAATATCTGTTCATTTTTTGATTAACGAAGTCACCCATATAAGCTCGCGAAACAACTTTTAAAATCCATTCACTAAGCTTTTTCTTAAAACTACACAATACTCTTATAGATTTCAATTCCCTTGTTAAAATGTTAAATAACCGTGGTGTCAGATATTGATAGCTTCTTTGACCACAAGCCTTTTTGACTCTAGGCACAACAACATTATCAATCGATCTCGTATTATAATTATTAGTACCTGCATTTGATAAACACTCAGTGGGATTTTTGAATGATCTTAAAAGCATGCGGAAACAAAAAAGCTGTCTTACATCCATAATATTACTTATTTTATATAATGCATCTGTTGGAAACAGTCTGTGTTTACCAAATATTATTTTTAAGGTCCATTTTTGGATAATATCTAAACTTTTAATGTGGCAATCTAAAACACCTCCCCAACCAATAATTCCATATGTAATATGTGTTTGTACAAGTGAAAAATATAATATTCTTAGTTGGTCAATTTTAAGGAAATCCCCAAGATACTTAAGTTTAGGTAGTATTCCTCTAATTTTTTTGACAACATAGTTTACATGAGCATCCCAACGCAAAGCAGTATCTAAAACTATTCCCAAATATTTAATGGTTTTTGTAGCAGGAATTACAAAATTGTCGATTTTTAGACCATTGGCATTTTCCTCTGACTGTTCCTGATTAGAGAACAACATACACTTGGTTTTCGAGAAATTTACTGTTAGCAGATTTTGATCAAACCAATTTTTTATTTTACAAAACTCTCGTTCTGCTTGTTGTTTGACATCCTCCCAATTCTTACCATCAAATAAAATTACCGTATCATCTGCGAAACTAAGTATCTGTCCGGCCATCTTCACTCTTAGCAATCCGTTGATGTAAAGAATGAAGAGAATCGGACCTAATACCGTCCCTTGTGGAACACCGTATCGCACACTACCGGGAGCACTAAGCTTACTTCCAATTTTTGTATACTGAACTCTTTCATTTAAATAACTTTTAATTAAATCATATGTTTTACCTCTTAAACCATATTTCCAAATTTTTTCCAGTAATAGTTTATGCGACACGGTGTCAAATGCTTTTGCCAAATCGACAAAGATACACAACGCTGGCCTGCTTTCATCAAGATTTTTATAGATTTGCGTTGTGAGTCCAGCAATTGCGTCCTCCGTCGATCGGCCTTCCATGAACCCATATTGATGATCAGATATTATATTATATTTTTTTAGAAATTTTATAACTCTATATTTTATTACTTTTTCAAAAATTTTACTAATGTTTGAAATAAGTGAGACTGGTCTATAGTTAACAATATCTGACTTGTCGCCGTTCTTGTAGAGTGGGGAAATTACGCCAATTTTCAATGGTTTGTTATTATTCTTTTGATTTCATATTCAGATGTAACATTCAAATGTATGCTGTTCTCCAACGAATCCTCATATTCAATTACACCTTTGGGTTTTTTAATTTTACCTGCATATTTTTCTCCTAAAGAACAGTAGTGTTTATTGAAGATATTGGCTATTTCCTGTTTATTCAAAACTTCTTCACCATCTGAATTAATCTTTCGAATTTTATCGTAACCATTATCTTTTTTATTACATATTTTATTTACAGAATTCCAAAGTTGCCTACTATTTTGTTGACCCGTTATTAACTTTTGAAAAAACATTTTCTTTGATGCAGCAATTGATTTATCAAGACTTTTCTTACATTGTTGATATTGTTTCTTTAAATTTAAATTATCTGGATTGATTTTCGTTTTTTGGTATACTTTGTTTTTGTGATTAATCGATTTTGTCAAACTCTTTGTAATCCAAGGTTTTCGAGGGGCGTGGTTTTTGTTAATTTTAACCTTTTTTGTGTTTTTTTGTACAATATTTGTGATATTATTTATCAGAATTTGAGTCATTTCATCGAGATCTTGACAGTCATGAAATGACTCCCAATCTATCAATAAAGCATCATGTTTTAGGTCCTTATAGTTGACATAGTCTTTGTATGTATTTTGTGCTATCATGTGATCAGTCGTGGGTATACTTAATTCTAATATGGTTGAATTATGATCTGTAATATGATATTTTAATAAATATGCACTTATAACTTCAGATCCCGATGATTTGACAAAATAATGATCAAGACATGATTTTTGGTCGTTTCTTTCTCTCGTAATAACATTATTAATGTACGATTTATATGAATTAGAGCTTAAAATATTTAAATAGTCTTGTACATAACTTTCATTTTCTTTACATTCCAGAATATTAATGTTAATATCCCCACAAATAACATGTAAATCCGACTTTTTTGGGATGATAATACATTTTAGACCACTGATGACAGGTGTTAACTGTCAAATGTAACAGATGCAGATTTGTGAACCATTTCTTCGCAATAGATTTTGCTGAAATTTTGCATACAGTTTAAGTTCGGATGATAATACAATTTGGAATACTCAACACTCAACAGCTGTCAAATGTAATTTTTGACAACTGTCAAAATATGACAGGTCGAGAGGTGAACAGGTTGTCAGGACTACCCCCGTCTTTGAAAATTTGCTTTTTTCGACAAATAGACAAATTTCAAAAATAAATAACCCATAATTTTGCACACCGATTTTCAAAATTTGCACACTTTTCTAGGGAAAGTTATATCGTATCAAAAATTTGCATAACCCCACCCGTTTTTAAAAAAATTGATAGACCCCTATGCTACTCGTTTCATCTAATTTTGGACAATTTTGCACACCTATTTTCAAATTTTGCACACTCTTCTGGGAAAAGTTATGAGGTGTGATAAATATGCACTTTTTTCCCCGTTTATCTGAAACTTGAAAAATTCTTATGCTACTCGCTTTGGCTAATTTTGCACACCTTATTTTTAATTTTACACATTCCTCTGAGAGTTGAATGTTGTATTAATTTGCACGTTTTCCCCTGTTTGTCAAAAAATTGAAAAACCCTTGCTACTGGGTTCACTCAATTTTGTACGTTTATTTTCAACCCGAATTGAGTAACATAAAAATTTTTAATTTTCTCAAAAAACCGGCGGAAAAGTGCACATTTTGCAAAATTTGAAAATAGGTGTGCAAAGTTGTGCAAAATTAGGTGAACCTAGTAGCATAAGGATTTTTCAACTTTTTGAAAAACGAGGGGGGGGAGAGTGGGGAGACAAGCAAATTTGAGGGGTGTTGCAGCACCATTTTTTGTTTTTTTTTTTTTTTTGGAGTTTGATGGAAAGAAAATGAGACGCGTGAAAAGTTGGTTTCACGAGGGTTTGTACTTACGTCATCATTTGCCTTTTTTTAAAAAAAATTGATTTTTTTATGTCTGAAATTTCAAACAAACATATAGTTTGTTTCACGGCACGCAAGTTTTTACTTACGTCATCGATGACGTCATAACTTAGAGAAAAAGTTATGTCATAGATTAATTCATGGAGCACCTTCGGAATTATTGTTTTGTAATACATTTTTTAACTTAGAAGAGAATTTATTCAGTTATCCGAAAATATATAAATAAAATTTCTCCTAGAGTGATTTTTCACTGTAAATTTTTGAAATTTTCCTTCTGCCAGTTTTCCAGAAAAAATTTAAAATTAAAAAAATTAATTTTAGTTAAAAGTTAGTTTTCCGGAATTTCTTCTGGATTTTTTACTGGAAAATTTTGAAATTTTTATACATACACATAATGAACTTCTCACTTTCCTCTTTCTCCTGTAAAAATTTCAAAATTTTTCTTCTGCTAGTTTTCCAAAAAAAAAAAAAATGTGAGAGGATGAATTTTCCTTAATTTTACTTGAAAAAGTCGATTTTCCAAGTGATTTCTCACTGGAAAATTTCGAAATTTTCCTATAATGAGCTCCTTATTTTCTTCTTTCTCTTGGAAAAATTTCACAACTTTTGCTTTATTAGTTTTCCAGAAATAAATTGAAATGTGAGAGGATGAATTTTCCTTAATTTTGCTTAAATAAGTCAATTTTCCAGAATTTTTCCTGAAGTGATTTTTTACTGGAAAATTTTGAAATTTTGTTTTAATGAGATCCTCACTTTCCTCTTTTTTCTGAAAAATTTCCACAATTATCCTTTTGCCAGTTTTCTAGATAAAAAATAAAATGTAAGAAAATTAATTTTGCTTAAAAAAGTCAATTTTTCCTTAGTTATTGCATTTTCGAAAAACTCATAATTTTCGTAATTCCCCCATAACTTTTTCGTAATTTTCCCATAACTTCAAAAATCATAATTTTTTCGTAATTCCCGTAATTTTTTGTACTTATTTTTAATTCTCCTAATTTTTTAAAAAACTTCGTTATTTTTAAATTCTCCCCAAGTTTTGTAATTTTCATAATTTCAAAAATTCGTGATTTTCATAATTCCTATAATTTTTGTAATTTTTGTAATTCTCTTTATTTTTATAATTCCAGTAATTTTTCGTAATTCCTGCAATTTTCCGTAACTTTTTAAAAATTGCGAAAAAGTGAGTGTCAAAATTGCTGGAAAGTGTCGTTGGAATTACGAAAAATAGAAGTAAAAATTACGGAAAAATGAGGTTGGAAATGTTGGAATTAGGCAATCCAACGACCTGTCCAAATGGCGTCTGGTTGGCAAACAATAAACAAAACACATATGTTTATTTTTGGCAGGATTAAGCCTAGTACTCATAACAGCGAAATTTGCTCTTTTTTGACATTGCATCGACAATTTGACGTTGAAAAAAGAGCGAATTTCGCTTTTATGAGTACCAGGCTTTATCAATACACGGGACGAGTTCTCAAATCTGACACTTTTCTGACATCGTTGACATGTAAAAACCCGTATTCTAACCTCATAAAAATTTCAAAATGCCGGCTGGTTGGCAAAAGTCACGTGGTTTGGATTCCCTAATTGCGAAAAAGTTGAGTAAAAATGGCGGAAAAGCAAGGTTATAATCGAGAAAAAATGAGGTTATAAATACGAAAAACAAAAGTAAAGATAATGGAAAAATTAGGTTGAAATTGCGGCAATGTGAGGCGAAAATCGCGGAAAAGTGATACTTATTGAAAATGAGGATAGAATAACGGAAAAGTGAGGCAAAATTCGCGGAAAATTTTGTTGAAATTGCGAGAAAGTGAGTTTGGACTTTGAAATTGCGGAAAAGTGAAGGTTAAATTGCGAAAAAAAATTGTTGAAAGCCGTTGTTTCTCAAATAAATTTCCTTATTTTTATAATTTTTTCTTAGTTTTTGCAATTCTTGCAAAACTCCTAATTTTCGTAATTCCCATAACTTTTTCCTAATTTTCTTAATTTTTCGTAACTTTCCAAAATTCCCGTAATTTTTGAATAATTCCTGTTGTTTCTCAGATTTTCGTAGTTTTTTAATTTCTGTAATTTCTCAAAATATTCAGTTACCTACTTATTTTATAATTCCCCCTAAGTTTTTGTTACTTTCAAAAATTCGTAATTCTCCTAATTTTCAAAAATTTTTTATTGTGAATTTTCATTATTTCCGTAATTTCTCAGATAATTCTCCCTATTTCTATAATTCTTCCTTAGTCATTGCAATTCTTGGAAAACTCGTAATTTTCGTAATTCCCGTAACTTTTTCATAAATCCCGTAACTTACCAAAAATTATCGTAATTTTTTCGCAATTCTCGTGATTTTTCCTTATCTCTTCCAATCTTTATATTTCCTGTAGTTCCTCAAATTTTCGTAATTTTGTAATTCCCGTAATTTCTCAAAAAAACTCCGTTATCTTTATAATTCCCCCCCAGTTTGTTGTGATTCTCAAAAATTGGTAATTCCCGTATTTTTTTTTTCTTGGAATTTTCGAAAATTCTTAAATTCCCGTCATTTTTGAAAAAATTCTCGTTAATTTCATAATTCCCCCTTAGTTTTTGCAATTTTCGGAAAATTCGTGAATCCTGTAACTTTTTGTAATTCTTGTTATTTTCGTAATTTTTTGAAAATTGTCACAATTTTTTTAATTCTCGTGATTTTTTCGTATTTTTCATAATTTTTGAATAATTCCTGTAGTTTTCAGATTTCCGTAATTTTTTAATTCCTGTAATTTCTCAGAAAACTCCGTTATTTTCATAATTTTGAAATTATATAAGTCTCATAATTTTCGTATTTTATTTTGGGAATTTTCGAAATCTTGTAATTCCTGTCATTTCTCAGATAATTCTCGTTATTTTCCTAATACCCCCTTAGTTTTTACAATTTTCGAAAAACTCGAAATTTTCGTAATTTCCATTACATATTTTCGTAATTTTTTAATTTCCGTAATTTCTCAAAAAAATTTCGTTAGTTTTATAATTTTTTTTAAGTTTTTGAAATTTTCGAAAATTGGTAATTTCCGTATTTTTTTTTGGGGATTTTCGAAATTTTTTAATTCGTGTCATTTCTGAGATAATTCTTGTTATTTTCTAATTCCCCGTTATTTTTTTCAATTTTTGGAAAACTTGGTAATTTTCGTTATTCCCGCAATTTTTCGCGCTTTTTCCAGTAATTATTTGTATTTTTAATTTTTTAATTTTCAATTTTCCTAATTTCCAAAAAAAATTGGGAATTTTCTAATTCTCCCTAAGTTATTGTAATTTTCGTAATTTCAAAAAATTGTGATTTCCGTTATTTTGGGAATTACCGTAATTCACGTAATTTTGAAATGACTTTGTAATTCTTTTCCGTAATATTTCGTAATACCCGTAATTTTTGTAATTTTCGTAGTTTTTTGTATTTTTCTCAATTCCCGTAATTTTCATAATTTCTCATAATTCCCGCAAATTTTCGTCATTTCCGTCATTTTACTAGGTTCCGTAAATTTTTAAAATTCCCATTATTTTTCGTAATTCCCGTAATTTGTCTTGTTAGTTTTCGTAACTTTTCAAAAATTAGTAATATTTAAATAATTGACGTAATTTTGGAGTGACTTCGTAATTCTTTTGCGTAATATTTGGCAATTCCCATAATTTTTGTAATTTCCGCAATTTTTTGTTATTCCGTGATTCTCGTAATGTTCCGTAATTCTCGTAAATGTTTGCAACTCTCTCTAATTTTTCATATTTTACGTACTTTAGCGTAATTCCCGTAATTTTTCGTAACTTTTCAAAAATTATCGTTATTTTCGTAATTTTGAAATGAGGAAAAATGAGGATAAAATCGTGGAAAGTGATGATAAAATCACAAAAAAAAAGAGTCAAAAATCGCAAGAAAAATATGAGTCAAAAATTTCAAAAAGAGTGAATTTAAACTCGCGGAAAAGTAAGATGAGACTCACGGAAAAATGAGGATAAAGTCACGAAAAGTAAGGATAAAATCGCGGAGAATGAAATATGAATCGCGGAAAAGTGAGGATAACATCGCAAAAAAAAGTGAGACAAGAATCGCGGAAAAATGAGATTACAATCGTGAAAAAGTGGATGTAGAATTGCGGTAAGTGATGGTAAAATTGCAAAAAAATGAGTCAAAAATAAAAAAAAAAATATTTTTCAAAAATCACAAAAAAAGTGAGGTCAAATTAGCGGAAAAGTGGAGAACAGTCGCGGGAAAATGAGGTAAGAATCGCGGAAAAATGAGGATGAAATAGCAGAAAAATAAGTTTGTAATCGCCGAAGAGTGAGAGCCAAAAATCGCAAAAAAGTGAAAACAAAATTGCAAAAAAGTGGGTCAAAAATCACAAAAAAAATGAGTCAAAAATGTCAAAAAAAGTGAGTGTGAATTTGTGAAAAAGTGAGATAAGAATCGCGAAAAAATGAGGTAATATTTGCGGAAAAGTGGGTTTACAATCGCGGAAAAGTGAATTTAGAATCGCGGAGAAGTGATAGTAAAATCTAAGATTTCTAAATTATGACGTCATCAAATTGGATTTTTCAATGAATAATAAATTGGAAGCATCTTTCCTACATAAAATTATTGAATTTGACATTTATCAAAAGATCCAAACAACCAGCACCTTGTTTTACAGGTAATGAAATGTCTTGTCAGTTTCTTGAAAGTATGTCGTGGTCAGTAATTATTTTTGCTAGAAATGCAACAAAATACAGAAGAAAGAGAAGATTGCATCGATCCCTTGAAAAATATAGATGAGGCGGCCAATCGGGCTCCCTCAGTTGTTCCAATTTTACCATTAATATCAATGTAAATAACTAAAAATACAAACATTTTTGACGTTCGCTCTCAAAATTTGATGTTTCATTTTTAACACTAGTGCTATAAAGACTTTATGGCACTAGTGCGATAAAGTAACATTTTTAATGCTACGGGGGGTGTTAAAAATTGCATTTTTGACACGTTTGTAGAAAAAGTTTTTTTTTTTAAAGATAAAAGTCAAAATGACATTAAGTTGGCAATGCAATGTAAAATTATCAATTAACAATCATGAAGCGAAGATGGTATGGCAAGAGCTATAAAAGATGTGAGAAATAACTTATTGCCTATCAAAAGAGCAGCTCTGACCTACCAGGTGTACAGAGCAACTTTGAAGCGCCGCTTAACGAAAACGGACATGGAGTCCAGGGATGCAGCTGAAAAAAAGTTAGGACGATTCTCCACAACTTTTAGTCCGGAACAAGTAACTGAATTAGCAAATCATATCTTAGACATGGAAAGTCGTCTTTTTAGTCTTGGAACCACCGACTAGGAGGCTGGCATTCCAGTTTGCGGAGAGAAACAATATTTCTCATACTTTTAACCAGGAAAAAGGCTTAGCTGGGCGAGATTGGGTGTATGGATTTTTGAAAAGACGAAATAGTATATTGTGTATTTAGGTGGAAAAGTGACACGTTCTCGAACGACGGTGTAAGTTGACGGGCGAGGCGTAGCCGAGGCCGGCAAACACCGAAGGCCGAGAATGTGCTTTTCCACTGAAATACACATACTATTTTTCCTGCGATCGGTTGAATACCTGTTAAATGTTTGTCTTTTGGTTCCAAATACTCAGCAGTACGAGAATCACTTTCCCGGCCTAGGCCGGAAAAGTGTTTCCGGTATTGTTATTCATTGATTCCTTAGCAACTATTGAAACATAATTAGAATACCAGAATATTGAGTTTTGCGGCCTGTCAACCACTCAAAAATGCTGACATTTCTTGTCAATTGCAGAAAAAAAAATTATTGAGACTTCCCGAACCTACTTCGCAAGCAAGAGCGACAGCTTTCACCAAACAGAACGCTGCAAAGTTTTTTACACTTCTGGGACAAATCGTCGCTGTCAGTACGAAGGGGCCTATCCACAGAACACATATCCTCACGGATAGAAAAAAAAGCTTAATGGAGGGCGGGGCCTAAAAAAAAGCTTTGGATCGCATCCGCTTGGGGACGCTGGTTTGAAACAGAACTACAGGTGCGGAATGAAAGCCACCAGAAAATATGTCACAATTTACTTTGGCAGTTTACCTGTTACCTCTGTTTAAAAAAAATATGTCAAAATAGTTCTGAATGAGAATTCGTCTTGGTGTTGGTGTGCATTTTGAATCCAAAAAAAAAATAAGATTTTACACAAAACACAAGAAGTTTGGCCGTTTTTGCTCTACTCGGAAGAAAAATCCGTCAATATTCAATAATGAGAAAAAAGGTTTGTTTGGACTTCAGTTCAAAATCAGTTCTAAATTGGATTGCGCTTGCGCATTTGGTCATATCAAACCTATATAAAGAAATGCGAAAGTGTAGTTCAATTCTGAACTGAAGTCATCTCTGCTGAAGTCTGAATAAATCTAAATATTGAAAATATTGACATTGGAAGAACTAATTTTGAAAGCTGATTTGATTACAGAAACCTTTATTATAAATAGTTCGGATCGCATCTACCGCGCCGTGACGGCGCATTGTTCCCCAAAATTTTATTAGGCAGTTTGCCTTCTATCCGTGAGGATATGTATTCTGTCGGCCTATCTCAATATTTGGCGAAAATGAGTTATTCCCATAAAAATACTTAAAAGAACCATATCTATGTTGTGACGAACTGGCATATCTCCATAATACACCGTGTGGCCATTATTCAATTTTAGTGGCATATCTGCTTTGCCAAATAGCCAAACATTTGTTTTTGTTATTACGAACGGACGGACCTATCTTCTTAATAATTTATTTACAGAAAAAGTCCAGTTCTAAGTATACCTACTTTTGTATTATATATAAAAAACAAGTTCTGATACTGAATTATATCCAGTGCTACAGACAAAATGAACAGTAGAGTTTTCTTCAAAACGCTCTCCTGAAAAGTTGTTAAATTAAAGATTGGCCACTTCGTAATGAATGACAGCGACGAAATGTTGGAGAAGTATAATTTCTCACCGAGTCGCATATTCAATTATGATGAAGCAGGAATGTTGACAGTACCAAATAAACCACCAAAAATATTTCCCTTAAATGGTAAAAAGCAAGTCGGATGTTTGTCGTCGGCGGAGCGAGGCTCACTTTCCACACTAGAGGTTTGTTTCAATGCTGCAGGTTTTTATGTGCCCCCTCTAGTAATTTATCCAAGAGTGCGCAAATCTCTACTCCTAGAAAAGGAGTTACCTCCAGAATCCATAGCTGCTTACCATCAATCAGGATGGATGCAATCAGAAATATTTTCGAATGTCTGGTTTAAACATTTCCTTAAATATACGAAACCTACCAAAAAAGATCCGATTCTATTAATGTTGGATGGACAAGCAACCCATACCAAAAATCTGGAATTTGTGGAAATGGCAAGAGCTAACAATGTGCATCTTCTAATTATACCTCCACATACATGCCATAGGTTGCAGCTCCTTGACGTATCTTTTATGCGCCCCCTCATGACTTATTATGAACAGGAGGTAAAAAAGTGGCTGGTAAATAGTTCAGGAAAACTCGTAACTATTTACGAAGTTGGACATCTTTTTGGCAAAGCATTTAAGAAGGCTGCAACTCAGGTGATTTTGGGGGTGGTAAGCACAAATTAGTGGGCGGTGGAATATAAGCGAACAGAGAAGAAAAAAAAATTAAAATTAAATAGTAAATGGCTTTTTACGGAAATTACTCTTCAATACTATAAAGATAAGGCTCATAGTCAGTCTATGTCTATCTCGTTCAGAGTCAATTTTGGCAAGCTTCAAGTTTGCAACATTTGAAATGTCACAAAAATATATTTTTCCTACGAGCGTGCGCAAAGTAGTACTTTTCCGCACGCATTACCGTTCTCAAAGCTATACTTTTCCGCACTCAGTGCGGATACGGGCCTTATCCGCACTGAGTGCCGAAAAGTAAAAATAATTATCAAGCAACAATAAGTGCACCTGTCGACTTTGACACATGATGACAAATTTCTCCTGTGTTTCTATAGTTGTATTCCTTTCAAAAGCTTGAAACACTCGAGCTACTCGCTTCGGTGCTTAGTCGCCCCCGATTTGCAGGGAACATATGCGTGGTGCAACAAACACTTTTCGAAAGGAATAAGCGCGTGAAGCCCCGGAGCTGTTCCGGAGCTCCTCCTAGGTGTGAAAGGAATACAACTATTATCAGCCAACATCTATACAAACACTGAATATAATTACCTTTAACGTCAGATTTGTGTTCTCCATTTACATGCTGCAGAATCGACAAACTTCTTTCGCATCAAATTTAAACGCCTTAAGATGAACAGCTCTGACGAGAATTTCAATTTTCTGTTTTTTTGTTATGTAATTTTTTGATGAATGAATAGACGTTCGCTTCAAGTTAATTGAAAATAATTGAACAATTTATCGTTTTGTTTTTTTTTTTTAATTTTTGTTGTTACCTACCTGATATGAAGCTCGTAGGAAAAATGTTGTTCCTAACACGTGCGCAAAGTGTCTTTTCCGCACGCAAACACTTATCCGAACTCCACTTCGCGTCGTTCGTATAACTGTGTTTGCGTGCGGAAAAGTAACACTTTGCGCACTTGTTAGGAAAATAACTATTTTCTACTTGCGTGCGCAAAGTAATCACTTTGCGCACTGATTTGCGTGCACGGAAACTCTTTGCGCACTCATTTTTGTTACGCATAATTACCATAGTTATACTTGATTTTTCAATGTTTTGATGGTTTCTGAATAAACTAATATTCATAATGAAGGGTTTTAGTTGATATTAGCGCTTAGTTAACATGATGTTAACTATCAAAGGTGTCCAAATTGGACCAGCCTGTACTGCTAGGAATTTATACAATTTTTGATATTTGAGAGACTCTCATGAAAATATTCTAGCTGGTATTCTAGAAATTCCAGAAGATGTTAAAAGATTTTTTGGGATTTTAATTTAAGACATTCTAAGGAATTCCAATAGATTTTAAACGATTTTTGAAGATTTTGATTTGATTGATTTTTCTAATATTGTAATAATTCAAAGTCTACTTTTTTAAGATAGTTGTAGAAAAAATATTGTTCCTAACACTTGCGCGAAGTGTCTTTCCCGCACTCAAAGCTTATCCGAACTCCGCTTCGCGTCGTTCGTCTAACTGCTTTTTCGTGCGGGAAAGTATCACTTTGCGCACTTGTTAGGAAAATAACTATATTTTCTACTTAACTATTATAGATTCATAATACCAAGGAAACGAAATACCTTAACATACCTATAACAACCTGAGGGCATTATAAGCCCAGCGGGCGTTATGATCCATAACGCCTGCTTATAATACCCTGAGGTGTTTTTGTTGCTGATGTTATATCAATTTGCAATTCACCCTAATCAGCCACTAAATGTCCGACCGAAAATAATTTTCGGTATGACCAGGATTCGAACCCGCAGGCCTATTCTCTACGAACAGCAATTACATAGCAACCAGCAACCGGTTGCAAGTTGCTTTTTTTGAATAGAAAACTCGCGTTTGACAGCAACAATTGCGCAATTCTCTGCGGTCGCAAGTTACAGAATAAGGCTGCCGGTCTACTAGAAAGATCGTGTCTACTAGAAAGTCTCCTGGAAAATCAAGCGATTGTTGATTTTTGTGAAGATTTTGGAAAGTGAGGTTACTATCAGCCGTTCAGGTATGGAAATTCCTTTTTCTCTCTGATGAATGAGTCCTTATATCTCCTCAATTCATTTAGGCACCTTGGGCAGGACGAAAAATCCGCGCCTGCCCTTCTCCAAATAAAAATTGACGAATTTGAGACCACGCTGTCCTTTTAACTCAGAGCAAATAGGGGCCCCCTTTTTAAGGAAAGTTTGTATCCTGTTAGAAGTTGATCCCCAACCATTATTTGGTTGTCTCCAGCCACTTTGGTACCTCCAGATCTCAAATTTGTGAAAACTTCCGAGGCTTTACAAGGACTCCGTCCAGGCTTGTATAATTATTTACCTATGGGCGTCTTAAACGTGCCATCTTTTTTACCGTAACTCTTTTTTACCTTTCCTTTATCGCCCCCTATCGATTAGCTTTATTAGCTACCTAATATCTTTGTAAATCTTAATTACCGTAACTTATTTTTTACCTATTCTTTATCGCCCCCTATCGTTTAGCTTCATTAGCTAATTAATATCTTTGTAAATTCAATTATCGACTTAATTGTTCACCGTGTAGTAGTATTTAGCTATAATAGCTAACTACCGTTTAAAATTAATTATTAATTTAATTAATTGATTATTATCAGAGTCAGCTATTGGCTTTTATTATCGTTTTCTCAATAATTATTTATTGTCCAGTAAGTATGCATTATTGTGATTATTATAAATTTATTTCCGTAATATCGAGTACTGATCGATATAATATATTGTGGATTCGTTAACCTTTAAATGGTTAATTTAACTTCTAATTTCAAATCAATAATGTGGTAGTTTAACAAGGTAAACCAATGTAAAATCTTTAGTTAGTCAAATTTAAGTTTTATGTTTACCTATTTTGAACTTTAAAGGTAAGAAGGTAGAGCTCTTTCCGAAACCGTGACCCCTTGATTTCACCTAGCAGGTTTTTAATATGTATTTATAACTGCCTAGGGATTATTTATTATTGATTTGATTGACTGTAAGTCAAAAAAATTAAAGGTTAATTGTATTTTGACTTCAACATTTATACTTAGGTAATTCTCATCGCAGGTATTTATTTACTTGTTTTTAAATTTCAATATTTTTATAAACCTATTTAAATTAAGTTTTGCTTCCGTAAGCTGCTTAATTTTCTTAATTAAAATTGGATACTGAACAATAATCGACTTCAAACAATTTATCTGTTTCAATGTAATGAACAACAAGTTCGCCATCCGGTCAACAAATTATTAATGAACAATAAGTTTGTCATTTGGTTAATAAATTATTGTTTTTAGAATTAGAATAGATTTATTCTACCTATTCGGATTTTTGAATTTATCTTTTTAAATAATAGCTAATTATTCGAATAGAGTCTAGTTTGGCTATTCTTTTGTAATCAAAATAATTTTATACAAACTAGTGGCGCCCTCTCTTTACTGTACCAACATCAAGGACCACCCCAAGCTAAAGAACCACTGAGCGTAGCCGAGCACAATTATGAGCATTCTTTTGTTTCGACAAAAGAGCGTTACAAGTTATGAACGCAACCCGCACGCACCTCAACTAAGTCTGCTATGACTTACTTAAAATGCGATACCGCTAATACACGCATTGATTAGCAGCAGCTGCATTAAAGTTATTGTATTTTACTTATAAATAACTTCAAAAAGCTCAAAAATAAGCTCCGTCAAGTAAGCTCCCCCATTCGACTTTTCTAACAAAATTGCAACCACTTTGAACTGTGCTGTTCTAATACCAAAGTTATAGGAAAAACGAGATGAGGAGCTAACTTGACGCTCAGCCCCCCCAAAATTTTGGAAATCCAATCAAACAAAAATGAATTCTTATGCAATCGGCAGTCTACGGAACTGTGCTGTATCAGGTTTTTCTCAAAATGTTCATATTCGGTAATTTTCCGACAAAATCCTTCTGGGGGTGCTAACTTGACGCTCAGCTCCCCAAAATTTTGGAAATCAGATGAAACAAAAATGGATTCCTATGCAATCTGAAGTGTGCTGGACTGTGCTGTATTAGGATTTTCTCGTAATTTTCATATTTGGTAATTTTCAGGCAAAATCCTATTGGGGGAACTAACTTAACGATCAGCCCCCAAAATTTTGGAAATAAGATGAAACAAAAATGGACTCATACAATGTGAAGTGTGCTGTATCAGGTTTCTCAAAATTCCCATATTCGGTCATTTCCTGACAAAATCCTACTGGGAGAGCTAACTTGACGCTGAGCCACCCCAAAAATTTTGGAAATCAGATCAAACAAAAATGGATTCTTATGCAATCTAAAGTGTGCTGGACATGTGTTGTATCAGTTTTTTCTCAAAATTTCTATATTCGGTAATTTTTCGACAAAATCCTACTGATAAACTTGACGCTCAGCCTCCCAACATTCTAGAAATAAGATGGAACAAAAATGGATTCTTATGCAATCTGAAGTGTGCTGAACTGTGCTGTATCAGGTTTTTCTCAAAATTTCCATATTCGGTCATTTTCCGACAAAATCCTACTGAGAAGGTTACTTGACGCTCAGCCCCTTGCCAAGAAAACGCACGACCGTGAAAATTTTCAAAAAAAAAGGCGCCGCTTCAATATCTTGGATCCCTGCCAAGGGGGGCGCTGGATAATTCCCATTTTCTAAAACTGGGCGGTAGGTTAAAAAAGTTTGGGAACCACTGCTTTAGAACAACAGGAATCTGCCCACATAACCCAGATATATTCCCAGAATATTTCTTCAAACCCTCAGAAACCACAAATTGACCTGCGCCTCAGAATGGAGATGATGAAGCTGAAAATCAAGTCCACATGAGGAAGCAATGCAGCCTCAGCATGAAGAAATTAATCTTCAGGTCTACGAGATGCCAAACTAAGTCGAGAATGTTCAAGCCGAAACTACACCTGATAGGACTGCTTCACCCCAACCCGGTTCAAGCACTAGAATAACCTCACCTTCAACCCCAGTTGAGCCAGTGAAAAAAATCACCACGGACAGACAAGACCAGAAAAAAATAAATTTTTCTCCGGAAGACATTCTCCCTTTTCCGAAGGCTGGGCGACGCCAAAATAGAAGATCTGTGAAAAAAGGGAAAACTATAATACTGACATCAACTACGGATTACCAAGAACTGAAGACTGCGAAAGTAAGTCGACCAGCAAAAGCGAAGACAGTTAAAAAGCAAACAGTTAGCTCCCAGAAAACTCCCGCAGAAGGGACAGATAGAAAATGATCCTTCATCAGAAAGTTCCACTGACATCGAGTATGCTGAATCAAGCGATTCCCAAAGTAGTATGGATGGAGTATTATCCAAAGCTTTCAAGGCCGAAGAAACACCCACAGATGGGGCAAAGTGGGCATTTTTCATTTTTTTTTAAACAATAGGTACAGTCATGAGCACAAAACGTGGGACACTCGACTAAAAGGTTTTGTCATTTTTCGCTATTTTGCGTAAATCAGTCTTTTCTCTACAATCGACTTTTTGTCAAATATGACAATCCCTGTCATTGCCGTAGGTAAAGCTGGTGAGCCCGTTTTACAATAGGAAAAAACGGGTATCCCACTTTTTGTGCTCACGACTGTACCTAGTTTATAAAAAATATTCGTGAATTAATTTGGCAAAAATCAGGGGCTGGACTTTGTAATGAATAGAGATATTTTCTCTATCCCTATTGACGTCTTCTCTCTATTGATTTCGAAAAGAGAGAAGAAGACAGCAAGTGCCGTAGTTATAGAGATAACGATCTCTATCCGTTACAGTGTCCCAGCCCTGGAATAGTATATTTGGATGAATGAAGCTTAAAATGAAATATGCATTTTATGGAGAAAAAAATCAAAAAATAAAGCGATGGTAGTTTTGTGAATCTTAGGGGGGCCGCTTTGCCCCACATATGTAGAATAGGTGAAATTGAATTGGTACAAAAACCTTGAAACACGCACGCCAATGTTTTTAAATATCTTAAAAAATATGTATTTGCATTGCCAGTCCTAAGCCTGTATAAAGTGTGAAGGAAGGAGGGATTTGAACCGCAAATGACACTATTTCGGTGCATTTAGCCCCATTGAATAATTTTCTGGTCTCAGTCCTTAAGGAGCTGAGTGTCTTGTTTTACCAGTTACCCGTTGCTCCTCAGGATAACTGTCCTCATACTTCGTAGGCCTGAGATTCTTTATTCCGTTAGAATAGAATTCTAGATCACCTTCCGTCTCGATAACGTTAGGAAGATCGGTGCTTTTCGTTCTCAATATGTCTTTATGCAGACCCCAGTCGGTGAGTTTTGGCTTTCTATAATTAACATACATTTTTCTGTGGCCTCTATGTCGAACCTGATGTGTTTATGGTCCGACATCGAGGATTCATCGGAAACATACCAGCCCTTTATTCAGGACTATAGTTGTGCTGGCGAGGGTTAAATCGAACACCTCTCCAAACTATTCGCAGTGGTGGGTTTGTTACCTTCATTGATAATGTCATTCGAGAGCAAATATTTAATAAGGTACTCACCTCTTTTGTGAATATAAGTGCTGCCCCATACAGTATGGTGAGCATTGGCATCACACCCAATAGGTATTGGTTTGTTCCTGGTTTTGCAATGGCCGATGAGTCGTTAAGCGTCCTCTGGAGGAGGATTTGTTCTGTCATCGTCAGGAAGTAGGCCGAGGCAATGACTACCTTTTGCCTTCCTCCTGGCGTTGATACCTTTATAGCTCCAGAAACCAGATCCTTGGTTATGAACTCTGTTATATGTATAACTTACATGATTTTATTGGAAATCCTTTAATTGGTGTTCCATGTAAGTACCCATGGTTTTTGAATAAGGGCTATATCCAGTTGTTCTTGATTAAATCTGCGGCTGAGCACATCGGATGCAGCTTTTGCGTGTTGCAGATTTACCTGCGAAGGGCCATTGCCTACTTCTTGCTAGGAGTCATTCTTGTTTTTTTGCCTCCTTTTTTAAAGCGCTTATTCCTTTTTAGGGTTTTACCATTTCAACCCTTTTCTCAGATGGGGGGCAGGATTGCTCGCTCGGAGATCCCTAGAGCGGAGGTGGCACGGTGGCAGGCTTGATAGGGCCTACGACCTTCGCACCCTAGACCGCCGCAGCAGGGCTTTTACCTGTTTTGCCTGATGAGGTCTTCTTCTGGTTCCTTGCCCCGGTCTCAGAGTTAGTTTACTGGACCGGTAAGCGACCTCAAAATAGGTCCCTTTCAGGTGTACGTAGGTCTACGGACAGGGTTAACAGGGCGGAAAACCTTTCGGCCACACTCTGTTGAGGACTCTCCATTCTTCTGTGCTCAGCCCAATTTTGGCCTTCAATTAAGCCAATGATCTTGTTTAGGGCATTGTTGGAGAAGTGGCCCACAAAGATTTCTTGGCGAGGATTCCTCTATCGCCCTCAGTGCTGCGCCTTCCCATGGGCCTAGGGCTTCGATTTTTACGAAGAGCCACAGGCTTCATCCTCGCAAGTAGGCACCATGACCTCTGGTTTGAACGTGGAGGATAGGATCTTAGGTTTTGATACCTCATCCTTTTCCTCCAGCATTTTCTCCAGGATAGCAGCTTGTATAGCTTCAAGCGGTTGAGTGCTAAGCTGCACATCCGGAAAGTTTTTATGCAAAATATCCACCTAATTTCTTGAAACTCTTGTTCAAGGTCTTAGAGTTAGGGGTCGCTACGGGTTCCCCTGTGGCATTTGTTGATGTGGCTGCTGCCCCTGGAGTTGAGCTGTCGGATCGGATCATCTTTTTGCCTTCTATTTCCAACCGCTCCTTTTATTCAACTGGCTTCTTTGCCTATTGACGCGCCTCTCTGGCGGTGTGGCCCTGTTTCATCCTTAGCCACCTGTACCATTTTCTCGCAGCTGTATCTGCAAGGCCCTTCTCATTTAGCTTCAAGTCCTTGACCGACTTCGAAAGCTTCTTAGAGACAGAGTCCTCACTTTCGTTCTAGGAACGTTCGTCATCCACAGACAAAGCGGGGCTTTTTGGTAAGCCCCTTACCATGTTTGCTTCAGACGTGTCGTTGGAAACATTGCTGTCTCCAGGACTCCAGGAGTTTTGAGCACATTACTGTCCTCTGGTGGTTGGATGATATTGCTATCCTCTGTGCTTTTATTTGCTGGTTCCATATACTGATCCCACGAATAATAAGGGAATTAAAATTCGCCAGCAGCAGAGCCCTATACTGCAGGGGGCGTAATTAAACCTGGAGATTGCCTGGTCTGTGGAGTTCGCAAGCTATCCCTTGGTCATGCAGTCGTCAGCGCTTGCTGATCCACTCTTGAGAGGGGAGATTATTTATTGAGGCTCTCGTAACACCTAATCCGGGTGGTTGAGCCAAGACTCCTGGCATGGATGTCTGCGAGACATGACCACAAACAACATCCATGCATAGTATATGAGTTTGAGGAAATTTGGGGATGCCCAACAAACTGGCATCGTTTCGCCCCAGTGCAGGCTCTTAATCATGACACGATAGTTGGGCTGTGCTTGAGTCATTCTCAGCTTCCTCCGCCGTCCACCATCCATTGAGAGGGATTGGGATCAGTAGATTACTGATCCCCCTTACCAGCGATAAGGTCCCATTATCATTATCAATAAGAATAAAGTTTTTCCATATTTTAACATAGGGACTATCCCGGGAGTCACTCTCAATCGTATGAACGACAAATAATACACAAGCATGGGAAAGTTGTGTGCAGTTTACAAAAGTAAAATCAGCACAGATTTTAAGGTTAATAATTTATTATCTGGCTCAACAATTTATTATAAATTGAGATAAGTAAGTTAGTAAGATACCTAAGTAATCGCCTGTTAAGCTGTAACATTTAAGTTTCAACTAATTTGGCAAATTTTAAGTAAGAAATTAAAAATTTCGATGAAAGCGTCCGAAATAGTCTTTTACTTTGAGAATTTTTTTAAATTCATAAAAACTAAAGAAATTTTTATTTCTCACCCGCTGTTTCTTCTACCGAGCTTCGTCAAATGAACACAGGGATTTAATTTCAAGAGTAGGTACAGAGAGAGAGGGCACACTTTTAGGGCTACAAAGCTCTTGATGGATTGCTTAATGTCCCGGTAATTAATTGCTTTCCATGGCCCACGCTTCTTGGGCGTCTTAAAATTGCTTAAAAAGGTTTTAAATGGACGGTTTCTTGAAGTTTTAAAAATTGGCTTTGCTACCGTAATAAGTTACTTCAAAGTGGAAAACAAATAATGCCTTTGCGTGTCTCGCGAAATTAATATTAAAGGTACTTTTAAGCTCAAAGGCCGAGCAGACGGAGCCTCTCTGCTTTCCATGATCATCTTAAATTCTGTAAAAATATATGCCTTTTTTATGACGGCAACAAATAATAAAGATCATTTGTCCTGATTAAAATTGCTATTATCTGAGGCAACCGACTCTAAGAATTAGATTATCAATTTATAGGTTCCTGTCTAAGGAGTAGGTCCTCATCCGAAACCCAGGGGTATCCCTGTTCCCCAAGGATTCTGATTCAGATGGTGGTCACATTTATTGATTTATTAGTCCACAGAACCACATAAAAAAGGGGTAAAGAGGAAAAAGTTGCCTTTGCAATAGCGCCAAGGCCACCAAGTGTGAATGAACAAACCATGCTTCTTGATCAATTTTTTCATTTCATTTTCATTTTCATTGTCAAGGATATTTTTTCTTTTTGTGACTGATTTAGAACAATATTTATGTATTTTCTATGTAATATGTAAGTTTCTTTCCTAGATTATCTTTATTTTTCCTGAAAAACCTTAATTCCTTCATTCAACTTTTTTAAGTGATGTTTTGCTTTTTTATAGTGATGTTTTGAGCAATCAAAGTTACCTTTAATTTATAACAAAACAACATCCTATGGATACCTACCCAAAGTTCATCAAATATCAGAAGAAAAACCTCCCTAAGTTGTATTTTGTAAATGTTGGGTATTCTTTTTGCAATAATTAAAAAATCAAATTTTGGGCTTGATTAAAGGGTTAGATATGCAACAACTACAGACTAGTATCTGAATCCAATAGATTGGAAAAAGGTACTACATATTCTCAATAATAGATATAAGTAGGTACCTATGAAGACACTTTCGGTAGCTGAAGGCGCGTTCTTACGATTCGATTTTAGTTGATCAAAGTTAGTGGATCAACTAAAATCGGTCAAGTTTTTGGTTCACACGTTTCAAAGCGAAAACTGAATTATCTAGTTGAATAACTATGCTTTCGAGTGCAGTTATACGTGCAAGGTGCAAGTGTGAAAGTTATTTACTGGTTTACTGATTAAAGAACCGAGGAAAATAATATCGGGATAAGTCAGATAGCATAAGAAACATCGGTGATAGATCACTTTAGGTCGCTTTGATTTTCAATATGATTTACGTCGTTGAAGTTAGCAACAGATTCAGAAATGAAAATCATGTTTTTACAGTCGACCAAATAAGTAGTGCCACAAATATAATGAATCAAAAAATCTATTCTAAAAGATTCTGTAACATCATCAAACTTGGTGGAAATAATACTGAGGGTGATGTACGTCACATACTGAAAAATCATATGTCCAGGGAGGGGTTGAAGGGGGTAGATTCCGCCCCAAAAATGTAAATGAAATCAGATATCGAAAATTTTGTAGCACCACCAAAGTTGGTGGAAATATTTCTTGAACAGATACGAGGGACATATCAAAAAAGCAAATGTTTATCTCGGGGTTGAAAAAGGGAAATTCAACCCCAAAGTTGACGAAAAAAAAAACTTCCTTAAAAAATTTTGTAGCAGTTTCAAAGCTGGTCGAATTATTCCTTTGACAGATACGAGTAAAATATCAAAAAGCACATGCTTATCTCGGGGTTGAAGGGGGGAAATTCAACCCCAAATTTGACGAAAAAACCAAACTTCCTTGAAAAATTTTGTAGCAGATTCAAAGTTGGTCCAATTATTGCTTGGATAGATACGAGTAAAATATCAAAAAAGCACATGTTTATCTCGGGGTTGAAGGGGGGAAATTCAACCCCAAAGTTGACGAAAAAAATCAAACTTCCATGAAAAATTTTGTAGCAGATTCAAAGTTGGTCCAATTATTGCTTGGATAGATACGAGTAAAATATCAAAAAAGCACATGTTTATCGCGGGGATGAAGGGGGGAAATTCAACCCCAAAGTTGACGAAAAAAATCAAACTTCCTTGAAAAATTTTGTAGCAGATTCAAAGTTGGTCCAATTATTGCTTGGATAGATACGAGTAAAATATCAAAAAAGCACATGTTTATCTCGGGGTTGAAGGGGGGAAATTCAACCCCAAAGTTGACGAAAAAAATCAAACTTCCTTGAAAAATTTTGTAGCAGATTCAAAGTTGGTCCAATTATTGCTTGGATAGATACGAGTAAAATATCAAAAAAGCACATGTTTATCGCGGGGATGAAGGGGGGAAATTCAACCCCAAATTTGACGAAAAAACCAAACTTCCTTGAAAAATTTTGTAGCAGATTGATTTTTTTCGTCAACTTTGGGGTTGAATTTCCCCCCTTCAACCCCGAGATAAACATGTGCTTTTTTGATATTTTACTCGTATCTATCCAAGCAATAATTGGACCAACTCTGAATCTGCTACAAAATTTTTCAAAGAAGTTTGGTTATTTTGTCAACTTTGGGGTTGAATTTCCCCCCTTCAACCCCGAGATAAACATGTGCTTTTTTGATATTTTACTCGTATCTATCCAAGCGATAATTGGACCAACTTTGAATCTGCTACAAAATTTTTCAAGGAAGTGTGATTTTTTTCGTCAACTTTGGGGTTGAATTTCCCCCCTTCATCGCCGAGATAAACATGTGCTTTTTTGATATTTTACTCGTATCTATCCAAGCAATAATTGGACCAACTTTGAATCTGCTACAAAATTTTTCAAGGAAGTGTGATTTTTTTCGTCAACTTTGGGGTTGAATTTCCCCCCTTCATCGCCGAGATAAACATGTGCTTTTTTGATATTTTACTCGTATCTATCCAAGCAATAATTGGACCAACTTTGAATCTGCTACAAAATTTTTCAAGGAAGTTTGGTTTTTTCGTCAAATTTGGGGTTGAATTTCCCCCCTTCAACCCCGAGATAAACATGTGCTTTTTTGATATTTTACTCGTATCTATCCAAGCAATAATTGGACCAACTTTGAATCTGCTACAAAATTTTTCAAGGAAGTTTGATTTTTTTCGTCAACTTTGGGGTTGAATTTCCCCCCTTCAACCCCGAGATAAACATGTGCTTTTTTGATATTTTACTCGTATCTATCCAAGCAATAATTGGACCAACTCTGAATCTGCTACAAAATTTTTCAAAGAAGTTTGGTTATTTTGTCAACTTTGGGGTTGAATTTCCCCCCTTCAACCCCGAGATAAACATGTGCTTTTTTGATATTTTACTCGTATCTATCCAAGCGATAATTGGACCAACTTTGAATCTGCTACAAAATTTTTCAAGGAAGTGTGATTTTTTTCGTCAACTTTGGGGTTGAATTTCCCCCCTTCATCGCCGAGATAAACATGTGCTTTTTTGATATTTTACTCGTATCTATCCAAGCAATAATTGGACCAACTTTGAATCTGCTACAAAATTTTTCAAGGAAGTTTGGTTTTTTCGTCAAATTTGGGGTTGAATTTCCCCCCTTCAACCCCGAGATAAACATGTGCTTTTTTGATATTTTACTCGTATCTATCCAAGCAATAATTGGACCAACTTTGAATCTGCTACAAAATTTTTCAAGGAAGTTTGATTTTTTTCGTCAACTTTGGGGTTGAATTTCCCCCCTTCAACCCCGAGATAAACATGTGCTTTTTTGATATTTTACTCGTATCTATCCAAGCAATAATTGGACCAACTTTGAATCTGCTACAAAATTTTTCAAGGAAGTTTGATTTTTTTCGTCAACTTTGGGGTTGAATTTCCCCCCTTCAACCCCGAGATAAACATGTGCTTTTTTGATATTTTACTCGTATCTATCCAAGCAATAATTGGACCAACTCTGAATCTGCTACAAAATTTTTCAAGGAAGTTTGATTTTTTTCGTCAACTTTGGGGTTGAATTTCCCCCCTTCAACCCCGAGATAAACATGTGCTTTTTTGATATTTTACTCGTATCTATCCAAGCAATAATTGGACCAACTTTGAATCTGCTACAAAATTTTTCAAGGAAGTTTGATTTTTTTCGTCAACTTTGGGGTTGAATTTCCCCCCTTCAACCCCGAGATAAACATGTGCTTTTTTGATATTTTACTCGTATCTATCCAAGCAATAATTGGACCAACTTTGAATCTGCTACAAAATTTTTCAAGGAAGTTTGATTTTTTTCGTCAACTTTGGGGTTGAATTTCCCCCCTTCAACCCCGAGATAAACATGTGCTTTTTTGATATTTTACTCGTATCTATCCAAGCAATAATTGGACCAACTCTGAATCTGCTACAAAATTTTTCAAAGAAGTTTGGTTATTTTGTCAACTTTGGGGTTGAATTTCCCCCCTTCAACCCCGAGATAAACATGTGCTTTTTTGATATTTTACTCGTATCTATCCAAGCAATAATTGGACCAACTCTGAATCTGCTACAAAATTTTTCAAGGAAGTTTGGTTTTTTCGTCAAATTTGGGGTTGAATTTCCCCCCTTCAACCCCGAGATAAACATGTGCTTTTTTGATATTTTACTCGTATCTATCCAAGCAATAATTGGACCAACTTTGAATCTGCTACAAAATTTTTCAAGGAAGTTTGATTTTTTTCGTCAACTTTGGGGTTGAATTTCCCCCCTTCAACCCCGAGATAAACATGTGCTTTTTTGATATTTTACTCGTATCTATCCAAGCAATAATTGGACCAACTTTGAATCTGCTACAAAATTTTTCAAGGAAGTTTGATTTTTTTCGTCAACTTTGGGGTTGAATTTCCCCCCTTCAACCCCGAGATAAACATGTGCTTTTTTGATATTTTACTCGTATCTATCCAAGCAATAATTGGACCAACTCTGAATCTGCTACAAAATTTTTCAAAGAAGTTTGGTTATTTTGTCAACTTTGGGGTTGAATTTCCCCCCTTCAACCCCGAGATAAACATGTGCTTTTTTGATATTTTACTCGTATCTATCCAAGCGATAATTGGACCAACTTTGAATCTGCTACAAAATTTTTCAAGGAAGTGTGATTTTTTTCGTCAACTTTGGGGTTGAATTTCCCCCCTTCATCGCCGAGATAAACATGTGCTTTTTTGATATTTTACTCGTATCTATCCAAGCAATAATTGGACCAACTTTGAATCTGCTACAAAATTTTTCAAGGAAGTTTGGTTTTTTCGTCAAATTTGGGGTTGAATTTCCCCCCTTCAACCCCGAGATAAACATGTGCTTTTTTGATTTTTTACTCGTATCTGTTCAAGAAATATTTCCACCAACTTTGGTGGTGCTACAAAATTTTCGATATCTGATCTCATTTACATTTTTGGGGCGGAATCTACCCCCTTCAACCCCTCCCTGGACATATGATTTTTCAGTATGTGACGTACATCACCCTCAGTATTATTTCCACCAAGTTTGATGATGTTACAGAATCTTTTAGAATAGATTTTTTGATTTATTTTATTTGTGGCACTACTTATTTGGTCGACTGTAAAAACATGATTTTCATTTCTGAATCTGATGCTAACTTCAGCGACATATATGATTTTAATTATTACTGATAAATAAAGCAATTTCAAGATGGGTAGTGAAAAAAAAAAATGGATCCTTGAATTTTTACCAAGTTATGATTTTTTTAATTTAATTATTTTCTTTGTTGATAGCACATATTTGATAGGTATAGCGATATTAAGCTGATAAGAATAGATATTATTTTTTGATCTGTGTCAAAGGTTGAGAAGCGAGAGGATATAGGGCATTAGTGACTAGTGATTTTTTACACTTATTATTATTTTGTTTATTTATTTTGTTTACTTTAATAGTTTTTAGCTATTTTATGGCAAAATCAGCATACCCCCTTGGTAAATATTTACAATATTTAATATTTATGGAGAGGTTTTTAACTGATTTATGAGTGATGGTGTTAGGCGGGTTTGATATTATTGAAAGTTGGTGTTTTATTGTGTGTGTTAAATTTTAGATTTTCATAACAAACGAGACCAAAACGTCGGACAAGTTCAATTTTGTTTTGTGCTATTCTAAGTGAAGAAGTTATAAATTTGTTTATTTTCTGACACTTGATAATGGATAGGTATTCATACTGTAGAAGACACGATGCAGTTTTTGGTCGAAATAGCGAGAATGCTGATGTTTTACTTTTTTTACAACAATGGGGACTTTTAAGATCTAATTTACGGTGTCATAAAGTGAAATGTAGTAGATTTGTTTTATTTTGCTATAGTAGGTATATTTTCATTTCCAAATTATAAATTTATGTTATTTTGAGATTGGCTTTATTTTAATTTAAAATTTTCATGTATTTGTGATTTTCAGTTATGATTTGTTTTATTTTCCTATAATAGGTATGTAGGAATGTATATTTAAATAATATATTATTTATCGAGAAAATGAACTCATCCATATTTTTTTTTCTTAATTATGTCCTAATAATTGCTCCAATGCAAATTTGAACATAGAAAAATTGTCCGTTTTTAGGGACCTAATGTGTTCTAGACCCGAAACATCGTTTTTGGGTGGGTACGCACTGGATTGAAAAGAGACGTCAGTATGAAGTTCCAGCAACTCTTCTAAAAGAACTTGCTTTGGAGGATAAAGAGAGATAGATATAAAAATTATTTTAGAATATCTGAAGAAAAGTTTAAAGAACTATTGGTGAGTTTTTCACATCACAAAAGACTCTTGAGTGCACACAATAAAAAATTAATGTTTGAAGTCGACTAACAAATGGAATGGTCACACGTTTTAAACGCGATTCATTTCCTCTGAAAACTGGCTGATTAACTTGAATGATAAAGTTTGTATGGATCAATATTTTGTGAAATCAACTAACGTTGACCAATTAAAATTGAAGCATATTAGGTTGGAGTTCTCAAAGGTATTTATTTTCTACTTTATTATTATAGATCCATAATACCTAGGAAACGAAATACGTTAACACACCTATAACAACCTGATCCATAACGCCCGCTTTTGCGGGCGTTATGATCTATAACGCCCGCTTATAATACCTCAAGGTGTTTTTGTTGTTGTTGTTCTATTAATTTGCACTTTACCCTAGGCAGCCACTAAATGTCTGACCGAAAATAATTTTCGGTCTAGCCAGGATTCGAACCCGGTCTACCATCAATGTTTCCCATGTAGTCCAGCGCGTTAACCCACAGGACCACCACCGTTGCCTTGCCTTATGAGATGTTTATAGATATATTAATTTATTTCGTTTCTATGTACAGGTCGCAGGTACAGGTACAGGTCACAGGTACAGGTACATGTCAAAATACAAAACAATATTCTGTCACACAAGTTTAACTGATTTTGTTAATAACAAATTGATGAAAAAACATTGTGTTGAGTAGAAAATAAAGCATTGTATGCACCACGGGGATTTCAAGATTATAATGCCCTTCAGGAGAAATATATCCCTCGGGCCATAGGCCCTCGGGCTAGTTTCGCCTTCGGGCATTATAATCTACATAATCCCCTTGGTACATAAATAGCTATTACCTTCGATTTTAGTTGATCCAGTAAAGCTGAAATAATCATTGTGACATTGAATTGTTTGTATTGTTGATACACCTATACCTGTACCTTTACCTTTTTATAAATACCTTTCAATACATTTTTAATTCTACCTTCTGCATAATCGCATTTTTTTTAAATTAAACTCTTCGTAACATCAACTTTAGTATGCTCGTAGAAAAAATATAGTTCCTAACTCTTGCGGGAAGAAATTTCCGCACTCGTTAGGAAAATAGCTATTTCCTCATTTATTATAGATTTTTTTGTAAGAGAGCTTTTGGAATAGGGAATAGGTAAGGTAACATGGTTTTGTTGGCGATTATTTTGTGTTCGATCACCTTTATTGTTACTATAGTTTTTATACAGTAAACTTGCTGTTTCAAGTATAAAAATTGACGTTAAAGTAAGAATTTTTAGGTTCTTAAAATGCGACCTTGATTGATTGGAATTAGAAATTCAGTCAGGAGAATTAAATCACAGTTTTCCAAAAAAATATTATTTATTTATTTATTCACTAGCTAATGACCCGCTGCGTTGCCAGCGTGTAAATACATTTTGAAATAATACACTTCTTTTCAAATTTTGTTGTTGATTTTCTATTTAATTTTTTTTTTTTAATCCGATATCAGAGTCGCTTGCCAGTGAGTTCAGTGACGCATTTTAAGCACTCCAGAGCTGCTCTAGAGCGCCCCGGGCTGTTTATAGGCTTTCCAGTGTATCAGAGTTTTACGCAACCGAGCTTTTTTTTCGGGATAAAAAATAGCCTATATCACTCTCCTCTATAGCCGATTCGATTGACCGGATTAGATCGATCTGGTTCAATTTAAATGAACCACACTGTGTTCGATTCAAGCTGGATCAGTGCACCCTCATCAACAAAAAAATGATCTAGATCAGAAGAAGTTCACTTAAATTGAACCCAAATCGATCTAATCTGGGTCAATCGAATTCACCTTATATAGAGATACGTGGTATTAATTCAAGATCGGTCCAGCCGTTCTTGAATTCAAAAAATAATAAAGTTACGTCGGTTGAATGCAAGCCTAAATAAATGAAATATGTCATCGTTATTTCATGCTGTCAAAAAAAGTTGGGTTATGTTGTTATGTAATGTGAATGAGTTTGTTTACAATTAAATTAATAATTAATTCAAAATTAATTTTTTTTTCCGAGATGCGTAACCTATCCACAAACCTTCCTTGGGATGGCCATAATAACCTACCAAAGTTTCATCGTAATCGGATAGGTGGTTTTAGAGCGCATATCCGGATACCCCGTGAACTTTGATTTTTATATACAGGGTGTCCCACGGTGGATGGCGTATTAGACGTTTATGGAGAACTAAAAAGCGGATCATTTTGAAAATTTGGCAACCGGGATAAACGACCATGATCTACACTTTAAAAATATTTTTGACCATGCGGTGTTGCCGCTTCTACTTTAAAGTAGTGGCAACATCACTATTTTAAATGGAACACCCCGTATTAAATTGCATATTTGGATTCTAAAGTTTGTTTCGCCAGGGTTTGTACTTGCCACCAGCATTTGCCTTCCTTGTTTAACAAATAAAAATTCAGTGAAACAAATCAATGACGTCAAAAATGTTCGTCGGTTCTTAAACCAGAAATTATTCATTTTAATTTGTCAAAATATTGAATGTGTCATATGAATTAATCTACGACAACCCTTTTTTTTCAAGTTTCAAGGTCAAGTATGAACCCTGGTGAAACGGTCCTTACGTAAAATTCTGAGCAGATTTCATGTGATATACCCTATACCTAAGTTCAACTGTTTTGGAAATATTGACAGTTGAAAATTGACTTTTTGCAACTTTGACAGGCTGTAGAACCTGAACGGTTAATTTTAGAGGAAAACCGATTTTACATTCCTATCTTAGATTTTTATAAACTATCATTTGACGCCATCTTTGAATTAAATCCATGATTAAAAATTTCAGTTAAATTTAATCTCCGGTTAAGTTCAAAGTTGGTGTCAAATGATAGTTTATCAAAATCTAAGACAGGAATGTGAAATCGGTTTTCCTCTAAAATTAACCAATTAGGTTTTACAGCCTGTCAAAGTTGCAAAAAGTCAATTTTCAACTGTCAATATTTCCAAAACAGTTGAATTTAGGTATAGGGTATATCACATGATATCTGCTCAGAATTTTACGTAGAATCCAAATATGCAATTTAATACGGGGTGTCCATTTAAAATAGTGATGTTGCCACTAGTTTAGAGTAGAAGCGGCAACACCGCATGGTCAAAAATATTTTTAGAGTGTAGTAAATGATCCGCTTTTTAGTTCTCCATAAACGTCTAATACGCCATCCACCGTGGGACACCCTGTATATAGATTGTCTAACATGATAATCCCAATAACAAGACAATTATTATTTTATATTATACAGGGTGTCCACGTGCGATAACGAACGATATCTCCGTACAGAGTGATGCAAGAAAAAAAAGGTTAAATTACAAAGTTGTTTGATACTCTAATATGCATTATTTAAAAATATTTTTGAATATACAGGGTGCTTTGTTTATGAAGTATGCGACAGAACTTTGTTATTTTAAATAGAACACCCTGTATATGATTACATATATGGCTTCTACATAAAATTCTGAACAGATTTCATGTGATATACTCTATACCTAAGTTCAACTGTTTTGGAAATATTAATAGGCGTCGGAATTTCAAAATTACTATGGGGGCTTGGGCTCCAAAGATTAACATAAGTAGAATTAATTAGACAGATAGGACTAGGCTACTAGATACATAGACTTAAATGGGACCAGTTGACAGATACCCATTTCACTGCAGGATCGCCACGCTGGATCATTGATTGTCCCCGCAGGTTCATTGATTGTCCCCGCAGGTTCATTGATTGTCCCGCAGGTTCATTGATTGTCCCCGCAGGTCCCTTCATATTATTGAAATTCGTGCATTTTCGACGTTTCGGCTATACTCGGCTTCGACAGCACCATTGGCGTAGTCAGGATTTGGTCTTGGGGGGGGGGGGAGGGGGGAAATTTGCAGAAAGTGATTCTCACAGTGGTGGCAACTTCGCCGCAAGCGCTGCAGGAAGAAAAGCGCCACAGCCGCGAAATTTTTGGGTCTTTTCACAGTATTTTTGGGGCTTCTAATGATGGGGGCAAGCGGAAATGCGGCTATTTCAACAAATTTTGATGAGAATTTATAGCAGAACGTTACTTATATTATAATGTTTGTAAATATTTGAGTTTTTTGCATTTTGAATTAATAATAAAATTCAAAGGCCTTTGGGGTAAAGGGGCAAATGCCGATTTGATTCGCCTTAACCATGCTACAAGCCAATTCGACTTTTCACTCCCTATGTGTCTAGTAGGTTTGTTCGGTCTGTATATACATTTTCCATGATAAACTAGGTTAAAAAGGCCAGTGTCATTTTCGTACATCATGCAAACCGAAAGGAAATAATCCAACGACTTATTAAAAAAACGTATATATTTACAAGTGTCTCTTGGTGTAACTTCTTTACGCTTATTCATCAAGACAACTTATTGATTTTTTGTATGGCCTTGCAACTTGTTGTAGCTGTAGCTATGACGAAGTAATAAGGTACAAATCCTCAGTAGCAACTACCAGTTTGCCGTAACATGCAATCAGCAAACTCCAAACTACGGGGAGCAAATACCTTGAAGCAAGATTGTCTGATTCAAACAGTAGTAGACAAGACAATTTTGATATACAGATCTCCTCAGCAAATGGACTGAAATCAACACACTCCCTCGCTATGATGCCTCGCTTTCATTCAAAACAAATTGAAAGGCATGGCCAAAAAATGAACTACCTATATACAGCTTTGACAGGTCAACAACAAGCCAATTTTTAGGTTTAAGGTTAGGCCTATAGTTTATTACAGAAACGCGAGATGTCAATGCTGTGGCCCCTACAGTGTGCCCTAACTTGATAGTCAAAAAAAAATGGAAATCTTCATTTGGTTAAATTGTGTGATGGAACGTTTTTTCTTTTTTTGGCGGAAATTCGAAGTATTATTCTGTTTTACATAAACATGGTTCTAGTTTCGACCAACGCAAATAATTTTGAACGTTCATCCGTCGGATTTTTTTTTAAACAGTGTAGCTACGGGCGTATTTCCAACTATTTTTGCAGTAGCGAGAAAACTACATGTTCAAAAAATTTGAAAAAAATATATGTCGCGTAGAATTGCAATAGTAGACGTGCGTTTTTATTCTCATCGCATTTTCCTGATGAATTCCATCACCGATAAGCGCCGATGAGCAGTACGTCATCAAAATTCATCGCAATATTGTTGATGAAATAAATCAACTAAAAAACACTTAGATGGATTTTGACACTTGAATTGATACTCCATAGAGAAATATATAGAGTGAGTTTTATGTATGGAAACGCCCAATTATCTCAAAAACGGCTTGCTCGATTTTTATAAATTTTGGTATGTGAGGGTATTGTTATATGGCCGATATTATCGTGCCATTTACATGGTTGTCAGATCATTCGATTTTTGGCAACTATTAGGAACTTTGTTATTTCAAATGGATCACCCTGTATATTTTTCAGTTTTCGTAATCCCTGAATAATACTGAATATTTTTCATGAAATGTTTCCTATACCCAAATGCCTTAATTTAGGAATTATAGCTACATTTACATTAAAAACCGCAAAAGTTGAAATAATTCATTGGCTTGTCCCGCGTGATGAGAGCTCGTCGCGGGAACGTCTCGTCATGTCTGTGCACACCTTAAGATCTCTATGACTACAAAAATAATAGCTTTCACGTTTCAGTAAATTATTATTTGTCAGTTTTCATTGAATACCATAATGAATCGTTCATCTGAAAAAAAAAAAACGAATTAAGATTTTAATTTAATTTAATTTTATTAGGATATGGTTGTATGCGTAGAAGTCCACAAGATAATTTATATCCCAACCGAAATTCCATTACAAAATCTACTGTGAGTAAGCTGGTAAAAAAGTTTACCCAAACTGATGCAATGAAAGATTTACCCAAATCTGGGCGCAGGAAAACTAAATTAACTGAAAACAATAGCTATCTTAATATTACTTTTTCATGGTTGGCTCACACACAAACGGAAAATCCTTTACCACTCAACGAGCGGCGTGTACACTGAGATGTCGATGGACATTGCGCTGTAGGTTATAGTTTTCGAGAAAAGTATTCATGCCTTTGGAAGTTCATTCCAGAGCTAGGCAGCCCTCCAGACCAAATTGACTTCTGAACAGTGACGTCCTAGGTGTTCGCAGCTGAATTGTATGTTCATGAGCTGCTTGTGTTGACGAGTGTATCTGTTTGGTACAACTCTGGGCAGAGTCACAAGTGTCAGTTAATTCGAGCACCTGCTGTAATGATATCGATAGAATAGTGATAGGTCTACCACTTTTTCCCGAGGTTTATGGCTATTAATGGTATTTGGTCAACTCCAGGTCAGCAACAGTTTTCGAGGGATGCTCTATAGAGCGCCCCTAGCTTTTGTGCTGGTGCCTTGGCACTCGACAGGAGCTATTAATTGATCACTTCTCCGAACTGTTTTTTTGCCTTTTTTTCTTCTTCTTCGCCATTGGTCTGCTTACAGTGGTTTCTAGTCGTGAGAATGTATTGAGATTTTAGGCTGTCGGATTACGATGCCATTTGCAATAAGCAGCATTTTTATAATTTCCCGCTGTTGAGCAGTTTTTATTGAACCATGGTTTGATAGCTAGTTCACAGGTTGCGGAGTTGGGATTGTGATCTGATGAACCCAACGAGGGTTGAAAAATCTAAATTTATCCAACCCATTACAGCAGCTGCTCAAAATGTTGTCCGTTGACTTCCAGACAACAAGCCATGCGATTTTTAAAACTTTGCAATACATTTTGCAACATCCCTGTCTGCTCTATTCTTCTTATCTCGTTGGTGATTCTATCTCTCAATTCCTCAATATTGAGAGGTTTTGTTTTATAAACAGTGTTTTTCAAGTGGCCCCATAGGAAATAGTCTAGAGGATTCATGTCGGGTGATCGAGGAGACCATTCGATAGATCCACGCCTTCCAATCCATCTTCCGGGAAACAAACGATTTAGGTATTGTCTCACCTCACGGGCATAGTGGGGTGGAGCTCCATCTTGTTGCAGCCAAATATTGTTTTGGGGAATATTGTTATTGTCTGAAAGTTTCAATAAATTATTTTTTTTTTTAATTTTAAAGGCAATTGAAAATACTCACTTGGATTTGGAAATAACCGAGCCAACTCAGGTATAATACTATCTTCCAATAAACGTAAATACGCGGGACCATTCAAGTTTCCTTCAATAAAAAACGGTCCAATTATTCTGTCGCCTATTATTCCAGCCCATACATTCAGTTTCTCGGGATATTGGGTGTGGGATTCACGCATCCAATGAGGATTGTTACGAGACCAGTATCTACAATTATGCCGATTTACGTTGCCATTGATAAGAAAAGTGGCCTCATCGCTAAACATAACATTATTTAAAAAATTTGGATTGTTTGGATCGTAACATTTTCTCATCATTGTATCGGCAAACTCCTCACGTCTATCAAAATCGTCATCTGACAACTCCTGAACCAACCTCACTTTGTATGGATGGAATTTATTACCATGCAGAATTCTCATCACGGTTGTTTGAGAAACTTCAAGTTCCCTGGATATTTGCCTAGTACTCAAGTGAGGATCGTCTTCTAACATGACACAAACATCTAGAGATTTGTTGTCAGTTGATTTAGTCTTCCTGCGCCCTGATTTGGGTAGATCTTTTACTCCAGCAGTTTGGGTAAACTTTTTAAGCAATTTACTAACAGTTGATTTTGTAATGGGATTGCGGTTGGGGATATAAATCATTGAAAATATCACACGTTTCTTGTTGACTTCTACGCCTATCACCATATCCCAATATCATCAAAATCTCAATTCGTTCTTTTTCAGATAAACGATTCATTATCACATTCAATGAAAACTGACAAATAATAATTTACTGAAACGTGAAAGCTATTATTTTTGTAGTCATAGAGATCTTAAGGTGTGCACAGACATGACGAGACGCTCCCGCGACGAGCTCTCATCACGCGGGACAAGCCAATGAATTATTTCAACTTTTGCGGTTTTTAATGTAAATGTAGCTATAATTCCTAAATTAAGGCATTTGGGTATAGGAAACATTTCATGAAAAATATTCAGTATTATTCAGGGATTACGAAAACTGAAAAATATACAGGGTGATCCATTTGAAATAACAAAGTTCCTAATAGTTGCCAAAAATCGAATGATCTGACAACCATGTAAATGGCACGATAATATCGGCCATATAACAATACCCTCACATACCAAAATTTATAAAAATCGAGCAAGCCGTTTTTGAGATAATTGGGCGTTTCCATACATAAAACTCACTCTGTATATAATAGTAGTAAACTACGAGAGACGTTTGTTTAATGTAACAATCTGGAAGTGTGTTTGTGCACATACCCGTAGCGTATTTCGCATGGTGTGGCAGATTATTGAACTAATTACTTCGATAGTTTCTGACAACTCGGTTTAATTGGTCTTTGTCAGCAACTTGCCCGAAAATGTTCTATCTTTTTTTAACACATACAAAATACAAAATTTGACAAATGATTGAATCCAAAGACCATCAATCAAAAACTGAATGCTCACAATCATAACGTAAAATTTCTTCTTTTATTTACATTAAAGAAATGAGAAAACATTCTGTGATCATAAATATTAATTAATTGGACAAAACCGACACCAATAATATAGTCTAGGAAAATAGTCGAAAAATACATGCATTGCAAAAAAAAAAATTCCTACCCAAATGAACTTTTCAGGAATGATAGGGGGCGGGTGGATGATCATAAAACCGAAAATATCAAACATTCACCCCTCTGGCGTTTTGCGCTATAGGGGTTGAAAGTGCACTTGGTACCTATTGATTTTACAAAAAAATGTTTCAAATAAAAGATGTGCAACATTATTTGATCTACAATGTTTATCTAAAGAATTTTTTTATTAAGGGCCATCTGTGGTCATAAGGGCCGTTTGAAATTTTATAATGAAAATGAAAAATTTTAACCAACGTGAAAAAATTTTCTACAACATATACAACATTTGTGCTTTATGAAGTTTTTACTCTCCCCCTGCCGTTTTTCAATAGGGGTAGTTTAAAGTTTATTTATTTTTTTACAAAAAAAAATTCTTTATAAAAGTTTTATAAGATTACATTTCCTAAAATTTTTCCTTACCAACTTTTTTTGTAACTCACCCCCATTCAGCGGGGGGACACTTCCCTTAGGAAAATTTTAGTTTTTAGGGGTATATATTAATTTTTTTTTTCTTTTCTCGCGTTTAGTGCATATAAAAAGGTGCAATTAACATTGTGTTGAAAGGATTTTTTTTCCACTATCTTTTTGTTTTTAGGGGTAAATCGCCTATTTTCAACTTTACAAAAAAAAATTATAGAGAAAAGTTGTTCAAAATAATAAAATGAACAAGTTTTCTCAATAATTCTTTTTTGTAAAGTTGAAAATAGGCGAACTACCCCTAAAAACAAAAAGGTGGTGGAAAAAAAATCATTTCAATACAATGTTAATTGCAACTTTTTATATGCATTAAAGGCGAGAAAAGAAAAAAAAATTAATATATACCCCTAAAACTAAAATTTCCCCGAGAGAAGTGTCCCCCCGCTGACTAAGAATGAGTTACAGAAAAAGTTGATTAGGAAAAATTGTAGGAAATGTCATCTTATAAAACTTTTATCAAGAAATTTTTTTTGTAAATTGATAAAAAAAATTTAAACTACCCCTATTGAAAAACGGCAGGGGGTGAGTAAAAACTTCATAAAGCAAAAATGTTGTATGTGTTGTAGAAAATTTTTTCACGTTGGTTAAAATTTTTCATTTTCATTATAAAATTTCAAACGGCCCTTTTGACCACAGGCGGCCCTTAATCAAAAAAGTCTTTAGATAAACATTGTAGATCAAATAATGCTGCACATCTTTTATTTGAAACATTTTTTTGTAAAATCAATAGGTCCCAAGTAATCGCCAATGGCGAACTTTCAACCCCTATAGCGCAAAACGCCAGAGGGGTGAATGTTTGATATTTTCGGTTTCATGATCACCCACCCTCCCCCTATCATCCCTGAAAAGTTCTTTTGGGTAGAATTTTTTTTTTTGAAAATCGACAATTTTCCTAGACTAATAGTGTGTTTTCGAATTTGCGATGATGCGAGATGCAGTAAAAAGATAAACACAAAGCTTATAATACAAACATTTTCAGTTATAGTACAGTAAATAGAGACAAATAAATCGCATTTACTAAAAAAAAATACTTAATGGCTGAAATTTTGAGGGTGTGTTCGGGGGCATGTCCTGAGTCTAAAACTGAGTATTCGTATTCGAGGGGGTGGGGGAAGATACTACCCCCTCTTTATATAGGGTTGAGTTCGTTTTAATTCCTTATCTTCGGTGCTATTGCCCGTACCGTCAAGTCCCAGAGATCAAATTTGTGGGAAATAAAATTATCTATCTAATGATAATAAAATCAAGGTCATAGGACGATTAGGTGAATCACAATGGCCGGTCAAATGTCAAAAGTGGGGGGTGGTTTTTGGTTTTTCGTGAATACCGTGAAACCGGTAGGTTTTTTCGCATACTGCTTCGATACCATTTCGAAGAACTTGAAATTACCTACAAAATGAGTGCTCAAACACTCATCTACTGTGAATAGTTTGCCGTCAATCCAACGACCAAGTTGACCGCGCGCGCTTAGGAAGCGTCAGAGCAAAAAATGTCTAAAGACAATTTCGACGTATTTTTCCTTCCTCTATCCGATAAAAATTTGAATTTTTCAAAATTCGTGAAAATAAATGCAAAACGCGTATACCCGATTCTACGCACTTTCTCAAAATTGGGAGATAGGGGCTATAACCTTTCCTATATGTCGTAGAGAGCTGAAACTTGAAATTTAACCTTTTTTAGACCCCTTTTACCTACACTTCAAATTTCATCCAAATCGGCTTAAAAATTTTTTTTAGGGCCGCCTAGGGGACTTTTTTTCCAAGATAGGGGTTTCTCGTATTTTTTTTCCAATAGAGGACCCGTTTAACTATATAAACACCAAATTTCAACTCGATCGGACCAGCGGTTCGGCCTCGGCAAATTTTTGAAAATTAATTTTTACCATCGATGGGGGGGCTAAATACATCACTGCTGCGGACTGAAAGCCCTTGGGACGTCATTTTTAGATTGCAAAGGGAGTCCGTTCTCGAAATATTGCGTTTTTATGTTTCCCCCCCCCTCCAAAATTTTTTAAAAATTCTTCCCCCCATCCATTCGATAGAGGAACTTTTTCTCTACTTCCCCTGAAAATTTCATTCCCCCCCCACCCGTTTGGGCTGTACAAGGGTCAAAAGTCAAAACTTTGACAGCCCCCAGGGTTTCCCGGGGGGGGGGGGGGGATGAAATTTGTTTTGGCTCGACAAAATTAAAAGTTCTAAGTCCCCTGAAAATTTCAACTTTCTAGCTTATCGGCAAGTACAACATCGACGCGCGCAGTCAACTTGGTCGTTGGATTGACAGCAAACTATTCACAGTAGATGAGTGTTTGAGCACTCCTTTTGTAGGTAATTTCAAGTAATTCGAAATGGTATCTAAGCAGTATGCGAAAAAACCTACCGGTTTCACGGTATTCACGAAAAACCAAAAACTACCCCCCACTTTTGACCTTTGACCGGCCATTGTGATTCACCTAATCGTCCTATGACCTTGATTTTATTATCATTAGATAGATAATTTTATTTCTCACAAATTTGATCTGTCGGACTTGACGGTACGGGCAATAGCACCGAAGATAAGGAATTAAAACGAACTCAACCCTATATAAAGAGAGGGTAGTATCTTCCCCCACCCCCTCGAATACGAATACTCAGTTTTAGACTCAGGACATGCCCCCCAACACACCCTCAAAATTTCAGCCATTAAGTATTTTTTTTTAGTAAAATATACCTATTTACTGTACTATTATTGTATATTTATAAAATTGGAATAAAAAAATAAGTTTGTTTGAAGATATCTCAATTTTTGTATTGTTCAATTACCTCCTTGACCCCCTAAGGAATCTCATTGCATCTAATTTGGATTTTTTTAAAATAAGTTCTGTTATCATTCTAAACAGTTGCTCGGTAAATTTTAACAAGTTTTTTCAACAAATGTTTTGCTTTGCCATTAACTGTTTTGAGCGTTTACAGTACTTTATTTTTAATAAATCTTAAATAAAATCAAAATTAATAATTTAATTATTCAAAAAAACCGCCTTTTCACGGTCGGTAAAGAAGAAACCTGCATTCAAACAATGTTCACTCTTTTATTGCTGTCCGTAGCCACCAGAGGCGCTAACGTCGACATTGTGCCAGTTAAGTACAGGGTGATACTCTTGGCATTGATTTGTATTGTTTGTTTTTGGCAAACTCATTATTTTTTTATTTGTTTAAAAACCGTAACCATACTTATTATCTTTAAAAAAAAAAAACAGATTTTATTTTTTTTGGAATTTTTGAACACAAGGTTCAGAAAATAGGGGTTGACTTTAAACCTCAATGCAATAGAATGAAATGTCTAGAAAAACTCTACGGTTGGATAGAGAACGAAAGATAATGATTTCCCCTGTTCTACCGCCACCACTCCCAGCGCTCTTTGGCCAAACCACATGTCGCTCTAAAATCTAATCGTTTTTTCCCTTGTATAATGAATAACTATTATTGATGGGATGTTCCATCTTTCGGTGTTAAAGTTGCTCAATATATTGGGATATAGAATATCATGCATAACTCTTTGGAATGCAGCCGGCGCGTTCTTCAAACCAAATGGCATACGCAAGAACTCATAATGCCCGTTTTCTGTGCTGAATGCGGTTTTTTCGATGTCGTTTTCATGCATCTGGATCTGGTGGAGTGGCTAGCTAAATCTAAGGTGGTGAAATACTGGCAGCGTCCCAGCTTCTTCAAGAGATCCGTTATGTTGGGTAATGGGTATCTGTCATCTAAGCTATTTGTATTAAGCACCCTTAAATTTAATATACTATAGAGTCCGTCCATAAACTACAGTGGCGCCCTCTTTCGACAGCAACGTAAGTTCTTGTATTATGTCAAGTGCTTGATTCCATTTACACAAATGTAATTTTTCTTATAAAAAACGATTTCAAAGCGAAATATATTTCATTATAAAGGTATAGATTGGGAGGGCGTGACAGGTTTTACCTACTGATTTTATCCCGCATGCCTTTTTAATGGTTGATAATTAACCCAGAAACAGTAAGAAAAAATATGATTTCCACCGCCGCTCGAAGCCGCTATATAGGGAAAATCGAATTTTCATTTGTGAAAAACTTTTGTGGTTTTTGGTGATCTGTAACTGCATGCCATTTAAACATAAGGTAAAACTAACAAATTGAAAGTCTTGTAATGAAAGGCATGCACCCCGCAGTGGCGTAAATGGTTCAAAGAGTCACCTGAAGATGAAACAAATAATGCTGATTTTTAATGTTTTGAAATTGCATGCCAACGGAAATATTCAATTTTCATCCAAATTACAACGTAAAACATAAATGGCATGCGCCGCTCGGTGGGTAAACCCGGAAAATTAGCGGAAAATCTTGTGAAAATTTTTAGTATACTTTTGGTGATTTTAAACTCGTTCAAGCAATGTTCAGTAATGATTTTGTAATGAAATAATTATATTATTATAGCTTTGGAGCATCGTATTGTGAACAATAATTAAAGTTGTAAAAAATAATAAAAATAAATAATGATTTCTTTTTGCATGCCACTTGGCAATTTATTGAAAAATCTTATTTCAAGTCCAAAAGAAAAATGGCATGTATGTATCGCCAGTGCAAGTATGGTTTTTATAGGTTTTATGTAAAAAAAATAGCTGAACCAAAACACTAAACAGTGTTGTCACGCTCCCATCCTTCAACGCAAAAATAGTCGGTACATGCTTTTTGAAAAATCGGCAAATCTTTAAAATATTGCTTATTTTAATTTATTGTTTACCGTCGTAACGTGTTTGATAATAAAAGGCAAATTCCTAAAGTTATTTCGGTACATTTGGCTCCGCCCCCATAGCAAATTCACTACGGGGGCTCAAGCCCTCATTGCCCCCATGGTTCCCGCTCCTATGGAAATATTGACAGTTGAAAATTGACTTTTTGCAACTTTGACAAGCTGTAAAACCTAAACGGTTAATTTTAGACGAACACTGATTTTACATTCCTAGCTTAGATTTTCATAATCTATCATTTGACAGCAACTTCGAATTTAAACGGAGATTAAATTTAACTGGAATTTTTAATCATGGACTAAATTTAAAGTTGGTGTCAAATGATAGGTTATAAAAATCTAAGATAGGAATGTAAAATCGATTTCCGTCTAAAATTAACCGTTTAGATTTTACAGCCTGTCAAAGTTGCAAAAAGTCAATTTTCAACTGTCAATATTTCCAAAACAGTTGAACTTAAGTATAGGGTATATTACACGATATCTGCTCAGAATTTTACGTGGAATCCAAATATGCAATCATAGGTATACAGGGTGTTTCATTAAAAATAACAAAGTTCTATCGCATAGCCTATAAACGGAGCACCCTATATATTCAAAAATATTTTATTATATTAGTAGTATATTTTATTATTATAGTATCAAACAACTTTGTAATTTAATTTTTACAAACTTAAAACTAGGTTTTGACTTAAGCCTCAAAATACACGAAGTAACCAGTATGTTATTAACAATCGAGAAAAACAGATGTAAGTAGTATCAACAATTTCCACCAACATATCCCCAGGACAAAATAATAACCCCAAGTTAAACAGCAACTACCCGACAAAAGTACAATATTGAATAACTAAAGCAATTTAATTCAGAGAAGTGTTTTTTATCTTTGGTATAATTTTAGTTTTAAATGACTTCACAGTGCCATTACAAAGATCCAACTCACCAATAGTAGGTAGGTATTAATTGATTATACCATGAGCAGGCGCATTTCTGGCAAAATTAGTATGACAGTTTTTCAGATAGAATTTATGGTGAGTTTGGTTGTTTACTGCAGGAATCGAAAAATCGAGGATATCGAATATTTCAGCCGAATCAATTAAATTGATGCATATTTCGAATATAAACAGTTGACTGGAAAGAAATGTACTTTGCTTAAGTGATAAAAAGTTAAATTTTTCCAGTAATCGTTTGTGTTCATATTCCCCTGGAGAATAGACATTAGACACCATCCTAATTAAAGCTTAAGTATCTACTTGAGAAATCTGCGCTGGACATTTTCGAGCCTGTCGACATGAGCACCATAATTGAGAAACCATCTTAAAGCTGCATATTGTAATTTCGATTTTATTAATAAGTTATGCAAAGTAATCCAAGCTCTCCGTACTTTTGAAATCTTAGACCTAATAATAAAGTCAAGTGTTTTCAAAGATGCTTGAACGATATGGTCAATGTGTTTATTAAAATTTAGTCGATAATTACTCCTAATTCTCAATTCTCGTATGGAATTTACACTAGAAAGATCGGCATTTTCAAGTCTAAGTCTATATGCAAACTTCACTTCGTTATGGAACTTGGAAATGGTCATAGATTTGACATATTTATTAATATTTAGCGCAAGTTTATTTGTGATACACCAACAAGACAAGGAGTCAATGTCGTTTTGTAATTCTGAGCAGTCTTGAGTCTTGTGTGGTGTCAATAATTCTAAAAAATTTCAGATCATCAGCAAACAGTACAAAATTGGATGAGATAGTATCGGTGATATCATTCACGAATATACTAGCAAATATTAGAGGAGTACTCCACAGATTGCGTTCGCCTACTCAAGTATGAGATGAATAGATTCACCAGGTACCTAGGAAACTCAATGCTGTACATTTTCTGGGCAATCAGACCATGACCCAACCTATCGAATGCCTTCGAGAAAACAGTATATATGTCGTCAAATTGTTTCCTATTATTGATAGTAAGAAAGGCTTTTTGTAGAAAACTTTGTAAGATTTGTTAGGGTTAATCTCTTTGGAAAGAAGCCATGTTGAGTAGAAGATATTACATTTCTAACTTGGAAGAGGTTGTTATGAAAACAGATTTCAAAGGCCTTCAAAAAGTTGGACAGTATGGAGATAGGACACATCTTAGTTGCTTTCCATTGTTCCGGAAATATGTTATGAGATATGTTTTGAAGGGCATAGGCAATTTGGTCACCAGCAGGTAATTTATGTGAATATTTAAATTTTGCAAATCCGAGAAATAAGAAATTTGGTCACCAAACATTATCAGGTAGATATTTGATGGATTTACATAATGAATTCAGTACCTAGGTACCTTTATTAATTGCTTTACCCCTTATTCATTTGGGGCATTTATTTGTTATTAACATGCATGCATGGCACACATTATTCATAAAAGTATTGAACTATGAACATCGTCGTAATTATTTTTGTCATGGAGTCTTTCAAAGTGATTAAAAGTATACGCGGAAAACCGCTTATAGTCGTAAATAATTATAAATATAAAAAATTATAGAGTTGTTGGGTATTCAGACTATCTTACTAAAAATTATATCGCGGAGGAAGCAATGTTTCCGTCTTCGATTTGGGCAGAAAATTCGGCTAGTGTTACAAGATCAATAAACGCTTGTGAATCATTCCATAACAACTTTAATGCTTCTTTCTATAAAACCCATCAGAATATTTTCGTTTTTATTGAAAAACTAAAAGAGTTTCAAATAATACATAAAAATACAAAGCATTCATTTACAACCAAAGATACAAAATTCTAAAGTAAAAAATCGGCAATAATTTATAAATGAAATGATTCAGAAGTTTAATGAGAGCTTAATAAGTAGGTTGCATTTTGTAAAATGCATTTCATTTCATTGTTATGTAAATATGAGTTAAATATTTAGTTTTAAGTATGTATGTGAGCATTTTGTAAAATGCATTTCATCTCATTGTAATGTAAATATTAGTTAGATATTTAATTGTAAGTATGTATGTATGCCCCGAGGTATGCCCATAGTAATCAATTTTTATTTACTTTTTGAATTTGTGAAATCTGCAAGATATACCTACTACTCACCAATAAATAAATATAAAAAGGAATCTATAGCTTCTTTTTTTTTAAAATATCTATGAGTGGTTGGTTAAAGGACTTATTGGTTAGGTCAATATTAGACCCTGATAAATTGGTGACCAAATTGCCGGTCCCTCAGGTACCATTAAAACTGTTTAGTGACCAAATTTCCTACTCATTTATTACTTTACCTGATTTAGTGACCATATTACCAACACCCGTTTTGAAAGTTGTAGGGCTCCTCAGGGCTAATTAGGGAGGGATTTGATGATGCAACATTATACTTGTGATAAAGTTAGCAAATCCATCCAATATGTTTTGCGGGGACTCTAATGGCAATTGGTCGAGAATCATTGATCCTGGTATACGAAATTTTTGCCGTTTTTGCCGGATATACATATTTCCAAAAAAATTCTCTTGTTATTGATAATTCTGTATTTCTTGTATAAGATCTATATGCTTCTTCAATTTCTGCTTTATTATTCTGCCAAAGCCTAGAGAAAATGCCATAATCACTTTTTAATTTAGTTTTTTTGTAATTGTTGTGTAGCCTTTAGTTTTGGGTTTAAGTTACTAATAATTTTCCTAGTGTCCAGAATGGATAATATGAGAACTTATTTTTTGTGTTTACATGGAAAAGGACACTGACTGATAAAGAATATTATAAAAGGTCTCATAAAAGAGATTAACTGATGAACATATTGTTCATCAACCAAGAAGTTCCAGTCAATTTCTGATAATAAGTATAGAAAGTATAGTTTGTCTGTTAATTTCACATTTAATATTTGTAATGACAAGATCAATTATGTTTCCATAGTGGTTTGGAATATTGTTCAGTTGATCAGTTAGTTAAAGCTAGAAAATCTTTTAATTCAAGTGATTTTGTGTGATAGCTAATGTTGAAGTCACCAATTATGATAACTTGATTATTTTGCATTGGCTCATAAGTTGTGACAAAATCGAATAGACTCTGGTAACGGTTAAAAGGTGAATTTGGTTGCATATGAATAAAGTAGTTCTTAATTAAAATGAAGCTTACAGTCTTAATATCAATCTCTGGAATCAATTCCTCGATCTCACGCAAATCCAAAAACCAACTTTGACGCATTTATATCATGTCTAATAGGTACGAAGAAGGACGCCAACTCTCGTCACGTACATAACATCCAAGCTACGGTTTTTCCTGTGGACCACGTAGTTACCGTTGAATAAATATTTCGTGGTCATAAACTCTGTCCTGTAACCATGTATCAGTAACCATCACCACCACCAACTGACTGAATGAATCACAACGAGACGCGGCTTTAAAGAAATCATGTGTTTTGCCATTCAAGCCCCTAGTATTTTGGTAGGTAACCGTAATAATCCTGTTAGACAGATCCATTGATTGATTGATGATGATAATGCAGTTGAAGTTGAAAATACTTACCCTAAATTACTTAACAAGGAGATGGATAACAAGAATGTTGAAATCTAACAACTGCTTACTCGAACAGAGGATCAAGAGTTTGGAGTCATAAATTGTAACTTTCAAGAATGCTACTACCGAGACTGCGTCTCTGAGTGTGTGCCCAGACTGACCAGGCAACAGCTGGATATCGAGGGTCTGTTTCAGGAATACAAAGTGAGAGAGAACCGTAAGCAAAACTTTATTCTTTTTGACTGCCCTGAATCGACAACAAATGCCAAGGAAATTGCTGTCCAGAAGGTTAACCAATGCAGGTCAGACCAGGAGCCCCAGATTGGTGTTCATTCAAGTGGTGTTGATTCTGTAAAACTATCGTTAACTAACTATTCGTTAAGTAACGATTAGATGTTAACGACTACTTAAACGATAATCATTCAATTCCTATTCTATACGAGCAATCGTTATGTTGTGTCCTTGGAGACAATTTTTTACGATAGACTACGGGAGTCTATGGATCGTCAGTCTATTGTCGCATGTAACTAACCTCACGAGAGCTTCAAAATTACCGATAATTTTTCACGATTGCGGGTTTTCTATAATTTGCAGAGAAAACACGCATGAGTGAAAAATTATCTGGTTCATTTTAAAGCTCAAGTGGTATTTAGAGGATTATTTCACGCATGAGAATGCAAAAAAAATGGAAATAAATATGTATTAAACGATTTGAACATCTTAACAATCAATACAAATAAATGTTACTATCAGGAACCGTTTGTTTCTATCAAAAATTAGCATGACAACCATGTATACAATAACATGGGTGAATTATCGCTGTAACTCTCTCTAGTTAAACAAATGGAAAAGAGAATTTTCCCTGTAATTCTGAAAATCGTCACTTGTCTTATGGGATTTCTAACACATGAGTGGAATAATCGGGAAAATATGTTTAATCCGTCCGATGATCCTAGCAAAATAGAAAACATGTGGAAGAGATTGATAACGAAACTGAACGCCAGTTACTGTCTTGGTTAGATATTTGCCGACTGGAAGTGCCAGATTCGAAAAAGTGATCGTGACAATCAACGTGCCTACAAAGAAACTAGTAACAAGGGCGAACTTCCTAAGACATTAACTGATATCGAGGAAAAGCTAATGGATTTGACGAGTAGAATAAGTAACGGAGGGCCCGTTGGTGCCGGGATTATGTGTACAGTCGGAATCTGAGGTTGCCAAAGAAAAACGTACGAAAGAAAATCTTGCAAAAACTGAAATTGAGGAAAACCGACAATATAATCCAGAAGAATCGCAAATGTGCGCTGCTGCCAAAGTACTTGCTTCTTCATCTAGGACCAAATCGAACACAACACAGGCAACACGTACAAGAAAAAGTGGTTCAATATCGTCACGTCAACAATCCATGAACTTGTATCCATACAAAAACAAAATTTGCCACAAAATCAGGATTACAGTCAAGTTCTAACCAGCATTGACAATCACCATACGGAACTAATTAAACTTAACAAAAGGAAATTAGAAATAGAGAAAATTAACCCGCATTACACGCGTCAAAAAACTTACGTCATTACATGCGTTCGGTCAAATCGACCGACTGCCCAAAAGTTTATATGAATTATTAGCTTTTTTCGCGAAGACGATCCCAAACGTATCCTGAACGCTAAGGCATGACCTACGCAGGCTTACTAATCAATAGAGACATGAAACTTTCAAATATTATCGAATGTAATACCACAAGAGGTTTCAGGATTACCGGATAATACTTTTACCTGTCACGAAACGCGTTACGCAGCAACACCACGACTCCGAAGAAGGAGTGGTGTTGCTGGTAACGCGTTGTGTGTCAGGTAAAAGTATTAGGTAATCCTTAAACATCGAGTGGTATTCAAAAGGTTATACAACGAACTAAACTAATACTTTAAAATTTAAAAAAAAATGTATAATAGAATTTGCCATAAATGCCACCAAGCGCGATAATCCCAAAAGGCTTATCACTTTTTAAGCCTCCCGTGTCATATGGGAAAAATGTACAGTGCGTTGTATAACCTGCGTAAGTCATGCCTTAGCGTTCAGGATACGTTTGAGATCGTCTCCGCGAAAAAAATTTACAAGCACTATAATTCCTAGCATTCATAATCATTAGGTACAAATATTATGCAATACAGTTACGTATTATCGACAGCCAAAAGTAGGTACTCCCAATATCAGAAAATGCCAATTTTGAATTCAAATATTTTAGATACTCAGGTTCACGCGGCTGCTCAAAAACACCAACTATGAAAACAACGAGCTTTACTTCAACCAAAAACCAATATATTTTTGGGCCAATGGGTAGTGGGAAACCTGCATCAGGCATTCTTGGATGGATAAAACTGCCACCCTTGTACCAGTGGCGTAATTACTGATTTTATCAATGGTTGGTCTTTTTGACCGACACGCGTGTACTCCTGGGTTAAACTATGCAATTGAAATATCCTGAGTCAATTGTAATTATTGACGCATGTAAGGAAAATGTACCTGAAGAACAAGCCTCTGAAGAAAATTACGATGCGTCTGAACATGGATCAGCCCAAGAGGCATCTGAAAATGACTCAGATTGATGGAACTTGCTACTACAATTAGAAAAATTCCTAATTTTAAAGGGATACCAAAGAATATGTGTTACGCTACAATTTTGTTTTATTATTTATGTATTTGTATTATTAATTCATTAATAAATTTTCAACAAGCTGTTGCCTGACCCCTTGCGTAATCATTGGGCTGGTCATCTACATCTTCTACATTTTGTATGTCCACATTATCTGGTGCGATCTCATCATCCTCAATGTTGGCGTTTTTCATAATATTATGCAGCAAATTCTGGTCAAGTACTCCTATGCATCTTTCCACAACATTTCTAGCTGCATGGTTGTACCTCATTGAAAAACAACTCGTTTTCACGGTGAAAGTACTCTCATGCAAGCGCTCTCATCATAGTCACCTCGATAGTGCTATCATGAAAGTGAGGTGTCTACACGTACCAAAAAATATCGTGACAGTAATCAATAGCAAAATGGCCGATACTGCTGCGGTAGCTGCTGTAATTGGTGAAATAAGAAATAAGTAAAATTAAACGTAAAAAAAAAATAAAAAAAAAACAAGAAGATATGGATGATAAACTGGATAGCTAGGAGTACACTTGGTGCTTCTGACACTTGGTGCTTCTGAAAGACTTCTGAATGAACTTGCTGTAGAAGGCCCAAGAAGTTTTTTAAGCGTCTTACGCATAAACGAGGAAATCTTCAATACGTTTCAATTCTCGGGAGAAAAAAATGCAAATGTCTATGTACTACTGTATTTTACGGGATATTTTAGTTAGCAGCGTCGACTCGTCGACACAATTTAAAACCGAATGAGCATCCATTAGCTGATCATCCTGTATAGAAATAACTGCATAAAACTCACCAAATTAGATTCTGTCATTTTCTTCCAAATTATATCTCAGAAAACTGTCAGCTACGGAAAACCAATATAAGTTTTGGTTTACCAGCGCCCGCTTCAGTTCCCATAGACTTATTTATTTTAGCCACTTCTTGATTCTATGTAGGTACATCTAATGCTCCTAATTTTCTACGTAAGTTCTATCTTTAATTGTAGAAAGTCCTGATAAGGGCTGCAGGACTTCTTCAGCATGATCCCTCTTTACTCTGTTTTTGAAATCGGGCGAGCTTTTCTTCCATAGACATGGAAACCTCTCATTCTTTCAAAAATTTTATTACATCAAACCGCTGGTTCATCATTTTATGGAAATCATTTTTGATTGCCAGCCATTTAGCCGCTATTAAAAAAACGACTACCTATCACGAAAGTATTCCCAACTATCTAGTCAAGCGAGATAGTGCGACGGCACTGTCGCGTCAACATGATAGCTACTATCGGGTTATTTACATGGTGATAGTTTATGTGATAGTTGCTATCGAGACAGCAACTATCGCAAAAACTATCACCGTGAAAACGAGCCTTTGTGCAAATTACTATCATGACGGTTGGTAATGAATGATCTTGGGTAGCCCATTTTGGTAAATAATTTTCAAGTTTTTCTCCCCAGCACTTGTGCGTCCTTCTACTGCATGCTTCAGTTTACGATTTAATCCTGTAATTGCTAGGGGGTTCTATCATCACTGATTGAGATTAGGTGAGCAAGGCTAGGATAACCTTTTATTTTCCTAAAGTTACGTATTATTTCAAAGGCCATTTCATGCGAGTTGTAGATCACATGCCTATGTTTCCCAGTAACGTCTCTCCCCAGTCTATATATGCTTGAATGAACACCAATCTGGGGCTCCTGGTCTGAACTGCATTGGTTAGCCTTCTGGACAGCATTTTCCTTGGCATTTTTTGTCAATTCAGGGCAGTCAAAAAGCATAAACTTTTGCTTACAGTTCTCTCTCTCTCTGTATTCCTGAAAGAGACCCTCGATATTCAGCTGTTGCCTGGGCAGTCGGGGCACAGACTCAGACGAAGTTATTTCGGTTGTAGCATTCTTGCAAGTTACAATTTATGACTCCAAAGCCTTGATCCTGTGTTCGAGTAAGCAGTTGTTAGATTTTAAGATAACACTCTCGTCATTCATCTCCTTGTTAAGTAATTTAAGGTAGGCATTTCCAACTTCAATTGCACTATCTTCATCAACTCGGCTTGTTTGGAATTGATTGCTCGGGCAGTGGATGAGCTACTACTGGCCTGGACGTTTGAGAGGTTAGGCAGAATATTATAACAATTTTCACGGCAGAATATATTGAGAATATGAGAGAAAAAAATTTCTTCTTGAACCAGGAAGATGTTTAAGCGAATATGAGAAAGACGATAAAAATTCAGAAAGTAATTCATAGGCCAGAAATGCAGTGATCTTCAAAGTATACAGTAAGGGGCAGGCTACTAAGTATATAGGATTCAACTTGACGAATTTACCGTCGTCCGCAGCCGTTTGAACCCCTGTCACTGTCGTTCGTTCAACAACTTTGACGTTTATTTACTTCAGTACGATTTAGATACAGACTTAAGCACGGTCCAGACGCTACGGTTCAGCTTACTGATCAAAACGTTTTGTCTGCAACGTTGTGCAAAACGTAGCGTCTGCGCCATGCTTTCCGATATTTCGTCAAGCTTTATTTATTTATAATTAACGTTGACCGCCTAAAAGTCCTTTCATGGTCATAAATTACGTAAACGATCGTATCCTTGGATGACACGTTTTCTAACCACAAAAAGTTTTGTTTTGATTTTGTAGCTGTGTTTGTAGGTTTTATTTTTATCTATAAGTAGTGTGTTTATGTTGTTGAAGTTATTTTAGTAATAACTGACAGGTAGATCCCTCAATAGTGTCAAATGATTGAGATACGTTTTCGGATACAGATACGAGGCTAGGCCCGTAACGATACGGACAACGCAACGCAACGAGACCACCGTATTCACTATCTTTCCTGCGTTAGATACGTTTGAAATTCAGGACCTGCTTATCCTGAATTTGTATACGTATTCGTCTCCGCATCGATCTGCGCACGCGCAGAATAGATAGGGTGGTTTCGTAGTCCGCATAGTTACGGGCCTACTATCGTATCCGAAAACGTATCTCAGCCATTGTGTCTTCAGCCTTAGTTTTTTGAGTGACAGGTCTTTTCACGTTTTGTTTTTACCTGGTTGTCATGAGTTAAGGGTCATTCACATCCACTTAACTTAACTTAACGTACGGAAAATTATAACTAACGTACGAAACTGAGAAGGTGTCTGTTACCAATGAAGTAAATTATCTTACATGACGTATGCGCACTTATAACCTGAACTGTCAAGTCAAATTATACATATGCACAGAAATGGAAATTATTATTTTCCTACGAGCGTGCGCAAAGTAATACTTTTCCGCACTCATTTCCGTGCTCAAAGTTACACTTTTCCGCACTCAGTGCGGATACAGGCCTTATCCGCACTGAGTGCCGAAAAGTAATTATAATTGTCAAGCAACAATAAGTGCACCTGTCGACTTTGACACATGATGACAAATTTTTCCTCTGTTTCTATATCAGCCAACATCTATACAAACACCAAATATAAATTAACTTTGACACATTGTCAGACTTGTTCTCTATTTATATGCAAAAATCTACAAACTTTCTCATTAAATTAAAACGCTTTGAGATGAACAGCTCTGACGAGGATTTTCTGTTATTTTTTTTTGTTATGTAATTTTTTGATAAATGCATAGGTTCCCTTCAAGTTAATTAAAAATAATTAAACAAATTATCGGTTTTTTTTTAAATTTTTGTTATTACCTACCTGATATGAAGCTCGTAGGAAAAATTTTGTTCCTAACACGTGCGCAAAGTGTCTTTTCCGCACGCAAACACGTATCCGAACTCCGCTTCGCGTCGTTCGTATAACTGTGTTTGCGTGCGGAAAAGTAACACTTTGCGCACTTGTTAGGAAAATAACTATTATTGCACGGATTTTCTTAAGTTGGTTCAATTTTTCCGTGTGTCACGTTAATTTTCTTAATTTTTAAGTGGATGTAACAACTATGTGATCTTCAACTTTTTTTTATTATTAATTTTCCGTACGTCAAGTTAAGTTAAGTGGATGTAAATGACCCTTTAGCACTAAATATATTTGTCATTTTGCCACATGCGGACGCCTGCAAATTCGTCAAGTTATATCCTATATACCTAGTAGCCTGCCCCTCACTGTATACATTGAGCCGCTGCAAAACATATTTAGCTGGCACAAAAAATAATAACAATAAAACTCACATTTTAAAAAATTTGAAAAAACCATTCGAGGCTTGAGGCAGTTGCATTATCAATCAAATATGTTACACTTGGTATTGTTTTGTATAAGGAGGTAGGTACATTAGTGAGTTGACGGTCGGAAAAACGAAGAGTCATCATACTGCCGAAAATGAATAAATAGCACTTGTGGAAACTGTTGGAGACGTTTAATAAGTATGCACCGTGGAAGTGATTCAAGAGAAAATAACATTATATCTACCTAATAGGCTAATACCTATACCAACTGGTATCAGGCTGCTCAGAAATTATCCAACTATTGTCATTTCAAAACCTCTAAAGCTAATTTTATAATATTTAGATGTGGCCCAGAACGAAGTTGGAATGAAGTATAAATCATTGGGACAGGAAAAAATGATAGCTGATATTTACACCAAGAGTCAGTTAGGTATTTGAGAAGACTGAATGGACCTAGTCCTAGTAGAAATGTCCTTAATACTTAATCTAATTAAAGGTTTGTCGATAATTTTGTTAAGTAGGTAAAATATTAATGAGGCAAAACCAATAAAACCATTGTTAATCCCTTTTATCTTCTCTCGATGATAATATGAAAGATTCTAGATTTAAAACTTGGGAAAACCTAAAAAGCTTTTAATAATATTGTATAGAAATTGCAAGCTGCAGTGCATAAGAAAAACTTAAAATTTCCCATTCAAATTTAATGATAAAAATCAAATTTGACCATTGGACAATAAATTCTAACGATTTTCAAACTGCCCATTCCTCCCTGAAATCAAAAAAATTACAATTAAGTATTGCGGTTGCATGCTGATAAAAATCAAGTATAACAGGAAGTAAGATATTCCTTCCGCCGAATTGAATAATCAAAAAGCTCTCAAATTCCATAGAAATAAGAAAATCATTATTTCTCTTGGTCCCCAAATAAATTGCAACTGCACACGGTGACATGCCCGTATTGTGACGTTTTTGGTCAAAATAGGTAAAGTCCTCAAGTGCCCATTATAATATTTCGTTTCCTATTATGCATAACTTTCAAAGCGGATTTTAACAGGAAGTCAATTGGCGGAAACGTGACAAAGATTGACACTTTGAAGCTCATTATTATTTACTTTAGTTGAGGGTTTTTGAATTTGCATGTAACCGCCATGCAAAGTTTTTTTTTGCTACTTGATTGGGAGTCGAGATATGTAATTTTCGCTCTTTATAGAAATTTGGAAAAAACTGCATTCAAAGAAACAACCGTTTGAATTTTTTTTTAGTGGACAGAAAGGAATTTTTCAGTTCGTTAGATTTCGATAATTATATGCTTTTTTATGGAAAAGGCAAAAAAATCTTGGATACACTCTGCCTCTGAAATAAAATACAGAAGCTGTGATACAAACTTAACGGTTTTGAAATAGACGTTGTAATTTCTAGACAATTCTCTTTTTAACAATGGCAATTATTTTAATACTTTTGAATAGGTACTTTGAATTTTTTTGATTTCTAACGGTGAATTGAATTACAGCTGCTCTATGCTCTATAAAAAAAATGCCTGTGAAATTTTGTAAAACCACAAATACTTCAACTCAATTATCACATTATTTTGTCAAAAATGTATTAACTACATTATTGTTTTCTGTGAAAAAAATATCCCCTCGTAACCGATACCCTAAATTACCTATTTTAAAATCCACTAAATCTATATAAAATTACCACGATTCAAAAACAGTATTTTGTAAAATTTAGATCCTTCAGGGGTGTTATCTTACTTGTTGTTTTGATGACAATCCCAATTTTGCTATTTTACAGTTAACAATTTCTTTTATTCCTTCTTTTTGTGTTTTTCTATTATCGAGGTATTGTATTTCCAATGTCACTTTATAGTATATCTTTGATTGTTACCGTTCTTTTTGAGATTGACAGCTGCTTTGTGTCTATCATATTTTTTTGCATAAAAAATTGATTTTCTATGAAAAATGATTTTGTTAATGCTCTTTTTTGAAATCTATATACAGGGTGTCCCAGGGAAAACAGTCCACCCCGATTTATTGGATTTGGGATGAGAATTTGGAAAAACGCTCGGACACGTCGATTTTTGATTTGAGGGGGAACTATTTTTCAGTTTTTTTCATCCCCGTAGTTTCAACCCCCTAGCTAGGGGGACAACAACCCCCCAAATTTGAATGGGGGATAGGGGTCATGTCATATCTCTTTTTAAAGGTCTCATCGAGTTCTTTATGCCTCTAGAATATCGTCTCATTATTTTCATCCGTAACGAAATGACAGCTTGTCAAATTCTTGGAAATAAACTATTAGTTTTAGTGGGAGCAAAAGCGATACTTACCTCCCTTAATAAAAATACTTGAAATGAAGTTTTTTCTTATTATTATTAACGAGGTGTACACGAGAATTGTAAATTGTAGGTATTTTTACTCGTATTTTTTATTAAGGGAGGTAAGTACCGCTTTTACTCCTACTAAAACATATAGTCGGAGAGCCAGCGCCAAAAAAGTGCAAGAGTTTCATGAAAGCTGAAAATGTAATATAAGCTTGTATTTGTGATGTATATAACTATACTCGAGTCAGCAAGTGAGGTAGCGGGACAAGCTACGCCCACGCACCTTTGAATGTGTAAAAAATTAATCGCGATGAAAGAGTTTCATGACAGCTGAAAATCTCTCAATCCATTGTTTATTTGATAAAAGACATGACGCACATGGTCAGATAGCATTATGTTAGGACAACTAGCGTCAGCATGCCTATACAGGGTGGTCCATTTAACTTGAGACAGTCTCGAAAACGGTGCGTTTTTGAAAAAAAAGGTTCAAATAAAAGTTGCATGGTATCATGTGGGAAACAAAATGGCGGTACTGATTTTTGACTTTGATAACGTTTTCAAGGTTATTTCAAGGTCAACTCTTTTTTTTTTCAATGGAAATATATTTTTTTTATTACAGAATCTTATTTTATAGAAAAAAACAAGTAACTTTTACTTGAAGCATTTTTCGATTCGGTTTCAATTTAAGCTGATAAAAAAGAACGAATAATTTTTTTGTTTTCTTCTCACAAAATCGAACAGTAGAGAAAGGTTACCAAAAATACCTCAAAAACTATAACAATTGATCAAAATGACTATCGCCAACTTCAACACACTTGTCAATTCACTTTCAAAATCAAACACATAGTTTATCAAGAGGTTCCCACAACACCGGATAATATGATGGAACACATAAGAAATGCTTAGAGCTGTCAGTAAAGAAACTGTAATTTGGTGCCATGAAAGCTTTTTATAGCGAATTAACAAGTGTGTTGAAGTTGGCGGTTGTCAATTTGGTCAATTGTTATATTTTTTGAGGTATTTTTGGTAACCTTTCCCTACTTTTCGATTTTGTGAGGAGGAGAAAAAAATTCGTTCTTTTTTATCAGCTTAAATTGAAACCGGATCGAAAAATGCTTCAAGTAAAAGTTACTTGTTTTTTTTCTGTAGAATAAGATTCTGTAATAAAAAAATATATTTCCAGCAAAAAAATAGAGTTGACCTTGAAAACGTTGTCAAAGTCAAAAATCAGTACGCCATTTTGTTTCCCACATGATACCATGTAACTTTTATTTGAACTTTTTTTTTCAAAAACGCACCGTTTTCGAGATATTAGACTGTCTCAAGTTAAATGGACCAGCCTGTATAGGCATGCTGACTCTAGTTGTCCTAACCTAATGCTATCTGACCATGTGCGTCATGTTTTTTATCAAATAAACAATGGATTGAGAAATTTTCAGCTGTCATGAAACTCTTTCATCGCGATAAATTTTTTACACATTCAAAGGTGCGTGGGCGTAGCTTGTCCCGCTACCTCACTTGCTGACTCGAGTATAGTTATATACATCACAAATACAAGCTTATATTACATTTTCAGCTTTCATGAAACTCTTGCACTTTTTTGGCGCTGGCTCTCGGACTAATAGTCCATTTCCAAGATTTTGATAAGCTGTCATTTCGTTACGGATGAAAATAATAAGATGAAATTCTAGGGCCATAAAGAACTTCATGAGACCTTTAAAAAGAGGTATGACACGACCCCTATCCCCTATTCAAATTTGGGGGGTTGTTCTCCCCCTAGCTAGGGGGTTGAAGCTACGGGGATGAAAAAAACTTAAAAATAGTTCCCCCTCAAATCAGACATCGACGTGTCCGAGCGTTTTTCCAGATGCTCATCCCAAACCCAATAAATCGGGGTGGACTGTTTTCCCTGGGACACCCTGTATATAAAAATTAATGCCACTTTTCGTTGTAATTTTATAACTCAAGAACGGGCTCACCTAGCCAAACCAAATGTTTAGGCTTTGTTCGGACTATTTATTAGATAGTTTATGTGAAGTTTGCACAAAATCGGTCGAGCGGTTTTTCATTTATCACATTTTTTGTAATAAATGAATTATTCAATAAATGAAGGATCATTTTGTTAATGGGGATTTTGCTGTCAAATTGAAACTTTTTTCCGCGTTGACAGTACCAGCATGTTGTTATGTCATAAATGTGGTCATTTCATTACTTATTTTATTTATTTATGAAAAAAATTTACTAAGCCCGCATACGGCGCCATCTCTTATAACCGATACCAAGTTTATTTTGTATTTTGTATTTTATATACCGCGCCATCTCTGATACCTGGAACGAAGCTCGGCATTGCAGATACAGTAGAACAATGCTGCTCAGGAACTGGAGCTATTTCGAACAGAACTATTCCACTATTCCGATCAGATAGAGTGGTGCGGAAAGAGTAGATCAGATAGAGTAGTGCAGATAGAAAAGAACAGATGGAGTAGTGCAGTGCATGCAGTACAGATAGAGTCAAACAGGGCTGCGCTAGATATTTTTTTTGTTTTCTTTACATTTTTTGAAAATTCCTGTGCCTGAGTTTATTCATTTGGTGGTACACTTTACAAAAATAATGCCCACAAGCTGCCTAAAAAAGGATGATGTAAAATTTTAATTTTAGGTGACTTCTGATCCAGAGAGTAAACATTAATTTTCTTCAACCAAAGCCAAATTCACCATCGAAAAAAAATGAATTTGTATATAAAAAAGTTATTTCGTTTGGATCAGAATAACTTCAGGCTCCCGCACATTTAATGTATGTTTGTATGTATGTATGTGTTGGAGGTGTCAGTTGCACTGCGACCTAGGTTGATCTATTGTACCCCTCCTTCTGCTGCTAAGTTCGGGTTACCTGCTTAAAGCCGCCCCTCTAGTCCTAGGTCCTTTAGGAATTTTAGGATGTCTAGCGGTTCCAGGGCTGGAATGTCTTCCAGCTGTATAAGGGGACTTCCCAAGTTCTTCATTCTTGAGCGGCTTACGTCATCGCAGTTCAGTAGAAGATGGTGAGGTGTTTCTTCACCGTCTTCACAGAATCTGCAAGTGTTACCTAGCTTCTTCCAACCCCAGATTATGTAGGTGGTTATTCAGTCTGCAATGTCCCGAGAGAAACCCGGTTAGAGTTTTGAGACTTTTCTTGCTAAGGTTGACCAGCAGTTCAGATCTTTTTTGGTTGTAGCTACCCAGTAGATCTTTGGCCTGTCGTAGTCCTGGTTGGTCTAGCCATTGTTTGTTCCTTAGCCGGTTCTCTTCCTTTTTGAGGATTTCTTGGAGGTGCGCATTTCCGACGCCGCAGAATGTTTCTGGCCCAGTGAAGGGAGTGGCCGCTCCCGTTTTTGCAAGTTCGTCTGCGCATTCATTGCCCTCGACTCCTATGTGTCCAGGAACCCAGAGTAGGGTTACTTTGTTTTCCTTCCCCAGCTCATTGAGTTTCTGTAGACATTCCCATACTATCTTAGAATTGATTACCGGTGAGCTCAATGCTTTGATAGCTGCTTGGCTGTCAGACACTATTACAATTTCTCGTTTTCGGTACCTTCTGTTCAGCTTGAACTGCACGCATTTTCCGATCGCATGAAGTTCGGCTTGGAATATGCTTGGTCATTTGCCCATTGGCTCCGAGTATCTGGTTCGTGGCCCGAATCCTCCGGCTCCTGTCCCCTCAGCAGTTTTGGAGCCGTCTGTGAACCATTTGATGGTGTTTGCTTTAAGGGACTGGATAAATTCTATGTTCCATCTGTTCTTTGTACTTAGTTCGATGGAAAAGTTTTTCTCGAAACTGAATTTATCAACAGTCGCGTCTTTTGGTAAGTCCATGAGGTGTGCACAGTTTGGGAGAGGGAAATCTCTGCCAAAGTGCGTTTTCCCTTATAGACTTATCTTCGCCAGTCTTAGACATGATTCACTGGCAACCCGCTTCACTATTGTGTGAAGTGGTGTTAGGTCTAGGATGACTTCCATTGCCGCAGTTGGGCATGTTCTCATTGCTCCTGTTATGTATAGACATGCGAGTCTTTGTACCTTTCCTAGGGTTTTCCTAGCCGTTACTAGCTGGGTTCGGCTGTACCAGGCTACCGCTCCGTAGGTGATGACAGGTCTCACTATCATGGTATACATCCATCGTAGGATCGATTGGTTACAACCCCACGTTTTGCCCGCATACCATGAATGCCGAAATTGCTCTGTTTGTTATGTTCTCTATGTGTCGGTTCCAAAGGAGTTTAGAGTCTAGGGTTATTCCTAGGAATTTAACTTCTTGTTTCCAGTGAAGCCTGCTTCCATCGAGGCGAATGTTCCTCAGGTATGGGAGTTTCGTTCTTTTTGTAAATGTTACCAGTGTGGTTTTTGATGAGTTAAGATTCAGTCCCACAGTCTGACACCATTCCTTCGTGGTTCGGAGTGCTTTTTCTATAAGGTCACAGAGAATTCCTTCGTGTTTGCCTCTGGCTATGATGACAATATCATCGGCGTAACCAAGGCAGTTGAAGCCCTGGTCGTCAGTGTATTTAGTAGATCATCGACTACTAGACTCCACATCAAGGGTGAGAGTACCCCTCCCTGTGGACATCCTCTCGTTGTGGTGACTTGTATGGTTTGTTCCCCCACATCCGTTTCTGCAGTTCTGGTGGCTAACGTGGACGTGGTTTTGTCCACTCCTTTTCTGACAAGCGTATTTTTTATTGACTCATAAGAGGTGTTATCGAAAGCCCCCTCTATGTCTAAGAAGGCGCAGATGGCTACTTCTTTATTCAGCAGTGTGTTTTGGATGCTGTCAGTGAGTTCAAAAGAGCGGTTTCTATTGATCTGCCCGCTCTGTAAGCATGTTGCCTAGGATGTAGTGGCGTCTTTTCTTGAACATTTGTTCTGATAGAGTTATACAACTTTCTCAACTGTGTTCAGTAAGAACGACGTGAGACATATGGATCTGAACGACTTCGGTAGAGTGGCATCCTTTCTACCTGCCTTTGGTATGAAAGTTACTTTAGCTCTTCTCCATTGACTGGGTATGTATCCGGTCGCTAGGCTGTATCTAATGAGTTTGATTAGATATGGCATAATTTAATTTTGCCCTTTTTGCAACAGGGCTGGAAAAATGCCGTCTACTCCAGTTGACTTGAAAGATTGAAATGAGTCGATCGCCCAAGCCAGCCGCTGCAGAGTGCAAAGGTTCTTGGCAACCTCCAGTTTTTCTGGGCCGTTCTTTGTTTTCTTCAGTACCATTGGGTATACTTCCTGGAAAATGGGTTTCCAGTAGTAGAGCAGCTCGTTGCTCTCCATTTTCTGTATAACTGCCGTCTGGTTTCTTAAGTGTAAATGGTCCTTGAGCCCTGCCTTTTGCCAGGGTTTTGTATAGTCTGGCTGCTGATGGTGTTTCTGTGATAGATTCACAGAAGTAACTGGAAGTTTTTCCGTTTGGCCTTCCTTAATTCTCTGTTGTACTCAGTCAGCCTTTCGGTGTAGCCCTGCCATTCTCTGCTCGGCTCTGTTAAAGAGACAGCGAACCTCGGATCTAAGTCGTGACAGGTGACTATTCCACCATAGGCAAACTTTTTTGTTTACTTGTTCCTTCACAGGACAACTGGATTCGTATGCCTCCATGATTGCTCCCTTAAGGATTTGAAGGGTTTCTTCTACTTCACGTGTGTTCCTGCAGCTAACCTTATTTTGTTTGAGGTTGCGTTGCAGTTTGCTTGTGTATTCTTCCCAGTTTGTGTTTCTGGGGTCTCTATACGAGGCAGTTCGTTCCTGCACTCCTTTTACTTCAAATATTATGATTCTATGATCAGAGAGAGAGAGGGTTCATTCGAGACTCTCCAATTCCTGATCATTTGGTCAATATTTGGACTACAAAGTGTTATGTCTAACACTTCCTGTCTGACCCTAGTAACAAATGTTGGTGTATTCCCTACATTAAGTATATTTAGGTTTGTTTGAAAGAGAAATTCTAACAGTTGCTCACCTCTTAGGTTTGTGTCGGTACTTCCCCAGATAGTGTTGTGCACTTTGGCGTCACAGCCAATTAGGAGCGGTAGTTTGTTCCTGTTGCAGTACTCGACTAGTCTCTGTACTTCTTCTGGTGGTGCTCGCCCATCTCCAGCGAAGTAGCCTGATGCCAGTACTAGGTCGCGGTGTGGTGGGTCGGTGATAAGTTTAACCCGAACCGTAACCAAGTCCCGCGACGTAAATTCTGAAAGATATAAATGATTAATATTTTCATTCAGGAGAATGCATGCTCTAGGGTCGTTACACCGACTGTCCCAGATTTTTTTTGCCCCTCTACTTGATCTGCCCCTTGTGTATCCAAGGTTCTTGGATTAGTACGGCTCCCAAGTGTGACGACGTGAACAACGGCGCTATGGCAGCAGATGCTCCCTTAGCGTGATGTGCGTTCACCTGGGCTATTGTGGTGGTTCGTCATCTTACCTGTTATTGTTGTTTCTGGTGTGGTGGAGTGATGACCTCCTAATCGCCCAGAAGCATTTTTTCTTTCTCACTGGGAACTTCCTCTGCCGGAGTGAGAGTTTTCTCCCCCTCCTCAAGTCCTTCGTCCACTTTCCCTTCATCTTCTTCTGAAGGAGACTCCGGTTTGGATTCCGAGGAAGTGAGCTCCTTCGGTTCCTCGTTAGTTTCCCCTTTACCCTTTCTCTTCTCTAGGCCATGTACAGGGATTTTCCCGAACCTATAGAAGAGGTTGTACCCCATTTTCCTAATGGTTTCGCAGGACCCATCGTCTATGCCGATGTTGAGTAGCTGGCCGTTGCCCGCGTCCTTGCAGCCCATTACTTTCCACAGCTGAGTGCTAAGCCCTTCGTTTTGGGTGTTCACCAGGCTTAGGATTTTAAGGGGTCTTGCCCTTTGCTTTCAATGTGCTGAACTGTGCTGCTAATGTTTTTAGTTCAGTTTTTCGTTTAACCCTCGTTTTCTCAAAAAATGCTATGGCGGTGCCAACTTAACGCTCATCCCCCCCGTTTTTTCAATTATCTTATTGAGCAAAAGCAAAAATCAATGCAACTTTCAGCGTGCTGAACTGTGCTGCTAATATTTTTCGTCCAGTTTCTCGTTTAACCCTCGTTTTCTCAAAAAATGCTATGGCGGGCCAACTTGACGCTCAGCCCCACCGTTTTTTCGATTATTTTATCGAACAAAAGCAAAAATCAATGCAACTTTCAGCTAAAAGTTGTATTCATTTTTACTCTCGTCTGATAAAATAATCCAAAAAATGAAGGGGCTGAGCGTCAAGTTGGCCCCGCCATTAGAAAAACGAGGGTTGAACGAGAAACTGAACTAAAAACATTAGCAGCACAGTTCAGCACACTGAAAGTCGCATCGATTTTTGCTTTTGTTCGATAAAATAATCGAGAAAACGGTGGGGCTGAGCGTCAACTTGGCCCCGCCATAGGGTTTTTTGAGAGAAACGAGGGTTAAACGAAAAACTGAGCTGAAAATTTTAGCAGCACAGTTCAGCACACTGAAAGTTGAATTAATTTTTGCATTTGTTCGATAAAATAATCCAAAAAACGGGGGGGCTAAGCGTCAAGTTGGCCCCCCTTAAATTTTTGTGAATAGCATTGAGTGCAACTCAGCATAGTTCCTAATATTAGTAGCACAGTAGAGCACACTGGGAGCACAGTTAATTAGCACGAAAAAAAATAGAAAAATTTAATAGGCGGGGCTAACTTGACGGAGCTATAACTTCAGGCATTACAAGAATTGAAGAGCATCCAATGTGTTGTACTTATGACTGACCTATTGACCATACCTGCATACCTATCTAGGATACTTCTAGTATTTATAAAGTGAAAATTATGTAATCATATATTTTTTGATAGCATAAATTATTTATCTAATTAAATTAATACCAATGAATAATGAATACAAAGCTATCACAGAAATCCCTTCAATTCGCCTATTTATAGATAAAACTCTGTTGACTGATGGTCTTGGCAACCGATTTCCAGCTTGATTTTACTATTATATCCCATAATTTGTTCGATGGAAAGAATCAAAATATGATTTCATGGTTATTTCTATTATTATGCTGCTTTGTCGATGAAATTTTTACTAATTACGTATCTGAAAATTAAAGAACTTTTTGATTGAACCATTCTATACCCGTACAAGAAAAATTAATCAATAAGGGTATGGAAGGGTATGCCCTTATGCCTCTGAAGTTATTAGATTCAATTTTATTTCCTATCATGAAAATGCGTATTTTTCTCTACATCTACATCTAAATGTTACTGGTCTCAGAAATTGATCTTGAAATTTTCTGAATTTGTTTTACATAACAACCATAACATGGGTGAATCCCAAGCTGCATGTGCCAATTTTGATCGAATTTGCTTAGCTTTTTTGTCAAGCCTTCATGGGATGAGGGATGAGTTAATAAGTACCTACCAGAAGATTAACATGTCCCACTTGTCGCAATGCTGTTGATAACCCAAGCAGCGCTTTTACGTCCTAACAACGTCGTCATTGATGTCTTGACGTTAAGGCGCGACGTCAAATAGACGACTATACAACCCATATTTTCACCAAAATGGAGAATCATTTCAGGGTTGTAACGACGTCGCAGGTCGTGAGGCTTTACTAATTTTTAACTTATACGTCAGCATACACAACCAGATTTGAACGTTTACTAAACGTCGTAAACCATGACTAACCTAAACACAAATACCAAACCAAATAAAGGATGTTCCAGGTTTAATATATTGCACCAAATTCGCACTTTTGGTTTATTATTGGTGTTATTTTATTTCTCAACTACCTATAGGAATATTGGGAAATATAAAATAATAATGGCGCCCGGCGTTGTCAACAATAAAATACGTGAAAATAAATATTTAGCTCCTGTAGGCACATAAATTTCAAACGAAGTCAACTTTTCTGTCAATTATATCTATGATATGCACACAAAATAAACGGGCTCCTATTTTGTTAATATTTTCCAAAAAAAAAAAAAAATCTGTAATTTACATAATTTCTTATATACTTCCAATGGGTCAAAAACATCTTTGGACAAGTCCGATTTACACAAAAATAAATAATTATGTCAAAATTTCCTTATTAAGGATTGATTTTTCAGATATTATTTTATTTTTATTAAACGTGCAGCAATGGCGGATGATTAGATAGGACCTTGCGATATATAAAATGGTCGAGTTAATAATCTGCACCTTATCCTAACCTAATGCGTGTTTTCGTCATGAAAATGGACTTAATAATCTATATAAATATAGGACGATAGGTAATAAAATAGTACAAACATTATAAACCTAGATTGACTAAAGGTCCTATATGGTAACCTATCGAAACCATTTCTTTAGGTGCTTCAACGCTCTCATTTATTTGAAATTTTTCAGGAAACTGTAAATGTTTTATTTTTGATGTTCAAAATCTTGAAATATTTCATTTTAACCCGACATTTATTGTATCTTTTTTAATTTCCCAATTGGAAATTACAGGGTTCTCTCCCAATTTCCCTTCTTGCTCCATTTCCTTCATGTTGGAATAAATTTCTCCCTTTTCACTAAATCTAAAAAAAAAATTCTACTTCTGTAATATGTCGGATGAGTATTTGAAGCTCCCGTTTTGTCCCATATCATATCAAAAATACAAAAGCAAATACTTATTCAAATTGTTAAAAACTTTTTATAGTAACGCCATATCTCTTGTTTGTTTATGTTTTTATTTGACTGATGACAGTTTATTAACGAACGACGCAAAAAGTATGAAATGCTACACCAAATTTTACCTTTGTCCAATTTTAACGTTGGTCGGACGTTTTTCTAAGACCTCTATCTGACCTTATGATTGGTCGTGTCAGACGACGTTTTTAAAACGTTTCAGAGGTCACAGGATATGAAGATAACGACGGATTGACGTCTTCAATGCAACGTTGAATTTGGTACAATATTATGACGTCTATTTTACGATTTTTATCTTACCTTATAATTGGTCGTATTAGACGACGTTTAAAAAACGTGTCAGAGGTCACAAGTATACAAGATGACGACGGATTGACGTTATCAATTTAACGTTAAGACTGGTTTTCATTTATTACGTCAAAATTGAGCTAGATAAAAGTCCGATTTCTTGACCAGATCTTAAAAACGACGACACGACGTAATTTTAACGAAAAATCATTGACGGTTACTTATCTGCACTGTATCTGCACTTCTGGCGACGTTGTAATTGGTCAATACGTAGTCGCAGGGACATGTATGTGCCTCTTGGGAAGCCAGTTATCAAGACAATGTCATTGAAGAATCTGAGTTGATTTATTATGCCTATCTCAGCTCAATCCAACTGCTTAAACATATATTTTGATAGCAAAGATTTTGATAAAATGTTTTTGAGAAATTTTGTCACCTCCGCTTTGTGTTCTGATAACATTTTGGCTCCTTGGAGAAGCTGCATCATTGTAACAATAATTACGCTTCATGACAGTAATGTATCTGGAATCTACCCGACAGTAGAACTTCGAATATTTTTTTGTGGTTGACTTAATCACATGCTTTTTTGTAGTTGGCGAAAACGAGGATTGATAGTACCTACATTTATAAAAAATCATTATAATTTTGCATTACCTACATAAAAGTGTGAGTAAAATTAGTATCGTTGCTCTAGAATCACTTTGCTCTAAATTGATATATAAAATATAATTATACTCCACTTTAGCTACAAACCAAAACTAAATTGCAATATGTTTAGGGGATAAAAAAAAAGGTTACATCAAGTCAGTTCCTATTTTTTAATGCAGGTAAAAAAACGCAGGGACACATCCAAACAATTTGCACTCACAGGTGTTTCATTAAAATAATCGGTTTAGAGTCAGTCCGCTGAAGCAATAAATTATGTCATCTACCTGCCTCTAATAATACACCCGTGCCATTGACACACTATTCTCGTGTTTTAGTTTTTTTTTTATCGCGCCGATATCCAGGTAAAATCTAATGGGTACAATAAATAAGCGTGTGTTGATGATTATGATGAGATTTTTTATACCGCCCTGTGGTGGGTGCACATGGAGGGGCTCCTTTTTTTTGAAATTCATTCGCTTTATTTTTCTATTGCTGTAGCTTTTTGCTTTTGCATTATTGCATTTTTTGAAAAAATATTTTCTAGAAAGCTGCCGCTTCTTACCATAGCACTTTTGTGTTCTCACTTGAAAAATAGGAATTAATTCTAGTATAAGTGACTCTTTCTTACAGGAATAAGAATTTTTATCACGAGCCCTAGGCGAATTGAACCTCGTCAGTACTAGACTTTTTTAATTTAAAAAAAAAAATATATTTTTTGTAAATTTTTGTTTGTTTCAAATACTAGAAGACATGTAAATTCGTGCAGCAAAGTTAAAAAATGCTTTCCGAAACTAAACCAACAACCTCTAAAAAATGAACAGTTCCTTTCATAGTTAAGTCCAAATATCGCTTTAGCTCTACATCCCTATGGCTGAATCAGGGATGTTTCGTTTTGTTCTAATGTTCTACGATTCTATTTTATTTTGACTAACTACATAGTTTTAACGAATTCTGAATATTCACCGTATTCAATTTTACAAATACATATGCGATGTCCAATGCCTTTCATTTTTTCTTTTCCGATTGTCACACTTCATGATAAAGAGATAGGTACCTACCTAAAGAAATAGAGAAACAGGAATGTCCAAATAATTAGCTCTGGCTTAGCAGTAATTTTGTTGGCAAATACAAATTTCAGAATGCAATGTTGGTTATAGGTACAGGAAAATTGCACATATCTGCGGATGAGATAAACTTCAGAGCAGTTCAAAACCAGCTAGAAAATTATGTTCAACTACCGACGGGGCTTCGATCTAGCCACAAGATATTATCGTATTACCAGAAGCTTCCATCAAGCAGAAGTCCAACGACATGGGAGCCAGAGTTGATGCAGGTGAAGAACTCGATGCACTCCGGAATGATCGCCAAGGCACCAAGAATTGAGGGCTCCAATGCCGCCCAAGGATTTATTGCCTACAAAAACGAATGGAGCGCGAAATTGGTCCAAACAATCATGGCAACTTTCTGCCAATCATGGAACAGATAGTGGCTAGTTGCCAGCAGTCAAGAATCTCACGTCCTCCGACTTATTTGAATGCAAAAATATAAGAAAGTGAGGCCCAATCAATACATCTACCGGCGACGCTATAATTATCAAGTGACACATGGATAGATAATTCAAATTCGATTCCGAATAGTTCAATGGTCTAAAATCTGAAAAGGAAGGCTAGGGAATCAAGCCGATTGATATGTCGCGAAAACGGGATGATTTTTCGAATTTGCCTGCGGGTGGGGGTAGCGGAAGCACACTACCTTACCTTGTTCTAGGTGTCTCAGAAGATTTCACCATCAACATCAGCTAAGGAAGTTCTCTTCGGTTATATTGAGACTTCGCTAGCCTAACGCTGGTTTTAGAGTGGCACAATGTCGCAATTTCGTAACATTACCCATCAATTTAACCGACCCTGTATCTCTTATGACTTGCTACCAAGATCCGAGATCCCCATACTTTCTCGCGAATTTGTAACACCTAAACAGTAGGAATGCCAAATATTAAAAAAAAAATATATATACACAGGGTGTCCGTTTTAAGTGATACCACTATTGCTATCTCCGAAACGGTAAGAGATACGAGGTCGGTTATATTAGAAAAAAGTTGCCTTTTTTGATGCCCATTAAAGAATCGTTCACAGTGTTGCCAAATTCCTTTTAGTTCATGAAATACAGGGTGATTTCTAAGAAACGCCTAAAAATATTTCATCAATTATTTTGAAAACTATTGATTCTCGGGACATAATTTAAATTTGAAAGTTTTATAAATTTTATGGCTCTACAACATGGCATCTTCAAATATCAAATCCGACGTTTTGTGATCGAGCTACCCTAATCAACTTCATTTTTTTAAATACGGACCTGGATTTTTTATGTCATTTTTAGAAAGCTCCCTTTATTCCCTTTTCAACGATATACCTCTTAAGTATGATTGGCCGACGTTTCTGCTTTAAAAGGTGATCATCAGTGATTTTTACCAAAATTTCACCTTAATTCGGCCCTGAAATTCGTTATCTGTAACAAAGATGGTCTAACACTATTTTCCTTTTATTTAGAACACAGAATTGTCCGAGGAATTATCTAATTATAAACAATATTGAAAATAATGACTTAGAAACTAATTATTATTGTAAATATGTACTCAAACCGACGTCCATTATTCCTTAAGCATCATCTGCAATTTTTCATATTTTTTATTTTGAATATTATTTGATATTGTTTTTTTTTCATGCAACTGTCCGCGAAATTCAATTTCACGGCCGCCACCTTACGTGGTGTGTATACCATGACCACGAAACTTTTCAGCATTCTCGAGATCACAGATTAACCCGTCCTAAAGATAGGAAACTCAGGCCTTTTTCCCTATCCTTGTCTTACCCATGCAGCGAGTTGCATGACTGCCACAGCATGGTGGCGCTAGTGTGCACTTTGGTGTGTCCAGTATTGTGGCAGTAGTCACGTGATTCCCGCCTTCTTTTAAATAATTTTTTCTAATTTTGACATTTAAAGTGACACTTTTCAAAACTCGTTGACGTTATCAAATGCTTTACTTTTCATCACCAGTTACGAAAAGTAAAATTTTTCGCAACTGGTGATGAAAAGTAAATTTCACCATTAGTTGCAAAAAAATACAGAAACCAAATCTGTGATACTTATGGGGGGGGGCTGAACTACTCGAAGTACTCTGTTATTATCTATTATATTTTTTGTACGTACATATTATGAAGATTTAATTTTATTCAAATTAGTAACATAATATATTCTCCACATAGCCCTGCGCGGCTGTATTAGACTTCCATTTCCATGCTATTTAATTTTCAGCAAATCAGGCACAGAATCTACAAGCAGAGTAGGTATAGTCCAACAAATACCATTTTAAAGTCACGTGATTTTTCTCTATCCTTGTTGAATACATCTCAAACAGCGGTGATAGTAAAATTGACAAAAAAATTGCTGTCTAATTATTCTTCATAATATTCTTACCTGAAATAGAATCCGTCACTGTCATCAATTAGTTTGTCAAAGTTATTTTCGAAAATAATACAATGAACAAACACAGCTAATAATTTTGACTATATTAACCTTTTTCCAACTCGAAAAGAAGCAAATAGAAAATGGGTATCCAGTTTAAGTTCAGAATGTATTACAACAGACAGCAGATACGACAAAAGTGAGTCTCGCAACAATTGCAAGTATTAAAATTGCCCTCTGATTGGTTGATACTACTTCAGAAACGCGTTTGTAAAATGCTAGTGGGAACATATCCTAAAATTCAATAGTAATTAATCACCAGTGGCATTTTGTAGGTGATATTTACGACATAATCAATGGACATACGTTTTTTTGCCACCAGTATCACGTGACTTTAAAATGGTATTTGTCGGACTATAGTCGATGATCGCCAAAAGCCATGACCGGTTTGAGTCGTCAAACTTGACACTGGACAATATTGGCTTCTATAGCAACTGAATAGGAAACATCTCTGAACTTACTTGACGATTTAGAAATAGTTATAGAAGGGACATTTTTCATGTTTTGACTTGAATTTGAATGGATCAGATCATAATGTACAAAATTAGAAAAAAAATTGTATGAAACATGTTGGGAAACACTATTTTTCGTAACCCGCTTCCTTTTGCGGAACGAGCGAAGCTCGTTACGAAAAATAGTGCTTTTCCCAACTGGTTGCACAAATAACTATTGTCTAATCAATTTCATTTCATTATTAAACCCTATTTTTTGGAAATAAAACAACAACATTTCAGTACTATCTGCTTCTTTAACAAAACAGCCTTTAACACAACAACAGAAAACCGTATTGAAAAAAAAAAAACACTAAAAAGTTGAAGGGTTGCACAAATGACTTTGTCAAAAATTGCAAATAAATACCATCACTAAAACCATTTCCACAATGTTTACATGTAACATAAAGTCTCTTTGGTTAAAAACATATGAAAAAATCAAAGTTTTACCAAAAATTGATAGAAAATCAAATAAAGAACACCATAGAATAAGAAGAACACTAACACACATCAAACGGCTGACTAATGGCAGATCATAGAATAAGGTTTATAGTGGGTATAGAATGGACAGTCCCGTTATACGGATCGGACCACCATTTGTGGCGCCATCTGTTCTCTATGAAATGAGCTCATCCCATTGTAGCAGCTTGTAGAGCAGTATGCTTCTTATTTTTTTTAGATTTGCTTTTTATTTATTTTATAATAAAGACACAATTTGATGCAAATTTAACAAATAACGGTTTATTACAAAGAGAGAAGAAAAATATGTTGGCTTTTCGAAACTCGTCAACAAAAGCCGCTTTCCAGCTGCCCATTTTGAGCACGCAATCGAGCTTTTGCGCGCGCAAATGCTTCAAGCGCGTGTTTGTGTTCCAGCCGTACTGCGTTTCAAACACAGAACACTGTGCTGCACCGTGCTTGAAGCACACAGCTGGAAAGCGGCTGTCAACACTTAACAACACAGAATTAAATAACAATAATAGTTTTTACACTAAACATAACACTGTGAAAGTCCACAAATACACACAGATAACGCTTTATCACTACGAAACACTTTTTCAACGAACAGAAATATTAAAGCAACAATAAGAAGCACAACGTTTTCCAGTTCATCGTTTTGTCATCATTTGTCATTCCATGAATTTATGTCGGTTCATGTCATAATTTAATTATAGTATTTTTAATACCTATTTAGAAGTACCTGTCCTTTTAGTGACAAAACGTATGTCGCTTCTTGACACACAAATAAAATTAGGTTAGGAATTTTCTATTTGTAGATGAAATAGACCAATCTCCTATTACCTGGACTGCGCACGTCGCTTGTAGGCTGCAGGTGAGCGTCCAATGAGAAGCAGGTTTCTTACAGGCTTACGTCATATTCTTATTCAGGAGCCAGTTCAGAATGAATCGTTCCTTCTTTCTTTGTAACGTGTAATTCGACAAAGAGCAAACTAATACTCTACATATTACTTGAACTCACCGCAGTGTCTTTTAAGGTTATGTTAAATTATACTTGACATATTCCTTTGCAATTTCATTGTGCGATGTTGCCGGATGAAACATTTATCAAAATAAAACTGCAAACTATGTTAACATACACTTTTCAACCCCTTCTTTTGTCTGATTTAAGGCGTTGTAAAACACTTGACACTATATCACTTCTTTAATGTTATAATGTGGGATTTGTATTGTCTACATTTGTTTTGCTACAATACAATCTGGCTACGCTGCACCTACGAGTTGCGCGCGCATGTCATCTTTTATTACTTTCTAACTTGTATTTATTACAATTAATCTCTCTTTTTCTATTTATACGAGACAGGTCTATTGACGTATTAGCAATCGACGTTCGTTTTTGTTGGTAATTTTTTGTTTCATCTGATTCCTGATTGATAAATAAGGATGAGGTTATTCTAAATGGGTATTACAAATACTATAGTAATCACGTCACTCTTCTTCTGAAGCGAAGATACCTTGGAGATACAATCAACAACGCGTACGCAAATCAATTGATAGCGCCTCTACCGGGCATGAAACAAGTTTTTCATCGAACCAAGTGGTAAATTTGAAGATCGCGGGGTATGTAGCAAATACAATGACAAATTACATTCTTTTACAGCTGACATTTGCTTGTGGCTTTGCTATACTAGCGCCGCATAGCTTTGGAAGTCATGAAACTATCATACGTGTAATTTTTTAGACAGCTCCGAACGAACATTTTACATGGAAGTTTCCTATCTTTAGGACGAGTTAATCTGTGCTCGAGATTATCTTGCCTCGGCCGCAAGCAGCCCCGGCATTTCGCGGCCTTGGTATAGAAATAACTAAGATTTATTCTAGCACATGCAGCGCTTATCCTCTCTTTGAATTCATCTAATGTCTGGTATTTTTATAAATTCTATAAACTCTATAATGAAAATCACTGAGCTCTTATTCATTTAACAATAAATATAAAATGAATAACTAATAAAGAAATGTTTGACAGGTTTCACAGCTGTCAATTTAATTTTTTTCAAGGCATTTTTTGATGAAATTTATTTATATTCCATATCAGTGATGCCAACCTGAATTTGTGAAATTAAAATAATATGTAGGTAATTACATAGTTTTTAAGTAATTATTTCAATTATTGTTCATAATCAAAGAATTTTAGGTGTTCATGCGAAATTATTCTGTTAATTTTGTTCTAAATAATAAAGGAAAAAAGTACTTGTTAGGCCGTCTTTGTTATAAATGACGAATTCCAGGGCCTAATTGAGGTAAAATTTTGGTAAAATCACTGATGATCACTTTTTTGAGCAGAAACGTCGGTCAATCACACTTAAAAGGTATATTGGTAAAAAAAGAATAAAGGGCGCTTTCTAAAAATGACATAAAAAATTCAGGTCCGAATTTGAACAAGTGAAGTTGATGATGGTAGCTCGATCACGAAACGTCGGATTTGAAATTTGAAGATGCCATGTTGTGAAGCGATAAAAATTATAAAACTTTCAAATTTAAATTGTGTCCCGAAAATCAATAGTTTTCAAAATAATTGATGAAATAGTTTTAGCGGTTTTTTAGAAATCGCCCTGTATTTCATAAACTTTAAGGAATTTTGCAACACTGTAAACGAGTCTTGAATGGGCATCAAAAAAGGCAACTTTTTTCTAATTTAACCGACCTCGTATCTCTTACCGTTTCGGAGATAGCAATAGTGGTATCACTTAAAACGAACACCCTGTATATATATTTGTAACGAATATGTGGCGCTACCGCTAGGGCGCACAAATCTAATACCTGAATTCTAGAACGAACTGCGTTATTCCGGAAAAGAAACTATTGCGTTCTTCTGGATTTGTTAGTAGTTAGTAGTTTTAGTTTTAAGATTGGCTGTTTCTGTTATACGATAATTTAGATAGTGAAATTGTAAGAATTGTAGGAGTTAAGTTGATTGAGTTAATTAGTGAAGTAATTAGTGTCAGAGTGTTATAGTAACGTTGAATAAATTATTGTTGTATAAATTGGAATTTGATTTTTGAATAAACGGACCCAAGATTTCTGTCAAGCACGCAGGAGCCGTGACAATATTTTAAAAGTATACAAAAATAACTTTAATTTTTAGCGCCGCTATTATTTTCTATTTTTCCTATATTTTTTGAAATGATATGTAGATAATGACATATTATAATAATATCTGTATAATTATTAACATCATGTGTCCATAATAGTTATTTATATTACTAGTACTAAGTACGGTATGAGCTTCGATCATTACAGTAACTAGTGGGGACTATTGCCACGACGAGGTCGTAAGACGAGTCGTGGTAACCACACGAGTGCTGTAAATGAGCGTTTCCCCTTCGTGTGACGTGTACGGCCCAGATTTTTTGGTATTCGAAATGGTTTCAATTTTTCACAACAGATAATTCAGCCACGCTGAAAGAAAATATTTCCTCAACAAGTAGGTACTTTCAGCCATGCTGGATGGTGTCATCAACATAAGGTAAGTATTAGTTTTACTTTCAATATTTATTATTTTTTCATGTAAATCAATTTTAGAAAGTACCTATTTCCAATAACAATGAGTTACGTAATGAGCTCAAAAAATCACTAGTGATAATGAGCCTATTACATTACTAGTACGATAATACGTAACTCAAACAGGCTAAAATGGGTTACGTAATAAGCTTCTACAATGTGCGTCGTATTTATTAGTTATTTAGCTTCATAACAGTAACGAGTGGGAAATATTGCCACGACGAGGTCGTAGACCGAGTCGTGGTAACCACACGAGTGTTGTAATGAGCCTTACCGTACGTGTGATGTACAACATTTTATCGCTGATTGATTGTGTAGCTTTAAATAAAATAATGACTTCTTACCGCACTAGTGCGATGATGAACGCGTCATGATTCGTTACCGCATTAGTGCGGTAATAGAGCTCATTACATAACGCAAAATTTTTTTCAATTTTCGTTTATTAGTAGTTATCTACTCCCATTTTTCCTTCACAGGTTTAACTATGACATTTTTGTCAAATCACAAAAACTAGTTGTGTTATGAGTCTCATAACATAACTCAAATACTAGAAAAATGTTTATGTAAAAATGTCATAACCAAACGCTTGTAGATAAATAAATACCTATAGGTCCAGGGTCTTTTCCTTATAATTAGTGCGGCTTCTACAGCTTAAACAAAAAAAAAATGAAAAAAAAAGGTGAATACAAAAGTTGTAGGGATTTATCTCTATTATCTTTTTGCAAATGTCATAACATAGAAATGACAGCTGCCAACTGTCATGATGACAAACACTTGCATTTTTTTGAATGGAACACCCCGTATATCTTTGGCTAGAATGATTAAGTTTTTTCTGAGCAAGCCTCATCATTGATATAAAAAAACCGGGACAGACCTAATTTAGGGTATAATGTTGATGTATTTTTTAACTTAAATAGCGTCAAGACAGCTCAACCAAATATTAACATATAGGCTATATTTGGAATCAAAAGAAAAAAATCCATCATTCTAGCCAAAAATATACAGGGTGTTCCATTTAAAAAAATGCAAAAGTTTGTCTGGCAGCTGGCAGCTGTCATTTGCCCATTTTGACATTTGTAAAAGATAATAATAGAGATAAAACCCTACAACTTTTGTATTTAATTTTTTTTTTTTTTTTTTTGTTTGAGCTGTAGAAACCGCACTAATTATAAACAGACCCTGTACCTAATAATTGCTAAATTTCTGACAGAAACAAGTAAGCTGAAAGTTCTTTTTCAATTTGCGCGTATTCAATTTGTGCTGTATTTAAATATCTAGGAGCAAAACAAACAGAGGGCCTTTATTTATTGTAGCAAAAAGGCAACATCCAAGTGCATCTTTTGATGCTTCGCTGCATCGCACTGAATAACAATGACAACACTATGATAATACTATATATCAAGTAAAGTCTGTTTTTTTTTTTAAATTTAGTAACTATGTTGGCAACACAAGCCTTTTCTACATAAAAAATTTGAAAGCATTGACAATTTTACATTGTAGTGCCAACATATTGTCATTTTGACTTATATCTTTTAAAAAAAAAAACATACTTTAGGTAGGTAGGTAAGGTACCATCGTCACCAAAAGTATCTGGGACACAAATAATGCATAAAAATCTCCTGGACTAATTCTACTGTCATTCATTTCAATGCATTTAAATTATAGTTTGACAAATATTTGACAATAAAATTCATATAATAGGACAAGAGCTAATGTGATGCTGTCCCAGTTACTTTTGGTGACGATGATGGTACCTACTCTACTGATGATAATTATATCAAAAAAAATAGTAAAATTTGTAGACAGCATCCGTCAAGGAACAGTGTTGGGCCCCATTTTGTCAATATCAAGTTTTAACATACATTTGAGATGTAATGGCAGACAATAATTGTATTTAATACGTCATACAATTGCTTATTTACAGAATGGCGAAGGGACTTATAATACTTTGAAAATTGTTTGCTTTGAGGAACTCAGAATACAGAGACTTACAAAAAATGTTATCAATTTTTATATAGAGGTAGTTTGAAGTAACTCCTGGGCCTTTATTCTAGAAACAGGGGAGCAGCGTTCTCATGAGAACGAAGGTTCTGTCTCAGTCGCCCATATTTATATTTCCAGACCACTAACAAAGACAGAAGAATCCGTTCTCGTGAGGAAGCTCTTTCCCGGTTTTGAGAATAGATACCCAGCCAAAAACACTGAAACTATGTATATGTATATGTATACATAGTTATAAGTACCTACCTAGCTAATATAAGTTGCCTGACAGAACAAAGAATCATACACAATTTCAATCAGATTACTTAATATGATTGAATGTTCCCATTTAGCTTAAGTAGGTATCTCTATATTATGTGTTACCTGGTAGCTGGAAACTTTCAATAATAAACTTCATTTCATCGAAGTCATACTGAATGATTCTCAACTATATCGGCGAAAATAATCACAACATTTCCTGAGAAATGATACTACATACAGAAAAACTAGGAAAATCAAACCGGGGAACTAGTACTGCCCCCGGATTCTATTTTACGAGTCGAGTCGAATTGTCTCGATTTCAAATACGACAAGGTAGAACTACAAATAAAGATTAATTATTCTTATACTTGAGAATTTCATAATTTTGTAAGAGTTAATGGTTAATGGTATAGCTGCAAAAAGTGAAAAAGAAAAAATATAAATTTAGACGCTGTATCTACCAAGTACGTGTACTTTTCATATTCTTTAAATAATTTGTTAATCTGCGTGCTTTTGAAATAATAGCTATTTATGTACCAAGGGGATTATGTAGATTATAATGCCCGAAGGCGAAACTAGCCCGAGGGCCTATGGCCCGAGGGATATATTTCGCCTGAAGGGCATTATAATCTTGAATCCCCGTGGTGCATACAATGCTTTATTTTCTACTCAACACAATGTTTTTTCATCAATTTGTACTTAACAAAATCAGTTAAACTTGTGTGACAGAATATTGTTTTGTATTTTGACATGTACCTGTACCTGTGACCTGTACCTGTACCTGCGACCTGTACATAGAAACGAAATAAATTAATATATCTATAAACATCTCATAAGGCAAGGCAACGGTGGTGGTCCTGTGGGTTAACGCGCTGGACCACATGGGAAACATTGATGGTAGACCGGGTTCGAATCCTGGCTAGACCGAAAATTATTTTCGGTCAGACATTTAGTGGCTGCCTAGGGTAAAGTGCAAATTAATAGAACAACAACAACAAAAACACCTTAAGGTATTATAAGCGGGCGTTATAGATCATAACGCCCGCAAAAGCGGGCGTTATGGATCAGGTTGTTATAGGTGTGTTAACGTATTTCGTTTCCTAGGTATTATGGATCTATAATAGTAAAGTAGAAAATAAAATTATTTTAAATTATCAGTTCCTACTAACCCTAATGCCTCATTCTCACTTGCGCGAAATTCGCTCTTTTTTTGACATTACTCCGACAATTTGACGTTTGATACACACATAAAACGTCTAATTGTCGAAGCAATGTCAAAAAAGAGCGATTTTCGCGCTAGTGAGAATGAGGCACAAGAATTCTTGTTGGACAGTTTTTTTTCAGTGTATCAGTACCGTCATTTGGGGTGAAGTCGGACGATTTTTGCAGTTTTTTGTTAATAAAATCTACAATTTAAAGAAAAAAAATCCCAAAATAGTTATTTTTGTATCAATGGCGCGAAATGCTACTTTGGTGATCGAGATCTGATTTTTTTAACGAGGCGCAGCCGAGTTAAAAAAATAGTCGAGATCACCAAAGTATTTCACGCCCGAGTTGCAAACAATATTTTTTCTACAACTCCATTTAAATATCAATCATTCGAAGCCAAAATTGCATTTTCAATCAAAGGTAGGTGAATTTTAATTATTTTTGATTTCCTGACAGGTATGTGTCACCATCACACCCAGTGTGCGAACTAGCTATTTTGCGCACACGCGCGCGAAATAGCTAGTTCGCGCACGGCGTCATGGGAACGTTAAAAAATTAATATCTGGGAAAAAAAGTGCCACTTCGCAAACTGTCATGAGTGTGCGAACATCATCATTTTTTGACAGTTGTAGAAAAAAATAATTTAAGACCGAAGGGGCGCAGGGGTATGGTATATTTTTTTTATAGTTCTTTGTGATCTAAATAATGTCTAGTAACAATTTGAACCTGTCAGTACAGGCCGTTTTTGAAAAAAGTTGAAAAACATATTTCACCGTATTGCACCCTTAAAAATTTCAAAGAACGCAGGGGTATGGTATATTTTTTTTATTGTCCTTTGTGATCTAAATAATGTCTAGTAACAATTTGAACCTGTCAGTATGGGCCGTTTTTGAGAAAAGTTGAAAAACATATTTCACCCTTAAAAATTTCAAAGACCGAAGGGGCGCAGGGGTATGGTATATTTTTTTTATTGTTCTTTGTGATCTAAATAATGTCTAGTAACAATTTGAACGTGTCAGTACGGGCTGTTTTTGAGGAAAGTTGAAAAACATATTTCACCGTATTGCACCCTCAAAAATTTCAAAGAACGCAGGGGCGCAGGGGTATGGTATATTTTTTTTATTGTCCTTTGTGATCTAAATAATGTCTAGTAATAATTTGAACCTGTCAGTACGGGCCGTTTTTGAGAAAATTTGAAAAACATATTTCACCCTCACCCATAAAAATTTCAAAGACCGAAGGGGCGCAGGGGTATGGTATATTTTTTTTATTGTTCTTTGTGATCTAAATAATGTCTAGTAACAATTTGAACGTGTCAGTACGGGCTGTTTTTGAGGAAAGTTGAAAAACATATTTCACCGTATTGCACCCTCAAAAATTTCAAAGACCAAAGGGGCGCACGGGTATGGTATATTTTTTTTATTGTTCTTTGTGTTCTAAATAATGTCTAGTAACAATTTGAACCTGTCAGTACGGGCCGTTTTTGAGAAAAGTTGAAAAACATATTTCACCGTATTGCACCCTTCAAAATTTCAAAGACCGAAGAGGCGCAGGGGTATGGTATATTTTTTTTATTGTTCTTTGTGATCTAAATAATGTCTAGTAACAATTTGAACCTGTCAGTACGGGCCGTTTTTGAGAAAAGTTGAAAAACATATTTCTCCCTCACCCTTAGAAAATTCAAAGACCGAAGGGGCACAGGGGTATGGTATATTTTTTTATTGTTCTTTGTGATCTAAATAATGTCTAGTAATAATTTGAACCTGTCAGTACGGGCCGTTTCTGAGAAAAGTTGAAAAACATATTTCACCCTTAAAAATTTCAAAGACCGGAGGGGCGCAGGGGTATGGTATATTTTTTTTATTGTTCTTTGTGATCTAAATAATGTCTAGTAATAATTTGAACCTGTCAGTACGGGCCGTTTTTGAGAAAAGTTGAAAAACATATTTCACCCTCACCCATACAAATTTCAAAGACCGAAGGGGCGCAGGGTTATGGTATATTTTTTTATTGTTCTTTGTGATCCAAATAATGTCTAGTAATAATTTGAACCTGTCAGTACGGGACGTTTTTGAGAAAAGTTGAAAAACATATTTCACCGTATTGCACCCTCAAAAATTTCAAAGACCAAAGGGGCGCACGGGTATGGTATATTTTTTTTATTGTTCTTTGTGATCTAAATAATGTCTAGTAACAATTTGAACCTGTCAGTACGGGCCGTTTTTGAGAAAAGTTGAAAAACATATTTCAACCTCACCCTTAAAAATTTCAAAGACCGAAGGGGCGCAGGGGTGTGGTTAATTTTTTTTTAATGTTCTTTGTGATCTAAATAATGTCTAGTAATAATTTGAACCTGTCATTACGGACAGTTTTTGAGAAATGTTAAGAAACAGTTTCACCTTCAAAAATTTCAATGACCGTAGATTTGTACCTACTAATAATAAGAAAATATTGGGAATTTTCATGTGATATCCTTAGGGAGCACCTAATGAGCCATTGTTACAAGAGATAAAGGTAAAACATACATGTATAAAAAAAACCGACGCCACTGAACCTTCGGCTGTTTCCGGAAAATTGTCTCATAGCTTTTGTCTGATAACTTCACATCAGTTAGGGCGTCGCACCGGTGTCAAACTCACACTGGGTGTGTCATTCCTGAACTCGCCCCAGATGATCTAGACATCTTCAAAATTATTGAAAACGAAAATGATGCAATAATTTTACAGAGGGATGTAGATAAAATGCTAACTTTCTGTGAAGATAATAGGCTAAGAGCCGTTTTACACGGCAAAGTTTCTTCATGAAATTATTCACGAAATTACTGCCGAAATATTTCGTAAGTTTACTATTCTTGTTTCGCTTGTTACCTGTTTGACACGACAAATGAAATTTAGCAAAAGTTTCGTGAAAATATTAGTCATACGCCGGCGCAGTAACGTTTTGCCATCAATAATATGAAATCATAACCTCATACGTTGGAAACCAAAACAAATAAAACTTGCGTTTTCTAATTTTTGTTGAATCTTTGTACTCTTCTGCAGTTTCATAAATTTGAATTTCGGTTTCCCTTCCATAAATAAAGTTTTGTTTACTTTTGGCTTTGCCCAGCTGGTCTTCTCCCTCCCACCTTATTTTTTTGGGCGCAACACTTTTTTCACCGGTAGATCCACCGATAAGCAGTCTATCTTTATCTATTAGGCAATTCGAACCACGTGACATTCAAGATGGCGTGGCGGCCACACATGGGCCATAAAACACAAAAAAATATCTAGTTCCTGCCCGAATTAATAGTTTAGGTACCTAGTCAACAAATATTTTATAAAATAATGAAAATCAAAGTTGTAAGCAAAACTGTATGCAAAATAATTTAAAATACGCATAAAAACATATTCAAAACATTATTCCCATATGACACGATAGGCTTAACAAGTGATAAGCCTTTTGGGATTATCGCGCTTGGTGGCATTTATGGCGAATTCTATTATAGACAATTTTTAAAATTTTAAAGTATTAAAGTTTAGTTCGTTGTATAACCTTTTGAATACTACTCGATGTTTCAGGATTACCTAATACTTTTACCTGTCACGAAACGCGTTACCAGCAACACCACTCCTCCTTCGGAGTCGTGGTGTTGCTGCGTAACGCGTTTCGTGACAGGTAAAGGTTTTATCCGGTAATCCTGAAACCTCTTGTGGTATTACATTCGAAAATCCAATGACGGATTCATAAGGCTCGAAGAAAAAGAACGTGCTGTTTATTTTGTAATGTGTGCGCCGAAACTCACGCATTTTCTCGGCCGCGCCCACAAAAACTATAGAACATTTTCGAAAGTTTATTGGCGAAATATTTGGTAAGTTTTTCTTGTCGTGTAAAACAGGAAAAGTTGACTTATGAAATATTTCGGCAACAATTTCGTGAGTAATTTCGTGAAGAAACTTTGCCGTGTAAAACGGCTCTAAGTATCACTAAATATTGGTAAATGTAAATGTATTAGCTTCTGACGTGATCAAAATCCTATTTTAAATTACTAGAAAATGAGTGATGTCAAACTAGATCGAGTTCAAGAAATTCTAGATTCAGGTATTAAAAATGTTACTTTATCGCACTAGTGCCATAAAGTCTTTATAGCACTAGTGTTAAAAGTGAAACATCAAATTTTGAGAGCGGACGTCAAAAAAAGTTTGTATTTTCAGTTATTTACATTGATAATAATGGTGAAATTTGAACAACTGAGGTAGCCCGTTTGGCCGCCTCATCTATATTTTTCGAAGGATCGATGCAACTCTCTTTTTCTTCTGTATTTTGTTGCATTTTTAGCAAAAAGCATTCCTGACCACGACATACTTTCAAGAAACTGACAAGACATTTCGTTACCTGTAAAACAAGGTGCTGGTTGTATGGATTTTTTGACAAATGTCAAATTCAAGAATTTTATGTAGGAAAGATGCTTCCAATTTATTATTCATTTAAAAATCCAATTTGTTAGTGGTTATTGCTTTTTATTGCCGTTTGTAGAAAAAATATTGTATGATATTTGTGTTAAAAGTATTTTTAAGGCACTTATGTGAATTGCAGAATTCGCTTCGCTCATTCTGCAAACTTTCACATGCGTGCCTTAAAAATGTACTTTTAACACTTATATCATAAATAACTATTATTATTAAAATATCAAAAAAAAGTTAAAATCTGTTTTAAAAAGTTAGTAATAAATATAGGTACCATCGTCACCAAAAGTATCTGGGACAGAAATAATGCATAAAAATCTCCTGGACTAATTCTACTGTCATTCATTTCAATGCATTTTAATTATAGTTTGACAAATATATGACAATAAAATTCATATAATAGGACAAGAGCTAATGTGATGCTGTCCCAGTTACTTTTGGTGACGATGGTACCTACTAAAAACTATTACTATGCGCTGGTACAACAGAATCAAAAGAGCGCACGGGCAAAAGAGCGCACGAAATTGCAGACTTACCCAAACTTACCGATAATAATCTCTCCGCTTGCTTAGTGCAATTAAGTTCTTGTAAGTTAGCATTTTATTTGAATAAAAAAACGCGCTTAAAGGAAATTACACACTATACCTAAATTAATTTTATTTATTTTTTAAATGAAATGGTAACTTATAAGAATTAGGTCGCACTAGGCGGACGGGTGATTATCGGTAAGTTTGGTTAAGTCTGCATTTTCTTAATTGATAGTATGCTAATGAGCTCTAATTTATGATCTAATTGTGCTCTTGGCGATTACATATCTAATTTTATATATTTATATATAAATTTATTTTCAATTTCTTTAAAGGAAGTTAAGTTATTAGAATCCAAAAATCCTGGAATTAGAGTCCAAAGTAAACACTTATAATAAGAGTAAACACTTAAATCCAAACTAAAACCAGGTTTGAAACGCAACACCGAAATACAAAGGCACAGAACACTACATAAAAAACCAAAAAAACCGATTGCGATAATAACAAATAAAAAAATAATGCAGTAAACGGCAAAAAACTGAAAGATTTCACACAAAAATTCGAAATTCAAAATTCAAAGACCCTAATCTGTTATTTTTATGTGTCAAATCAAAATGTCATGTATCATTATTTGATATTGTCAAAAAAAGGGACAGATCTGGGAATCTTATTTATTTTCAACTGGTGAAAATAACGGTCAAAATTCAAACTCTCTCGTGAATACGACTATACCAGAAAACAGGCCAAAAATTGATATTTATTAAAAATCCGTGTACCTTTTTAAAAATTTACACATAGACGTAAAATCGAATCCTGAACCACTTTTCTCTTTACAATTTTTCGATTTCTGCTCATCTAACCCCACTTTTCACATATTTAAGGCGAACTTTTTAAATTACCCGCCATAACTGTGGTCACAAGAAATCCGTCACAGTGCTTTTTTTTGTTGATGGGTATGCTGAATCGATCCCACGTAACATTCTCTTTGATAACTTAATGATAAAATATTTTCCTACAGCCGTGCGGAAAAATCGATTTTCCGCACTGATATACGTGCGGAAAATGAGTTTTCCCGCACGGTGCGGTAAAACTTTTTTTTTTGACATATCAGTGCGGAAAAAGTTTTTCCGCACGGTTGTCAGTGCGGAATAGTATATTACATACCGAGGTGGAAAGTGTTTCATTACTGTCGAGAGATTTTGGTTAGACTGAGGCACAGCCGAGGTCTAACTAAAATCTCGAGACAGTAATGGAACTTTTCACCGAGGTATGTATACTATTTTATTTACAATCATTCGAATTTTGAAATTTTTATTTGAATTAATACTAACAAATACAATAATTGACAATTTCATTTACTTTCGGCCCACGGGTCGAAAGTTTACTTTCGACCCGTGGGCCGAAAGTAAAAGTCAAAAAAGTGACATTTTCGAACTTTTTAAAAGTCAGTAAAGTCAAGATTACATGTATGATTGTAAATAAAAAATTTTACCGCACTGATATGTCAAAAAAAAAAAAGAAAAATTTTACATTTTTACGCCTGTAGGAAAAATATTGTACCTAACACTTGCGGAAAATATTTTTCCGCACTTGTTAGGTAAATAGCTATTTCCTACGAGCGTGCGGAAAAGTTACGGGTACAGTTACAGGTGCGGTAAAGATTCTTTACCGCACTGTATCAAAATTTAGAAAAAACATACAAATAATGTATTTGCTTCGCGTAATGCATTAAATAGAAATATTTATCGTTTTTAACAATCAATGTTTGCTACTCTTTATGCATTTTTTCTTCTGTGCTCCGAAAGAAAAATTTTGTACCTAACACGTGCGAAAAGTGACTTTACCGCACTCAACGGCTTGCACAACTGCCGTCGCGTGCGGTAAAGGTCCACTTTCCGCACTTGTTAGGTAAATAACTATTTCCCATTTGTTGCAAACTTTTTGGCGGTCACTGTAAATATAACTAGGCTGGCTAGAATATGCCACAGAGATATTCTGGAATCCTTTAACTTATATGTCCATACAGACTTAACTGAAAAAGTTTTAGAGGTATCTCTTCCTTTTCTTAAAAACATGGTATAGTGCTTAGTCCTTATTTGTAATGTGCTACTGTAGGTTTACTAAACTGTATTTTTTCAAGGATGTAAACTATGTTATTTGTGAAGTATAAATCAAGTAGCAGTTCATTGTTCAATTTCCAGAAGACTCAAAAAACTTTTTTAGGAAACATGGCTAACCCACGTGTCAGGCATTAAATACCTAATCCTCAAGTCAAATAATAAAAAGTTAAAAAAAGCATTTTCAATATTTTTATTTAAATTAAGTACCCATTAAGTAAAAATTAAATAATGGTTATTAAATAAACATAGGTATGGAACTGTTTCAGATTTTTAATACTTATTTACGGATAAGGCCCTCGCTATGTCAATAGTACGTTCATTATTTTGGTATATGATCAATAGTCTCTGTACCGACAAGCTGTTTAGGTGCGATTACAATTATTATCCCAAATTAGTTCAAGTTTCAGAGACTCTAATGTAATTGCTAGTGTAACCTGTTTTTTTAATTGTTAAAAAAGAGAGCAAATATCAACGATCAGAAAATCGGAAAAGTCATGGCATTATGATTGATTATACCATTGAAAAATAATAATTCTATGGAAGTACATAATGTGATTCTAACACATAATAAAAAAAAAATTGCCAGAGATTTTGACATGACTGATAAGATCAGTTTGCCAAAATCATTAAAACTTAATCTATTTAAAATAAATACATTTTCAATGATCAAAATAAAGTTATTTGGTGCCTAATTTATCACTTGAGGAAATAAATTATATAAGTAGTAAAAAGTATTTTTAGAGCGTGTGTACAAGATTTGGTTCTTCGTCCAAACAAGCAGGCGAGAATTATTTAAGGCATATTTAATTCAATATTTGTTAACTTTGAGAAGCTAAAAATTCTGCATACTTCTTTTCTTGCGCTTGATATAGTTTTTGCAACTTTTTTATTTGTCCTTTGCTAATTTCCTTGCCTTCAGTATCAAGTATCGGAAAGCCTTTCTCATCAAATTTCGAATACTTGTCCGTTTCTCCTTTAAACATTTCACTGGGAGGAATTTTCTTCTGTGCATCTTTTGTAGCTTGTGCAGCGGCCAATTCGGCTTTCTTTTTTTCTTTTTCCAAAGCTTTCTCTTGTTCTAAACGTTTCTTGGCTTCTTTTTCTTTTTGCAGTGTTTCTTTGTCTACTAGTTTTACTGCACTACTTCCATCTAGAAAAAAAAAATATAATTTGTTAATTTTCCAAGAGCTGTTCCGAAAAAGAAACTCGTTTTCTACCACCAGACTAATTGAATTGAGTACAATTATTTTTATTTGCTCCACAGTCCAAAGGTTGTGGTAAAAACTATAGTTGCAACTTGTTGATATACATATATTGAAGTGGCTAGTCTTATTTAAATGTTAAATTTAAAAGTGATACATAAGTTTGGTTTATTAAGATAGAAATTCTTGAGATTTTCCTTACAACCTCTCAACCAAACCGATATAAAAACTATGGTGAAAAATGGTCTAAATATATTTGAAATATATTATTCCTTTTGGCATAGTCTATTGTAATATCAAGAGAAACTGTCCTGAATGGGTGTAAGAATGCATTTCAACATTTTTCATGATCTTCCCGTTCTTTTCAATTAAACTCTAGGAAACATAGTCTGTGTTAAAGATTGCGTTTAACAATAGAACAACAAATATGAGCAAATAATCAGAATGTTCCATTATAGAAGGGAAACTGATCCAAATTTGTCTTCGATTATTGGAAGTTAGTGTTTAAAATCCAGTTTCCAACAGCAATAATGGGTTCAGAGATTTTGTTATCGACCACAGTAGATTATGCTTTCTGATTTCTCCTTATTGACCATGTTCCAAAGCTTTTTTTTCTGTTACCCAACTATTTTTGAATTTGAATGTGAAACCTGGAGTACTTAGTGACTCTTTGTGGAATCTGAGGTTGGTGGCAGGCCTATTCAAAATTTGAATAATGGTGTTTAGGAAACTCTCAAAAGGGCTTTTTGCCTATTTTAGTTTGTGTAGAGCAATCTTCAAAGTTCGATTGTGCATATATTTTTCATTAGCGACTTTTTTCGTTTATCATATGCGCACACGTCACTTGCTAGAAGCAGCTGCATTTTTATGCTGCCTTGGCCGAAATTTTAAATAGAGTATATTCTCGACTGCAGAATAGACAACGTACACTCTCGCTACGCGACCCGTACAAATTCGTGTCGTATCGGACGGTTCGGTCAATACAACGAAACTGCCCCTATTTCACTGCCCTAAGAAGCTACAGAGTACTCTGCTACAGTCAACACGCTTCAGTTTGGACCAGTACCCAGGAAACCTTTTCAAAGGTAAGTGATCTGTGCATACCGGATTTAAATTTTTTTTTTCATTTTCTCTCAAATCATACAGTCCACAAAACAATTTTCATATTTTCCCCAACATTTTGATCCTTCAGCACCGAATTTTGAATTTTTTTAAATTTAAATTCTGCATAATTGAATTGTGTCTGCTTGTTCTACGAAATTATTTATTGGTAAGCTTACAGAAAATTCCATTTTACATACACCATCAGGTACGTGAACATCGCCTCGACCAGAACGCATTTTTTTATTTATACCCCAAATCTGGTTTTGTTGGTGATACTTGTTTTTTAGGGTACGTGTTATTAGGTGCGGAAATTTATGCATTGATAATTTTATAAAATAATTAATTTACTAGATAATTTAGGTAATTAAAATTTTCTTTGGCCTCTTAATCTTATTTTATAATAGGTTACAACAGCTATTATTATTCCAAGGGTTCTTCAAAATATGTTGCTACTAGTTTAGAGTAGAAGCGGCAACACCGCATGGTCAAAAATATTTTTAAAGTGTAGATCATGGTCGTTTATCCCGGTTGCCAAATTTTCAAAATGATCCGCTTTTTAGTTCTCCATAAACGTCTAATACGCCATCCACCGTGGGACACCCTGTATAGTATTTTTATCCATTTTCCATAAAATTCATTCATTCATTTGCTGATAAATATGGCTGATAAGTTGACAAAGGCAAATGTTAAACGAACTACTGCTTTTAAACGGTTGCAAGAAACCCATGAGTCGGGATTAAAGGCTACTGTTGAAGAGTCTTTGAAATCAATCTTTTTAGCTAGAACCGAATCTATAAATGATGTGTATTCTGAGTTTCAAACAGCTCATAATACTCTCATTTCTTTAATTTCTGATGATGATTTTTCAGCTTATGATGACATGAGAATAAAAGCTGATCTAGCCTATTTTGGTGCGAAATCAATAAAGCATGATCTTACTTTAGCTGATTCAAATATTTCTCTATCTAACAATTCTTCTAATAATCTGGGATTGCCAGCTCCTCCTCATGGGCGTGTTAATTTACCTAAACTTAATTCGCAACATTTTGAGGGCAATTATAGAGATTGGCCGAGCTTTTCCGATTTATGTAATTGCTTAATTCATAATAATACTGACTTGTCTGACGTCGAGAAGTTTCAGTATCTGCTCACGTCCTTACAAAAGGAACCTCTTGCTTTAATTAAAGGCATACCGCTCACAGATGCCAATTACGTAATTGCTTATGGAATGTTGGAAAAACGCTATCAAAATCCAAGGATTTTAGCCTCTCGTTACTATAATGAAATCTTAGACGCTCCTCCGGTTCAAAAGGGCAACTCTGGTGACCTCAGAAACCTTTTGAGCACTTTTTCTGAAAATGTAACCGCATTCAGAGTATTAAAGTTTCCTGTTGATCAATGGGATTTTTTGCTGTTCAATATTTTATTGAACAAGCTGGATATAAAAACTAGAACCGATTTTGAACTTGAAATATGCTCAAATCAGAATTTACCTACTTACAGGCAACTGGTTGCATTTTTAGACAAGCAGTGTTCAGCAATAGAATCAACTCAATACAGTAATCCATCTAATATGTTTTCTAACAATTTTACTATCAAAAATAATTTAAAATATTCCAGCAAACAAGCTCCAGTTAATTTGTTAGCAACGTCGCAATGTTCTAATCAGAATCCGCATTCCCAATCTAAGTGTCGTTTATGTTCATCATTTCATCCTCTGTATAAATGCCAATTATTTCTGGACAAAACTCCACAAGAAAGATTCTCTGTCGCCAAACAGCACCATTTATGCGTCAACTGTTTGGTGTCGCTACATGCGCTCAAAAATTGTAATTCTTCCCATAAGTGTAGAATTTGTCGGTCTCCACATCATACAACCTTACATTTTGAAACACCCAATATTTCTCCATCATTCCATTCCAAGAGTCTCAACCCTGAAATGGCCAACGATAATAATTTGGCTAGTTCTTCTGCTGATAATCAATCTGGTAATTCAATCACAACTGTAAATTGTATTACCAGTGGCTTTATCACTTCTCAGCAAACTGTTCTGTTATCTATTTGTGTGGTTGATGTCAAAGACATTCGAGGACACTTCCAAAAAATACGTATTCTGCTCGATACAGGTTCAATGGCAAATTTCGTTTCAGAGAGTTGTGTCAGAAAACTTGGACTATCTCGAAGACGTTTTTCTATTCCAGTTGAAGGCTTAAATGGAATGTCGACTTCTACAAATAGTGGGTTGGTACAATGTACTATAAAACCTCATGGACAACCAAAACCAATTTTCTCTTTTGAAGCGATCGTTATCCCTAGTGTTTGTTCCAATCAGCCTAAAGTGCATATCAATCCTACTAATGATGATACACATTCAAAATTCAAAACTTGCAGATTCCCAATTTTACGTCTCAGGTCCAATAGACATGCTTATTGGTGCAGAACTTGTGCCTTTATTTTTGAAATCAGGTCGAATCTTTGACGAACAAGACCAACCTGTGGCTTTGGAAACTATTTTCGGCTATATTTTGCAAGGAAAAACAACTTGTTTACTCGCTTCTAATTCAGTAAATTCACTTCTTACGTGCCATGCCTCTTTGGATACTAATCTGGAGTTACAATTACAAAAATTCTGGGAAATTGAACAAATTTCGAAACCGATTTCCTTATCCCCCGAAGATAAAAAATGTGAGGAAATCTACCAATCCTCAACCTAAAACTAAATTCAAATCTTATTCTGCTTATTATATATCATGTCATGGTGTTTTCAAGGACAATACTCCTAATGCCAAAATCCGGAATGTTTTCGACGCTAGTTTAAAACTAGCGTAGTTTACGTGATATACAGGGTGTATCACTAAACGACACTTTGTTAACAAGTCCTAAGCTGCAAAAGGAAATTTCAAAACTCCTTTTAAATTTTCGATTTTTTCCTATTGTCTTCATTTGTGATATCAAACAAATGTACCGACAAAACAATATACAATCTCAGTTTTGGGATTATCAAAGGATCCTTTGGAGATTCAAACCTACTGAACCTGTTCAGGAATATTATCTTCAGACCGTTACTTATGGCGTTTCTTCATCTCCTTATTTAGCTTTACGTACATTGCAAAAACTTGCATGTCAAGAAAAAAATTCCCTTCCTAAGGCTGCGACAGCCTTACAGACTCAATTTTATATTGACGATGGCTTACTAGGAAGCCATGATCTCGACTCTGCTCTATCGCTTCAATTAGAGTTGATTGAACTTGTGAAAAGGGGAGGTTTTGAAATAAGCAAGTGGGCAAGTAACCACCCAGCTCTGTTATCCAATATCTCCACATGTGATATTCAAGAACCTTGTTCTTTTGATAAAGAAGAGCCTTCCTTCATCAAAGTTCTTGGTTTAAAATAGAACCCTAACTCAGATATATTTTCTTACATTTATACTTGTCTTGAACGTCCTTGTACAAAAAGATCCATATTATTCGATAGAATATCAGTCAAATTTTTGACCCATTAGGATTTATTTCTCCCTGTGTGTTACTGGCTAAACATTTATTGCAACAGCTTTGGGCAAGCAACATTTCATGGGACGATCCTCCAACTCAAACTATTGTGGAACTTTGGTCTACGTTTATAGCCGAAATGCCTGACCTCGCCAATACAGAAATTCCTCGATTTATAGGCTGCAATTCCATTGCTAGAATTGAATTACAGGGATTCTGTGATGCCTCCCAAGTGGGTCACGCAAGTGCCGTATATTTTCGTTTGGAGGACTTTTCTGGTGAAATTCGAACTTTTCTTGTTTGTGCTAAATGCAAGGTAGCCCCACTGAAAACATTATCTATTGCCAGACGGGAACTCTTGGCGGCTGTTCTGTTAGCTGATCTATTTACCTTTGTCAAAGACAGCTATGCTGATCTAATCATCTTTGATGCCGTATACACCTGGTCGAATTCTATGGTTACCTTGGTTATCTTCATCTCCTCATAGATGAAAGACATTTGTGGCCAACAGAGTAAGTCATGTACAGGAGCTTATTTCAGTATCTGCTTGGCGATATATTCCTTCAGCTTTGAACCCTGCAGATTGTGCAAGTCGCGGACAAACGCCGGCTCAACTCATTGCCACAAATATATGGTGGTCAGGTCCAGAATTCTTACCCCAGTCTAAAGACAACTGGCCTGTGCAACCTAATCTCAATTTACAACCCAATCCCGACATATCCCTGGAGGAAAATAAAACAATTTTAACTATATCAGTTTCTTCCGGAAACTTTATTTCCTCATTATTATCTCGTTTTTCATCCCTCCCAAAAATTAAAAGAATTTGTGCGTATATTTTCCGGTTTGTGAATAATATGAAGCTAAAAACAAAAGTGACAGGTCCTTTAAATCCTGTAGAAATTGATCAAGCCCTCACTAAGATATCACATATGTTCAGTTACAATCCTTTGCGGATGTCTTTTCCAAGATTAATCAAAGTATCTTACTTCCCAAACCAGTTCGCAAATTAGCTCTATCCATCGATCATGAAGGTCTTCTTCGAGTTGGTGGAAGGCTTAGAAAGTCAAAATTGGACTACGACGTTAAGCATACCGTTCTTCTGCCCAAATCGCATTCTTTAACTGACTTAATTATTGGGTTCACACATTCATCAAATCTTCATCCAGGATTAAAAACTCTTCACTATTTGCTACTACAAATATACTGGATCATATCTCCCCGAAGTGCTATTTATAAATGTCTTTCACAATGCCTCCGTTGCTTTAAATGTAAACCTTTAGTCGGAAAACCCTTATATGGCGGACTTGCCAGCCCTCCGTTGCTCTCAAGTCAAGGCATTCTCTTCAGTTTGTGTAGATTTTGCTGGACCCTTTCCTCTTCTGCTCAGTAGGCACCGAGGTGCAAAAACATTTAAAGGCTACGTCTGTGTATTTGTTTGCACTGCCACAGAGGCTTTTCAACTAGAATTGGCCTCAGATCTAACTTCTGATTCTTTTGTAGCAGCTTTTAGACGTTTTATTTCCCGATTCCCGACGAGGAAATTGCGTCACTATAACCAGTGATCAAGGTACCAATTTTAAGGGTGCTTATCGACAACTTCTTGAATTGGCACAATCCGCCGCTGACACTTTGTCTCTTTCTTGGAACTTCAATCCACCCGGCTCTCCTCATTTTAATGGACTAGCCGTGGCTGGAGTAAAATCCTTCAAAAATCATTTTTATCGTGTCTTGGGTTCTCAAATTTTATCCTATGAGGAATTTCACACCTTTTTAACCCAGGTGGAAGCTTTATTAAACTCACGTCCCTTGTGCAGTATCAGTGCAGATCCAAATGATCTACGACCTCTTACTCCGGGGCATTTTTAATCTTTGAACCTTTAATAAGCCCAGTCGCTAACCCAGATTTAAGTCACTTGAAATTAATTGGATTGAGTCGTTGGCAACTCATACAGCGACTTCAGAGCGATTTTTGGAAACGTTGGTCGCAAGAATATATACATTCTTTGCAAGAAAGACAAGTGGTTGGATTAGTCTCCCCCTATCAAGCTAGGAGCCCTTGTTCTAATAAAAAATGACCAACTCCACCCTCTGCATTGGGAGCTGGATCGAGTTATCGATATACATCTATGACAGAATAATATCATTAGAGTCGTTACTCTGAAAACCGCCAAAGGTGTTATGCAACGACTTGTGGTCAAGATTTGCCCTTTACCGGGAAGCTAATTTTTTTTTCTTTTTCCTACCTATCTATTTTTAGTTTATTTTTTAAGTTTAGTTTTAATGTTTATTATAAGTATCTACCACAAGTAAACCTTTTTTCATCCTGTTTTAAAAACATGCGTTTTGGTGGCGTGAATGTTTAGGAAACTCTCGAAAGGGCTTTTTGCCTATTTTAGTTTGTGTAGAGCAATCTACAAAGTTCGATTGTGCATATATTTTTCATTAGCGACTTTTTTCGTTTATCATATGCGCACACGTCACTTGCTAGAAGCAGCTGCATTTTTAGCTGCCTTGTCCGAAATTTTAAATAGAGTATATTCTCGACTGCAGAATAGACAACGTACACTCTCGCTACGCGACCTGTACAAATTCGTGTCGTATCGGACGGTTCGGTCAATACAATGAAACTGCCCCTATTTTACTGCCCTAAGAAGCTACAGAGTACTCTGCTACAGTCAACACGCTTCAGTTTGGACCAGTACCCAGAAAACCAACGAAAACCTTTTCAAAGGTAAGTGATCTGTGCGTACCGGGTTTAAACATTTTTTTTTTTTCATTTTATCTCAAATCATACAGTCCACAAAACAATTTTCATATTTTCCGCAACAAATGGGCTAGCCCAGATGGAAGATGGCCCTGGTATTTCTTTGTATTCACACTTTATCCACGCTTTTCTGAGACACACTGTAGGCATGTAATGACACAACTGCCAAAATTGTACCTACCATCTTTGTCTTCCAATCTTACTCCGACACTGGGCAGAATTTCATCCCGAATCTGATCACAGTCCTTCAATATCTTAGTGGCCTTAATGTTTATCGCCTCAAACCTAACTTTATCCCTGAACTCGGCTAGAATACTAACATATGGCAATACAACATCTTCTGTGCACCCTGAAGATTCTGAAGAAGTTGGAAAACCTAACAAAAACACTATTAACATAATTATATTTATTAGGAACATAGTTCTTACCAATTTTTGGCAGTACAGGTGTTGTCCCGAAAACATTCAAAATTTTGGTAACATAAATACCAACATCGTACAAAAGACTTTGATTTGGTGGTTTCCTTTCCCTCAAATAAATATTTGCTGATGTAACAAGATCTCTAAGAACATCAAGAGCTGTTCTAGTATCAATATTATCACATAAGGCTAAGTGGACGTTTTCCTGGGCTTTTATCAATTTTTTATTTAGACCTAATTCATGATCGGACCATTTTGTAAAAGTGTCAAATGTGGTATTTTTAGTTGCATTGCGAGTGGCGTCTTTAACATTTAGGAAGAATTCCTAGAAATAATTCAATTTAAATATTTACTAGAAACAACGATGTAAACATACATTAAATAATTTTTCGTACTGCAAAGCACTGTCCATAGTATTTTGACTGTAATCCAGAGTATCTCTCCATGAATGCAACAAAAATCCGAATCTCAACTGACGAGCAGAGTATTTTGATAGAGCTTCTTGTATGCTGACAAAGTTTTTCAATGATTTAGACATTTTGCATCCAGCAATAGTCAAATGTCCTGAATGCAGAAAGTATTTCACCCATTCCGGATTACCAAAATGTGCCTGAAAACAAATAATGTTTGTTAGTACGATCAAGTTGATGAAATATAATGTAGAAATTTCACTTCTTTCTTAGTAAATTGGAATTAAATGTTTTATCCAACACCTGCTAGTTATAAGAGTCATTATTTTGTGCCAATTTTGACAGGTAAACTATCAAATAACACACTAGTGTGTTATAAACCATAACCCACTAGTGAGTTATGGTTTATAACTCACTCTCCTATAACATCAACGCAAAACGTCAGGAAATAAAAATTTATAAGTCCTGCTTTAAAGAAGACCCTAAAAAATACCTGTTAGTTTTTTCGTTTCTTGTATGCTGCTCTGTTTCGTTTCTTGTATGCTTCCCAGTTGTTGGATAAAACATTGTATGCTACTTGTGTGTTATGTTTTCTAAGTCACTCGAGAAATTATACTACTCGGCCTGACGGCCTCGTGGTATATTTTTTTCTCACGTGACTTATTTTCAACATAACACACTAACTAGTACCATAAATAACTATTATTAAACTGGTCCAAATAAGCTGCCTTGATAATACATCAAATTATCCTAGTGGACAACAGCATATCACTTTATAGAATATAATAGGTACTTATTGTTCTTACTTCACTCTGGGCAATTTCGTTGTCATGATGGGGGAACTTGAGATCAACTCCACCAGTATGGATGTCCAAGTATGGGCCGCAGATAGCAGAAGCCATAGCGGAACATTCAATATGCCATCCAGGTCTGCCCAAACTCCAAGGAGATTGCCACGAAGGTTCGCCCGGTTTACTCTTTTTCCACAGAGCAAAATCATTCGGGGAACGTTTTTCACCTCTCATATCTGCAGTCATGAGGTCTCCTGTAGATAAAGGATGAAAAAAAAATAATGGCAAATTTTAGAAAGATTTTTTTTCAACAGTCATTTTATGTATGTAGTTGGATAGTATCAATAAAGACATCAATACTTTTAAAAACACCAAGTTTCTGGGATAACTTTGGTTCAAGGCCCTAAGGATATTAACATGTACGGTTTATACTTGCACTAAGTCGCACACGCGCACTTGCACCAGTGTCTTGTATCCCTATAACGAAATATGAATAAATTCTTTCAGAACATTAATATGTGATATAACTCTACGAGTTGCAGACATAATATACTATCCAATAGGTATACGGATAGAATAGAAGAAAATAATTTTATTTACGGACTTGCCACTTTACAGTATGTACAATAATTCTTGGTCTAAGTAGTAACAATCTTATATCTAGGTATGTGCACAAGCAATCAATCATATTGTAGGTAATAATTATCTTAACAGAACATCAAATAAAATAAAACGTTAAGTGTTGAAAAACAAACACGAAATATCAAAATCTGTAGAGTAGGTAATTTAGATTAAAAAATAACAATAAAAAGTTCACAATAAGCACAATAGTTATAACCTGTAGTGATTTTTACACACAATAAAAACTAGAACTAATTTGACTTCTAAAACTTTCCAATCCAATATTGAAACGATCTACATTCAATCTGTTTATCGCAGCATTATCCAGTCTTGTTATAGGAGAACTGAGAGAGATTAATGTGGCAATTCTGGGCACATCTGTAGTCAAATCTATAACTTTCTATGAGCCTATAGCTTGGCCTATAGACACTGAAAAACGCATCGACTGCCAAACACCCGATCGGAAATATTTACGATTCTATAAGATTTTCTGTAAACTACAGGAAATGCAGAATTTCAAATTTTTTATAAGCCTATAGAATTACAACGATTTGCTTACAAATGTGCACAGAATTGACCCGTTACGGGTCAATTCAATCATTTCAATCTTTACAGAAAAAAAGAATATCTTAAATGCCCACATATCGGAATTTCTAATAAATGCACCACTACTCACAAATAATAGCCAACTATAAACAATAAAATTCAATTCATTGACCTAGATGCAAATGATCAAGTAAATGCAAGTTTACAGTAATTACCTACAACGTTTCTCAAACTTAACTTTAATTAATTTCTTGTTGAGTGTGTTATAAATTATTACTTTTCTCACAAGTACAATAATCCAATTAGTGTTTGTTATCACATCTCAATATAACTCGTAAAGGCCTGTTGCGTTTCTTTTATAAAACGTCAATTTCTGAGTACCTACTCAATTAATTGAAAACAACAAAGTGGCACATACATATTCATCAAGTACAAAATTTTCTACAGAAAACAGATCAGGGCCTGCAAATATTTTTGAAATCACATCAAATCAAAATATAATTTATTGTTTAAAGATACAAATCTTGATAACAAAGCTTCCAATACAATAATATTAAAATTAAAATCATCAATAAAGTAGGTACATAAAAATAAAGAGAATAGAACAAGAATAAAAACAGCTGGATAAAATGTATACATATTGCACTAGTCAAGCAATGGTAAGAGAAAGGTTAAGAGCCGAAAGCAAGATTGAAAGACTGCTCAACATTAAAATTAAAAACAAACTTAAAATTAAAACTTAAAATTATTAACCATTAGACAGAGGAGATAAGAAATATTCCTGTAAAGAGTAAAAAGCATTAGCCAAAAGTAATTTTTTGACTTGTTTCTTGAAATATCTACTCTCCTCTATTATTCTTATGCTGAGGTAGGTGATTAAACATTTTTTTACTCTTATAGCGAATACATGTGAACTTCTGGTATTGACTAAGTTGACTAAAGAGGGAGCATGGATATTAGAAGAGTAATTCTTCTGCATGAGACACATAGATTCTAAAATCAAGGCACAAGGCAAGGTTAAAATACGTCTGCCTTTAAAAAATCGTCTGCAAGAGTTCGGTAGACCAAGACCACATACTGACCTTATAGCACGCTGAAGAACAAATATGATGTTAAACAATGGTAATGAGCAACAACCCTAGAAGCAAATGCCATAACTAAGAAGATGTGACTCGAATAAAGAAAAATACACCCGCCTAGCAACCGATTAACCCAGCTCAGCCTTGACAGTTCTAACAGCAAAGCATGCTGATGATATTTTTTTACATAAATGCTCAGTGTGTTTGTCAAACCTGAGCTAATCATCAACAATCAGGCCAAGATATTTGGTCTCCATGCTTCTGTGATAGATGTCTTTTGAATATTAAATGACAGCCGATTGGAGTCACACCACATTCGTACAATGTGTCAAAACCCCTATATGTTTCGTCCTGGGGGCTGATTCTCGGGCCAGGGAGTAGAGCTTCCCGATAGAACGAATGTTTTGTCCTTGTCAACGTAATCTAAAATTAAACGAGAATGATAAAGACGAAAAATTTGTTCTCTCGGGGAGCTCTACTCCCTGTCCCGAGAATCGGCCCCCTGGGACGTCACAACAGGAGCGTGACCTGGCGCCGTAGGTGGGATTCAGGTAGAGAGAAACTCGCTTGGTATTGGTATGTACAATAAGATATGTATTGAATATATAGAATATTCTTACCCTAGAAATAGTATCATGACGTCTCTTCTACGCGGGAACGTGCTGCTTATAGGATTCTTGCTAAGCCATCGTGCACCATAGCAGTCAGCTGACTCTGTGACAAATAAGAACCAAACCACTTCAGGACACCACCCCTAAAACCATAGAGTTCCAGCTTGCGCAGCAGTATCTCGTGACTGACGCAGTCAAAAACCTTTTTCAAGTCACAAATAATTATTGCGCGGATAAAATGCTTCCTAAAACACTTATACAATAAATAACTATTTTCCGAATTTGATATGAAAAAATTTTCCGCCCTGTAGAGGAGAACAAACGAGTTTCCAGTTCCACTCCAACCAAAAGGCAGCTGCCTGCACTAGTGCTTCAAAATAAAAAAATTGTAGTTTCAATTTTGTTCAATTTTCAATTCATTCAATCATAAGCAGTATAATCAAATTATGAAAGATTATTATATTCTGTTTCCACTCAAAACAAAAAAGGGCCGGGATAATAATAATAAACTGTGGTGGCGTGGCGTGGCGCTGATTCCAGTCCAAACATGAAAATGCCAAAAATGGCAACGTCGCATATAAATTGTTTCGGGGCTACCACCAAGCTCTTGTTTCAAGTCTATGCTCGTTTTTTTCTAGAATAAATGAAATTGTCTCTTTTTGCAAGCGAAAACGTGCGAAGAAGTCGACGTCGTCAAAATCCTCAAAGGGATTTGACCGAAACCTTACGTGCCTGTGGTAGAGGCGCCGCTCATGCATGTTCCAAAAATTCTAGAACATCTCGATCATCATCACTTTAATCTAGGTCCTACATCTCTTCACAATGTCAAAATTCAAGCCAAAACCAGCACAATTTTAAGAAATCAGATAGAAAATAAGAGAAAATGTTGAGGTTAACCCTCAAATAGGCTAACTTGCCGTGAGAGCGCGGGTTAACTTTTTCCTGGAATAACTTTCGAGTTGGCAGTTGACCCTGGATGGATAAACACTTGTCACAACTTTGACCCAAGGTTATCCGAAACTCATGTGGTAACCCTCTATTGATAAACCAGCCCTAAGAGCATATGCCTTACAAATAACTTGTATGACAAATTTATTGCCTATCATAAAGTCAAGGTGTTTATAGCTATATTTTCCATAACCCAATCAATCATTATATCACAGAATTTTTTCTAATTTACATTGTTTAACAAAGTATGCTTATTGCTATGTGTAGTAGTATTTGGTATTTTAACACCTAGGCGATTCAGGGTTGGAAAAAACCCGGGTTTTTTTGATAAAGTCCAACCCGTTAGGTTTTTTTGGGTTTTTTCGGGCTTCCCGGGGGGTTGTAACATTTTCAATTTCTTGGCTAATAAGCTACCTTGTTTTGCTTTAGTAGATATGATTCCATATAGAACTACAATGAAATAAATGAATAAACAACTATCTTTTTTGTGCCCAGATTTTGTTACCTTGAGTACTGCCTTCTACTGAAAGTTTTTTTGTGCAGGTTTGCAAGTTTTGTTGATTGATCTAGGAAGGTTTGATTCAGTACGGCAGGGCCCGCTGTTATTGATTAGAATCTTAGGAAAAGGAGGTAGTACCATCATCATCTCTGTTTGCAAATCCAATCAGTAAGCTAAGGTTATGATAATAATTGTTGTTTAATCTTTGACTTTTCATTTCCATCATGTCATTGAACAGCTGTTTTGTCTAGGCGTTTTCTTTAGACCTGTTCTACCTTTTCATATATGTTCTATAGGCACTTTTCAACATTCACCAGTCATTTTTTACACAACCGATTCTCAGTTCGTACTTTTGGGGTGAAACTGAACACGTCCTTTTCTATAATTTCTATAATAATGTCAAAATTAGAAGTTTGACAGATGAAAGTCTTCTTCCGAAATCTAAATTCGAAATGAAGAATCTGCCCTTTTGATCTGCGACCTCACGCTGAGTAGTCGTCCGGTCTCGGGCCTCGGCCCTAATTATTTTTGGGGCGAGGCTTTTTGGAGTTTTGTGCCAAGGAGCTCAAGTTGACTAATTTCTTGCTGATAATTGTCTAGAGTCGTCCCTTGGTCATTTTTGGATTCTGTTTCGGTAAGTTTGAGATTTTCTTCAGGAAATATTAACCTACAACACGTGTTCCATTTTTTTTAATAGGACTGTTCCGAGCAGCATTTGGAAGTTTAAGACTTCACCTTTGGTCTAGAGTATCCCTCAATTTGAGATAAGATTATTTCTAATATTTGGGGCTCGATTTGTTTTTTTATACGAACATCGTTATAGGGTCCTAGTCTCAGACTATAGTTGGACAGTTGCTAAGCTGTATTTAGAGAGATTCTAGACTGGATCTAGATTGCTCTCAGTTGGGGCTTTGGTAGCCATTCTTCAGCAACTCTCTTGGTGCCACTCTGGCAGAACCACGTCGAGTTCTACGTTAAACAGATACAACGTGGATAGGACTCATGACTCACTTACCATACCATAGACTATCTACAGTAAGACCAAACCTGTAGATAATCTCCCTTCAAAACTTCTGGAGTTACACATACATTTGAAGATAACTAACACTTGTATCCCATGTAAGTTACACCTTTTACTATTTAGGCAAATCCTATGTAAATCACTTGATACTAAATCAGGTTCGGTAAGTGCCCCTCAAATAAAATTCTAGAATTTTACCCTGAGGTTGTCCTAACTATAACTTTCACCTTTCTGTGTTTAATTTGCTGATGGTAAAGTGTAACCCATACTGAATTTTTCTTATCTCTCACAAGTGTAAATACCAAAAGGTTTTTAGTCATGTTTATTTAAAATTCATATTTATATATGCATTATTTACATTCATTCTTTTGATAATCAAATATTTATAAATTGGTACAAGCCATAATGTATACACATTTTTAACAACGTCCTGGCTATCCCTATTCATTATTGTTATTATTTTTTTTAATAAAGAAGCCAGATACATTATTGTACCTAATTAGTTGTTTTATTGATAAGCTCTCCAATTGCACAGGTTTTGTTTAAACATCATTAGGTTATCTTCCTAGTTAAGTCACAATTAACTTGGTGGCGCCCAAAGGTAAGATGTATACAAGGAACCCATAGACCCATGGCCGCCGAACTGATGCTGACTAGCCGTATGCAGTATAATTAGGCAATTGCCAAAATAAGTACGTTATAGGGTTTCGTTTTTTTCTTCTAATTTGATCTATTATCTGTTCACAATCCGATGTCCACAGGTAGGTACAGGTAAAATCACCTTTCAATGATATTTGATAGGGAAAGGTGATAAATTTACCTGCACCTGTGGACATTGGATTGTGAACAGAATATATCTGTGGCTTGGTCGAAAAAGATCCTAAGTGCAAATTTTCAAGAAATGAGCTATTGGTCCTAACTAACCAAATAAATAGTGCTCTTTCAAATGAAAAAGGTCCTAAGCGGATAAAACTCTTGGGTCATCAAATTTTTAATGTGAAAAGGACCTAAGTGTAAAAGTTATAATGCATATAAAGACCTATGTTCAGTTAAGACCCATTTTCATTGGTATAATAGAAGTGTTTGCCTTTTTTTAAAAAAAAAAAATCAGATTTTTTTTTTTATTTTTCTTTAAAAATTGAAACAATAGTATATTAAAGTATAAGTGGATATTAAGGTCTTTAAAACACGCGCGATTTTTCGAGCACGACGGCGTAGCCGGAGTGCTCGAAATAGAGCAAGTTTTTTAAAGACCAGTTATACACGAATACTTTACGCTATTTTTTTTATTGGTACCTATACGTTCAAATCATAAATTACTACGAAGGCGTAGAAGGGACACCCAACTTTTTTTTTCACAATTTTTAAAATTTCGACTCATAACTCGAAATTTTATAGTAAAATTTCGACTTATAACTCGAAATTTTAAAATTTCGACTTATATCACGAAATTTTACTATAAAATTTCGAGTTATAAGGCGAAATTTTATAGTAAAATTTCGTGATATAAGTCGAAATTTTAAAATTTGGAGTTATAAGTCGAAATTTTAAATTTTCGTGTTACAAGTCGAAATTTTAAAATTTCGAGTTATATCACGAAATTTTAGTATAAAATTTCAAGTTATAAGTCGAAATTTTAAAATTTCGAGTTATATCACGAAATTTTACTATAAAATTTCGAGTTATAAGTCGAAATTTTAAAAATTGAGAAAAAAAAAGTTGGGTGTCCCTTCTACGCCTTCGTAAATTACTAATAGTTGTAGAATACTAAATTCGTGATATGACATCTGGTATACCTTTGTTGTCTGACAAATCAATAATTAAAAAAATTGACATTTAGACTTTACCTTTCTGGGGGTTGTTGATGTTGTTATGGTAACTTTATTAAAACACGCGCGTTTTTGAATGTTGGATTTAAACACGCTGAGGAGTATTTTAAATAAGTAAAATAGGTTGTCAATAAAAAAAAATTAATTTTCAGTCAAATTTCGTTTAATAGTAATTGAAAAAAAAAAGAAAAAACGTTTCAAGTGAATTAAAAACGGCCTAAGTACCGTTCTTACTAACAATAAGGCCTAAGTAACACTTTTTAGGTCCCAAGTGCTACTTGTCACCTATCACAAGTAGTAGGGTTTATGTACATTGTTAAAAAAATGCAGGGGCCTAACAATCAAAAGTATGTTAAAAGTGAAAGATTTTAAAAAAATAAATGTATTATACGAATAATTTTGGTTTTTAGTAGACCCTACCAAAATTTTATTAAATTCGAAAAGGTAACAATGAAGAAATAAGCATTTCAAGTTTTCATACAAATCCTCGATTATCTCAAAACTTGATTTTGTTAGATAGGCCTTTTTTCGACCAAGCCACAGATATATTATGCGTTCACAATCCGATGTCCACAGGTAGGTACAGGTAAAATCACCTTTCAATGCTATTTGATAGGGAAAGGTGATAAATTTACCGGCACCTGTGGACATCGGATTGTGAACAGGATATAGTTTCTGCTCTAGCAAAAGTATCACAAAAATTATGACTTTTGTTGCAAAAATAAAATATCCTTACAAAATAGAGCAAGCTACTTGATATAAATTATTACACTTGGCTTCAGTGCACTGCACCGCGCCTCTGGCTGGCCAGCCCAGAGACTCCGTGTCATGTAGAATTCTACATATCGACAGGATTCTATAGACTCGCGCATTCGATATGTAGAATTCTACATGGCACGGGAGTCCCTGCCAAGGGTCCACGCCAAACGCCAACAGTGAACAGCCAGGGATTGGGGAATCATCGGGGAATCCCCGATATTTTCTGTGAAAACGCCGCTCATTCAACTGAAAATTTGCTATTTTTAAAAAAACCCAAAAACCCCAATAATGGTGGGTTTTATCAATTGAAAAAACCCAAAAAACCCCACTGGGTTTTATAACCTGGAGAAATTTTAAGCCATCCCTGAGGCGGTAACACATACAGATCCCCTGTATGTGTTACCTACATATTTTCAATTTGTTTGAAAATCAATATATGTTATTGTATTTTTTCTAAATCTATTAATCTCAACCTAATATGACATAAATATTTGCAGTGTAAGGCAGCTAGGCATTTTTTTAAAAAACAATTGAATTTATCCTTATTCATTAATTTCTCTCTAATAACTTCATTTCAGAAGTTTAACAAATTCCTCATTCCTGTTATAAGATATCTACAGTTTTTGATAATTTTTTTCAAATTTGATGTTTTTCTTAATTCTATTGTTAGTAAGTTGAAAAACTTAGCGCCTAAATAATTTAAGAATCTTAAGTTCGTGGTTGACTTACTTTGTGGTATCTGTAGGGACTGTAGGTTCATTTGAGTATCAGTTCGAGGTTGGTAATCATGATTCACATATTTCTTAAAATTACTTTGTTCATATACAAAAATGCATGTTTCCAAGATGTATAAGGATCTTACATTAAAAATCTGATCACTGTATAGTTGCTGGGTTAGGCAAAGTTTATTCTTCTTATACAGGATGTCCCATGACGTTTTTCCCAGGTAATACCTTCGGAACGCGTCATCCAATATAATCGAAAGTTTCAGGATCTGGGTAACTTCTACCATTGTCATCTCAAATGTAACTCATGGTATAATATGCCATTTTTCGTTAGAAAATTAAATTATAAAATCGGCAATGCCATATTTGTTAAGGCTTTGTTAATGAAAATGATAAAAAAATTTACAGTGGAACATACGATGATGTGTTCCGAAGTTATTATTTGGGGAAAACCTCGTGGGACACCCTGTATATAATTTTAAGTATATAATTTTGTACAACATTGAGCTGTTCCAGAACGTTATTACACAGACCAGCCCAAACTATACCATATCTTAGTAAAGATTCTATCTTATATATTGATATTAATAACTTTTGACCCATTGATTCTCTCAGTTGATAAGATTTATGCATGACCTTCCTGACATTATTTTTTAGCTTGAAAAACCTCTTCCCATTTCAACTGCTTATCAATGATCACCCCAAGGTACTCTATGTGAGGGACCTCCTTGATTTCACTCTGGAAATTCTCCACGTAAATGCCGGAGTAATCCGGTCGATTTGCCATAGTGACTGAAAATACTTGCTCTTTTCAATGTTTAACCTAAGTTTTTTATTGTCTAGCCAGTTTTCCACTTTAATTAACTAACTACTGGCCGTCCTTCTCACATCAGCCCAAGTGTCTCCTGTATTCGCATGTTACGTTAAAGATTCTGATAGCAAAATCTTTGTCGTTGAACGTGTGTTATTTTACTCCTGCTAAACCGTCGTTTTTGCGTTGAAAAGTATCGAAAAAATTCCGGGTTTTCGCGAATTTGGGATGTGTTAGCATTTTCTAAATGAATTTGATATGTTTTTTTAAGCAATATTACGTGAAAGTTGGGAAAATTCGGCTTTAGTTTTGGACTGTCTTATCACCTAAAATATACAAAAATATATATAAAAACCAGTCTTGAATAAACAAATACCGTAAATATAAACAGTTGTACCCAGTGCTAGTGGATGTTTAATTAAATCAAAACGAAATATTTATTATATTTGGAGCTATTGCAGATCCGGACTGACTCGTATCTGTTTAATATAATTTTAATTATTTGTTCTGTTTGGAAATTTGACATAATGAATAGCCAATTTAAATGTTGCCTCAAACCCTTCAAACACCTTGTTTGTGTGAGATGCCTCAATGCTTTTCACCCAAGCTGTCTAGGAAGAAAGAAGGATCACGTCCTTTTAACAGGACATAGGGTCTATTGCTCCTCAACATGTGAGGCTGAGGATAGTGAAAATGATAACGTAGTAAGTACATATAAGTAACAATTAGAAAAGTTAAAGGTCGATTTAATCCAGAAAGACTCTTACATACGGAAACAAAGAAAATTATCATTGGATCTAGAGAACAGTGCATGTGAAATCAAAAGTGATTATGAAAAAAAAATAAAGGACTATCAGCAAAATGTTTCTCAGCTAAAACAAAAGTTAACTAAACTAAGGGAAGAGAATATGACACTGGTAAAAGCCTTGGAAAAATGCACTAGAGACTTAGAGGTGGCAAGCACTAGTTTAAAGGATCTGGATGAAACAAAAAAGTCCATGCTAACAACAATTCAAACACTGGATGCAGAAAATGAGGTACTCTCGTCTGATATTCTAGATCTTAAATCTATTATTAAGAATTCCTGTTCCTCAAAACAATTGGCTGGAAAATCCACTCGGATTGAAGCTGTCAACTGTGAAGTAATGACTGATGCAGTTTCGGCTGAGAAAATGGTAGATCAACAAAACTTGATTTCTAATTTGAACAGTCAGATATCTAATTTGTCAAAAGTTAGAGAGGAGCTGGAAAAGAAAATTACCGGCTATCAAGTAAACTGTAAGATACTAAAGGAGGAAGCTGAGGACTTTAATAAAATTAAGAATGAAATGCTAACTTCTATTGAGACCCTACAGGCCCAAAATACTTATAACAATCAAGAACTAAGTATGCTTAGATGTGAGGTGTCCAAACTGACACAACCAACAACAACAAATAATGTTTGTACTTTAAAGTCCAGAACAAACTTGTCAAGTCATGAAAGGAAGCAGACCACGGACCTTTCAGGAATGAAAAGAATACTTATTCTATGTGATAAACAGGGTCGAAACCTCGGTAGAATATTGGCACAAAGATTGAATAACGATGCAAAAATTCAAACAATTATTAAACCTGGTGCAACATTTACTTCTATAGTGGAGGACATTAGCAATTTATCCAAGAACTTGAACTTCGAAGACTTAGTGCTTATTTTTGGTGGTATAAATGACTTTAAAAATGGTTACACACCATCTTACACCAACATTTCTGACCTAATTAATAACTGTAAAAATACAAAAATTGCATTGGTGTCTGTTCCTTTTGGAAAGTTTGATGAGAGGATCGAAAACAGAATTTTTGATTTCAATTATAACCTGAAAAAAGCTGTTCAAAAAAATGGAAACGTGTTTTTTCTAGAAACTAACATAAGTAACTCATTTGTATCAAAAAAGTTTATTATAAATCGGTTGATTGGGGAATTTCGGTGGGACAGTAGAGACGGGGATATAAGTTGTACACAGATGGCAGATGAGTGTGGGACAGACACAGTTGCTACAAATTTTCACCATCCACCTCTCACACAGATTATAAGGTAGATTCAGGGAAACAAAGTTCTTTTACGATATTTTATTTAAATATTCAATCTATAAGAAAGAAAACTGACGAACTTCTTTTGGTTTTGGAGGCTAATAATTATCCAGATATTGTTTGTATTTGTGAGCATTGGCTAAAGGTTGGGGAACTGTGTTTTGTGTCTGACGAGTATATGACTTTGTCTATAGATATTGTAGAACGACGTTGGAGCATGGTGGTACTATGATAATGGCAAAAAGATCCTTCTTAGCTTTCATAATATCAACAGATTTGATGATTTATTAAAGGAAAAAGTTTTTGAATTTTCTATGATCTTTTCAAAAACAATTAATTTGTACATTGTCTGTATTTACCGTAGTCCAACTACAAACGCGGAGACTAACGCAATTTTTTTTTTAATCAAATTAGAACAGCTCTTGTCTCTGCTTCCACACAGGAGTAAGTTGATTTTATTGGGTGATTTTAATATTAATTACGATGAATCAAACTCAGTTGATAGACTTAATTTGTGTAATTTGTTTGAGTCTTTTAATCTGTCCATGCACATAGATTCTCCCACTCGCATTACTAGATCTTCTTCCACCACTATTGACTATTTTTGTTCATCTCTTGATTTGTCTAATATTTCTTGTTCGGTTTTTAACTCGGGTCTAGGTGACCATGAAACTATCCTTGGTAAGATTTCATGTTCCATTAATACTAAGAAAAGTAAATACAAAGTTGGTAGACTGTTTAGTAGAACAAACTATGGAAAATTTAATGAAATATGTATGTCTATTCAATGGGAAAGTATATTCGAAAGCGGCAATCCTCTTGAAATCTTTCACATTATTTAATGGAGCTTTTCCTATTCAGAAAATTAAGATTCGGTGCAAAAAACCTTGGATGACTGTTGGATTAAGAACTTCTTCTCTTAATATGAGATGTCTCCATACTCTCAGAAAATTTACTGACAATAATGCATTTCTCAATTATTTCCAACATTATAGATCCATATATAGAAGGACAATTAAGGATGCAAAAGAACTATACTATAGCAGTCGTTTAACTACAGCAAGCAATTCTCAGAAAGAAAGTTGGAATATTATAAATGAGTTGAGAGGAGTTAATAATCAATCTAGGATTAATGTTCCTGATATGACTCCAACAGTATTGAATAATTATTATTGTTCAATTGCAAGTTCTCTTATGTCAAAATTAACTCCAATTGTTGATCCAATGGATTACTTGAAACATGTTCAAATAGAGCCATCATTTTACTTTTTTCCAACTGACTCTAGAGAAATGACACAAACTATAAAATCTATTAAAAATAAAAACTCATCTGGTGAAGACGGCATATCATTGAAAATATTTCTTGCTCTTCCTCAACCTGCACTTGATGCCCTTTCAGGAGCGATTAATTATTCCTGGGAAATAGGAAAATTTCCAAATACTTTAAAGACTGCAAGTGTTATTCCTCTGCATAGGGGTGGGAATCTGGATGAACCTCAAAATTTCAGGCCAATTTCTCTATTATCAACCCTTTCGAAAATTGTCGAGAAGTTGGTTAAAAAGCGGGTTTTATCATTTTTAAACTATCAACAGATACTAAATTCAGATCAGTTTGGTTTCCAAACTAAGAAAAGTACTGATGATGCAATATATAAATTTTTAGAGTAAATTTACTTTGGTTTTAATGCCGGTGAGGCTCTCGCAGCGGTCTTCTGTGACTTATCAAAAGCTTTTGATTGTGTCAGTCATGGAATTCTGCTGTGCAAGCTTCAAAAATATGGTTTCAGAGGGAAGGTTTTGGACTGGTTTCGCTCCTATCTTGAAGGGCGCTCTCAGAAAGTCATCTTTGGTTCCCAAATATCTCAGGCCAATAAGGTCAAGCATGGGGTTCCTCAGGGCTCTGTACTAGGCCCTCTTCTCTTTTTAATGTATATTAATGATCTTGCTTTTGTCAATATTGAGGGTCAGTTCACATTTTTTGCAGATGACACTACTATATTATGGCGTGATTCAAGCGTCGATGCGTTAGAGGAAAAGGTTTCTTCAAATCTCCTAAAAATTAAACAGTGATGCGATGCTAACTTGCTGACTCTGAATGTTGACAAGACCACTATTCTAAATTTTCATTGTAATTTAAATACTCTTTATCTTGGCGAGGATCCCCTTTTGGCTAAGCCTGGAACTAGGTTTTTGGGAGTTTTTATTGATAAGTCTTTACATTTTGACACTCGTATTAATAACCTCATGAAGAAAGTGGCTTCAGGATGTTATGCAGTGCGCACAATATCAAGGGAGCTAGGCAATGCTATGGCGCGGAGGGTTTACTATGCTTTGGTGGAATCTCATTTGCGTTATGGTATTGTATTTTGGGGAAATGCGAGTAATAACCTAATACATCCTATTTTTGTTCTACAAAAACGTGCCATTCGTTATATGTGTAACGTAAATAGTAGAGAATCATGCAGGCCTCTATTCGAATCTAAAAAAATTCTAACTCTTACATCACTGTTTATTTTGGAAACGGTCTGTATGATTTATAAGCGTAGGGATGTTTTACCAATGCCCGGTCATTTGTATGGCACAAGACGGTCACACTATTTAAGCTTGCCAATTCCTTTCTCTGCCTTAGTTAAAAATTCAATTATTTATGAGAGTCGTAAGATCTATAACCACCTACCTGAATATATAAAGCTTTATCCTACCCTCGGGCAATTTAAAAACGCCTTTAAAAGACTTGTGGTGGAGAGGGCATATTATGAGTTGGGAGAATACTATGGTGACACTTTTTAACTTTTAACTTATTTGGAATATATTATTGTATTTTTTGTATAGTACAGTAGACTCGCGCTAGTGTGAACACACGGTTCTGTGAACCTCCCAGTAGTATGAACATCCAAAATGAATACATTATATATTCTGTAGTGTGAACTTTAGAGAATCTCGGTAGTATGAACAATGTATTTGACCACAAATTCAACCATTTTCTGCTTAGTTTTTGTTTTCATCAGTTATTTCCGTCCAATTCTGGGGTTCCCCAAATGTTTTGAGACAAGGAATGCACAGATATATTAAGTTACTGCATTCACTCTTATGTGGAATACACATGTAATAAACAAGTGGTAACGCGTCAAAAGCACCTTTAAAAGTCTATAGTTTTTAGTTGGTTGTTTGCTGTGGTTAACCAGTTTTGTGAAAATGGCGAAAAACACAATTTTTTGAACTCTCCATGGGTCTGTTTTTACAAGATTCTCTGACAGTTTGCAGTCGTTCCAAGATCCTTTGACCTTCAGTAACTTAGTTGAGAATAAACTGGATTTTTGTGAGAACGGACCTTTTGAGAAATCAAAAATCATAGCAGATTGCCAGCAAGGAAAGAGCATATCTTGGAGTTAATGACACAGAAAGCCTAAGAAACTTTCAAGACAAAGTGGGCAGCCATCTAGTGGTCAGCTAGCACACAAAAATTACATCTAACTTCAATCAATAAACTGGGAAAATTTACTTAATGGATATGTTTGCAAGTACCTATTGTAATAATTTTTCTTGAATTTCAAGTTTGGGGACCATTGCTGACTGAATTTTGCATTTCTAGGTAGACCTTCGATGGTGTGAACATCTCGATAATATGAACACGTCTGGTTTTTTTGTGTTCACACTAGCGCGAGTCTACTGTATTTCAATCTCACTATTTGTCTGATTTTTAATAATTGTAAGTTTTATTGTATTTTAAAACCGTTTTACTTTCTGCTTTCTGTTGAGTATTGATTTGATCTCTCCTGTTCATCTGTTGCTTGAAGTTTTCGTGTTAGACTTAGACTTAGTTGTGTTTGCTTGTTTTATATTTTATATTTTGTATGTTGACCTTAGGACCTGTAATGTTTGAATCTATTTTGCCCTTTATTATTGCACTTATACTTATTATGTAATACTTTTTTTTAATTTTTTTTTTTTATTAGCTTTGTCAACAAAACTTGATTTTAGACAATAAAGCATAATATTTTGATTTGATTTGATTTGAGAGTTTATATATGCGATAAACAGTATAGGGTCCAGAACTGTACCTTGTGAATACCTATTTCAATGTTTAACATATCACTATAGGGGTCTCTGTTCTATTTGTTAATAATAGAATCTTAGCGTTTTTATCTAATTGGACAAAACTTGGGCGTGACTTGCAAAAACCTTCAGAATAATTAGGTGAATTTACTTTTTGCAGTAGCTTTATAAAGTTAACTGACTTCACTGAATCAAGTTCCTCTCTAACATGTAGGAGGTTTACCTTAACATTTTTTATGTCCTTTATAAAAATTTCCTTTTCTTCTGTTGAATGGTTGTTAACATGCTTTTGTTGGTCTCACCTAAATCCTTCAAACCTTGCTCAAGTTTAATGTCAGCACTATGAAGCTCATTCAGTTGCTGAGTCAGGTCAAAATTAGTATCAATCAATTGGGATACATTTTCATTTGTGTTGGGTATTTCTTTCCTTTGATCATTTAGTCGGGTTGTATGCTGCTGCTCAGCAGTGAAGACACTCGCGAACGTTCAAGACTTAGTGGGAACGTTCCTTCTCAGAAGCACGAATCAGCAAAAATGGCAACGTCGCGCAAGATTGTAAACACCGTGGAATGTGGTCGTGCCAAAAAAAGCTAGAATTTGATAAATTTTACCCAGTTTAAAAGTCGGAAAAGTGCTATAACTATTCTCTTGAATATCGTGTGTTACAGATTAATTGTAGTAAACCAACTAAAAACAATTAAAAACCTAAAAATATTTATAATTTCAAGGCTACATCTACTGAATCGCACCTACACTGTTGTCGCGTCGGTTAGAAATAATTTTCTCCAAACATTATTTTTACTGCTTTTATGTGTGAACAATAGTGCCGGAATTTCTTTTTTACAATCGGTATTGGTATTCATCTGTTTATATTGCCGCTAAGAACCTTGGGCTTCCTTATTTGAATATTTTATATAGTCCGGGCTATTAAGAATTAACAAATTCAAAATGCCTAATTCATCTGAAACAACTATGGAATATTTGACGGAAAAAAATAAATGCCTACATTGTAAAAAGAATGTTACACACAGCACGGAGTGCCTAAAATGTGGAGGATTTTTTCACCCGACGTGTATGGCACAAGCAAATGAGGCCAAAAATAGAACATGTCGCCATATGGATATTAAGAGCTTGGTGAGGGAATCTGAGGCGCAAAATAAGACAATTCAAAAACTAATTACTAAAATCAACTGTCCTCTAGGACAGCTTTTATAAGCAAAGTGATATATCGGCCATTTCAGACGCAACCAATCAAAAAATTATGAAGCTTATAGAAAAAGTTGAATCGCTCGAATATGAAATTCAACAACTGAAAAATAAAAATGTTCCCGACACTGAAGCAAAGGACGAATCTCCTATAGACTTGGCGTTTGAAGGGACAAAAAATACAGAAGACCTGGGTGGAAGTATCAGCAACGTTTTGACCCAAGAACTGAAAACGCATGAATCTGAAGGGTTGAACAACAAGCTTGATGATGTTGTGGAGGCTATTATAAGCTCCAACAAGGATTTGGTGAGATTTCTCACACAAAGCATTCCTACTCTAAACGACCACACAAATTCAAAAAAAATTCTTCCGACTAACAAGAACCCTATAACTATATAGTGAAGATGTACCCAATGCAGTTTTATTGGCTGAAAGTTCAGCCATTAAAAACTCGATTAAAAATATTGCTATAGCAGGATCAAATAAACCAAAAGACCTGCCAAAAGATTTAAGCATGGAAGCAATTAATAGAAACGGTATTCAGAAGATCGTAAATGGTTACATGTGGGTGGTCTTGACATTGCTGTTTCTGGAAATACCCTGACTGACTATTTAAAAAACAACTCAATTATTATCCAAACTTGTGAAAAACTGGACTCCAAATATCAAACTCGGTCTGCTTTTAAAATCTCTATCAAACCAGATGATAAAATTAAGATGTTTAACCCTGACCTTTGGCCTGAGAATGTAATTGTCAAGCCTTTCATATCTAGTCAACCAAATTCGAGATATCCTACAAGAAACACCAGCAGACAGAGACAAAACTATTCGAGAAATCACCAAAATTTTCCTCAAGGCAGCAGGTTACCATACAGAAAAAGGTATTAATGTATTACCAGAATGTTAGAGGACTTAGAACCAAATTTGCAGAATTTTCCTCCAATATATACATCAGTAACTACAATGTTGTAGTACATACAAAAACCTGGCTTAATGATGATCATCAAAATGCAGAACTTGGGCTACAAAACTTCACTATTTTCAGGAATGATAGAGACCTGGATACAACAGGCAAAACAAGAGGAGGAGGAGTACTAATCGGTATCAGAAAGGAATTTAAGTCATGTACACTGGACAGCCCCAGGAATTGTACCGCTCATGAAGAATTATGGGTAAAGGCAGAAATAGATAATAAAATCCTAATTTTGTGTGTATCATATTTTCCTCCGAAATCTTTATTATCAGAATATGAAGCTCACGCTGAAAATATCGAACATTTTTCTAATTTATATGAAAATTATTCTTTGTACCTGTTAGGAGACTATAATTTACCTACATTAACATTTTTTGACTTTTTTAATTTTAATAACTCTCAGGTTAGGAACTGCCCGGCGAGTGAATGTATTATAGCTGCAATATGTTACTCTAATTTAAGACAAATCAACAATATTGCAAATGTAAATAATGTATTTCTTGATCTCATCTTTACAAATGATTACGATTTTGGATTGGAACTCGCATGCGATATTCCAGTAACTTGTAATAAACATCACCCAGCTCTAATGATATACATCGATATTACCAATAATAGTAGTGAATTGCCAGTGAACAATAGTCATTACATTGTAGATTATAATAAAGCTAATTATGATAGCATAAATAACTTTCTTGTGAATGTAAACTGGGATAACATCTTAGCCTGTGATATAGATTTAGCGGTAGATAGGTTTTATGCAATTTTAGATCGCTGTTTGGATGAATTTGCCCCAAGGCTCAAAGTAGGGAACGATTTTAAGTTTCCAATTTGGTTTAGCCAAGAGCTAATACAGCTTACCATTGAAAAAAAAATAGTCCATAAAAAATTTAAAAGCTTTCCTTCCGATGCCAATTATAAGTTTTTTTCCGATATCAGAACACAATGTAAAAATCTATCGACTAGTAATTATAATGATTACATTAAAAAAATTGAGCGTGATATTGGATTGGATATTAAGTCTTTCTGGAAGTATGTGGATTCTAAAAAAGACCAGAGTGGTATTCCTAAATCACTCAAATATCAGGATCAAGAACTTTCAAATCCTGCTGATATTGCAAATATGCCTATGCCACTCACTTATCATCAGTGTATGTCAGTGATGACAACATTCAGCTTAGAAATCATCTATGTTTTAATGATTTAAATGTTAGCTCCTTTCATTTTAAAATTTCTGATATTATGAGTAGATTGGACTCGGTAATCCCAACTAAGGGACCAGGTCCTGATAATGTCCCCCCAATATTCTTAAAAAATTGCTCATTTTCTCTCGCAAGGCCATTATGGATCTTGTTTAATAATTCACTGTCAATGGGTATTTTTCCTCAAAAGTGGAAAGCAACCTATATAATCCATATTTTTAAAAACAACGGGAATAAAAATAACATAGAGAACTATAGGCCAATCTCAAAAATCTCTCAGATACCTAAGATAATGGATTCAATGATCACAGACTTCCTAGAGGGTTGCACTTAAAACTTAATCATACCTAATCAG